>OY728128.1:1372925855-1375325855 GCA_963277665.1 Viscum album
TCTTTGAAGGGCATTAGCTATAAGAGACTTTAGTAGCTATGAAGAAATTGTGTGTTGTGCTATCATGGCAGAAATGGAAGTTAGTGTTACTTATCCATCTCATAGTTTTGACAAGAAGCGAAAGATGGAGTTCAAGGAGAAATATCAGAATAATGGTGAAAAGAAGATGACTATTTTCTTATGCTCAAAGTGCAGAAAGAAGCATGGTGGAGATTGTCTTAAAGGGGCTAAAAAATGTTTTAAGTGTGGAAAAGAAGGTCATCGAGCAGCTGAGTGTCGAAGTAATGGAAAAAGGGTTTCTAATGATGTCAATAAAGAAAATACTGCAGAGAACGCACCACCAACACTTCAATGCTTCATTTGCAAGGAAATGGGGCATTATGCTAATAAATGCCCTAATCCAAGGGTTAGTGATGATCGACGTGAGAAACCACTTAAGGAAAAGGACATGAGATCACCATTGGTGATGTGGAATATGACAACGATGTGGTGGAATGATTAAGTGTTTATGTAATGGGATTTCAAAATAATATTGCGTATTGGAATATTTATTTATTGGTCTATTGTGGTTTTCAATAATTTTATAGTACCAGTAACCATGGAAAGTGATTGAAATATTTTTGTAAAAAAAGATGATATGTACATAATGAAGGTATAAGGAAAAAAATGAAATGTTTGACCATATTCATGAGCTCATGACAGATATAAGGAGAAGGTTATATCATGGTTTGAGTATATAGAATTTTTGGATTTTGGTATGTGGAAAGAGTTAACGTTTGACTGCATTCATGTTTTCACTATGGTTCAATTAATGGGTATTCATTAATCAAGAGAATACATGATTAAGGTATTCACATGTTTGTAATTTGACCAACAAGATATATCTTATGATATATGGGGGATAAATGATGGAATTTACGTGATTGTTATGTGACATTTCAAGTAATCATTTTCTTTATACTATGATCTTGGACTGAAGTATTTTAGATAAGCCACAAGATTGGAATGTATTATGTTGGACATAAGTTAGGATAGAACTTTTTTCGATATTATTGATGGGATGTTATAGTAATATAGCTTTAGAAAAAGGACAACCTGCAGGACGGGCGACAGCCCATCGCGTCGGACAGTGCCGTGGGAATCGAACCCACAACCGAAGTGCGACTGGCCTTTATTTCCTACCACTGGCCTACAGGAAGTCCCTGTTTATTATAAACTAGTTTTATTATATTAAACAGTATGATATATGAAGTATATGTCCATTTTAGGAACCATATATGATTAATCTCACTATAGATGGACTTATGTATTTTTTTGATAACTTTTCTAACATTTTGTATGAGATAGATGGAATGACCCATCATTATATCACATGATCTGCTAACACATTACGAATGACAAATTCAACTTCATTTCATTAAGAGATGAAGTGGGAATTGTCCAAAGAACGACAAATGGTGAGACTATACCAAAATCACGAAAGTATTTCTTCTAATTCCAATTTCATCAACTTTAGGGAAATGATCTTGAAAACCAAAAATGTTGTCCTAGTGCTCTTATATCTGATGAATTAGATGGTACCTTAGATCGTCACAAATTTATGGATTTGTGATTACTGACTTTTCCATAGCCATGTTCTCTACCACTCTCCATCAGAACATGATGGTTAGATTTCTCTTCCATATCCATATTTTTACCTATGTGGAAACCTAGTGATTAGTTTATTTGGGTAACTGTTACGTTTCATACTTTTGTTTTTAAATATTGGTTTTGGTATTCCCTTTTACGATGTGGGTTTCTATTAAAGAATCTTTCGAATAGTAAACCATTCATAACCCCGACAAATTTCGAGGGAGAAATTCATTTTAAGGGGGGTAGAATCTAACACCCCGAGATTTTATGAAAAATATTCTTTTAATTTCATTAATGTCTTGTGTTGTATGCTACACCAAGATTACCTTGCACTATACGCAACACCGTATTAGCTTTCAGTATACGCAACACTATTCTTGGATCGTGATACACACAATTTTGATAATAGTTATTCTACGCAACATTGAGTATATATATATATATATTCAATGTATAAATGAAATATGGTTGGATTATGAAACAATGAAGGATTCATGCACAACACGAAACCCTGACTTCGCTTGCACTACACGCAAGCGCGATCTTCCGCGATAGTGTGTGTTGTACGCAATACCGAGTTTCGCTAAACAATGATATGCTATTAAAATATTATTAAAACTAGCTGTTATGAATAGTAACAACCACTTTTTGAAATTTTATAAATTTTATTTTTCAAAATGGAATTCATTTTTGGATTTGGAATATCGAAATTAGATCAGGGTGAAATTTTGGTACTTTTCGGATAACTTTCATATTCTGATGAATAGTGAAAATTACTATATTATAATTAAAAACAACTTTTTTAATCAAAATAATTAATAGTGATAAATTATTAATTTGTGTGGTTTTAAAGTATATTTAGAATATATTTTTACAATTTAATACAATGTTGGTCATTGGATGTAATTTCACATTTAAACCAGTAATAAACAAGTGTCAATCTTTTGATAGTTATTATCTCTTAAGAACACGCTATTTGTTTTGACGACGGGAATTAATTTTTAAATTAATTAATGCAACTTATATGTTTTGAATTTGATAAAATAGACATAATTTTTGAATTCATAATATAAAATATTGCTTAGATCTAATTTTTGGTATTTTTCTGGAAACTTTCATTTTTTGATGAATAGTGAAACCACTAAGTGGTAGTTAAAAAAAACTGAATTTTTCTTAAAACTTAATTTTACCGCTTCTGTGAGTGGAATTTCTAAAATCCGAGAGACACAGTTAATATCGAGGACTAAAATGTGGTTCAATGAGATGAAAATAATTTTTGGTGAATAGTAACTTTTTACTTTTTTTACCAGGTTAAATGTAAATAGGGTAATTAAGTGTAAAAATGATATTATTATTACCCTAACACATGTCCTAATACTATTGGACAAGTGTAATTCGACCAAAAACAAACTTAGGAATAAAATATGACCATTTAGGCCCACTTGGATTAGATTAGGACATTTATTATTAATTTATTTAAAGTAGGGTTAAAATAGTGAAAATCAAAGTTTAATAACTAAATCATTTTTAATATGAGGTTATACATAATATAAATTCGACTATAAATATTCATTAGAAAGATAAATAAATTACCTAAATAATGATATTTTAGTTTTAATTTTTAGACTTTAAATAATTTAATTTATTTATGACACAATGATGATGCAGTAATTATCATATTAATGAAATATTGACATAATTGATGTTATAAATACCCAAATAAATATAATTTGAGCCTTTTTATGAATTAAACTAATTTTCTAGGTTAATATGACATGTTAGGATTGATTTAAGTTACTTTGGTCGAAGTAATCATTCTGTTATGAGTTTCAAAAAAATCAACTATTGAATAGTGTCAAAATTGACATAAAATAGTTTTTAAAACAAATATTATAATATTAATTGTTATTTTATTCCTAAAAATCTAAGGTTCGGCCAAATTATTTAGATAAGGTTATATATATTAATACAACACAACTTGGGGGTCTCTTGGATGTATATGGTAAGTTTATTAACTATATAATATAAAAATACAAAGTGACATGGTAAATGTCAATCTAATTAACTAAGTGTTAAAACTAAAAGATAAGGTTAATATAGGATCCTAAACTTGTCTAAATTCTATTGGATGAGAGGATTTAGACCTATCCCCACCTTAGCTTCAAAATAAATCAATTTGGAGATATTTAAAACCGAATTTGTCTTTATAATAAAATAATATTTTTAGTTATTCCAAAGGTGTTCCTCTCCTCCCTTATAAAAGGGAACATCCTCCCTCTCTTCCTCGCACCACTTTGAGCCTTCAAGATCAGCCAACCCCTGCCACTTTCTCCTCTCCACTTCCCTAGAGACATCCTAGAGGTCCTGGTATTCTTCAAAGACCAATTTCAGTGCCCTAAAAGAAGGTCTCAAAGAAGCACTTCAAAGAAAAGGTAATGTCCGTTAACGATTCTTTCATCTTTATTTCTTCTTCCACTTATTTTTCTTTAGTTGTTTCAATATGAAGTAATAAAATCAGTATCACTAACATACTGATATGTTATTATAATTATGAAACAACCCTATTTCACCATCTATCCATCCTATGGAAAAAAAATCACCGCGCATGCGTACGTACGGAATACCGTCTCCACGCTGTGGTGTAATCTATTTTCCACCACCACCTCACTTGGATGAGTATAATGGTGTAAATAATGACTATATATGACTATTATAAAGTGATACTGATTATGAAATAGTATACATACACTCCAATACAATTCCACGATCATAGGAACGATATCATCACTCGTGCGTACGTACGGAATACCGTCTCCACGATGTGATGGGACTCGTTCTACATAATCTTCATTAAATAATGATTATATAAATGAATTTAATGAATATGATATATATTAAACTAATACCATTCTGGAAATTAGGTATCTATAACCTAAAGAGAAGAATAAGAATTTATTCGACAAAACACGCATAAGAACAAAAAGTTATAAACATCCGAATAACAAGTATCAATGAAATATTACTACTAAGAAGCTAAGAATATGACCATATATAATATCATAAAAATAAGTATGATTCTGGAATAAGTCAATAACATTATTTAAATCATTATACAGGAGGTTCGGACACGTACAAAGAATATCGGACCTAAGGTAAGTAAAATATCACAATCTCATTTTTATCCGAGATTGTTTATACTTTAGTATTTACTGGGGTGTATTTTATCATCCAAATCCATGTTTCCTCAATATGTAATATTATTTCCATACACCTACAATTGTTTAAATCCAATTTTACCATTTGGTTAGTTTTTAGTAAAGGATATGAAAGGAATCTTTTGTCGTTTTTTGTACGAGGTACTTTTTGACTTTTCCGACAAAAGTACGAAGAATGTTTTTTTAACTTATACGGCATGAATGGATTTTTAAAACATTATTTCCAAGAATATTCCTTTATAAGTTTTCAAGTTTATTTTTAATCAACATCTTTATCTTAAAATTGTATGACATGTTAAAAAAAAGGAAAATGTTTTTTGAATTTGAAAATATATTTTCCTCAAGAATGGAGTTCAAGTGTTTTATCAAAATTATTTTCTATCTAGGATAATATAGAGTTTTGTTTATATCCCTATTATTACATTGATTTTATTATGTTGTGATGGAATTATTTTTATGAATTCCTTTATCTTATATGAATTGTTTGATGATGTCACGATGTTAAGATTCCCATTTTTATTACATGGGTTATGCAATGATGTATGATTTATGATTTTGTGGCACACGTAAGAATGGTATCATTATGAGATGGGTGGGACCTATATCTCCCTCCAATGCATTGGGTAAAGATTTTATATCTCATGAGATAGACATGGCTGGAATGGTAGGTTATACCAGTTCAGTGAAACAGGACTGAAACGAGGGTGACTCGGTTCAGAAATGGTCTTTGTCCACTAAGATAGTCTTGGCAATGAGTCTTGACTAATAAGATATGATTCTATATGATTATGTGTGTATGCTACAAAGTTTCATGTTTTAAGTTTTGATTATTGGGATTTCATTTCACTACTATGATTTATCCCATGTTATGAAATTATGCTCTCTTTTGTAGGTTAAGATTTCCAAAATGTTATGTTCTTATGAAAATGATGTGATTGATATTTCTTTTGTTTTGTCTTATTGAGCATTTGAGCTCACCCTTTTATGTTTTCTTTTCCCCAGGATGTAAAGAAAGGTTTTAGGTAAAAAAAATAAAGATCTTTATGGGAGATGTTGAAGATCTTTCACCATGATTAGAAGATTATATTCAGAGTTTCCAAAGACACTAAACTATTACGATCCTTATGTGTGTGTTTTTGTTATGTACTAAGTATTCCGCAAAAGTAATGTAATGTCCATGTACGTTAAGCTTCAGGTCTCTATAGTAAGGATTATAGGAGGAGTAGAGTGATGTAGGGATCTTAATTGGGATGATTTTGGATGATCAAAATGGCCAGATAGGTGTGAGTAATTTGTTATAATTGGTCTCATTTTATAAGGGAGAGGAGGGTCTCTTTAGGAATGTGTGAAAACATTATTTTATTACGAAAACATATTCGGTTTCAAAAGGTGCAAAAATTATTAAGGCCAAATATAAGATAGCTCATATTTAGAATAAATTCATCCAATCATAATTAGACATGTTTTGAAAAATATTTTAATCATTATAATCTTATTTATTTAAATCATTTATCAATTAGGTAAATACTGCATCATTATTGTGTCCAAAATAATTTAATATATATTAGGTCAAAAATTTATAGAAAAACACCATGATGTAGGAAATCGTTTTAACTTTCCAATGAATATTTATAGTTGAAAATATAATTTATATAACACCATATAAAAATTAATTTACTAAAAGATTTTTGTTTATGGAAATTTTTCCTTTACATTAAATTAGTTAATCTAAAGTGTCATTATATTTAATTAGTGGCTCAATGGGGTCTCAAAATCGACCCAAAGATGGCCATGGTCGGCCATGACTCATCCAATAATGTTTGGAAAAGTGTTATGGTAATTTTTAATTATTATAATATTATTTTTACCTTGAATTAACATATTTACCTTTAACCGCAGTAAATAAAAGTCAAATGTTACTATTCACAAAAATTTATTTTGATCTTGTTGAACCAAATTTTCCTTCTTGATAACAACCATGCATGTCATATTTTTTTAATTCAATTCACAGAAGTGGTAAATTTTCATTTAAATGAAAAAGTCAGTTTTTTATCTACAACTAAGTGGTTTCACTATTCATCAAAAATTGAAGTTTTCCAGAAATATACAAAAAATTCAGCCTAATCATTATTTGATATTCCAAATTCAAAATTGACATCTATTTTTCCAAATTCGAAACATAGAAGTGAAATTAATTAATTTTAAAATTAATTCACGTTGTTCAAAAAATAGCGTGTTTTTAGGAAACAACAACTATCAAAAGATTGACACTTGTTTATGTCCAATTTCAAATTAAAATTAATTCCAATGACCAAAATTGTATTAAATGGTAAAAATATATTCTAATTAATCATTAAACCATTTAAAAAAGTAATATAATCATATAATTAAATTATATTAAAACATAGTTTTGAATTAAAATACAATATTTTGAATATTCAATAAAAAATGATCTTTATCGAAAAAATTTAAAAATTTTCACAAAGTAAATTTTGATGTCCCCATTCTAAAGAAGGATTTTATTTGGTCATATAGAATTTATTAAAGTGACCAAAATAATATTTAAAAAAATTTCTCCATTAAGAGGCGATAAATCGGCCTTTTAATGTAAATTATGCTAAAAATTAGATTCATTCACATTTTAAGCCTCTAACTTTAATTGGATAAATGTAAATAAATTTAAAAAACATGTATAATAATATTGTAGTTATTTTTGTTCATTCCTTCCAATAAAATGGCTATAAGTTAACTACCATTTAAAGTAAAAGTATTATATTATTAGTGTTCAAAGTAAGATTTCAATGAAACTCGTTGTTGCGTATCGGGTACGCTATCTAACCTAGCCACCCCTTTATTGTAAAATTAATATTTAATTCACAAATATTAATAAATATGAAATATGTCTTACTCTTTATTACTTGGGATGTTACAAAAATGAACTACACACATGAGTTTGGATAATATAAATTGAATTTATAAAATTTAGATAAAATAAATATGTCCTTAATTGGGGTAAATAGAGTGAAATCACATCCTTAATGAAAATATCGAGGTTTTGAATGAATCCCTTACCTTATGTCGAAATGTATTGTGCACATTATCTCAATATGCGGGATAATAAAATTAGATTAATTAATTAAAAAAATTATTCATGTATTTATTTAGTATAATTTTAATATGTTCATTTCTAGCCTTTATGTTGAGTTGGGATATTTAATTTCATCGTTCGGGACTGTCTGTTTACATTGTTTTCTTGATCGGTGTACCATTATACATTTATTGAAAATAATGTCAAGTGATAATTGTTATCCAATATTGAAACTATATGTTATAAATGAACATAAATAATATTAAACGGTCTTATATTTCACTTTTTTAATATGTGATTATAATTAACTTGATAAAATTCTAATGATAACCATTTTTATTATTTGAGATTTTTTTTATCCTCACAGACTACTTTTGTTTTATTAATTAATATTATGTATATATACATGTTATAAAATATTAAATGATATTTCATAAATATTATATGGTTTATTTTCCATAAATATAGTTTTATAAATATCCTTAAAGGAGGAATTGGAAAGATAACACTCATCTTCCACAATAGGTAGTAAATCATTATCTCACAAATGCTATTTTTAATTCTTAGAATAAAAATAGAATGGATATAATTGATGATGGGTTATTACATTAACTAAATTAATCTTAATTATATAAAGTGTAATATACTGATAATGTCACTTCAATAAGGATAGGTGAGTATTAGAAAGTAAAATAAAATAAATGAAGTTAATTTAAAACAAATGTAGTTTTTTCCTCTTGATTTATTACCAATGAGAACCTCCTTATGGAAGTTGAGTTTGGTCTTATAATGAGACTAAAGGGTCTTTGTCATGGGGGATACAGATTGAAATAGGATTTGGTTGAAAATTGAGGATCTTAAAATATTTCGAGGTGTGTTGAGAATAGGTTGTGAGTGTTTGAATTTAAAGTGGAGAATAGGGGTGTATTTTTATTTTTTTATTAATTTTTTATTATTTTGGTTCATTTCTTTCAATAGTGTGGATTATTTTTATTAAATATAGTATATATGTCATGTAAATTGGAAGAAATTCTTGTTCCCACAATTTTGACACGTGGGATGTTAGGATTCATTTCCATCGGGGGATTTCTCTGTTAATACTACCGTATAAAAATCCATTTTCCAATTTTAATCTCTAATTATATGAGACCCTTTAGAGTATGTGAATTCCATTTTATCCTTAAGGGAGCAATGACCAATTAACTCATAGCTACCAATGTCTTGATTTGACAACAATATTTTTATATTCAGATTTATTACATTAAATAAGTAATCCAAATTTATTTTTGTGTTCATGACATATGTAGAGGCATATCATATAAGCATTCTAATGTTTTCCTTGTACAACCCAATATACACTTTTTTTCATCTATATTATTTTGAGGAACTATCTTTCCATAATTTGGTGGGTATTTTGGGGAAAATATTTGTTGGAAAATATATTTTAATTATTTTCATTCCAATCTAAAGAATCATTTTTATCCTTAGAAATTGTGTTCCTAATATTTATCCACTAATCGTCGTCTTCCTGGCCAATAAGATTCACTATTGGGAAATATTTCTCTTCTTCTCAGCATTGGTGGTCAGATAATATCATCTCAATGGATCTAATCCATTTTTATGTGAGGAGTGGATATGATGATCCACTAGAAATGGTAGGAATTTTTCATATGAAGGATTCAACTTCAACTCACAATTTATTAAGAGAATAGGGTGTTCTACATGATTCATGTCATTTTTTATAACTTGAGGTAGTTGATCAAGTACTATAATTAGGTTTTGATCTCTATTTTCCATCGAATATTTAATTTCATTAAGGAACTCGTGACATTGATTATTGGAATTTTTTCTTCTATTTCCATCCATTAACTATGAAAAAGTAATAAAAATTATGTGGGGGATTTATTACGTATATATTAATAGTAAAAAAAATAATACTTTGAACATAAAAAGATAAACATATTTATGAAATTTATTTCCAAACATGGAATTCTCTATGTTTCAATGTTTGTATACAATAGTGATAGAATTAACCCATGGTTTCATAATAATGTCATCTTTTTCTAATCTCCAAAATAATTATGTCATGATATGACACCAACTAAAATGGCCCTACTATTTTACAAATTTTATTCCATGATGTTTGGAATAACTAGACTTAAATAAAATATGAAGGATCATATAGTCTAGTGTTTTTGAAAGATTAGGTATATAAAACTGAAATAATGGAACCAGAAGAAAAAAATGATTTATTCATCCAAATGTTCCCATAACATCCTTTTATCCCTTACATATTTATAGGGTAACTTGGTGAATACAATAACAAATAGAATATTTAAATGTACTTGAATGGGAATAATCATATCAAATATTGCATATAACAAGGGTTAAAATGCATATTATATTTGCTGAAAAATTCATGGAACATAAATTATCATAAGGAATATTTTCCTATATTTTATAGGATTATGTGAAAATATCATAATTGGAATAGGGTAATAATATACATCTCAACAAAATCATTATTCAAGGATAACCTCCTAGTCTATTTCACATTAAGGTGAATGAGTCCAGGCTAACAACCAAGACCACTACACATGATGTCTCATGTGATTAAGCATTACCAAATTCATTCGAGATATATCTAGGAGAACTCATCATTACATGTTCATGAATATGTGTGACACATTACGAATCAACCATAATGTTTACCCATGGAAATAATTTGGTATCACAATCCTCACATAAGGCAAAACAAAAAAAAGTACATAATTATTTCCATGAAATAATTTTTTTTAATCATACATGTAAATTCATAAGGAAAAATAACTATAGATCTGGATAAAGGATTTCAAATTTAAGTGAAACCATGTAAATATATTTTTTATGAAACTTCAGAAATCATCAAATTTTTTATGGTTTAAGGAAAAAATTTCAAATAAACTTTTAAACATAAAATGAATAATTGTTTTCATAAAACAAGAAATGATCCAAGAAATGTTTTCAGGATAAAATGGGTATTTTGAAGAAAAATAATTTGAGATTAAAAATGGATTATGGTGTGAACATGAAAATGTTTAAGAAATCGGGAAATTTCATTTGACTGGGCATGCTTATTGGGATGAATTAAGAGGGAAACCTTTTTAAACCACATGTTTCACCATCATAGAAGGGTGAAATGACATGGATACATCAATTTGGATCATATATTATGAATTTATAAGAATATAATAATAAATAAGACTCAAATTTCGGTAAAGATAGAGTAGTTGTAACCCATAGTAAAAATGGTGGTTTGGAATGAATCCCTTACTATATGTCGGCAATTATTTTGCACTTGATATTAATTTCATATATTATAAAATTAGATCTATTATTTAATTAATTTAGAAACTTTTTTATATTTATAAACCATACAAAATTTGATCATTTTTTATAATTGCTTGGATTTTTTATCCATTTTTATCATCTTGAACTAGTTTTGTTTAATTAATTAATATAATGTATATAGACTGATTGCAGGAAATTAAATAATCTATAATAGATATATTTTAATATTTTTTAATCATAAAAATATCTTTATTTCCATTTTTAAAATGAGAAATTTATAAACAAGAATATTTTGTCCACAAAAGCAGTAAATCAACACCTCACAGACCATGTTTTCCTTTCGGGAATAAATGGAGAGGGAAAAGAGAACTGATTATGGGTTAATACATTAAAAAGTAACATTTTAATATTTAATAGATACTATTGTTATGATTTCACTTGGTTAAGGGAATATTATGTTGGGAAATTTATAGAAAAGAAGTTTAAAAGAAATTGAAACAAAAAAATACGTGTTTTCACCTAATGAATTCTTCACCTTGAGAACCTCTTTGCGGTACTTGAATTGACGATTTTTTATTCCAAGGATAACTGAATGTGGAGGTGGTACATATTAATAGTATTGGTATGAATATTTACAATCTTAACTCATTTTTATTTTTGAAGATAATATTTGGTGAGGGTGGTATTTATTGTGGAGGAGAGGGGTGTTTGTTTTATTATTTAATTCATTTTTTATTAATTTTCCGCAAGACAATCAATAATGTAGATTATTATAACAAAATATAGCAACTAGAGAATGTTATTTTGATGAAATTGTGAGTACATCATCAATATATCATCCATGTCTCAATAATTAATTTATTTATCTAGTAAAGTAAATTACAGTATTTCACTACTGACCAAACATTGATGTATTTTAGAAAAATACCCGAAATTAACCGTGAGATTTTTTTTTATGAGAATTATTGAAAAAATGACTGCATTTTAAAGAAATAATTTCATAAATATGAAAAATTTTATAGTTAATGAAAATCATATTTTAAAAAAAACAATTGATTTTAAAATTATAACTGATTTTATCAATCAATTGTATAATAATTACAATCTCAAAACATAATCATATAATCGTATGACAAAAAATTATATATTTATGAAAATATTGTATGATAATAAATTTTATTTTATATATTTATATTATTTATAAAATTATAAATTAATATTTAGGGTTTATAAAAATACCAAAACATTGATTATCATTTTTAAAATATTTCATTACATATACAATGATTTAAATTTATCACAGTCTCAGTTATAATATACCCACTTTTTTATACTTTCATAGGTGTGGATACAATTATAGTGCATGGGTTATTATTCTTAATGGTCACATTACTATTCCAAAGGTCATATTTCTTTTTATCGGTTTAGGATAATTAATTTTTATAAATACTTCTTATTTTATTAATTCTTCATCTATAATGTCTTTATTGTATTTTCTATGAGATTTTATATCATTTTTACTATATGAAATAATTAAAATAAATAAAACTTCAATTATTGAATTCTGGGTTGATACATAGAGGATACCTGAGATCATTTTGATATATCCCCAAATGATAAAATGTTACCTCCACTGATTGTTTAGGGTTTAATCCTCATTTATCCCATTCAACCATTGTATAAAAAAATGATCATTGATGCATTCATGGTCAGATAATATTTGAACCATTCTAAAAGTATCCAAAGAGTGAAGTCATTTCTCACACTCCATATGATAACCTAACTAAATTCACCCCCAATATTCCCCTAAAAATTCAATTGAATTTGATATCATAGCTCACCAACCTCTGAAATGTCAACATAATCATCTAACGATCATCCTCATTATGATACCACGACCCCAACCTCGGGGATTCACTTCACCGATGTTTGAAAACTTGATCCCCAAAATATGATTACCCTTACCACTGATTTTTAAATTTGAAAACTCAACTAAAATAGCCATTGATCCATCCACAGTCTAACAAAGTGAGTGTACATGGACAAAATGTTCATTATTGTGTTCTAAGAAGAAAAATGAGTTTCCACTCTTCTCAGAATCATGGGAACATCATTATTTAGAATCAAAATATACTATTTGTATAACGTCGGTCTCAATGTCACATAAAAAATGATGCATCCCACACTATATGAATTAATATATTTCACTTCTTTAGGGACAAAAATGTTCTGTTACTAGAAACTCAACAATCCACCTGAGGAACAGTTCAATTCATTATCAATCCTTAATGCACCAGTCTAGCACATCATTGGACCATTCATCATATGATAACTGATCTAGAAAATTATTCACCACTATATGAATGGAAAACTGAAGTCCTATAATAATCTTTTTATTCTTAATCCTACACTTGTGTCATATATCACATGGAACCCATTTCATTTACAATCTAATAGCAACTATGAACATACATTTCAAATGATAATCTCAACACAACATATCCATATCCATAGATATATATTAAATTTAAATCATATATTGGATTACACATGGTCCTATCCAATTATAATTAAAATGGTCCCATGTATAAATAGAATCAATCAGAGACAATATTATTAAATTAAAATTGGAATCAGTCCTTGTAATAAATGATTCTAGAAACCTCACACACACCTTTCCACCCCTAAGACCCTAATAAGAACATTTAAGCCTCTCTCATAGATCCCCGTTTATCACACCTATCACTCAGTCATTAATCTTTGAGTTGTATCTCAATAGACACTAGGGTTTCCTTACTATCCCCACAAACTAGGTCTCAAAAAGGTTCAAAATCATTGGATAATACTAACTACACATGTCTCAAACATCCCATGGAATATCATGTGTTAAACTACCCACTAATCTGTTTTCACCCACTCATGGAATCCAATGGGTGAAAAATCCTCTTAAGGGTCCCATATCTATATTGACATGTTGTACCAACACTAAAATCCTAAATATTAACTAATTTTCAAAGAGTATCCACTTATGATACTACATCGTCATTTATCCAAACTAATATAGGGTAACATAAAAACACACAAACACGTATATAAATAATTGCATAAACATAGATAACCCACATCCAAGGAAAACATTTTAGTTGGCCCGGTTCACTATATTTTCATTAAAATATATACAGGAAAAACTCTAAAGTTATTTACTAAAATATTTAATAATTAATCCCACATTTAACATTCATGTTACATCGACCAGCAATGATATTTATCTAGAGAACCACTATCATGTAATTTAGTTTTATAGAGTGACAATCCCTGATATATGGTAAAACTCCATATAGGTTGTCCATTGATGTTTATGTAAATGACTATGAGAAATAGAAACTCTCAAGGGGCATAAAAATAAGATTCCATGGGCCTTAGTACTGTTCAAGGGTAAGCTCATGTCAAATAAACCAATGTATTCATCATGAACAAGCATCTCATCATATATCCCCATGCCCTGCCATCATAATAATCTAATGTCGATATTTTGGTCAAAATCCTAGATTGTTTATATAATATTCACCAAATACTGAGGTTTCTTTGAGAATGATCATCACCTCGGGGAACTTCTACCCACACTCTGTGGACCCCACATTTATGATTCCATCATAATGAGTAGTAAACCATGGGGATTCACAATGACTCCATTTTCCTCAAGTCCTCAGTGTGACTCCCATGAAAATACATAGGCGTTTTTAGTATCAAAAAAACATTTGATTCATAGGTGGTAGAATACCCAATGAAATCACATACATCCATGTGGGTGATTCTTGGATGACCTACATCGCCAAAGATAATACACTCCTTGTATCCATTTTTCAATCTCATAGGAATCCTATATATAATGGATCCTCATGTGAATCATCGTCGGTGTATCCACATGATAATAACAGAGTATACTAGACATTGATCATGAATATCCAATTGTATATCTCCTAAAGTCCAATATCCATGATCGGTGATATATTAAAACCTAGAACAACACACCATTATTTGATTCACATTTCACAATAGTATACTAGATTCATTATTTTAATCCTAACACCTATCCATTCACTATTGTGTCACATGTATTTAAAATCCCTACAATCCATAAAATATGATTATGAAAAATCATATGTTATCATATGCTAGATCCTATTTACCACCTTTATGAATCTACAACCATATCTACCAAATCACTGTATTATATCCGAGTATGTTATCATCCTCAATATATCATGAGACTATATCCCAAATATATTGGGAATCATAGGGTCTCATACATGTAAATAAGTGTCTCTCGAGCATCTTAGGAAAAAATAATAGTGATAGTCTAAAAAACTAATTCCCATACATCCAAGGAAATCATATACAATAACAAGAGAATAAAAAAACATATTGAAGTCTTCTTGAATTCCCAATCATGTCACACTGTCCATGGACCCTTAGTCTAAAATTCATGGTATGAGTCATATTTAACAGACATTACCACCTTGAATCGTATCTAGACACACCTTATATGGTCAGGTCTAAAAATTTAACCTACAAGGGTCCCATATAGCATCACTATAGTGTAAGATTAACACTAGGTATTCTCTATTCAACTGGTCTCTTATGAATATAACTAATGGTCGAATGAGATCCCATCCCTCAACATTAAAATTTTTATTTCAAGACCTCATAGACCTTAAGGGTATGCCACACTAGTGATAGTATTAAGATATGGCCCAAGGAAAATCCCTAAATCACAAGTCACTGTAGATTGGTCAATATACACGTCCCATGTCCACTCTTCCTACTATCAATCCATTGGGATAAAGACATCTCACATGTACTTATGATTATGTTTGGGTTATCTATATCAATCCATGTCACACTCTATCATAGAGGATCACATTTACCAAGGTATACTCTTAGTCCCAACCTTATCCATCGATGGTCAAGGGTTTGAGCTAGTTCACTTTGTCCATATTGGCCCAATAACCCCATTCTATTACACTCATGTTGCTCATAATGTTTATAAAATAATTAAATTTAATTTAATATATATAAATTGAATTAATCTTTTCAATAATAAATGGTACATTTCATGAAAGGTGAGGTCACACACACGTGAATATAAATAGAATACATAAATCCATCAGGCAAGTTCCAAAATCACCTAACTCAAAGTAAATTAATTTTCCATTTTAATGAATTTTTCTTGTAACTCCCCATTAAATAATTTACACAAATACATGTCCAAAAATACTTTTCCTAAATCACCTGACATTACATGTTCTTAAATTAGGCTAGGTAGCCTAAAACAATAAATTACAACATTGATGAATTATTTTATTAAATTAATTGAAAATGGGAACAAACAATATAAATAACATCGGAATTATTATCACATATTAACCATAACCATATTCATTACAATAACCCATGTTGATCCCATTGAATCATTGTAGAAAAAATCAAAAAAAAATAATAGATTTTATAATTATCTTATAGTATGATTATTTAGAATCATCAAATAAATTGGTGGAACAATGTACCTTATCCAAAATGATGAATATTGTTTTTATGATGTATTACTAAGATATCCCATCACATAGTAGATGATAATCCCTATGTGAATCATAAGTTTCCACCACACTTTAAAGAAATTGGAACAAAATTCCAAATCTCATAATCTGAAATTAAGAAAAAATGTTTGAGAAGAAAATTGGATTCCAAAAGGGGTGGAGACAAAATATTTTCCACAAAGAATAATCTAAAAATGATCCACCATAACAAAAATATAATAGGATAATTAGGTGAGAAGACCCCCTTAACTGTGATACAAAAAATATATTGGAGGGGATACCCCCCAATAAGAATCCCAAGGGGAAATATTCGTTTTGTAAAATTTATCAGCCATGGGTATCGATTTAAAGGCCAATATATATCTTAGGTTCTCTTGAATCTGTCCCATGGAAAAATAATACATCCTCCCCATATCCCATCCATCCCATTCTACCTATAATTATCCATTTAATCTATAGAAACATCATGTGCCTTAATAAATGTTCAAAAACACTAATTAGAGGTATTAACTCATTTTAAAATTTATCTCAAAGATAGGTTCAAAATCGTGCCCATACACTGAATTTATAACAAAATATTTGTTCTGGGACATCCATATTATCTATATGCAGAGTGGTTTAAACTTATATATCTATTGACATGTCTATGTAACCCATATGTATCATGCTATTTAGTAGTCTAAATCATACATATCATAGTGAATATTGGATACTTTGTCAAAAAAAATATTTTGAGTTCTTTTACACAACCTCTATGATAAAATTTTTGTATTAATAAATTTACATTGATATAATAGAGTGTGACTTTGAAAATAAGTCAATTTATTTTCATTAAGGTGTAATAAAACCATTTACACTTCTTATATAATACATTCATTCTAGGTACTCATAATGACACATTTATATTCATTAAAAGTTTTCCTTGTCCAATATTCAGTCTATATTATATATAGAACAATGTATAAACATTGTAACAATAAAATTACATTTAAATATGAATCAAAATAGTGGAGTGAATCTTACATATGAAATTTAGGTGTTGGACTTTTTTAATCATGGGTATACACATTTTAAAAAAATCACATTATTTTTTGTATTTACCCATAAATAGATCATTACATTATTAATTTTTATTTCCAACTCAAAATTGAAAAACAATTCATGTTATATTGTAATTTATCCAAATATCAGAAACTAATATTCACCTAAATAAAATTTAAATGATTATTAAATTTTATCAAAACATTTCAAACCACTTCAGTAAGATTATAAAATCATTATATACCAGTGGTAGATTCAATTTGATTCTCTCCATTGAACAAAAATTCATTAATAATTAAAGATTCAATTTAAGGATTCTCAAACAACTTGTATGATATATTATTCATTTATTACTGATTTCTATATGCTTGATAAATCATTAATGGATTTTGACTCATTTATTCAACTCAATTATACTCCAAACAATCAATAGTTATAATGATTAAAAAATATATTATATTATTTTCTCTCATTATCTAAAAAAACATTATATTTATTCATTTTCATATCTCCTCTATTGTTATAATATGCATATATTATTCTTCATTGAACATAAATATCCAATATCTTTAAGATTTCATAGATTATCAAATTTTTCAAGGGAATAATCTTCTTTATCTTCATTACTAAATTTTTAATTAATCCTTTTTATCATAACCAATGGTTAACAGCATCAATACAAATGATCCTTAATAAATAAAAAATATATGTCATAAATAAACATCCTCTTAATTCATTGGGCTCCTAATCATCATCACATTTATTCTAAAACCCATATTACTCATTAAAAAATATAATCATTACAGCCCATTGAACTCTTCACATTTCATGAGTTAATTTAAATAATAATGTTATTTATTGGATGTTAATGTATAGAGAGTTTTTTTATAGTATGGGAATAGTGGGATTCATTTGGAAAAAAAGAATTTTAAATTGGTGTTTTCAAATAATTATAAATGATTTATAAATTGGGTTATAATTAATATTATAGTGTCATTTTCTGGAAATATAGTTTGGGAATATATAGATATATAGGGAATTAATATCACTATTTTGAGAAGGTCATAGGAACTAAATCTTTATTAGATTAAAATTAATTTTTTCTTCCTTATTTACTAACATTTCATTCTTAAAAACTCATGATTTAATATTTATCAGAGCTACTATGGACATCATTTTGTGTTATTACTACCCCACAAGTTTACATATGTGGATATATAGATATGATTGGTCATATTATAGTGAATTGAATTTCCTTATATAATTAATTTCTTATAAATTTAAATGATATTATATTGGGAGTTACATAGTTGGTCCTACACAATATTTATTTATTTATATAATAACCCGGATCTTCTTTTCAATTTTGTTTATCCTTTTTTGGTTGTTTTTGGGAAAAGTGGAAAATTTGGAAATTTTTTACGTACACACCGTGTACTTTTAAAATACATGTCATGTACTACGATGCTGCTAGAGGACATGTGTTGGCAGTGTCATGGCCACACCCATGGCCGTGTATGGGTGACATGGAGGTTGCCTAAATTGGAGTACAGAAAAAGAGGAGTACACACCGTGTACTTCATAAGTACACATTGTGTACTTTTTTTCGTTAAACGCTCCGGGGTCACGTTTAATGGACAAAATACTATTCTTCTAGCCTTGGTTTGTCCTGGAGTGAGGGTACGGCCGCAGATCATCGACGAGCCACCGAGAATCCATTTTTCATCTGATTATAACACTGTGAGGTGTGTTGGAACCACATCGGTGAGATCTTCCTTCTCCTAGAGCATCGTTTTACAATTCCTCCTCTTTTCCAGGTTATCATGGGTTGAATGTTTTAGACGTTTTTGTGGATCATAGACGTTCTAAGGTTATTCAAGCCTCATGATTCAATTATATTGATCTCCTATCACCATGGAAGTTGGTTTGTGCATTTCTATTGAATGTCCTTTAATATTATGTGCAAATTCCACCAATATCCTTTAACGAGGTGTTGTGTGTTTACCATTTTACCCCTGTTTTATTCCTTCCATGACTGTATGCCTTTGTAGAGGATGTTTGAATATAAATATGGTTAAATTGTTGTGATTTGGATGTTTTTCACATGCATGTTCTATTTACCACCGTTTGGTCATGTTAGCCAGTTTGGCTACTTTTCATGTTTTCCATTCAAGTTGTTGTAGGATAGAGGGTTTGAAGACTGACATACTTGTTATGCTTTAGACTAGTTTTCCAAGTAGTTATATAGGTTTACTTTGGAAATATATCATTACTATGTCATTATCCTACATAGGGCCATGGAAACCTAGTGTAGTAGACTATAAGAGGAATTGGCCGAGTGTGTAACGCCCCGACCCCAGTTTCCCAGAGTCGGTGCATTAATTACATAACATTGGCATGATCACAAGAAAGATCAAATCCCGAAAGACCGATTGGTTTAGTAGCCTTGGAAACACTAGATATAATCATAAAGTTTTATATTACATTTTAAAATGAAAAACTACTACAACAACATAATGTTTCCACAGTCCACACTATAATCCCCTCATAATATCCCTGCAGGTCATTCATAACTTACTTCTTCACTACCTGGGAAAAATAAAACATAGAAAAGGGGTGAGCTCAAATGCCCAGTAAGGATAACAATATAGCGGAACATTCATAATAAGCATAAACATTTAAGGCAATGAATTACTAAAACAAAAGCCTTTTAAAATTGAACTTCAACATAGTATGGCAAAAATAAAAATGAAATAATTCCATTTACTTATTCACATGGATATTCTACTAATCGAATAATCAC
The DNA here is from genome assembly GCA_963277665.1 of Viscum album. NCBI lineage: Eukaryota > Viridiplantae > Streptophyta > Magnoliopsida > Santalales > Viscaceae > Viscum > Viscum album. Next base: position 1,372,946,562 of record OY728128.1, read on the forward strand.
ATGCAATATCAATAACCACTTTCATAATGTTGGAATGCATAATGCCAGACTATCATAACCACATAGCCAAGGCCTCGTGCCAAGACTACAAATAAGATTTTGTCAAGGCCTTGTGCCAAGACACTAGTTTGTCTCATGAGACCTACCGATGCATCGAGAAGCTATAGCGGGCTCCACCCGTCACTTATTAAGTCCAATGCATTCCCATATGAAAAGGTTTAAACATAACATAAACATTCGTATTAAAACTAGCATACGAAATGTCAATAATTTCACCATAAACTATGAATGGTATAAAAATAGAACATCCATAGTCAAACATATCACAAAACCTTCAATACAATATAGAAGTTTTGTATCATAATAAATCAACTTCAAATAATCTTAAAATCCATCAAAGGATGTTGACATAGATGAAATCAAAATTCTTTTTAAAGAAATATCTCCTTTCATTTTGAAACCATTTAAGATCCATATAAAATAAAACATTTTCTTTGAAAATATTCTTATAAGCTTGTAAGGAAATCTTTGAAGATTTTATAACGGCGTAAAATAACCGCACCCGCCGTATAAGTTAAAAAAAACATTCTACCTCAATTCTATCGAAAAGGTTAAAAAGGACCTTGTTTTGAAAACGACGGAAAGATTCCTTTATAAACCTCTTATAAAAATTCAAACAAGGGTATAAATGTCTTTAACCCATAAAAAATGTTTTGAAATACATTTTTAAGAAACATGGATGTGGATGATAAAGATATCCCAGTAGATTATTACGTATAAACAACCTCGGATAATGAAGAGATTGTGAAATAACCCTTACCTTGTACTTTTCCTTGGTTGGGGTAGGTTAACCTCCTGTATAATGGTGAAATAGTTGTTATTAAATTATACAAGAATCATATATATTAATATGATATCATATATGATCTTTTAACATTGATTTGTTAATAATATCTTAGAATTATCGTCGTTTCTGGAGTTAACTTACTCATTTTATTTTATATGTTTTGTTACATAAGCCATGGTTGTTGTATCTTATTAATATCCAGAATGATATACAGTCCTTAAACATCATTTTTAAATCATCAAATGATAATTATACTTGAATGGATACGATGGAGAATGAATCTCATCGCGTTCGTGGAGACGGTAGTCCGTACGTACGCACGAGCGACAATATCATTCTTTTGATATTAAAATAATATATAAATGGATGGTATATCATATATACAGAATCATTAACATGTTATATTTATTATTTACATGAGTTACACATCATTATTATACCCATCCAAATAATATTATATTGAATAACAATTACACCACGACGTGGAGACGGTAAGCCGTACGTACGCACGTATGGTGACATGTTATTCAAAGGGTGGATAGAATACTGAATATGATTGTACCATATTTATAATAACATCACAGTATATGTGAGATACTGGAGTTATTATTTCATAATGGTAAGAACAAAGGAAGAAGAAGTGGAAGAAGAAATGAACTTAGAAAAGGGTGGTGAAATCATTACCTCTTCTTCGGGTTCTTCCTTTTGATTTGATCAAAAGGGATCCTTAGGTTGGCTTTCTGATCAAACTAAGACCTCTAGGTTGTAGTGAGGGATGTTGGAAGATTATTTGGGCAGAGTTTGGCCGAACCAAAAGGCTTTGAAGGTGTGAAGAAATGAGAAGGAGGAGTGCCCTTTTATAAGAGGGGTGAGGGGCACCTTTGGAAAAGCTAGAAATATTAATTTATAATAAATTCATATTCGGTTTCTAAAGGCTCCAAAGTTTACTATTCAAAGTTTAATGTGGGAATAGGTCGAAAACCACTCAACCAATAGAATTTAGACAGGTTTGGGTACTTATATTAACCTTATCTTTAAGTATTAACTCTAAGTTAATTAGTTTCACTTTTACAATGTCTCTTTGTATTTTTATATAATATGGTTAATAAACTTACTATATACATCCAAGAGACCCCCAAGTGGTCCATTAATGATTAACCTATCATAATATAAGTCTCTTGGCCAAAACTTAGATTTTTAGGAATTTAATATCAATTAATAATATAATATTTGTTTTAATAATTCTTTTATGTCAATTTTGAAACTATTCAATAGTTGATTTTTGTGAAACTCATAACAGATTGATTACTTCGAACAAAGTCCATTAAATCAATCCTAATATATCATATTAGCCTAGAAAATTAGTTTAATTCATTAAAAGTTTCATATTATATTTATTTGGGTATTTATAATATCAATTATTTTAATTTTTCACTATTATAGTAATTACTGCATCATCATTGTGTCATAAATAAAATAACTTATTTAATGTCTAAAAATTATAAATAAAATATAATTATGTATGAAATCTTTTTATCTTTCTAATGAATATTTATAATCGAAAATCCAACATGTATAACCCTATGTAAAAATTGTTGTTCTAAAAGATATATGCTTGTGTCATTTTTGTATTCATTTTGACTTAATTAAAATAAAGTGTCATTATCACTTACAAGTGGATCCATGGGGTCCCAAAATAGACCCAAAGATGCCCATGGTCGACTATGTATCAACCAATAGGGTTAAGACACGTTTTAGGGTAATTTAGTATTATTATAATATTATTTTTTTAACCCTTATTTACCGGATTTACCCTTAACCATGGTAAATAAAATATTTACCGCAGTAATTATTCAAAATGTCTAAAAATAAAAGTTACCTATTTACACAATTTGAACATCCTGATTCCAAATATGGAATCCATTTTTCTAAATTCAAAACACAGAAGTGGCAGAAATTAATTTAAAATTAATTCCCGCTGTCAAAACAAAAAGCGTGTTTTTAAGAGATAATAACTATCAAAAGATTGACACTTGTTTATGTTCGGTTTAATTGTAAAATTATGTCCAATGATAAACATTAAATTGAATGGTAAAAATATATTCTAAATATACTTTAAAACCACTCAAATTCATAATTTATCACTATTAATTATTTTGATTAAAAAAGTTGTTTTTAATTAAAATTTAGAAATTCTCACTATTCATCAAAATATGAAAGTTATCCGAAATGTACCAAAATTTCACCCTAGGCTAATTTTGATATTCTGAATCCAAAAATGAAGTCCATTTTGAAATATAGAATATATATGATTTCAAAAAGTAGGTATTACTATTCACAACGGCTAGTTTAATTAGTTGTGGTGTGTGTTAGAACTCGAGGTTGCGTACAACACACGCTATCGCATTATTCGAAGGGAAACGTACCGTAGAAGCTTGGGGTGTTACATTCTCCCCTCCTTCAAATAATTGCGTCCTCGCAATTTCTAGGGTATTACTGCATAAAAAGACTCGGGTGGTTCTTCATCATAAGTTCCTCGGGTTCCCACGTTGCCTCTTCCATCTTATGATTTCTCCACAAAACTTTTACCAGACGCGTCGTCCGGTTTCTCAGTACGTGTTCTCTCGTATCAAGAATCTTGATGGGCTCTTCGCAATAAGACAGATCGGGTTCCAGTTCTAAATCTTCATAGGTGAGTACATGCGTTGGGTCAGGCATGTATTTCCTCAACAGAGATACGTGGAACACATCGTGAACTTTGGAGAGACTTGGCGGCATTGCCAATCGGTAAGCTACAGCCCCAATTCGTTCTAGAATTTCGAAAGGTCCGATGTACCTGGGACTCAATTTACCTTTCTTACCAAAACGTATGACTCCCTTCCACGGAGATACCTTCAGGAAAACATGATCACCGACTTGAAATTCCAAATCCTTCCTTCGATTATCGGCATAGCTCTTCTGCCTACTTTGAGCTGCTTTAATGTGATTTTGGATTACCTTCACCTTTTCCACCGTTTCCTCCACCAGTTCTGGGCCTACAAGTTTTCTTTCACCAACGTCATCCCAACAGGTTGGTGTACGACATCTCTTTCCGTATAACGCTTCATATGGTGCCATCTGAATACTCGAATGGAAGCTATTGTTATAGGAAAATTCTACTAGTGGTAAATATTGATCCCACATACCCTGAAAATCAAGTGAGAAAGATCTCAACATGTCTTCTAAGGTCTGAATAGTCCGTTCTGATTGTCCGTCTGTCTGAGGGTGGTAAGCAGTGCTCAAATGAAGTTCAGTATCCAGGGATTTCTGAAGACTTTTCCAAAATCTTGAAGTAAAACGGGGATCACGATCAGAAACAATCGATAGGGGTACTCCATGAAGTCTCACAACTTCATTAATGTATAGTCTTTCTAGACGTTCCAGGGGTAGATCTTCTCTTATAGCAAGAAAATGTGCTGACTTGGTAAGACGATCAACAATAACCCATATTGCATCATTCCTTCTAGGAGTCTTTGGTAGCCCCATGACAAAGTCCATTGTAATATTGTCCCATTTCCACTCCGGTATGGGAAGAGGTTGCATGACTCCTCCAGGCTGTTGCCTTCCAGCTTTCACTTGTTGACAAACCATACATCTTGACACAAAATCAGCAATCTCCCTCTTCATGTTGTCCCACCAAAAATGTTCCTTCAAATATCTATACATTTTGGTGCTCCCAGGGTGTATAGAGAAATTGGAACTATGAGCATCATCCAGCAATTCCCTTTTTAGATCAGGTATATTGGGAACACAAAGTCTCTTCCCGAATTTCAAAATTCCACCTTCATACGCAAAGTCTCTCAATCTCCCATCATTCATAGCTTTAATCTTCTTTTGGAATTCTTCATCATCAGTCTGAGAACTCTTAATCCTTTCTAGTAAAGATGGTTTGGCAACCATTTGAAAAAGCATTGATGTTTCACCTTCCCTGGTTATTCCCATGTCCATCTTCACTAGCTCCATGAAAATTGGATCCCTTTCAATTCTCATATTGTTCAAAACTCCATGGTCTTTTCTACTCAAAGCATCTTCCACCTTGTTTTCCTTCCCTGGGTGGTAGTGTATCGTACAATCATAATCCTTGAGTAATTCAAGCCATCTCCTTTGCCTCATGTTGAGTTCTTTTTGTGAGAAAATATACTTCAAACTCTTGTGATCAGTATAAGTCTCACATTTTTCACCATAGAGGTAGTGCCTCCATATTTTCAAAGCAAAGATCACTGCTGCTAACTCGAGATCATGAGTAGGATAGTTTTGTTCATGAATTTTCAACTGTCGTGATGCATAGGCAATAACTCTATCATTCTGCATAAGGACACAGCCAAGTCCTTTCTTTGATGCATCACTATAAATAACGAACCCATCATTCCCCGATGGTAGAGTCAATATAGGAGCATTGACTAATCTTCTCTTCAGTTCTTCGAAACATTCTTCACACTCTTTTGTCCAAACAAATTTAACCCCTTTACGTGTGAGCTTCGTTAATGGGTTAGCCAATCGGGCAAAATTCTGGACGAAACATCGATAATAACCTGCCAAGCCAATAAAACTACGTACCTCAGTTATACTCGTAGGTGCTGGCCATTCTTGGATTGCCTTGGTCTTAGAAGGATCAACAGAGATTCCATCTTTAGAGACAATATGGCCAAGAAAAGAAATCTCCTGAAGCCAGAATTCACACTTGCTAAACTTTCCATATAATTCATGCCTCCTCAGAGTCTTCAAGATAATGCGCAAGTGATTTTCATGATCTTTGTAGGTTTTGGATTATACCAAGATATCATCAATAAATACCACCACAAATTCATCGAGATACTCCTTGAAAACTCTATTCATCAGATCCATGAATACAGAGGGTGCATTAGTCAATCCAAACGGCATTACAGTAAACTCGTAATGCCCGTACCTGGTTCGAAATGCTGTTTTCGGAATGTCTTCCTTCTTTACACACAACTGATGGTATCCAGATCGAAGGTCAATCTTTGAAAAGTATTGAGCTCCATGCAGTTGGTCAAATAAATCATCAATACGAGGTAGGGGATACTTGTTCTTTATCGTTATAGCATTGATCTCCCTGTAATCGATACATAACCTCATAGATCCATCTTTCTTTTTAACAAAAAGAACAGGGGCTCCCCATGGAGAAACACTAGGGCGAATAAATCCCTTATTACTCAATTCCTCTAGTTGTTTCTTTAGTTCGACTAACTCTACAGTGGCCATTCTATAAGGGGTCTTCGATATAGGCCTTGATCCAGGAATCAAATCAATGGAAAACTCAACTTCTCGTTCTGGAGGATGTCCAGGTAAATCTTCCGGAAATACATCTACAAATTCTTTCACAACAGGTACATCCTCTATTTGAACATTCCTTTCCTCACCGATAGTTACTTCATTCTCTTCCTCCCCAATAATTGAATTAAGTTGAGCTACTGGGGGTGGATCTAAATAAGAATTTGGTGGTGACGATTCTGCTCTAAAAATAAGGTGCTCCTTATCATTATCATCAAGAATCGTAACCTCTTTCTTCTTACAATAAATCTTCGCATCATAGTCCGAAATCCAGTCCATACCGAGGATTATATCAAACTCAATCATAGGTATGACGATGAAATCAGCAGATAAAGAAAATTTATGTGCTCTAATGGGGACTGATTCACAAAACTTTGTTGCAACGATACTTCCCTTAGGAGTTTTAACTGACAACTCCCTTATTAAATCAAATTGGAAATATCTAATTTTCTTAGCAAACTGGGAAGATATGAAACAATGCGATGATCCAGAATCAAATAATACATTTTCTAAACTTGAGGAAACCATTAAATTACCTGCCACCACGTCTTTCGGAGTTTCTACCTCAGCAGTAGTGATAGCATAAGCCTGGCCTTGATCCCTTGGCCTTTTCTGAGGTAAGTTCTCCTGACGCTTAGGACATGCATTTGCATAATGCCCCATCTCCCTGTAATTGTAGCACTGAACGTTGGTAGCTTCCTTCTTCCCCTTGCAATCATGAGCTTGGTGGCCTTTTTCACCACACTTGTAACAGACTCCCATTCCCTTCAAGCAAGTACCAGGATGTTTCTTCCCGCATTTACCACAAGATGGATATTCAACCTTTCCCTTCTTCCCCTTATTTCCATTCCCAGATTGATCAGCAGGTCTCTTCTTCTCTTGCTTCGCTTTAAAGTCATAAGACTTAGAGAATTCTTTTTCGGTCTTGATAGCACATGAGACAATGTCTTTGTACGACGAAAAGGATTGTGAGACTAATGCTCGACGGAGAAATGGTTTTAACCCATCAAAGAAACGATCAATCTTACTTCTTGGGTTGCGAATATAATCTCCAGCATACCTCGCTAACCTTGTAAAGTTAGCCTCATACTTTGTGACATTATCATCCTCCTTTTGTCTCAGACTCAGAAATTGCCTTTCCATATCTGCTCGATGGTCGCGAGGAAAGTATTTTTCTAAAAACAGATCTTTGAACTCCCTCCATTCCATGTTTGATACTTCATCATCTTCCTTCATGTTTTGAATCAATGACCACCATTGATCAGCATCTCCAGTGAGGCGGTAAACTGCCATGGTAACTTTTTCCCTTTCACTACTCCCCAAAGCCTGAAATATTTTCTCTAGGGAAAATATCCATTGCTCAGATACTAAGGGATTTGTACTCCCATTGAACGTTGGTGGTTGTTGTCTCATGAATCGATCTAACATTGATCCTCCACGCTGCGGATCAGGGTGCTCCATACGGGTGAGGTTATTATTCATAACCTGAGTAAGTTGTCCCAGTACGGTGATTAGCTGATCAGCACCAGTTGCATCACCAGCCCCACTATAATTATCTTGAGCAGGAGGGAAATCCCTACATGGAGTGCGTGCATTGATACGGTTTCCATTTCTTCCACTAGGCGCCATTTCTAAACAATGGAATAAACTAGATCAGTTTATGAATCAAAATACATAATCCCATACTTATAAAACACTTAACATAAATTGAACTATTTATGGATATAATCCATAATCATAAAAATGTTTTCTTTGAGGAAGTATATACTCATAAACCCTTCATAATGATTTGTAAAGAAAATGAGAGTTATCCTAAGCATATCCCCCGGGAGTGTCGTAACCAAGAGTGCAGCAAGGCCCGTTGTCGTGCACCAGTTCCCGTTCGAGTCTAGCTCAAAGCGGTGTTTTCGGGTTTTACCCCTAAGTACATCTGTGCCAGAGCCGCCTCTACCTGCTCGTATCCAGACAGGGATGTATTGCTCGGAAAACTCACAAAATCTCTACAATACCAAAATTCTAGGAAGTTCTTCTATACTAATCCTCAAAGTTCATCTTAAGTCTACGTGCTCTAATCAGAGTTTATCTAAATCTAGCTTCCAAGGTTTGTACTAAACTTCCTCTGATACCAACTGTAACGCCCCGACCCCAGTTTCCTAGAGTCGGTGCATTAATTACATAACATTGGCATGATCACAAGAAAGATCAAATCCCGAAAGACCGATTGGTTTAGTAGCCTTGGAAACACTAGATATAATCATAAAGTTTTATATTACATTTTAAAATGAAAAACTACTACAACAACATAATGTTTCCACAGTCCACACTATAATCCCCTCATAATATCCCTGCAGGTCATTCATAACTTACTTCTTCACTACCTGGGAAAAATAAAACATAGAAAAGGGGTGAGCTCAAATGCCCAGTAAGGATAACAATATAGCGGAACATTCATAATAAGCATAAACATTTAAGGCAATGAATTACTAAAACAAAAGCCTTTTAAAATTGAACTTCAACATAGTATGGCAAAAATAAAAATGAAATAATGCCATTTACTTATTCACATGGATATTCTACTAATCGAATAATCACATGCAATATCAATAACCACTTTCATAATGTTGGAATGCATAATGCCAGACTATCATAACCACATAGCCAAGGCCTCGTGCTAAGACTACAAATAAGATTTTGTCAAGGCCTTGTGCCAAGACACTAGTTTGTCTCATGAGACCTACCGATGCATCGAGGAGCTATAGCGGGCTCCACCCGTCACTTATTAAGTCCAATGCATTCCCATATGAAAAGGTTTAAACATAACATAAACATTCGTATTAAAACTAGCATACGAAATGTCAATAATTTCACCATAAACTATGAATGGTATAAAAATAGAACATCCATAGTCAAACATATCACAAAACCTTCAATACAATATAGAAGTTTTGTATCATAATAAATCAACTTCAAATAATCTTAAAATCCATCAAAGGATGTTGACATAGATGAAATCAAAATTCTTTTTAAAGAAATATCTCCTTTCATTTTGAAACCATTTAAGATCCATATAAAATAAAACATTTTCTTTGAAAATATTCTTATAATCTTGTAAGGAAATCTTTGAAGATTTTATAACGGCGTAAAATAACCGCACCCGCCGTATAAGTTAAAAAAAACATTCTACCTCAATTCTATCGAAAAGGTTAAAAAGGACCTTGTTTTGAAAACGACGGAAAGATTCCTTTATAAACCTCTTATAAAAATTCAAACAAGGGTATAAATGTCTTTAACCCATAAAAAATGTTTTGAAATACATTTTTAAGAAACATGGATGTGGATGATAAAGATATCCCAGTAGATTATTACGTATAAACAACCTCGGATAATGAAGAGATTGTGAAATAACCCTTACCTTGTACTTTTCCTTGGTTGGGGTAGGTTAACCTCCTGTATAATGGTGAAATAGTTGTTATTAAATTATACAAGAATCATATATATTAATATGATATCATATATGATCTTTTAACATTGATTTGTTAATAATATCTTAGAATTATCGTCGTTTCTGGAGTTAACTTACTCATTTTCTTTTATATGTTTTGTTACATAAGCCATGGTTGTTGTATCTTATTCATATCCAGAATGATATACAGTCCTTAAACATCATTTTTAAATCATCAAATGATAATTATACTTGAATGGATACGATGGAGAATGAATCTCATCGCGTTCGTGGAGACGGTAGTCCGTACGTACGCACGAGCGACAATATCATTCTTTTGATATTAAAATAATATATAAATGGATGGTATATCATATATAAAGAATCATTAACATGTTATATTTATTATTTACATGAGTTACACATCATTATTATACCCATCCAAATAATATTATATTGAATAACAATTACACCACGACGTGGAGACGGTAAGCCGTACGTACGCACGTATGGTGACATGTTATTCAAAGGGTGGATAGAATACTGAATATGATTGTACCATATTTATAATAACATCACAGTATATGTGAGATACTGGAGTTATTATTTCAGAATGGTAAGAACAAAGGAAGAAGAAGTGGAAGAAGAAATGAACTTAGAAAAGGGTGGTGAAATCATTACCTCTTCTTCGGGTTATTCCTTTTGATTTGATCAAAAGGGCTCCTTAGGTTGGCTTTCTGATCAAAATAAGACCTCTAGGTTGTAGTGAGGGATGTTGGGAGATTATTTGGTCAGAGTTTGGCCGAACCAAAAGGCTTTGAAGGTGTGAAGAAATGAGAAGGAGGAGTGCCCTTTTATAAGAGGGGTGAGGGGCACCTTTGGAAAAGCTAGAAATATTAATTTATAATAAATTCATATTAGGTTTCTAAAGGCTCCAAAGTTTACTATTCAAAGGTTAAGGTGGGAATAGGTCGAAAACCACTCAACCAATAGAATTTAGACAGGTTTGGGTACTTATATTAACCTTATCTTTAAGTATTAACTCTAAGTTAATTAGTTTCACTTTTACAATGTCTCTTTGTATTTTTAAATAATATGGTTAATAAACTTACTATATACATCCAAGAGACCCCAAAGTGGTCCATTAATGATTAACATATCATAATATAAGTCTCTTGGCCTAACCTTAGATTTTTAGGAATTTAATATCAATTAATAATATAATATTCGTTTTAAGAATTCTTTTATGTCAATTTTGAAACTATTCAATAGTTGATTTTTGTGAAACTCATAACAGATTGATTACTTCAAACAAAGTCCATTAAATCAATCCTAATATATCATATTAGCCTAGAAAATTAGTTTAATTCATTAAAAGTTTCATATTATATTTATTTGGGTATTTATAATATCAATTATTTTAATTTTTCACTATTATAGTAATTACTGCATCATCATTGTGTCATAAATAAAATAACTTATTTAATGTCTAGAAATTATAAATAAAATATCATTATGTATTAAATCTTTTTATCTTTCTAATGAATATTTATAATCGAAAATCCAACATGTATAACCCTATGTAAAAATTGTTGTTCTAAAAGATATATGCTTGTGTCATTTTTGTATTCATTTTGACTTAATTAAAATAAAGTGTCATTATCACTTACAAGTGGATCCATGGGGTCCCAAAATAGACCCAAAGATGCCCATGGTCGACTATGTATCAACCAATAGGGTTAAGACACGTTTTAGGGTAATTTAGTATTATTATAATATTATTTTTTTAACCCTTATTTACCGGATTTACCCTTAACCATGGTAAATAAAATATTTACCGCAGTAATTATTCAAAATGTCTAAAAATAAAAGTTACCTATTTACACAATTTGAACATCCTGATTCCAAATATGGAATCCATTTTTCTAAATTCAAAACACAGAAGTTGCAGAAATTAATTTAAAATTAATTCCCGCTGTCAAAACAAAAAGCGTGTTTTTAAGAGATAATAACTATCAAAAGATTGACACTTGTTTATGTTCGGTTTAATTGTAAAATTATGTCCAATGATAAACATTAAATTGAATGGTAAAAATATATTCTAAATATACTTTAAAACCACTCAAATTCATAATTTATCACTATTAATTATTTTGATTAAAAAAGTTGTTTTTAATTAAAATTTAGAAATTTTCACTATTCATCAAAATATGAAAGTTATCCGAAATGTACCAAAATTTCACCCTAGGCTAATTTTGATATTCCGAATCCAAAAATGAAGTCCATTTTGAAATATAGAATATATATGATTTCAAAAAGTAGGTATTACTATTCACAACGGCTAGTTTAATTAGTTGTGGTGTGTGTTAGAACTCGAGGTTGCGTACAACACACGCTATCGCATTATTCGAAGGGAAACGTACCATAGAAGCTTGGGGTGTTACAGAGTGTGCTTCCTTAGAGAGTCTCTGACCTTGGGGATATAAGGGGAATTCACTATGTGATCTTTATCAGAGAGTCCCTCACTACCATATACATTAAGGGGAATTTACCGAGTGAGCTTCCTCAAAGAGTCTTATAATTTCCATATGACCAAACCAGAGGGGTCAGGCTGAGTGTACTACCCAGAGGGGTTTTTGTACTTGTTAGGTAAGACCAGAGGCGATGGTCAAGAGTACTTCCCAGAAAGTTACCTGCTTGTTCTTATTTGCTTGATAGATGTTTCTTGATATTGGAACTATGGATTGGTTACTGCTTAGTATGTTCATGTTACTACTTTCTGTTATTTTTCCTGTCATATATTCACTGACTATTTGGCACAGATCTTTGGGTGGTTACCTATAGGGATTTAGTCTCATAACCTATTTGGGTCACGCTTTTGGGCCCAAATAGATTATATTGTTGCAGGTATAGATAAGGGAAAGCGACCTTCGATTTCAGGTACTTGAATTGAGGTAGAGATAGAGATAATGGGACCAAGCATAAGCTTCTAATGATGAGGAGTTGTTTATCGTTTCTTTTGTACTTGTTTTAGTACTGTTGTATTTATAGCATTGTGACTTGTTTGGATGCTTTCCTAGACTTAAGTATCATGCATCATATATCTATGTGCTCCTGTTGTTGATATCCTTTAGTCTTTTGTTTTTCACTTGTGTATGGATTAACACTTCTTCCTCTATTGTTATTTATTTACTCTTCTGTTGTATTACTCAACCAATGGGGGCATAATTTCCACACTATCACACCCAATGCCCTCGCAGCTAGTTGGAAGCCTTTGGATTCCAGGGAAATGTTCTTGCGGACTTGTGACCAACCAGGTATGGGGTACCTCTGGGTGGCTCCTGGAACCAGGACATTACAAAGTTGTATCATTGTCATTCTTTTCCCTTGACTTATATATTAGATTCTTAGTTACGGATAGGAAGAAATCTATATTTGGTAATAAGTTTTTCCCAGGAGATACTAACCCATGTACAGGGAAAATCCAATCTACCTCATTTATTGCAGTTTTCTTGTTTTGAAATTTTACAGTAGATATGATTTCACCTTGAGTGACTTAAATGTTTCGTGTTGTTACTGTTGACCTTTTTGAGGTTTTTTTTATGTTGCAACCTGATTAGATGAGGGTATTCTATCTCATGCATCATATAGGAACTTGCTAGAAATCACATGACATGCATTCTTTCCATTCTATTTAGGGTGCATTAGAAATTTCATGTTGTTGTGATAGGTGTTGTGTAGAGTATGAATGTTGTTGTGATAGTTTCTTTGATAGAATATTGGCTTTCAATTGGTATTGCTTGTGTATGGTCTTGTTTGAGTAAACGCCAAATTTTGGTTCTTGAGGAGTTTTGGGCCTTCATGAATCAGAACATGGTTGATCATTAAATTTTTTCCCTTGTATATGAAATTTATAAGATGACATGCAATGATTCACGGGGAGTGTGGCCCTCACGGGTCAGAATTGGGCACCTTAACGCTGGGTATTCTGTGTTTTCTAGGATTCGGTATAGTTCTAAGGCTACTATCTAGAAAACCCCATAATAAATGTCGTGTACCTTATGAATACACATTTTGTAGTATATAGTCATGTCACTAACTGTGTGAGTAGGGACACGGGGTTGTGAAAAATCTTGCAGAAACACACCGTGTACAGTACATACATGTCATGTTGCAGTGACTCTGTGTCTACCCTCGTGACTAACAACACTGATGGGTGAGACATAGGCTTTAAACATTGTGCCCTATTTCATCCACAAGTAGTTTAGTGTAACCTAAGTACTCGGTCGTTCCACGACCAACATTGGTAGGGGAAATCCTTCAAGTTCATGCTATGTCCCCATGGAACACGCCGTGTATAGTGAACCGTGTAGCCGATCATGTAACTAGCAACACAGGTTAGTGTTAGCCTTTCTCGTACACGTCATGTCCATATAGAACACACCGTGTAGTGTTAGCTGTGTGTCAGACCATGTCACTAACAACACGGGCTAGTGAAGCTTGTCGAAGTACACGCCGTTTCCACCTTGAACACACAGTGTCCATCTAGAACACGCCATGTAGTATCAGACGTGTGTCAGGCCGTGTCACTAACAACACGGTCCTGTGAAGCATGTCAAAGTACACGTCGTTTACACCTTGAACACGCAGTGTAGTTTTGTCTTAAGAGATCCGTGTGTCAAGACCGTGTAGAAGGACTCAAGAAAGGAAGGAAGATTCAAGTACACTGCGTGTGTTCGGACAACATGCAGTGTATCTGGGGTGTTACACGACCAGTTTAGGCAAGAGTACATTCCAATTTGAATGAATTAAGGGAACACGCTGGGTAGGAAATTTACAAGACGTGTAGTTATGTTTTGTAAAACAAGAATTTTTTCGTTCTTCTATTCCCTTCTTGTCTTTCCCGTTTTCTATTTTTGAAAATCGTAAATCTAAGGTGTGTGTTGACCATGATGAGTCATGCCACCGAGACATCTTCCAGTTGACCGCCAGTTGCAGGATAGTGATCAGACGCTTGATATGGCTGATAAAGGACTTTATGTAGATCCTTTTGTTGTGCAAGCCTTGGCACTGGTGGTTATACCAGTTGCAGGCACTGATGCATAGTTTAGTGAGGGTTTTCTGAGGATGATCCAGACCTTATAGGGAGCTCCGCCTCCTGCCCCATCAATGGATGATTTGACGCGGGTCTTCCAGGAGCACCATCCTCCCACCTTCTCAGGGGAAGGAGGACCACAGGCTGCATAGTTGTTTCTCGAAGCCACGATGATGATCGTCGGGCATCTCGATGTACCACCAGAGAGGAATGTGAAGCTCACAAACTACATGCTCTGAGACTCCACCAAGAGGTTGTGGGATGTCATCTCTTAGGAGGGACACCACAAGAATATGGCTTCAGAGGTGTTTCAGAGTATCTTATATGATTACTTTTACCCAAAGAACTTGAGGGACGATCGAGCCTGGGAGTTCTTGAGCTTAGAGCAGGGTACTCATTCTATCATGAAGTACTCATATCACTTCATAGAGCTATAACATTTCATGCCTATCCCAGTAGGTGAAGATTTGTTCATGGCTAAAAACCTGTAGGACCATTGCAGGTAGGAGATCCATTCCCATGTGAACATCTTCAGGTTGACTTCAATATCCTCTATCGTCAACTAGGCGATGATCACAAAGCACAATCTAAGGGATTCTGGAGCAGTGATCTAGGGTAGTTTGACATCCAGTGTTAGTATTCCTCCTAATAATAGCAGGAATCACCACATGGAAATTTCACGAGGAGATCATAGTAGGCAGGATGCACCATATGGTAGCCACGTGGTGTGCTACCACTGCGGGAGGAGTGGGAAAATGAGGCTGTGTTTCCCGAGAGACCCCATGGAATGTCGATCTTGCGGAAATATGGGCCATCTCCAGTGTTTATGTCAGTTTTTATCTTCAACAGCCGGATATAGGGATTCTTCTAGGACCCCGTGTTCTAGATCATCACTACTAGTTTCTGACTGGTCTGGAACTAGAGTAGTTCCAGCCGTTCATGCTGAGGTAGAGGTTATGGTCGGGGTGGCAAGTCGCCAGTCTATTAGCAAAGTAGGGTGGATCTACTCAGAGCGATCAGGTAGGGTCGCAGGGCCATGGGGCAGGCCAGACTTTTTGGTGGAGCAGACCTAGTAGGAGCAGGATCCTGGAACTTCCACCATTCGAGGTACGATCTTATTAGCCTCAGTTTCATCTTCTGCTCTTTTCGATACAGGGGCTTCCCATAACTTTATCTCTATTGTTGTTGTAAAGAGACATGGACTCTTCATCATTTCTTACGATGATATATTGACAGTAGACACACCGTTGGGGTATAGAACAGTTAGTGTATGTCACTGCAGAGAGTTCCCTCTAGAGGTTGTGGGTTGTCACTTTTTATGGGATCTCTATGTCCTAGAGATGACAAACTATGATATCATTCTTGGAATGAACTCACTAGTTTCCTTCTAGGAATTCGTCAGTTTCTATCACCGCAGGGTGAGTTTCATATCACCAGAGGGTGAATCTTCTCTTCATAGTGGAGAATGGGATGTCCAGGTGAGTAAAGTAGGACCCATGCATAATGGACTAGGAGGTGATAAAACCCAGATTTCTAGTCTATATCTGGATGACCTGGGGACTTCACAGTTAGTCTTTCTCCAGTGGTGGATCATTTTAGTAATGTCTTTCTAGAGGACTTTTCAAGGTTTCCTCTAGAGTGTGAGGTAGACTTTTCTATTGAGCTTGTGCCAGGGGTGGCACCAGTGTCCATTTCTCCTTACAGGATTGCTACACCATAGTTGCAGGAGCTCAGGAAGCAGTTGGAGTAGTTACAGGCAAAGGGTTTTATCCAACCCAGTAGTTCTCCTTTGGGTTCGCCTATTCTTCTTGCGAATAAGGCAGACAGAACCCTCAGTTTTTGTGTGGATTATCAGAAGTTGAACCAGTTGATGGTAAAGAATCGATATCCCTTACCGAGGATCGATGATCTCTTTGATCAGCTTAGAGGATCCTGAGTGTTCTCGAAGATTGATTTGAGGTTTAGTTACCATCAGTTGAATGTTAGACCATCTAATATACCTCTCATAGCCTTCGAAAGAAGGTATGGTCTATACGAGTATACAGTTATGTCATTCGGTCTCACGAACGTGCCTGCAATTTTAATGGCACTGATGAACCTACTATTCCATCCATACTTGGATTCCTTCATGGTGGGTTTTGTGGATGACATCTTGGTTTACTCTCACACTCGACATGAACATGCTACCCATCTTGAGATCATTTTGAGTACACTAAGAGAGCATCAATTATATGTTATGCTCTTAGAATACCACTTTTGGATGGATCAGACTCACTTCTTGGTCACGTTATCTAAGAGAAAGGAGTGTTAGTAGACCCAGAGAAAGTCAGAGCAGTAGTTTCTTGATAGCAGCCAAAGAACATATTTGAGGTGTGGAGTTTCCTAGGGCTGGCTGGATACTACATATGCTTTATTCATGACTCTATAAACATAGATGCACCGCTGACAGGTCTGACCAAGAAGCGTGCGAACTTCTTATAGTCATATTCATGTGAGTCAGCCTTTTAGGAGTTAAAAGGGATATTGACTTCAGCACCGATACAATTCTTGCCAGAGCCAGGCAAGAGCTATACTGTTTATTGAGATGCTAAAGGTATCGGGCTGGGAGCTTTGCATATGCAAGGAGATGGAGTCTTTGTGTATGGGTCTCGGCAGTTGAGGCCACATGAGAGGAAATTCTCGATGCATGATCAAGAGTTGGCAGTTATTGTTCATGCCTTACGCTATTGGATAAATTATCTGTTGGGAGATCATTTTGTGTTTTTCACCGACCAAAAAAGTCTCAAGTACATTTTCACTCAGCATGAGTTGAATTTGAGACAGCAAAGGTGGGTTGATTACCCATAGTCCTTTGACTTCGAGCTTTCCTACACGCCTGGGAAAGGAAATATTGTGGCTAATTTACTGAGCAGGAGGACTCAGATAGAGGCAATTCAAGAGTCCAGTAGTGAGTGGATGCTTATGGATCTGTTCTCTGACATGCATTTGGAGGTGCATGATAGACAGGGGAATACTTTTCTATCTTCTGTAGCTATTACCCCTACCCTTATTGATCGAGTTATAATGAGGAAGCTATCAGATTATAAAGACCTAGTCCTATGGGAATGTGTGTCGGGAGAGGACCCTATTTCTGGAGGGACCCTTGGTGAGGATGAGGTCTTGCGTTTCCAGGGGTGCGTATGGGTCCCAGCAGATATACGCGAGGAGCTGATGTGGTATTTCCATTCCTCTGCTTGGGAAGTTCATCCTGGAGTCACCAAGATGTGTCATGATCTACACCGACTGTCTTGGTGTCCAGGTATGATGAAGGATGTTGCTGGTTTCATCTTAAGGTGTACCACTTGTCAGTAGGTGAAGGAAGAGCATCAGCGACCAGAAGGGCTTCTACAGCAGTTACCCTTTCCCGAGTGGAAGTGGAATGATGTCATGATGGACTTCATGACGGGTTTGTTGTGTTCGCCTTGAGGGAATGACGCAGTATGGGTGGTCATTGTTTTACTCACGAAGGTTTCTAACTTCTTGTAGATCATAGAGAACATCAATTTTGATGATTTGGGAAGACTGTACATCCAAGATATTGTACGCCTACAATGAGTTCCACACTTCATTATTTTAGATAGGGATGCGTGTTTTACTTCTCGAGTATGGCATGGGCTTCAAAAGGCTTTGAGTACATAGGTACATATGAGTACAGCATACCATCCCTAGATAGATGACCAGTCCGATTGTATGATTTAGGTGCTCAAGGACATGCTCTGAGCATGAATTTTTAATTTTGAAGGATCTTGGGAGAAGCATAAACCTATCATGGATTTTTCATACAACAATAGTTTTCAAGGAACTATTCATATGGCACCTTATGAGGATTTGTACGGTAGGCCATGCCGATCACCCTTGTGTTGGCTGGAGGTAGGAGAGGCAGCTTTGCGGGGACCTCGTCTTGTCCTGAAGACCACAGAGTAGATAGATTTGATTTGGAAGAGGACGGCTACTGAACAGTCTAAACAGAAATCTTATGCTGATCAGTGGAGACAACCTCTAATGTTTGAGGTCAGGGATCTGGTTTTCTTATATGTTACACTGACGTTTGGGCACAAAACGATCAGAAGACAGGGTAAGTTATCACCAAGGTATGTCGGGCTGTTTGAGGTGTTGGAGCGAGTTGGGCCGGTTGCCTATCGGTTGCAGTTACCTCAGAGGTATCGAGATATGCATGACATCTTCCATGTTTCTCCGCTCTGACATTACTTTTCAGACCCATCTCATCGCTTTCAACCCAAGGAGGTTGAGATCAAAGTGAAATGCGTCATTCGAGGATCATTCTATCCATATTATCGATTGTAGTACAAAGGTTCTTCGTGTCTAGTATGTTCCTCTGGTATAGGTGCTATGGAAGCACGGGCGGGTACAGGACGAGACATGGGAGAGGGAGGCTGATGTACGAGCACAATGGCCAGATCAATTCAGGGTTTGTTCTTCTACACCATGCTATGGAGTTTCAGGGATGAATTTCTTTAAGTAGGGATGTTTGTAAGAACCTGTATCCTTTTTTCAGGTATGTTTTTCCTTTTCTGGTCATTTTTGGGAAAAATAGAAAATTTTGGAAAATTTTGAAGTACACATCGTATACTGGAATGCCGCCAGAGGCCATGTGATGGCCGTCTCAGGGCCACACACATGGCCATGTATGGGTGACATGGTGGCCACCTAAATTGGAGTGCAGAAAAGGAGAGTACATTCCATGTACATCAGAAGTACATGTTGTGTACTTTTTTTTCATTAAACGCATAGGGGCTGCGTTTGACAGACAGAACACCCTTTTTCTATCCTTGGTTCATCCGAGAGTGAGGTTATGGCCCCAGATCTTCAACAAGCCACCAAGCCTCCATTCTTCTTCCGATTATAACACCGTCCAGTGTGTTGGAACTGCTTTGGTGAGTTCTTCCTTCTACTATAGCATCGTTTTCCAATTCCTCATATTATCCATGTTATCATGGGTTGAACCTTTTAGACATTTTTTGTAGATCTTCGATGTTCCAAGGCAATTAAATCCTATTGTTTCAAGTATATCGATCTCCTAGCACCAAGGTAGGTGGTTTGTGCCTTTCCATTGAATGTCCTTGAATATTATGTGCAAATTCCACCAATTCTCTTAAACGGGGTGTTGTGTGTTTACCATTTTACCCCTAATGTATGCCCACCAAGCCTGTATGACTGTGTAGAGGATGTTTGAATATGAATATGGTTTAATTTCTTTTTTTTGGATGTTTTTCCCATGAATTTTCTGTTTATGACCGTTTGGTCACGTTAGCCATTTTGGCTACTTTGCTTGTTTTTAACACCATTTGTTGTTGGATTGAGGGTTTGAATCCTATCATGCTTGTTATGCTATGGATTGGTTATCCAAGTATTTCTATAGGTTTACGTTGGCCATATTGCATTACTATGTCGTTATCCAACATAGGGTCGTGGTAACCTAGTGTAGTAGACTATAAGGGGAATTGACTGAGTCTACTTCCTCAGAGAGTCTGTGAACTTGGAGCTATAAGGGTAATTGACAATGTGATATTCCTTAGAGAGTCCCCAAATACCTTATACTATAAGGGTAATCGACCGAGTGAGCTTCCTCAGATAGTCTTATAATTTTTGTATGATCAAACCAGAGGGGTCAGGCTGAGTGTACTGCCCAGAGGGTTGCTGGTACTTGTTAGGTAGTACCAGAGGGGATGGTTGTGAGTACATCCCAGAGGGTTACCTGTTTGTGCCTATCTTCTTTATATATGTTGCTTGATATTGGTACTATAGATTGTTTACTATTTATTATGTTAATGTTACTGCTTTCTGTACTTTTTTCCTGTGATATATTAACTAACTGTTACGAACAGATCCTAGGGTGGTTGGATACTAGGATTTAGTCTCACACATTGTTTGGGTCATGCTTTTGGGCCCAAATATATTATATTGTTGTAGGTATAGATAAGGCCAATCACCCTTCGAAATTAGTTACCTGACTTGCAGTGGAGCTGGAGAGCATGTGACCATGTTTAGGCTTGCGATGCTGAAAAGCTGTTTATCTTTTCTTTTGTACTTGTTTTTGTACTGTATTATTTCCAACATTGTGCCTTATTTGGACTCTTTCTAAGACATATGTATCATGCATCATATATCTATGTGCTCTTTTAGTTGATCAACTTTAGTCTTTCATTTTACACTTGTGTATGGATTATTACAACTTCTGCTATTGTTATTTATTTACTCTTCTGCTATGTTACTCAGTTAATGAGGGCATAGTTTCCCCACTATCACACCCAAGGCCCTTGCTACTAGTCGGTAGCCTCTGGGGTTCGAGTAAATTCCTTTGAGGCCATGTGACCAACTGGGTACGGGGCACCTCTAGGTGGCTCTTGGAACCGGGACGTTACAATTTTTTGTCGATCTAGAGGCTTAGTAATTTGTATTTTTGATTTATTAAAAAAATGAATTTAACTGTAAATATTGTTTATTTAAAAGAAATGTAATTTATTTTTTATTTTATATTTATCTTGTTTATGTTTATTCCATTTTTTGAGAAAATGATTCCCAAAATATTAAATTAACCATTTTTAGTTGTTTCCAACCTCTAGAAATCATTACATCACACTAAATGCCTTACAACATATCAAATATAGTCTTGTGATCCATTTACATAACTATGGTGTTACATCCACCTTAATTAATTATTTTGAGGGATATATTTCTATTTTTGAAAATGGAATTACATTTAATATATATTAATAATAATGTAATCCATTTTTCCTTATCAATTAATGGACGAAGTTCCATATTTCTTCATGAAAAAACATAATTATGTTTTTTTCATAATAAATGAACACATACATATATATATATATATTAATTTCAATAATTCAAATTATAATATATTGATAATTATTTTTTGTTCGTGGAATCATTTAATAAATATAACTAACTATTTTCTTCTAAGAAACTATGTAACATCCCAGATTAATAATGAAGTATGAAATATTCATATTTATTAATATTGGTGAATTAAATACTATTTTTTACTTTAAATGGGATGCAATGTTTTATGTCTTATCTGATACGCAACAACAAGTTTCTTTGAAATCATATGTTACAAAATAATAATATAATATTATTATTTTAAATGGTAGTATATACCTAGCATTTGAATTGGAAGTAGTGAATAGAACTAACGACAAAAGGATTATCCATTTTTTAAATGTTTTTCCATTTTTCTAATTAATGTTAGAGGCCTAAAATCTAATTTTAAGCTTAAATACTCTAATATTCTTTTAAAGCTCGATTTACCACCTTTTAACAGAGGACCCACTTTAAATCTAGTTATTGTGACTTTTATATATTCTATTTTACAAATAAATTTTCTTCTTTATAATCAGGACATCAAAATTTACTTTGGATGAAATTTTTTTATTTTTCTGATAAAGTCCATTTTTTAATGAATAGTGTAAAATACCATATTTTAATTCAAAACTGCCTTTTAATATAATTTATTTATATGTTAAGATTGTCTTTATAATTGGTTTTGAAGTGTGATTATACTATACTTTTACCATTTAATCCAAATTTGGTCATCGGATGTGATTTCAAATTGAAACTATACTTAAACAAGTGCCAATCATTGGATAGTTAAAATTTCTTAAAAAACACGCTTTTTGTTTTTACAGTGGGAATTAATTTTAAATTAATTTCTATTAATTATGTGTTTTGAATTTGGGAAAATGGATTTCATATATATAATCTACAGCTAAAAATTTTTAAATAGATAACATTTATTTTTAGACATTATGAATATTTACTTCAGTAAATATTTTATTTACCATGGTTAAAAGGTAAATCTGGCAATTAAGGGTAAAATAATAATATTATAATGTTATTATATTACCCTAAATGTGTCCTAATCTAATGTTTTGATATATATGCCACCCTAGGAATCATTGGGGCGATTCTTGGACCCCATGGGGCCACTTGGGAGTGATAATGACACTTTATTTTAATTAGCACAAAGTAAAGCCAACAATGACATTAACTAATATATTTTTGTAAATTAATTTTTATATATGGTTATATAAGTTATAATTACTACTATATATATTATTTGGAAAATTAAAATTATTTCCTATATCATTGTATTTTTTTATAATTTTTAGACATAAATTAAATTAAATTATTTATGACACAATAATGATGCAGTATTTACCTCATTAATGAATGATTCAAATAATTTAATTATAATGAGTAAAATAATATCACAAACCTATCCAATTTTTATTGGATGATTTTATCTCGACCATGAGTAATCTAATCTTCGACTTTAATAATTATTTGACATTTCAGAACTAAAAATAATTTTATAATAACATAATATTTTCACACATTCTTAAAGAGCCCCTCCTCCCCAATAGAAAAGCCCTAAACTCTAAACCATTACTCAAACATCTCACTCCCCATGGATCATCCAAAATCTTCCCAAAGAATCTCTCAATATCCATCTATTCCTAATAAAAGCCTTAACATAGGCATAAGGTACTCCAAGAAGTTTTTTTGTTCAAACCAAAGGGAGTTACCTGAATTAAATGTAAATGTTTCTCTTAAATTCTTTTCATTTATTTTACATCACTAATCCGTAAACCGTTTTTATTCCTTTCTTTTATCACAACATCAATATCCTAAATATTCTAGTTTGTTGTTATGACAATTATTCAAACTATAATTACACACACCTCTATCTAATGGGTAAAGAACATATTTTTTTCTATTGATGGAAAACTAACACCCAACGAAACGATGGTTGTTCAATTATCACCTACCGCCTCTTATGGTGGCCATTATGTTGGACCTATTTTAATATATGATATATATTTTGTATATGTAATAATTATTCTTCTTTTTTTTCATTTATAACATACCTTTATGGTTTCCAATATGGGTAAACATGATAATTTCATTTGAGGAAGTACGGACTACCGCCCCCTCAATGTGATATGACTCGTTAATACCATATGTGGGACATATAAAGGATGAAGTTAATCATATTATATTTGATATTATACTAGAATTAAACTATTCCTATGTATCATTATGTTTCAATTCCATTTAAATAACAAATAGAAATGAAAGTACTGTTAATGAGTACATACGACTTACCCTCTCCATGAATAGAGCATTTCATTTCTTACCTCTAAATATTATGTAATATTATAAAAACATGTATATACAGGAAATATATGATATATATGATAACTAAATCATGAATATTATTTTGGTATTAATGAACTTTTGACCACATAGACAACTTGTAAATATAAGAAGTTCATTTTTGACTCAAGTACCAAATATCGACAAAATGACCATTATTAACAGAAATGATTACAAAATGTTTATAACATGTTAATATGTGATATAAAAGGAATAATAACCAGAAAGAGGTTCTTCAGAAGGTTGAAATTAACATTATATTATTATTCAGGAGATTAAAGAACGAAAATGTCAGGTCGGACATGTAGTAAGGGACTTCATCTCAATCTCCTTTCATTGAGGTATATTTTGTGTTAATATATGAGTTTAGTTTATATACTATATAAAAACTATTGAATTTTCTTTTCATTCAAAGGGAAAATTTTTCTATGAGGTGTTTTACTAAATGATAGAAAAAAAATGTTTCTTTTAACACAAGCCGTGATAACGACCTTTTCCACTACCGCGAGTATTATTTGATCTTTTGGCATCCTTAACAAGATGTAATGTTTTTAAAAGGAAATTAAATACCATATACTCTATTATGTATTTTGGTATTGAAAAAGGTTTTGATAATGGAGTTTTTATGTCAATATATTTAAATGATATAATGTTATTGAAATGTGAAAATGTTATCTTTCCTTAATATTTGTTTTATGTGTTATGGATATGTTTTGGTTCTTGTGCATTGTTATTTATATGAGGGCTTCCGTCATAATACTAGGGATGGTGAGTCTGAGATAGATCTCCAATGCATTGGTTAACATGACAGAGGTAAACGTGAATGTTTATCCAAAGAGATTTATGGAATATACTGTGATGGGTATTCCAAATATAACTCCCTATGTATCTATGATATCTACAATGTAAGTTTGATATGGATGCCACAAATTACCTTTATGATTTGTGTTTACTATGTAAATCATATGATTTCACGAGTTATGTTAAAGAGCTTATGTTATGTATGTATTGATGAACTAATGTTTTCATTTCATGTTTTATAACCCTTACTGACTTTTTTATGCTTATAGTATATTTTGAAAATTATTCCACAAGACTTAAATATGAATAAGGTCTAGGATGGGATCAAAGAAAATTCATGATGTCTAAAACATGAGACATTACATGACTCTTTTTCAACAGTTTTAATTTTAGGAAAAAAATTGAAATTGAGTATAAGTGTATACCTTGTAATTTGTGAGATGTAATGTAATAGTTATGGAATAATTTTCTAAAACTATAAACATTAAAAGATCCTCAATGTAAATTATTCATTTAATTCAATATTATGTAATATTTAGTACTGGGTAGTTATAGTTGGTATCAGATGTCGTTTAGATAAATTTAGGTGTTAGGGTATTGTTAAATTAATATCTATAAATTAATATTGAAAATATTGAAATGATATAATTTACATGTTACCCTATTGTTTGTCTAAGATATATCTGTGTTCATAATGGTATTCCATAGATGAAACATGGTAGATATGAGGGGACAACATTAGGAGGAAGAAAACCTTCAAAATCAGCAACCTGATATGTTCAAAATCAGAACTGAACAATTTTTTATAGTGATAGAACAGTTGAATTAGGCTATAAATAGTGTTGGTATCCATACATGAGATCATCCAGATCAACCTTAGAGGAATATATCTGTAGTTGAGAATTTCATGAGTTAAAATCACCCATCTTTCATAGGATCATCTGACCTCGTGCAAGAAGATGGGTGGATTAAAAAATTGGAGAAGATTTTTAATGTTATAGGGTGTTTCAAACAACAAATGGTTAGTCTCATTATTTACCATTTTGAAGGTGAAGTTGATCAGTGGTGGTTGATGGTAAAAAAATATTATGGATAGTGAGGATATTCATTCTCTAGATTGGGACTAATTCAAATGAATGTTCCTTGAAAATATTTTCTTATGGTGGCTTTTCTTAGGATGGAAAGAGAATTTGTTGAACTAAGAAAGAAGGATGACTAAATGGAGGATTATGAAGAAAAATTCACTCAACTGGAAAGGTATGCTCCAAATTCTATATGAGATCATTATAGTTAAATCAAAAAATTTAACTCAGGATTAAAGTAAAATTATCTAATATCTTTAGCTTCTCATGAGTTAAAAAGTTATGAAAAACTAGTTCGATGTGCAGAGAAGGTGGGAATGGAGTTTTCCAATGATCTGGTGTTCTTTGAAAAAAAATAGATTAATAGGTCAAGGTGGAAGATAAAAGGGAAGAAATCCTCAAAAAAGTATGATGGTAAGAAACTTATGTTTATAGATTGTGAAAATTGTGGCAAAAATCATGTTGGGGAATGTCTTTTGAATTCTGTTAAGTGCTACCGATGTGGTAAAATGGGACATCAAGATCGTAATTTCACTAAAAAGATCAGGCTAATGGTAAGAAAAAATTTGATTTATAGTTAGTAAAATGTTTTAAGTGCAATGAAATGGGTTATAATGAAAATGATTGTCCAATGAAGAACCCTACTGAGGGAAAGAAGCTGGACTACAATAAGAAAGGGGTGGTTAAATCCTTTGCAACTACTTCATAAGATGTTGGGTGATCAAATGAAGTAATATCAATTACATATTTGTTTGTTTCAGATTATGCAAATGTGTTTTTTGATTCAGGGTCTCCGCTTTCATACATTTCTGAGATGTTTTCTTATAAATTGAGAAGTTTGTCTCAAGATATAAATCCTGAACTTATTGAAAAAACTCCGGTGAAAATGTTGAAACAAAAAGAAATCATAAAAACCTTCCTGTCATTGTGTGTGGAAATGATCTCCCTAAAATCCTTATTGTTTTGCCTCTAGTTGAGTTTAATGTTATTTTGAGTATGGATTGGATTTCTTTTTATCATTCTAAGATTGACTGCAGAGCTAAAGAGGTTTATTTTCAGAAATATTTTCATTCTGTGTTCAAGAATGAACCCTTAGTTTTGATAACATATCAGGAAGATGAGAAACTAGTAAATGTTAGAAATGAATGTTACCTTGCACATATTGTTGAAAATAAAGAAACAATTCAAATTAATGATGTTCCAATGTTAAATTATTACCTTGATGTTATTCCTGATGAGTTTCCTTGTATTATACCTAATCAGGAAGTTGAATTTACTGTTGACATAGTTCCTGATGCTAAGACAATTTCAAAACCCCCTTATTGAATTTCTCAAATTGAAATTTTAGAGTTATAGAAGCAACTGTAAGAGTTATTTGAAATGGTTTCATTCAACCTAACACATCATCTTGGGATGATCATGTCTTGTTTGTTAAAAATAATGATCGTTTAATGAGACTTTTCATTGATTATAGAGCATTGAATAACATCCCTTTTTAGAACAAGTATCCTTTTCCTCATATCAATGATTTTTTTGATCATCTCCATAGAGCTCATTATTTTTCAAAGATTGACTTGAGGATGGGGTACCATAAGTTTAAAGTAATGGAAGCATCCATTCCTAAGACCATGTTTCATAGAAGATATGACCATTATGATTTTGTATTTATGCCTATTGGATTAACCAATACACCTGTTGTATTCACAGATCTTATGAATAGAACTCTCCTTGACTTATTGAATAAGTTTGTGGTTGTGTTCATTGATAATATTTTTGTTTATTCTAAATTTAAAGAGGATAATGAATGTCATTTAAGGGTTGTTTTTCAATCCTTAAAAGAAAATAATCTGTTTGGAAAATTCTGCAAGTGTGAGTTTTGGTTACAAAAAAATTCAGTCCTCGGTCAAATTGTCTCAAAAAATGGCATAACTATTGATCCTAGTAAAATAAATGCTTTTGAAGAATAGCCAAGACACATAAATATAACCGAGATACATAGTTTTATTGGTTTTTCAGGTTATTACTGGAGGATTGTTGAAAATTATGCACAGTTATGTAGTCTAATGACTAAGTTAACTTGAAAAGGCGTTAATTTTATCTAGACAAAATAATGTGATGATTGTTTTCCAGAATTGAAAAGAAGATTATTAAATGATCCAGTTTTAGTACTCTCTTCCAGAAATGAGGAGTTTGATATCTAAAGTGATGCTTCTTTGAAAGGACTTGGATTTTCCTTATACAGAATGAACAGATAATTACTTATCCATCATGACAGTTGAAACCTCATGAGTTAAATGACCCAACACATGATTGGGAATTATATGCTTTTGTTATTTCTTTAAAAATTTGGAGGCAGCATTTGAATGGAGTAAAATGATAAATATATACTAACCCAAAAATTTTGAAGTATATATTCACCCAGAATGAATTGAACATGATACAAAGAAGATTATGGGAATTAATCAAGGATTATGAATTCAAAATCCTTTACCATTTTAGAAAAGTTAATAAAGTGGAAGATTATTTGATTCAAAAATGTAATACTTAATTAACCATGCTATCATTGGAATGGGATACATCAGTTTTAGATTTGATGAACATTGGAATAGAAGTTGTTTGTGCAGGAAATTCTTCTGTATGGTTTCAGGAGTCACTAAAATCATCTCTATCAGATCGAATAAAACTAGAGCAGAAGGAAGATAGTGAGTTCCAGAAAAAAGTAGAGTAGGTTCATAAGGGTAAGTTTCCTGAATTTAAAATTCATAATGATTATGTTTTGATATTTGGAAAGAGATTATGTGTGCCTTTTGATTCATTATTGAAGAATGGGTTGTTATGTAAAGCTCATAGTTCTCAATTTTCAGTTTATCCTCGTAGTAATAAGATGTACAGAGATCTTCAAGAGTATTCCAAGTGGGATGGAATGAAAAGGGATATTGCTGACTTTACTGTGATGTGTTTGACTAGTCACAAGTTAAAGCAGAGCGACATTTTCCAAAAAGGATGCATTAGGATTTATTAGTGCCAGAGTGGAAATGGGAAAATATATCCATGGACTTCATTATGGAATTACCAAATACATCTTGAGGAAATAATGCAATCATGGTTATTATTGATTGATTGACTAAATATGCTCTTTTCATTCCTGTTCAAGATACATTGACTCTAGATCAACTTTCTCGATTGTATGTTAAATGTATTGTCATGTTTCATGGAGTTCCCCTCTTCATTGTGTCTGATCATGATTTCAAGATTTATTCTAACTTTTGGAATGGCCTTTAGAAGTCGTTGGGTACTGAATTTAATTTTAGTACATCTTTTCATCCTATATCAGATAGGCAGTACGAACAAAAAATTCAGAACAAGGAGGATATGCTACATGCTTGTTCAATGGATTACAAAGTATGTTGGGACCAACATCTTTCATTGGTTGAATTTTCATATAATAATAGTTTTCATTCTAGTATACATATGGCTCCATTTGACGAATTTTATGGGAAGCAATGTCGAACTAAAGATTTTTGGGATGATGTAGGTGAATGGAAGCTTATGGGACCGAAATTGGAAGAAGAGATTGTAGAGAAAGTTCAGTTCATTCAAAAGCACATGATAATATCTCAGAGAATGTAGAAAAGTAATGCGGATAATCATAGGAACGATCTTTCTTTTTAGGTAGGTGATCGTTTCTTTTCAATGTTTCTCTATGGAAAATTGTGACGTGTTTTGGAAAGAAGGGAAAGTGGAGTCAGAGGTTCATTGGACCTTATGAAATCCTTGAGAAAGAAGTATCAGTTGTATACAGAGTGGCTTTACCTCCATGTTTATCCCAGGTGCACAATGTTTTTCATGTTTCAATGTTGAGAAAGTATATGCCGGATCCATATCATGGTTTAAGTCCAGAGGTAGTTCTGTTGGATGATAATCTCTCTTATTAGGAACAACCAGTCCAAATTCATGAACAAAGAGAGAAAGTGTTGCAGAATAAGGTAATTCACCAGGTAATGTTTTTTTTGGAAAAATCATATGGTTAACGAGGCGGTGGGGTGTTCTGAAAATGCTATGAGGGATAAATACACTCACTTATTTGATAAGTGAATAAAATTGTGAGGACATAATTTCCAAAAGGCAGAAGGATGTATCATCATATGTAAATAAAGAAATATGACATTTTCAAATTTATTAATAAATGTGAATTAAATATTAATTTTACAATGAATGGGATGCTATGTTTTATGGCATACCCGATATGCAATAACGGGTTTCTTTGAAATATTACACTGCAGAATAATAATAGAATATAATATTTTAAATGGTAGTTAATGCCCACTCGTTGTATTGGTTGGAATGAACAAAACTAACTAAAATATGATTATACATGTTTGTTAAAAGTTTTTACATTTATCCAATAAATTTTATAAGCATAAAATGTGATTTAATATAATTTTAGGCATAAATACTCTAATATTCTTTAAAAGGTCGATTTACAGCCTTTTAATGGAAAACCCTTATGAAATATATTTTTTTCACATTTATATATTCTATTTGAAAAAAAATATTCTTATTTATAATCAGGACATCCAAATTTTCTTTAGATTAAATATGGGTATTTTTTGGATAAAGTTTGTTTTTTAATGAATAGGGAAAAATACTTTATTTTAATTCAAAACTACCTTAAAATATAATTTCTTTATATTGTTATATTATATTTTAATGGGGTTTAAAGTGTAATTATATTATTTTTATATCATTTAATCTAATGTTTTTCATCAGAAGTAATTTCAATTTAATATTGGATATAAACAAGTCTCAATCTTCTGATAGTTTTTTTTCTTAAAAAACATGTTTTTTGTTTCGACAGTGGGAATTAATTTTTAATTTATTTCTACCACTTATTTGTTTTGAATTTTGAAAAATTGATTTAATATTTTGGATCAAGAGTTCAAACTGGGTAAATAGGTAACATTTATTTTTAGACATTATGAATATTTACTTCAGTAAATATATTATTTACCATGGTTAAAGGTAAAACTGGTAATTAAGGGTAAAAAACTAATATAATTATAATATTAAATTACGCAAATAGTTCTCTTAATCCTATTGATTGATATATATTCGACTATGGGAATCCTGGGGTTTATTTTCAGACCCCATTGGGCCACATGGGAGTGATAATGACACATTATTTTAATTAACTTAAACTAAAGGCAAAAATGACATAAAAAATATCTTTTTGTAAATATATTTTACATATGATTATATAAGTTATTTATTCAAATATAAATATTCTTTGAAAAGATAAAAATATTTCCTACATCATGGTACTTTTCTATAATTTTTAGACATCAAATAAATTAAATTAATTAGGACACAATAATGATGTAGTGTTTACCCCATTAATAAATGATTTAAATAAATAAGATTATAAAGAATAAATAATATCAAAAACCAATCCAATTCTTATTGGATGATTTTATTTCAACCATGATTCATATTACATACGACATTATTATGTTTTGGACATTTATAAACTGAACATCATTATATAATAAAATAATATTTTAACATTTTCCTAAAGAGCCCTCCCCCTTTATAAAAAGCCCTCACCTCTAACCCATTACTCACAGCTCTCAAGCCCCATGTCCAGTCCAAACCTACCCAAATAAGCTCTCAATATCCCTCTCTTCCATTTATAAGCCTTAACATATCCATAATGTACTTAAAGAAGACTTTTTGGTTCGAACAAAATAGAGTTACCTGAAATATATCTATCAGTTTCTCTAAAATTATTTTCTTTTATTTTATGTATCCAACCCCTAAACATTTTTATTACATTATTTTATAACCGTACCAGTATCCTCAATATACTAGGTTGTTTTTATGATAATTATTCTAACTAAACTTACACACACATCCATCTATTGGGTAAATAACATATTGTTTCTGTGGATGGAAAACTAACGCCTCACGAAAAAATGATTGTTCAATAATCTACTCCCAACTATTATAGTGAAAATTATGATGGAAATGTATTTAAGTATGATATATATTATTTTTATGTATTTTCAATTATTTTTTATTTCTCATTTATAGAATACCTTTATGGTTTCTGTTATGGATAAATGCGATAATTTCATTTGAGGAAGTGAGGACAACTGCCCCCTCCAAGTGATGTAACTCATTAATGCCATGTGTGGGACATATAGAGGATGGAGTCAATGATATTATATATTATATTATACTGTAATTGTAATATATTTATGTATCATTGTGTTTTAATTCCATTAAAATACTAAATATAAATGAAAGTATTGTTCATGTGTATGTATGGCTTACCGTCTCCATGAACGGTGCATTTCATTTCTTACTATAAATGTTATGTATTATTATAAATACATATATATATTGGGTATATATGATATATATGATATAAAAATAATTAATATAATTCTGGATATAATGGTCTTTTAACCACATAGACAACTTGTAAATATAATAAGATTATTTTTGACACAAGTACCAAATATCGACAAAATGATTGTTAATAACATAAATGATTAAATAATGTTTATAACATGGATATAAGTGATATAAAACGAATAATAAACTTGAAAAAGGTTCTTATGCAAGTAGAAATTAATTTTAGTTTATTATTCAAGAGATTAAAGAATGTACGGGTCAAGACAAACACGTGGTAAGGGAATTCGTCTCAATCTCCTTTCATTGAGGCATATTTTGTTTTAGTACACTTCATTTATTTATAAACTATATAAAACCCATTTAATTTTAATTTCAGTCAAAGGGAATCTTTTTCTATGATCCGTTTTACTAAATGACAACAAATAATGTTTCTTTTAATGTATGGTGTGATAATGACCTTTTCTTTCACCACGAGTGTTATTTGATCTTTTGGATTTCCTAACAAGCCATAATGTTTTTAAAAGGAAAATAAATACCATATACTATGTTATTTATTTTGGTATTGAAAATGGATATGATAATGGAGATGTTTGGTAAATATATATTAATAATATATTGTGAATGAAATGTGGAAATGTTATCATTCCTTTATATTTTTTTACGGTTTTATGAATATGTTATGGTTCTTGGGAATTGTTACATATATAGGTGGTTCTATGATAAACCTATGGCGGTTGAGTCCAAGATAGCACTCCAATGCATTGGGCAACATGACAGAGGTAAATGTGAATGTTTCTCATAAGAGATTTAGGGAATATACTGTAATGGGAATTCCAAGTATAACTCCCCACATAGCTGTTATAGCTACAATGTATGCATGATATGGATGCCACAAGTTACCTTTATGATTTGGGTATACTATCTAAATCTTATTATTTAAGGATGTATGTTAAAGAACATATGTTATGTATGTATTGATGGACTAATGTTTTCTTTCTTTGTATTATAACCCTTAATGAGCCTTTTATGCTCATCCCATGTTTTGAAATGTTTTGCATAGGACATATAGATAAATAGTGTGAAGGATGGGATCAAGGAAAAGTCATGATATCTAAAACATGGGACTAGACATGACTCTTTTTCAACATTTTTTATTTTAAGAATAAATGGAAAGTGAGTAGAAGAGTCTACATTGTAATTTTTGATATGTAACGTAATAGTTATGGCATAGTTATCTGAACTTTAATCCTGAAAAGATCCTCAATGTGAATTATTCATTTAATTCAAGATTATTTAATGTTTATGGCTGAGTCCTTATAAACTATCTATTTTTTTCTATTATAAATGATCAACCCAATTTTAGAAAAAAAATATTGATTATCCCAAATAATATATATATGATATAACATTGGTCTTAAGATATTGGTCAAACCTAAACATTTATAATATTTTCTTCTTTATTTGTGATTTATTTGGAAATTATATTGATCATGATGGTATTATTAATTATAATATATATAAAAAGATGTTGGTTTTGTAAATAGATGTCAAAAAACAAATCATTGTATCCACTAAAGAATCTTTAGTAACATAATGTTTAAAATAAATTTCAATACATGTTCTAATGGATTACTTTTAATAAATAATTTTTAAAAAGGTGTTAATTAATATTTTAAAAAAATACCCCCTCCGAATTAATATTTTTTATAGATTTTATAATGAATATGATTCATTTAGATGTTATATAAAAATGAATAAAAAATTTAATAGATGGTTACATGAAATGAAATTAATAAGATTCCTATTTTCATACACTTGAATTTTGATTATGAGATAATAGTCTTTAAAAATATCAATTTGTGTACTAGATATATAAAGAATATCACTAGAATTATATTGGACTTATTAGTAAGTTATTTGGGATTGATTAATCTTAGAAGTCGTATATAAAAAATTAAAATAATTTTTTGGATATATAAAGTAACAATGATACTAGGTTATGGTATTCTATTCGATTTCATGGTGTTATCATAGATTGATATGTTATATCATTCAATAAATTTTTCAAATCATACTATTAAATTAGTAAGTATCATATGATGTTATGTGGATTATCATTTTAATTCAAAATTGGTTTTAAAAAGAGACTTATTAATTGATGTGTAAATAGTAATATTTTTAAATAATTGATCTAATGTATGGGATATATTTGTTACATAATAATGAATATTATCCAATTAGATTATTTATTCAATATAAGATGTACATTAATGGTTGTTTGCCAACCACATTTCTTAAATAGTAGAACACTCTCTAACAAGACAAATATCTCTCATATTTTCTTCTATTAATTATCATTATAGGATATACAACTAATCTATTTGATGAATGAGAGGTCATACAAAATAAAATGGTGATTTCATTTCATCCCACATATACCTTTTGAGTCGATAGTCATGTTATTATTACTAATGATGGATTTTCAAGATCATGGTTTTTTAATATATATATATATGGAAAATAATCATTCATTATTTTTTATTTTAAAATAATTTTATTATTTCATATCCATGTATATATTTGGGTTTGGCTTGGTATCCACTATCTATAAAATATTGTAATGGATATGTCTTAAAAAACTTCTCAGTGGTATCTAAGTATGTGATAGTGAGACATTTGGAACATGATTAACTAAAAATATTTAGTTGGGATATTTTTTAGTACAACACTATGAGATTATATAAAAAATTCATAGTTTCAGTAAATTTATATTGAAATGGAAATACATTAGAATTTGTATTAGATTTGGAAATGGGGAATTCTTTTATAAATGTAGTGAAAATATTCATCCAATGCTAATTTTTATTCATTAACAATCTAATAATTTAGACATAAATAATTCAATGATTAATAATTTTTTTATTAAAAATCTGATAAATCAATGTTAAACCATAACATTTTTATAGGGATCACTAACAGTCAACCAAGGAAATAATTTCAACTATGGTATCCTTGGTGTCTTTGAATTACCCAATTCATGTTATGTATTTCATTAAATCCATGGTATTCAAAAAGTTTAATTTAAAGTAATAAAGAAAATAATATCAGCTGGATATTTATTCATATATAATATTGATTATATGGAAACTATACATGAGTGGAAATGAAACAAAATAAAACAAACTCTTTATATCAACATAGGCTTCAAACAAGTGTTATAGCAATCACATAAGCAAGGTATTGTTTACCATATAGCACATAATAGAAAATAAATGAACATTAAAAAATTATCCAGATAAATAAAGAATCTGGTCATACAATGTATCATTGAAAACCCCCCAAATATTAATCTTAACTATGAAATTATACATAGAAATAAAAATAATCCACATTTACCATGAGTCACTAGGCCAAACTATAGGTCACCACCTAAATTTCTTCAAACTTAATATGTGGTACAAAACTGTCATTTGGGAACATCGATCATACATATAAAATGAAACAAGGAATTAATGTAAATATACACACAATCATTTATATATTTGATATTATATAATATCTCTTATAATTATATGATTTATTATATAAATTTCTTTTTATTAAAAAATCATAAATTCTAGTTCATTGTAAAAATATAAATTTATCATTTAATCATCCTCCAATAAAACATTACACATGGGTTTTATACATTTGAAAATTATAAATTCGTAATATTATAAAAAACATATAAAAAATGTTATATATAGAACACTTATAATTAAATCATTATTTGGTAATAATTTATAATAAATATAATAAACATGAATCATTGGAGATCACCAATGGAACTAATTCATGGGCACTCCTAATCCTCAGGCATAACATAACAATCACCCTAATTTTTATCATATCGATATCTATATCTATAACTAGTACAATTACATATAGGCCACTAGTAAGAGTCTGAACCTAAATGAATATTGTGGCTCATAATTGACTAGTTAGGGTCTCATCATTACTACCCCATAGTTAGAGTCTCTTCACTACTAACAGAACAATGTCTAAGGAGAGTTTCCCCAAATCATATCTTGGTTTTTAAAATTGGAATCCTCCTATGTACCTGAGGATTCCACTAGAATTTTTATTTAAATCAAATGTTTAACAATTTAACAATATATTTTCACCATAGTTCAATTATAAACAAATTAAATCCATTATTTATAGAGTAAAATCCTTGACTTCTAAAACCTACAACAATCTAATTATCGAAAATATTAAATTGATATCAGTTTTGATAGAAGATGTCAAATTATATGAAACCCAACTTAACTAACATCGAATAAACACATAGATATCGTCAAATTATTTAAAAATTGATAATGATTGTCTTCTAGAAATTTTACACTAAATTTTATATAAACACCCCCTAATTAATTTATTCATTGAAAAAAACATAATTGTTATTTTTTATAGTTCATATAGTATCATTTCATCATTGACTGTTCAATTTATTTTAGAAAAACTAATGTTTGAATTTTTACAAAAACCCTTTTTGCATAGAAATATAAGTTCATAATTTAACATGTGTTTTCACTAAAAAACATTCGAAAAAAATTGTAAAATGATTAATCAACCGGAAAATGGTATTAAAAGTCTACTATTATATCTTTAAATATCCAATTAATATATATAAATCAATTTAAAATGTAGTAGAACAAATAATTTTTCCAAAGGGGAAATGATAGAGTCACCAACTTTAAATTTTCTATGACAATTTATGGAATTAAATAAACATACTAGAAACATTCACTAGAAAATATTTAAAAAAATATTTCATTATAAGACTAATAGTATAATCCAGCAATGCATGCTAAGAAAATGGAAATCTCCCCCAAACTTTTCTGAGAATTTTAATAATAACAATACATCCTACAATTAAGTGTGATAGTTTTAAATAAATTCCCAAAATCCCTCCATGTAAAAATCCTTAATCTATAATACTTAAGTGACACCAAATCTCTCTCCAAATAACATGAAATTCCAAAAAAAATATCAATCCCATCAAAATACATAGATAATTCCAGATAATTTGAAAAATAATTTAAAAATATAAATTTAAGGGATGTGATAGATTTTATTTTCACTAACTAAGATAGATATATAATAATCCCTAATCCCCATCAATGATTTTTATATGATTCTGGAAAAAATAAAAACCAAATATAAAGTGTATAACTGAAATATAGATGGAAAGAAAAAAGATATATCAGACAAAGGGTGTTTAATTTCACACTCACACACCTTAAAATGATGGGGAGAATGAGAATTGGATAGAGTGTATGAAGAATAATTCTAGATCACCCAATTCCTTATCCTATTGTGCATTACATGTCCAAACCCACTACCCTAAGGATGACTATTATTTTATTCTTTTTTACATTAATTAATATCCTCCCCATTTTCATGTCACCCAAATACATTTGTATGGTTATAATAAATTTATTACCTCCCTTATTTTATATATCTAATATTATATCAATATCTTAACATTTAATGAAATATTATACATACATACATGCACACATTTATATTCTATAAAAACCTTTATAATATTTTAAAATACAATAACACTTTAAAATTTTTTTCAATAGAGTACTAAAAATAAATTTAATATAATAATATTCATTTAATTGGGCTCTTAGAGAATAAATATATATATATACGTATAGTTATAACTTATTTTAAATTTTAACTATTTAAATAATACATATATTTTAATACCTATATATATGAGTTATAATATATGAATACACTTGTATATATTAATTTGAAGGATAATCATAAAAGTTGGTATTAAAACTATAATACGTTAATAATACATAAATTTAAAAAATATTAATATCAAAAATTTACCATTATAGTCATTTTAACATGACCACACCAACATTGATAAAAATAAATTTCCACCTCAGATTAATATTTTGTATTAAAAAATTCTATGTATTACAATATTCATATTATATTTCATATGTATAATCTTGTTTTATTTGATAATTATGTCACCCAAATATTTCCAAAATTATACATAAGTTTTTCCATAACAACCAATTTTATTTCAGATTAATACAAAATTTTAAATTCAAATAAATTTGTATTCAAAATATATATCCAAACTACAACCAATATACATAAATAATAATTAAATTTAATTTTAAAATAAACATGCGGTGTTATAACTATCCACATCATAACAACATCAATCACTATAAAATCCCATTAAATATTTTTTATTACTATGAAAATTCTATTACATAATTATAAAAGTAATTTATTTTTAAATATAATGAAAGAGATTAAAATAAATTTGTTTTTTCATAAATTATT
Source organism: Viscum album (assembly GCA_963277665.1). Lineage (NCBI taxonomy): Eukaryota > Viridiplantae > Streptophyta > Magnoliopsida > Santalales > Viscaceae > Viscum > Viscum album. The sequence goes on from OY728128.1 coordinate 1,372,985,177, forward strand.
TTAACATAAATAAAATTGTTTAAAATATATATATCCTTTTAAAAGTGGTAAATAAATACCATAATGAATCTCTATATATCGGCGAATTTAATATCATAAATTTATCATTAAAATCAACATTAAATTAATTCCCATCATAGACAATGTTTCGAAGAAATGTACATGTCAAATTTCATGGTCTAATTGGAATTTATTTAAATAAAAAATACACATGTACATGTGGAGTATTAACTTATTCATAATATATAATTTTATTTGAAATTTTATTATTTTTTAATTATAAAAGGAAAACATTTTATCCCAAATGATGTAATAAAAAAACTAGCATGTTTTAAAATCATTTAAAATCTAAATAAATAAGTAACAATCAAGTATCATGAAATATATTAAAATAATCACTTTTATGTTAAATCAAACAACACAAACACATTATATCCATCCATTGTAGCATATAAACTAAATTCATTCAATATTACATTACAAAAATAAAGTTGAATAAATGTAATACATCCTTGTTAACAAAATATAAAATTAAAATTTAATTCAAAAATTCATAGTTTATATTATCAAAATATTGAAAAATATGTGTGTTTAACATAAATAATAACTTTTAAATCCAAAAATATTACAAATGTGTTCTAAGTTTGAGAACTGATTATCAAAATAATTTATTCAAAACCAATTATGTTTGAAACAAGAACAACAAAAATAACAAATGTTTTTAGAATGTAATATAGAAAAATAATTTTATACGGAATAAAGAGTTTAACCTTAAACCAAATAACCATTAAATAAATTTCAAATAACTAATTTAAAAATAATTTCTATCATGAAAACCAACCTATATGAAAAAATATTTATTTATCAAATCCTATTACAACTTGTGATCACAATAGCCCGTCCCAATTACTAAACAATAATGAATCTAAAATATATATTTCCCTATTACAATTTCAAAGCTGATTTCAATGGATAATGAAAAAAATTCTCCCTTCTTTATAATTAAAATAATTATTCTTATCTAAAACGTGATTTAAACTATTTAATATTCATGTTTTCAATCATATATGAAATTTAACTCTTATTAATATTATTATAAAATTAAAATTAACACAAAATTATAATGTTAATATTTCATAAAGAATATACAGATCACTTTAATTTCTTATTATGCTTAATCTCTTGTAATTTCATCACATTTTATTTGAAAAAAATTTATATAGAACCTAAACATTGAATCCAAATTGTATAACTGATCAAATAATTTATATTAATATAAAAAGACAATTCATCATATGATAATTCACACAATCACCTCAACAATTTTAGGATTACTTGTAAAAAATTAAAAAAAATTATATGTAGGTTAATTTAACTACAATTAAACCATGTATTATCAATTAGTACAAATGAGTGAATTGTATGTTCATTATATTTAATTTAATAAATTTATACAAGCTTACCATTGAAATTTTATTTCTAGAATATATCTATTTGTACAACAATGAAATTATTTTAAAACATACATAAAACTTGTTGTTTCTAGTGCCATCATTTTTATAACTATGATATTTAATTTCATATAAAAAAAATTTCCAAAACAACTTAACAAGTCATATATATTTATCTTTTACAAATGGGAATGAAGAAAATTTAAATTTTTAATATTAAAGAATAATTAAAAATTAAATCCATGAAATCCTTAATTGAATCTATAAATACATTTATTTAAAAAATATGTATTAAAAAATAATAACCTTCCTAAATTAACATTCTTAAAAAATATCAATAAAAATATAGAAGGTGTTTCTTTGATCATCATTATGTTTTTGATTATTAAAAAATTATTGAAATTATTCCCTCTAATATAATTATCTTAGGAATTACAGTGGTTCAATTATTTTATCTTAAATTAGATAATTTTAATTTTTCACAACATTAATAATATTATATATAATTTTTGAAATTATTTTCTACGTTTATTAAATTTATAGTTCATATATTATAGTTATTTTTTGATCAAAATATACAATATAATTGAAAAACCAATAAAGATAATTTTTGGATATATGAATTTTTTTACGTGAAGAATATGGATACATGAATCTTATTTTTTTGAATATTTTAGATATGTTAAATTTATTACATGATTGTATTCTATACATTTTAATTTGGCTATGTGAGAAAATTTCTCATCTGAAATTGTTTTTGATATAATAAATATATTAGATTGATGAAACTAGTAATGTTACAATTTATTAAAAACACTTATGTTGGACAATTGGGTAAAATGATTCCTTATTCATATATAAAAACTTAATGGGTATAAAAATTCACTAATGTGGTGAGAATTATTTATATATTATTTTAATTTTTAATATCATAAGGTCAAAACTGAAAAACATGTTCTATTTTTCTTGTTCATTGAAATTTTTATTTATTTTATATTTAATATACATTTTTTCATTACATTTTAATTTTATATAATTTTATATTAATTGTTCATACTATTAAAAAATAATTTTTATATATCGTAGAATGATTTAAATGATTATATAATTGATTTTAAATTCATATAATCACTATGAATGAATAAGAGTTTTAAATTCAAATTGTTATGAATTTTAATAGATTTTTTTTCATTATGTATTAAAATTTAATAATATAAATTAAGGATGTCATGTTTTAATTGATAGATCTATATTTTTTATAAAAAAATTTACTCTATAAATTATTTTAAATTTTATAGATTGAGAATGAGAATAATGTATGAATTATTTATACATATTAAACAAAGATACATATATATGATTCTCCAAAAAAATGTAACATCCTTACCCTCTTAATTGTCATGGGAAGTAATGGGATTCCACTTGCCTTATTTGATATCCAAAAGATAGGAATGTTTGAAAATAATTCCCAATGGGTAGGGAAATATTTGGGGTGATTTTTACATTAATGATAAAAAAATTATCAACACTACACAATAAACATCTATTCCCCATATATGATACAATATAAGGAATAATAAAACCTAATGTAAAATTACATAATGAAATAAGAGTAAAAATGGAAATAAATATGAAAACTAACATTTAATGGAAGAGAAAAAGTCCCAAATATACACATGTGATATCCTAAGATGTAAATCCCAATATATTTCATTGATCCAACTCTGTGTTCCCTATTAGTGGCATCAAGGTGCATCACTAGAGTGGTATGATAAAATCCTCATTCATATATTGGGGTATATTGTGTATATAAATTAACTAAAGTTACTATTAAAAGGGGTGTGTATAAAATCATAAGTCATACCAAAAATAATCATCAACTTTCCCCACTATGATAAGATATGGTTCTCACATTTTACACATAACAGTTTAGAAGATGATTAAAATGTTAATCTTATAGCCATAAAAATTTTCCATATAAAATAGTAATTAATCATTCAATCCATTTACAATCCTTTTTCATAATCATTTCCATGTATGCATACCCATGACCACATACTCACACATAAATGGGGTTTCATATTTGTGGTGGTACTTCACGATAATTCTTCATCCCCTTTTTTATGATGGTACACCAGGACCATGCACTATCATACTTATCAGAAATTCAAAACTAACTATACTAAATTAAATTCATAAAGAATTCTATAAAATAAGTATTTCATATAATTAATTTCTTCAAAACTAATTCTCTAATAAAATCCTTTTTTTGTAATTTAAGAACCATCCTTTTAAAATTATACTCAGTGATGTTTCTCTATGTGACATTAAATAATATATTTCAAATGAAAAAATACAATTTGGTTTCCTTTAATATTAACTCCAAATTATAATAATCAATCATTGAAAAACAATTTAAAAAAGAAATTTTATGTGTTATATAATGGTGTAGATTAAAAAGATGTCACTAATCATTCAATATATTGTAAGAATAAATTATGCTATTAAGATCTTTTAGATAAATTTTTTGATGTTATTTTATTTAATATATTAAATCATGTCACATCAAAACTCACATTGTTGAACATATATGTATCCATAACATACATGATTTATGGTTCTAAGAGATATTATAGCAATATATATAAGATGAATCGGGTAACCACAACGTCATACCAACGATTCTAAATCTCCAATAATACTTTGATTTTCCTATAGACGAAGTAGGTCTAAAAGAACCACCAATGGTTCCATTGGTGGAAGGGGAGCTCTAGAACCAAAGAGATTAGTGTATTAATGTCTATTTTGGGCCTTAATATTTATTGAAATAAAAAATAATAATTTTAACATTACGTATCATGGTTGGTCCACATGGTTTTTCAAAATATGCTTCAACTATGCATGTCTTACCAGACAAAACATGTATTCCAATGTTTTAGACCACTCATTTTAGAAAAGAGTGTTCAAATAAAGTGGGGCTACTGTCTCCACCTCACTCTACACAAGGATATTTGGGATAGTTAGGTATATGCTTCTACAACTATTTGTTTCCATTTTTCCCTTTTCATGGATTTCACTGGGAACTCACTCATTTTGGAAAAATAACATACCAACCATTCATCTGCACTATGTCTCATAAAACATGTTTCATGGTATCCTAGAGGTGGTGAATAGTTTATACATACCCTGAAGAAATCTTTCACCATTATAAGCTCCTATAAAAAAATTAGACAACCTCCTCAAAAATAAATGAAATATAACCCGCGTATTATATAAGTTCACCATTAAAAAATGGCAATTTATCAAAAAATAGATGAGTCACATCCTCCCCAACATTGTTATTACTTTACATGAAAATTATAGAACTCTTGTAGCTATGAATGAGATTAGACCATTGTCCAATGATTTCCTTTTCACTATACCAGGTCTATTACTAAATTTATCTTTTCATCGTCAAAAAATATACTAAATAGATCATTTTACCACTAATTATATTCTCTTTCCTACCCAAAATTTTTATGGCCACATGAATATAATTAGAATCTAGATCTATATCAAAATAGTCCCATAAAATTATATAGTTAGGTTTACATTGGTACATCATAAATAATAATTAATGATGAACATTATGCACAAAACTAAAAAATTGTGGAAAACTTACCAATATTACACTTAATCCACTCATTCATGTATCTCAAAATTTCCAGTGTACTATGCAAGCAAATTCCTTTATTTACCAAAATTAAGAGTCTTAATCCCTTGAGAGGTTCTTAAGAAAATATATTACTCACCTATAATGATAATGATTGATGATGGTAATACATGTATAGCTTATGATGAGTATGATCCATCACTGTTCAATATATAATCATTCTGATTTAGTAACATACATCTTACACATGGAGGGGTCTAATATGTGATTTAGTACCAATTTCTACCCAAAAATTGGGAATAATAAGTATGTTCTTACTAGGATTTGAAATAATGCATTTGTATTGAGTGTTAAAAAAAGTTATTGTATGTGAGTTCCATTAGTAGAATTTTCCCTTCCCAATAACTTCTATAATACATAAAAAATATCTAACAATGTCTTCCAACATTTGGATTATCCTTATAGATAATCTATATATATGAGGAAAATATGTTGGGTTCATGGTTAATTATTTTCCAAGAGATTTCAACAAGTATGTAATAGAATCATATATTCACCTGTGATCCTAGTCAAAAACAATATATTATATAACCCAATACATCATTAAAACATTTTAAATTTAAAATTTGGACTAATCACCCCACAAATTGGATTCATAAATATAGATAATGTTATCTGACCTCTTCAGTTGATCCACAATTACCCATATGGAATTATTTTTCCCAACCTTTCTTGTTAGGCTTATTACAAAATAAATTGGTATTTTACAATATTTCAAAATGGTACTTAGTAAAGAGTAGAACATAAAAGCTAGAAATTAGTGTGTTTCATTGAACTAATTTCATATATATAATTTTGAGAGAATATATTCCACTGAAATATTTATTACAGAAAACATATACAGTGTTTCCATCACATTAAAATTCATCAATCATCTATGAAGAAGAAACTATATTGAATGGAGGTATGACAAGTGATGGTATGACTAATAGCTTGATGGAACCATAATCCTATGATCCAATTTCATATCTTGTTTCCATGAATAAATGATATCCCCATTATTGAATTTTGACCTCAAATTCCAACATTCTGGATCAGTTTCCTAACCATATCAAACCTTCTAAACCAATACATAAACCCAAAAACTGTAAATAATTTTACAATGTCACAATTCACATAAAATTAAAGATGAATTTATTCAAGGAAAAAATTATCTACCTATAACTGGAATATTCTTTATCTAGTGGTTTTTTTAAATTCTAGCTTAATTAATCAGCTATAATGTACACTTAAATTGGTTTATACATCATACTAAATTCAAATATTTAATGATATTACATCAATATTTGTTGATGTAGATTCAAAACCATTTTTAATAAATTTTGTTTCAAACCGTTATGAATCATAAAATTTATTAATTTATCACAAAGAAGATAAGGACTCCTTTTATTCAATGTGTGTACAATTATATCTAGTTATAAATCTTTGATGTTATGTTCTTCTCATGCACCAATAATTATCATGAGACATAAGTAACAGAATAAAATCTATTCATGAGAAAATAAGTCAACACAAATCATGATACCTCACAATAGAACTATATACCTTTACAGAAATTAGAATATTGAGAATATATGTTGATGTAAATCATACTTTATTCTCTTTGAAATATTTATGATAGTTATATTTAAATTATAATTTCAATAAATTCATTTTTGAATCTTCCATCGGTGAAGTAAGTCATCAAAAATCACGATGAAAGCATATTTAGTATCCTTCTTCAAAAATGAAACTATATATATACTTTTTTTAAGTGGTATCAAAGATATAATAGATTATATATTTTTAGGATACATTGAATAATGTTTTTTATAAATTCAGTGACTGAGTAATAAAACCTATTATATACGTAAATATGTTTTGGATGTTTTAGATAAATTTTGTTTTCCCAAAATGTACTCAACAATGTAGCTTGGCGTTCCTCATGATCTGTTTCCGATCAAGAATACACCACAATATCATCAATGAACAACACCAAAAAGGAAAAAATATAACTATAAAAAAAATAAATTCATAATTCCATGAACATTTATGTTGCATTTTTTAGTTTAAATGGAATTACTAGGAATTCATAATGTCAATATCGTCTTCTGAAGGATGTCTTTAGAATTTTGTCATTCCAAACAAAAAATTGATAATACCTTGATCATAGATACATTAAATAGAACCAATGGTCTCCCCTTAATTTATAAAATATTTCATCAATTCTTGGTTGATGACATCAATTCTATAGCTTATCATTGTTATGATTACGATAATCCACATAAATCATAGGAGTTACATCCTATTTCTTTACCAAAAGAATAAGTGTTTTCATTAGGGATGTGTTTAGTACAAGGGAATCTTCACTTTATATCTCTTCAAGATTCATTTTTAGTTTTCTTAATTTTCTTGGTTCCATCCTATATGATAGATGGGAAATGATACTGGTTCCAAGTTTGATATAAATCCAAAAAACAACCTCTCTTTTCAGTGGAAACCTTCAGAAATTTGAAATAAAAATATCAAGAAACTAGTCAATTATGGTTTAAATATCAATATGTCTGTTCTCATCCATTTATTCTAATGTTACTCCTAAAAAATGGAATCTTGTGTTTTGAACAATCAGTACCAATTTTCATACTAATTTTTCATTAACTACCCAATATCCTTAATAGATGATTACTACCCCTAAAAGAATTGAAACTGTTTTTTCATTGATAATAATAAATATTTTCCAAATGTTTATAAGTCATTGCATTCAAAAAATTAGGTTATAACAATACAACCCTTGAAGATAAAAATCTAAAACCAATTTACCCCTTCAATAGTAATCATGCATGTTGCAAACTTAAAATATCAAAAATCTCATTATCCATGATAAATGTGATGTTTTAATTAAGAATTTATCATCAAAATATGAAAACCCATAAGATTAATGAATCATGATGAACTTAATTAGTGGTACATAGCTACATCAAACATGGCCTGTGTAAGGTAAGAATTCAAAAGTATGAAACTTCACACTATTTGATAACTAGGTTTTTAATCTATGATAAAAATTTCATCACGAAATAATTTTGTCTGCAAATTCATTTTCATTATTTATCTATTAAGATTTTATATCCTAATGTGTTTTTATATTTCTATAAACACTTTTTCTCACTCAATTTTGTATATAATAGTTATTATGAATGGAAACTCATATGGAGGAATAAAATTTCTGAGATATATATGATACATTATTAGCAATGTACATTGGATCTCTTTGATGATAATGTTAGAGATGAACCATCTACATACTTCTGTGACATACTATAGGTTCTTTCATATGATCTCCCATATTATTATCTTGTGAACCATACTGAAAACACCTGGGATTATATTAATTTATAAGAGGGGAGTTAACATATCTCAAGGTATGATTATGAAAAATACTACCACATAGGGCATCCACATCCCACATTCTCGTATTCTTAGTGTTGGAGTTCCAACCTATTCCTATGGGGATAAACATGCTACACCAAAATTAATTTTGTGATATGTCCCATTCTTCCAGAGTTAATCAATTTTCCATCTCTACATAGTTCATAATTAAATGGATAGATATATTTGAATAAATTATTATCATACACACAACTAAAAAAATTATTCTTTAAAAGATTTACTTGATGATAGATCAATTGGAATGAAAAACAAGATCATTAATCTAGAAATATATTCTACCACAAAGATATTATCTTTCATTAGGATGAGGAAATGTTTTTCCCTAGAAATATGAATGGTGAATGAATTGAATTTCACGCTAATATATTATTTAAAATCCTCCAATTTAAATCATTTTTTAACATTGTCAAAAACTAATAAATCCAAGAATTGGAATATCTGATCCCCAATAAATTATGTTTCTAACATGGAATTGTTCTTGTCTAGTATTCAATAGTGATCAAGAATTTTATTTATCTTACTCATCAAGACTCATATTTTTTTATTCTAAATCCCTCCAAAATATGGTTTGATTCTATTTTTAAAAATGAACAAATTTGTCAACCTATTGGGTATCATGATTATTTTCTATATATAAGGATTCAAAATCTAGAATGATACTTTTTGATGAATTTCTTGTTCATATATTTCTTATGATCAACCAAATTTTTAGTAGCCTCTTCTATTTGAATCTTTTTGTTGTATAATCGATTTATATTTATTTAATTAAAAGAAAAAATTCCATTTAGCCTCACTAACTAGTTAGTGAAGAATTAGAAATTCTATATTACCATATCAATAATTAAAACATCCATTCTATTCCAAATTCAACCATTTCAAGCATTTATACATGTTTCATAACACAACAAATCAACGACAGCGAATAATGTCCCCAAGGGATGTCTCAATAATAATACATGATATGAAATCCTCAATGGATAAAACTGTGATGGGGAGATAGAAAATCACATTGAAGTTCAATAAAACCGATAAGTACTTGAATTTCAATATATAAATGAATTCAATGTTTTTATAACTACACATTTTATTTTGATAATACCCTATACATTCTACAATCACATGACAATATATAAAAAACCCACAACAAATATCATTGGTAACACCCCACCCCTTCACATTGGATTAAGAAGTGATGGGGTGCTAGTGTAATAATGTGACATCCCAATCCCCCCAACACTAAGCATAAATTCCATGGGATATGGAAATATTATAGGAATATATTACAACTATAGAATGAAAATGAATCTTTAATAATGAAAAATAATCCAAAATTCATTTTCATGATTCATGAGAATGGATAATAAAACCTAGTGTAAAACATGTAATAAAACAATATTAGATTTAAAATGGAAATAATGACAAAATGAACAAATGAATGAAATAATTATAGACTCAAATACACCCTTGTGGTATCCTCACAAGAAAATCTCAAAATAGTTCCAATATCCAAATCCACGTGTCATGTCAACTATTTCATGGTACACCACTGGAGAATTATAATATTGTTTCAATTAGTATTTTCCCATATTATAAATATTCTACCACACTGGAGTTCCCAAGAAGTGGATGATTATAATCTCAATATACACTCACTAAAGTCCACCAAACTCATACCTCATGGAAATGAACAAGTCAGTTAATTATATATAAATTAAATTAGAAGTGGTTTAAATTGTTTATATTAAAACCACACAAAATTTATTTGGAATAATATAATACAATAATTAAAGCCATTTTCAGTATAGTTAATAACCATGTATATTTCTACACACCAATGAACACACTTTCAAACTAAATATTAGTGTTTTACATTGATTGTGGCACTTCACGACCATTCTCTATCCCAAATTTTGATGGTGGTACATCACAACCATACATTGTCCAACATTTCACACATTCCAACCAAATTATATCAAATTCAATTTTGAAACATTTAATATAAAATAAATCATTCATTGAATTTTTTTTATAAAATATCATTTTTTCATCAATACCATTTACAAAATTTTAATACCATGATTAAAATTTTATAAACAAATAGATTAACAAAAGGAATGAAAATTCCCGTATTTCAAAAAATGATACCACAATTATTTTTTAATGATCCGATAAAAATATTAACAATTAATCTATGTAAAAATATTAAATTAATCAAATACATTGGGTTTTTGAATATGAAATATGAGAGAGAATCAACCAACCTATCAATGAATGGTGGAAACAAAACAATTACCAATATATTTTAGATACAGACTTTGATAATATTTAATTTTATAGAATTAGTCATATATCAACAAAATTCTGATAATTAAACATAAATATATTCATATATATCTTGATCTATGGTTCTATTATAGAGGAGAACAACATATCATTGAATATTGGTTGAAGAACGATAACATTGAAAAATAAATTGAATAACAAACACACATTGATTTTCCAAAATATGACTATGGATCAAAGGGAATCCCTACAATTGGTTTATAAGGAATGGGATTTTGTGACCCTATGAGATTATGTTATTAATTAAGTGTTCGGGACATAATCTCTATTTAAACTATAAACAACATTGGGATAATTTTACATCCCATGGTTAGGTCTAATGTTTTATCAAACAATTCCAAACTATGAATGTGATACTAGAAAACCCATATATTCAACATATATGGCACAAATCGTATAATACTAATATCTCAAGACTAAACCAAACAAAGATGATTATTATAGATAGATAAAATATCCACTAACCATTTTTAACCCTTGCATATCCTTTTCAATGTATCCCCTAGTTTGTCACACATTTTGGCCAAACCATGCACCAATTGTGCACCTATATAGTGACCCTTATAACATGATGCATAGTTTTTGGGATGTGATTCATGGTTTATAATCACCATAAAGATATCATTAACCTCTAGAAACACCTCCAATAAATTCCACAAATTCAATCAACCTATTATACTATAAAATAAGAAAAATATATTATCAATTTATAAAAATCATAGGCAATGTACCTGAAATAAGGGCTTTCACACGAATGATGGTTAATAAATTGTTTATTTTGTATCTATGGAGAAAAAAAGAACTATATATATATATATAAATTTAAATATATTTATAAATGTAATAATGTTTAAGATTCTCATAATCTATAATTTACAATATATTTTGGTGAAAAATTATTACTCATAGCTAAACAACAATTTTTTTATCCATCCCAATTAGTGAAAAAAATTTTACCCCAAAAATCAAATCCTTCCATATTTAAATGATATCTAATGTTATTAATAATCTCAATTAATTTTTAAACATAATAATTTTGGGTTTAAATATCCATAAAACATATGACTTAGCTGATAATAACCAATAAAAGGCAAGTATTTTTCAATTACTTGTACAATACAGGGGAATCAGTTGTACCCTATGATTGAAAAATGTATGGTTTTCCATCTAAAACCACTTCAAAAAGTTGGTTTGAGTTTGTTCTTCCATGGGTGACAATTCTAGTTTGTTCATGTTAATCCACTAAGTGTGGAAAATTCTGGTTTTATGATGGGACTATTTTATTTTTAAAGTTATAAAGGATTTTGACTCCCTTAAAAAGTTAAGATTCCATACATAATGAGTGTCATATATCTATTTTCATTATAGATGTAAAGAAAAAAATAAGATAATTAATATCTCAACTACTATAAATACCATTTAATTAATTTATATTTAATTTTCCAATATAGTAAATATAATCATTAATAAATTTTCCCTAAAAAAATAAAATACATTAATTTATCCTATCTTGAACTTTAATGCAATATCATGTTTGGAACAAAAAATTAGTATATGTTCTTGTCCCCAAGATGTTGAATTTATATTTTTATATTATCTCAACAATTCCAAACATAATTATTATTTAGAAAATATCTATTTGATATTGTAAGAATAAGATTGAATTTTTGGTGTATTCCTTTAGGACCCCTCATTTCAATTGAACAGAGTAGAAGAACTACAAATATCGAATGGAATCTGTACTAAAATATATTCATGTTGATCATTGGTGAGTCATACTAAAACCCTAAATACAACATAAGGGTGACACTAATATAGTATCTGGTAATGATATGGTAATTTAGGTGTTTAATTTCAATGGTGTGATTATTTTATATATTTTAATCAATAAAAATATTAGTAGTATTATAACTATATATAAATATCTTCATCATACTTCTAAAATTCAAAAGGATTCACATATTGGATCACTTGAGATTATAAAAAAATGTAAGATATATTAAGGGATAATTATCTATAAATTAATATGGGTTAAGATGAAACTATATATCTAATGTTTTATTTATTTAATATAATTGAAAATTACATGAGTACTTTAGGGAATACATTAGAAAAGACAGTTCTAGTTGAAAGATTTCATGTAGAACATATTACTAATTTTCATGCTAAAAAGGTAGTAATTGATTAATGTAAAAACTTTCAAAGGTTATACCATTTTTTTTATTATTGTTTACTTATTGAAATACGAATTGGGAATAAAAAGTATTTCTAAATTAGAAATTCAAAAGAAGAAATAGATTTTCCATAGATTAAAAGTTTCTACTAACTCATTGGATTTCTGATGACAATTTTATTAAAATAATGAATTTGATCTTGTAGTTATTAGTGTAATAAAATGAATAAAATACATTCATTAACATGTAGATATGATTACCCATGATATGTTTATAATGATAACTTGTATTATAAGAGTAATAATGAATAAAATAGTTATTATTAATAATGGAAAAAGGAGAACATGAATCTTGATTACTTGATATTAATGAAATAAAAAATCTAGTATAAATAATGTAAGAAATAAAATAATTTTATGGAAGCTAACTTAATATACACTTCAATTATGACAAATGAGTTGTATCTAGTTTTAGAATTGAATGAGGAATTAATTTTCTTATTGATTTAGTTAATGAGATTTGTAAATCTTATTATTATACCTTATATGAATCTAATTATGACTCTATTATTTATAACGTTTGTACGATAATTGAAAATATTAATCACAAAATTGAAAATATTATTAGTTTATAAATTGGTCTCAAAAGAAGATATAAGGATGTTTTTAATGAAAATGATGATATTTATAGAACATATTTATATTATAATAATGATAATTTCTAAAAATATAAATTTTAATTATGAGATGTACAATATGATTTAAATATTTTTCATTTTGAATTTAAAACAATAATTATTTTAATTTAATAAAAAATAATTGAAAATATATGTAAAATTTATTTCTTTCCAAAATCAAACAAGGAAGAAAATAAATTTTAATATTGTTCTGAATAAAAATGAAATCCATATATTAGAAATGTAAATTTTGAAATAAAGTCCAAAATTTTTTTATCAAGGTAATAAAAATGATTAAATTATAGGTTTTAACAAAAATAATAAAAAATAAAAATGTTCATAGATTTTATAATATTTCTACAAAATTTATATGTATTTACTTGTTAATATTTTAGTTGGAAGATCTCCAAATATTATGTCTTTTATGAAAAATAATATTACATTTTTCAAATGTGTTTTCTTTATATTTCAATAATCTAAAAAATATAAAAAATATTTTATTTAATAAATATTTACCTTCGATATTAGTAATAAATAAGCTTTTGAAATAAATTTTATATAGAAAAAATAAATATACTAATCCTATATGACCATGTTTTCATGGATATTTTTTTTAATCTACGATTATAGGAATTATTCTTTAAAACTGTCATGATAGATACATGGTATATGGATAGTGGATGTTCATGACATATGATTGGTGTTGATAATTATTTTTTATTATTAATTAATTTTGAATGTGGTATTGTTACATTTGGGATAATTTTAAATGGTTAATTGTTTTTTATCATTTTTAATATCAAATTCTATTATTATTTTCTAAGTAATATTAATTAACGGTTTAAAAATTTAGGTGATATATTTTTCATAATTATGTCATAATGGAAAAATATATATTAAAAAATGATGGGTGAATTGTTTTTTCATAAAATATAATTTTGATTCCTAAAATCCTAGATGTTAATATATATGAAATATTATATTTGGGATTATGTTATAAAAATAATAAAATTATAATATTCAGCAATAATAAAATATTTAGTTAAATGGTAAATTATCAAAATATCTATTTTATGTTATTAATCATGTTATACATGGAACCTAGTGTTCTACACATACCCATTTTAAATATATACTCTATATTAATTTGGTAAAATTCTTTGATAGGTAAACAATTCAAAAGATTATTCATACCCATTAAGGATGAAAAAAAATAAGTTCTCTTGATATCATTCATTTAAATCATTTTGGGAAAACTCAACATTCTAGTTTAAGTTCAGAAATATATTTTCATTGTATTTATTATGACTTTAGTAGATGTACATTTGTTTATTTTAATACATATAATTTTAAAAAATTATATAAATTTTTTATTTATATTAAATTAAATCCAAATAAAAAAGGATACTTGATTTGATATAGAAGATGTGATCATGGGGTTGAATTCTTAAATCATGAATTTGAATATTTTTATAAATATACTGTTTAATTTAATAGTTTAATTACTCTTAGGTATATATAAACTTTTTCATGTGGAAATTAAAAAAATAGAACACTTCATGAAATGAGAAATTCCATGGTAAAACTAATATTCTTAATAATTTCTAGGAAATGATTTAAAAACATATTGTTGTATTAATAATACAATTCTTATTATACCCTTACTGCATAAACCTCAAAATGAATATTCAAATGAAATTACTCATAATTTTTTATATTTTACAAGATCTTGTAATAATGTATTTAAAATAAATATCTAGGATGATTTAGCTAACTTTGATTCAAAAATGTATAATGGTATTTTCTTAGGACATTCCAATAATAGTATGTCTTGTGGTGTTTATAATAAATTAACCACAGTTTATATAGTATAAATTAATGGTATATTAAGAAGAAATCATTACATAAAATGGAAGATTAAATATATTAACATCTGGTTGAATTTATATATTTTAATTTTTATAAATAAAAATCTCTAGATAATGTTGCATATGCATAGGGGGGTTACATTCTTTATCAATGTAAACTTTATTGTGAATGGTCTTGGATGACTCAAAGAAATATTCTTTTAAGTAAATTAATTGTAAAAATTGAATCAAATGTTCATACAACGATATCTATTGGGAATACATGTTCTTATCAGGTATTTATTTTGGACATTATACCTAAAAATATTTAATTAGAATAAAATGATTCATATTGGATATTGGATACAAAATATGTCCTAATACATTTTACATAGAAGAAGTAGTGTACTTTGGATACTTTGACTAATGATTCTCAAGATGTTATAAAAAATGGATAATTTAATGCAATTTTGATGAATCTATAGATATTGATTAAAATAAAAATAGATTGGATTCTCCCGGATATCCAAAAATATATGGAGTGTATTATGATGATTCATTTGAATAGTTTCCTAGGATAGAATCTATTATAATACTATTAACATTCTATTAATTTCATCAATTTCAATTTTTTAAATTAATTTTAAAAGAAATTCTATAAAATTGTTAATTTTTATGAATTGTATGTTGGATATATCAATGGGTTTGAGATTAACAAGAATATTGGTCCTATTATAGAATTATATTATGATTTCTATAATTTTATACAAACTCCAATTTTTCTCCAGAATAGTATATCACGGTTTATTGTGAAAAATAGTTTTGAAAATGGAATGGTATATCCTAACATTTTTATTATGAATATTTCAGATAATATTCATTCTATGAACATATACGTTGATGGAATTATATTCATATATTCTTTTGAAATATTTGTATTAAATTCATAGAAATTACAACATATAATTTTGATATGAGTATTATGGGATAGTTAATGTTAGTTCATGGTTTTCAATTTTTTCAAATAAATAGTTGATATCTTTTTATCAATCAAGGTATTCCAAATATTTGGATAAAAGATTAATATTACAATTAATTATTAGTATTAATACCCACATATTTATTAACTTCAAATTTGATTTAGATGAAGTTGAAAATTTATTTATATTAAATCTTATTGAGGTATGATTGTTAGCTTACTATATATATTTGCTTCATGGATATAATTAAGGTTATCAATTTTATTTTATGCTAGATTTTGAAGTGACCAAAAATAATTCCATTATAATGATGTGAAAATGATTTCTAGATTTTATAAATGAACAATAAATATTGGTTTTTTACACTGTCAATATTTATTCAGATTTTTGAAAATATTATCAATTTGATTTTAGTGGATGGAATATAAATCGAAAATGTAGATAAATTATGTGTTATTTTCTTAGAGTTCAAAGAAAATAATTTTTTTTCTACTACTGAATGTGAATATATATCCAATTAATTTATTACTCATAATGATTATAGATTAAAAATCACTTTCTTATTTTAATTATTAATCATCAACATATATATATTTATTGAGAAAATGTATCTATTATTTTCTTCAAAAAAACATTTTTTCAAAAATATCATAAAAATAAAATTGGTTTTGTATATAGTTTTTATTGATTATGTTCAATAATGAAATTAATATCTTGAATCTATTTATTATAAAAATCATCATGCTGAAATTGTTACATGGGAATTGAAAGGATAATAGTTTCTTAAAAAAATTTAAATATAATATAATGGTTCTATTACATAATGCAATATTTTTCATGGATTTTGAATCATTTTTTTGTAAAAAAAATTCAAATATATTTCATTATATTATTTTTTTACATTAACAAGTTGATAATTTATAAAAAGTAATTAATTGTTTAAATGTGTTAAGATTTCAAGTTGATCCATGATAAAATAAACTTGTTTCTTAATCTATAATCCAGATTTAACATTATTTTTAATAGAAAAACATTCAATATTTTCACAAAAAAAATTGAAAATATTTGATGAGTATTTTTATAATATTTATTCCCTTGAAATGGAAACAATTCTATGAAGTAGATGGATAAATATACATGGAAATTTTTAAGTTAATTATTTTTTGGTTAAAATTGGACACTTAATTCTTTTCCTAGTATGGACTACTTGATTTCGGGGGTGTTTATCTATAGATTTATATCAATATAATGATAATTATTGTTCAATCTCCCTATATTTTATTGTAATTTAAAAAAATGGTTGTTTTTTTAAATTATCACGAATGGTTATATTTTTAAGTGACACCTTGATCAACATTATGTTTTTATAAATTTAAAAGATATTCTAATTTTAATCTCTCTTATATTATCATTTATATGTAATGGTGGGTCCCTTATTTCACTTTTAATTGGATAATTATAATTCCATAAAAATTTTAAAAAACTTTTCTATATTTCATGAATGTATTATCTCTATTTTTAGGGTAATATTGAATCTATAATAATTATTTTTTCTTCAAAATTTCAACCTAATTAAGAAAATTTTAATATATAATTCTAGATACATGGATTAAATTATGGTTTTTTGATATATTAGTTTTCTTATATTTGATTTTAGGTTATAAAAATTTTCATATGTTGATATATTCAATATATGATAATTTTTTATAATAAAATAACTTACATGAATTATTTTTATATATGTGAAACGTGTAATATAATATATTTTTGTCAGGTGGATATTTTTTAAAAACCACTTATGTAGACCAATTGGTTTACCTTATTATTTTAGCTTATTTGAAAACAAAATACATATTGAAATTCTAATACATCATTAGAATTATTTTATTTTTATTTCCATTTTTAATATTCTTGTGTAAAACTAAAAAATATTCCATGATCTTATTAATCAATCACATCAAGAAATTAATAAAAAAATTTAACTATTTCAACATATTTTAATTTTTCATAAATATATATATAAATTATTTCAAGAATTATAAATATAATTTTTATTTATTTTAGAATGACAGAAATGATTATCTTGTGAAGTGAACATTCACAATACACCCTTATGAAATTGCTAGACTTAAATTTATTTATTTTTAATTCTAACATACTTCTCTACATGATTTATTAGAATATTCCAACAGTCTTTAATAATGTTTAATTTTGATTAAATTTTCTATATTAATTATTAAATCATGTTACCATTTACATATTTTATAGAAATAAAAAATCAGTTAAGTGAATCACATTAGAATATTTTATACGAGTACTAAATGAACATACATTTCTGGGATTCATTGGGAAGGATGAATTGATAATAACTACTTATTATGAATCTTATAATCTTAAAGGGACCAAAAATATTGAGTTTTATAGAAACCATAATTTATTAAGGTTGATGATTTTCCTAAATATTGTTGTATGATACCAGTTAGTGATCAATTACTACTCTAGACAAAACATCAATCGATTGAACCATTATTGTTGGAGATAAAATTTATACATAGACTCTCATATCCTTCCTTGTTAAAATATTTTATCTACTTTTCAGATATTTCAATATTTTTTTACGTAATAGTTTTGATTTATACTAACCATAAAATGTATAAGTGGAGATATATTACCCATACAAAAAATAATCTTCTTTCATTACATATTTAAGGTAGGGAAATAAATTATTCACTCTTCCCTATAAATTTTTTTCTTTCTACCACACCTTCAAAATGTATAATTTCTATTTTTCCACTCAACGAACAAATTATAGGGTGGTTAGGTAAAGCAACCATGTGTGAAAACGAGATGTTTTTGGTTTTACCTCTATATATTAGAAAGAAATTTAATGGGTTTTAATCCCATAAAAACCAATAGATTATATATATTTTGGGTGTTATATCACATTACCTTTTTGAGGGTTAAAGTGTTGAGTAATGTCATTTAGATTTAAAAATGAATACAAATAATTGTGTCAATTTATCTATATATTTTACTATTTTATTTATTGAGACTGATAATAATTTTATAAAGAATTTAAACAATTCAATTCACCCCCACTGGACATTTCATCCAAATGTCATCTTGGAAGCTAACAACATATTTTAAATATATATAAAAATTGATATTGTTTTATACAAGTAAGGAGACTCTAATAAGAGATAAATAATTACAATAAAACTCCTACTAATTACAAATAAAATACAAAATTAGAATATGTTTGTCAAATATATATGTAAATGAAATACATAACAACATATAATGAAATGTAAACGAACATTTTACCCCTTAAATATAATTTTCCAAGACTAATTTCTATGAAAAAAGAAAGTTATAGGAATTACAATAATGGGTTGATTGTCACCCATCAATCATGAACATTCCTTGTAACATGATATTCTTATATAAAGTGGGTGATCAGTCTGATTTACAGTTTACTTTTAAAATTTTGATGATACTTACACCATGTTACATAGAACCAAATTCTTAATCAATATTTGATATAATTTTTTTTATAAACAACATGTGTACTTGTAACAACTCGATTCCAGTTGGGTTTTGAGAGGCAACTACCCCCATCATGCCTCCATAGACAAGGGGTGTCGATGATCACAAAAATCAAATATAACATGGGGTGTCCTTTTCAAAATTACTTGTACACACATGCTGTTATCTAGATGAAAAATGGAGGTAATGTAAATGTGAATAAGAAAAATATAGAACAACCATGAATGTAAAACATCGAGACAATACAAGAGCATAATAGTGTAAACTTAAATGTAATGGGGAAAAATAAATTCCCAATAAAAAATATTTCCCTACCAAGAAAAAAATAAAGTAAAATGCTAAGTGTGCCCAGTTTTTGATCTCCATGTTTCGACAACCTTACATGGTCCAAGTACCATGAATCTCTAAGATCCTCATTAGTTACGAAAGACCTATTTGTCATCTGTCTAAGAAATTAAAAGAGTGGTAAAATCCAATGAAAGGGAGCGTACATTCAAACCTATTAAGACATCAGAAAATCTAAATGGGGTGTAAGAGATACAGTAGGAATACAAAACATATATTTAAATCAATTCACCAATAATAGATCAACCAAAAATAAGAGTGACATTAAACTCATCCAAACATAAGGGACTCAACATTGTTATTAGATGTACTACACATCAATTTTCTTCCACCAATTTTTGGAGATTTTCATCATCCACCAATGAAAACCTAAACAAGGAATGCTTGTGGGATACCCTTCATGACGTCCCCTTCTTGAAAAGAAATTTACCAAATCCATGTTATGGATACTGAAGAATATATATATTCTTAGTCAAATAATTCAAAATGAAAAAGTAAGGGGATCTCCATATAAAATTAATTCTAAGAAAAATTATATCAAAGAGTTTCCAAAGTCCATAATTGATTCCCAAAATCTCACACATCTCCACATATGTAAAAGTCCATGAAAAACCACATATCATCATTATGCCTCATATTTTATTGGGTACAAACTCAAAGTATAATTTATTATTACCACCTATGTGTATGAGTTGTATTTGTTTTCAAAGGTTGTCAAATGTTGTAAATGTTGATTTATATATAAATAATAAGATCCAATGTTCATAGAGGTTGGTTGAAGTGATGATTCATGGAGAATATTTATGGAATCATAGAATTGGACGTCATACTTGTGCAACTCAACTCCATTGGAAGAAAAAATGTGTTTGATGGATTCTGTTTATTGGAATTAATAATTCAAAGAGTACTTGGGGATTTGATGAAGTTCATAAAATAATTCACTATGGAATGGGTGTCATACTAGATCTAACTTTAGGAAAAATGCATTATTTCATGAGGAATTAGGCGATGATGAATAATTAATGATATTATTGGGGTTATAAAAATATACTAAACTAGACGATTCTTTTCTAATTTATATTTCACAAATATCATAAGTTTCTTAAAGAACTTTTCAAGAAATCCTTTTGAAGGAAAATGCGAGTTAAGTTGTTTTCAATCGTATTACGGTTTGATTGGAAAATCAGATAATGAAGATGGTGATCGATCAAAGTTTATTTATCATGGTAGAAGGAGTTCATGAAGAAAGAAGATGATTGTGGATCTGCATTTCTATTCAATTTTAAAAAGTTAACATGTTTGGATTCTGTTATAGTTTCTCTCACAGATTATCATGGAAATAATTGATAAATGTTTTATTTTTTGAAGGTCTCATAAAAATAATAGAAAAGAAATGAGTTTCTTAGAGATGGGTTTCTTGATATGTGTTTGCAAAGATTTAAATAATTGACACGGTGTAACATCCCAGGTAAACAAAGACTATGACATTTTCATATTTATTAATATTTTTGTATTAATTATAAATTTTACATTAAAGGGGATGCTATGTTCTATGGTGTATCCATTACGCAACAATGGGTTTCTTTGAAATCTTATATTGCCCACAATGTTGATTATACTAAAAAATAATATTATAATATTATTATTTTAATTGGTAGTTAATGTTTAGTTGTTTTATTGGTGGGAATGAAAAAAAATAACAACAAAATGGGTATACATGTTTGTTAAAACTTTTTACATTTATCCAATATAATTTAGAGGCTTAAATTGTGAATGAATCTAATTTTGAGCATAAATACTCTAATATTCATTACAATGTAAATTTACCACCTTTTAATAGAGAACCCTACTTAAATATATTTTTTACAATTTTATATCTTCTATTTGAAAAAAAAATAAAACTCTTCTTTTGAATTAGGATACCAAAATTTACATTGGGTAAATTTTTGATATTTTTCCTATAAAATTTATTTTTTATGAATAGTGAAAAATAGTGTATTTTAATTCCAAACTGCCATTTAATCTAATTTATTTATATAGATTGATTATATATTTAATTCATTTTAATGTGTAATTTGATAATATTTTTACCATTTAATCCAATTTTGGTCATTGGAAGTAATTTCACATTGAAATTGGAGATAAATCAGTGTCAATCTTTTGATAGTTATAATTTCTTAAAAACATGTTTTTTGTTTTGACAATGAGAATCACTTTTAAATTAATTAATGAATCTTCTATGTTTTGAATTTGGTAAAATAGAAATACTTTTTGAATTCAGAATATCAAATATATATTAGGTTTATTTTTGCTATTTTTTTAAAAAACATCATTTTTGATGAATAGTGAAAACACTACGTAGTAGTTAAAAATCTGACTTCTTTATTTAAATGAATTCTTACAGCTTCTGTGAATTAAATTTTGAAAATCCGACATACATGGCTGTTATTAGTAAATAAATTTGGTTCTGTAAGATGAAAATAGTTTTTAATGAATTGTAACTTCTGACTTTTATTTATGGCTGTTAAAGATCAATAAGCTAATTGAAGGTAAAAATAATATTATAATAATATTAAATTACACTAACATGTGACTTAATCCTATTGGTTGATACATTTTCAACCATTTTCATCTTTGGGTCAATTTTGGGACCCCATGGAGGCTCTTAAGTGTTATAATGACACTTTATATTAATTTAATTTAATGTAAAAACAAAATGACATAATCATTTATCTTATAGTAAATCAATTTTTACATGGGGTAATATAATTTATATATTCGAATATAAATATTAATTTGAAATCCAAAAATATTTCCTACAACATCGTATTTTATTTATAAATTTTTGACATCAAAAAATAAAATTATTCATGACACAAAAATGATGCATTGTTTATCTCATTAATGAATGATATAAATAAATAAAGTTATAAAAATTAAAACAATATTCAACCCTATAAAATTTTTATTGGATGACTTTATTTCGAACAAGATTCATTTATCACAGACTTTAATGAGTTTCTGGCCTTTTGAAACCAAGAATCATTATGTAATAAAATAATATTTTAAAACATTTCTAAAGAGACCACCATCCCCCTTCTAAAAAGCCCTCATAGATAACCCTTTAATCACACTTTTCAAGCTCCTTGACTTGTCCAACCATCTCTGAAATAATCTCTCAATATCCCTATCTTTCACTTATAAGCCTTACCTTTTGAAGAATCCAATTCAACAAATCCTTTTGGTTCCAACCATAGGGAGTTACCGGATTTAAAGGTAACATCTTCTCTTAAGTTATTTTTTTATTTTACTTCTCAAAACCCCTAATATATTTTTATTTATTAATTTTATAACAACACCAGTATCCTAAATATACTAGGTTTTTTTTATTAGAGGTATTAGAGCTATGCTTACACACACCTCCATCTATAGGGTACAGAACATACTGTTTTGGTGGATGGTGAACAAACGTCTCATGAAACAATAATTGTTCGATTATCTCCAACCACATCTAATGGTGGCCATTATAATGGAACTCTATTTATATGTGATATATATTATATTTATATTGTCCCTAATCTCATGTATTTTTCATTTATATGATAACTTTATGGTGACCATAATGGGTAATCACGGAAATTTCATTTGAGGAAATGCGGACTACCGCCCCCTCAAAGTGATATGACTCATTTATGCCATACATGGAATGTAAAAAGGATAGAGATAATGAAATTATATATGATATTATTCTGGAATTATAATATACCAATTTATCATTAATTTTCCATTCCCTTAAATACACAATAGAAACGAAAGTAGCGTTCATGCGTACGTACAGCTTACCATCTCCATGAACAGTGCATATCATTTCTTATCTCTAAATAATATGTAATATTATATATACATAAATATATATATATACTAGATATATATTATATCAAAATAATTAATATCATTCAAGAGATATTGTACTTTTGACCACATGAACAACTTGTAATTATAAGAGGTTTATTTTTTTACTCAAGTACCAAATATCGACCAAATGACCATTATTAACATAAATGATTACATAATGTTTATAACATGGTAATAAGTGATATTAAAGGAATAATAAACATGAAAAATGTTCTTAAGAAAATAAAAATTAATGTCAGTTTATTATTCAGGAGATTAATGAGTGAACGGGTTAAGTCGGACAAGAGGTAAGGGACTTATTCCCAATCTCCATTAATTGAGGCATACATTGATTTATACATGACATAATTTTATATGATGTATAAACATGTTTGAATTTTCATTTCACTGAAAGGGAATATTTTTATATGAAGAATTTTACTGAATGAAAAAAAATGTTTCTTTTAACACAAGTGGTGAAAATTTTCTTTTTTTCTACTGCGAGTATTATTTGATCAATGGATTTATTCACAAGCCGTAATGTTTTTAAAATGAAAATTAATACAATATACTTTTTTACGTATTTTTTTATTGAAAATGATTTTGAAAATTTATTGTTATTTCAATATATTCAAATGATATATTGTGATTGAAAAGTGGAAATGTTATCTTTCCTTTATATTTATTTTATATGTTATGAATATGTTATGGTTCTTGAGCATGGTGTATGTATACGGGTGGTTCCATGATAATGATTTGGAGGGAAAGCTTGAGATAGCTCTCCAATTCTTAGTGTAGCGTGACAGAGGTAAACGTGAATGTTTCTCCTAAGAGATTTACAGAATATACTGTGATTTGTATTCCAAATTTAACTCCCTACATGGATGCGAAAGCTACAACATAAGTATGTTATGGATGCCACACATTACTTATAATATTTGTGATTACTTTGTGTTATTCATAAATCAAATGATTTTATGAGGTTTTTTAAAGAGATTATGTTATGTATGTATTGATGTATTGATGTTTTATTTATTTTTTTAAACCCTTATTACGATTTTTATGTTAATCCCAAGTTTTGAAATTATTTTCACAGGACTTAAAGATGAATAGGGATAAGGAAGGGATTAAGGAAAACTAATTCTATCTAATACATAGAACTAGACATAACTCTTTTTTTCATGTGTTTTTATTTTATGAAAAAAATTGAAACTGATTAGAAGTGTCTACTTAGTAATTTTTGAGATGTAACATAATAGTTATGACCTAATTCTCTTAAACTGTAAACCAGAAAAGATCATTAATCTTAATTATTCTATTAGTTCAGGATTATCTAATGGTTATGGCTGGGTTCATATATTTTGTATTAGAGGTCAGTTTAGATATCTTTAGGAGTTTCAATAATGTTAAATTAATGTCCATAAATTAATTTATGGTATGATTGATATGATATGGCATTTATATATTACCATGTTGCTTCACCTAAATTACTTATGTTTCCATAATGGTTTTTCATAGAGGAAATATAGTAGGTGAGGTGGGAAGGCATACAAAGGGAAATGACCTTCCAAATTTGCATCCTTAGATGGTCAGAATTAGAATTGAACAGTTTGTTATTGATATGGATTAGTTGGATCAGATGATAAATGGTGTATTTGTTTATTGAGGACATTTTGGTACATTCTAAATGTAAAGAAGAGCTTAAATTTCATTTAAGGGTTCTCTATAAAATATTAAAAGAAAATAAATTGTTTGGGATATTCAGAATGTGTGATTTATGGTTACAACAAATTTCATTCCATGGTCACATTATTTTAAAAAATTAAATAATTGTTGATTCTACTAAATAAAAAGTTGTTTATGAATGGCCAAGACACATAAATATAACTGATATCCATAGTTTTCGTGGTTTAGTAGTTTATTAACGATGGTTTGATTAAAATTTTGCACGGTTATCTATCCTAATGCCTAAGTAAACTCTAAAATGTGTTAAGTTCATTTGGACAAACGAATGTGATGAATTTTTCAAGATTTTAAGGGAAGATTGGTGAATGATCTTGTTTTTGCACTGCCTTCTAGAAATGGTGAATTTGTTATCTACAATGATGCTTCATTGAAAGGACATGGTTGTGCACTCATGCAGAATGATCAGGTAATTGCTTATGCTTCCAGTCGGTTGAACCCTCATGAGTTAAATTACCCAACACATGATTTTGAATAAGTTGTTGTTGTTTTTGCTTTAAAAATTTGGAAGCACCATTTGTATACAGTAAATTGTGAAATATATTCTGACCACAAAAGTTTAAAGTATATATTCACTTAGAAAGAATTAAATATGAGAAGGAAGAGATGGCTAGAATTAACCAAGGATTATGATTTCATGATTCATTACCATCCAGGAAAGTCAAATAAAGTGTATGATTCCTTGACTCAAAAAAGTAATGTAACATTAACTGTGTTATATTTAGAACATGATCCTTTTATTTAAGTCTTCATGAACATTGTAATAGAAGTTTTTATTGTAGGAAATTCCTTTTTTTTTGTTTTAGGTGTACGTGAAATCATGTCTATCATACAGAATTAGGCAACTGCAAAAAGGAAGACAGTGAGTCGCAAAAAAAGGTAGGGTTGGTTCAGAAGGGTATGTTAACTGAATTTAACAATAATAATTATTGTATTTTTTTATTTTGAAAGATATTATGTGTTCCTTATGATTCATAGTTTCAAAAAGAGTTATTATGTGAAGCTCATAGTTCTCCATATTCAGTTCATCAATGCAGTACTGAGATGTACATTGATCTTCATGAGTATTTCTGGTGGGATGGAATGAAAAGAGATATTACTGACTTTACTATGAAGTGTTTGACTTGTCAGCAGGTTAAAGTAAAAGATGAGTTAGGAAAAGGGACGCTTAAACCTTTACCGATTCCATATAGGAAGTGGGATAATATATCCATGGACATCATTGTTGGAATACCTAACACATCTCGAG
The DNA here is from genome assembly GCA_963277665.1 of Viscum album. NCBI lineage: Eukaryota > Viridiplantae > Streptophyta > Magnoliopsida > Santalales > Viscaceae > Viscum > Viscum album. The sequence goes on from OY728128.1 coordinate 1,373,012,563, forward strand.
GTAATAATGCAATCTGGGTTATTGCTGATCAATTGACAAAATCTGCTCATTTCCTTCCTCTTAAATATACATTGACTCTAGATCAACTTTATCAGTTGTATGATAATGATATATTCATGTTTCAAGGAGTTACCCTCCCCATTTTTTCTGTTCATGATCTGAGGTTCACTTTTATCTTTTGGAAAGGCCTTTAGAAGCCGTTGGGTACTGAATTAAAGTCTAGAACATCTTTTCATCCCTAATCAGATGGGCAATCAGAATGAAAAATTCAATCCTTGGAGGATATTCTATGCGCTTGTTCAATGGATTACCAGGGAAGGTGGAACCAAAATATTTCTTTGGTTGAGTTTTTTTAAAATAACAGTTACCATTCTAGTATATAGATGAAACCATTTGAAGCATTATATGGAAAAGAGGTGTCGAACTCTAGATTTTTGGAATGAAGTAGGTGAATGGAAGGTGATGGGACACGAATTGGTAGAAGAGATGGTAGAAAGAGTTTGGTTGATTTAGAAAACAGAAGAATAGCTCAGAGCAGGTAGAAAAGATATGCGGATAACCAAAGGAAAAATAATTCTTTTGAGTTAGGTGATCTTGTCTTTCTCAAAGTTTCTCCATGGAAAAGTGTGATGTGCTTTGGCAAGAAGGTAAATTTGAGTCCGAGGTTCATTGGACCTTATGAGATCCTATAGAAAGTTGTGTCAATTGTGTACATAATGGATTTACCACCACTTTTATCCCTGATACACAATGTTTTTCATGTTTCTATGTAGATAAAGTATATGTTTGATCCATCTCATGTTTTGTGACCAGAGTTAGTTCAGTTTCAAGAGACTCTCTCATTTGAGGAACAAATAGTCTATATTCTTGACTAAACAGAGTAAGTGTTGTGGAATAAGGTAATTGATTAGGAAATGGTTTGGTGAAAAAACCATATAGTTGAAGAGGCAATGAGAAAATTTGAAAATTCTATGAGAGATAAATACCCCCACTTATTTTATAAGTGACAAAAATTGAGAAGATGCAATTTCCAAAAGGGGGGAAGGATGTTACATCCTAGGATAATAATGAATAGGAAATTTTCATAGTTATTAATAGTTGTGAATAAAATAATAATTTTACTTTAATGGGGATTCTATGTTCGTTGGAATACCCAATATGCAACAACAGGTTTCTTTAAAATCTAATGTTGCACACAACATTGAGAAATACCGAAGAATAATTATATAATATAATTATTTCAATTAGAAGTTAATGCCTATCCTTTTTATTTGAAGGAATGAATAGAACCAACTAAAAAATTATTATACATGTTTGTTAAATGTTTTTACATTTATCCCATAAAAATTAGAGGCTTAAAAATTGAATGATTTTAATTTTAAGCTGAAATACACTAATATTCATTAAAAGGTTGATTTACCACCTTTTGATGGAAAAACCTCTATAAATCTTGTTTTGTGACTGTTATATATTATATTTGAAAAAATAAAATTATTCTTTAGAATCGGGATATCCAAATTTACATGGGGTAAATTTTTGGAATTTTTCTGAAAAATTTATTTTTCAGTGAATAATGAATAATACTATATTTTAATTCAAAACTGCCTTTTAATATAATTTATTTATAGGGATAAATTATCTTCTTAATTTTTTTTAAAATGAAAATATATTATATTTTTACCGTTTAATCATATGTTGGTCATTGGATGTAATTTCACTTTGAAATTGGACATAAACAAGTGCCAATATTTTGATAGTTATTATTTCTTAAAAACACGGTTTTTGTTTTGAAAACGAGAAATAATTTTATATTAACTAATAATACTTCAATGTTTTGAATTTGTTAAAATTGGCATCAATTTTTTATTTGGAATATTCAATATTAATTAGGTTTATTTTTTGGTATATTTTGGAAAAACTTTAATTTTTGATGAATAGTGAAAACACTAAGTAGTAGTTAAAAAACTGACTTCTGCATTTAAATGAAAATTTACCGCTTCTATGAATTAAATTTTGAAAATCCGATATACATGGTTGTTATTAGTAAGTAAAATCTAGATCAATAATACGAAAATAATATTTGGTGAATTGTATCTTTTGACTTTTATTTACCACAATTAATGTTAAATAGGGTAATTCCAGGTAAAAATAATATTATAACAATATTACATTTAATTAACATCAATCATAATCCTATTGGATGATACATTTATGACCATGGACATATTTTAGCCAATTTTAGGACCCATGGAGTCACTTATGCGTGACAATGACACTTTATATTAATTAATTTAAATTAAATCCCAAAATGGCTTAAACATATATCTTTCAGTAAATCAATATAACATGTGGTTATTTAAGTTATATCTTTGACTATAAATATTCATTTGAAAGCTAAAAATTTTTCATATATCATGGTATTTTAAAAATAATTTTTAAACATCTAATAAATATAATTTTTTATGAAACAATAATTGTTGAGTGTTTACCACATTAATGAATGATTTAAATAGATAAGATTAAAAAAATTAAACAAACATCTCAAACCTGTCCAATTTTTATTGGATGAATTTATGTCGATAAATAGTCATCTTTTCTTTAACATTAATGAGTTTTGGACCTTTAAAAACAAATAATTATTATATAGTAAAATAATATTTTCAAACATTCCTAAGAGATCCTCCCCAACCCTATAAAATGCTCTCACCTATATCACACTACTCACACCCCTTAAACCCATTGTCTCTTCCAAACACTACCCAAATAATCTCTAAATATTCCTCTCTTACACCTATAATCCTTAACTTTTGTAGAAGACCCTTCATAAAATCCTTTTAGTTTAAACCAATGGGAGTTACCGGATTTAAAGGTAACATATTTTATTTTGTTATTTTCATTTATATTAATTCTCCAACCCCTGAACTCTTTTTATTTCATTATTTTATAAAAAACCAGTATCATCAATATACTAGGTTGTTTTTATAAGAAGTAATCGAACTAAACTTACACACACCTCCATCTAATGGGTAAGGAACATATTGTTTCTGTGGGCGGCGAACTAACACCTCGTGAAATAAAGATTGTTCGATTATCTCTTACGACCTCTCATGGTGACCATTATGAAGGAACTGTATTTATATTTGATATGTATTATATATATATTGTCTCTATACTTATGAATTTTTCATTTATATCATATTATTAGGGCTTCCATAATAGGTAAACTTGATAATTTCATTTAATGAATTGCAGACTATAGCCCCCTCAAAGTGATGGATTCATTCATTAAATACGTGGAACATATAATGGATTCAGATAAAGAATTTATATATGATATTATACTGGAATTATAATATATATATTTATCATTAATTTTTCAGTCCATTAAATACGAAATAGAAAAGAAATTATCATTCATGTGTACGTATGACTAACCATCTCCATGAACAGTGCATTTCATTTCCTACATCCAATTATTATGTACTGTTATAAATACATATATATACTAGATATATGTGATATATATGATATCTAAATCATGAATATCATTTTTTTAGATAATTTACTTTTAACCACATGAACAAGTTGTTATTATAAGAAGTGCATTTTTGACTCAATTAGCAAATATCGACAAAACGACCATTATTAACATAAATGATAAGATAATATTTATAACATGGTAATAAGTGATATAAATGGAATAATAAACTTGAAAAATCTTCTTAAGGAATTATAAATTAACTTTAGTTTATTATTCAAGAGATTAAAGAATCAAAGGGTCAAGTCCGACTCGGGGTAAGGGACTTCGTCCAACCTCCGTTCATTGAGGCATACATTTGATTTATACATGACTTTCTTTTATAAGGTGTATAAACAACGTTGAATTTTAATTTCATTCAAAGGTAATCTTTTTCAATGAGGTGTTTTACTAAATGACAAAAATGAATGTTTATTTAAATGTAAGCAGTGACAATGACCCTTTTCGATGCCATGTGTATTTTCTGATATATGGATTTTTTAACTAGTCGTAATGTTTTAAAAAGGAAAATAAATTCATTATACTATTTTACATATTTTGGTATTGAAAATGGGTTTGATAATGGATTTTTTATGTCAATATATTTAAATGATATATTGTGATTTGAAATGTGGAAATGTTATCTTTCCTTTATATTTCTTTAATTTGTTATGAACATATTATGGTTCTTGGGCATTGTTTTCGTATACGAGTGGTTATGTGGTAACACTAGGGCAGGTGATCCCAATGAAGCTCTTTAATGCATTGTTTAACGTGATAGAGGTAAATGTGAATGTTTCTTCTATGAGATTTAGGGAATATTCTATGATGTTTATTCCAAATGTAACTCCATATGTGACTGTGAATGCTAAAATATAAGTATGTTATGGATGCCACAATATACCATTATGATTTCTGAATACAATTTGTTATTAAAAACATACGATTTTACAAGTTATGCTAAAGAGTTTATGTTATCTATGTATTGATGAAATAATGTCTTATTTCTTTGTTTTATAACCCTTAATAATCTTTTTATTCACATCCCATGTTTTGAAATGTTTTTCACATGAATTAAATATTAATTTGGTCAAGGATGGGATCATGGAAATGTCATCCTGTCTAAAAACTAGAACTAGACTTCATTCTTTTATTTCAAGAGTTTTCATTTTATAAAAAAAATGGAAACCGAGTAGAAGTGTTAACTTTGTAATTTTTGAGATTTAATGTAATATTTATGGCCTCATTATCTAATACTATAAACCTGAAAATATCCTTAATGTGAATTATATTTTTAATTTAGTATTATGTAATTTTTAAGGCTGGGTCGTTGTAGGTGGTGTGCTCTGTGATTATGAGTGTTTGGTCTTGGAGCTTCAGGAAAGGTATTTTTATTCAATAAACATTTTATTTTTATGTAAAGGGAAAGGTTTTATCAAATAATGGCATGCGGATTTAAAATAAATGATGCTTAGAAATTTGAGATGGTGTTTCATTGCGGTTACAAGGAGCTATGGGAACTAGAAATTTCAGCGGATCTTTGGAAGATGGAGGAAGCGTCGCAAAGACTATTCTGGTCGATTCGGATTTCATGCTTGTATAAGAGGATCTCCACATTTGACTGTTCCTATAAATAAGACTCTACCCCTCTCTATTATACATGAACATCTGAGAGAGAAAATATTGAATTGCATTGATTTCACGAAGAAAGGGGTGCTCTACGATGCTGGTTGTATAAGAAATCGTGCGGTTTGCGAAAAATTATACATGAGTCTTGAATGAAGGAAATGATTATGTGTATTGAGAGCTTCACATAGATATGAAGTTATGTATTGGTTCTATGAGCTTCGGGAAGGATGTTATTCCATAAAGGAAGTGTTCTTTATGACGACAGTGGGTTCTGCAAAGGTAGCTGTAATTTGTGATGGTATTTGGTCTACGAAGTCCAGATATCTTCAAAGGTAATAGCTCTGTGAAGATGTGATATCTGAAAATGTGCAAGTTCTACTAAGATTTCTTTTATACTAATAATTGAGCTTTGTGAAGGGGTTTTGTAAAGGACAATATTGGATACTCGTGTTATGTGGAAAAGGTCTTCATTGTGCATCTACTCAGGTCATTGATGTGAGTAGTTTCACGTGCTGCAGAAAGACAATGAATCCTGGGTCTATTTGTGGAATGTTCCTGGAAGTCAACAAATTGAGTTATACTTCTTTCACTATAGTGATGTATGCGGAGTTTACAGAAGTGTTCTCAAGGAAGTGGTGAGCCATCCCTAAACTATTGTAAGGTCAGTGTGCCAAGAATGAAGCGATTATGACCAAATTATTGTACTCTGTAACTGGTGAAGATTAGTGGATATAAGTTCAACCGACACACTACTGACGTATTATCCTTAGATGTATCCCATAGTAGTGAACCATGTAATTGTGATGTGTGGTCCCTCTTCATGTGATTCTTTAATTTCTATTTTTTTCCATCTTATAGGTTTAACGAGTTCCTTCCAACATGGGAATAAGATCCACAACTTTAAAAAGATAAATTTTACACCCTAATTCGATAATCTCATCTCAGGGAGTCCCGGGGTACTATATAAGTCAGGTTCCCTTGTTCATTAGAGGGGTTACACTCGGTATGTATATGTAGGGGACCCACACCTAAGTGTGTTAGGGGGGTTCCACTCTGGTAGACTTTCAGGACCCACCACCCAACTCTACTAGTGGGTACCACTTGATAATCGTCAATGAATCCACTACCTAGATATATTGGAGGGTTAACATAGTAATCATTGGAGACTCTACTACCCATCTCTACTTGAGATTCAACTGTTTAATCATCAAGGATTCCACTTCCCAGATCTTCTATAGCTTCAACTATAAATTCTTTGAGGATACCACTGCCTAGATCTACTTGAGGGACAATATGGTAGTCATCGAGCATTAAACTTCCCATCACTACTAGAGGACCAACTAAGAAGCCTTTGGTAACTCCAATTCCCATATATAAATGATGTTTAACCTGCAATTATTTAATTAATCCACTTCCCAACACTCCCAGAGTGTCAATATGGTTGTATCTGGTGATCCTGCTTAATCAATATCATCATCTAGATCCTCCTATGAAATAACCACATGTTGATCACATTTCATAGAGAAATGTACTTTCACTGGGTATTTGGAAACCCAAAAAAACTCCATAGAGATGTCATCTCATATACAAGTTGGGACTGGAATTGGATAAGGATAACATGAAAGAATTTTCTTCTCAATCATAATTTGTTTTCATAAATAACAACCAGAAATAAACTCAGCAATTCCCCATATAATTCTTGTCCAACATAACTACCTCCTCGGGTCATAGAACATCTTTATGGATCCTAGGTCCACTACCCACTAGGTACTATGGAAATCCTCCATTTAATCTTTCAATATCAAATATTGTACCACAAAATGATTCTAACACAGCAAAATTCCTTTTTGTGGAATGAAAATTCCTGAACAGTCTCCCCAACATAAATAGATTCTATAATTACATGAAACTCCTCCTCGTGTTTTTTTAAAGAACCAATTCTAGAAGTGACTATTTCAACTAAAAACATGCCAATGAAACATTGACCCCAGATTAATAAACCCCAATATGATATTGTGTAAAGAGATAATGCATGTTGCACACTTATAATGAGTCTTTACCTTTCATGGTTTTATGTTTCTAGATCAAAACATCTACAATGACATTCTCATTCCACCAAGGTATAGGCTATGTTGAATTCAAAATAATTTTGGTATTCCTCTAAATGCCTCTAGTGTAAATTTAAATATTTTTTAAGGATCTTATTAGTAATGATATTCTAGTATGAATATATGAAAAACCATTCTCTATAATGGTAATGTGACTAAATATTATGTGGTTGCTTCACAACATTTAGTTAAAGTTCGTTGGATAAAAAATTCATCTCATGTATCCTTAGATGATAAGATCAATAAGTAATGCCAAGATCACACTACAAAAGGGAAATGCCCATGCCTAAACCCGATGCATCAAAGAAGACCACATCACCCTTCCCATCTCTTGGATGGGTCAACACCATCGTAATAGTCAAAAGACATTCATACCAACAATAGAATTATGTCATTTACCTTCCCATTAAAATAGTACTCCATTCCGAGTCGGATAGTTCATTATATATGAAAACATTGAGAAGACCATTATGAATTTGGGATAATAACCAACTAAACCAAAATGCTCAGAATCTAAAAAACATTTTTTTGTTGTTATCAAGCCATACAATCCTTTACCTTATCAGGATCATATGTTATTCTCTATTATAAAACACTCCCTCAAAATAATGTGACATAACTACTAAATAAATTACATTTTTATCATGGAGTAACGTTGGTTATTAATCAACAAGCTCATAACTTTTCTCAGATTATTCACATGAACCTCCTTGAACATAGAGTTAATGATGATGACATCCAAAAAGAATAAAAAATATTATCTATATATTCATGGAATATAATATTCATTAATTCCATGAATATAATAAGATTATTTTTTGGACCAAAGGAAGATAAAAGGTACTCATAATTTTCATACCTTCTTTGAAATGTTGTTTTCTTTTTGTTAGATTATTTTCTCCTCAACAGATTGTAACAAAATAGAAATTTGATCTTCAATAACCACTTTTCCCATTTCAATTGATCGAACATACCATCAATACATGGAAAAAGATATTTCTTCTTTATCATAATAGGATTAATTTTTCTATAATGAACACATAGGTGAAGTGAAACATTAGCTTTCTTATATACTCAAATCATTGCCTCCTAAGGTGCCACACTCCGTCATGTGAATCCTTTCTCTAAAATATAATCCAATTAAGACCACAAATACATAATATCAAATGGTTAAATGTGGTAAGAAGTAATAAAAACTTGCTTGGTTACCACGAATTAAATCAATGAAAAAATCTACCTCCCTTTGTAGTGGTAAATCAAATAAGTCAGAAAGAAACTTATAAGGAAACTTGAAGAAAAATAGAGGGAGAACATCACTCAATAACTCCCACTAAAGATCAAATTAAAACAAGAAAACATAGATAACAGTTTTCTAAACTTTGAATAAGAAGGTCCAACTCTACTAGACTTTGGGTCTCTTTCTGCTTGGAAGACACGAAACACACCATCAAGTGCAGTAAAGAAGACCTGTCAAAGATAAAAAAACAATCCAAGATTTATTTGCATTGAGCCAATCCAACCCAAAAATGACTTCAAGTGTTTTCATGTTTAGAATCAGAAAAATCCAAGCATTTTCAACATCTGATATGGAGAAAACACAAGAGGGACTATGGAGACCATACTCCCTCTTCATACCATGGGGTGTTGTAATATCCCTTGCATAAGATAAAATCTCTATAGGATGATTTTCTAGAATAATAATATGGGTTGAAATAAATGAATGAGATACAATGGTATCAAATAGAGTAGTCACTAATGATGGAACCATAGCAATTGTACCTATCCATGTCATTGGACCTATATTTTCATCCTTTGGAGATTCTTCCATTATGTGAAGAAGCTTCATTCTGGATACCATTCTTTGGTACATTTTTTCCTGTGAAGAATACAAATGCACTACCATTTTAGAATGGGATAATGATCCCATGTATAAATTTTCTATGGAATTAACATGGTTGAATATATGAAAATGACCCAAGAGTCCTCTGGAGCCACAGTTCTTTAGAGCCTCATTGTAGATAGTCTTTAAATATCTTGGCATACTGAATTGGTAAAATAATAAATGACCTATGTCATGGATTGAAGGAGGTCTAAAATTACCATGTTGTCTATATCCACCACGAGAATAATCACACCTAAAATTTCCTTAAGTGTTATGCACACTTCAACATGGAGAGGAAGAAAATCCTGATAACCCTGACTTATCATCCATGTCCATCTCAACCATCAGTGAAATATTAAGTACCTCACCATGAGAAGAAAGATAAAATAAAAAAACCTCAGATTGAATATATTGTAGTTGTACCATGTCAAATCATTGATACATAAACTTCTCATTTGATATAATATCATGTGAAAAATAAATAATCTCAAAAATATAGATTGCCAAATCTATCATGGTTGTGTCAGCCTAATCAAGTTTGAAAAACATAGTGACATTGGAAAAAATCATTGTCTCTACATATAAATTTTTTCTGAAAATAATAATTATGTCATTCCTCTCCATGACCACAAGATTAATTTCCATAAAAATCATGTACAATTTCTCCTAATCGGTCCATCTAGTGCATAGGAAGAACACTTCACCATGATTTTATCAGGTTTGACCAATAACAAAAAAAGGCACTCCATTCTTCTAAACCACTCATTTAACTCTTGAGGATCATTTGATACCATGATTGGAATGGACTTCTTCTTAATGAACTCTTGAGAATAAATCATGAGAACATCCTTTTGAGATTCCATAACTAGAGCCAGAATTTGAACTGTTGGTGGTTTCTTTCCAAGGCCATGGATAGTGCGCAAAATCACCTCAACCAAATTCAATCCCATGTGATGATTCCCTCACAATGATTTAGTAACAAATTCTTTCTGGAAATAACTCACACATCTTCATAGAATCAAGATTCTACATAACATCATCAGTCAATAAGGAAGACATCTAATAAACTATGAAATATAACAACAAGTATAATAATCCCATATCAAAAGAATATAGAACCACGGATATCAATATACCCAAATCAAATTTTGGGTAAAATACTAGAATTAATCCTCAAAAATAATTACTCTAAGCATCCCTGGTCACACATTGTTCATTACAGTGAGTGTTAGCCGCACACTAAACTGCAAATACCTCTAATGCACTCATAATATTACACAAACACATGCTAACATCATTTTAAATGATTAATACTCCCTTTGATAACACTTTTTCATGAACTATACTAGAAAACCTTGTAACCTAATAACCGTGTTTGTACTAACATGTTCTAAAGGGTGTTCCCAATACACACGGGTCAGCATATACCACCTTGTATCCTAAGAAAAAGGAAAGTGGGAATGATTTTTCCGCTACCAATGACAAAATGAACTATTAAAAATTAATATGTATACAAAAAAATTAAACTAAGAGTAATTTAACAGAAGTAAAATTGGTATAGCAACCCAAATTACAACAACACAAAGTACTAGAAAACAAGAACAACTAGTAAAGTCTAAATGGATGCAACTCACCATGTCTATGGATCAACTGCTAGAACAACCTAGAAGTGATGATTGTCTCCTTCATGAAGCTAGAAGGAGATAATATATAGACAAATCAATGAAATTGTATGTTTTGATCAAGAAATAAAATTATGGTTTCACCATCGATTCCAAAATAGATGCCACTATTCAATTATCCAATTATATCATTTAAATTTAAAAATAGTTTAAAATTTCATAATCATAATTAAAACAATTCATGCATTACAGTACAAAATATGAAAATTATTTAAGAAAATACATTAATTTTTAATTGGGGGAACATCTCCAAAATAATGGTTCTTCTCACAAATTCATTAAATAAATACATTTTTCTAAAACAGTTTATATTAATAAAAAGAAACGTAATACAATTTACAATAATGGCATATATTTCTTTAAAATAAAAAAAGTAAAAAACATGGTCATATTCAAAATAAGGTATGATAGTTCCAGGCTATATGGACCCCACACTAATGGTGAAAGAGTAATATATACATATATCGCCTTAACTATGGCCAATGTGGACTCCTTACCATCACCTAAGAGATGTGACAATCTGTATTAATGTTTTTGAAGGTTGAAATGTATAATGTTTCTGCTAAATAACTTACTAACTACTTAAAGAATAAATGTTCACTAGTATAATAAAATTATGGGAAATTTATGTTATTGAATATAAAAATAAAATTAATCCCATTCCCAATTTCAATAATTCCAATTTCCATTTAAACCCCATAACAATAGTTTTACTAATAAATGTAATTTCAATGATAGAACCCAAAGGTTCCTATCAAAACCATTAGAATTCATTTTCACAATATTACAATTTGAAATCAATTCACAATTCAATTTCACAATCCATATATTCAAGTTAAATTGAATAATTAAATTTTTTACAAGATTCCATCGATTTCATATTACCCCCACCCCAAATTTAATGAAAATTTGGTTATTAATAGGATTTCCATAAAATACATTTCCACATTTAAATTTAATAATTTTATTGAAATATTTTCCATCAAATCCTCAATTTAAATTAACCAATTTAAATTTCAAAAATATCAATAGACACACCCAAATTAAATTGAATTGGGGATATTCCAATTTCAAATAAATAATCCATTTTGAAACACCAATTAAATGGAATTGGTGTTATCAAAAAAATAAATTGAAATCCATTTAATTAAAATCATGAAATTGTATTTAATTCATAAAATGGATACCAACTAATAAAATTTTGGTTTAACATATAATGTGCTTCATGACAGAACAACCTAACACGATATCATGGGATCTCGAAAAACAAAAATCATACATTGGAAAATCCAATAGAGTGTGACATAAATAAGGATTTATGAATGTAAGATATTTTTACATACAAAAAATTGGGTACTAGATCCACAAATAACCATGGGAATTTGTAAAACCCTATGGATGGGAAGACATATCATGGGAGACAATAACGAGAAGAGGAAACCAAGTGGGAGAAAATATAAGGGTATTCCTTAAGATATTAATCGCTTTCATGGGAATCAGAGGGACCAAGAAATATTAATGGGAGCTCTAGGGAAGGTGGAAATCGATTATGGGACATCATGCTCCATATGGGGTCTCAATGGGGGGTGGTTAATGAATTATTTATCAAAATACAGAAAAATTAAAAACAAATTTGAATGGATTCCATGGTAGAGACACACGGTTTGACAAACCACACTGACTAACTGTTCATCTAAAATGGGCCACACTATATAATCCAATAGAGTTCAGGTATTTACTTACATTGCACCAAACGTGAGAAATACTAATACATTGTGTTTCATAGACTATTAAAATAGGGAATATGGTTTAGGCTTACCCTACGTAAGGTGTGTACTAGCCAAGAAACGTCTAATCGTTTTTAAATTTATCTTGAAGAAACCCCTAACAACACCCAACTATGGAAATATCAAACGGAGGTGTTTAGGAGTACCCAAATATGGTAAAATAATTTCACAATAAATATAGAGGGAGAATCTATCATACCAAAGGGAATAATTATAAACCTATAGTGTTCACAACAAAATTAGAATTCCAAATTTAGAATATTAGCCTCATGAACCCATAACTAGAGGTAGTTTAACTAAATATTGATCATCATGAACAATTCCATGCCTCAAAATTGGTAAAAGATGCTACCAATCACTGGACTAAGAAAATTTGAGGGGTGGCTGATGGTTTCAATGTCGACACGGTAACTGTAGTTTGGGGGACGTCTTGGATAGTGATAAAGAAAATTTGAGTGTGATGGTTAGACCTTCCTACTGTGAGATTTTCAAGGAAGGGAAAGGGAAATCTGGACAAGGGGTAACCGCCACAGTGAACAGAAGGGTAATAATGGATTACTCTGATTTGCCAAAGCCGCTGTCCATGAGGTCCTCTCTCAAGCAATCTCCACGAGAATTGATATCTTTGGAAAAATTGAACCTTAGAATGAAGTACGCCAAGATCCTGAAGCACTATGAAAGCTTGGAATGGGAGATGACCACTGTGGAAGGAAACTCTTTTGGGGGTTTTGATGCTTATGATGTTTATGATATATAATCACTCTCTTTTGTGCTTGTTGTACTTTTCTTTTTATTTAATAAATATTTAGAGGCCGACCTCTGACGAACATTCCTCGTATAACATTCCATTTAGAGAAAGGTCTCCCAATTGGAAGAAACATGTGACCACTGAACCTCTCTCCAAGAGCCACCAACAAAAGGGTTCAAGAAAAATGTACACATAATGTGTCACTATATATCTAATAGTGGAGACACTTATGGAAATGTGTGTATCGACTCTATTCTATAACTAAAGTAGAAGTAGTAGGGATACATTTCATACTTTAAACTACACTTGATGCCAATAAAGAAGAAGTTTCTACCTCCTATAGTTATTCATTCCCTTTCCAAACTTCTCATTAGAACCATGGCTCAGTCCAACACCATATCACATAATAATGACCTCAAACACATAATTCAAAAGAACCCATCTACCACACTTCGATACTATCCACTTTGTGATGATACTTACTCACTCGTACTATTTTAAATCACATCACAAGAATGTGTCTCAGTTGGGGAAGTGACCCTCTTCAATGAATATTCAAAGAAACTACAAACATCATAACACATAGCTCTACTGACACCTCTTGTGAACCTAGAGAAGTCTCACCGTGAGGACCACTAGCAAGAAGGGTTTCATTCAAGCGGGATGTCCAATCCACAAGATTAGTCTTATCCTCATCTATTAGAAAAGTGAGCCTAGACCAATATGAATCCTTGGAGAAACATTTTTCTGGAACCCAAAACGAAAACCTATTCCATTTGTGTCATCTTCTAGTACCAAATGAACTTACCACATCTCTTCAAAGAGAACTTATTGATGATTCAACCACTTGATTGGTTATGGTATGTACATGACTGAAAACATAGGTCACTAACTCCAGCTAATCTACCACTTCCTTGGGATCTAGATCATAATGGAATGTCAACAACATCTATCACTAGAACCTGTAGAGTGCACTTCTCTTGCAGAGATCCTAAACCATGTATGTTGGTACTATTTACTAATCAATATGTTCTGTAAAACTACCTTTTTCATAGAGGAATGGATCCTATGAGATACACCCCTGAAATAAGCCCTTATCTCTCATCATATCATCACCACGATCCAGAACTGGTATCCTAGATAGTTGGCATCATGGTGTCATCTTGAAATTTATTAGAATGTACCATGGTCAAGTGATAATATAATTATATACACAATAATAGTGAGCTGACTGAGAAAAGAATGCCAATAAATCAATCATATATGATTTATGTACCATTAATCCATTCAACTAGTGAATTAGTATATCATGTCAAAAATAATATATTCACGGACCTTGTGAATGGATACATTTTCCACATGCACCATCACCGGAATCCCAAGATTGAAAACTGTACTTGATAAATTCCAAAAAAATTCCCTAAAACAAACGAAATCCATGTAAAGGGACTAGTCTGAACAACATCCCAATGAATAAACATTATTTGATAATAATAATTTAGAACCAGCCCATTATGGGGATCCATTCACAACTACCCAAACCCTGCCACCAAAGGACTTGTTGGAGATACAAGTGTTGAATAAATATATAAATTGGATTGGACTTTTCCTATATACCTATGCACACACACACAATCATCTAGATGAAAAGGTGATGATGAAGTAAAATTGAAAGAAAAAAATAGGGGAACTATTGTGAATGTAAAATATTTAAAAAGTACAATAGTATGGTAGTTTAAACTAAAATGTAATGGGGAAAAATACACACCAAAAAATAATGATCCTCCAACCCAAAAAAACTATAATGTAAAATTATGAGAGATCCCAACTCTTGATCTCCACGCTGTGATCCCCATATGTTTTCCATTGTAACAAGTTTTCCTAAGCTATTCTGAAGTCACCATTGACCTATCTATCATATTTATATAATGCGAAATGTTTAGTAAACATCCATAATTGGTTGATAATATACATACTCATTAGGACACCATAAAAGATGAAGGGGGATGTATGAGATATAAAAAGAATATAAATATAGTAGATAAAAGATACATTCAAATATAATAGATAAACCAAAACCAAGAGTCGATGTAACCTCATCAAAAAACAAGGGACTCAATATACTGATTATATAAACTATACATAGATTCTTCTTCTCCTATAGTATAAGAGTATACTCATCTAATAAAGATAGATAAAAATAGAAAGGATGTTCCATACACCATGGGTAGTCACCTACAATGAAATGAGAAGAACCAAATCCATGGTCTGTATATAAAATAATATATTTATTTTTCTTTATGTAATGGTTAATTTTTCTTTATTTTCTATGACTATAGAATTTTAGGGTAAAAAATTAATACCATAAAAATATACAGTGTATTTTATGAAATCATAATGTACCAAAAATAATGTAATAAATACTATAATGTTTATCCTCACCCAAACATATATCTTACCCTTAGAATAATGTTAATTTAAGTTTACATTATTAATTTTATTAATCCTTTAGGAATAATATAAAATATTTAATATATTTTTGAATTGTAAATTCATTTTATTAAATGTGAAATTTACCTCTACATAATCTAGGAAAATATTTACAAATGATAGGCCACATTCTTAATAATATACAGAAAACCTGCGTACTTTGGAAAAAACCCTTGGAAAAACAATGTGTATGTTTGTCATTTGAAATATTCTATTATGTAGAGTCCAATACATAAATATTATATAAATCCCTCTCATTTACTATATAAATCTACCCAAGAACCCACTTCTATTCACTGAAAATCTATTTAGCAGGAAATTACTCCACCCTCCTATATATAAAATACTCCCACGATTCCCCCAAACTCAAAATAATTCCCTTTTGTGCTTTTGGTTTCATAATCTTAGGGTAGGGGATCTTCTCCTTCTAGCATTCATTATAGAATCCCTTCAATGTTATGACCTTTTGGTTTTAATTTTATAATGATAGGGTATATTTAATCACCACTTCCATTCATTCTTAATTATTTAATAGTGATTATAGACCCCTTTCTCTCTCATTAATCTCTCATATGAACACCTATTACCATACTCAAATTTCATAAGTGTTCATTATTTTCCCATTTTCTCATTGTTTATTTATCTTTTTCCCCTTTTATTTTCAATTACTAATGATGGTTTATTTTTGGAACCAACCAAATAATTTTTTTATTATGTAAAAATGATTAGATACCCATTTCTCTATAAGTAATCCCTCCCATGTGCACACATTACTATGTCAAAATTTCAAAAACATTTGTTACTATCCCTTTTTCATCAAAGTTGTTTGTTATCACATGCCATATTTTTATAAATGTAAAATGGGTGGAACTATTTTTTAATATCCCTATTACTATCCACTTAATTTAACAATGATTATAGACCCATATCTCTCCCATCAACCCATTTTTTTATCATTTATGTGACGTTGTTTCTCCGTTAAATTTTCATCATAATTTTCAATGCCATACCTAATTTGTAGTGAATACCATACCCATTTCCTTTCAAGGGTGTTAACATTAGGGAATATATACCTTTTCATTAGGGACATGCATGTATTTATTACACACTCCTTTATTGTGGAATAAATTATTATGATGATTTAATTTATGTTTTATGATTTATGGGGCACACTTAAGCATCAGAATAAAATAAAAGTGATGGGTGCGACTGGAATTATCTAGAACTAAAATGCATTTGGTGATCACATTACGTCTTATTGGGACAGTAGTGTACATGAATCCTTTATGAAAAATTGACCACCATCAAATCATTATATATTATCATTGACCTATGATGAATTTTTTTACGTTTCTTCATAAGTTCCCATGTGATGCTTATCATGCTATATCATGCCTTATTATTCATGTTCCTTTATTTATTATTGATATTCCTTATATGAATGTATTATTATCATAATTTGAATCCATGTTTATTCCCTTACTGGTCAATATGTCACACCAAGCTCTTATGTACTTCCACTGGTTATCCAATGAACTTTTAAATACATTCATCTTAGAGAAGTTTTCATTAAATATGTTTTGATTCACGTTTAATGTTTTCATAAAACATACCTAATTCAAAAATACATTATAATTATTGATTTGTCAGGTTTTATAAATTATAATTTTATGTAATTAAATCATGTATTAATGTGTAATAAATAAAAGGGTTTTTATTGGTGGTAATAGAGGAACAATTTAGTTATTTTTTTGGTTCAAGATTAAATAACTATAGAAAAATAATTAATGATAGAAATATGTATGAAAATACATACCTAACATTATGTTGAGTATAAATTATGTTTTTCTTCAAGTAAATATATCTTTGTGTGGATACTACAAGTGGAAAAGGTTCTAGAACATATATACCAATGAGTAACAACTCCATCAAGATGTTTCAGGCCTAAATCAGGGTATCTTGGTACACGAAAATGAACCTTACTACACACCTGGTTGACACTACATGGGGATATATATTATTAATTCATAATATTCTTAAGAACCATTTTTATGAGAATAAAATTCCCCTAAAAATATGTTATGAAATACATCATGTATATCAAATGTTGAATCATATAAATAAATATTTTAAGTAAATATATATTGGGTATAAGTTAACAATTTAATGTCATTAAATTACCAATTATGTGTTTAATATCTAATTATACATATACATAATTTTCTTTTTAATCTAGCCAATGGCCATAAATAAGAGGAATCAGTTAAAAAATCAAAGCGATGAGTAATGTGATGACTGTCCCAATGATATTCCCAACCTGATGTGAGTTTGAATCATACACTTTATAACAATACTCAATTAGTTGACTGTGATTTTTAATAGAATCCTATAATATGAGGAGTATCCAAATCCCCACCAAAAGTTAATAATAAACAATGAAGATCTTCTTGAGATAAATCACTCTTACTTTTAATTATTAATCTAATCACTTTATCCCAAAATAATGGATCAACTACATTGAAAAGATCTTCTCTATCTGTCAGTGCATCAAAAAAATAGAAAGTTATTTTTGTTGTTTATCATATGTAGTTTGAAATTTATCAATGGTGGAAATTGATCAAAAATATGAATACTAAGGAAGATATCGACGCAATTATATTGATAGAATTATGGAAAATGTTTTTTGATAAATATTTTCCCCACACCCTCTGCCGTTAAATGAAATTTAATTTTCTTTTCCCTCATCTTTAATGATGACAGATAAATATGGGTGAATGAATAAAACATCACAAGGCTTGAATGTTACACCTTCGGCTCGGTTTCTTTCACCCAAATTCATTGTTGACCACTCATTCTGTGGGTTAATAGCCTACAAAAAAGCCCTAAGGATCTTTCAATTTGATAACTATGAGGAAATTGTATGATGTGACCTCAAATTTGAAATGAATATTCGTGAATCACATTGATATAAAGGGTATAATAATCGGGATGTGGATATCAATTTTGGTGGTCTGATAGATAGATCTAATTTTTCCATGAAATTCCAACATACCACTTTCTAAAGGGGTGTAAAGAATCGACATGAAAATTTCCTAAACATGTGGATGAAAATCTTTAGGTGTGGGAAGGAAAGGAACCTATCCCATGATTTTTAATAGGTGAACCATGCTACTATGAAAGAGGAAAGGAATGCTTTGTTTATCCATCAACATATTTTCTATTGTAACAACTACAAGGAACTGAAGAATTTTTCAAACCAATTCACTGTGAAGAGGGATTTCGGTGACATCCAAAAGCCTCAAAGGAAACATGGTGATAGTTTTCCATCACTACTTCCGAAATGAATCCCAACAATGAAATGGTGATAGGTTTGCTAGATATTAATTCCAGAATATAGAACATTCTTTATTTATTGTAGTTATACACAACCCTTCATATCACAAATGTTTAATAGATATACTAATAAAACAGAAATAATTGAGGAAGTAGAGATGTTAGTGAAAACAAAAAATGGGGAAATTATTTCATCTCATCTATATAACTCGTCCCTTGTCAATGATTATTAGTTGAATTTCCCTGAAAACAATGTCATAATCCCTTTGGTGGAATTTGATGCAATTTTGGGTGTGGATTTGATTTCCCTGTATAGATCCAACCTAATTTTTTTGAGTGGTAGAAATCACTCTATATATTAAAAATTGTCCTCATATTCTATTAAAATTAAAGGAGGAGGATTAATCTTCTTTAGAACCATCATCTCAAGAATATATATTATTTCTCTATGAGAAATCGTATCTAGCTCAAATGATTGAGTCTAAGGAATGAATCTTCCTTGAATACATTCCCAGTTTGAGGGAATATGCTAATGTGTTTCCAATGCAATTATATGGTATTCCTCCAAGATGAGATGTTAAATTTCTAATTGATCATATAGTTGGTGAGTTTCCATAATTCAAGAAATCATATAGAATTGATGTTGTGGAACTTATAGAGATAAGGAAATAACTACAAGAGAATGTGGATAAATAAAGAATACACCCAAGTGTTTCACAATGGGTTGTAAAAGTACTCTACCTCAAGAAGAAATATGCGTCAGTTTTCATTTACATCAATTATCATTATCTCAACAAGATGATGATTATGAAAAAGTATTCACTTGTTTAGATTGATGACTTGGTTGATCCTATATGTGGATAAAAATACTTTTACAAGGTGGATATGTAGTCGGGATATTACCATGTAAGGGTGAAGTAGAAGGATATCCCCTAATAAAAATTTTCATACAATTTATGGGCTCAAGGAATTCATAGTAATGAAATTCGAAATCACTAATGCTCCAATATTAAATTTTTAATACATGAACTATTTCGTTATATAAAAACTCAAAACATTTTTATTAGTCTTTATAGATGATATACTAATATGTAGAAAAAGTAAAGATGAGAATGATGAGAATTTGAATATTTTGATAATGACCTTGAGAAAGGAAAATATTTATGATAATTATAGAAAATGTTATTTTTTGGATGGAGGAATCCCTTTCATGGGGCGTATCATCACATCAAATGTGATATATGTAGACCCTTCAAAAATAAAATAAATTGAAGGATGGTCATAGCCAAAAAATGTGAGAGATATTCATAGATTCATTGGGTTTTCTATGTATGATCCATGATTCAATAGAAATTTATCACAATTGTCAATCCCTCTCACCAATCAAACAAATAAGGGAGTAACTTTTTCATGGAATGATGAATGTGAAGAAACAATCAAGGAGATGAAATGGTGGATTATCACTATCCATGTGCTCACACTACCCACAAGTGGAGAGCTTTTAATTATATTTATCTGTGATTATAAGTATATAATTGGGATGTTTGTTGATGCAATGTAACACCCCATGCTTCCATGGTATTCTTCTCTTTGAATAATACAATATCTTGGGATGTACACAACTTCAAGTTCTAGCACACCATGACCAATCAAACTAGCAGTTTAAAAAACATTTATGAATAGTAATACTGACTTTTTGAAATTTTATAAATTTTATTTTTCAAATTAGAATTCATTTATGTATTTTTAATATTAAAATTTTCTTAGGTGAATTTTTGGTATTTTTCTGAAAACATGCAATTTATGATGAATAGTGAAAACACCCAGTTATTGTATAAAAATGACTTTTATTTAAATAATTATTATTGTATTTAAATTTATCATAAAGATAAAATAGATACATAATAACTATATAAGTTTAATGTAATTCATGGGAGTCATTTTATAATAAGATTAGTTGTATTAAATTTAATTGAATTATTTAACTCATTTTACCCACCTTATAGGAATATTATAAAATTTGCATAAAACATAATTTAACAGTTACTGTGATTTCAATTTCAAAAATTTTAGACACATGGTTAACATCAGTATGTAAAATGTGGTTCAATAGGATGAAAATAATTATTAGTGAATAGTATCTTTTTAATTTTATTTACCTCAGTAAAATGTAAATAGCGTAATTGACGTTAAAAATGATAATATAATCACCCTAAATCATGCCCTAATTCTATTGGATAAGTGATTTTTGACGAAAATAAACCATAGGAATAACATTTCATCCTTTTTGATCCACATGGATTAGATTAAGACATTTATTATTATTTTATTTAAAGAAGGGTTAACAGTGTTAAATTCAAATTTTAATAACTAATCCATTTTTAATATAGGATTATACATATTTTAAATAAGACTATAAATATAAATTAGATAGCTAAAATGATTTCCAAAATAGTGGTAGTTTATTTATAATTTTTAAAAATTAAATAATTAAATTTATTTATGACACAACGATGATGAAATAATTAACTTATTAATGAAAGATTAAAATAATTAATATTATAAATATCTAAAT
This sequence comes from Viscum album, assembly GCA_963277665.1. Classification (NCBI taxonomy): domain Eukaryota; kingdom Viridiplantae; phylum Streptophyta; class Magnoliopsida; order Santalales; family Viscaceae; genus Viscum; species Viscum album. The sequence goes on from OY728128.1 coordinate 1,373,034,314, forward strand.
AATTGTAAATTGAGACTTTTTATGAAATACACTATTTTTATAGGTTAATATTACATTATATTGTTGATTTAATGTATTTAGTTTGAATTATTCAAGTTATGATAACTTTCACATAAACCAAATACTAAATAGTGTCAAAAATGATATATATGAGTTTTTTTAAAAAAAATAATATATTATTAAATGATATAATATTCCTAAATATATTAATTTCATCCAAAAGAATTATATAATGTTATATAATATATTATTAAACCACTTGGGGTTCTTTGAGCATTTTATAGTAATATTATTAACCTTGTAATATAAAAATACAAAAAGACATTGTAAAAGTTAAACTATTTAACTAAAGGTTAAATAGAAACGATAAGGTTAATATGGTGACATAAACTTGAATAAAACCTATTGGATTAGAGGATTTAGACTCATACCAACCTTAAACTAGAAAAAAATCAATTTAGAGACATTATAAACTGAACATGATTTTATAATAAAATAATATTTCTGACTTTTCTAAAAGTGACCCTCGCCTCTCTTCAAAAAGTGTATTTCACTTCTCTTAAAATCACAACTCCAAATCCATTTTTCTCGGCCAAGACCTACTCAAATATCTTCACAACTATTCACACATCATCCTAGAGTCTATAATTGATTCATAAATCTAACCTATGGATCCATTATGATCAAATCAAATGGAAGCACACGAAGAAGAGGTAATAATTTCATCACTGCATTCAATGTTATTTTCTTCTTACACATCATCTTTATTTGTTGTTTCAATAAAAAATTTAATAACTCTCAGACCTTATATAAAATGTGATGTTATTAAAATTACAGTACCACCATATTCATTATTCTATCCACCATATGAAGGACAATGACACTGTACGTTCGTACGTATGGTTTACCATCTCCACATCATGGTGTAGTTTTTTATTCAACAATAAATTATTTGGATGGGAATAATAATGAGTATAATTTATTTAAACAATTAATATATCATATTAATTATTCTTTATATATAATATATCATCCAATCAAACACCGTTTCACCATCAATAGAATGATATTGTCTCCTGTTTGTACGTACGGATTACCATCTCCACAAACTCGATGAGATTTATTCCCCATCGTATACATTCAAGAATAATATTCATTTTATGATTAAATTTTTTTAAGAACTTATTATCTTTTTGGATATGAATAAAAGAGATCTCAACCATAACAAACAATACTTACATAACAAAACTTATGAAGGAAAATGAATCAGTTATCACCCAAAACAACGATACTACTGAAATATTATTGACAAAGAAATATTAGAAGGTCATATTTGATATCATATTTATGTATGAATTTCTTGTATAATTTAATAAAAATTATTTAATTATTATACTGGAGGTTTATCAAACCATCTACTAAGGAAAAATACAAGGTAAAGGTTAATTTTACAATCTCATTATTTATCTGAGATTGTTTATATATATGTGTCTACTAGAATTTCATTATAATCCACATCAATGTTTCTTAAAAATTTATTGTAAAACAGTTTTACGATTTCGTAAAATATGATTCAAAGTCATTTATACATTTTTTTAGTTTTTATAAAATGTATTTGAAGGAATCTTTTTGTCATTTTCCAAACAGGGTACTCTTTTACCTTTTTGAAAAATTAAGTTAAGAATATTTTTTACTTATACGACGGGTGAAGCAATTTGCCTCTGTTTTAACATATTAAAAAATTTCCTTAAAATATTATAAGAATATTTTCAAAATAAATGTTTTCTTTTATAATTACATTAATTTTAAATGATATAAAAATCGAATGAGATATTTCTCTCAAATAGTTTTTATTTAATCAATATCAACATCCTTTGATAGATTTTACACTTGTTTAAAGTAGATTTATTATTATACAATATTCCAAATAGTGTTGAATTTTTTTTACATGTTTGATAGTGGACGTGTTATTTTTATACAATTTATTTTTTATTGTAAAATTATTAACGTTTTTTATGGTAGATTTAATAAAAATGTTTATGTTATGTTTCAACAATTTCCTATGAAAAATGCAATGGACTAATAATGTGACTTGTGTATACCGTTATAGCTTCATGATGCATCGGTAAGTCTCGTAAGATAAACTAGTGTCTTGGCACGAGGCCATGAAAAAATATTATTTTTTTTCATGGATCGAGGCCTTGAATATGTGGTTATCATGTTAAATATTATGCATTCCATCATTATGAAATTAGCTATTGATATTACATGTGACTATTAGAATAGTTGAATATCCATGGGAATAAGTAAATGAAATTATTTGATTTATCATTTCTATATTATGCTGAGGTTTATGTTTAAATGGATTATGTTTTAGACTTATACATTTATCAAAAAAATATGTTTATTTGTGATAGTTTCTTCTAAATTGTTATATTTACTGAGCATCTGAGATCACCCTTTTCTTATGTTTTCTTTTTCCCAAGATGTGAAGAAGTATATTATGATTAACCTGCAGGGATAGGATAAATGATATGAGTGTTTACAAAGGGGACACAATTTTTTTTATTTCATGATATAATTTAAAACATCTATATGTATATAGTACTTACAAGGATACTAAACTAATTATTCATTCAAGAAATTATCTCTTGTTATCATGCCAATATTATGTAATAATTCACTGACTATAGGTAAGCAGGTTTTGGGTGTTACAGTTAGAATCAGAGAATGTTTAGTACAAACCATGAAAAGTAGATTTAGAAAAACACTAATTAGAGAACATTATCCTATGATAATCTTTGTGGACTAGTGTTGAATAACTTACTATAATTTTGGTAATTTAAGGATTTTTTGAGTATTTCATGTAATACATCCCTATCTAGATACGAGTAGGTAAAGGCATATTTGGAACAGATGTACATAGAAGTGAAATATCCTATAAGGAGTTTTGGGCTTGACCTGGTGTATCCTGGTACACGATAATGGGTCTTGTTTCACTCTTGGTTATGAAACTCTCGGACGATATGTTTAGGATAATTCACATTTTCTTTACAAACCATTATGAAGAATTTATGAGTACATACTTCCCCAAAGAAAACATTTTTTTGATTATGGATTATATGCATAAACTGTTCAATTTATTTTAGATACATTACTAGTTTGGAATTATGTATGGTGATTCATAAAATAATCTATGGTATTCAATTGTTTAGAAATGGTTACTTGTGGAAGAAATGGAAACCATATCAAAACAGATAATCCATGTTGGGATTTCCCTCCAACCCAAGGAAATTATAGTGGAGTTGGTGATGCAACTAGTGCGAAAAAGACTATAACCAAACAGGGATAACACACTCAGGTTATGAATAATAACCTTATCCATAGAGAGCACCCTAATACACAACACAGAGGATCAATATTGGATTGTTTAATGTGGTAACAACCACCAATATTCAATAGGACAACAAATCCATTTGATGTTGAGAAATATATGAGTTCTTTAAGGAAAATAATTCATGATTTGTGGAGTAGCAAAAAGGAAAATGTTTTCATGGAGGTTTATCACCTCACATTAGATGAAAATCAATGGTGGTAATTAATTCCAAAAATAGAGGAGGATGAAGAAGTATAAAATATGGATTGGAGAGACTTTAAAGATCTATTCCTAATAAAAATACTTTCCTCGTGACCATGGAGTTCATATGGGAAAAAACATCAGAGTCTAAGAAAAATGGAAGATGGAAATGTCACAAAGTATGAGGATAACATTACTAGGTTATCAAGGCATGCTACAGATTATATACATAACCCAATGAGTAATATTTATTGATTCATTGTTGGGTTAAAACAATTTCTCCATCAAGAATTATTCTCACAATCCTTCTCGTCATATGAAGATATAGTCTAATGTTTAATAAAGATATAAAATGAATTATATAAGTATTACAACATTAAAGAAAATCAAGATAAGAATAGATCTGCTAAACACACTAGAAATGGAAATTAGGGAAGAAGGGAAAATTTGAATTTCCATCCTACAGTAAATGTGGGAAGAAACACTCTAGTTATTACCTAAAGGGTAGGGGATTTTGTTAAGAGTGTGTTGTTAAAGGCCACCAATCACATTATTTCAAGGGAAATAAATAGGATGTTAATGTCGAATTCTAAAATTGTAGAGAAATGGGGAATTATTCAAATGAATATCCTAAGATCCAATGAAACATACCTCCTAAAAGGTCATGGGAGAAAGGCCAATCATAGGTGGTCACTACTGCTGAGGTTGAAGCTCCTAATGATGTGGTGTTAGGAACTTTAATGGTTTACTCAAATATAGTTAATTCCTTATTTGATTCTGGATCATCGTCTTGTTTCATATCTTCCCAGTTTGATAATAAAATTAGATATTTCCAATTTAATTTAACAAGAGAGTTTTTAGTCAAAACTATTAAGGGAATAATCACTGGAACAATGTTTTCTAACTCAATTACCATTAGGGAATTTAAATGTGATTTATTTTCGGATCTTATTGTCATACCTATGATTTAATTTTATATAATCCTCAAAATTTATTGGATTTTGGACCATGATGTGAAAAAATATTATAAGAAGAAGTAGGTTTCATTTTTTGATGATGATAATGTATACCTTATCATTAGAGAAGAAACATCACCATATGATTTATATCTAGATCCACCCCCAATATCTCTACAAAATTTTATTATTGGGGATGAAGAGTGTGAAATAACAATGGGTTAAGAAATGAATTTTCCAATAGAGTATGTACTTATTGTTCAAGAATATGTTGATGTGTTTCCATATGATTTACCTAGACATCCTTTCGAACGAGAAATTGAGTTTTCCATAAATGTAATTCTAGGTTCAAGTCCCATATCTAAGACCCCTTATAGAATGGACGTACTAGATCTTATTGAACTAAAGAAACAACTAGAGGAATTTAGTAATAAAGGATTTATTCACCTTAGTGTTTCTTCATGGGGAGACCTTATTCTTTTTGTTAAGAAGAAATATGGATCAATGACGTTGTGCATTGACTACATGGAGATAAATTCTATAGCAATAAACAACAAGTATCCCATTCCTCTCATTGATGATTTATTCGATCAATTTCATGGAGATATTTATTTTTCAATGATTAACCATTGATCTAGATATCATCAGTTGTGTGTGAAGAAGGAAGACATTCTGATGACAACATTTCATACTAGGTATAGGCATTACACATTTACAGTAATACCTTTTGGATAGACTAATCCACCCTCTATCTTCATTAATATAATGAATAGTGCTTTCAAGGAATATCTTGATGAATGTGTAGTTGTATTTATTTATTATATCTTGGTACACTCTAAAATTAATGAAGATCATGAAAATAACTTGCGTACTATTTTAAAGACTCTCACAAGAAATGAATTATTTCAGATGTTTAGAAAGTGTGAATTATGGATTCAGTAGATTTATATTCATTGGAATATTTTATCTAAGGTTGGAATCTCTACTGATCCCTCTAAGACAAGATCAATACAAGAATGGCCAACACCAATGAGTATAACCAAGGCATGTAGTTTTTTAGGTTTAGCATGTTATTATCGACATTTCAACCATAATATTTCTTGATTGGATAACCCATTAACAAAGCTCACATATAAAGGGGTTCAATTTATTGGGAAAAAATATTGTTTAAATTTTTTTATGAATTAAAAAAATGATTAGTCAATGATCCAATCTTGACTATACCATCGGGGAATGATGGGTTTGTTATTTATATAGATGATTCAATGAAAGGACTTGGTTGTGTCCTTACGAAGAATGACATAGTTATTGCATATGCATCAAAATAGATAAAACTTCATGAACAAAACTATGCTACTCATGATCTTGAGTTAGTAGCTATATTCTTTTCTCGGAATATATGGAGAAACTATCTGTAGGGTAAAAAATGCGAGATATATAACAATCACAAGATTTTTATGTATATTTTCTCATAAAAAGCACTCAACATGAGGCAAATATGAAGGCAATATCTACTCAAGGATTGTGATATTACTACAAACTACCACATAGGGTGGTAAATATGGTGTGAGGTGCTTTGAGTAGAAATGATCATGGGGTTTTGATGAAGATGAGAGTTGAAAGGTATCCTATGTTCATGGATATAGAGAAGAAATATATATGAATATTCATGGAAGGTGAAAGATCAATACTTTTTCAAATTGTTTCCAAACAATCATTAATAGAAAGGATAATAAGTTCTTAGACTAACGATGAGAGGTTTTGAAATAAAAATAAAACTGTGAATTATGGGAAATTGATTGAATTCGTTTATGAAGATGGAATTTTAAAATTTGGGATGTGACTTTGTGTTCTTGGCATACCTGATCTAAAAGGGGAATTGTTGGATGATTTTCATGGCTAAAATTTCTCTATACACCCCGGTATCACTAAGATGTATAGAGATTTGAAGGAATATTTTCAGTGGGACAACATGAAGATGGATATTGCAGATTATGTGCCAATATATATGCTTTTTCAACAAGTTAAGGCTACAAGACAACATCCTAGAGGAGTCATGAAACCTATTTTCATACCTAAGTAGAAATGGGAAGATATTTCGATGGACTTTATCATGGGGCTACCAAATATTCCTTGATGAAATGATGCAATACAGGTAATTCTTGATTATCTTACCAAGTCAGCACATTTTATTGATGTAAAATGAGATTTACCACTTGAACGATTAAAAATACTAAATATTAATGAATTTGTAAGACTTCATGGAGTACCCCTATAAAATGTTTTTGATTGTGATCACTGTTTCACATAAAGATTCTGGATCAGTCTCCAAATAGCCATAGATATAAAACTTCATTTTTGCACTGCCTACCACCCTCAAACTGGTGGAAAATCAGAACGGACTATTAAAATCATAAAATAAATTTTGAGATATTTTGTATGTGTCTTTCAATGTATGTGGGATAAATATTTACCTATGATATAATTTACCTATAATTATAGCTTCATTCAAGTATTAATATGGAACCATATGATGAGGTATACGAAAATATGTAACGCATCAACTTGTTGTGATGATGTAGTTGAAAGAAAACTAGTTGGTGCATAACAAGAGAGGAAACAATTGAAAAGTAGAAGATTATCCAAATCCACATCAAATTTTCTCAAAGTATGCAGAAGAGCTATGATAACAACTAAAGGAAGGATCTGGAATTTCAATTACGAGAACATGATATCATGAAGTGATCTCCATGGAATGGAGTTATATGATTCAATAAAAAGGATAAATTAAGTCACAAGTACATCCAACCATTCAAAATTCAAGAATGAATTGGAGTTACTGCTTACTATTAGGAAATGTCTCCTAGTCTCTCCAAAGTTATTGATGTGTTCTACTTATCACTACTAAGAAAATACATGCCAGCCCCAACGCATGTACTCACCTATGAAGAAATAGATCTGGAACTTGATTTTTCTTGTTGTTAAGATCTTATAAGTATTTTTGATACTATAGAACATGTTTTGTGAAACCAGACGACTCTTCTTGTAATAGTTCTATAGAGAAACCACAAGAATGAAGAGACAACATGGGAGCCTGATGAACTTATGATGAAGAACCACCAGAATCTTCTTAATAATTAATATTCTTGAAATTTTGAGGATGAAAATATTTTAAGGATGGATGAATTTTACACCCCACTCTTCCATGGTATGCTTCCCTTTGAATAATAAAATAGCTTGTGTTGTATGCAACATCATGTTCTAGCACACCACGACCAATCAAACAAGCCTTTTAAAAAATATTATGAATAGTAATACCAACTTTTTGAAATATTATAAATTTTATTTTTCAAAATGGACCTCATTTTTGAATTCAGAATATCAAAATTAGCTTAGGGTGTATTTTTTGAATTATTCTGAAAACAATTAATTTTTGATGAATAGTGAAAAACACGGCTTTGTTGTTTAAAATATAATGTGATTTAAATAATTATTATTTTTATTTAAATTAATTTTAATATAAAAATAGATACATAATACCTATATTAGTTTAATTTAATTAATTGGAGTCATTTTATAATAAGATTAATTATATAAAATGTTATTGGATTATTTAACGCCTTTTACCAACGTTTTAAAAACATCAGAAAATTATCCAAAAAAATATAATTTAACCACTTATTTGAATTGAATATTAAAAATAGTAGATGCCCGAGTGACATCAGTATGTAAAATTTGTTTTAATATGATGAAAATAATTTTTTATGAATTGTAACTTTTGAATTTTATTCACCATGTTAAAAAGTTAATAGGGTAATTATAGGTAAAAATGATATTATAATTACCATAAAACAAGTCCTAATTATATTGGATATACGTTTTTTCAATTAAATTAAACCTTATGAATATAATATGATCCCATTTGATCCAGTTGGATTAGGTTAGGGCATTTATTATTATTTTATTTAAAGAAGTGTAAAATGTCTTAACTTCATATATTAATAACTAAACTATTTTTACTATTGGGTTATACATAAGGTAAATTCAACAATAAATATTCATTATAATTATAAAATTATTTACTACATAATAGGATTTTATTTATACTTTTAAACATTATATAATTAAATATATTTAGGACACAATGATGATGTAATAATTGCCTTTTTAATGAAAAATTAAAATAATTGATATTATAAATATAAAAACAATTGAAAAATGAGACTTTTGAAAAATTTCAATAATTTAATAGGTTTATATGAAATTTTAGGGGTTATTTAATGGATTTTTTTGAAAGAATCTTGTTTTTTTGTTTTTCACAAAAACCAAATACTAAATATTGTCAAAATTGACATAAATGAGGTTTTAAAAAAATACTATATTATTAAATTATATAACATTAAAAAATATATAAGGGTCACCCAAAAACTTATATAATTATATATAATTCATTAATGAACCACTTGGGGTTCTCTTGTAATTTTATTGTATGCTTATTAACCATTTAATATAAGAATACATGAAAACATTGTAAAAGTTTTAAAATTTAACTAAGAGTTAAATCTAAAAGATAAGGTTAATATGGTGTCCTAAACATGTCTAAAACCAATTGGATGAAATGAGTTCAACCCATACCCACCTTATACTAGAAATAAATCAATTTTTATCCATTATAAACCGAAAATTATTTTATAATAAAATAATATTTCATGATTTTAAAAAAGTGATCCTCACCTCTCTAATAAAAGTGTACTTTACCTTCTCTCAAAATCACAACTCCTAAGCCGTTTGGTTTGGCCAACCCTAGATACAATATCTCCAAACTACTCTCACTTCAACTTAGATGAATTAAATTGACCATAAATACATTCTAAGGATCCATTATTGATCAAATCAAAAGGAAGCACATGATTAAGAGAAATAATTTTATCACCTCTTTTGAAGTTCTTTTCTTATTCCACTTCTTTTTTCTTTGTTGTTTCCATACCCAAAAAAACTCTAGTACCTTCTACATACTATGTTGTTATTATGAATATTTTTCAACCATATTCATTATTTTATCCATCCTATTAATGAAAAAGTCACCTTAAATGCGTACGTACGCCTTACCGTCTCCACGTCGTGGTCTAGTTTGTTATTCAACACTAAATAATTTGGATGTGTATAATAATGAGTATAATTAATTTTATTAATTAATATAACAAGGTAATGATTATGTCAATATAATATACCATTGAATTAAATGCCATTTCACCCTCAATAGAATGATATTACTGCTCGTGTGTATGTATGGATTACCGTCTCAACGAACGCGATGAGATTCATTCCTCATCGTAACCATTCAAGAATAATTTTCATTTTTTTATTAAATATAATGTTTAAGAACTTAATATCATTGTATATATGATTAAAAAACCTCATATCCATAACAATTATGAATTTTTTAACAAATTTTATAAAGTAAAACGAATCAGTTAACACCTGAAACAATTATGATACTAAAATATTGTTAACAATGAAATATTTGAAGATCATATAGGATATCATATTTTTTATTTTGGTTTTTGTATAATTTAAGAAAAATTATTTAACTATTACATAAGAGGTTAACATACCCTCTACTAAGGAAAAGTACACGGTAATGGTTAATTTTACAATCTCTTTATTTATCTTATGTTTTTTATACGTAAGTATCTACAAGCACTTTTTTATCACCCACATCCATGTTTCTTAAAAAGTATTTCAATTTTTTTTACTATTCCAATGAATATGGGATAAGGTAATATATAGCATTGTTTTAGTTTTTATAAAATGTTATCAAATGAATCTTTCCATCATTTTCCAATCTAGGGAATATATGAACATTTTGAAAAATTAAAGTAAGAATGCCTTTTTACTTATTCGGCTTGTGGGACTATTTTCCACCATTTTTTTCCTTCAAATATTCCCTTACAAGTTTATAAGAATATTTTTAAAATAAATTTGTTATTTTATAATTACATTTTTTTTAGATGATATCAAAATATAATGAGATATTACTCTCACATAGATTTTATTTCATCTATGTCAACATCCATTGATTGATTTTACAGTTGTTTTAAGTTGATTTATTATGATACAATCATCCATATAGTATTGAAGTTTTTGTGATATTTTTGAATGTGGATGTATTATTTTTATTCCATTAATGGTTTATGGTCATGATATTTACATTTCATCTGCATGTTTTAATATGAATGTTTTTGTTATGTTTGAACACTTTAATATGAGGAATGCATTGGACTTAATAAGTGGCGAGTGGAGCCCGCTATAGATCCTTGAGGAATTGGCTGGGCTCATGAGACAAACTAGTGTCTTGGCACAAGGCCTTGACAATGTCTTATTTGTAGTCTTGGCACGAGGAATTGACTATGTTGTTATGATGTCCGACATTATGCATTGCATCATTGTGAAATTATCTATTGATATTACTTGTGATTATTACACTAATAAAATCTCAATGTGAATAAGTAAATTGCAATATTTGATTTATCATTTCCATATTATTATGAATTTTATGTATAAAAATATTATGTTTTATCCTTATACATTTCCTTAAATGTTTATGATTATTTATGATAGTTTCCACTATATTCTTTATCCTTAATGAGCTTCTGTGCTCACCCCTTTCTTATGTTTTTTTAAGATGTAAAGATATATATTATGATTAACCTATAGGGATAATCCAAAGGTAATATGTTTGTTCAAAGGCGAAAAAATGTTGTTACTTTATTTAATGATTTAATGTAAAAATATTTATGTATCTTAGACGTCCATTGCTATTAACTAATCGGTCTTTCGAGACAGGATCTGTTGTGATCATTCCAATGTTATGTAATAATGCACTGAATCTGGGTAACTAGGATCAGGGTGTTACATGGAAATTGAAAATTCCATTGAATATGCTTCAAGGATATTGAAATTTCATGGATAGGACAACCCATCACATGATCTGTAGTTTGTTGATGTGATTTTCACAATAATGATTTTGTGGCATTATCTATTTGGAGAGAAATGTTAAATATACCAGGATCATAAAATCCTTATCTATATATTCACATAAAAATATCGGAATATGCACCAATGATAAGGGTAATATCTAATCAAGGAATATTAATGCTACATCCACTATAATCTCATGAATATGAATAAAGTGATAGATGCTTTGAGTTGAAACGATACAATAATAATGTCATTTATGGGAATTGAAAGGGATCTGATCTTCTTATATTATGAAAATAATGGAATTGGAATCATAATGGAAGGAAAAAAATCAATCATTTCAAAACATACTTCTCAAATAGCCCTTCTATAGAGGTTAATGGATGATCAAAGAGTTGATGTGTGAATTCAGAAAAAAGTGGAATCTATAAGGAAAGGTAATTCCTCAAGGTTTAATGTTAATGATGAAAGTATTGTGAGATTTGGATTAAGACTACATGTACCATAAAATCCAAAGATTGAGAATGAGATGTTGGATGATTCACATATCCTAACATTCTCTATTAAACAAGAAATAACAAATATGTTTATAGATCTCGTAGAATAGTACTGGGTGGAAAATATATAGAAGGAGATTGTAGAATATACATCAAGATGTATTGTATTACAGAATGTGAATGTACGAGGAAAATAATCCAAGGGATGATGAAACCATTATCCATACCAACATGGAAATTGGAAAACGTCGTCGTGTACTTTATCACTTGTCTTCCAGATACAACTAGAGGTTATAATTTAATATAGTTTGATTTAGATCTCATTTAAAATACATCACAATTCATTGAAATATGAGAGGTATTTTCCCTAGATATACATGAATAGATATACATCAGAGAAGTGGTTATGTTGGATAGATTAAAACAATCAATTGTATCTGATTGAGATCCATGATTAACCTCTATGTTCTAGAAGAGTCAATTTTACACCATGTATAATGAGATGGAATTCATCAGAGACTATCACTCTAAAACTGATGTCCAATCTGAGCAGACAATCCAGAAAATTGAGGATATGTCAAGAGTGTTCTCAATGGACTTCAATGGAGTATGGGATCAATATATTTCTCGGGTCAAATTCTCTAAAATGTATTGTTACCACTCAATCATCTAAATGTCTCTATATGATTCCCTTTATGGGAAGAGGTGTATGACACCATCATGCTGGGATGAATATGGAGAATGAAAACATATAGGTCCTGAAATAGATGATAAAATTTTGGAGAAAGGATAAAAACATTTAGTAGAACATCAAGGCTACTCAGAGTCAAAAAAGTGATATTCTTAAAATCACCTATGAGAACTAGAGTTTGATGTTGGATACATGCTATTCCTCATAAAATATCTATTGAATAAGGTGATGCGATTTTGGAATAATGGAAATCGTATTCCAAGATACATCGTCCCCTTAGAGATCCTTGGTCACATCCTAGAGATGGCTTAATGACTTACACTCCTACATAACCAATCTCGAGTTCATGATGTATTCCATATATCCCTCTTGAAGATTTACATACCTAACCCCAATCATGTACACAATCAAGAGTAGGTACCATTGTAGAATGATCCTTCCTATGAGGAACAGTTGGTGAATATCTTAGATCATAGAGATAATGTTCTATGAAATACTAAAATGCACCTTATAAAATTTTTATGGGGAAACCACATGTTTGAGGAATCAACAAGGGAGATGGGGGAGGTTTTCAAACAAAATTACACTCAGATATTTTAAGGAGGGATGAAATGAAAATTTCAAGGACAAAATTTCACAATAGGGGAAGATGGAAAGGAACTGAACTGTAATAAATGGAGTTTCCCTTTGTGATTTAATTAAATATATTATAATTTAATATGGTTTTTGTAACACCCCAAGCTTCTACGATACGTTTCCCTTTGAATAATGCAATGGCGTGCATTTTACGCAACTTCGAGATTCTAACGCACCATAACCAATCAAACTAGCCGTTATGAAATTTTATAAATTCTATCTCTCAAAATGGACTTCATTTTTGGATTTGTAATATCAAAATTATCCTAGGTTGAAATTTTGGTACTTTTTGGATAACTTTCATATTTTGATGAATAGTGAAAATCCCTAAATTTTAATTAAAAAAACTTTTTTAATTGAAATAATTAAAATTGATAAATTATGAATTTTATTGGTTTTAAAGTAAATTTATAATATATTTTTACCATTTAATTTGATGTTTTTCATTGGACATAATTTCACAGTTAAACCAGACATAAACAAGTGCCAATCTTTTGATAGTTATTATCTCTTAAAAACACGCTTTTTGTTTTAACAATGGGAAATAATTTTTAAATTAATTTATGCCACTTCTGTGATTTGAATTTGGAAAAATGGATTCCATATTTGGAATCAGGATGTTCAAATTTTGTAAATAGGTAACTTTTATTTTTAGACATTTTGAATAATTACTTCGGTAAATATTTTACTTACCATGGTTAAAGGTAAATCCGGTAAATAAGGGTTAAAAAAAATATTATAATAATAATAAATTACCCTAAAACGTGTCCTAACTTTATTGGTGGATACATGTCCGACCATGGGCATCTTTGGGTCAATTTTGGGACCCCATGGATCCACTTGTAAGTGGTAGGGACACTTTATTTTAATTTAGTTAAAATGAGTACAAAAATGACACAAACATATATCTTTTAGGAAAAAAATTGTTACATAGGGTTATATATGTTTTATTTTAGACTATAAATATTCATTAAAAAGATAAAAAGCTTTCCTATATAATTATATTTTATTTATAATTTTTTAGACATTAAATAATTTATTTTATTTATGACACAATGGTGATGCAGTAATTACCATAATAGTGAACAATTAGAATAATTGATATTATAAATACCCAAAATAAATATAATTTGAGACTTTTTATTAATTACACTAATTTTATTGGTTAATATGACATTCTAGTATTGATTTAATTAAATTTTTTAGAAGTAATCATTCTGTTATGATTTTTACAGAAATCAATTATGGAATAGTATCAAAATTGACATAAAATAGTTTTTTTAAAAAATATTATATTATTAATAGATATTAAATTCTTAAAAATATAAGGCTCTGCCAAGAGACTTATATCATGATATTTGTATCATTAATGGAACACTTGGGGGTCTCTTGTATGTATATAGTATGTTTATTAACCATATAATATAAAAATACAAAGAGACATTGTAAAAGTGAAACTAATTAACTAAGTGTTAATACTTAAAGAAAAGGTTAATATAATGACCCAAACCAGTCTAAATTTTATTGGATGAGTGTTTTTCGACCCATAACTACCTTAAACTTTAAATAATCCACTTTGGAGCTATTAGAAACCGAATATGAATTTATTATAAAATAATATTTCTAGCTTTTCCAAAGGTGCCCCTCACCCCTCTTATAAAAGGGAACTCCCTCTTCCCATCACTTCACACCTTCAAAGCCTTTTGGTTCGGCCAAACCCTGACCAAATACTCCCTCAACTTCCCTCAATACAACCTAGAGGCCTTAGTTTGATCAGAAATCTAACCTAAGGATCCCTTTTGATCAAATCAAAAGGAAGAACCCGAAGAAGAGGTAATGATTTCACCACCCTTTTTCAAGTTCCTTTCTTCATCCACTTCTTCTTTATTTGTTATTTCTATTCTAAAATAATGAATCCAGTATATCTTATATACTGTAATATTAGTATAAATATTGTACAACCATATTCAGTAATTTATCCAGCCTTTCAATAACATGTCACCATACGTGCGTTCATACGGCTTGCCATCTCCACATCGTGGTGAAATTGTTATTCAATAAATTATTATTTGGATGGGTATAATAATGATGTGTAATTAATGTAAATAATAAATATAACATGATAAGTATTCTTTATATATGATATAATATCCAATTATATATTATTTTAATATAAAAAGAATGATATTGTCTCTCGTGCGTACGTACGGACTACCGTCTCCACGAACGTGATGAGATTCATTCTCCATCGTATCTATTCAAGTATTATTCTCATTTGATGATTAAAAATAATGTTTAAGAACTTGATATAATTCTTGATATTAATAATATACATCCCATTAATAACAAATATGGCTCACATAATAATGAATATAAAGTAAAATGAACTCGTTAACACCCGAAATGACGATAATTCTAAGATATTATTAACAAATCAATGTTAAAAGATCATATATGATATCATATTAATGTAAATTATTCTTTTATAATTCAATATCAATTATTTCACCATTATACAGGAGGTTAACCTACCTTCGACCAAGGAAAAAGTACAAAGTAAGGGCTTTCTTATCTCACTTTTAATTCTGTGAGAATTCCATTGTTCACCACTAATTTATTACATGTGGTGTGTACTTCCCATGTTTGTATTCATTGTGTGATATAATTTAATTCATTTATATTTACATCATCATTGTATGATCCTTCTTTCATGGTTTTATGTTTTCTATGTTACCAAATCAATAAGGGAATTTGGAATTTCAATTTCCACTCATTCGGCATTACGCATACTTCATTGATTATTTTACTCCAAGATTATGTGTAGAATCACTATTCATTTGATTATGTCATAAATTACACTCCACATACTATGGATAAACTTTTGATACACATAATCACTCCATTGATATATTCTCAAGTAATCGGTATGAACTTGATAAGAGTAATTTTTACTCAATCTCAATTTTTTTGGGATAAACATCCAATTCATTGGTGTTGTTTATACAAGAATATGTGTGAATGTCCTTTGATTGTTTTACACTGAATATCCAATAATATTTAGTGTATTTATATTTGTCACACATAATTATTTCGTTGATTTATCCTTAACCTAAGGATACGACCTTTATGAGAGATTTCATCTTAATTTACATTCCATTGAGACTTCTTTATTGTTATACACCAAATCACTTTTATGTGGTGTACTTTGACATAGTATATCATGAATCCCTTTATTCTCATGATATTACAAAGTTTTTATTACCTCAATTATTTGTATTCAAGTGTCTCTCTTTTGGTTAGAAACTCTATATAAAATACCATTTTTAATTTTTTTAAAGACTCTTTCTTCTAAATCTTTCTCATTAATGTCCATGTTTTAAAATAGATTTAAGGATTTATTTATATAGACATTAAAGTTTTAAAATCAAAATTCCTTTTAGAAGTTTCAAAGTGGTATGGGACACTTTGATTCTAAAATCTATTCTAAATGGATTCTTGACAAATAGTGTGACTTTTAAATGATTTCAAGAAAAAGGGGATATTTCACTCTAATTGTTTTGATGATTATTTTCATCTATGTAAATATCCTTCATGATTCTCGATTGAGGTTAATATGATACAATAAAATCTTAAATATTGTATCTAATGAGTTATGCTTGACTGTGGATGTTCTATTTTTATAACATTCATGGTTTGTGGATAAAGTATTGACATTTTGTATGCTAGTTTTAATACAAATGATTATGTTATTTTTAAAACTTTTCATATGAGGAATGCATTGGACTTAGTAAGTGATGGGTGGAGACCACTATAGCTCCTCGATGCATCGGTAGGTTGAATGAGACAAACTAGTGTCATGGAACAAGGCCTTGGAAAAATCTTATTTGTTGTCTTGGCACGAGGCCTTGGCTATGTGGTTATGATAGTCTGGCATTATGCATTCCATCATTATGAAAGTGGTTATTGATATTGCATGTGATTATTTGATTAGTAGAATATCCATGTGAATAAGTAAATGGAATTATTTTATTTTACTTTTTTCATACTATGTTGAAGTTCAAGTTGAAAAGGATTTTGTTTTAGTTATACATTGCCTTAAATGATTGTTCTTATTTATGAAAGTTTCCTCTATATTGTTATCCTTACTGGGAATTTGAGCTCACCCCTTTTCTATGTTTTATTTTTCCCAGGATGTGAAGAAGTAATTTGTGAATGACCTGCAGGGATAGTGTGAGGGGATAAGAGTGTGGACTATAGAGACTATGTTGTTGTAGTTTTTATTTTATGATGTAATGTAAACCTTATAAATATATCTAGTGTTTCCAAGGCTACTAAACCAATCGGTCTTTCGAGTTTTGATCTTTCTTGTGATCATGCCAATGTCATGTAATAATGCACTGACTCTGGGTAACTGGGGTCGGGGTGTTACAGTTGGTATCAGAGGAAGTTTAGTACAAACCTTGGTAGTTAGACTTAGATAAACTCTAATTAGATCATATAGATCTAAGTTGAACATTGAGGATTAGTATAGAAGAACGTTCTAGAATTTTGGTATTGTAGAGATTTTGTGAGTTTTGCAAGCAATACATCCCTGTCTGGATACGAGCAGGTAGAGGCGGCTCTGGCATAGATGTACCTAGGGGTAAAACCCAAAAACACCGCTTTGAGCAAGACTCAAATGGGAACTGGTGCACGAAAACGGGCATTACTACACTCTTGTTTACGACACTCCCGGGGGATATGCTTAGGATAATTTACATTTTCATTACTATCCAATTTGAAGTATTAAATATATAAGATGAGAGTAAATGTCCATTTTTAATCCTAATGTGCTTCAAATTTAGAATATGGTGACATGTTAATCTCTAAATGATTTTATGACTACTGTTACTCACACAATGCTTTCTGGTTTTAGTCAATGGATGGATTCCAAGGAAGTCATATTGACTTTGAGAATGATGTAAAAGGTGGGAACGGTGGTGGAAATAAGCAAAAAAATGGAATGTTGATAGGCGTAAAATATATCATCTTCATGCCAAATCAATTTTCGAAAAATATGATCAATAATATATATATTAACCAATTCCCAGACTCAAAAAAAAGAGAATGGTGATGAATGATAAGAGCTCCAGCAGTGGAGACCATGGAGAAAGGAATCCTCAATTTCCATCATGCCGGAAATGTGGAAGGGGACACCCAGGAAAGTGTCTCAATGGGACAAAGAAATGAATTACATGCGGGAAGAAAGGACATAAAGTGAAGAATTTCCGAAGAAGAATGAAGAGTACTATGGAAGAAGATAAAAATGATCCCAATAGTCCATTTACAGTCATTTTCCGTAAATGTAGGGGACCTGGCCATTACCTGAGTGAATGCACTATTCTATAGGATATTTTCTTGGTCAAAGAAGAAGCTATGTGGAAATAAATGGTTAGAGAAATGTTTAAAAAGTATTAGCGCTCCTTGTTGATGGGTTTACCTTGGAATAATTTTCTCTTATATTTGTAACCCCACAGTTTTCCATGTGAGAATGATATTTGAGGAATAATTATCTCTTATCATGTGGATATAGGTATAAATAACCATTTGGTTTTATATGATCATTGGGGTTTGAGAGAATTATAAGTTATTATAATTTGGGATGAAAATGTAAGGTATGATATAACATTTGTGGTTAAATTATGTTATGGTATTTTGAGGAATTTATCTCCTTTTGGTAATATTATAAAATATAGTTTTTGAAAAAGGAAAACACGTAGACCGTGTGACAACCCGTCGTGTCAGAAAAACCTATGGGAATCAAACCCACAACCAAAGTGCGATTGGGATTTATCGCCTACCACTGGACTACGTGAAGTCCCTGGATAGTGTGACTAATTATTTTTAGTTAAATGAATTTATTGATCAATAATAAGTTGAGTTGGGTTATTATGTCTTATTAAATGAATACTATTGGTATAGGAAAATGATTTGGTGATTAAGTGATAGATGTTATTTTGGAAGTTGTTCGCTTTGTTGTGAACACTATATGCCCAAGGAAAATCGAATAGTATGGGATTTCATTTGAGGAGTAATGGTGGATTTTTATCTATGTTTTTATTATGGATTTATAGTGATTTGGGTTGTTTATGGAAATGATTAGGTTAATTACTTTTAAGTATGTGACTTTAGGAATAATTAATGTTATTTGGAGATACAATTTAACATGGAAGACTACATTCTTATAGGTTTTGAGTTTCAATATTAGTTTGGTTTATATTGAAGGATTTTAAGGACAATTGATTATTGAATGGTATTTATGTAACTTTGGGGTAATGATGGTTTAATTTTAGAAATTAAGATTAGTTTTTTTTCTTTAATGGAATATCTGTTGGGGGGGTCATCAGATATTATACTATCCATTTTGGTTTTGATTAATCTCTAAAGACAAGTTAAATATATTGTTTATCCTACATGGATCATGTATTTCAATAGATGTTTATTCTAGCTCTTTCATTGTGACCAAGTATTCTTGAATACTCATTGTTAAAAAAAATTGAGTTAGTGGTAAAAAGTTATTAAATAATGAAACTCTACTTAAAAATTAAGTATATCTCTTTATGTTCTTAGTCAATATCATAAATGAATTCCTCGTCCTTATGTAATGTAACTTAAAAAAAATTGTTGTCCGTTTACTTTTCCTACTGGGAGACTAAGGACTATTTGTCCCAACATATGTTTTTGATTTTATTATTATTAACTTTTTCTTGATCATGTTTTCTATCCCTCTCCATCAGAACTGAACACTTAGTTTATTGTCCATATCCATGTTTTCCTACATGGAATCCTAGTATGGGCTATCTTGGGTGACCTTTATACCTCCCTTCCTTTATTTTAAAATGATAGTTTTATTGACTATTTTTCTGATGTGGGACATTCCATTATATTCTAAAGCCCAATTTTAAAAATTACAAGGACGTAATTTATTGAAGTAGGGGAGAATGTAACACACCAAGCTTCCACGGTACGTTTCCCTTTGAATAATGCAATGGCATGCATTGTACGCAACTTCGAGATTCTAACACACCACAACCAATCAAACTAGCCATTATGAAATTTTATAAATTTTAAATCTCATAATGGACTTTATTTTTGGATTCGTAATATTGAAATTAGCCTAGTGTGAAATTTTGGTACTTTTCGGATAACTTTCATATTTTGATTAATAGTGAAAATCACTAAATTTTAATTAAAAACAACTTTTTTAATCAAAATAATTAATATTGATAAATTAAGAATTTGAGTGGTTTTAAAGTATATTTAGAATATATTTTTACCATTTAATTCAATTTTTTTCATTGGAAATAATTTCACAATTAAACCAGACATAAACAAGTGTCAATCTTTTGATAGTTATAATCTCTTAAAAACACGCTTTTTGTTTTAACAACGGGAATTAATTTTTAAATTAATTCTACCACTTATGTGATTTGAATTTGGAAAAATGGATTCCATATTTGGAATCAGGATGTTCAAATTGTTTAAATAGATAACTTTTATTTTTAGACATTTTGAATAATTACTTCGGTAAATATTTTACATACCATGGTTAAGGGTAAATCCGGTAAATAAGGGTTATAAAATAATATTATAATAATACTAAATTACCCTAAAACGTGTCCTAACCTTATTGGTGGATACATGTCCAACCATGGGCATCTTTGGGTCGATTTTGGGACCCCATGGATCCACTTGTAAGTAGTAGGGACACTTTATTTTAATTTAGTTAAAATGAATAAAAAATGACACAAGCATATATCTTTTAGGAAGACAATTGTTACATAGGGTTATATATGTTGGATTTTAGACTATAAATATTAATTAGAAATATATAAAGATTTCCTACATAATTATATTTTATTTATAATTTTTTAGACATTAAATAATTTAATTTATTTATGACACAATGGTGATGTAGTAATTACCATAATAGTGAAAAATTAGAATAATTGATATTATAAATACCCAAATAAATATAATTTGAGACTTTCAATGAATTAAACTAATTTTAGAGGTTAATATGACATTATAAAATTGATTACATTAACTTTTTTAGAAGTAATCATTCTGTTATGATTTTTACAAAAATCAATTATTGAATAGTATCAAAATTGACATAAAAAAGTTTTTAAAACAAATATTATATTATTAATTGATATTAGATTCCTAAAAATATATGGTTCGGACAAGAGACTTATATCATGATAGTTGTATCATTAATGTACCACTTGGGGGTCACTTGTATGTATATAGTATTTTTATTAACCATATAATATAAAAATACAAAGAGACATTGTAAAAGTGAAACTAATTAAATAAGAGTTAATACATAAAGATAAGGTTAATATAATGACCCAAATCTGTCTAAATTATATTTGTTGAGTGGTTTTAGACCCATACCAACATTAACCTTTAAATGAACCACTTTGGAGCCATTAGAAACCGAATATGAATTTATTATAAAATATTATTTCTAGCTTTTCCAAAGGTGCCCCTCAACCCTCTTATAAAAGGGCACTCCCCCTTCTCATCACTACACGCCTTCAAAGCCTTTTGGATCGGCCAACCCCTTCCCAAATACTCTCTCAACTTCCCTCACTACAACCTAGAAGCCTTAGTTTGTCAAAAATCTAACCTAAGGAGCCCTTTTGATCAAATCAAAAGGAAGAACCCGAAGAAGAGGTAATGATTTCACCACCCTTTTTCAAGTTCCTTTCTTCTTCCACTTCTTATTTATTTGTTATTTATATTCTAAAATAATGAATACTATATCTATTATATACTGTAATATTATTATAAATATGGTACAACCATATTCAGCAATTTATCCACCCTTTTAATAAAATGTCACCATACGTGCGTACGTACGGCTTACCATTTCCACGTCGTGGTGTAATTGTTATTCAATAAATTATTATTTGGATGGGTATAATAATGATGTGTAATTCATTTAAATAAAAAATATAAAATGATAAGTATTCTGTATATATGATATACCATCCAATTATATATTATTTTAATATCAAAAGAATGATATTGTCGCTCGTGCGTACATACGGACTACCGTCTCCACGAACGTGATGAGATTCATTCTCCACCATATCTATTAAAGTATAATTCTCATTTGATGATTAAAAATAATTTTTAAGGACTTGATATCACTCTGTATATGAATAATATACATCCAATTAATAACAAATATGGCTCACATAACCAAAAATATAAAGTAAAATGAACATGTTAACACCCGAAATGACGCTAATTCTATGATATTATTAACAAATCAATGTTAAAATATCATATATGATATCATATTAATGTAAATTATTCATGTATAATTATATAACTATTATTTAACCATTATAAATGAGGTTAAACTGCCATATACCAAGGAAAAATTACAAAGTAAGGGCTTTCTTATCTCACTTTTAATTCTGTGAGAATTCCATTGTTCACCACTAATTTATTACATGTGGTTTGTACTGCCCATATTTGTATTCATTGTGTAATATACTTTAATTCATGTATATTTACATAATAATTGTATGATCCTTCATTCATGGATCTATGTTTTGTATGTTTTTAAATCAATAAGGGAATTTTGAATTTCAATTTCCACTCATTCGGCTTTATGCATACTTCATTGATTATTTTACTCCAAGATTATGTGTAGAATCACTATTCATTTGACTATGTCATAAATTCCACTCCCCTTTCTATGGATATACTTTTGATACACATAATAACTCCATTGATAAATTCTCAAGTCATCGGTATGAACTTGATAAGAGTAATTTTTACTCAATCTCAATTTTTTTGGGATAAACATCCAATTCATTGGTGTTGTTTTTACAAGAATATGTGTGAATGTCATTTGATTGTTTTACACTGAATATCCAATCATATTTAGTGTATTTATATTTGTCACACATAATTATGTCGTTTATTTATCCATATCCTAAGGATACGACCTTTATGAGATATTTCATCTTAATTTACATTCCATTAAGACTTCTTTGTTGTTATACACCAAATCACTTTTATGTGGTGTACTTTGACATAGTATATCATGAATCCCTTTATTCTCATGATATTACAAAGTTTTGATTACCTCAATTATTTGTATTCAAGTGTCTCTATTTTGGTTAGAAACTCTAACTAAAATACCATTTTAAAATGTTTTAAAGACCCATTCTTCTAAATCATTCTCATTAATGTACTTGTTTTAAAAATGTTTTTAAGGATTTATTTATATGGACATTAAAGTTTTAAAATAAAAATTCCTTTTAGAAGATTCAATTTGGTATGGGAAACTTTGATTCTAAAATCTATTTGAAATGGATTCTTGACAAATAGTGTGACTTTTAAATGATTTTAAGAAAAGGGGGATATTTCACTCTAATTTTTTTATGATTATTTTCATCTATGTCAATATCCTTCATCATTCTTGATTGAGGTTAATATGATACAATACAATCTTCCATATTGTATCGAATGAGTTATGTTTGATAGTGGATGTTCTATTTTTATACCATTCATGGTTTTTGGATAATGTATTGACATTTCGTATGCTAGTTTTAATACGAATGATTATGTTATTTTTAAAACTTTTCATATGAGGAATGCATTGGACTTATTAAGTGACGGGTGGAGCCCGCTATAGCTCCTCGATGCATCGGTAGGTCTCATGAGACAAACTAGTGTATTGGCACAAGGCCTTGGAAAAATATTATTTGTAGTATTGGCACGAGGCCTTGGCTACGTGGTTATGATAGTCTGGAATTATTCATTCCATCATTATGAAAGTGGTTATTGATATTGCATGTGATTATTCGATTAGTAGAATATACATGTGAATAAGTAAATGGAATTATTTAATTTTAATTTTTCCATACTATGTTGAAGTTAAAGTTTAAAAGGCTTTTGTTTTAGTTATACATTCCCTTAAATGATTATTCTTATTTATGAAATTTTCTACTATATTTTTATCCTTACTGGGCATTTGAGCTCACCCCTTTTCTATGTTTTATTTTTCCCAGGATGTGAAGAAGTAATTTATGAATGACCTGCAGGGATAGTGTGAGGGTATAAGAGTGTGGACTATGGAGACTATGTTGTTGTAGTTTTCATTTTATGATGTAATGTAAACCTTATGAATATATCTAGTGTTTCCATGGCTACTAAACCAATCGGTCTTTCGAGTTTTGTTCTTTCTTGTGATCATGCCAATGTCATGTAATAATGCACCGACTCTGGATAACTGGGGTCGGGGCGTTACAATTTTAGATAACAAAATCCCTTCCCTGGATATATAATTGTATTTAATATAATTTTATGAATATTAACATTGTTAATATAACCATTAAACTGTGATCACATTATTTGTATAAATATAAGGCTTTAACGAATCCTATTGACTTTGATAAAGGAAGTGATGGACTGAACAAGTAAGATTGTATCACATGAAGACCATTTATCAGATCTTGTGAGTGAGATATCATGACAGTTATTTTACATTGACCAAGAAAAAGTTGAGATCCAATAACATTAGCTTGAGATAAACCATTTAGGGGAGATATTCATGCTCATTGGGATCATGGAACAAAACTTGTTTGTCGAAGCACCCCCTGAAAGTATAACCATCACAAACCTTAAACTTAGTGTGTATGCTAGTGTAATCAATGAATATGTATCAAGACCATAATAATGTGAAAATTTATATTCTATATAACACTGATTTTATTTCATATTTTTGTTACATTATAAATGAGTTATATTTTTATTCAATTAAATACAAATTGTCTGTTCATGTAATTTACAAATTAAAATAAGGGATTTAGTTTGATGAATAAATATATTTTTTAAATAAAATTGTATTATTAAATTTTGATTATTAAATATTAAATATAAGTTACAAATTTCCAAATAATTTTTATATTATGTGAAATGTACTTTTTATAAGGGTTCGAGAACTATTATTGTCAACAACTCATCATTTTTAAATAAATTTAAAATATTTTATTAAAATTAAAAATGCATATATATAGAAAATTATTTAGATAAATGAACATTTTTTTGGAATCAGAAAGTTGAAATTATCCAATTATGATTTTTCATAATTTTCATAGACTGTTGAATTTTCGGGTAAAAATTAAATACTGTATTAATATAATGTGTGTTTTATGAAATTATAATGACCCAAAAATGATGTAATAAATACTATAATGGGTATCTACTTCTAAATATTTGTTTTCCATATAAAATATTATATTTTATGTTTACATTAAAAATTTTATTAATACGTTATTATTCCTCCAAAAAATTAATATATTTTAGACTGTTAAATTCAATTCTTTAAAAGTGTGACTAGCATCCACATAATAAAGTGTTATATTTTCATATTCTCTGCTAATTTCTTAATAAATAATGAAAAACAATCCACAATGTAATTAAACATGGGGAAAAATAATGTAACCATTATGGGTTTAAAATATTTTATTTTTTGGAGTCTAAAACCTAATTATTAATGAAGTACCTCTATTTTTCCTATAAATCTCAACAAATATCACACTTTTATTAAATACAAATCCTTAGAGAATGACCATAATATCCCCTCCTCCCTCTATGATCTTTCCATTCTTCCCCCGGGCTCCAAAGAATCAACATTAATTCTATTGATATCATAATCGTAAGCTAAGGTACCCTTTATTTATCACTTCCATTCAAGAATATTTTCTATGTTATTCAAATTTATTTTTAATGACATAATTATGGGGTATATTTTCTTACCTCCCTTATAAAACCCTTATTATTTGAAAATGATAATATACCACTTTATCTCTCATTAAGTTTTCATATGATCACATGTAAACATGTTGAAATTTTGTAAGGGTCCATTCCATTATCATTTTTTTCAATGTTTATTTATCTTGTTATCCCCTTTTATATTCAATTTATAATGAGAGGGTGTGTTATCACACCTCAGAAATAAATATATTATAATATAAAAACAATGAGACACTCTATGGCCCCAACTGAAGTCCTTAAAAAATCTTGAATTAAATTAATAATTCACATTGAGGATCTCTTAGGTGTAGAGCATTAGAGAATTAGGTCACAACATATACATTACAACTGGAATATTACTTGTTGACACTTCTAATCATTATCCATTTTAAAAAATAAAGTAAAATCTCTTAAAATAAAACATCAATTGTTTTCATGATATAAATATTCTTGAATTTTTCATATCTATTACCCTTCCTTATACCCTGTGAAAAAACATTTAAAAAACATGGGATGATCATAAAACGATTAGTAAGGGTTATAATATAAGGATATAAAACATTTTCCGATAAATACACACAAATCAATGAGATCATACTTATTAGTTATAAAACATATTCTATTCAACATACCTCATTAATTCATATGATTTATGAATAACACATAGAAATAATATATCATAATGGTAACTTGTGGCATCCATAACATACTTATATTATATATTTCACCATTACATAAGGAGTTACATTAGGAATACTAATCATGGTATATTCCGTAAATCTCTTAGAAGAAACATGAACATTTACCTCCATCACATTACCCAATGCACCAGAGAGCTATCTCATGCACACCTACCCGAGGTTTATCACAAAACCACCCGTATAAGTAAAAAATTCCCAAGAACCATAACATTATCATAAAATAAGCATAATGAAAACATAAAATTTCTAAATTTCAAAAAAAATATTACATTTCAAGATATTGATACGATCAATCCACTCTTAAAACCATTATCAATACCAAAAAACATAAAAATGGTATATGATATTTATCTTTCTTTCAAAAACACTAAGGCTTACTATGGAAGCCAAATATCAAATAATACTTGCAGCGACCGAAATGTCATTATCACTGCGTACATTAAAAAGAAATATTCATTTTTTAATTTAGTAAAACAATTATTATAAAAAACATTCCCTTTGATTGAAATGGAATGTTAAAGGGGTTTATAAACTGTATGGAAGAAAGTAATGTATAAATCAAAATAAGCCTTAATGAAAAGAGATTGAGACGAAGGCCCTTACAAGGAACATTTTTTAAATAAAATATATCAATATTTTGTATTCACTATAAGTACACATAAATGAAGTATAAATACAAAATAATATATTAGAATTAATTTCTCATATAATCATAGCATGACATAAACAACAAGTAGAAGATCAACCCAATGAATGGAAATTGGGTTAAGAAGTTCTATCCCCCATGTCTGACATGACTCGTTAGTAATTTAGATTCATAAATAATAAATTCATGTTAACATTTAATTTCTTAAGAACCATTTTCATGTTTATTATTTCCTTTATATAACTTATTAACATGTTATAAAAATTACATAGTTATTTAAGATCAGTTGTTTCATCGATATATGGTACTTAAGTAGAAAATGATCTTGTTATAAATATAATATTACCATGTGTTCAAAAGTATATTATCTCTAGAATATTATTTTTATATATATCATATATATCAATTATATATTTGTTAATAATATTCCAAAACCTTTGTAGAAAAGGAATGAAATTCACCATTCTTGGAGACGGTAAGCCGTACGTACGCATAAACAATACTTTAATTTGTATTTCATATTAAATTGAATGAAAACACAATTATACAAAGGTATATTAGAATTAAAATATAATATCAATGTTATATATATTACATATTTTCATTAATTATATACTTTATATGTTCCATATATATCATGAATGAGTCATATAACTTTGAGGGGTGATAGTCGCCAAATCCTCAAATGAAATTATCGTATTTATACAACATGAAAAGAATAAAGTTATCTTCTAAATGAAAATTATAGAAACATAGAGATAAAATAAATATCATATATATCCTATATAATTAAAGTTTAATCATAATTTCCACCATGACAGATGGTAGGAGAAGATTGAACAATCATCGTTTTGTGAGGCAGTAGTTCGTCGTCCATAGAAACTAGATGTTTTATACCAATTATACAGAGGATTATATTAGTTTAGTTCAAATCCTTATCATAAAAATATCCTAGTATATTGATTATAGTGGTTTTTTATGTAAAAAGTAATATAAATATCATATGGAATGAAGGAATAGAATATTGGAAAAGAACTTTATAGATGATGGTACCTCTAAAAATGGGTAACTCCATTTTATTTTAGCCAAAAGGATTTCTTGAATTGCCTAATTCTGAAGGTAATTCTTCTTGGAGTAATCTGGTGATGATGGTAGATAATTTGGGCAATCATTGGACAAGCCAAGGCGGCATGAGTAGTGTGATTAAGGGTTATAGGTGACACCCCTTTTTAAGACGGAGTAGGTGCACTTTAGGAATGTATTGAAATAATATTTTATTGTAAACTAAATTTTGATTTCAAATGGACCCAAAAAAAATTATTAGAATATAAGTTGAGTATTGTTCTAAATACTATAAAATTGTGTTTTTATAAATGTTTTTATTTCAAATGTAACCTTATAAATTAGCTCTAACCCTTAGTTATCTTATTAGACTCTTACCATGTCTTCTAGTATATTAATACTATACAGTTAATATAGTTACTATAAATGTCAATCGTACTTCAAGTGGTTCATTAGTGACATGTTCACCCTTATCTGAGTCATTTAGACAAATATTATAATTTTTGAATTATTAGATAATTTAATAAAATTGTATTTTTTTTAAAAACTAATTTATGTCAATTTATATATTATTCATATCATGACTTTTAAAAAAATCCATAACAACTTGATTCATTCGAATCTCCCATCATTAATTCAAATATAACAAGTCATAAGTATCCCTAAAGTTCTTGTATTTAATTAAATGTTTAAAAATAAATTTATTTTAATATTTATAATCTCATTTATGTAAATTTTAAATTAATATTGTAATCACAATATCACCATTTTGTCATAAATAAATTTGTTTATTTGATGTCTGAAAATTATAATTAAAATTAAATAATGCTGGGAATATTTTTATAATTATAATGATATTTTTTTTCTAAGAGATTATTTATATAACACCATATATACATTGTTTTAGGAAAAGATACATGTTCTTGTTATATTTTCCTTATCATTAAATTAAAAGTAATTAAATGTCATTTTCATGGACATGTGGCTCCATGGGGTCCTAAAATCAACCCAAGGATATACATGGTCGAAATATTTCATCCAATAGGGATTGAACATATATTAAGGAAATTTAATATTATTATAATATTAATTTTTACCTTTATTAACCGGGTATACCGTTTAACCATGTGAAAAAAATATTTACTAAAGTTACTATTCATAATGTCAATAAATAAAAGTTACCTATTTATAAAAAATAGACCTGCAGAATCAAAATAATGAAACCATTTTTCTAAATTCAAAACACAGATGTTTCAGAAATTAATTTAAAATTAGTTCTTTTTGTTAAAACAAAAAAAAATGTGTTTTTAAGAAGTAAAAACTACCGAAATATTGACAAGCATTTTTATCCAATTTCAAGGTGAAATTACTTCCAATAACCAAAATTTGATTAAAAGATAAAAAAATAATCCAATTACAGTTTAAAAAAGTATAATTACAATATATACATATAAACAAATTAGATTAAAAGGTTTTTTTGAATTAAAATTTAGTATTTTTAACTATTCATTTAAAAATGATCTTTAGCAGAAAAATACCAAAATTTCATCCAAAGTAAATTTTGATGTTCCTTTTATAAATAAGTAGTTTATTTTTTTCAAATAAAACATATAAAGCTATCAATGACTATATTTTAGATGGTTTACCCCTTAAAAGGAGGTAAATCGGCCATTTAAAAAATATTAGAGTATTCCATGTTTAAAATCAAATTTATTCTTATTATAAGCCTAAAAAAATTATTGGATAAATTTAAAGACTATTAAAAAACACTTTTCATCATAATATAGTTATTTATATTCATTCCCAGCAACACAATTTCTATTCGTTAACTACTATTTAAAAAAATATTATTATATTATTTTTCCGTAAACCTCATGGTTGTGTACAACATAAGATGTTGAAGAAAAATGTTGTTGCATGTTGAGTATGCTATCAAAAAAAGTTTCATATTTAATTTAAAATTAATAATTTTTAGTAAACATTAATAGTTAATAAAAATTATTATTCTTTAAATAAATGGGTCTTTACATCCTTCCCCCATTTGTAAATGCTTTCCTCAAAATTTTAAAATTGTTCTTGGAAACATCATTGAATGTCCCACATCCGAAAAAGAGTCAATAAAACTATCACATTAAAATAAGAACGAGAATTACAAAGGTTATCCGAGATAACTCATACTAGGATTACATGTAGGAAAACATGGATATGGAAGAGAAATTAACATTCATGTTCATAAGCAGAGTGATAGAAAACCTGATTAGGAGAAAGTTAACTAACCAAAAATCACAAGCTTGAGATGGGATAAACCATATTTGATTCCCCAGTAGGAAAAAGTAAACGGACAACATTTTTTTTGTCACAGGTTCGCTTTCCTAAATTTAGAGAATTTTATTACGATATTTACTATGAACATAAGGAAATATACATACTTTTCGAGTAGAGTTTCATACTATAATAATTTTCTACCAAAAACACATCTTTTCCTCCAACGATGAGTATTCAAGATGACTTGGTCACACCTGATGCACTAGAATCAAATTCTAGAAAGTAACCTGATCTAAAAAAGATGAACCATATATTTCCCTTATCATTATATATTTAACATAACCAAAATGGTTAGTAAAAAATTAGATAATCTCCAAAAGGATAATCTTTTATAATAATAACTAGTACTCTTAATCACCAAAATAAAACAAACAAGACCCAAGGCTTAAAAAAGACCATTCAATACAAAATTTTCCTTAAAATTATTCAATATAGTAAAAACTGAGACTGAAACCCAAAATTCAGAATAATTTAATCAAATAGTCTTCCATAGTAAGTCTTAACATTTATCTCTAAATAACATTGATTACTCTTAATGTCTCATACTAAAGTGTTATTAACCTAATAACATTTTTCTATGGAAGGTTAGTTATTTACATAAATAACCCAAATCTCTATATGTCCAAAAAAACATAGATTCTTCCAAAATACAATTTCAACCATTAATCGAAAAATTAAATCACATAGTATTCTTTTTTTACTTAGGCATATAGTGTTCCCTAAAAGAGAGAACTTTTTCCAATATAACCTTTATCACCTAGTCACCAAATCATTTTCGTATACTAGGGATATCCATTTGATAAAACACATGTTCAAAAAATCAACTTATTATTGATCCATAAAATCATTTAAAATAATAAAATTAGTCATACTAACCATGGACATTACGTAGTCCAGTGGTTGGTGATAAATCCTAGTCGCAGTTTTGTTGTGGGTTCGATTCCCACAGCTTTTTCTGAGGTGACGGGTTATAACACGGGCTACATGTTATCCTTTTTCGAAAATATTTTATTTCTAATAAAATCATCAAAATGATATAAAATCCTTAAAAATATCCATGACATGTTTTAACCTCAAAGGTTATTTCATACATCACATTTTTCATTCTAAAAAAACCCACAATTACCTCAAACACAAAAGATCATAAGAACTACTAAGGTTATCCATTATGTCCACACAAGAAAAAATAATTGTTCCTTGATTAACATTCACAAAATTAAAACTTCAGGGTTACACATATTATAAAAAGTATTCCAAATCAATCCAATCATTAAAGCATTTAAACATATCAACATCCATAGATAAAACATGACTCTTCAATTCTTAGACATATTAATCAACAAACATTATTCATGATAATTTGTCCTTGTTTTTCCAAATTATTATTTTATACATATTTCCTATAAAAAATAATGAATGATGTCTTATGATTTTAGTAATGTCAAAACATGAGCTAAAAATTAATACATAACTTTCATATGTCATTTTCAGTTTCCTCCTCTTAAATTTGAATGTCATTAGAAGTTGGAAAACATATAGTTGTACGGTTCTACTGATCCAATTATCTAACCTTATTTGTAGGACATATATTGGTGTAATTACCATGAAGACCACATTTAAAACATTCAATTGATCCATCAAAAATAACTTATTTCCCTTTCATAGATTCAACTGGATGATTCCTTTTTATGTGGTAGTCTATTGCTTTATAAACTTCATTACAACATCTATAGCATATTCCTATCAATTTGAATCATTTTCCTAGATATTTCTTTCCACATACTTGAAAAATAGGTTTTTGAATATACATACCATTACGATTATTACCTGAATATCCATTTGGATTTCTTTCTCATATATTTGATTCCACATAAAAATCACTACGGTTCATGTGGTCAATCATGCCTCCATATAGTTTTTTATGAATGAACACAAGAGTTCTCATTGAACCTCCTAGTTCATTCAGTCTCTCATTTATAAAACCACCACATTTTCATTCAAACCCATTATTACTTTGGTTCCTGCTAGATCCATCCATTTACTAAAACCAAAAATGTCTGTGTGAGTATATCAGTAAAATCATAATAAACTTTTTTATGATGAGGTTAAACACTAATATATACTCATCCATGTCATCATAAACTCGTTAATTTTATCTAAAAAAATACGACTCTATCAAATATTCTAACAATTGTGGGTGTGTCACTTTTTCTTAAATAACACACTCTCCTCAAAAGTTATCTAAACCGATCTGTGAACTAACTTTAGGGCCCCAACCTTAAACAATACATATTCGTTAATAATGTTAATAATGAAAAATCATCATAATCTATTTTATGATGAGGGTAAATACTAAGATATACTTATCCATTTCAACTTAAACTCAACAATTATATCTAAAATAAATACGACTCTATCTAATATTCTAACTATTGTGGTTGTGTCACTTTTTCTTAATTAACACACTCTCCTCTAAAGTTATCTAAACTGATTTATGATACTAACTTTAGGTCACCATCTGTAAACAATACATATTATTTAATTCATATTGATGATCTCTTAAGGTCTAGATATTAGTGAATTACATCTTATCTTTTACATAATAACTTGAATATTAAATTTGGACGCTTCTACTCAATATCATATTTTTTCATTAAATAAAATTTCTTAAAAGAAAACCACAATTTGTTTGTTGACATAAGTCTTCATGAATTTTTCTTTTCTATTACCCTTACTTATACCCTTTGAAAAACATTTCAAAAACATGGAATGGGCATAAAAAGCCTAATAAGTGTCATAAAACAGGGAAAGAAAACATTATCCCATCAATACATTAAAATCAATGAGATCATTCTTTTCAATCACAAAACATATGCTCTTTGAAATATGTCATTAAATCATAAGATTTATGAATAACACATTGAAATCAAAAATCACAATGGTAACTTGTGGAATTAATAACATACATACGTTTTAGATTTCATAAATACATATTGAGTTACGTTTGGAATACCAATCGCGGTATATTATATAAATATATTAGGAGAAACCAAAATGGTTACCTCGGTCACCATACCCAATTCATTGGAGATCAATCTCATGCTCACCCGCCCTAGTTTTATGATGGAACCACCCGTAAACATAAGCAATGCCCATGAACCATAACATAATCCTAAAACAAGCATAAAAGACAGATAGCATTTCCACATTGAAATCACAATATAACATTTCAATATATTGACATAATAAATCCATTCTCTAAACCATTATCAATACCAAAATAAATAAAAATGTTATATGGTGTTTATTAGTATTTTAAAAACACTATGGCTTATTAATGAAGCAAAATATCAAATAACACTCATAGTGGCAGAAAATTCATTGTAAACTCTTACATTAAAAAGATACATTTATTTTTTCTATTAGTAAAATTATTCCTAGAAAAAAGATTTAAATTGAATGAAATGAAATGTAAAATGGGATTATACACAGTATAATAAAAAGTTGTGTGTAAATAAAAATATTCCTCAATGAAAGGAGATTGTGATGAAGTCCCTTATAAAGATCATTTTTAATGAAAATAGATTAATTATGTGTATTCACTATAAGTACACATGGAGGAATTATAAATACATGATAAGATATCAAAATTCATTTCTCACATAATCATATCATGACATAAACTATAAGTACAAGATCATCCCAATGAATGGAAAAGGGGTTAAGAAGTTCTCTTACCTCATGTCTGACATTAATCGTTTGTTATTTATTTTTGTGAATAACAAACTTATGTTAATTTTTTATTCATAAAAAACTTTTTCATGTTTATTATTCCTTTTATATAACTTATTACTACATCATAAAAATTACATAACTATTTAAGTTAAAATCGGTCTTTTTGTTGATATTGGGTACTTGAGTGGAAAATGATCTTGTTATAATTAAAATTTGTCCATGTGGTCAAATTTAAATTATCTCTAGAAGATTATTTATATACATATATCATATATATCATTTATATATGTATTTATAATATTACATAAGATTTGGAGATAAGAAATGAAATGCACCTTTCATGGGGACGGTTAGCCGTACAAAAACAAGAACACTGCTTTCATTTCTATTTCATATTTTATGTAATGAATACATAATTATACATAGGTATATTATAATTATAGTATAATATATATGTTATATATGATAAAAAAGTTCATTAATTACATTATTTAAACTTTCCATGTACATCAGGAATGATTCATATCACTTTGAGGGGCAGTAGTCCTCACTTCCTCAAATGCATAATGAGATGTTATAAATGAATATTACAGAAACATAGATATAAAATAAATTTGAGAAATATAATTTATAATTACAATCACATAATAATTCCCCCCATGAGATGTGGTAGGAGAAGATTGAACAATCATTATTTCATGAGGAAGTAGTTCGTCGTCCAGAGAAACAATCAGTTCTATACCCAATAGACGGATGTGTATGTGTGTTGTTAGAATTATTCTCATAAATAATCGATCATATTGAGTATATAAGATTTATATGTAAAAAATTAATAAGAAGACCATAGAGAGTGAATAAGTAGAATCCTAGAAAGGAAATTAGAGAAGACGCTACCTCTTAAAAAGGGTAACTCCAATTGATTTGAGACAAATGGTATTCTCGAATTTCTTTATGAATAAGGTAAGAATTCTATGATGAAGATAGGAATGTTGGGATATTATTTTGGATTATTTTTTATGATATAATGGGGCTTGAGATGTGTCAGTAATGGTTAGAGGCAATACCCTTTTATAAATGGTAGTAGGGGCACTTAAGGAATGTTTTGAAATTTTATTTTATTTAATACTGAATTTCAATTTCAAAAGGTCCCTAACTAATTTAATTTGATGATAACGTGAGTATTTTTCTAAATCCTTTCAACCAATAGTTTTTAGACAATTTTTCATTTCAAATTTAACCTTATAATTTTGATTTAACCCTTAGTTAACTTATTTGACACTTACCATATCTTCTTGTATATTCGTACTATATGGTTAATATGGTAACTATAAAATAAAAATATAACCTATGGTGGTTCATTAATTACATTTAAAATCTTATTAAAGTCATTTGGCCAGATCAAATATTTTTAGGATTATTATATCATAAAAAAAGAATTTAAATAAAAAACACATTTATGTCAATTTATATACGATTCATATCATGTCTTTTAAAAAATCCATAACAACTGGATTAATTTGAAAACCCTTCATTAATTCAAATATCATAAGTAATAATTTATCTAAACGTCGTGGATGGCATAAAAAGTTAAAAAATAAATTTATTTATATAACTATAAAATCATTTATTTAAATCATTTATTAATTGGGTAATCACCACATTACCATTGTGTCATAAATAAATTTATTTATCTGAGGTATAAAAATTATAAATAAAATATCATGATGTAAGAAATAATTTTAGTTTTATAACTAATATTTAGTTTTGAAGTGATCAATTATATAACCCCATATAAATATTGACTTAATAAAATATATATGTTTATGTTATATTTTCATTATCTTTAAATTAAAAGTAATTATATTTCATTTTCATATACAAGTTTCTTCATGGGGTCTGAAAATCGACCCAAATATAACCACAGTAAGACATATCCCATCTAATAGGATTAGGAAATTTTTTAAGGTAATTTAATATTATTATAATATAATTATTTACCCATATTAACTACATTTATGTTTAACCATGGTAAAAAAAATATTTACTAAAGTGACTATGCATAATGTCCAAAAATTAAAGATATCTTGTTACAAAATTTGGACATCCAGATTCCAAATATAGAATACATTTTTCCTGATTCAAGCCAAAGAAATTGTATAAAATATTTTAGAATTAATTCTCATTGTCAAAATCAAAAAGCATGTTATTAAGAAGTTAAAAGTACCGAAACATTGGCATGCATTTGTGTCCAATTTCAAGGTGAAATTACTTAATATGAAAAAAATTGGATTAAAAATAGAAATATAATCCAATTATACATTAAAATTGAATAAATTTACAATCTAACTATATAAATAAATTATATTAAAAAAATTTTGAATAAAAATACAGTATTTTTCCCTATTCATTAAAAATGAACATTAGCAGAAAAATACCAAAATGTCATACAAAATAATTTTTGATGATCCTATTTTAATTAATATGTTTATGTTTTCAAATAAAACATATAAAGGTTTCAAAAACTATATTTAAAAAGGGTTCTCCATTAAAATGTGGTAAAATAACCTTTTAAAGAATATTAGAGTATTTCATGATTAAAATTGGATTCATTATTATTTTAAACGTCTAAAATTTATTGAATAAATGTAAATACATTTAAGAAAAAAATTTAATCATAATATAGTTAGTTATGTCAATTCCTTTCAATATAATTACTATTCCTAAATAACCATTTGAAATAATAATATTATTAAATTATTTTTTGGTATAACTAAAAGTTGCATGCAACATATGATTTCAAGGAAAACAGTTGTTGCGTGTTTAGTATGCTATAGAAAAAAGTGTCCAATTTGACATAAAATTTATATTTTATTCATAAATATTAATAGATATGAAAAATTAATATTCTATAAATACATGGGTCATTACTCATATCCTTTCCCCTCCTATTATTCCCTTCCATTTACACCAATTACCAAGTGTGAATTTCATAACAATCATTTCCTATCCCTTTTTTTAAGCTTATTTATTATTTTATGGCTTATTTTTTTATTGTAAATGTGGGGAAATTTTATTCAATATCCCTCTTACAATCCAATCTATGTAAAATTTATGATAAACACATTTATCTCTTAGCAACCAATTTTATGAACATTTCTGCGACACCGTTATGGTGCCAACTATTCACTGTGAATTCCCATTTCAAACCAAATGAGTAGTGAATACCATTACCATTTATTAATAAGTGCGTACACTTTTATGAATATATACCTTTTTATTAGGGATATAAACTAATTTATTCCCCTATCCTTGACCGTTGAATAAATTATGATGATTAATGAATTCATGTTATATGATCTATGTGTCCCACTTAACCATTAGGATAAAATGAAATTTATGGGTGTACCTAGAATTATATAGCACTCCAACACATTAGGTAATGATTAGTATCATGATATTCCATGTTTCGATAGGGTTGTACCAGATTCCTTTATGGGACTTTGTCCACTATGATGTCTTTGTGGTTTACCTTTGACCTATGATGTCTTGTTTTATGTTGCTGACAGATTTCCCATGTTATGATTATCTTTCTATATTATAGGAAAAAACCCTATTACCACCATAGATCCATTCATTATGAAGATACAGGAACCCATATAAACTCCTTCACAGGGCACGATAATAACCTAGAATGAACATAACCTCTATAAATTAAGCACATTGAATAATATATCATGCAAATGGGTGTCTATCCATGTAATTTATCGATATACTTATCCACAAGGGACAACTACTGCCATTGCCTCTACATATTCCACCACCACCATTTTCTTGACATATCATCCCGAAGTGCCTCTCATTGTGGAGTATTGATTAGGGTATATTTTTATCCAATCTATCACCATTGGATTAATCTGGTCTTTGATCCTCTAGAAATTTAAAGATATTCACCAACCCGTATCATCACTCTACATCAAAAACCTATCAAATATTCTTAAAAAAAATCATATGTTATAACTTATTCAAACATTTGATCCATTATTTTGAAAAAAAAAATTATAAATAAATTTAATTAGACATTAAATAATTTAGACTATCATCTCATGATGATAAAAATGAATATAATTTCTTAAGAAAATTACTCATCATAATAGATGCATTTTAATATAAAGAATATTTTTTCCTCACATAGAACCATATTGTGGTTTTGTTAACCATGGAATAGTTTACTCTTGAATGTGCCACAATGTGGTTATTAACACCAATAATTAATTTTATACTTATTTTATATTTCTATCAATCTCTAACATTTACTAATTCTATGTATACTTGGTACACTTTCACCAAAAGTTACCTCATATTTTAAAAATGTTATTACCATGATCAAAATTTATTTTAAATATAAATTTTAACTCATTTATAATGTCTATTATTTATTCTCATCGCATTTTATATAATGTATAAATTAATGTCCAAAAATAAACTATTACATTTTTTAGAAAATAGCCAAAACACGTTTGGAGTATCTATCAATGTTTTTTTTAAAAATATTAATAAAAAATAATTCTTATTGAAAAAAAAATATTCAATACCCTATAGGCCTTACATTAATTAAAAACCATTATTTCCCAAATCAATAATTATATAAAAAGATAGTACTCTAGAAAATCATCAATTTCACACTACATAAAAATAAATTTTTTATTATATCTATCAAATATATTTATCTTCAATAATTTTTCTAATAGTTATAGAATTTAAAATTATACATAATCTATAATCTATTTTTCTTTTAAATCAAGTTCCCAAGAGACATGGAACATTCAAATATCTTATAGACATCTCAGGAATTCAAGATTATGCATTTATAAACTAACCAAATTGATGAAAACTCCATGTACTGTTCCTATAGACAGATGATCACATCATATGGCATTTGTGAATATAGATATGAGTATCATATTTTTTAAATCAATGTATATAAATAAAATTCCTCAATCTATCATGGGAAAAACACAATATTTTTTATACAAGAGGGAAAATGTCATCATGGTTAAACCATAAGAAATGATGTGATCATAAACATACCCAACATACCCCCACTTATCGTTGACTCCAGTATAGTGTAAGAAATGTTTAAAATTAAACATTTTGTCAAACTATCTCTCCATTATAACCTATAAATGGTTATTCAATATGAATAAAAATCCACTATTACTTCATCATAGATTGAACTAAAAAGTGGGTACTAACATTTTATTAACATGAAGGATTTTATATATTCTTGAAAAAATATAATAATATGGAAAAATATGTATCAATATTTTTCTAATTATATCATTTATGATATAAATATAACGATTTTTTATGTTTATTTTACTTGTAGGGTTCTGTTAAACGCAATACATCAATATGTAATTCAAAAACACATATTTATTTTACTATATGATATATCCTTCCACTAAATAATTTTTTGGGAGATATATATGATGAAATATTATTTTAATAATAGAGAACTGAACTCATAATCTGTATTCTCCAATGTTATGAAATTTAAATCAAACATATTTATATCGCAATATACAGTGATTTAATGTTGAAAACTTTTATTTTATAGTTTTAACTATATTTAGGACCATCATATTCATCATTGTTTCATTTCCAATCAAATTGATCATTTCATATTGCTTTGTAATTAATTGAAATATAACTCATCGCATCAGGACCATTATTTTCCATTATACCCAGAACTCATTTTGGATATAAACTAATTTTAACATTTCATTACACAATAATAATCATTTAATAGATATAATTTTAACTTTCATAGAGAGTAAACATACTCTTACTATGCATATATAAAATATATGTTCATAAAAAATATATAATTATAAGACACAATCTTCTTTGTGGTAATAAATATTAATTAATTTTTATAGAGATATGTTTCAAATAAACTATTAATATATATAAGATATAATTAATTATATGTGTTTGGAAATGTATTCTGAAATGATGAATTAATATTTTTTACATCATTCCATTTATGTGTGGTGGAAATCTTTCCATAATATTCTAGAAAAATAACATGTATTTTATAAAAAATATCCCAAATTAAACTTTTTTATACTTACTGAACATTAAATAGTGTTATAAAAATGAATTGTTCATAACTAATTTAAATAAAAACTGTATACATATATTACTCATAATAACTCACTCTTTCTAACAACATAGATCATCCAAAAAGAGAATATAATAAGAAATTGCACATACATTATTCCAACACACTAGTGAATTAATTTTTTCCATTGTAACCACTTCCTCATTGTACAGGGCCATTAATTCATAACATTAATACATACTTTTTGCTCTATCAAAAAAATTCATCTAATTTTAACTCATATATTTATCAAAAATAAAATTTTCATGTAAATTTGGTATCATATACATTTACAATCAATAAAATGATTTCTTCAATATTGATACTAGATGGGAAGAATTATTTAATTTTTTAAACTACTTCAATTATTTTATTACATTCCCTCTATAATGTATTATGTTCTGACGATAGAAACATTTCCCTACCTTTGATGCACCTTATAACATTTAAAAACTTCTGTGGAATCTCAATAACCACTATTATTTAACATCATGAAAAACAATTACACATACCATTTTTTTGTGGACATTGGTCCAAATCATGGCCATCCAACATCCTTCTAAATAATCATCAATGTATTGAATAGATTTCATAAAAATTTATTAAACTCATTAAAATTAAAATTCATACTAAACTATCATAATATTTTCAATGGTGATTGTAAAATAATTTCAATGTCCAGATCAAGTTTTTTTTATGAACCACATCGATATAAATCATAGATATACCAAATAAAGTTGAGATAATGATAATATTATTAATTTAATTTGGCTATCATCATCCATGATTTTTTCTATAATATCAACTGAATCCAATTTATGCTTTTTGTAATCATATAGATCCTCTTGTTAGACTGCATGAACATTATTAAAAACATGAAGGATTTTCTATAACACGTTGAATTTTTATTCTTTCATAAGATATATTCTTTATATTCAATAAATCATTATAATACTACTTAGATTAATATTTTCTTTCTCTATAAAAGTTATTTAAGTAATCTTTTGTGTTAATTAATCCATTTTTATTTATAATATATTTCCTTTCTAAGATGGAAATCATTTTTTATAATCATTTAATAAATACATATATGAAATTTCCTCAGAATAATTTTTAACATTAATTAAATAATATATGATAAAAAAAGTTAGAACAAGATTTAGAAATCAATATTTAATGAGTATACTTATAAATTTAAATTATCAATTAGTTATTTTCGTATACCATAATTTCATTCACAACATATATGACTTGGTGCTGATATTACATAAAATGGATTTGATTATTGATCCTTCTTCTATTTTGTGATAAAAGAAAAAAGTATTTTGAATTGGTATTATTGGTGAATAATATCATTTAATTGGTAATTTGAATCCTTATTCAATACCCAGAATTTTTCTACATTTATATTATATTTAAAAAGGTGGATATTTCACTATGTTTATGTTTTTAACAATTAATATTTTTATTCATACTATATTAATTATTTTTTTTAAAATTTATTTTTAAAATGTTATAACATTTGAACAACGTTATTTTTGAGTCAGTCAGAAATTGTGATTTTTTGGCTCTAATTGAATCCCAATTTTAAAGCTTTCATACATTACCTATATAGTAAAAAACTATAAACGAAAAAAATCTCAATAATTTTTCAAATAAAATTGGTATCTATGAATTATCTTTTTTTTCTGATGTACTCAATTTGTAAGATAGTAACTATATTGTTTATTTGATACAATTTTTATTATTACATGTATATTAATTTTATCTCCTCCATTTAAATTAAATTTATAATATATTTTATATTTATTTGATTTTTTCTCTATAAAATTAATTTAAAATATTTTTGATATCCAGATTCATTACACCAACATGTGGGAAAAGATAGATCTATATTTTTATATGGCTAAAATAAAATTCAAAGAATTGAATAATATAAATCTCATCCATGCTCTTATTTGTCATTGAATTAACTATGAGTACATGAATAATAAAAGGTAAAAAATTTATAATAAAAATTATTACTTCTATTATGATTTTTTATTCCATGATAATCATTGGAATATTTTATAGTATATTTTATAAGTTCCGTATCGATGTGGTGTATGATTAGGGGGCATGTGGGCCTCAATTGTGACACATTAAAATATTAATTTTATTAAATTATGGATATCAAGATTTAAACTATAAATTTATTATCAAATGGATAGGGTCTCACATGAGGAAACAAATACCATCATTAAAATTAAAATGAGGTATTCACCCTATATATGAAATAAGATGGTCATAATTGAGAATTTAAACAGAATAATGTTCCCATTATAAATTAAAAAAAACATGAAATAAATTAATATAATTATTTACAAACTAATTAATGTTTAACATAGAAAAAATTGTCTATTACAACACTATTATATAAGTCATTATTTTTTTCCAAATAACCCAATGAGATTAAAGGTGTACTAGAAGATGATGAATATTCAAGAGCGATTTTGGAGATTACTAGAGATGATGATGTATGCAAAGAGTTTATCAATTGAATTTAATGAGATAACATAATTAGTAATGATGTTCTTATATCGGACCAATTACATTGAAATAAAATCATTTTTCATTACTGATTGATAATTTATCAAGGCATGAAATCTGTTTTATTGGATTAATCCCCATTCTTTGATTTTACTTAATAAATGTAAACTAATTTAAAAAAAATGAATTTATTGACTCATTGACTAGGTTTATCATGTTTACCTATAATTCATAGAATTTAAAATTTTATGATTCCTTATTATCCTCTATGATCCTCAATTTCACCACCAGGGAATAAAGAACAACCTTCATAATAATCAATATATATTTATTTATTTTGTGATTAATTGTTTTCTTTCGTCTTTATATGAACAATAAAGATCATTTTTTTATAGATAGATTGACTAAATAATAAACTAATCACTATGAAATTGATATTTGATGTAACAGATCATTACTATTGGTTTTGAGTTGAGATTAATGGAATTAAGGATGATAGATGATGATGATTAGGATAAATATTTATTTTTGGAATGAAAAAATTAATTTTATGGATTATTTTCATTGGGTGACATAGTGAGATGGGTGGTGATTCCAAAAAATATGGGTGGTTATAATCCGCCCACCAACAGCGACTCATTAAAGGAAAATATTACATAAGGACTTCATGAGTGTGATTAATGGATGATGTAGAGGAGGAGGTGATGAAGTTGAATATGAATAAGAATAGTAGTATCTTGAAATTCCTAATATACACGATGTGTCATTTTTATGAACACCTTCCATGTGGAACCCAATCATTGGTGGATGGGGTTTATTAGTGAACTAAAAGATCACATGACTATATGAACTGTTCAGATGATGTGTGGTCCTTAAGTAAATGATAGGGGTTTTACCCCCAATGTATGTTGGTACGGACATATCCATTGTAAATGGGAAAAAAACAATAGGACATAATAAAATTACAGATTACATGTATAATGACATGCACAACACATTTCTTTGAGGGACATGTCGTTTTTCCTTTTCATGTTCTCTGCAGCCCATCTAACACATATTGGATACCTATATTCCATAAATCCATTTTGAGTATATATATTTGTTCATTTCCATGGTTTATAATGAGGAGGGTATATTGTTCCTTCATTTCCTTAGTATTGAATTAGTGATCCCCTTTATGAGTTGGTTCTAGAGAGATTTAGATACCCCACTATGTTCTATAACATGTGATCCTCTATCAATCATACCTACGATGGGTTAGGTATCCAGTTTATAACATTATGGGAATTTGATCCCCATAAAAGTGGGTTATATTCAATTGGGTTTGGTATCACCTATATGCCATGGGTGTA
Source organism: Viscum album (assembly GCA_963277665.1). Taxonomy (NCBI): domain Eukaryota; kingdom Viridiplantae; phylum Streptophyta; class Magnoliopsida; order Santalales; family Viscaceae; genus Viscum; species Viscum album. Next base: position 1,373,078,990 of record OY728128.1, read on the forward strand.
TTCTCCATCCTATGTATTTTAATTTTATAAGTTGGTGTTTTTACATATATATGGAAACACCCCACTATCGAGACCTCTCAGATGACTTCCATCAGTAAAAACTAAGCTTTGAACCATGGATTGAATCCTTGTTTGGAAGTTTTGATGTGAAATTACATTGAGTCATTGTCTTTATCAATGGGCTTATTTGGATTTTTTATCATTACTTCTAGTTCACTCCCCTTTTTTGGTATTTATTTGAATATATTTGAATCCTTTTCTTTGATGATTCTATGTTATCATTCTGGTAATTTTTATACCCACACCAACATGGTCTTTTCATTCATGTGTCTTGATTTATTTAAAAAATACATTCCATTATACGAGGTATTAAGAGTACCATGAGTTGGTGGAGCATAGTTATACTAGATAGAGTTCATATAGTTCCAAGAGTTTCATCTTGAAAACATTTCCATTTCTTGTAAGTATATTGGAATCTTTTTTATAGTACGGTGAGATTATATTTATCCCTTTGCTTCCATTTACACATTTTCATACATTGATGTAGTATTAGTCATTATGAATGTATATATTTTATCAGTTTTTAATAATTTATACATTATAATGGTATTTAGAGGTGCATGAATTTGTACAATTATTTTAATATAGGGGATCATGTGTTTGATATGCATACTTGACAATTGTTTCATTCCAAAAAAATGGATATGACCTCGGATTCTCACAAAAGACATTATACCATCTAGGATTTCCCTTGTTGTTCTGGTCATGAAAGAGTGGTATTATATCTTGGAAAATATTAGGAAATATTTTTAGAGATATTCTATCTATGAGAGCTAGTTTGGGAACTAGGGAAAAAATTTAATTACTCATGATTTTTGATATCAGGCATAGAAACCCAGTGAAGGTGAGGTGGTCCAAATATCCATTCACACAAAATTTTAAAACCAAATTATTGAATTGGTATATGTAAAAAAATGGTTTAATAGTAAATCAATAGTAAATGAATCATATAAAAATATGTTACGGTATTCATATCCTTATTGAATAATCTCTATAGATTTTATAACTATCTGTGTTTCATCTTGACTGCTAAAGAATTCCGTCAGGAAGGAAATTATCTTGGATTCCATAATAAGAGCATTATGAAGGTCTTTTTTTAATGAGGATTAGGTCTAGGGACCTATATAAGAGGTAACAATTCTTGATTTTTTTACAAATTTTATCTACATCCACTGAGAATCTGATTATTTTTGACGAAATAGAAGAAGGCATGTGGTGGCTGAGCTAAATTCATGAGTTCCCAAGGCATACACCACAAAAGGTTTTTGGTGAGCCTGACCCTAGGATATAAAGGTCATGATAATGGTATTTGGGTGAGATTTTTACTATGTTAGTACTTCTTCTGATTATATTTTGTTCTATTATTCATTCCTTTTACATGGTCTAAAGGTGTGATGGGGGATATTGCTGATTAAAATTCATGGTGAGGAGACTCATACAAAGATATAGTCTGATCTCCATTTCATAGAGGGGTTTTATCTAACTACCTTTTAGAAAATACATTTCAAAAATATATTTCTTCTTCATTAGGGTATCATTATAGTCACATTATATATATTTAGTTTTTCTAAATACTCAAGGAATTTCATGGATATGGTTTGTGATGGGTACTTTTTCACATTGAACATATAGTAAATAACATTATATGATATCTAGGTTAAGGAGGTGTCTCATTGTATACCTTCCTATTTAATAGCGATATATCATGAAATAGTATTGGAGATCCTTATATATGTGTATTTTCATTCCATTGGTTCTAGTGGTGAGATCCCTAGAGCTGAGACTATGGAATCTGCATGGCGAAGTTAGACATAGGGATCTAATTGCATTAGTTTGATTTAAATACAATCTTAGTACATTGGTTCAGATGCTTAGGGCTATCAAGGAGGTTCTAAATAGAAAATGGATATGAGTGTTTATCATATAAATGGTTTGGTCATATCAAATGGTATTTCCTAAAATGTTATTTAGTAGACATTTAGATGATTTATTGACTATATATAAAGTGTTGGGGGATCTTTTAGAAAATTCTACTGGTTAAAGGATGTAGAAGATGATCTGGGATACTAGTAGGTGGCAGAAAATGTCATGATATTTTACCACTGATACCACCTCTAAGTGTTTCCCACCATGATGATGTGTCGTATCCCTGAACCTCATATCCAAGAGGTGGTTCCTTACGTTATTATGTAGGAATGTATAAAATCAATAAATTCCCCAAGGACCGATCTTCTTATCAGTTTTAGATAACTAGATACATACATGATACTTATTTTACAATGGTAATATACAAAAAAAACATAATAAATAATAGAATAATGAAATTATTCCTTGAAAACTCAATAAAATATTTCATCATCAAATCGTTTTAAATGGAAAAAAAGTAGGGTGAGGTCAAACGCTCAGTAAGGGTTAAGAACATCGAACTATATCGTGGATAAATTATCAAAATCTATATGAAAATTTAAAAAATTTAAACCAAATTAAATTAAAATAGCCTGATTATTATTATTATATAAGGAATAATATTGATGGAAAATTAAATAGATGAAATCAAATTATATATAATAGATAAACTATGATTGAAATTTATCCAATTAAAATATCATTATAGAAATATCATTGATAATAATAACATAATTCCAAATTAAGGAAATGATTAATCATTAGACATTTTATCTTAGGAACATGATACCTCTACTCTAAAGAAATTTCATGAGTTGGTTTAAAACTATTGCCTAAAAATTGATCTAGTTTTTCTAACTATAATTCGACCCTCATGATCTTTTAAAATATTTTTTAAAACTACCTTGTAAAACTCATAGGGTTTGGCCAAATAATTTGTACCAAGAAGCATGCTGATGCCACTAGGGGCTATATATAATTGATCCCCACTAGTGATTTTATATCAATATCAATAATTATATCTCTAATGATTGATTTAATTTTTTGAATCATATTCCTTATCATCAACTATCAGTATTAAGTCAAGGACATTGAATTGTGAATATTTCCCCAGTTAATCAAATATAATTAGAAGTAAAAACACATAAGTAAAAATGGTATAAGTTTTATAAAATAATAACATTCATCAAAAATTCATTTTAAAATGTAATATAAAATCAATTAACTGCGAAAATTAATTTCATGGAATTTATTGATTAATGATAAATTTAACAATCTCCAATAAAAGTGAGAATGTACAATAACATTTACTATTTGATAACATTCATGTCAAAAACCCATTGATTCAATGATTAAAATTGAAACATAAAATACATGAAATTTTAAATGACTCTAGATATTACATGTCAAATTTATTTTATATACACCATATAAAATAATTTAGGTGGATAAAATTACAAAATTCCTCAATGAATGGAAATTCAAATGTAATCCCTTACCCTAGGTTTCACTTTGATTTAATTTTCTTAAATATAGGGTAAAGTTCTTTTAATAATTTAATTTACTTAATCAAAATCCATATTTCTAATTATAATATTTTATATGTTATTTTTATAATATCTTATACCCTTTTCAATAATAATCTTTATCTACATTCATTGTTTCGAATGTAAATTTCATTATTTTATCATATGTATTTTTCATTAAGTATCCTATTATATCAAATATTAAATATTTTTATCATATAAAATATAATAATAATAAAATAATAATCATATTTATTATTCAATTTTACATTTAATACCAATAAAATGTTTTGTATTTGTGTAATGAAGTATGTTTCGGACAAAGAGACACTAGTGTGTATGTTTTCTTGAGTAAGGTTTTTATTTTACCATGATAATTATAAAAATAAGGTATGAAATTTATTATATTCCTAGAATTATATTAATATCGTATATACCATATTATGTGTTTAAATTTAATTTTATATATCATCTATATGTTTTGGTGTTGAAAAATTTGTCACACTGTTTCATGAAGGTCGTAATCGACACTTACCCGAACGATGTTATCATCATTCATTGAGTGAAAATATAAGAAAGAAAATGATATATTTGACATCATTAGAATGATAAATATTAAATCGATATAATAACAGTGTCTTTTATATAACATATAATGATTTACAATCTCATTATAACCTTATATGAAAAGTGTTAGTGAAATATGAATCACATCACTTCGCAAAGCGATAGTCCCCCGCACATTCAAGCAACATAATTGTATCTCCTGTGAAATGGAGTGTAAATAAGGTATATATGATATATTTACTATATAGGTATAGTTATGTTATAAATATTATTTATATGCTTTATGACTATTATCATACCCAACTGATTGAGGTGGAAGTGCATGAAAATTACATTTGTTTTCTTAGTGGTTGTTCCCCGTACACATGAAAGAGGATTTGTAACAAATTTGATGGAAATATAAATGGCTATAAGTCATGAAATTAACTTAAAAATACCATTATATTAATTAAAATGAGTTTATTATATCTTCATTGTATAAATTTAATTTAAGGATGTTGAGGAAGTAGTAAAATTAAATCGCTCAAAAAATAATGTTCCCTCCACTTTGGTTTTCTTACTTAGGTTAACACCAAATAATTCTTAGGATTCATTTCCATAAAAACAATGGACTATAGGATGAGGGGATGGAATTTTAAAAGTTATTTGTGATGATATTGGATGAAATTGACAGATTTTAAAGTGTGAATAATAGGGGATAGGGTGTGTACTTTTGTAAGTGATGTGAGTGCAACAGTTGTTGTTTTTAAAAACATTTAATCATATCCACGTTTTTATCATGAAAAAATAATCTAAAATATACTATTATAGAACCTATAAGATTTATTTATAATGAATGTCCATAAAATGGGTCAATTATTAGTTGGTATGTCATTTTAACCCTTATCTACTTACTTTCAATACCCATTAAATCCATTTATAATTTAATCGGTGTGATTAAATTTAACTGTTTTATTGTTCGTTTTGGTAAAAAAAAATCATCATATTAGAAATTGAAAAGAATTATTACCAAATTCCATTCACATAAATAGAAAATTTTAATATAAAATTGTTATGGTAGAAGCATCAAGAGTATAAATTTTTAAATATAACAAGTTCAATAGTTTGAAATCTTTTTAAATCAAATTTAAATATGAATTTTTTCCAAATTGTCTACATATGAATAATTTATATAAAATTTAAAAATATTATTATAAAAATTTTAAAATATAATTTAACATTATAAATTTTTTAAACAATTTTTTTTTCAATTAAAAGTATGTAATTGTATCTTTTCAAAAAAATTGTAACGATTCATAAAAATGAATGATACACAATGGGAAAACTTTTTTATTCATATTTCAAAAAAATTATTGTATTTTTTGTAATTTTTCATAAATTGGAATTAAAAAATTATAATTCATTATGGAAATGTAAGATAAACATTTTGATTGAAAAAACTGAAATTTGTGAGAAAACATTTATTTTTCTTCCAAATGATTATTATTTTCATTTATAATAAATAAAAAATGTACCTATGGAAATGATATATTTTTAATAATGTAATTATAATAATTACCACTAATTTTATTCTTAGGTTATATAGTAATGTTTATATAATATTTTAAGATAGTATCACGTTTTTTTAACCATATGTTAAGTGAAAAATATGTTATCAATGAAAATAAATTTATTTTCAAGTAAATAAATTTTATGTTGATTTGATTTTAAATTATATTATAAGATTACTATTATGAATCATACATTATATAGAAATGAATTTTATTATTTTAGTATTTTATGGTGTTATATTATTCCCATGTTAATTAAATTGCATCCTCACATTTTATACATGATCTCAGAAATCCAGGTAATTATGATTCAAAATACATTTCCTGGAACACAACAACATAAAAAGGGGTAGTAAAATATATTATTTATAAGATATAAAGTTAAGTATGAAGTTTATATGTAATAATCCCATAACTCAGTTTTCATATATGAGATCATATGTGGGGAAAAAAGAAGGACCTAAAAGAGAATGATAACACCCAAGGATTAATAGACAGTGATGGGGATAATTGATCGCAATAAAGTTGGTGATCTGTATTGGGTTTGAGACAGAAAACAAAAAATATATGATGAGTTAATGGAGAATTTGATTTGTTATAAATTAATATATTATGATGACATTTTTGTTTCAAGGTTATTACCAAGTGTATAGGAATTCTTTTTCCATCTGGACGGTGAAAATAAGAAAATATACTTATATGATGACTTTTTTCATAGGAAAATTTCATCAATTAGGTGTCCGATAATTTTACACATTATTTCATACTATATGAAATTATAAAAAAATTATTATTTTTAATTCCAAAAGTACAAAAACTAACATTGAATAGATCATATGATCCCTATGAGAGTAATAATATATTCCTCCCATCATTAATAAATCTAAAATGGTTAGAAAAAATAACCAAATGACACATAATGTTTAAATTAATCCATTCCCTAAATATTTATTCCTAAATATCATCCAAAGTCTGTTGGACTAAAATATTAAGGCTGGTCAGTAAATCCACATTTTATTCCCTATATATAATATTATAGCTCCATATCATTATAATTCAAACATGTGAATGCCTTCATCACGTATTCTCCTAAAGAATTGTCACAAAGTTTCTTTATAAAATCATATTAAAAACATAAATCCTTAAAAAAATATACAAATAAAGAACATATTATTAGATATATTACATTTATCGATAAATGTTTTTAACTCTAACGAATATAACATAAACACATCTGTTGACACTCCTTTCCGTCAAAGAGTCTAATGAATGGAAAGGGAAAACACCTTAACACAAATTGATTCATCCTTTGAAGAAACATAAAAAATTGACAAAGGCATGAAAGAGGATTTGTTTTCACTTGGGTCACGGAAGTTTCATCATGGTCACACATGTATACCTGTGCACCACATATTGGGAATGCAGGTGACTTGCGTGCCCTATTTGGAGTTCGCCCAAGGTCATCAGCAGCCTATAAATACCACTTGTGGGCCCCCCATTTCGAGGACAAAAAATTCCAAAATCCATATTTAAGCTCCCAGTGCCCTAGTCTCTTCGAGAAGTCTTCCAAACACTTCTAAGTTAATTTCTTACCTATAATGGAAGATCAACACAGGGGAAATAAGGTTTAAGTGTTGAAATTCATCAATACCTGCGCGCTTAAGATTCTAAACCCTTAAGGGAAATGAAGACACCTTCGTGTCACCTTATCCCTTCACCAGAACCAGCACGCCACTCTTTTGGAAGCCCCTGGAGAAAATAATAAGGGCTTGAGCCATGCCTCACCCAAGTATTAACCTATGGGTTGACCGTCGCGCAGGTACCTATGTGTCGTTCAGGTATACCTGTGCGACCAGTACCTGCGTTCCCACACAGGACTTGCGTGCCACTCACTTTTTAGGTTCCACTCCTACCTATTCACTTGTTTTCATCAAATACACCTTTCCTCTTCAAGATTTAGTCTTCAAGAGACTCTTCAAATCCATTTGTGGCATGTTTCCTCGATTGGATTCCTTATTTGAAAGAATTCTCTGGAACATGTCTCAAAACCTAGTTATTTACATGTCTTCATGTCACTATGGTGAAAGATTTCATTCATTCAGCCTCATCCTTTAAGATGAGAATATCTTTAAGACTGGGAATACTCCTTAGGAATAAGCCCCAAGTCCCCAAATTTAAGGCATCATCTTTAAGAGTAATCCCCAAACCCCCTAACCTAGGCCTCCTTTTCAAGAGTAAGCCCCAGTCCAAGTTCTCTTAACCTGGGCTTCCTTTTCAGGAGTAAACCCCAGACCAAGATATGTAATATGGGCATACTCCTCAGGATTAAGCCCCGAGTTCCAAAATATGGGCTTCCTCCTTAGGAATAAGCCCCAGTCATAATTCCCCTTAACTTGGGCCTCCTTCTCAGGAGTAATCCCCAATCTTAATTTACTTTTGATTTGGGCATCCTCCTCAGGAGTAAGCCACAAGTTCCAAATTTCCTTTAACCTAGGCCTCCATCTCAAGAATAAGCCTCAGTTCTCAAGTCCCTTTAAATTGGGCCTCCTCTTCAGGAGTAAGCCCTAGTCATAATTTCTCTTAACCAGTCTTAATTTACTTTTGATTTGGGCTTCCTTCTCAGGAGTAAGCCCTAAGATAAGTGTCCAAATCTATATAAAGCACATATACCTTAATGGAACATATTCCCAGGTTTCTTCTCTGATGTAAATCCTAATTCTCATCTACATGGGCAGTCATATATACATAAGCCCCACATTATGATTGCATCTTTCATGGCACAATTGTCTGTTTTTACAAATACCTATTGCTTCTCACACCGAGCAGGACTCACGTGAGCTTAGTGTGTAAAAGTAATTATGACATATTTCTTTGATACATCAATCATACATAAACTTCATACTTATTTACTCAAACTATGTGGGTTCTGATTCCTTTTCTAAACAAGGATACGTTGGTAGCCCATCTGTGGGTACGATCCTAACTCGAAAATAATTCATGTCCTTCTGAACGACAATATACTTCAAGTTCCACACAGAGTGGCTTTAATACCAGTATGGTTAGTATAATGACCAAAATATCTTTATATAATGTATCAAAGGATACTATTGACTAAGAATCTCTAACAAATGTAGATTATTCTCTATCGATGAAGAACCTCAAATACATATAAAAGATTCTCTAAATCTCATACATATCAATCATTGATTGTTAGATCTAAAGGAAAGCTCATTTTCATGCATGGAAATTTAATAAGGATTCACAAACATAACTTTAATCTATAAAGAGAGTCCCTGAGTAGACAATAATTCCCCCCAAAAATGTGTTATGAGTCCGACCTCCCATCCTCTCGGCCAATAAAAATTCTTATGCCTCATCGGTTCACAACTAATAAGCACATGCCTTTGGAAAGTAGGTTCAAATGGATATAGAATCATTGGATGTTTTCAGTTCTATGAACAAACCCATTAGAAACCGATTGGAATTTTTGAACCTTAAAACAAATGAGGTCATCCCCAATTCCAGCGCGAAACAAAAAATGGTGAACCCGACGTGAATCCTTAACCAAGTTAATGTTATGTTTTACTTATTCGTTAGGCCCCTATTTAAACTCAAGGAGAGGTCCAATAGTGATAATCAAAAACATATGTGCTCATCCAAAAGATGTAGTGACTGATATTTTCTTGATCATGTCTGTTATATAAAATATTCATTCTTTTCCGAGATCTTCTACGTTACAAAAATGGATCCTCTTAAGTTCACACTTGGGAATACTACTATTGTGAATGCCTCTGCCGCTACTCCTACTGGATCATCGTCTGTTCTAAGGACGAAATCTGTTACTCATTATCTTCAACACTTGGTATCAAATGCGTTGGTTAAGGAATACTGTCAAAATGGTACTATTCTGGCTCTGGAGGCCGCTCGACATGCCCTCCAAGTCAATAATTCACCCTGGTTGTCCGGACAGCGACGACCATTAATCAATAAACAGGTGGTACCAACCACCATCTCCAACCTTTTCGGGTCGTTATCCCTGGAACACAATCACCAGTCTCTCCCATATTCTGCGGAGGTGAATGAGAAGGTCACTGAAGGCCTCAATTCAAGGATACAAGAGTCCTTCCAGAGGGCTCCCACCAACAATCTCCACAAGACTCGTGTGGCAGTGCGCCCTCAACATGATGATGGTGTCATCTCCAGGAATACGGCTCAGGTTCCTCGAACTCGAGCAGGCAAGATGAACCACTAGAGGTGACGACCGGTCAAAAGTTAGAAGGTTATTTTTTCTGCCATTTCTGGAGAAGTCCACCAACCTAACATAGTGGAAAGCAACGAGCGGGCACACCCACCTATCTGTTTTAATTCCGCTGTCCTGTTGACTCGTCTAGTAGCAGCACGCCATCCCCGCCAGGAAATTCCGGTGGAGTACTAAAGACAGGAACATACACCTCTTTATAAATCATCATCTAGTCAGAAGGAATGTCTTACTAAAAAACGATGAAGCCCTCCAACCCAATGTCTTAACAACTGGTAAACAAGCACATACACATGCTTACGCTCATCAATCCTGTCAGCAACCTCTTCTGTCTATATTGATGGAAGTTCATCAACCATGTTTGGTGGAGTGCAATCACCAGGCACAAACAACTACTAGTATTAATCAAGCCTACCAATAGTCTCGTTTGGTAGCACCCAGAGAAGCCAATTGGAATGCCCCTGTGACCAACAGGAGGCAAACTCAACTCTCTGCCCCCAAACATGATTACTGTAAAAATTCACTAATAGGAAAAGGAGGATAGGAGCAAGAATACATAGCTACTCTAAACACGGAATGGATGTATATTCCCATTCCGGATGTTGAAGATACCAAGAACATTCTAACAATGGTGAAAGGGAAAAAGCAAATCCCTACTCATATTCAGGATGCCTGTCAGAATATTATAACAGCTTCAGCAGCATCACAGGGAAAGAAATGAAATTCTATCCCTACCAGTGGAGTGACTCATAAAAACATCACTCCAGAGCAGATACACACCTCTGTTCCAGTCCAGGAGGGTCGTGGGGCATACTCCCCCTTGTCATACGGACAACTAAGTCTGGAACATACACCTGATTTTAGTGGAGATAATCATCCTAACCTGACTATTTCTCCTGAGCAGGCACATACACCTGCCCATAATAACCCCTTTCATCAACAAGTTGTTTCTAAAGTGATTGAGAAGGCATCTAAGAAAAAGACCCACCCAGCACAGTCAAGAAATCAAGAGCCATTTTTCAATAAGGCCTTGCTCGATGCTGGAGTTCTAAAAGACCTTAGATCATTATATGTTGGAATTAATGATTCTACTCTCTCATTTCGCAATAGTGGGAAATTTAATTCTGAAGGACTTCATCAACCACTTACTCATGAAGGCTTTCTTCATGACAATTTGGTCGGTCTCGAAGTTTCATCTTCAGATGAGAGCCACAAGAACCCTCTGTGTGGCCAGAAGACCAAGGAGAAAAATGTCTCATCTTTTGCTGTAACACATCATGGTGGTCCTCCCTATGATGATGATTTTAGCTGCAAAAGTCCTCTCCATAATAATAATTCACATTGGATGGAAAATGCTCCAATGGAAAATGTAGTGACGAGAAAGACCTCTTATCTTGAGGCAATTGCATATGTGAATACAGTCATGTCTGATGCTTTACCGTTAGCAGGTGAAATACATTCTCAATCAGAAGATAAACTGGGGTATAGGTAATTCTCCAAACCACCCCTGGGTCGTTCATCATCTAGTTTGATCAGTGAATTCTCTACCAATCTTGTTTAATCTGATGAAGCAATAATGAAGCACCATCTCTAGTCTAATCATGTAGAATAATTTTTTTCGATTGATAAAGAGGAGGTGCTGAATATAAGAAAACAACTGGAGAAAGGTGAAGTTCCAGTAATTTTTTAGCCTTTGGATGACTCTCATTATGACATTATAGAGATGTTGACGGAAGATTGTATTCAAGATATTCGTCCGAGCATTTGGAAAACACTTTTTCAATTAAAAAATAAAATATTATCTTATGATTAATATGAAAATCATGTCAAGATAATAGAATGGTTAGAACACCAAATTGACTTGGCTTCTCTCTCAGTTTCTCGATATCCGAAGGCTAAAAAGAAAAAGAGATCCCTTCAGAATTCATGCCTTGGCGCACTAAGAAAGTTTCAACATATAATTTCCAATGCCCCATCTGGTATTCATATCAGGGGATGGGGTGTTCATGGAGTCCTAAATTTCACTCTACTCTATATCAACAAAGCCCTCCAAAAATGGTATCATTCAGTGTTATTGACCATGGCCGACCACTAATAATTGTCTTTGTTTGTAATCAAAGGCTTGCTCAAGAATAAGACTCAACTAGTTCTTATTAGTATCAGGCATACAGAGAACAAGTTTTATAATTACTCATGCACTAGGAAAACGAGAATATATAATAGGATTCTCATTTAGAGCGAGCACATCATCAAGTGACATAAGTTTCAGAAATCATCCAACGGTCTATTGAGCCAAGTGATTTGAGTGGATGCAGGTTGATGCATCCAGCCAATTTCAGGACTAAAGTCTGCAAGATTAGGAGTGCATTTAAGAATTTCTCAGATATAACAGCTCAATAACCACTGTAGATTTATAGACTGGGGACTCATTTAACCCCACCCTCAGAATCAACAAATAAGATTCAAGGAGTTGAGTAGAAATAGCAGGAACAACCCCAATCCACCGGACTGGGGAATTTTTCAAATCCTCAACCTCTTCTTCATAGAAAGTCAGTCTTCTCTCGAATAGGGAAGAATCCAAAACAGTAATGATGAGCCGAATTATCATGATATTACCTCCAAATTACGGTTCGTCAAGAAGTTCATGTGGGATCAAATCGACAAAAGGCGATGTCTAATCAAGGACATGGAAAAAAGGAAATATCACAGAAATGATGATAGAAGGGCTGCAATGCATTATGCATTAATTAATGTCATGAATTTCGTTGTTTTTGATCCCCCAGATGAGGCTCACTCAGAGGGATTAGATAAAGAATTTCCTGCTCAAGAAGTTTTGCGCACAAATACAAATGAAGAAGGTGTGCGTACACAAAATCAAAGGCTTGCCCAGAACCTGGGTATTAAATCAAAAAACCATCATCCCTCTCTACGATAGGCGTCCAACAAGGGGAAAGGAAAGAATCATTTTACATACCCTTCCTCTGGAGAAGGCCAATCACTCTCACTAGAGCAAATATTTTCACAACAAGAGGAAGAAATGAGGGAATTAAGGAGGTTGAATGCATAACTACTTCAAGGCAGTCTTCCTCCTAAGTGTGCTGGAGTCAGTCAGCCAAGGAAATTTGTTGCAGCTATAGAGATGGATCAAGAATATCCTCCTTTATCAGTACACCCGCATAGGTCTATTCATATGGGTTATACACAACAACAATCAGTGATACTACCATCAGTTGCAGTACCAGCCACCACATCTGTCCAAGCTCCAGTTATTGCACCTGCTCAGGTCCAAGCTCAACCAGATGTTTCTCAAAAGTTAATAACTACTATTGAGTCATTCAAATATTGGTTGGAATCTATGGAGGGAAAACATGCTCAAATTTAACCAGAAAATAGATCTTACCCTGAATGGGTTTATGCAATTCCACCCCATCAAATTTCGCAATTACCACTTTCCCAATCTTTAATGGTTCGGGTGACCCATAGCAACACTTAAGACATTTTGTTTCTTATTGTGACCCTATGATGGGAACACCTCAACAACAGGAATCAGTTAATCTTAGGTGTTTTGTACTTTCATTACAAGGGCCTGCCTTTGTCTGGTATACAAGATTGGAATCTCGGTCAATTACCGCATGGGAGGATCTTCGTCAACGATTACTTCTTTAATTCAACTCAACGTTGCTAAAGACAACATTTTTTTATATTAAAAATTGTAATCAAATGGATAATGAAAGGGTTTCAGATTTCATTTCTCATTGGAAGGGATTCTCATATTCCCTAAGCTTAGCACTCTTTTAAGGGGAATTGTTGCCAATCTGTGTGGAAAATTTCTGTGATGAGTTGTGCACACTGTTGGTCCCTGTGAAATACACAGGAGGGTTTCAAGACCTTACTTTGATCACTGAGTAGATTGGAGACTCTCTTACAAAGACTAAGGATAAAACTCGTGTAATTACATCAGCTTCAAGAAAGAGAATGGGTAGAGTAGAGAATACAATAGTTACACTTAAACAAGCAAATGTACCTGCTTCCACATCAAAACCATCATCATTCCGAAAAGGCTCCACCTCTTGAGCATTAACAACAGATTCTGTTTCATCATGATGATCAAAGAGATCAATGACGGAACCAATTTGAGGATCTGAAGAGCAAAGTTTATTCTTTATGAAATGAACAAGTTCCTGGTTACATCATTTCGGCACTGGAGAATAATTTGGTTCAATTTACAGGGCCCAAAAGGCCAAACAAGGAAGGAGATGAAGATTGCCCCAACTATTTCCCATTTCATCAAATGTTGGGTCATCCTATTCAGGAGTGTTTTTTCTTCAATGACCACCTACAAAAAATGGCCGACTCGGGACAAGTCAAATTGAAATGTTCTTCAGCTCAGGTAGCATGTGTTAATGCTACAGATCCAAAGGAAGAAGGTGAGTGGAATGAAGTCAAAATAGAAAATTCGTAGAAATATGATGATTGGATTTTCATAAAATGATCAACAAAACTAATTCCATTTTGCGAATGCAATTGAAAAAACCAATTGTGTATTCTGTTGTAGATGCCACAACAAAGACACCTTCATCAGAGGGAAAATACTCAAAGAAATGACATAATTTAAAAAAAGAGGAACAATCAGAAGAAGATGAAATTGTATAAAATACGAAGTTGTCTTTGAGTCCGGTAGATTTTATGCCCTCTACTTTGAAAACACAGGCACCGCCCCACCAAACGGCACAGCCTAAAATGGAAAATCAGGCAGAGTCTTCATCAGATAGAGAGTTGATCTTTAGTTCTGTTAACATGATTCACATAACAGATCCTTATGCCAGTCACAGTTTTGATCTTGATGATCCTAAGTTACCTGTATCAAACAGAAGAATTATAGGGAATTCCAGAGGTCTGGGATACAGAGGAAGGCATGGATATCCTATAAGACACTATTCCAATTTTACCCCTGCTGGAACTGTATATGCAGTAGAATCTCATGGTAGAGCCCTTCAGCAAGCTCAACAACAACAAGAAAGTTCTTCCACACATGGTAGATTCAATCATGGAATAGTCATTTTGGAGGATCGGTTGGAGGTTACACCTTCTTCTTCTCAGCAGGTAAATAGAACCATTCGGTCTAATCTTCCAAAGCCAGGAGTATTTCCAAATCCTACCCCAATACAAGAAGCATCAACTTCTAAGGAACCTCTAAAACCACATGTTCTTGTTGGAAAACACAGACTTTTGGATCAGAAATATGATGTCTTGAAACATTTGGCCCATGTACCGGCCATGTTATCAATTTTGGATGCTTTAAATCTATCAAAGGATCTTTGTGAGGCACTCATTGAGGCTTTGTCAAGTCCTCATGAATTCGCAACTAAAACTGATGTAGCTAAAGTCTACCATGTAGAGAATGATCCTGAAGAATTCCATGTAGTGATATCTTTTACAGATGAAGATGAAGATGATGTCGTGCATGAACATATTAGACCTTTGTATTTATCTCACAAGGTAAGTGATGTAGACATCCAAAGAGCTTTCATTGATAATGTGTCAGAAGTCAACCTCATCCCCATTCGTACACTTAGTCGATTGGGCCTCACCAAATATGACTTATCTGTTTCTACTTTGATGTTGCAAGGATATGATAAAAATGAACAAGAACCTCTGGGCGAGATTACACTCAGAACTCAGTTTGGAGATCTTGTAGCCAATTCAGATTTCATGGTTGTTCGCCATGACACAACTTTCAACATTTTTCTTAGAAGATATTTTCTATATCAACATGCTTTTATCCATTCATCATACCATCAATGTCTCAAATATTGTTTCAATGGCCAAATTGGGACATTGTATGGTGATAATGACCCATTCAAAACATGTGAATCACCATACATTGAGGCTGAATTCTATCACATGGAGGGTGAGGATAAATCTACAGCAAGGGAGGTTACCAAAGTTAATGCTCCATATGGTTTTGAAAAGATTCCAGTAAACCCATTCGTACATGTGAGTACAGATTATGTGTTGCCTGTCAGTCAAATTCACAGGATATACCCAAATCCAAATACTATTAAGGAAACCTCCATAATGTCAATTACGGAAATCAAGCCAGACAATATGGGAGAAATTGGATATTCACCAAGAAATGATGGAAGCCCAAATAGAGATGTCATCATTTCATCCGCTAAAATCCAGCAAGTCTATACTTCACCAACTAGGACAAAAGAAGTTATAGCAATGTTAGAGGTGAACGATGATGTCGATTCTCAATCCCTCTTCTCCTCTTTATTACCCAAGGAAGACCCTTCATCATCAATAGGGTCAGAAATGGAAGCCTCTTCTTCAAGATGTTAAAATTTTAACATCTCTCTTGATCCTAAAAATTCTACTTCATCATCTACTATGCAAGTACAGATAGAAGAAATAACACATGTTGAAGAAGATGAGGAAGATCTCAGGGATGCTCCTCGAACTTTTGAAGAGGGTATCTATACCACTGTGGATGAACTTAGAGAAATAAATTTGGGTACAAAAGAAGATCTACGCCCCACTTTAATTAGTGTAGCCCTGACTCTTGAAGAGCAGGAATTGTATATTATATTTTTGAAGAAAAATCAAGATATATTTGCTTGGAACTATACGAAAATGCCCGGGCTTGATCCTGATATTGCTACTCATCTCTTTGGTTTTCCAGAAGAACATCAAGGATTAATGTGAGCCACAAGAAGAACACTCCCAACTTATGCTTCTAAAATTGAGGTTGAAGTGGATAAGCTTATCAAATATGACATTGTCAGAGAAGTTCAATATCCCAAATGGCTAGCTAATATTGTACCTATGAAAAAAAAAGAATGGCCAAATTAGAGTTTGTATTTATTTTAGAGATCTTAATAGGCATTGTCCCAAGGATGCTTTTCCAGTTCTGATCATAGAATTATTAAATGATGCAACAGCTGGATATGAAGAATTTTCCTTCATGGATGGATAGTCCAAGTATAATCAAATCCAAATGGCTCTAGAAGATGAAGAATCTATAGACTTCAGATCCCCTGAGGGTGTGTTTTTCTATCGAGTAATACCCTTTGGCCTAAAGAATGCAGGCACAACATATCAGCATGCCATGTATCGTATCATCAATCCCTTTTTAGGGAAGTTTATTGCATGTTATATGGATGATTTGGTGGTTAAATCAAGATGATGTTCTAATGAATTTGCTGATTTAGAAGTAATATTCCACAAACATTGACATCACAATTTGAAGAAGAACCCCTTAAAATGTGCTTTTGGGGTCTCCCCTGGAAAATTTCTCGGCTTTCTTGTATGACATCGTGGTATCGAAGTCGATCCTAAGAAGACAAAGTCAATACTTGGCATGTCACCTCCTCGAAATTTAAAAGAAATGAGAGAAATTCAAGGACACTTAGCCTATATTCAGTGTTTCAATGCCAATCTGGTAGGAAAAAGTTTACCCTTCACCAAATTGACGAAGAAGGGAGTCACTTACCAGTGGACTGAAGAATGTCAAGAATCATTCAATGTTCTCAAGAAATATCTCTTGGGTCCACCTCTATTAATGATGCCTATTGGAGGAAGGCCACTAATTCTTTATGTGAATGTTTAGAGCAATCATTGGGTGCCTTAATTTCCCAGAAAAATGATCCTGGGAATGAAAACAGCCTCTAATATCTCAGTCGGACTATTCTTGTAGCAGAAACACGATATTCAAGTATTGAGAAGTGTTGCCTAGAGTTAATCTTTGCAAATTAGAAATTGAGACACTACCTGCAACATCACGAGGTCCAATTGGTATCTTTCAATAACCCTCTCAATTTCATACTTTGTCTTCCAATGGTTATAGGACATCTGGCAAGGTGGCAAGTTATTTAGCAGCAATTTTATATCAATTATGTGTCTCAAAAGGCGATAATGGGAAATCCTCTGGCTGATTTCCTTGCTGAACATTCTTCAGTAGAAGATACATCTTTAGATATTGACGTTACTGATGAAGAAGTCTTTTCAATTCACGATAATCTTCAAACATGGGAAATGTACTTTGATGGTGCTTCCAGAAGTCCAACAAGGAAGAAAATGGAAGATCTTAAAATCAAAAAAGTTTGGTTAAGAATTGTGTTAATTTCCCCAGAAAAGGCAGTGCTACCCTATTCCTTCTTATTGTGGGAAGGCGGTACAAATAATGAAGCAGAATACCAAGCTCTCATCACAGGATTGGAGTTGGCGTTTCAAGAACAATTCAATCACTTCAAGGTGAATGGTGAATCCGACCTGGTAATCAAACAAGTCAATGGGGATAAAAACACAAAATTTCAATTACTATAAAATAAATTAATACTTAGATTAACAAATATAAAGCTTAAAATTAATAAATAATTATAAAAAATTGATTAAATAACAAATTTAATAATAAAAAAACAAAAGTTCCATTATTTATTAAAAAGAGTTAAAATAAATAATTAAATTAATAAAAATTAATTAAAAATACGTGGCAAAACAAATGTTTTTAGGCCACATCAAATTCCCCCATACTTAATCATTGTTTGTCCTAAAAAAATCCCATGTTTTATTATCTTTGAAAAAAATTGTGATATTCATGTTGTTTCTCAAAATGTAACATGTCCAGAACTTTTAATAGAGGACTTAAAATAAATGTAAATAGGCTTTTTGAAAATAAATTGCTCATATGCATCTTTCCAAGAATAAATACTCAAAGTTATTCAAGAGTGTAATGAATCAACAAGAAATGAAAGTGTCATGCCTCATATGTTGTATTTCTTAGTGACTAAAATCAATCTAGGATCAAGTCCAAAGTCCTAGAGTGAAAAAAGTGAACTTTATGTGGATTTAAGGACATAACAGTAGGAACTTTAAACTTTAAAGTTTCCACATAGGTTCTAACATAAATAAATTATTTTCTGAATAACCTCAATGATACAACCTAAATGATTCCCATATAAACTAACCGACCCCTTATTCATTTGGAGTTCATCATTCCGCTCAACTTAATTAACTCATTTTTGACCCTTGACACTTTATTTATTATTCCCAAGCCATGTATCATGTTCCAAGAACTGTGCAATGCACTTATTCAAAGTGTATAGAGGGCTTATAGTAAACAGAAATGTACCCAACATCTAGGGTCTCAAAGACTCACCGTGGGATTCTGGATGCCCAAAATGCTCCAGTTTCAAAAGATTTTAATGAAATCCATTTACATTGTCTCATTAAGGTAATTAATTTAATAAAATATAGAACAATGAGTCACATATGATCAAAATAAAATTTCCAATTCCAAGAGTTATGATCATAATTCCATTAAAAGGGTACCCATGTAACTCTCGAAAATAATTCCTAAACCAAAATTTCCATTATATCACTAAGATATACCACTCAACAATCATGCATTATCACCAATTTCATATTCAAAAAAATCATAACTACTAGAAAGGTACTTGTCCTAAGGAAAGATCCAATTGAGTATTGTGTAAAGCCTAAAATTATGCAAAAAATCCTTAAGAAAATTGTCCTTTTTTCATGAAATTTTATGTTGAAATGGGAATTGATGGGCTTCCAATTATGCACAGTTTAGAAAAGTCGAGAATTGACCCCCTCCCCTACACTTAAAACCCAACTTTGTCCCTAATGTTGACTTCTAAAGTGGAGAAGAATGATTTGACAGTTAAAGTTCAAAACAGATTTCCAATTTAGTAGATTTATGACATGCATGAAGTTCACATTAATGTTTAAGAATATTGTTTTCAATAGAGAATAACTTCAAAGTATGATCATTAGCAAATACATGCATTAACATTTAATACAGTGACAATGATTTTCAATATAGCTCAAAAGTATCATATAAGGTGAATGTGTACTATTAATTGGGTCTAAGCATTTTAACAAAGTATGATTCAAATGGATGTTCCATATAACAGAAAGATTCATGATAAACACCCTATAGACTAATCGGTTCCGATGAAAAACACAACTACCAGCAAACATGTACCCCCCCCCCACACACACTTAATTTCATGCAGTGAATGGGTTTTAAACAATAAATTTCAGTTCATAGCAACATGCAAATGCATATATATTTTTAATAAAAACAAAATTTTGTAGTAAAAGATTATTAGTATATGAAAGATATGCAGCAAATTTTCAGCAAATATGTAGCCCAATTTCTTCAATATGTAGAATTTTTTAGTGAGCTGAAATTTATTAGAAAAAGCATGAGCTGAAATAAATGCAAAACATTGAAGTAATTCCCTTACTATGTTCTTGTTTTACTCCTTTAGCATTGGAATTCTACTCCTCTATGAGTCCAACAGCAGAATCCTAAAAAATACAAACCTTGAAAACTAGGACCAAAAACCACTAGAGTCCAGGAATACAAAAGGCATCACAACATAACTTTAGTCAATGTAAAACAAGAACATAATTAAAAGTAAACACAAAAGAAAGGATATGGGTTGAATCCCATGGAGCACTGAATTTAAAGTCATCATTTAGACTTTATTTAATTACAATATTTTATTTATTAAAACAACAAAGACCATGGGTATCCTCCCATGTTGCGCTATGTTTACAGTCTCCAGCCGAACACACCTAGAAACTAACTGTAATCACTAGGTGGAGATGGTTTATTTAATAGGAACCACCACATGTGTTTGGCCCAATTATTTTTAATATAACAATGAAAATTGTGGGTTCCCAAGATAAACAAAACAAAACACTCATAGCTTATAAAAATTCTAAAACACCACCCATTAGCCGTTATAGAGATGGTTCTTTCAACTTCTGTAATTATTTCAGATTTGACTATATTACAATTTTTAGTAAGAGGAAGAAATGTATTAGGTGCATCAAAGGTTATTACAATGTCCTCATATCTATCTTCATCAACTTCAGCACTAACAGATTCACATTCAATGGTAAAAATGTTTAAATTCTGATTTGCAGGTTCAACAGGAGATTTAATTGATTGTTGGACAGAATTGTGAACATTGAAACTCAAGTATGATTCCCCCTATGAACCATTATTAGTAACACAAGAAGGATCAACACCCTTCATATTTGAGGATGAAAGTGTCAGACAGGGATGGTAATTTATTTTATCACAAAAATATTCATGTCTAACCATGTCGTAAATCTCTTCTAAATGATCCTCATCTTTTAACACACACTAAACATCTACTGCTTCTATCAATTCAATTATGCAACCATCATCTCGTGTGTTTTCAACCACTACATCATGTTCAAATTCTAAAATCTTACTTTCTAAAACCGTGTCTTATGAGTGTTGGAATTCAATTTCAAGAGAATAATTGTACAATTATGTTTCAATAATTACAATTTCAAGAATTTTCAAATTAATAAAATTCTCTTCAAGTTAGCCAACACTGATTTTCATTTCATTGTACAACGATTCTGAAAAGTGATTAGTATGTGAATAATGAAATTAAAACTCATCAATTAGCCTTTCTTCAAATATCATTCCATCATCCTCATCATCCAAAAATAGTTAACGAATTATTGGGTTTACAAATTCAAAACAAGGAAGAGTAGTATTCAGTTCAAGTTAAAAAATTTTAGATTCTATGATTTCCTGCTTATGGTTATCTTCCAATTTTTTACCCATTTCTAGTTTAGGTTTAGTATTGAAAATGTTAGAAAGATTAGTTGAAGAGTTTTTTACATTCACATTTTCAGTTTCACGTTTGACTTCAACCCAAGTAACTTCATTCTCAAAACATCTAAAATAGTAATTTCTCTCTAATGTAGGAATTATGAATAGAAATGGGAATTAATTTTCAATCTATTTCAATTTTGTTTCAAAATTGAACAAGTCAACAACAATAAATTTATTTAATGGATTTTAAATGTTGTGTTATTTGTTTAATGAGTTGGTTATTTCTAGATGTGGTTCAACATATTCAGATTCTTCAAAGTAAATTGTTTCTTATATCATTTCACTATCACATTCCTCTTCCACTTGAATTTTGAATCTTTTATAAACATTTTTTTCATTTTAATGAAATTATTCTTGTTCATTAACCCTATGTTGTAATTCCAAAAGCATGTTTTCCAATTGTTTTATTCTTTTATCATGCACTTGAGAATCTCTAATTTGAATTGCATGGGTTTGGTTAAACCATGTGATCCAATTATTCTCCATAGAATCCAGTTTGGTTTCAATTAATTCAAGTTTATCTAGTAATTCAGGATTAGATTCAAATTTTTCATCTTCTTCAATGCAAAAGTCTAGTTGTGACTCGTTATAGACACACTGCTAAGCAGTGTGCCCATAACAACTAAAACAAACATAGTAGAATTCATGTCGATGATTCTAGTCCTCAAAATGGTCTAGTTTTTTTGAAACTAAAAATAGTTGACTTTAAACACAAAAAGATTCACAATTAATGTAGATTTTTAATGTTCAACAAAAGCAGTAGGTTCCCGTTCAGAATGTTTTTAAGAAGTTTTTTTGTTATGTTTTTTTTTCTATTCTATTTTTTTACATTAAGAACACTCTATGTGTGCCTTCATTGGCAAAGACGCAAAATTTTTAACTGAATGGAGGTCATCATAGCCCTCACAAATAAATTTATTAACTTACACTAGCACAGTGGTGCACGGTCAATCCACAGAGAATGTAGGAGAGTGAATTCTATGGTTTTTGAATTTTAAACCCCCACTGTTGTCAGTAGTGGGGAAAAAATCTTTATAGTTTTCATTTCTTTTCAAAAATTTTTATTCTTTTCTTTAAAAAAATACTAAATCAATTACTAGAATACTGATGAACTAAGAACTACACATAAGCTAACATAAGAAAACAAAATACTAGAATAAAGAAGCAAGGTTGAAAGAGAAGATCAAATGTATCACATGAGAATTAAAAACTGTTGGCTTAAAGGATATCTTCCCCACTACACTTTATTGAATCATACCTCAAGAAAAAAGTGATAAATCTCTCTCACCAGGAAACTCAACACACTATAAACTAATTTTAGGAGTTCGGAAAACTAAATTCGGCTAAACATCATGATAATTATAGAATGATAATATTCGGAAATAAACTCGCCATAAATTTCCAGATGTAAAGACATTAACGCTTCAAAATTTTATTCAAGAACTACCTTGCCAGTAGATCTTGAATTAATTAATTATGAAAACAATTGAGGTGTGAAGAAACTAAATAGAGAATCATTAATCAGCCTCCCCAATTGATTACAATTCTGAAAAAAAATGTAGAGTTAATGAAGAAGTCGAAAATATTTACAAATAAAATTGAATTCTTGAGCTAACACAACTCATCCTTCGACCATCTTGATTAAATATTTGGAAAAAAATCGATTAACGAGTACTGTGAAATAATGTAAAAGAAGTGTAAAGAACTCCATTAGTGATGCTCTGCTCTCGATCTCCTTACCTTCATGTCTACTCTATCATATCACAGGAGTCTCCACTCTTGAAAAGTATGGCTTGGAATTCTGATTGAGAGTCCCTGCTCGTGTCTGATGTGATCATGGAATGATGAATCAGAGTCTGAATGACTGTCTCAATCTACTCTTGAATAGATGTGTTTGTGGAATTAATGAGCATCGATACTCCATTATCAAATTCTTCTGCATCTCTGTTTTAATACCCTATGTCATTTACTACTTGTCATCGCACACTTCATCCGACATAGTCTATGTCATAAATGCGCACTGCACACGTGCGTTTTTCGCGACAGGCCGGTCGTACTAATTTTCCTCATGTAACTAACTCCTGCTGAGTTAATTAAGTGAATCTACATGGGAACTCACTTCCCGTATGAACCTGTAATGTTAGAACATAAAAATAATTGAATGAAAACATAAAGAAAGAAAAGTATTTATTATTTTTATAGTTTAATGTTATAGTATCTAGAATTATTTATTAAACAATCTTAAATGATAATTATTATAAAATTTTATTGTAATAATTATTAATAATTAAATACATAATTAATAAAATTAGTATGTTTTAAATTTATTATAAATAATTATGTTATTAGTGTATGTATAATTAATAGATATGTAGTATAACTAAATTGAATTCATAAATTAAATCTAAATTAATTACGTTATTAAATTTAATTCTTATATTTATTCTGTTAATGTTGAATTATAATTAAATTATTAATAAATTTAATTTAGTTAACAAATAATTTTATTTATAAATTATAAATTTTTATTGGTTTGTCTTATATATTATTTTATTAGTTATTTATTTATTAATAATACAACTGTTTTTATATTAAAATTATTATATATTATATTAAGTTTATTTGCATAACTAATTAATTATTAACTTTTAATTTTATTTTCATATATTATTATATATATTTTTTTAATTAAATAATTCACTTTTCCCCCCTCTCCCCCAAATCATGCTGCAATGTGAGGGGGGGTCCTATTTCATGAATATTGCAACGCCTCCCCTATAACAGGTCCAATACGGCGGCCTTTTAGGCATCACCTCATCTTCCTGAAGAACAAGAATAGACCATGCCGCTTCAGCGCTCCACCACCCCCCCCCCATCGAGTTCTTCTCGTGGTGGCTTTATACATGCAACAACGCGACGAAACAACACAGCTTGTCTACGTTGTAGTAATCACCGGCGGCCTATCCGGTTTCACGATGGTCCAGCTATGAATCTTCTGTGGTCAAGCCCTTACCGCGATCAACTACCTATTTGTGACTCCACCTCCTCGTAACAGAAAACCTGAATCAGCCACCTTTTCAAAGCCTCTCAATAGCGAAGTCCTCCTAAGATGCGGTAATGATGGTTCCACGACCTGGCATCCTTTTGTCACCATAACATTGCAAGCTTCCAACACGGCGGAGCTCGGTTCATGAAAGGGTATCAACATCAACAGTGAAATCTCTATCTTCAACAGAATGAAAGTCGGCTTCCATATTTCCGATTAGGCACAAATGGTTTTCAAAATCAGAAAACTGGATTTTATGCCTCATATGTGGCGATTTAGGATTAGATTTGAGTTTTTAATGTGTTCCCTTGTTTGTTTTTTAGGTGATTTTGAACTTATGAGAGGAAGAATTGATGTTTGTGGCATCAATATTATGCAGCAAGACCGTGAAATAGAAAACCACTCACTGAAGAGTTGCTATGGCAATAGGAAACAGTGGTTGTGGAACCATAAAAATTCTACAGTAGAAGTAACACTGTGAGACAGTGATGGGGTGGCACGGTAGCACCGTGAAAAATTGTTCTGATGGCTGTGTCACCGCAAAAGGATTTTGGTGATAAATTAAGAGATACAATGCCTAGAGACACCATGACCGGGATGAAATCGTGCACCTGGAAAATAAAAAAGTAAATAAAATAAATTAAAACATAAATTTAAATTGAACAAAACAAAATAATTAATAAAAACTAAAACATAATTAAAAAAATTGAAAATATAGATACTAATAAATTTAAGTAAACATTTAAAACCAAATTAACTTAAGTTAAATTATTATTAACAAAAAAATATCAAAATAAAATTATTACCAAATTAAACTAAAATTAAAGAAATCAACTAAGCTATTGAAAGTTAATATAAAAATAAAATAATTATAAAACAAAATTTAATTATTAATAATAGTAACTGTATCAGATTAAATAAATTTAAGGTAGACAAATAATTATTATATTATTAAACCATTTAGTTAATTCGTGATATTTTAAATAAAAGACTTTATAAATGAAGTAAGTCTATAATATTTTATTTTATTTAATGAATTATTAAAATATATCTAATAATTAGGTTATATTATTTAATTTTTATTACATGAAATTTTATATTAAAATTAAATAATTAATGTGCGAAAGAAAACTACTTAATTGAATAATAAATGTTAAATCATTAAATATGCTGACATAGATACCAACCTAAATAAAAATTAATTATACTTTAAAATAAAGTAAAACTAAGGATAAACACTTTTAATGCTTAAAATAAAAAAAATAATTATAATAAATTTATTAACTAACTAATTTAATAATAAAAAATCAAAAGTTACATTTGTTATTAAAAAGAGTTAAAATAAATAATTAAATTAATAAAAATTAATTAAAAAGATGTGGAAAAACATGTATTTTTAAGGCCACATCAGTGAGCTTGAATCCTCAATATGGGTTGAATATGGAAGAAGCTATCATCAATTAATAGTAAAAATCAATATTCGAATTTAAATAACTAATAAAACATGACATTTAATTAAATTGAATATTTTTCAAAGATAATAAAAAATAAACACAGAATATAAGAAAAGTAAAAGTCATTATATTTAATAAGTAAAAATACAATTAAATTTATCTAGATATAATATCATTGTTAGAATATTTTGGATAAATATAACTATATTTTAAATAAAACAAGATATTAAATTTTGAATGTAATTTCTTAGAAACATGATACATATAGAATTATGTACATTTAAATGATAGTTTAGAACTCTTGGGTACAAACTTATCTTGTTTTTCCAACTATACTTATACTATCAAGATCATTCACAAGATAGTTCAAAACTACTGTGTACAAACTCATAAGGCATATCCAATGGATATTTCCCAGGAATCATATCGATGTTTCAAAGGGATATATATATATATCTACACCCCATCCATGTCTACATGAGAAAATAATTCTTTATATATTACTTAATTTATATAATTTATAAACATTATTCCTTATCATCAAATATATGTATTGATTAAAGGATATAGATTTGTCAATATTTCCCTAGTTAATAAAATAACATTTCATCTATACACCATAGGTGAAAATTGTATATGATTTACGAAATAATAAAATAAATGATATAGGAATATTTGTATTTAAGATAAATGTAATTTACAATGAAAAATAATTGTAAGGAAGTAATTGGTTCAAGAGAAATTCAAGAATTAAAAATTAAACTGAAATTATACAATTACATTTACAATTTGGAAACTTTAAATTCATTTATTAATTGATGAAATGACTTATGTTGAAACATAATATTAAATTATTTTTTAATAAATCTTTATAGTACATATCAACAAGGTAGTATATACTTTATATAAAGATATTTTGGTGCATAACATTATAAAATTATTCAATGAAGGGAAATTGAGATGAAGCCCCTTGCCCCAAACATTCATTTTATTGAAAGAATTTCAGTCTCCAATATATTGGTTTTGAAAATATTATTATATAAAATAGAAACATATTAATATTTTTAATATCAAATATGATCCTTTTTTAACATTTTACAACTCGTTAATTAATAATAATTCATTATTTTTATTACTTCTGATGTTAACTTCCTTGTTTAATAAAACATGTTTTCTAATTAAATATTTATTTATTGAAAATAATATAGAGTTTAATAATATATATAATAATAATCATGAAATAAGTATCATGTTTATACTTAATTTATACTTTAAATAACAATCAAGAAATATAGTTATGAAAAATGTAATATGTTACAATCATGAAGACTATTGGTTGTACATACACCAGATTAACGTTTTATTTATCAATTTATCATTATAAATAGTTGGTATGTAATATAATATTTTTAAAAAATTATCATTCTATCATATATAACATATTATTTATTTAAATATAATTTTATATATCATCCATGTGATGTGGTGATGAATGGAGAGTCACATCCTTTCCCGAAGGCGGTAGTCCACACATACACGAATGATGTTATCAAATATGGGTGGAGGAATATTTTCGTGGTACTGTAGAAGTACTGTAGAATGCACTATTTCTGTACTGTATCAGGCACTGTTCGGTACTGTAGTTTTTGTAACTATTCATCCATCTGGGCCTTTGGGCCACCGGTTTGGTTCTTGTGTCTTGAAAGGCTTTCATGCCACCCAAGGCTTTCGGTCCAGTTGATTCTCAATGGCTTCGGGCCAACTTAAGGCCTTAGGGCCACCCCAAGGCCTTTGGGCCACATGAATTCGGGCCCCAGACACACTAAAAAAAAGAGCAGCCCTAGAAGAGGATTTAGAGAATGTGCACTCATCAGAGCAGATCCAAATGGATTTTCAGAATGAGAGGGTATGGCTATGCCATCGGTACCAGCCTGTGCTTGCACGGGAAGCCTACCCAGACGGTCAAGCAAAGGTGGAGAGATACTATCAGGATACATATAATAGGGAGGGGTAGTTCCTTGTAGATATTCTGGTTGAATTCCCTAAAACCTTCAGGTCATGTAATTTCCTAACCCTACGGGCCATGTAATCTCTAAGCCTACGAGCCTTGTAAGGGTTCCCCCTCATCCTTTGAATGGGGGGTTACCAATAATAAATAAAAATGAAGGCCTTCAGGAAATTCAGGCTATATTACAAAAATTATAAATACATCATTATTATAATAATTGGTTCATTTATCTCACATATAAAATTTATCATCCAATTTACCTCATTCCATGATAAGTGTTTTTGGAATATAAATCGCATCATTTCGCTAGAGAATAGTCCACTATACACATGAATCAATTTACCGAATATCCTCTAAAAAAAAGTGTAAATAAATTTATAAATGATATAATGAATAAAGAGTTATAATTATGATATATTATATATATATATATATATATAATTTTTATCCATCATCACACCCAACCATGATAGGTGGTAGTGAAAAAATGAATGACATTGGTCCATGAGGTAGTAGTTTTCCTAACACATGAGTGATGATTTAGTAACCCATTTAGTGAAAGTTTATATGTTTTCAAGTAACTACATTAACATGAAAAATTATTAACATATTTATTATTTTGACGGTTTTAAAACAACATGGTCAAAAATATTATAGAAAGAGGTGGAGGAAAAATAAAATAAAAATACTTCTTAAATAACGTTAACTCTTCTTCATGTATCTTCCATAGGTTTTAACCAGGTCCATCCTAGGATGGATTTATGAATAAAATGAGGATTCTACGATCACAAGGAGTATTTTTTTTAGATCATGGTAGTCCCTGTTTTTTTGACGCTGTGAAGAAGAAAGGAGAGGGGTTGTCTTTTATAAATGAGGTGAGTGTCAAAATTTTATGTTTTTTAAAACAACCAATCATAAGAACATTTTAATCTTTTTAAAATTCGCTAAAATGAGTAATTCTAGAAACATGAAGATTTATGGTAAAAATTTTACTATAATCTAGGTTTTTAATAAGATGTTATGTAATTTTAACCCTTATCTCTTAAGTTTAATCACCCAATAAATCCATTGTTACCTTAACCATAATGTTATATTTTTACTTCATTAACAATTCATTTTGGTAAAAAATTATGTTCACCTATTATAAATATATTGAATCTCTTTTAAAAATCTAAATTCATTTATGTGGACATAATTTAATTTAAAATTAATCACATATACATTATGTGAATGGTGGTTTTTGAAGAGAAATGATAAAAAGTAAAAAATGTTTTTATATCAGTATTAAATAGAAAAATTATTCCAATAAAATATAGTAGACTAATATTTATAAAATTTAAATAATATTTCTTTAAAAAAATAAAAATGAAATTTTACATTATAATTTATTTAAACCAAAATCCATTTTGAATTAAAATGAATTATTTTTTAAAACTAATTGAAAAATGATTCTATTGAGGAAAAACCAATATTCCACTCTAATATAATTTTATTACATAGATTTTAAGAAAAATATGTGTTTAATGAAAACATATATAATTGGTAAAAAAATAATTTTAAATATAGTTTGTAATGAGTTGCTAAATAGTCATTTAAAAAAAATAATTCTTTATAAATCTATTCTTTTATACCAAATGATTCATGTTTTTATTTATTATTAACTAATAAAAATGTACATATATAAAATATATATATTCACAATTTAATTTTATTCTTTCCCATTAATTTTCCATCTAGGTTATAATTATAGTGTTTAAATTATATTATAGTAGAATGTTGTGTGCATTTATAGTTATGAAAAAAATTAAATTTACTATGAAATAAATATATTGTAAAAAATTGTGTTACCATATTATCTTATAATATTGGTATTTCTATTCAGACATTTTATTGAATAGAATGTTATTTTTTTAGTATTTAGGGGTGTTACATTCAGAGACTAGTGGATAGATTCTTGGATTGATGTAGGATGGGGAGGTTTATGACTCATTGGTTACATGGATGATTCAAGGTACAATTTGTGTCTTCTCTACTATAGCTGAGATTTCATTATAGAAATTAGAGTGCATGAATCATTCCTTCTCTCATCCCTCATTGAGATCTTTATATTTCATTAGATCATATTTCTCAACCTTTTATGTTATAAAATCTTATCGGGGGCTATTCAGTTATCAAAGACTTCAGTTGACTATGTGACCTGACTCATGGAGGAGAAACATTCACATGTGAATTCATCATAATGAAGGTGATGCCTTATGTTGTAATTATAAGTATAGATTGGATCTCCTTAGTACAAGATGGATCTGGTTGTAGAATAAGCGTGAAGAAGTGGATGATATATTAAAATTTGTTTTTGTAATTTTTTTAGAAATGATGAGTGAGGAACCTTCATGTAAAATTTATAATTAATTTATTTAATATTTTAATAATTAAATTCCTGGCCTTATAAAATTAATTAATTTGTGAATGTTTATAATCCCAAAAGAATCTTTATGTTTAAATTCATTACACTATGAGAATCCATAGATTTAATCAATCTAATGTTGATCCACACGTAATCATTTGATATCTAAGGAACACCACTCGATCTCCAGTTGAAAGCATAGAGAATAAAATATCTTCTATTGTTTAGTATTGATAACTCATTCTTCTGTCTTAATGAAATATCTCTTTCACTTCTCATTCTTGTAGAGGGAGGGAAGGAGTATTTGATAGGGAAATCATTGTGTTCAAGAAATATCTATTTTCAACCTCATATTCAAAACACAATAGACATAGACTCCCATTTAAGCGTTTCGATTTGTGATAAAAAAAGTATTTAATTGCATACCTACCATTATATAAAATTCACTAGCATTAATAAATAATACTCCGCAAAATATTAATTATATAATTATTATTTTGTGTTGTGTTCTAACCTGCAGAATAAAATGATTATATAAGGGACCTTTTAATTAATAGTTGTCACTGAACTCGCTCTTGGTCTATTCGAACTCTGCTAGAATTTATTAAACAACATAATAAATTTTTTATCCATAAATAAATATTTTATTCACAATTATGGAAATACTTTTTTATTAAAATATTTGATAAATAAAGTAAATATTTTATTCACAACCCAAATTATAAATATTTTTTTAATTTTTGTGATGAATATAAGATGAATAAAATTATTACTCAGACATGAGAATAATATTTATTTCATTAATTATACTCAATGATAATTTAATTGAGATCAATAAAAACACTTAGTATGTGACCCTTTATGATTCGTTCTCATTGAAATTAGGTAGGAATTCCTCGATTACAATATTACTATCTATAAATATTTTAAGGAACCTACAAGAACGAACATAATTTTGACACATTAACAACCACAAAAGAATTCTCACTCGGTCATATAATCCCTTTATCATAATATCTCATCAAGCAGGTTGCACATCCATGCCACCAAATTATATTCTCAGTTTGTCTTACATTAAATATCTAAAATAAAAAAGTCATTAAATCATGGACATTGAATTTATTGGTATGGTAATATTCGAAAAAATAGTCTGATATATCAACTTCCAAAACGATTTAGGGACAAATCCTCCATAAACTTATTCGTTAATGACATGTCACTTGTGATGAACCCAATTTATCCACCTTCCCCATGAAATTTAATAAAAATGGTCTATAATATATATCTAATCATGTGAGTTGTAACAGTCACTAATAATAATCTTAATGTCTAAGGACATTCACACATGCCTGTAGACAAGAATATCTGATGACACCTAAACATGATTATTTCCTACGGGGAGGTCGGTTCTCATAAACTCCCATATTGAATATCACTATGTGGGAACTT
Organism: Viscum album; assembly: GCA_963277665.1. NCBI lineage: Eukaryota > Viridiplantae > Streptophyta > Magnoliopsida > Santalales > Viscaceae > Viscum > Viscum album. The sequence goes on from OY728128.1 coordinate 1,373,110,909, forward strand.
AATTAGAATAATCCTCATGTAATTACATGTACATCCACCTGATAATATATCTACTATGTTCCCAATCATATTACATTATATAACCACAAAACATTATTTTAGAATACCATCATCGAACATCAAGGTTCTCATCAAAGTGGGGAACTATTTGAACCTTATCAATGAGATGTATACTCTAGTACATAATTACCATAGATTTAGGTATAACAACAGACAATATATAATAAAAAGTTCTTTTTACATTAAATTCATATAAAATACATGTAATCAACGTAAAAAATAGGTAATAGAACACCAACTCCAACAAACTCTTACATGAAATAGATCGAACATCTTATGACCTTCAGTCTACTATACCTGACATGATAGTCATGATTATTCAAATTCATGGCCTTAGTCCAGGGGGTCTACCATGTTTTATTCTATGTAAATACTACTCACTAAAAATTCTCCACTATAAGAAAAATAACCCAATAGATGATACTTATGATGTATGTGCTTCATCCATTTATGTTACCCTGAATCATTTGAAAGATTCAGTGATTTAGACTTATCATATAAGGGTGTGATAGGATCTGTACTTCTTGATACCACAAAAATCTCTTGTTCAATGTTCTGTATCCATACTTCTTCATTAACAACCACATAAGTTGTAATATACTTATACTCTAATATATAATCTATAACCATAGCCTTCATTGAGATCCTCCAACTCAAAGCACCTTCATTAAAAGTGACGTTGTATCACCTGGGTGAATTCATGTAGTGTTGATCAGCAAAGAAACTATAATCTTTTTATCCTATGGTGACAATTTCCTCATCCCCTCCATAAACAATGAACATATCCTTAGTATGCCTCAGATACTTAAGTACAGTCTTGACTATCATCTAATGGTGGTCACCTACATCATATAAATACCCTCATACCAAATCTAATGCATATGATACATCATGAACAGTATATAGAACATCATGCATGACAAACCCAATCATTAATGTGTATGATACCCTTGTCCTTCTATTTTCTTCATCATGTTTCTGAGGACACATTTTTCTATGAAAGATGAATTCTATGGGATGTTGTGAATAATGCAATCATGTATTGTTCAATATAAATACATTAAGTATATTGTTCTTCTATATACTTGGATTTAGGTTTATAAAACTCTTGGTTCTATCAAGAAATATTTTTATCCCAATAATATATGTTTCCTCACCTAATTTATTCATATATACTTATTTTTTAACAAAGCCTTAACAATCTATATGAGTATTATTTTATTTCTAATGATTAAGATTTCATCAATATATATTATTATGAAAATGACTACAATCACACTAAACCCTTTAAAGGATTATGGATTGCATTCATTCTTTATGAAACCAAATTCAAATATATCCTCATGAAAATTAATATTCTATGACTTTGATTATTTCATTATTACATAAATGGATCTTTGCAAAATGCATACCTTATTGTAATACATTTGAGTCATAACACCTCTTCGGATGTGCCATATATATATCATACTATAGGATCCCATTAAGGAAGGTGGTTTTGAAATCCATTTTTCAGATCTTATAATCACAAAAATATGCATGGGAGTGTAGAATTCTGATTGATTCCATCATATTAAATGTTGAAATAGATTCATTATAGTAAATTTTGTGACGTTGTTCTAACCATTTTGCAACCACTCATGCCTTAAAGGTACTGAATTGTCCTTAAATGACATGTTTAATCTTGAATACCCATTTTCACTAAATGGTATTTAAATCCACTTTAAGATCTTAATATATCTGAACTTGCTTTTGGTATATGGAATCCAATTCATAATTCATGGATTCTTGAAAGTGGGAAAAATCTGTTCCACTAACAGCTTCCTCTAGGTTAGAGGACCCTTATTATCATCTAATAATGATGCCCTATCCTCAGCGACTAAAAAAACATACCATTTTGTAAATCTAACATATCTAGAACTCGTATGCATTAATTGTTCCTCTATCACAATTTCTTATTCCATACGGTATTTGGGAATATTTTCATGTGCCAACTATTCAGCATCATGAGTGTGAACTTCATAGTAGTCTGTTTAGCTCCAACAATCACTTTTAGAGATATGGAATTTGTTAATAAATGTGGTACACCTATCAACCACATCCTTTTTAATGGAGGATTGTATAGGTAGTACATGTCACGAACCAACCTAGGATGACACTGAACGAGTTAGCCGAGCTGGTATGCGACGTGCCCGGAAGGGCATTCCTGATCCCCAAGGGCTGGAAAACGGTGAAAAGCATTAAAATATCATTGTTGGAATGATTTTTCCCATGAAAAAAAGTTAAACAGATAAAAAACTGATGATAAAATAAAAAATAATAGTAGAAATAAAATAAAACTGAAGGTACCACCTTGTGACCTTATAGGTCACCACTAAACTCAGACTCAAGACAGCTCTGAAACTGAGTAGCTGAACCGAGAACTCAATCAAGAACTGAACATGCAACTGAAAGAATATGATATGCATTAGCACTGAGAAGATCAGTAGGGATGCCAAATATAACCACAAAATCCAAGAATTCCATTTCCCAAAACTGACTAATAACCCAGGTTTGAAATACAAATATAAAATTCGGGTTTTCACATTTTAAAATAATCAATATGTTTTTCACATTTAAAAACCCAGCACATTCTATACACCATTTCCCAAATCATATGTACTTTTATAAATAAAATCCAAAATAGAATATACCAAAGCTGGGATAGAGTAAAATAAGTAAAAAGTGAAAACAGAGAATAAACATGTGAAATAGAATGTAAACAAACAATTTAAATAATCCATTAACCTTGGGTGATCCCAAACATCCCTTGAAGACGCATGGGCGTACTCAGTTTCAGAACCACTTGCCGGTGTGTGATTAAATTCTTAGGTTTATAACCAACTGGTCACCCTCAAAGTAATAGAACTAGCAGCACTCCCCATTGGCATATACACCTACCAGGAGGTACCAACCCGTCTAATCGGAGCTAATAAGAAACTATCACTCGATCAACTATAAGACGCCCAAGAACCCATGGTGGTTATAATAATACTGTGTAGGTGGGAAGGCACTCGCATGCATGGCTCATCTCACAACACTTTCCTACCCCAAAAATAGACACTTCTTATACATTCACCCATAAAGGGTTACACTAGACAAGAGATCCTCATATACATGTTTAATCATTCACATTAAACAAAGTTCCAAACGGGCCGTCACATCATGTTCATATCAAAACCATTTTTTTAAAAACCATTTAAAACTCCAACTAGGGACACACACAACTTTCCAACACAACCCATTGTAAAATTTAACACTAAATCCACCCATGAGTTAATAGTGTCAAACATGCCTTTATGTCCAAGGACTCCCATGCATTTTTTTGTAAAACCATTCAAATGTTTTTAGAAAAAGACACAAAACGTCCAAACGGACTCTTGAGGCTAACATTATCTGAAACGGACACTGATTGGCTAAACATGCACACCCTTTGTGATCTCCTTACAACCCTCTCATAAAAGCCACACAAAGGAAAACTTATTATTTAGAATGAAAAAAAAACATTTAGAATACCAAGGATTTATGAAAACACTATTTTAAATGTCATTTTCATTTGAAGGCACATCCATGTCTGCACTTAGCGCACCCATGGATGTGTCAACATCCAATGAAACACCTACAGTTCTAGAAAATAACCAACACTATTTCCACAACACTTTCACATTATTTGAAACTAAAACCAACTACTTACATTATTTGAATAGAACGCTTCACCACATTATAAATAAAATATCCTACTTTTTATAACACCTTAACAAAATTAGCACGATATACCAATAAAAAATTATACAAGAAACTAAATTCACAAATAACTAATACCAACACACCACATAATGAAAGATAAAAATTTCATAAAAACCCTAAATTCTACTTTTAAAAACTATTGAATTTTATCAAATATGTTAAATACAAATGATCAAAGATCCCCCTATTTATATGCATATGAGAAATTTTCTAGCAACTTCCAAAAATTTAATGAACACTAGAAAAGATCAATTGGATGTATACTAAGGCTGTGAATCAATTATAATATAATAATTTAGAGAATTCATGTGTTAAAGGAATGCATCATAAATGACGAACTCTGATTCCCCTATCTCAAAGACACGTAATTTCCAAGCCGCTTCAATGAAATGAAGGATAACCCCCAGGATGTAAGAGACTGTATGCCGCTGGCCGGAGCAAATGAGCTGGTAGCCAGAGTGCAAGCGTCGTAGGTTGTGGGAACAGCAAGGTGCAGTAGCGAAGAGGATGGAGCTCCGGCAATAAGGCAGCTGGCCAGTGCAGTGTCTAGCCGGAGCAGTACCGGCAGGCCACGGGTGGCCGGATGTTAGAACGGTGGTATGCGGGTGGTCGGAGGAATGAGTGGCGGTCTGTGGGTGGTTGGAGCACGATAAAGAGGCTCGGACGGCTGTGCGGAGACTAGGGAGTGATTAGGAGGAGAGGACGAGGTGTGAGCCTGAGGTTGGGACAGTCGCTGCGGAGGCCTACGGGGACGAGGCGGCCTAAGCGATGGGAGGTGAGGCGAGGTACGCGGTGGTTGGGAGGCGAGGGCCTGGGCAGGGGGTGCGTAGAGGGGAACGTCAAGGGGGGAGGGGGTCATGAACGGGGATGGGGGTGATGGGAATTTGGGATTTTTTCATTTTATTATAATAATAATATAACAGAAATAGTAATAATACCATTAGAAACATTAATATTCTCAATTATAATAACAAAACAATATTATTATTATCATTATCATACATTATTTTAATTTTTTTTTTAAAACTTATTCCACTTATTTTTCTTTTTACAAAAACCGGGTCATTGTGCGCTTGTTGAAAAACATAATAAAACAGAAGAAAGTCGCAAGCCTCAAATCATACCACTTTTGAATTGACACAACACCTGCAGATATCTTGCCACTACAACCCACTGTGCGGTGATCGCACACGGGTCTGAAACCCGCTTGAAATATTAAACGACAATATATTAATCTGGGACCCACCCCAGACATTGGCATGACAACCCATAGTGAAGAATTAATAAAATAATAATTAATTTAAAAATGAGGGTTTGATAATTCTCCCCACAACAGACACATTCTTTCCAAAAAAAGCTAACCAGTCAAACAATAGACAAAACCATAAACCATGTCTGATTGAAACTGAAAGAAACCACAATTCAATGACAAAACATTAACAATAGAAAAAAATCAATAATACATTAAATGTTTCATTGTCAACACAAAACAGAAAACCTGGACTAAGGATTGACAACCCGGGTAACTCCTGACTGTGTTCAAGCTTCACCCCAATACCTATGGTTAGGGCTCTGATATCGGAAGCATCTCTAGTTTCATAGTCAAATGCTGGAATTCTTCCATTCATAGCATCTTCTTCATGTGACGCTTCCTGTAAAACTTCTCTAGATGACCCAAACACCAGAAATGATGACTCATCTTTCGAGGGATGTGACATGACGACTTCATGTGCCCGAACCAGCCACATTGTTGGCACAACACTAAATAGTCCTTTAAACAGAAAGTCAGAACCATTGCAAATGACTCTTTAGAAGCTAGTCCCTCTTGCGCATCTTTATCACAAATTAATGAACCTTCATGAGCAACAGAATATGCTGGATTTCCAACCATCTGTGCTCTGGAGACCAACTCATCTAGGAATGTCTCATCCACCAACATCTTGAAAAGATGATCTTTAGAAAGGATGACCCTCTCCTTATTCTCTGGATAAAGACCCCTGATGAAGAGAGAAGTCTACATCCAATCCTGCGACGCTACCTCTGGTGAAAAGGACGCAAGTTCCTTGAAATGGTCAACATAAGTCTTCATTGTCCATTGGCCTTGTTGAATACACCAGAGCTCTTCCTTTTCATCATCTTCACCTCTTCATGTATAAAACATCAAATGAAGACGGATTGAAAGACATCCCACATCATCTTAACTTCATGTGATGGTGGGGAGAAAAACTCCCATTCATCAAGAGATAGACTATCAAACACACCCAAAATGGCACACACTCTAAAAGCTTCAGGAGTTCCAAATATCCTGAAGACACGTTCGACCTCTTCAATCCACTATGTTGCTTCTAACGGACCATGTTCACCACGAAGGATAGGCAATGTCCAAGAAGGACCAAAAATTGGGCATGACATATCAGAAACTGTGGAGACATTTCTAGGTGGAATTATTTGAACAACATATAAAACACAGATCCAAAACCAATATCATGTTGACGTAATATCATTGAACGTGATTTTATCCAAAAACAGCCAACTCAAATACAAAAAAATATAAACACAACAAATTTTTTTCTTTTTATATTTCAAAAACACCTTCTTTCAAGGGCTAATTTCCAAATATCAAACCCACTTTTCAAACCAAAATCAATTTCCAAATATTAATTTATTTTTTTAAAATCACATTAAAAAAACATGGTTAATCCTTTAATTCCAAGTACACACCTCAGTAATCCCATGAATCGTTGTGCATGTCTTCATACTCTTTCATCCGTATGCACCAACATGCCCTTCTCATGAATTTCCTAACATGTGAAAGCATTCAAAAAGAGTACCTGAAATTTCTCCCAAACCATATCTCTACCAGTTTCAAGAAAACACCGAATTTTTTGAACTAGAGATTTCAGATTTAAATACCCATTTCATGAACGAAAAATCATTTAAAAGATATCATTATCATTTAAAAACCCGAATTTTTAATTTTCCAAAGTTCACTTACACCAACCAATACAAACACAATAATAAACATGAATAAAACCGACAGAGTGATGGACTAGTAGTCATGCTTATACTGGCGACATGGTAGTGGGTCATTCCCCAGGTAAGAGTCAACAACTATGAGGAACTTAAACCACGTACTCAGACTCCACATGTGTCACTACTCCCTATGAAATCACGATGTAACACTGACCTGCCTCCTTTGTCATCCGTCACTCCAAAACAAATTAGAAAAAGACAAATACATTATTCTCGGACCACCCTAGGTACTCGAGGATAGGAAAAAGTGAGTTTTCATGTATTCCTTCCCTTACCTACCTTTCTTGTCTTGACAGTCCTAATCTCCATCTACCAGACACCTCAAATAACAAGGTCCTCCTCTAATACCATTTTTTCATGAACCAACATGGGTCGACCGTGAACCAATTATCCCAGCCGGTCTGCGACATATCCTGAGGGGCATTCGCGATCCCCACAGGCTGGCAACCAGTCCCTGGCATCAAAATTTGACTATTAAGAATTATTCGGCCCATGATCTAAAGATAAAAAAAGAAATTGATAATAAAAATAAAAACCAGCAGTGGAAAGAAAGTAAAACCGATTATAACTCTTTGTGACATTCTAGGTCACCACCCAGATCAGACTCAAGCCTACTCCAACACTGAGCAACTGAACCTGGAACAAGATCATAATCTAACCCTATAACTAAAAGAATATGATAGGCGTGATCACCAAGATGCAGATCAGGGATTCCAAATATAACTATAGAATCTAGGTATTCCCTTTCCCAAAATAGACCACTGACACGAGTTTGGAATACAAATATAAAAGTAGGGTTTTCACAATTTAAAATAAGCAACATGTTTTCCCATTTAAAAACCCAACACACGGTACATACAATTTCAAAAATCATTTTTCATTTTATAAATAAAATCTAAAATAGAATATATGAAAGCTGGGCTAGAGTAAAAACAAGTAGAAAGTGAAAACTAAAAATAAACTAATGCTCTGGAATGTAAACAAACTATTTTAAAAATCTGTTAACAATGGTTGAGCTTAAACATCCCGATAAGACCCTAATATGTACTCAGTTTCAGAACCACCTGCCGACGTATGGTGAAATTCTTAAGTATATAACCAACTTGCCTCCCTGATAGTAAAAGAAACTAGTGGGTCCCCCAACCTGGCCTGTACACCTAATAGTGGGCACCAACCCGTCTAATCGGGGCCGATAAGAAACCATGACTTGATCAACTATAAGAAAAACACGATCCCATTGTGGTTATAATAATAACGTGTATGTAGGTAGTCTCCTCCATGCTTGACTCATCTCACATCACTCTCCTTCCCCAAAGACTGACGCTTCTTATACATTCACCCATAAAGGGTTACACTAGAACAGAGTGCCTCATATACATGTTCAATCATTCACATTAAAAAAAGTTCCAAATAGGTCATCACATCATGATGATATCAAAATCATTTTCTAAAAACCCATTTAAAACACCAACCGGGCACACACACAACATTCCAACATAACTCATTCTAAAAGGTAATACAAAATTCACCCATCAGGTAAAAGACCCAAATGGGCCTTTATGTCTAATCTCTCCCATGCATTTTTTTGTAGTAGCATTCAAACATTTAATGAAAAACCCAAAAAATGACCAAACGACCTCTCAAGCCTAACATTTTCCGAAACGGACACCAAGGGAAAAATGGGAACACCAATTGAGATCTCCTTTCAACCCTCTCAAAAAATCCACACAAAGGACCAAAACATATTTAGAAATGAAAACATTTTATAAGACCATTGATTTATGAAAACACACTTTTAAATATCATTTTCATTTGATGGAACATCCATTTCTGCACCTAGCACACCCTTGGATGTGTCAACATCCAACGACACACCAACAATTCAACAAAATAACCATCACTATTTCCACAAAACTGTCACATTCTTTGAAACTAATACCAACCACTTTATTTATATTAAAAGAAAACACTAACACATTAAAAACCAAAGATCCGCCTTTTTATAACAACTTAACACAATTAGAAAGTAACAAAAATACCAAAATTATACTCCAAACTAAATTCAAATATAACAAATACCAACCCACAACATAATCAAAGATAAACATATCATAAAATCCCTGAATTCTACTTTGAATAACTATTTTATTTTATCAAATATGCTAATTACACATGTTCAAAGAGCCCCCACTTTATAAGCAGAAGAGATAATTTTTAACAACTGTTAAAAATTTCATAAACAACAAATAAGATAAATTTGATGTAAACTAAGGCTACAAATCAATTAAAATATAATAATTCAATGAATGAAATTTTAAAAGGAATACATCAGAAACGACAAACACATATTCCCCTACCTCAAAGATTCTTATTCATGCTGACACTTCAACAAAATGAAAGATTACCCACGGGAGGGGGAATACTGCACGCCGCTGGCTGGAGTAAACGAGCTGGAGGCCGGAGTGCAGGTGCTACTGGGTGAGGGCACGACAGGGTGCGGGCTTAGAGATGCAAGAGCTCAGGAAAGGAGGTGACTGACTAGAGAGGTGTCTGAATGGAGCTGGAGCGGCAGACTGCAGGTGGTCCGAGGCCGGAGCGGCGGTCCATGAGTGGTCGGAGGCCGGAACCGTGGTCTTTGGGTGGCTGGAATGTGTGCAGGAGGCATGGACGGCGGTGTAGAGGTTGGGGCGTGAGCAAAAGGCTAAGACAGTGGTGCAGAGGTTGGGGTAGGAGCAGGAGGTTGGGACCGTCGGCGCGGAGGCTGGTGGGAATGAGGCGGACAGGACGACAGGAGGGGAGGTTAGGTTTGCATTGGTCGGGAGGCAAGGGTGTGGGTAGGGGTGAACAACACAGATCCACAAAAGGGGCGGGGGGTTCATGAATAGGGAAGGGGGTGATGGGAATTACGGTTTTTTTCATTTTATATATAATAATAATATTAAAATAATATTGATAATAATATTATTAATAAAATTAATATTCTTAATAATAATAATAATAATAATAATAATAATAACGTGATATTATTATTATTGTTATCAAACATTCATTTAAATTTTTTTTTTATTTTTATATGTTTAATTATCTTATTCAGAAATTTAGGTCACCGTGCACTCGTCGCATGACTTAATAAAGTGCATTCAAGTTTCACGCCTTAACTCAGACCACTTGGGCATTCACACAAGCATTTAGGGCGATCTCATGACTACCGCCCACCATGCGGTGATCACACACATGTCTGAAACCCACAAAAAAATATTAAACGACAAAAATATTAATCTAGGATCCATCCCAGACCTTGGGACGAGAAAAATGAGGCAAGAATTAATAAAAAAATTAATTTAAATAGAAGTGTGTGACAATACCATTTTTTTCAATGGGATGGCCTATAAAGATACACATTTTCCTCGTGGTTTATTATTAATACATGCAATAGTCTTAACAAATTCTTCAAAACACCATGCATGTTATTAATAAAACACATGTTTCAATCCATTCTATAATTTATATGGTATACTAACTTTTACTTATGTTTATATTTGGTTTAGTACTTATTCAACATTTTATAACATGTATCCCCAGATGGATATTGGAATGCTCGTATTACTCATCATTGATCTCACAATTTCCAAAAAAGGTTAGGTTCTTCCATTAACTTACAACATTCCAATGATGTGTATAAAGAGGAGTGAGTTAAAGATAAAAACTCAAACAACCATAAATAATCAACAAATTTTTGATTTAGCTAAAATACACCATAGTATGACCAATGCTTCTTAATTTTTTAACCACACTGGTTCTCAAAACCAGTCTTTTCTTCCATAAATTTATCAAAAAGACACCAATTATACCTCACTAAGTAGAAACACCTATATCAACAATAAAAATCAAAAAAATTTATGATGTATGAGTACCCAACATTTGATTCAATAGTAAATAGTCCACACACAATGCTATGAACTAATTCAAGAATCTCTAAAGGCCTTTAACATTTACCACTAAATAAGGATTTGTTCTTTATTCCTTGTAAACATGTGTGATATACTCAAGTGGTTTTAGTTCAAAAGAATATAAATATCCAGCATTATATAATTTAGTTTGGTTCTTTTAACAGATATTAACTAGCTAGGGATTATGATGATGGGTGTGGTGCGAGACCAATGATATAACATTGTTATGAATTTACATTATTCGGTTAATGAAATCAAACACATAAATAATGTTATTAAAAGTTGAAATTCCATAAAAAATTCTATGTGTCTAAAACAATCATAATTTGTTCCAAAATATGAAAATAAATCTTTCCAAGTCATGCATGGATACAAAAATAGTGTTTTTGATATCTAGAGGTTCATAATAACAACCCTTTAGAACTGATATCATAGTGTTCGACAATGTGAGTTGGTAGTCCCCAAATGTTATAAAAAAATGTTTAACATTATTGACTGATCGAATATCTACCTATCCTTAGTTAACCTATCTAAATATAATTGGTTATGGAATTTTAATACATATGTGGGTAACAAAATATGTATCTAATTCTCAATTTGTAGAAACAAATAAATTTCACTTGATAAGAAATGATCCTCAATATTCCCCATTCTTCATTGGCTGGGTGCAATTTTTCTCTAATGGCCCATTCATTATTAATGAAAAAAATGCATCATCTTGTTCGCTTTCATTCCTTTTTATCTCCCTCTTATTAGAAGGTAATGAATAATATTTCATATGAAATCCCTTTTATTTTCATTTTAATTTTTTCACCATATTCATGGATGATTTTTCAAGATTTGTATCCTTATCTACTTGGTGAAGAAGAGTTAGATGATCTAACAGAGACTTCTCAATGTTTTTTATATCAAAATTCACAATAAAGTTGTATAAGCTCTGAGAGAGTGATGCCAGAATAAGGTTGGTGCCATGTTATTCAGGAACTCTAAAACATAGAACCTCTAACTTCTTAACGTAGTAAATAATTTTACTCTATGAGGCTAAGCTAGGGAAACCTCTCCATGATTCTCTGAATGATCACTTTGAAAATATTAGAACCTTTTTATCTATAACCATCCTATTAAAGACATAGATATTATCAAACTTTCTATACATATCCATGTTTTCATGAGACTACATTAGTTAACTAGACATTGATAAAATCATTAAAAAAATAAACATTGACCGTGTCACTCATTTTTTTCATATACAAGGAACTCTTTATCACATGCATATTTACTAGGTGGATCATAAATTGATGATTCTAGCACATAAGATTTTTTCTTAGGGCGTAGCACCACCATAAGGAGTCTAAATCACTCTTAGAAGTTTCCATTAGTTAGATGTTTATCTTTATCTAATATTGATTATAAGGATTGTTTTGATGATGAAATTTCCCTTTTATTCTATAATTAAAATGATAATATTAAAGGTAAATTTATTGATTAAATAATAAGTGAGATTTAATAAATTAATTATTTTATATATTTATTTATTAAATATCTTACTATTTTAACATGTCTTGATATCCCACAACATGGAACTCGGAATGTCTTTTTTCTTTAAAATACTAGTGTCAATGATCCCCATTTCTTTTCTAAATGATGCATACTATTCCCATCATTGCCAAAATAAAGTGATTATGTAGGTAGTATTTTCATCTACAGACTAACATCATCTTGATTAGTTGAGTGGCTTCCCCTATCATGAAATCCCAATATGGATTTCCTCAACACTTACCTCCAATTTAGAATAAAATATAATTTATCCATTAATGTCAAAAAAATTGTTAAGTAAACCCAAATATCTTATTGGAACTCCATAATAAATGTTATTGCCTAGGCATTGGCCATGTACTGTACATAGAATTCATGTATATATTAATCATTAATTGAATTAATGGAAAATAAATGGAAGAACAAATAATATCATATTAATTACAATAAATGAATTGACCATTAAAATTTTATTGAAACCATTATATAATTATCATGAAAACAATGTTGTTCCAATATATAAAATAAGGATATGATACTACAATTTTTAAATGCAATGTAATATTAATTTTGAGTATAAATGGCAGACCAAAAAACATTTACATACAACTACACAACATGTACATCGGTTTCCATACATCCATGTCACAAGGATAGGTCTTCTATGTGTCAAATTAGCTTGGAAACATGGTGTGTATATGCCTGCTAAACATGTAGTATCCTCTTACCATGCCCCAGGTTGGCCCGATCAAGACATGGTTTTCAATCAATGCAACCTGAGAAATTAATTGGATAAATCATCTACAAAAAATGCACATGGGTAAACAAAAGGTGCTCTAGATGCACACTGTGTAACCTAGTTATTACCAAAAAACATCTGACACTTCCAAATTACATCTTCGGTCATTATTCATTTTTTCCAAAATTTTAATTAAAAAGACACACGAAACAAACATTATTAATATTTTGATAATGTATCTATTTAAATATAACTAATGGATGAATAACTCTCAATAATTGTCTGACCAAAATTGTGCTTAAATCAACATTCAAATAAATAATTATAAACATAAGCACAACCAATATGATACCACTTGATGTATACGGGAACAACTAAAGTTTGAAGAGGAGGGACATATATTAATATTTATTTCAATAATCATTTACCGAAACAAATACATAGGATCTATTGCATCAAATTTATGATTAAGATATATATTATTTGAAAAAATAATCAATTGGAATCAAGAACATTCTTCATTCGTGAATGACTATGTTCTGAAAATACATTTTCAGATTTCCATCATTTCATTGTAAGGATCCAAGGATAGAATCCCTCAATCTGTGATCCACACATTCTCTTATGATTTCTCAGCAAAGCCACATGATCTCCGGTTTCACGTGGGGTGATTAAACTTTTGTGAAATTGGTCATTCTTGATCGCTCGTTCATTAGTCATTAATAAATCACACTATCACTTCTGATTCATGAGGGGGAGGGAGAAGAGATATTTAAGACAGAAATCATTCTGTGCAAAAATAATATGTTCTTAATTTTGTATTCTCTACACAAAGACATAGCCACCTATTTATAGAGTAGGGATTTATGTTGAGATATTATTAAATTACATATCAGACATTACATTACTATAATTTATTTTAATAAATCTCATTCCAGATAGTAATAATTTTATATTTATTATTTTATGTCATGTTCCAACATCTAAAACAAAAAAATATTTCATAATAGTCATGTTAATTAATATTAGTTACCGAACTCTGACTTAGTCTCTTCGATGTCTAATATATTTTTCTGAAAAACAAAATAAATATATTATTCATTAATAAATATTTTATTCATAGTATAGTGAATACATATTTATTAAAATATTTAATAAATAAAATAAATATTTTATTCATAAGCTAGGGAATAAATATTTATTTAATTTATTCGATCAATATCACTTGAATGAAATTATTCCTCAGAGCTGATCATTATATTATTCAATTAATTAAAATCAAATAGAAATTACTTGAGATCCATTGAAATACATAGTGTGTAACCCTATAAGGTTTTTTCGCCTTGGAATTAGGTAAGCTTGCTTAAAGATTAGGATTAATCTCTAGAAACAGATCAATGCATCAAAGGTAGTGAAATTAAAATTGAAACGTCGACAACAACAAAGGAACACTCACTGGGTAATATAATCCCTTTGTCATAATATCTCATCAATAAGTTTTCACATATGTGTCACCAAACTATATAATCGATATGTCTTTCATATTACTATAAAAAATAATTAGGTCATTCCACCATTTTAATGAAATTTTATAAGATAGATACATTCTAATGAAATGATAAAGATATTTGCTTCCATAAAGATGGATCAGACAAGTCTTTCCTCAACTAAATCATTAATGAATTGTTACTCATAAGGCACCCAACATATCCAACTTCTCCATGAACTATTATCATTAGTGTTTATGAATAAAAAATATGAATGTGAGTTGTAACATGTGTTAATAATCATCTTAATTATGAAGGAGTATCACACATGCTCTTATATATAAATATCTGATGTCACCAAAACATGAAGAATTCTTAATTGTGTGTCTATTATTAAAATCTCTCATCATGGAGATTACCAAGTGTGAATATCATGTGATTAATTCTCATATTCTTAAGATTAATCACACCAAACAATACATGTACTATATGTCTCATCATAGTAAATTATCTAACCAAAGAACATTATTTTAGAATACCTTCACATCACATCAACTTTAGCATCATAGTAGGGACCTGCATTGACCATATAAATGATATACATACTCTATGATATTATTAGATTTTTTTAATGAATAAACATAAATTATTAAATAATATGTTTTCCTTAATATTCAATACATTTATAATAAATGAAATGATAATAAAAATAGTTAGTCCTAGGACACTAACTCCAACACTTTATTAGAATATTGGAAATTTTAGATGTAGTATGGGATGCATCCATGTTGAAGGGATGATATTTTCCATCATTGGAGAGAAGAAATCTCACGAAGAGTATGATGAGATCACCAACATGGGGTTATTACCAGTATCTCATGAATTTTCTTTCATAGCCCTTTTATTAGTAGATTCTTGGATAATTTAGTTTCCTATCATGGATGAGGTGTGTGAAGAAATCATTACTATGGATATAGAAGAATTACCTCCCCAATGGGAGGTCAATATCTATATTGACATTCACACTAAAAGAACTATAATATATGCACAAGAATATCATATGGGCCCTATGAATCCATGATAGAGAAAGGTAAATTTGTGGAAATATAGATAAAGGGATTCATTATACCTATTGTTACCACATGGGGAACACCAATGATGTTTCCAAAGAAAGAATATGAGAGATAGATGTTTTGACTAGACTATCATCACCTGAACTAGATGTCTATTAGAAATAATTATACACATAAGAGAATTTTTTACCTCTTTATTCAGATAAAAGGAGAAAATTTGTACAAAAATATTGACCGAAGAATGCGTCATCACTAGATCTGTGTTTGGGGAGAGAATATACTAGAGATTTAAATATAGTTCAACTAAAGTAAATATGATAACTTTTTGATTCCCTTCTGTATGAAGAATTTTCCAATAGTAATTGAGAGACTCACAAACCAGATTATTCATAAAATCTTCTAATGGTTCATTGTATTCTTAATCAATGACATTATCATGTACATAACATTAGTGGAGGAGAAAGATAGACACAAGAGAATATTTTTGGACAAACAATGAGATAACTATATATATGGGAATATTTCAATGCTTCAGTTCAGCATTTGAGTAGTCCAATTTCTAAGATAGTTTATCCTATAAGATGGAGTAGCATTTGATCCCTACAACATAGATTCTACAATAGCATGGGATCCAATAAATAACACGAATGTTGTGGAAATTTTCATTTGGTTGGATGTATAATTTTTTATAACATTCCTTGGTTTTCAAGGATTTAGTCGCCTCCAAAGGTTTTATATAAATGGGAAATCATGTCATGTTGTTAGAGGAGTTTTAGTATAATTTTTAGTAAATATGGAAAAGTGTGATGATATACCCCAATAATAGGATTTATAAATTAGGATGTTGACTAAGTGATGTCCAAAAATGCCACCGTAATGTGTCTTGGATGCCTTCTGGTGTAGCGGAATATAGTCATTTCCTATGAGTCCCGACATCTGATATCAATTGAGAAAATCTATATGACACCTGATTTGGTGTGTCAATAGTGGTTTGTAACTAAATTATTAGAAAAACTATTTTATTGGATTTTTATTCATCGTATATTTTTATGATAAGAGTCTCATGTTTATCTTTTCATAACAATATTTTCACCTGTGGTAGTGGGAATGGATTCATTTCCTATACAATTTTGACATTGAGACACTATATACTCATGATAAGGGGATTTTTTTATGTTGATAGTATCAAAAGGAAATCATATATGTTGATTTTGAGAAAGGAATTATAGTAGTTCAGATCAATATAGTTATCCCGCATGGGAGATTTTTTTGTTAAATCCTCCAATTGATAGTTGTTTTCCCTCCATTTCAAAAATGTGTCAGGTTTGAATGGCATGTCGTTATTACCTGTGAGGTATTTCCAGACTAGATTTCCACATAAGATGTTTCTAATTTATATTATTATGTTTGGGAGAATATATTCTTTTTATAATTGGGGATGATGGTTCCAGTCAAGCTGGAAGAGGAGTTGTTGAGGTAGATTCATAACCCCCCTTAACAGAACATCTAATCTTGGTAATATGTACATGACCATTGAAATTATTTTTGTAGCTAGTGATGAAGAGGAAAGATGATTAGTTTATATCAATATTCCTCACATTTCATTAGATGATGGATGAGTTCCATGTTACTATGGGTTTGGTCGAAACCCATTAGGGGTAATAGTGGATGTGGGATGCTATCCCTATTTATTTTTTTTAGAGATGCAAGATAATACTGAGTCGCTGATGCTATTTGTTGATAATATAAGTGAACACCATGATCAACCACATTCTACTCATTCGAGAGCATGAATCAGTGGATAGTTTTTGGCACCTATACTTGTAGTATAGAGTCTATATTAATGGATTTCCATTATTGATGATTTCATTCATAATGATCACTTCATTTCATGATTATGGAGAGTAATATAGATGTATTTTGTGACTCACTTGCAATTTATCATGAAATTCCTCCACAAAGTAGATAGCCTAGTAGAGAATAACATTTTGATTCTAATGATGATGTTTTAGACCAGTGTGAGTAATTTTTTTCATATTTACTCCACCACCGGTATAAACCCAGTTGAGGCCTTGTACTAAAAACCCTACAGGTCACTGATGTGTTGGATTGTTCCAAGTGAGACATCCCTTATGGTAAAAATGCTCATGCAAGTGATGAAAAAGTACTTTTTGATCATCCAGGGCTGGATGAAGAATTTATGAAGCCAAAAGATTTCATATTTGGTCAAAAAATGGAGGATTATAATGTTTGATGATGAAGACCATGTGTTGTGAGGTTGTCACCATGGTGTAGGATATATGGATTTGGTTGAGGTGGAAATCTATCACTATATTTTATTAGACCAATATATATAATGTTTGAGTTTGGCGAGGTTGTGTTCCACTTAATTAAGTCAAAAAACATAGTTTATGTGCATGACATATTTTACATGTTAAATTTGAGTATACATGTACAGTAACCATAACACATCATCAACATGGGTGACTAGGACCTTGAATATAGAGCTATCATCTTGCAGTAATTGGTGACATCCAAGGATAAAAATAATAAAATCCATTTGGGTGACCGATTCATTTGATCTGAGTTCATTCATAATTTGAGAATCATTAATGGAGAACCTATGAAATAAAAATCCTTATGATAAATTGGTACCATAATAATTTTTATTAGGATTGTTATTTTTTGGTGATAATCCATATAGGTGGAGAGAATTTATCAACTGCATTTTTTAAATGTAAATAAATTAAATTTTATCCCAGAATATTTTCATAGTTTTTTGCAGATTCAGCATGATATTATGAGGCATAATTAGCCTTAGTGTTGATATATTAAAAATATTAACATAATTATATCATACACATGTGGTTTATTATAATAATGGTTGATTTACTAAACAGTTCCTTGTAAGGGGAAACTAAAACATCCACTAAATCCAATATGCGTGTTTTACCTAAGGAAGTCAATATTTTTGTAAAAGTTTATGTTATTTTATTAGTTTAGAGTCCATACATGAAATTATGTAAAATATTTGAATTTATTTTATTTATATTTTTTATCTAATGAATGATAAACATAAACAAATCACTATTTATACCCCTATTATAAAAGTATATAAGGTTATCCAAACAACAGAAAGATATTAGAGAATGAATACTATTGGGTGAATCCTTGATGTGCGATAAGGGATATTGTAGGAGATAATAATTATCTTACTTAACTCATCAATTGACTCTCATGTGAGAATATAATTTTTAATGATGTTTATAGAGCTCAATAAAAACAATGGATCATAATGTTTCCTCATCAATGATGAATTTTTTTCTATGTAGGATGCATGTTTTCTTGGATTAATTCATCTTCTCAATTTCACCTTAATTAATGAAAACTAATAATGTTCAATATTAATTTCTATCTTTTTTGAATTTTAATTTTCTACCCTCGTTCATTGATAGTTCAACTTAATAAATTCATGTAATGGATTATTCAACTTCATATAAGAATATAATATTGTATAAATGGTATTATTTACAATAGATAATTGTTATGGGTTTAGGTTAAAGATAGAAGGCATATTAAAGGATAGATGTAGATGACGGAATTTTATTGATGGATTTATAGACACAATTTTAATGTGTTTGGGTGACATGGTGTGATATGGATGATACCCAATAAGATTGATAGTTACATTCCAACCATAAATAGTGGATCAATCTCATTTAACATCAGATATAGATATTGTGGTTGTGATTTATCAATATAGTGGTAGAGGAGGAGATATGGAAAAACAAAAGTGAAGGCAATTAGTTTTTTTAAAATCTCAACATACACTATTTTTTGTTAGTGTGGACACACGTTGTATGGATCCAACTTCTTATAGGAATTTAATTAACAAGAGAACAAAATGAACTCATAGAAATGTGAATTTTTCATACATCAGTTGGCCCTTAAGCATGTGACATGGTGTATACCCAAGGGAACAAAAGCACTGAAAATAAAAGTATACACAAGCATGGCCATAGTTCACAAACATGGTACAGTGTATAAAGACATTTAAAACTAAATGACTAGGTTAGCGGGACGTCTCATGTGTTCCTTTTACACAATGTTTACCAATTAAAGGCATATATTATAACCCTTGATCCCCTCAGTATTGTTTTATTAAAAGTATTGTTGGGTTCCCTTGTTACATCCCTATTAGGGTTCAATGATGAATCCTATATTTAGTATGGGATGAGTGATCCCGACTATGGGTTAGTTTATGATATTCCTAAATAAATTTTAATTTTGTACAAGGTGTGATCCTCTATCATTAATCCTTATATTTTGTCAGGTATCCCATTTTAAACATTGAAGGACTTCAATACCATTCCTTGGGGGTTATTAAAAATATGTTTGGGTATCCCCCATATGCCTATGGTGTGATCCTATAACTGTTTTTTCATAATCTTATATGTTCTTATGGATAATTGAACATGGAAAGGCCCAAAAAGCATGACCTCTCAAATGATTCCAATTTGTGTTAGTGAGACTCAATAAGTGAGTTCTATTTGTTTAATATTACCACTATTCTTCATAAAAATTACTAGGCTGAAAGTGAGGATGTGTCCTTAATTTTATACTTTATATCAATCATTGAGAATGTCTATATTTTATCTATCATTTTGGTTGACTCCAGTTTTATTGGATTTGAGTGGAATCTCAATGATGATTTATGTTTGGTGATTTTTGGGTGTCCTCCTCAATATGTTTATAATAAACCCTTCCTAGAAACTACCCATACATGTCATATATAATTAATATGGAAATCAATTTATTGGATTACATGATGGAATAGAAACAAGTGGGGAATTGTTGTTATAGAAGGACTTCAAATGGTTCTTGGAGTATCATCTGCATTGTATTTACATTTTTTCTATTAGTATATTGGACTCTTTTCTTAGTTATGGTTGGATTGAATTTATTATTTTTCATCTATATAATCATCAATATAATATGATGTGGTATTAGTCATTAATCATGTATATACGGAACTATTTTGTTATCCTTTTCACATTATACTAGTGTATGTAGATGAATGTGTGTCTACAGGTAATTTAGGCTAAGGTCTCTACTATGTGTGGTATGCTTACTTGATACTAGTCGCTATCCCCTAGAACATTAGAATCATAATTGGTGTGTCAAACATGCCTTTTTATTGTCCATGTGGGCCCCTATGTGCCGATTTTTTACAAGTATTGACAATTATCTTATAGTTATTTGAAATTACCACATTACAGGGAAAGAAATCGATTGCATTTAATATAGAGTAAGGGAAAGTGTATCAAGAAAATAATAAATTATATAACACATTATATTGTTCGATGATGAGGATAGTCTGTATTTAAATATCCACATGTTAAATATTGAATTGAATGTTTAGGAAATATAAAATTATGAATATTCAGACTATTGAAGTACATGAATGTGGTAGATTTGTGCATTGATGAGATTATCAGGCATTTGTTCTTCATTTATGAAAATTTATGGTACATAGCAATGAAATTTAACAACAATAAAATATTAAATGTTTAAGCTTGTTTTTGATATATTTAATGACTCAATAAAATAATTTTAGAATAATATATAACATTTGGGACTTTCTAAAAAATTAATTTATAAATAAATTTAGTCTTATTTTTATATTGTGGAGCACATATCCCAGAGTCGAAATGAACCACAATATTTGATACCATTATAACATAGAAATTATGTTATTGTGTATGATTATTCATTCCAATATTATTATATTTCTGTGTTTTAAACATGTAAAAATGCATTAGTGGTCTGTTTATGCGGAAAAAATAAGTGTAATTTGATAAAAAAGGAAAGGTTTTCTGAAAATATATATTTTTTTTAGAAGACCATTATTCTCATTCCCATAAATGATTTAATGTTAATTTAACCCACTATTACACTATATATTTATAAAATAAATATTCATTATAGAAATGATATTATGAAAATTATATTAAGGTGAATATTTTATATATTTCTAAAAAGAATCATTTTTTATGAATTGTTATTAATATTAAATTTTAATTAAATCCTTTCATTTCCATTAAATAATTTTTAATTATAAATGATATTTTTAATATTTTTTAAAATAAAATTAGATCAACTGTAATTAAATTATTAAAATTGACTTCATTGTAATAATTTTTATACTGAATTTTGTTTTTAAAACACAGTAATCATGGGATAATGTTTCTCTTTATAACCCGTATTTCACATCATGTATGTCTGACTAATTTTAAATTAATTTTTTCCACTTCAATAAATTGAATTTTAGAAAAAATTGATTCCAACTTTTGAAGCATAAAAAACTATAATTCTTTCAACATCATTTTAATTTTTCACCTTAATTAATGGAACAAATATTAGAAAATATTGACAAGAATTATGGTAAAAATAGATTTAACAAGTGCTAAACTAAGAAGATAAGTGTTAAAAATGACCACCAATATATAGAATCCCATTGAATGGAATTATTTACACCTTATATCATATATGTTCAATAATTTCTAATTTGGGAGCCTATTTTATGTAAAAAAATTGTTATAATTTATTCTTTTCAATTAATCTCCAGTGTACCACTCTCTTCAAATATAAAAGGACCCCCCAAAAATTCATTCATAACACCTATAAACCATTTTGGTGCAACCATAAACATTATAAATAACTTTTTAAATTATATTCTGTAATTATGAAATCATTAGTTTGGACATATATTTACCCATGGAAATCTTTTGTCAAAACTAAGGATGATATGTGAAGAAGAGGTAACATTCTTCATCGAACATTTTTATTTTATTTCTTAATCCACCTCCATCTATTCTTTTTAAAACATCATTATATAATAATATTATTTTCTTATGAACAATACTATTTTTATGTAAAATTAATTAAATAAGACCATCAACACTTCTATGAAATGTGGTGTGCTATCATTATTTATTTGAACGGTGGACTACCAAATCGTGAACCGTTGTTATTCATTTTTCAATTACCAACTATAATGTTTGGGTACAATGAGGGATATAAAATATATATATGATATTTATCACACAATTAAACATAATTAGTCATTATATCAATTATACCAATTTACATTCCATTCAATAGGGGTTACGATAGCATTGCTCGTGTACACGATGGACAACCACCTCTTAAAGTGAATATATTCATATTTCACTAACACATTACATTTAAAGATAAAAGAAAAATGTTTATGATTATATGTTATATTAATGATTGAATAATGATATTAATTTAATATTTTTCATAATTTATATATAATATAACATTTCATTTCATACCTCTCACTCGCATAATGATGATAACATTGTTCGTGTATGTGTGGACTATCACCGTCATAAATAAATGCAACCCCATTTTAATCACCATACCACAATGTTGAAATATATAATCATATTTAATGAATAAATATGGTATTTATGATATTTTGATAATTTTGAAATGATACAATGTTACTTACCTCTTTTCCATAATGATTATTGAAAAATTAATACCATTTCTCTTATGTATGTATGAATTAAAATCTCCATGATCACATCATTCCTAATTGAA
The DNA here is from genome assembly GCA_963277665.1 of Viscum album. Classification (NCBI taxonomy): domain Eukaryota; kingdom Viridiplantae; phylum Streptophyta; class Magnoliopsida; order Santalales; family Viscaceae; genus Viscum; species Viscum album. The sequence goes on from OY728128.1 coordinate 1,373,134,202, forward strand.
GAAAAAATATCCATAATTGGTATTAAATTTATAATTTATGTATTAATATGGAAATTATTTTGTTGTTATTATTTTTTAGATGATATTCCTATATAATATTGGCATGAATCGGAAATTTCATAACAATACACGAATGAGAAAACAAAACAATTAACACCTGAAAAAAAAACAATGAATTATTATTAATGAAAGGGTTATAAGATGCTATAAAATGATCATATATGATATTATATATATTAATAAATTTATTTCAAATTTAAATAAATTTTTTAAACACTATATAGGAGTTTGAATTTCGTTCAACCAAAATGAAATGTAAGGTAAGATATATCATCTCAACTATATTTCATTGAGGAAAATTATAATTTTATACACATAATTTCATTAATATAGCGTATATACCGAACTTTTTAACTGAAATTTCATTAATACTAAATTATTCATGGTATTTTATGTTTAAAGTTTTCTTATTTCATCTAATTGGATTTGAATTAAAAGGTAGACTGTGGTAATGAATTTCATAACTCAATTTCTTTTCATTGGTATACATAACTCCCTCACTGTATTTGATATTATAATATTGTGTTTGATAAGAATATTGATTATATATTATTTTATTTCAATTTTTTATGTATATACAGCTGATAAAAAAAATTAACTTACTAATAAATTCTCACGACAATATTGTGATAAATTTATGGGTATATTTCAGAATCACATTTTCATTGAGGATGTTTATTCTTCAATTTCAGTTGAAGGGTGTTATTTAAAAAATGTATAATAATAAAATTTAATTATATACAATAAATTATATTTATGATATTTTCAATAAATTATTCCATTTTTTAATGTTTTTAGTTATAATAAAAGAGATAATTATTTAATAAAAATAAAAATTCATTTCTCCCTTCAGTCAGAAATCTGTTTTCCACCAAAACAATGATTTCTATAAAAACAAATTTACCTCTTTCATAATATTTTATTAATTAATTCTTTACCAATTATTAATTTTTATGAAATTTCTTGAAAGTAATATTTTTTTCATTTCCTGAACAATGACCTTTTCTATCCTTTTTAAAGTGAAAACGAAATATTTTTTAGGATGAATGTCATTTATTGAATTACATGTCATCATTTATTTGATACTTAAATTTAAATCCTATCAGTATTTTTTTGATGAAAATATTTTTCCAAATATTCATGAAATTCATTTTTATTAAAATATATTTAAAAAGAAATGGATTTTCAAAAATGGTTTATGTATAAAATTGTGATTGTCAAATTGTAAAGTATAGTTTCATCAAAAAATTTGAAATGATATTTTTATGGAATTTTAATCCCTCAATGAAAAAATACCTTTATATTATATATATACCACTATGTATACGACTTCTTGATTTGATACTTATTCTTCCAATGAATGTTTTAGGATCTTCTTTTTGAAAAATTATTCTATTTGGAATTTATAAACGTGATTTATTCTTAGATTAAAAAACATTCCCTTGAAATGGTCACTTTATTATGATCATTGGAAATTAAATATTCCCTAATTATCAATATTATTTATCATGGATATGGTTATTTTGTAATTCATATGTAATATTTAAGTATGGTGTTCTACATTGAAGGTCATTAATGAATCAAGGGTAATATTGATAAATCGATATTCTTTACTTGACACATATATTTGTTGATAAGGTACATTGTTTATGAATTAAATTTTGTATTTTATATACGAGGATTTCCATGGACATGAATTACATGTGGTCTATTTATATATACCTCCTTAATGTATCAATTGTCTTTTTAGATGAATTTATTGTGTAGCCTTTCTTAAATGTGTCTTTACCCAACATTTTTAAACTACTTTGACTATAAATCCTGATTATAAATGTATCTTGTTCCTCAGAAACAAAATTTCCAATAATAAAAAATTTCTGTTATTAAGGATTTAGTTACTATCCATGTTATTATTAATAAAAGGGACAGACTGTTAGCTGTTTACATTACCATAATTATTGTACTATTTTTAGATATGATAGTCATGTTATTGATGCAATTTCATGTGATTGAAATGATTTTCCATTCTATATTTTTTTTTTCAAGTCAAATTATTTTAATAGGATGTGTGATAAACAATTTACCATTATATGTTTACTATTCTCAGTGATTCAGGAAAACGTCCAATGTACTCAATTTTAATGAGTATTTTATCTCACCCTTATTTTTGTTCCATTCTCAAGAGTTCTTTAATTACACTATGAGAGCTATGTAATAATATGATAGGAGTAATATTTATTTATAGGAAAAATTATTTTGTATTTTTTTATTCAAATTTAAAATGAGAACCATGTTTGAATCTTGGTTGCAAAATATACTCCACAATTTTTTTCTTCATGATGTCATTCAATGTATCTTATAAGAGTGTAATAAATAAAGGAGTAGATCTGGTTTACTGGGGTATTGGTCAAAATAGTTTGATATTATAAAATTTTTAGTAAAAATCATGGGAATTATATTTATGAAAACACATATTTAGGAACATTAACCTATTATAAAAATTGGGTGTAAATATAGAAACATCCAAATGTTTTAGTAAGAAATAGTTTATTTGTTTTCTGCGAAATTTATTTTGTATGGATAACATTTTTATAGAAACATCAATTAATTTATTGTCAAAATATATTACTATGGTTAAGGTAAAAATTAAATTATTTGGTGATTAAACATTGAAGATAAGTGCTAAAATGACAAACCAACTTATTCAAAACCAATATAATGGTAATATTTTTACCATAAATTTTCTAGTTACAAGAATATATCATTTTAGGGGATTTTCGAAAGATATAAATTTTCTTATGATTGATTTTTTTTCAAAAACATATAATTGTGACTCTCACCTCACTTATACATGACCACCCCTCTTCTCTCTTCTACGCAGTTTCAAAAACATTTAGTTCTACCATGATCTATAAAAAATAAAATAAATATACACCATGAGAACTTAGAATCATAATTTTTTTCATAAATCCATCCTAGGAAAGATCACATTGAAACCTTAGTAAAAAACATGAACAAGAGTCAACGTTGTTTAATAAGTATTTTTATTTTATTTTTCCTCCACCTCTTCCTTTAATATTTAAAACCATGATGATATAAAACTCTCAACATATTATATATGATAATATTTTTTCAATTTAATAGAATTTATTGAAAACATCTTAACATTCATTAAATGGGTTACAAAATCATTAATCAAATTCATGTAAAATAAACCGAAGAACCAATTATGTCATATTAATTACAATAAATTAATTGATTGTTAAAATTTCATTAAAACCATTATTTAATTTCCATGAAAACATCGGTGTTCGAAAACACATAATAAGAATATGATGCTACAATTTTTAAATGTAATGTAATATTAATTTTGTGTGTAAATTGGAGGCTACAAAACATGTACATGAAACTACACACCATGTACTTCAGTTTCCATATATCCATGTCACAAGCCTAAGTATTATGTCTGTCAAGTCAACTAGGATAAAAGTGTGCACATGCCAGCTACATTGGTAATATCCTCTTACCACTTACCAGGTGGGTTGGTCAACACATGGTTTTAAATAAATGCACCACGAGTAAATAATTGGATGGATCATCTAGATACAATACACAAGGGTAAACAAAATTTTCTTTGGCCGCATATCGTGTATCCCAGTTTTAACCGCAAAATATTTTGCACTTCCCAATTGCATCATCCATCATTCTTCATTTTTTACTAAATATTAATCAAAATGATACATGAAACGAACATTATTAATATGATGATAATGTATCTATTCAAATCTAATTAATGAATGAATGACTTCAAATAATAATCTAACCACAATTGTGCATAAATCAGCAATCATATAAATAATTACAAACATAAACATGGACTATATACTACCACTTGATGTATACGGCCACAATGAAATATTGCGGAGGTTATAGATGTGTAAAATTTATTTTAATAATTATTTCTTGAAACCGAGATGTGTGATATTTCTCCTCGAATTTATAATTAATATATATATTATTTTAAAAAATAAATACCTTGCAATAGGAACATTCTACATTCGTGAATGATGATGTTCTGAACAAACATTTTCAGATTACCATCATTTCAATTTTAAGTATCCAAGGATAGAATCCCTATGTTAGTGATCCACACATTCTTCAATGATTTCTTATAAAAATTACTTGACCTCTAGTTTCTAGTGTGGAGAGTAAAATTTCATGAAATTGGTCATTCTTGACCGTTCATTCTTCAGTCTTGAATAAATTACTATTTCACATCTCATTTTTGAGGGTGAGTGAGATGAATGATTTTAGAAAGAAATAATTGTGTGGAATAATTATCATTTCTCATTTATGGGTTCTCTATACAATAGTCCAAGCCACCTATTTATAGAGTTTGGATTTAAGTTAAAATATTACTTTATTACATATTAGAAAATAAATTACATTAAATTATTTTAATAAATCTCATTACCCATAGTAATACTTATATATTTATTATTTTATGGCATGTTCCAAATTGTACAATAAAAACTATAAAATAATAGTCTTGTTAATTAATATTAGTCACCAAACTCAGTCTTGTTCTATTCTAAGTCCTATATGTTTTATTGAATATCAAAATAATTATTCTATTCATTCAGAAATATTTAATTCATAGTATGGAGAATAAATATTGGTTAAAATATTCAATAAATTAAATAAATATTTTATTCATAAACTAGGTAATAAATATTTTTTTAAATTTATTCGATCATTATAACTTGAATGAAATTATTCCATAGAAATGAGAATAATATTATGCCATTAATTAAACTCAAATAGATATTATTTGAGATCAATCGAAATAGTTATTGTGTGACCCGTTGAGGTTTTTTTATAATTGGCCTTAGGCAAGATTTCCTATAGTAAAAGATTACTATCCAAAAACAGGTCAATGCATCCCTGGTAATGAAATTAAAATTGAAACATCAAAAACAACAAACGAAAACTCACTGTGTAGTATAATCCCTCAATCGTAATATCTCACGAAGAAATTTTCTCATTTGTATCACCAAAAACTATGCCTGATATGGCTTTATTTTAATGTATGAAATAAATAGGTCATTCCACTTTGTCCAGGGAATTTAAAATTATAGTTACATTCTAATGAAATAATCAAGATATTAGCTTCCATAATGATTGATCAAACATTTCCTTCCTCAACTACTTCGTTAATGACATGTCACTCATGAGGAATCCAACATATCAAACTTCTACCTAAACTATTATCAACAGAAATTTTGAAATACATCAATGTATTCGAGTTCTAAAATGCAGTAATAATAATCTTAATGTCAATGGACCATCAGACATGCACTTAAATAGAAATAACTTATGACACCAAAACATGCAGAATTCCAAATAGCTGTTTTATTATTATAATATACCATCATGGAGATTACCAAGTATGAAAATCATTATAATAATCCTCTTATTCTTTAAATTACTCATACCAAACAATACATTTGTTATAATTCTCACCATAGTACATTATGAAATGAAAGAACATTATTTTAGAATACCTTCATAGCACATCAACATTATCATCATAGAGGGGGACTTTTAATACAGTATAAATGAGATGAATACTATATGGAATTATTAAATTAATGTCAGGAATAAAAATACAATATGTAATAAGAATTTATATTAATATTCAACACATTTAACATGCATGTAATGAAAATAAAATCAGTTGGCACTAAGATACTAACTCCAAAAATTCATGGGCAGATTGAAAATTTGAGATGGAGAATGGGATGAATTCATGTTGATGTGATAATATTTTCTATCATTGGAGAGAATGAATATCAGGAATTGTATGATGGGATCACCAATATGAGGATACTACTAATATCTCATCAGTTTTATTTTGTTTTCCTTGGATTATTAGATTCTTGTATAATTTATTTTCTTATAATGGATGATGAGTATGATGTCATCATTACTATGGATATAGAAGAATTACCTCCCCACTTGGAGGTCAATATCTATATCAACATGTACACTAATACAACATTAATATATTCACAAGAATATCATATGGTCTCTATGAATCCATGAGAGATAAATGAAGAGTTTTAAGATCTATAGAGGAATGGATTCATTATACATAGTGTTCCAACTGGGGAAACGCCAATATTGTTTTCCATGAAGGAATATGAGATCTTGATGTTTTGATTAGACTATCTTCACCTGAACTACATGTCTATTATAAAAAATTATACACATAAAGGGAACTGTTTACCTCTTCATGAAGCTAAAAATAAAAAAGTGGTTCTCAGGGACTGACCTCAGGTTGTGTCATCACCGTATTTGTGTTTGAGGAGAAAATATATTAAATATTAAAATATACATGAAAAATGGTCATTAATATTACTTTGTGATTCATTTATGTATGGAGATTTACCCAATAGTAATTGAGAGACTCATGAACCAGATTATTCATCAATTCTTATAATTGTTCATTTTAGTCTTCATCAATGACATTATCATGTACTCAATGTTAGTGGATTAGCATATAGACATTAGAGGATTATTTTGGACAAAAATTAAGAGAAATATATTTATGGGAATCTTTCAATGCTTTAGTTCAGGATTCAAGTGGTCCACTTCCTAAGATAGTAAATATTATAATAAGGGGTATCATTTGATACCTACAATATTGATTCTTCAATAGATTGGTATCCACCAAATAACATGAATGAGTTGTAAATATTCAACTGGTAAGATGTATACTTTTGGATATGCATTGAATGGTTTTCAAGGATAGAGTAACCTCCGAATTTTTTATCTAAATTAGAAATCCCTCCATTTTGATCGCGGAGTTTGTGTATAATTTTTAGTAATTATGGAATAGTTTGATGATATTCCCTAATCATGTGATTTTTAAAGGAATATTTTGAGTATGTGATATTCAATAATGCCTTCATAATAGGTCTTAGATGAATTCTGGTGTAAAGGAAGATATTTATTTCTTATCAGTCCCGATATCTCATATCAATTGAGCAGAGCTATGTGACACATGATTTGGATTGTCAAAAGTGGTCTCTATACAAATTATTAGAAAAACTATATTATTAAAATGTGATTCATCATCTTTTTTACGATAAGAGACTCAAGTTTATCTTTTCATAACAATATTTTAACCTAAGGTAGTGGATATTGATGATTTTCCAACATTATTTTGACATTGAGATAGTCTATACTACTGATATGGTAAGTTTTTTGGTTGATACTATTTGGAGGAAATCGTATATGTAGGTTTCAGAAAAGTAATTATAGTAGTTGAGATCATTGTAGTTATCCCATATGGGAGATTATAGGGTAAAAACCCTCTAATTTATAGTTTTTACCCCTCCATTTAAAAATTTGTTAGGTTTGAATGACAGGGGGATATTGAATGTGATGGATTTCATGACCAGATATCCAATTGACATGTTTCTAATTGTTATTATGACGGTTGGGAGCATGTATTCCTTTTCTAATTGGGGATGATTTTTCCAATCAAGATGGAAGAGGATTTGTTGAGGTAGATTCATAAATACCCATTAATAGAAAATCTAATATTGGTAATATGTACAATAACATTGAAATTAGTTTTGGTAACTATAGATGAATTAGATCGATGTTGAGTTTATCTCTACATTCCTCACATTCCAACAGATAATGGATGAGTTACATAGTTCTATGGTTTTGGACCAAACACTTTAGGGGTAATAGTGGATGTGGGATGCAATCCCTAATTATTTTTTATGTAGATGCATGATAATATTGAGTTTGTGATGCTATTTGTCGACAATATAAAGACACACCCATACAACCCACTTTCTACCCATTTGAGAGAAGGGCTTAGTGGATAGTTTTTTACACCTACAAATGTAGAAGAGGCTTTGTATTCATGGATTTCCATTAATGATGGTTCAATTCAATAATGATCACTTCTTTTCATGATTATTGAGAGTAATGTAGGATGATTTTGTGACTCAGTTGAAATTTATTATCACATTCCTCTAAAAAATAGACATCCTGAAGTAGATTAACATTTAGTTTATAAAGAAGATGTTTTAGGCATCTGTGAATGATTTTGGTCATATTTACTCTACAACCAGTATTATCCCAATTGGGGCCTTGTATGAGAAACCCTACAGTTCACTGATGTGTTGGATAGTTCCAAGGGAGACATCCCGTATGGGAAATATATTTGCACAAGTGTTGAAAAAGAACTTTTTGAACAACCAGGATTGGAGGAATAATTTATGAAGCCATCAGATTTCAAATGTGGACCAAAATAAATAATTATAACATTAGATGAGGGAGACGATGTGTTTCTGATGTTTTCAACATGGTGTAGACTATGGGGATTTGGATGAGGTTTTAATCTATCACTGTAATTCATTGGAACTTTATATATACATTGTTGGTTCAGTGTGTTAGTGTTCCCATTAATTATAGCAAAACACATAGACTGTGTTCATGACATATTTCCCATGTTCATTTGAGTTTATATATTCATGATCCATAACAAATCATCGAATATGGTGAGTAGTACATTGAATATGGAGGTACCACCGTAGAGTAACTAGTGGATTCGAATCATCAGAAGGAGAAAATCCTTTGAGGGGGACATCATCCTTTTTTCCGAGTTCATTCAAAATAAGAAAATAATTAGGAGAGCACATATGAATTGAAAAACATATGAAAACTAAATACCATCATTTTTCTAGTGGGATTATTCTTTTCAGAGTGATAATCTATATAGGTGGAGAGAATTTATCAACAAATGTTTTTAATACTCTAAAATTTAAATTGTATCAAAGAATATTTTCAGAGTTTTCTACAGAATAAGCATGGGATTATGAGGAATATGAAGCCTTAGTGTTGATATATTAGAAATATTAACATAATAATATCATACAAGTGTGGTTTTTTATAATAATGGTTTTTGTACTGAATATTTCCTTGTAAGGGATAACTAATACATCCACTAAATACAGTATTCATGTTTTACCCAAGGAACACAATATGTTAGTAATTGTTTTTGTTATTTTATTAGTGGGGATCGCATAGATGGAATTATAAAAAATATTTGAATTTATTTTATTTTTATATTTATGATCTAATGAATTATCAAAATAGAAAAATAAACATTTATACCCCTATTATAAAAGTATCTAAAGTTATCCACATAACCCTGTGATATTAGAGAAGGAATGCTATTAGGTGAATCTTCATGTGCAACAGGGGAGATTGGAGGAGATGATAATTAACTTAATGAACTCATCAATTGTCTCTCATGTGAGAATTTATTTTTCAATGATGTTTATAGACCTCAATAACAACAATGGATTAGAATTTTTCTTCATCAATGTTGTAATTTTTTTATTTAGGATGCATGTTTTGTTGGATGAATTAATCTTCTCAATTTCACCTTAATTAATGAAAACTAATAGTGTTCAATATTAATTTATCACATTTATTAATTATTATTTTCAACACTTGTTCAGTGATAGTTTAACCTACGAAATTAATTTGATGGATTTTTCAACTACACATAGGAATACATTGTTGTATAATGGATCATATTTACAATAGATCATTATTATGGATTTAGGTTCTAGATAGAAGGCCTATTAGAGGATTGATGCAGATGATTGAATTTTATTGATGGATTTATAGACACCAGTTTCATGGGTTTGGGTGATATGGTGTGATGAGGGTGATTCCCAAGAAGATGGGCAATTAGATTCCAACTACAAATGTTGGATCAAGATCATTTAACCTCAAATATATTCATTGTCTTTATTATTTATCAATATAGTGGTGGAGGAGGAGATATGGTAAAATACATGTGAAGACCATTATTTTTTGGAATATCTCAACATACACTATTTTTAGATAGTATAAACACACGTTGTGTGGTCCTAACTTCTTATATGACTATAATTAACAACTGAATATAATAAACTCATTGACATGATAATTTTTCATACATCAGTTGGTTCTTAAGAATATGTCATTGTTTCTACCCTATGGAACAAAAGAACTGACATTAAAAGTATACACGAGCAAGCCCCGAATGCACATACATGGTATAATGTATAAATACAATTAAAAATAAATGACTAGGTTAGCGGGATGTCTCACATATGCCTTGTAAACATTTTTTACCGCTTAAATACATAGATGATGACCCTTGATCCCCTCAGTCTAGGGTTAATAAATGTATGGTGGGTTCCCTTGTTACATCCCAATTAGGGTACAATGTGGAATCCAATATTGAGTATGGATGAGTGATCTCGAGTATGGGTTAGTATATGATATTCCCAGATAAATTTCAATATGGTACAGGGTGTCATCCTCTATCATTATTCCCAGTATTTGGTCAGGTATCCCATTTTAAATATCGAAGGACATCAATATCATTCCTAGTTGGTTATTACAAATACGTTTAGGTACCCCCCATATACCTATGGTGTGATCCCATAACCATTTATTTCATAATATTATATGTTAATATGGATAATTGAATATAGAAAAGCCCAATTTTCATGACCTATCAGATGATTTGCATTTGTGTGGGTGAGACACAATTAGTGATCTCACTTTGATGAATATTACCATTATTTCACAAGAAAATTACTAGACAGACAATGAGGATGTGGCCTTAATTTGATAATTTATATCTATTATTGATATTTTCTATACTTTATCTATCATTTTGGTCGATTCCACTTATATTGGATTTCAGTTGAATCTCTGTGATGATTTTTGTTTGGGCATTCTTGGGTGTCCTCCTGGGTATGTTTATAATAAACCCTACCTAGATTCTACCCATACATGTCATATATTATTAATATGGTAATCCATTTATTTGATTACTTGATGGACTAGAAACAAGTGTGGAATAGTTGTGGTGGAAGGACTTAAAATGGTTCATAGTGTTTAATTTACTTTGTATAAACATTTTTTCTATTTGTATGTTGGACTCTTTTCTTTGGTATGGTGGGATTGTATTTTTTATTTTTTGTCTATATAATCATCAACATAATATGATGTGGTATTAGTCATTAATCATGCATATATGGTAATGTTTGTTTATCCTTTTCACATTATACTAGTGTATGTAGATGAATGTGTATCTACTGGTACTTGAGGCTAATGTTTCTACTATGTGTGGTATGATTACTTGATACTAGTCGCTAGCCCTTGGCATATTAGAGTCATAATTGGGGTGTCAAACTTTCCTTTTTATTATCCAGGTGGGACCCTATGGGACGATTTGTTACAAGTATTAACCATTATCATATAGTTACATTAAATTACCATATTATAGGGAAAGAAATCTATTTCTTTTTAATATAGAGTAAGGGAAAGAGTTTCAAGAAAATTAAAAATTATATAATACATTATATTGTACGATGATGAGGTTAGTCTGTACTTAAATATCCTCATGTTAACTATTTAATGGTATTTTGAGGAAATATGAAATTATGAATATACAAACTATTGAAGTACAAGAATGTGTTATATTTGTGCATTGAGGAGATTATCATTTTTTTCATTCATGAAAATGTATGGTACATTGCATTGAAATGTAACACCATAAAATTTAAAAGATCAAACATGTTTTTGATAGAATTTATGACTCAATAAAAACATTTTAGAACAACATATAAAATTTGGTACATTCTGAAATATAAATTTATATATAAATTTAATCTTATTTCTATCATGTGGGGCATGTATCCCAAAGTCGAAATGAACCATGATATTTGACTCCATTATAACCTAGTCATTAAGATGGTGAGTATGAATAGTAATACCTATATAATTAAATTTTTGGGTTTTAAACATGTAAAAATACATTGGTGGTCCATTAATACAGAATAAAATAATTATAGTTTGAAATAAAAAAAATGGTTTTCTGAAAAAATATATATTTTTATAAAAGGACATTTATTCTCATTTCAAAAAATGATTTAAAGGTAATTTTAACAACTATTAGAACAAAATTTTAAACAAAATAATCTTCATTTTATAAATGATAATATGAAAATTAAATTAAGGTGAATATTTTATATATTTCTAAAAAGTATCATTTTTTATGAATTGTTATTAATATTGTATTTTAATTTTAAACTATCATTTTATTTAAATAATTATTAATGTTAAACTGTATTATGAATTATTTTTAAATTAAAATTAGATCAATTATAATTAAATTTATTCCAATTTAGTTCATTGTAATAATTTTTATACTGAATTTAGATTTTTAAACATCATAATCATGTGAAGAGTTTTCTTTTCATAACCCTTACTTCTCATCATTTATGTAGGAATAATTTTAAATTAATTTTTCCCACTTCAACAAATTGAATTTTAGAAAAATTGAATTTCTTTTATGGAATAAAAAAATTAAAAATTTTACAATTTCAACTTAATTTTTGACTTAAATGAACAGAACATACATTAAAAAATATTGACATGAGTTATGGTAAAAATGTAAATAACATGTGTTAAACTAAGAAGATAAGGGTTGAAAATGGACCACCAATATATAAAAACCTCATAGAATGGAATTATTTACACCTTATATCCTACATGTTCTCTAATTTCCAATTTTGTTGCCTATTTGATCGAAAAAAACATTGGTATAATTTATTCTTTTCAAATAATTTCAGGTGTACCACTCTCTTCACAAATAAAAGGCCACCCCAATCATCTATTCATAACACCTAAAATCCAATTTTGGTCTAACCATAAACATAAATAATAACTTCTAAAATTTTATTCTATAATCATGGACTCATTAGTTTGGACATATATCTGGCCTAGGAAATCATTAGACAAAACTATGGATGATATACGAATAAGTGGTAACATTCTTCATCAAACATTTTTATTTTATTTCTTCATCCACATATATATATTCTTATTAAAAGTCCATTATATAATAAAATTATTATCTTAAATAAAATATTATTTTTTATGTAAAATTAATTACTTAAAACCATCTCCACTTCCATGAAATGGGGTGGGCAATCATTATTCATTTGAAAGGTGGACTACCACCTTGTGAACCATTGTTATCCATTTTACCATTACCAAATCTCACATTTGTGTATGATGAGGGATATAAAGTATATATATGATATTAATCACATAATGAAAACTAATTATTCATTATAACGAATATATCATTTTTCATTCCATTCAATAAAGGATTTGATAACGTCGCTCGTGTGCATAATATACTACCACATCTCAAATCAAAGATATTCATCTTTCACTATTAATTTTCATTTAAAGGTTTAAGAATATTGTTTATGATTTGATGTTATATGAGTGATTTAATTTTGATATTAATTAAATATTTATAATTATTTATATATAATATATCATCTTATTTCAATCATTTTCACTCACATAATGATGATAACATTGTTCGTGTATATGTGGAATATCACAGTCCCAAAGCGATGTGATCCCATTTTCATCCCCATTCCACAATATTGAACTATATAATTACATATAAATAATTAATATGGTATTTATGATATTATGATAATTTTTAAGTATAACATGTTACACCTCTTTTCCATAATGATCATTGATAAATGAATACCATTTCTCTTATGTATTTATGATTTATATTCTACATGATCACATCATTAATAATTATGGAAAAAAAATTCATAATTGGTATTAAATTTATAATTGATATATTAATATGGTAAATATTTCATTATTATTATTTTGTAGATGATATACCTGCAGTATACTGACAAGAATCAAAAATTTCCTGACAATAAACGAATTGGAAATCAACACAATTAACCCCAGAACCAATGAAAATAATGAATTATTCTTAATGAAAGGGTTATGCAATGTTATAAAAGGATCATATAAGATATTATATATATTAATACAGTTATTTAGTATTTAAATCGTTTTTTTAAACACTATATAGGAGTTTAAATTACATTCAACCAAAATGAAGTGTGTGGTAATAGATTTCATATCAAATAAATAACATTAAGGAATATTACAATTTTATAGACATAATTTCATTAATATGGTGTGTATACTGAGCCTTTAAAATGAAATTTAATGAATACTAAATTATTCATGATATTTTATGTTTAAATTTATCTTATTTCATCTAATTGGATTTTAATTAAAAGGTAGAATGTGGTAATGAATTTCATAAGTCAATTTATTTTCATTTGTATACATTACTCCATCACTGTATTTGATATTATAAGATTGTGTTTGGAATGATTATTTATTATATATTATTTTATTTCCACTTTTTATGTATTTACAGCTGATACAAAAAATTATTTAATTAATAAATTCTCACTTCAATATTGTGATAAATTTATGGGTAGATTTTAGAATCTCATTCTCATCAAGGATGTTTATTCCTCAATTTCAGCTAATGTATGTTATTTGATCAAAGTATAGTAATAAAATCTAATTTTATCCACCAAATTATATTCATGATATTTTTAATAAATTATTCTATTTATTAAAACTTTAGATGTTAAAATAATTAACATAATGATTTTATAAAAATCAAAATTCATTATTTCTATCAGTTGGAAATCGGTTTCCATCCAAAACCATTATCTCTATAAAAACAAATTTACCACTTACAAAAATCATTATTATTTAATCATTTTCCAATTATAAATTTTTAATAAATTTCTTGAAAATAATATTATTTTCATGTCCTAAAAAATGAACTTTTCTATCCATTTTATAGTGAAAAAGAAATACTTTTTACCATGAATGTAATTTATTTAATAAAATGTCATCATTTATTTGATACTTACATTTAAATCCTATAAGTATTTTTTGATGAAAATATTTTTCCAAATATTTAAGAAATTCATTTGTATTAAAATATATTTTAAAAGAAAAGAATTTTCAAAATCTTTTATGTTTTAAATAGTAATTGTAAAATTGTAAAGTATATTTTCATCAACAATATTGTTATGATATATTAATGGAATTTCTAACCCCTAGTGAAAAAATCCATTAATTTTTTATATATACAATAATGTATATGTCTTATTGATTCAATACATATTCTTCCTCTGAATGTTTTATGATTTTTTTAAATAATAGTATTTGGAATTTACTACCATGAATTATTATTACATTCAATAACATTCCATTGAAATGATCTCTTTATTTTGATCATTTGAAATTAAATATTCCCTAAATATCAATATTAATTATCATGGATTTTTTTTATTTTTTTATTCGTATGTAATTTTAAATTATGGTGTTCTACATTGATGGTCATTAGTTTCTTATGGGTAATATTGATAAATAGATGTTCATTACTTAACGCATATATTTGATGATAATGTACATTGTTTATGAAATAAAGTTTTTATTTCATATTTGAGGATTATCTAGGACTTGATTTACATGGGGGCCAATAATAGATATCCCCTTGATGCATCGACAGTCACTTTAGATGAATCAGTTGGCTAGCCTTTCTTAAATGTGTTTTTACCCAATAATTTAAAACTGTTTTCAGGATAGATTTTGATGATAATTGTATCATGTTCAAGGGAAACACAATTTTGAATAATAAAATTTATATTATTAAGGATTTAGTTACTATCCTTTTTATTTTCATTATGATATTTTCTATGGATGCATTTAATTATCATTTTATTAATAAAATAGAAGGAATTTTCAAGTGTTTACATTACCATAATTATTATAATATATCTCGATATGATAGTCATGTTATTGATGAAATTTCATGTGATTTCAATGCTTTATCGTTCAATGTTAATTTATCAAGCCAATTTATTTCCATGGGATTTGTGATAAACAATTTACCATTATATGTTGACTATTCTCAGTAATTCATGATAACAGACAATGTAATTAAATTTTAATGAGTATTTTATCTCACATTTATTTTGGTTTTATTCTATGTAGTCCTTGAATAACACTATGATAACTATGTAATAATATGATTTGAGTAATATATATTTTATAGAAAAAATTACTTTTCTTTTTTTGATCAAATTTAAAATGAGAATCATGTATGGATCTTGGTTACAAAAAATACAAATCTATTTGGTATTTAATGATGTAATTCCACGTAGATTATGAGAATTTATAAAATAAAGGAGTAGATTTGGGTTACTGGGGTATGGGACACTTTTGTTGATATTATAAAATTTTTAGTAGAAATATTGGGAAACATATTTATGAAAACATATATTCAAGAACATTACCCTATCATAAATATTATATGTAAATTTAAAAACATCCTAATGTTTTGGTGAGAAAGAGGTTATTTGTTTTCTGTGAGAAATAAATTTTTGTATGGATAATATTTTTATAGAAACATAAATTAATTTATTTTAAAAATTTATTACTATAGTTAAAGTAAAAAATGGATTTATTGGGTGAATAAACGTAGAAGATAAGCGTTAAAATGACATAGAAACTTATCCAAAACCAATGTTCTGGTAATATTTTTTCCATAAAAATTTTTCTTTCTAGAATGAGTCAATTTAGTGTACTTAGGAAAGATTAAAATGTTCATATGATTGATTGTTTTCAAAACAAATTGTGAAACTCAACTCAATTATAAAAAAACACCCCTCCCCTCTCTTCTTCGCAGCATCAAAAATATTTGAGACTACCATGATCTAAAAAAATTAAAATTAAAATATACTCCTTCAAATATTATAATTATCATATTTCCTGTAAATAAATCATAGAAAGGATCTGGTAAAAACCTAATGAAGATACATGAAAAATAGATAACATTCTTTAACAAGTATTTTTATTTTATTTTCCCTTGACCTGTTTCTATACTATTTTAAACCATGAAGATATAATACCCTGAACATATTGAATATGGTAATATTTTTCCATGTTAATGTAATTACTTGAAAACATATCAACCTTCATCAAATGTGTTACAAAATGATTAACCTAATTCATGGAAAATAAATGGAAGAACCAATAATGTCAAATTAATTACAATTAATTAATTGATCATTAAAATTTCATTAAAACAATTATTTAATTTCCAAGAAAACTATGGTGTTCCAATATATATAATAAGGATCTGACGCTATAATTTTTAAATGTAATGTAATTTTAATTTTTTGGGTAAATTGAAGGCTACAAAACATATATATGCAACTACTCACAATATACTTCGATTTCCATATGTCCAAGTCACAAGCCTATAGATTATGTGTGTCAACTCAACCAGGCAACACGATGTGTACATGACAGCTACACATGTAGTATCCTCTTACCACATACAATGTTAGGTTGGTCAAAACTATTTTTGAAATCAATTCACCATGAGAAATTAATTAGATTTATCTTCTATATACAATGCACATGGGTAAACAAAATGTGCTCTAACTACACGCCGTGTAACCCTCTTTTAACCAAAAAAATTTGAAACTTCCCAATTGCATATTCGGTCATTATTTATATGTTACTAAATTTTAAGGAAAATGATACACAAAAAGAACATTATTAATAATATTATATTTCATCTATTTAAATCTAATTAATGAAATAATAACATCAAATAATAATCTAGTCACAATTTCACATAAATCAATAATCGAATAAATACTAGTAAACATAAACATGTACTATATAATACCACATGATGTATATGGGCACAATGAAAGTTTACAAAGGATGTAAATATGTTAAATTTATTATAATAATCATTTCTCGAAACCGAGATGGAGGATCTTTTGCATCAAATTTAAAATTAATATATATATTATTTGAAAAAACAAATTACTGGGATCAAGAGCTTTATTCATTCGTGAATGATGATGTTATGAAAATATATTTTCCAATTACTATTATTTCAATGTGAGCATCCAAGGAAAGAATACCTCTATCAGTTATCCACACATTCTTCTATGATTTCTTAGAAAAACCACTTGATCTATGGTTTCTAGTGTGGAGAGTCAAATTTCATGAAATTGGCCCTTCTTAATCACTCATTCTTCATTCTTGAATAAATCACTCTTTCAGTTCTCATTCTTGTGGGGGAGGGAGAAGGATGGTTTTAGAAATAAATCACCATGTGAAACAATTATCTTTTCTCATTTATGGATTCTCTATACAATATACATGGCCACCAATTTATAGATTATGGATTTAAGTTAAAATATTATTCAATTGCATATCAGACATAAAATTTATTAAATTATTTTAATAAATATAATTCTACATAGTAATTATTATATATTGATTATTTTATGGAATGTTCCAACTTGAAGAATAAAAAGTGTCACATAATATTCTTGTTAATTAATATTAGTCATCGAACTGAGTCCTGGTCTGTTCGAAGTCTGCTATATTTTTCTCAAAAAAAATAAATATTTTATTCATTAAGAAATATTGTATTCATATACAAGAAAATTAATATTGATTAAAATATTCAATATTTAAAATAAATACTTTATTCATAAACTATGAAATAAATATTAGTTTAATTAATTCGATCATTATTTCTTGAAAGAAATTATTCCTCAGAATTGAGAATAATATTTTTCCTTTAATTAAACCCAAATAGAAATTATGTGAGATTTTTTGAAATACATATTGTGTGACCCATTATGGTTTTTTCACATTTTCATTAGGTAAGCATGCCTAAAGTCAAAGATTACTATCTAGAAATGGGTTAATGTACCAAGGTAATGAAATTAAAATTGCAACGTGGAAGACAACATGTGAAAACACACTATGTAATATAATCTCTTTATCGTAATATCTCATCAAAATGTTTTCAAATTTATGCCACCAAAATATATGCTCAATATGTCTTTCTTTGACTATATGAAATAAATAGGTCATTCCACCATGTCCATGGAAATTAAAATTATAATTAAATTATAATGAAATAAGCAAGATACCTGCTTCCGTAATGATTGATCAGACAAATTCATCCTCAACTACTTCAATAATGACATGTCTTTCATGAGGAACCCAACTTATCCAACCTCTACCTAAACTATTATCACCAGTGATTATGAAACACATCTATGTGTGCGTGTTGTAACATGCATTAATAATAATCCAAAAGTCAATGAACCGTCACCCATACTATTAAATATGAATATCTAATGACAAAAAACATGCAGAATTACTAATAGCGGGTATGTTATTATAATCTCTCATCATGGATATTAAAAGGTGTGACAATCATGAGAAGAATCATGTTATTCTTAATAGTAATCACACAAAACAGTACATGTACAATATGTCTCATCATAGTACATTATTCAACCAATGAACATTATTTGAGAATACCTTCATAGCACATCAACGTTTATATTAGAGAGGGGACCATCTATTACAATATAATTTAGATTAATACTCAATTAAATTATTAAATTAGTTTCATGAATAAAAATACAATATGTAATAAGATGTTTTATTAATATTCAATAAATTTAAAATGCATGTAATGAAAATAAAAATAGTTGGTACTAGAAAACAAACTCTAATAATTCATGGACAGATTTAAAATTTTAAATAGAGTATTGGATGCATCCATGTTGAATGGATTATATTTTCCATAATTGGAGATAATGAATCTCAGGAAGAGAATGTTGGGATCACCAATATGAGGATACAACCAATATCTTATCAGTTTTATTTCTTATCCCTTAGATTAGTGGATTATTGTATAATTTATTTCCCTATCATGGATGAGGAGTGTGAGGTCATCATTACTATGGATATAGAATAACTACCTCCCCACGTGGAGGTTAATATGTACATAGATATTTACACTAATACAACATTAATATATAAACAAGAATATCACATGTCCCCTTTGAATCCATGAAAGATAAATGCATAGTTGGACAAAATATAGAAGAAGGGATTCATTATACTTAGTGTTCCCACAGGGATAACCCCAATGTTGTTTTCCAAGAAGGAATATGAGAGCTTGCAGTTTTTAGTAGACTATCATCACTTGAATTACATGTCTTTTAGAAATAATTATACACCTAAGGTAATTTTTTACCAATTCATCCAGATAAAAAGGAAAAATTCATTCTCAAAGATTGACCTCAGGTTATGTCATCACCAGATCTATGTTTGAGGAGAGGATGTTTTAAATATTAAAATGTAGATGAACTACAATCAATATTATTACATTGTGATTCTCTTGTGTATGAAGAATTTCCCAATAGTAATTGAGAGACTCATGAACCATATAATTCATCAATTCTTATAATGGTTCACTGTAGTCTTCGTCAATGAAATTATCATGTACTCAGCATTAGTGGAAGAGCATGACAAACATCAGAGGATTGTTTTGGAGAAACTATGAGGTAACTATATTTATGGGAATCTTTCAATGCATTAGTTTAGAATTTCAATGTTACACTTCCTATGAAAGTTAATCTTATAATAGGGAGTATCATTTTATCCCTATAATTTCGATACTATAATAGCATAGGATCCCCCAAATAATAAGAATGGGGTGTAAATTTTCATTTTTTCTAAAGGATACTTTTTTATATGCATTCCTTGGTTTTCATGGATTGAGTAACCTAAAAAACGTTTTATCTAAAATTGAAATCCCTTCATGTTGATAGATGATTTTGAGAATAATTATTAAGAACTATGGAATAGTTTTATGATATCCCCCAATCAAAGGATTACTGGATGAGGATGTTGAGTATGTGGTGTTCAATAATGTATCCATAAAAGGTCTTAGTTGCATTCTGGCATAGAGGAAGATAATTATTTCTTATCAGTCCCAAAAATTGATATCAATTGAGAAATGATATGTGACACTTGATTTGGAGTGTCAAAATTGGTTTTATACACAAATTATTCGAAACACTATATTATTGGAATGTGATTCATCATCTTTTTTACAATAAGAGTCTCAAGTTTATCTTTTCATGACAATATTTTATCCATAGTTAGTGGATATGGATTCATTTCCTATATGATTTTAATATTGAGATAGTCTATACTCATGATAAGGGGAATTATTTGGTTGAAAATATTTGGGGAAATCATATTTGTAGGTTTCTAGAATGTATGTATAGTAGTTCAGATCATTCTAGTTATCTCATATAGGAGATTCTTACACAAAAAACCTAAAATTGATAGTAGTTACCCATATATTTATGAAACTATGTCAGGTTTGAATGGCATGGGGATATTGAATGTGATGTATTTCATGACCATATATCCACTTGAGAGGTTTCTAATTGATATAATGATGGTTGGGAGCATGTATTCATTTTCTAAATGGCGATGATGGTTCCAGTCAAGCTAGATGAGTATTTGTTGAGGTAGATTCATATATCCCCCTTAATAGATAATATTATATTGGTAATATGTACAATAATAGTGACATTAGTTTTGGTAGCTACTGATGAATATGTGTGATGTTGAGTTTATCTCTACATTCCTCACATTCTATCAGATGATGGATGAGTTCCATATTACTATGGGTTTGGACCTAACCCTTTAGGGGTAATAGTGGATGTGGGATGTTATACCGAAATATTTTTATATAGATCCATAATAATCATGAGTTTGTGATTCAATTTGATGATATTAGAATGGCACACCCAGACAACCCACATTTTACCAATTCGAGAACAGGGTTTAGTGTTTTGGTTTTTGCACCTATACATTTAGAAGATGCTCTGTATTCATGGATTTTCATCAATGATGGTTTAATTCCATAATGATCATTCTATTTCATGATAATGGAGAGTAATATAGGAGGATTTTGTGACTCAGTTTCAATTTATTGTGACATTCCTGCACAAAATTGACAACCTGAAAGAGAATACAATTCCAATTATAAAGAATATTTTTATGTATGTGTGAATTATTTTGGACATAGGTACTCCACCATCAGTTTTAACCCAGTTGAGGCCACATATGAGAAACCCTACAGGTCACTGATGTGTTGGGTGGTTCTAATGGAGACATCCTGTATGGGAAAAATGTTTTCTCGAGTGATGAAGAATTACTATTTGATCACCAATGATTGGATGAGGAATTTCTGAAGCCAGTAAATTTCATATGTGGTCCCAAAAATGGAGGATTATTACATTTTATGAGGTAGAGATTGAGTTTCTAATGTTTTCACCATGGTGTAGACTATGAGGATTGGGTTGTGGTGGTAATTTATCAATGTAATTCAGCGGTCCTTTATATATACTTTGTTGGTTTGGTGAGTTAGTATTCCCCTTAATTATACCAAAACATAGAGACTATGTGCATAACATATTTCACATGTTTCATTTGAGTATATATGTGTATGATCCATAACAAATCATCGACTATGGTGAGTATTACATTGAATATATTGGTACCATCATATAGTAACTAATAAATTTCAAGGATCAAAAGGAGAGAATCCATTGAGGATGAGTGATTCATTTGTTTAGAGTTCATTCAAAATATGAGAATTATTAAGAGAGCACCTATGAATTTTATACCATATGAGAAATTAGTACCATCATAATTTTTAAAGGTATTATACTTTTCGGGTGGATAATACACATTGGTGGAGATAATTTATCAACTACATTTTTTTAAAATTCAAAATTTTAAATTGTATCAAAGAATATTTTCAAAGATACGTGCTGATTCAGCATGGGATTATGAGTCGTATGGAGCCATAGTCTAGATATGTTAAAAAAATTAACATAATCATATCATTAACAACTGGTTTTTTGTAATAATGCTTAATGAACTGAGAAATTCCTTATAAGGGGAAACTAAAACATTCACTAAATTCAGTATGTATGTTTTACACATGGCACTCAATAAGATTGTAATTTCATGGGTAATCTTATTAGGGTAGAGTATATAGATTAAAGTATAAAAAATAATTTAATTTATTTGAGAAGGAATACTACGGGGTGAATCTTTATGTGTGATAGGGATATTGGGGGAGATAATAGTTAACACATTGAACTCAACAATGGTCTCTCATGTGAGAATTTATTTTTCAATGATGTTTATAGAAATAAATAATGACAATTAATCATAACTACTATACATAAATGATGTAGTTTTTATATATGTTGGATTCATGTTTGGTTGGATTATTTCATCTTCATTATTTCCCTGAAATTAATGAAAAAGAATTATTTAAAATGTTAATTTTTTGTTAAATTTTATGGTATTATCTTGTTAGAATTTAATTATTATTGTCATGAATTGTTTTATTCTTCATTATTGACCTCAATAATTGATTTCACCAAAAATTAATGATGAAAACCAATAATAATATTCAATATCCATTTCTCAATTTTTTTTTTATTTTCTACCATTGTTCATTGATTGTTTAACCTATGTAATTCATTTGATGGATTTTACCACTACACCTATGAATACACTATTGTATAACTGATTGTATTTACAATAGATCATTTCTATGGTTTCAGGTTCTAGATATAAGGCCCAATGTAGTATTGATTCAGATTAAAGAATTTTAGTGATGGATTTATGGACACCATTTTCATGTGTTTGGGTGACATGGTGTGATGGGGGTGATTCCCAAGAAGATGGGAAGTTATATTCCAACCACTAATGATGGATCAAGCTCTCTCAGCCTCAGATCTAGACATTGTGGTTTTTATGCATCAATATTGTGGAAAAGGAGGATATTTGGGAAAATACAAGTAATGACCTTTAGTTTTTGGAAAATATCGAAATATACTATCTATAGTTAGTAAGACCACTTGTTGTGTGGACCCAATTTCATATATGACTATAATTAACAAGTGAACTTAATTATTTCAAAGAAATGTGAATATTTCATTCATCAGTTGGACCTTAAGAATGTGACCTGTTGTCTGCCCTAGGGTACACTGATGGTGATTTGAAAAGTATGCATGAGCGCTTCCAGAGTCCTAAAACATGGAACAATGTATATAGACATTTAAAAATAAAGGACTCGATTAGCTGGGATTCTTATTTCTTCATTTTACACATTGATTACACCTTAAAGGGATAGATTATTGCCATAAATCCCCTCAGTCTAGTTTTATTATTGGAATGTGTGTGTTGCCTTGTTATATACCAAATAAGGTACAATGTGGACTCCCAAATTGAGTACAATATGACTGATCTCGACTTTGGGTTAGTTTATGATATTTTCATATATACTTCTATATGGACTAGGGTATAATCCTCTAATATTAATCCCTAGATTTGGTTAGGTATCCCATTTTAAATATCAGAGGACTTAAATTTCATTCCTATGGGTTATAAAAATATGTTTATGTATCACCCATATGCCTATAGTTTCATCCCATAACTTTTTTCCATAATATTAAATGTCCATATTCATAATTGAACATTGAAAGGCCCAAGAAGCATGACCTCTCGAATGATTTCCATTTGTGTTAGTTAGATTCAATAAGTGGGATCCCTTTAATGAATTTGACCATTATCCCTCATGAAAATTCTGAGGATGACAGTGAGGATTTGTCTTTAATTTGATAAATTATTTATTTCATTGAACATTTATATATTTAATCTATCCTTTTGTATTACAACACTTATATTACATTTTAGAATATTCTCTATGAAGATTTAGGATTAGTGATTTTTGTGTGTCCTACTGGGTATGTTTATAGTAAACCCTACCTAGAATCTACCCATAAATGCCATATATTATGAATATGGAAATCCTTTTAATGGATTATATTATGGAATAGAAAAAATATGGGAAAGTTTGTTATAGGAGGGCTTCAAACAGTTAATGGAGTTTCGTCTTCATAGTAGTAACATTTTTACTATTAGTAGGTTGGACTCTTTTGGTTTTTATGGTCGGATTTTATTTTTTCTATTTTATCTCTATAAAAATCATCATAATATGATGTGGCATTAGTCACTAATCATATATATATATATGGTACTATTGGATTATCCTTTTTCACATTATACTAGCGTACGGAGATGAATGTGTGTCTACAGGTACTTTAGGCTAATTTTTCTATTGTGTGTGATTTGCTCACTTGATACTAGTTGCTAGCCCCTAGCATATTGGAGTGATAATTGGAGTTTCAAACTTGTATTTTTATTGTCCTGGTGAGCCCCTATAGGCCGATTTGTTACATGTATTGATCATTATCATATAGTTATTTTAAATTACAATATTTAAATTTCTGAAGTACTTGAATGCTAGATATTTTTTCATTGAGGAGATTATCAAGAATTTTTTTCATTCCAGAAAATTCTTGGTACGTTGTAATAAAATGTAACACCGTGAAATTTTAAAAGGACAAAACTGTTTTGATAAAATTTATTACTCACAAAAATATTATATTATTACATATAACATTTGAGACATTCTGATATATTAATTTATAAATAAATTTAATCTTATTTAAATCTTGTGAAGAACATATCCCTGAGTTGAAATGAACCCTAATATATTGTTCCATTATAACCTAGACATAATGTTGGAGAGTATTAATAGTAATAAATATATTATTAAATTGTTTGTTTTTAACTTGTAAAAAACATTGGTGGTTAATTTATACGGAAAAAATTAATATCATTTGAAATAAATAGAATGGTTTTCTTAAAATCTATAAATTTTCCTAAAAGACCAGTTATTGTCTTCTCTACACATGATTTGAAGTTAATTTTAATGACTTTTAAAGAATTTATATAAAAAATTAATCTTCATTTTTAAATGATAATACGAAAAATTTTCTTAGGGTGAATATTTTATATATTTCTAAAAAGTATCAATTTTTATGAATTATGAATAATATTGAATTTTAATTAAAAAATGTGATTCCCTTTAAATAATAATTAATTTTAATATATATTATTAATTTTTTAAACTAAAATTATCACAATTGTAATTCAATTATTCCAATTTAGTTCATTGTAATAATTTTTATACTAAATTGTGATTTGAAAACATCGTAATCATTTTAATATTTTCCCTTTAAAACTCTTCATTCTCATCACGTGTGTGGGATTATTATTAAATTCATTATTTCCACTTCATGAAATAGAATTTGGGGAAAATTGGATTCCATATATGGAATAAAAAATATAATTTTCACAAGTTCAACATTATTTTTGACATGTTGAATAGAATATACAATCAAAATATTAGCATGAGTTATGGAAAAAATGGATTTAATCAGTGTTAATTGAAAAATGAACCAAAAACTTATAAAACCATATAAAATGGAATTCATTACAACTTATATCTTATAGGTTTTATAATTTCCAATATTGGAGCCTATTTCATAGAAAAACATTGGTATAATTTATTCTTTTCAAATAATTTTAGATGTACCACTAACTTCACATATAAAATGCCACCCCTATCATCAATTCATAACACCATAAAACCACAATTTTACAAAAATAAACCCCAAAAATAAATTCTCAAATTCTATTATGAAATCATTGAATCTTTAGTTTGGGAAGATATCTATCCCAGGAGATCATTAGAGCATAAATATGGATAATACATGAAGAAGAGGTAACATTCTTTACCAAACATTTTTATTTTATATCTTCATCCACCTCAATCTATACTTATTAAAACATTATTATATAATAAAATAATTATCATACATACAATATGATTTTTATATAAAATTAATTACTTACAAAAATCTCCACTTCCATGAAATGGGGTGTCTAGTCATCATTCATTTGAACAGTGGACTACCACCTCACGTACCATTTTTATTCATTTTTTCATTACCACATCTCATATTTGGGAATGATAAGGGATATAAGGTATAAATATGATATTAATAACATAATTAAACCTAATTAGTCATTATATCAAATATACCATTTTCCATTCCCTTCAATAGGAAATATGATAATGACTATCATCCTCATGATGGACAACCGCCTCCCAAAGAGAATCTATTAGTCATTCACTAATGATTTGAATTTAATGTTATAAGTATAATGATTATTATTATATGATATATAAATGATTTAATTATGATATCAGTTAAATATATCACATTATTTATTTTTAATAAATCATTTTATTTCATACCTTTTCACTGACATAATGATGATAACATTGTTTTTTATGTGTGGACTTTCATCGTTACGAAGCGATTTGAACCCATTTTCATCACCATACAATAAGGTTGAAATATATAATAATATTTAAAGAATTAATATGGTATTTATGATATTAATATAATTTTTAAGGATAAAATGTTACATATATTCCATAATAATCATTGAAAAATTAGTACCATTTTTCGTATGTATGTATGACTTACAGTCTCCATAATAACAACATTCTTAATTTTAGAAAAAAAATTGCATAGTTACAATTCAAAGAATAATTGATATATTAATATGATAAATATTTCATTATTATTATTTTGGAAATGTTATACCAATGTTATATTGACCAGAACCGGAAATTTCATGATAATACACGAATGAGAAAACAACACTGTTAACACCATAAACAATGAAAACAATGAATTATTATTATTGAAATGGTTATAAGATTATATAAAATGATCATATATGATATTAAAATTATTAATACGGTTCTTTAATAAATAAATAAAATTTTTAAACACTATATAGGTGTTCAGGTTACGTCCAACCAAAAGAAAGTGTAAGGTTTAAGATTTAATCTCAACTAAATTTCATTCAGGAAGATTATAATTTTATAAATATAATTTCATTAATATAATTTATATACTGACCATTTTAAATGTAATTTCATTAATAAAAAATTATACACAGTCTTTTATATTTAAATTTATCTTCATTTATCAAATTGGAATATAATTAAAATGTACAAATTGGTAGTGAATTTCATAACTCGATTTCTTTTCGTGGGTTAACATTACTCCTTAATTGTATGTGTTATTATTAGACTCTGTGTGAAATGAATATTGACTGTAAATTATTTTATTTCAATTTTTATGTATTTACATTTTATACATATAATTAATTAATTAATTAATTCTCACTTCATTATTGTAATTATTTGAAGGGTTTATTTCACAATCACAATCTCCTCTAAAATGTTTATTCTTCAATTTCAGTTGAAGGATTTTATTAAATCATTGTACAGTAATAAAATTTCATTTTATCCAACAAATTCTATTCATTATATTTTTAATAAATTATTCCATTTTTTACTCTTTTTTAGTTTAAATAATTGAGAAAATTCTTTTATAAAAATCAGTATTCATTTCACTCTTCAGTCAAAAATATTTTTTCCTCCAAAACCATGATTTTTATAAAAATAAATTTACCTCTTTAATTATTTTATTAATATCATTTTTATATATTTTTAATTTTTAACAAATTTCATGAAGGAAATATTATTTTCATTTCCTGAACAATGACATTTTCTATATTTTTACAGCGAAAAATACATTTATTTTTATATGAATGTCATTTATATAATTACATGACATCATTATATTGATACGTACATTTAAATTCAATAACTATTTTTTGGAATAAAATGTTTTTCCAAATTTTCACAAAAATTATTTTTATGAAAAGTGATTAACAAATATAAATATTTTCAAACTGTGTTATGTTTTAAAAATTACATTTAAAATTGATAATTATATTTTCAACAAGATTTTAGTAAGGTTATTTATATGGATTTTCTATCTATAAATGACAAAATTAATTTATTTTATATATATAAAATTTAGTATAAGACTTATTGATTCGATAATAATTATTCCTCTAATTTATTATGTTTTTTTCAAAAATTATAGTTTTCATAATTTACTACCTTGATTTATTCTTGTTTTCAATAACATTCCCTTGAAATGTTCACTTTATTGTGATATTTAGAAATTAAATATGCCCTTAATATCAATATTATTTATGATGGATATTTTTATTTTTTTAATTCGTAATTAATTTTTAAATACGGTGTGCTACATTGAAGGTCATTAATTTAACAAAGATAATACTGATAAATAAATATTCTTTAAATAACACTTATATTTGTAGATAGGGTACATTGTTTATGAATTAAATTTATTATTTTAAATATGAGGAGTTCTTTAGACTTGAATTACATTGGGTCCATTTATAGATATTCCCTTTATATATCGATTGTTTCTTTAGATGAATCAGTTGGATATCCTTTATTAAATGGGTTTCTACCCAACATTTTTAAACTATTTGAAGATAGATCAGAATGATAAATATATCATATTTCTAGGAAGCATAACATCTAATAATAAGAAATTTACATTAATAATGATTCTCTTAATATCATGGTTTTTTTCATTATGATATTATCCATGGATGCATTTCATTATCATTTTATTGATTAAATAGAAGGATTTTTCAGCTATTTACATTACCATACTTATTGTACTATATCTAGATATTATAGTCACGTTATTGATTAAATTTCATGTGATTTTAATGATTTAATTATCCATATTAATTATTCTTGTCAAATTATTTTAATGGTATGTGTGTTAAACAATTTACCATCACACGTTGACTATTCTTAGTGATTTATGATAACATCCAATGTACTTAAATCTTATTTAGAATTTAATCTCTCCATTATTTTTTTGCATTGTCAGGAATCCTTGAATTACACTTTGAGGGGTATGTAAGAATATAATGGAGTAATCATGATATTCTAGAAAAATTTTGTTGTTTTTTTGTTTTTATTTTACATGTGTATCATATATGCATCTAAGTTACCAAAAAATCTAAAATATTTCATCCTTTAGGATTTAATTCCAATCTTATGAGAATTTGATAAATAAATAATTATATTTGGGCTACTCGGGTATGGTTCAGAATAGTTGGTATTATAAAATTTTTAGAAGAAATATTGGGAACCATAGTTTTGAAAATATATATTTGGGAACAATGCCCTATTAGAAACATTTGGTATAAATATAGAATCATCCAGAAGTATTGGTAAGAAAGAGGTTATTTATTTTATACTAAAAATAAATATTTGTGTGGATATTATTTGTTTACATGGCTATAGAACATATATTCCTTTAGGTAATAAATCTAAAAAGGGAATATTGTGCCTGACCTAATTGCTACTTAGTGAATGAAAGTGGGCCTTTCTGTGCACCTTGTATGACACTCATAGGGTATATTCATATAATAATTCAAATTTACTATACAATAAATTATTATGTTTTTGAATTGATAATATAAAATTTTTACATGTGTTAAACCTAATGTGTCATATTTTGAAAATATGGTGTCTCAATGGATTAAGAAAATGAATCATATATTGTTAAGAAGGTAATAAACAAAGAAATGTTGGGGAAAATGCAGAGTATGATGGAAGGAAATAAACCACATCATATGGATCCATTTATAGTTCTTTGTACTGAATGTACAGAACCTATGTATTATAAAAGGTATTTACCTCTTATATATGTTTACCTCTATACTAAGGAAGGACTTTAGTTGAAATAAAACTTATTAAGTATTTATATATTAGATTCTGAGAAATGAACAATAGAATTAATTTTACCAATGGTGACTTGGTTATAATAATCATGAAACATCAATTGATTTTGAAAAATATAAGAAACACATATTTATTAAATATATTATGATTTATGAATACTATTACAGATTATGATTTTCAAATTGATCATATATTCAATGTATTAAATGATTCATTTTAAGTTATATCTTATTGAAGTACATCATGATTATGGTAATTTTCATAGAAATATATGGAATGTATATATTTGTATATAAATATTATTTTTTGAATAATCCATTTACATTCCATAAAAACAATTTTAATGGTATTGATAGCCTTTAGGGTTAATATGATAGTTAATGACATTATAATAATGGTCAAATTATGATAATTAAACATTGTGGAATAAAAATATATTCTAAACCATATTAAAAAATATTACTTAGTGGTTAATTTTATATGAAGGATTTCATATAATTTTTTGAAATGTTATTGGTATTATATAAATATCATTTTAGACGAAGGAAAACATGCATGTTAGGGGATAACATGATGCATCCAGCAAGCCTATAGGTCTAGAACCCAAAACTGATGAATGATAATGGATTAACATCAACAAATAGCATATTTTATGTCTTTGATAATATGTAATTCACTTAAGATTAATGATTTGATACATAATTATTAATTTCGGGCTGATGGTGTTACTTTGTTGGTTTATATATTAATATATTATATCAGATAACTTTCTCTAACAATATCGGATTTAGAAAATAGTTAGAGAAAAAAATATTGTCCCACATTTATGTATCTTATGATCCATTAAAAGTGAGTTTTATTTTATCATTCATAAAAAATCATTTTTATACATTATTTGTGAAACAACCAAAGTACTTATAATATAATTTTTTTCAGTATGAAATTAAATAATAAAATACATCTTAAATGTATAATGAAATAATTTATATTTTAAAAAATTAAATATTCTATATTACAGATTAGTACCCTCAACTAATAATTTAAAAATAATATTTGTTATCTTATTAGTGTAATTATGATATATTTACGTCATGGAATAATTAAATAAATGTTTTAAAAGTGATAAATTCAGTGTTGGTATTTTTTTAGAAATAGATATATTGATTTATAATTTAATAAATAAATTTGTCTTTTAGAATTATATTTACATTCTTAAAATAGATTCATATATTAATATTTTATTGTCTAATGATAATAATATAATTTTATTTGACCTTAATAAGTTTTTAAATGTTTTATAAAATCAGTTAAAATTATATTATTGATATTTTTTGAATAAATGATAATTTTATTTAAAAATTAAAATTATCATATTTACCAAAAGTTAAAAAACTGGATTATAATTTTTTTACTTCTAAATATCAACAAATAGTTAGGGTGAATTTTTGGGGTTGTTATGACTATGTTTTTGGTGAATAGTGAAATCAGATAATTTACTGTAGAATTACAATAAAAGTTAAATAGAATATTTCTTTATTCATTTATGATGTAATTACTATAATCTAGAACATACCATTCATCACCACCTCTTCTCCTCACACCTACAAATCCGTTTAGTTTATCTAATTTTATCCCCAGACTCTTCCCCACGTTCAAGACCATTTGGACACAACACTACTCTAAATCAGAGGTCCTAAAGGCTGTTTATAATGAGAAGAATTCCAGAGGTGAAATCCTCTTTCATTTTCTTTTATTTTTCATTCAATGTATGTTTTTTTATTATCTCTTAACCACACCCTTTCCAAGTGGAATAAAAAATCTATAATCATACATATACACTAATATTATCATTTTTATGGAATCACTTATCATTAAAATCTTTATTCTCACTCGTTTATTCTAAAAATGAGAACATCAGCTCCGATGTGTTGATTTACCGCCATTATGGATTATACACTTACATATTCCATTATGGCACTAAAATTTGGTCATAAACCAATATTCAAGTGAAATTATATATTATTCTCTATATTATAAGTTATATAACGTATTGAAACTAATATAAAAACATGATACTGAATAAAATTATATAAGTTCATAATGGTCAAAAAACTGTAAAAATAAACAAAATCAGTTTCATTATTGATTTATCTAATGAATCATATTTATATAAGAAAAAAACATACACAGTGTCGTTTATAATTTTGGACATATATTAATACCATTTTATTCCTCCTCTGAAGTTTTTGATCTATTTGATATGAAAATAAAAAATTAATTGACCATAGAAACCATTTAATAAATGCACCACAAATAAATTAAATACAAAAATATTACTAATAAATGGGTGTAAAAATTAAATAAGATGATCATATAAGGAATTTAAATATGAATATTTTTCATTAACATATTAATAAACATTTTTGAACAATTGTACATGAGTTATGAACACGTTTGAAGTAACATGAACCCAGTGTTGGTGACATTTCATTATAAATCTAATTTTAAATTTATATTTACAAATATATTCTAAAGGTATATTTTTATAATGAAATTATTATTGTTCTATGGTTATTTTATTGTCATTTTTAATTGTTTATGATTAAGGGTGGCACCTATCTCTCTCTTAAATTCATTGGATAATTTTATGTTGGTGGCTAGTGGTATGTTTACTCAAAGTGTAACTATGGTGGTTACACCATGAGGTAGTCATGAGGGTTACATTTTAATGTATCAACGAATGTGAGAATCATATCATTGTGAAAAAATTTTATTATGTTTATATGTATTCGTGGAATAACTATTTATTTCTTACTTTTTATTCCCTTTATTTAATATTTTCTGTTATTCCCTAGTTTTAAATTTTTTTTCATGGTTTGAAGATGTGTGTAAGAAAATTTCAAGGGAATATGAATATTTTGAAGAAATTTCAGGAACATAATTCATGTTTTATTAAAAAATGATTATTTTGGATTAAATGGATATTATTTTAGTAATTCCTACTATGGATGATTAAGGGTTTATACGTATGAATTATATTATAATTAACTAAAAATATAAACTGAAAATATCTTTGGAAATTTAAGTATGTGAATTATAAAAATTAATTACTATATTATGTCTTCTATAAGGCATGTTAATTGTAATTTTCATGGAGTTTGTACTGAATTATAAATTCATCAAATCAAAATAGAAGGATGAATTTTTCTTATGGAATAAAAATGTATCAAGTATATATGTTTCCTTATATTCTTAGAGATAAAAAGAAATTATAATCATTTTCAATGGATCTATATCAAAAATATCATCCTATTATATTATTTCTTGATGAATCAAATAGTCTTCAAATTCATCAATTATATATCGCTTTGAGGCCCTTAACATTAAATAATTTAGCCAACTTCTCGTGATTAATAACATTAACAACTTACTATAATTGCATTTTCATTTTTACCATGTTAATATATTTATTTAAAGTAAATTTTCTAATACATAGAATCCTAGTAATGTTTTGTTCATTATAACCCTTTTACATATACCCATGATTTATTAACAAGATTTTATACTGACTCTTTTTATAATAAGTGTTTTCTGTAAAAAAATATTTATATATCAAACCCTTGATTTGAAAGATAATGTTTATGGTGTAAGGATGAAACTTATTTAAAGTTGGGATAGTGTAATATCCCAAAATTAAAAAAGAATCAATTCTTTGACATTGGGTATGACATTAAAAATTATAATAAAATATAAATCTTACGAATTTATTAAATATTTTAGTTTGAATATATTTAATCTATTTAATATCTTGTGGAACACACAACCCCAAGTTAAAATGTCCCATATTATAGTATAACAAATTAACATATATGTTATCTTTATGGGTATGAATAGTAATAAATAATATATATGGTTTATACATGTTAAAAAAATAAATTATTTATCTATTGAATATGAATAAAATATGAATCATTTGAAATAAAAAATGAAAGTTTTTCTAAAAAAGTGAATTCATTATAAAAGATAGTTAGTCACTCTTTGAGAACAAAATTCGAATTTTTTAACTACTTTTAAAAAAATATTTGAACAAATAACATTATTTTTGAAATATTGCAATAAAATTTATCTTAGGATGAATTCTTTGATTAAGTTTAATTTTTTTATGAATTGTGAATAATACAGAATATTAATTTAAAATTGTATATTCCTTTATATATTTTTAATGATAATTATATTTAAAATTTTTAAAAGGAAAATTTGTCAAATTTTATGTCAATTAATCTTATTTTGTTCATAAGAATACATTAAATACTTAATTTCACTATAAAAATTTTATAAACCATTAATCAATTTTTTATTTAAAACCCTACATTCATATCAGATCTACAAGATCAAATTTAAATTGGTGTTTTATATTTATGTAAATTAAAATTATAAAATGGTTTAAATATTTGGATTGATAACAATTTTAAATATCTAATAAAGAAAACATTATTTTTACCAAAATTAGTAGTAAAAATACTAAAAATTATTTATCATTTTTAATGTAATAATATATTTTCTAGGGGATGTTCTAAGAATAAAATGATTCAAAATTTCCTTCAAAATTCCAAACCCGCACTGGCTGGTAATATTCCAACCCCATCTCTTATATTTTCTACTCTTTAATATTTTATTTTCTTGTGATATAATAAACAATGGAATAATTATGCCATTTCAATAAACTAAAAGTGTGTCACTCACCTCATTTACAAATGGAAATTCTTGCCTCTCATATACAAACCTTCACACCCTTTTCCATCATCATATAACTAACCATGTACCATAAAAAATTTCATCATCTAATCATATATGGATTATTTTTTTCATAAATATATCATATTATGAATTTTGTGAAAACCTATGGTGGGTACATGAAGAAGAGGTAACATTCTACAATAAGGGTTTTTATATTATTTCCCCCTCTACATCCTATAATTATTATTATACCAGGATTATTTAATAAAATATGAGTATGAAACTTACATAGATAATTTCATGAGAATTTAATGGCCTAAAAACATCACCACATTTATCAAATGAGTTACTAAATGAACATTCATGTGTATGGAAACCTATCGCCTCGTGAGTCATTTCCATTACTTTTATCCATAACCAAATTTCTCAGATTAGTATAGGGATGGATATAAAATATATATATGGAATTATTATTGTAATTATACCTATCTAGAAATTATATCATATATACATTTATTAAATTCCACTCTATAGTTGATATGATAATGTTGCTCGTTTGCATGTTGGACTACCACCTTGTAAAGCTTTGTGAATCATCGTTCACTAATGATATTATTGGATATTGATTTGGATAAATTTAATAATTATATGTGATATAAATGAAATTACTTTGATATTAATGAAATATTAATAAATATATAAAAATGAAATATCATTTTATATCATACATTTTCACTCACGTAATGATGATAACATCGTTCGTGTTCATGAAAACTATAAACTTCAAGAAGTAGTGTGACCCTCTTTTCATTAGAACATCTCTTAGATGAAATGTATAATTTTATATAAATAAATAAAATCTCATTATTTTTATTATTGAAATTATTTAATGGTAACATGTTACTAACATTCTTTCTATAATGATCATTGAAAAATAAAATTGTTTACTCCTGCATACATATGACCAAGTGTCTCTATTATCATGACATAAATTATTCTTCAAAAACATCATCCATAGTTTATATTGAAAGTATAAATTTTTTATAAATATTATAATAATTTAATTGTTATTATTATGTAGATGATATAACTATAAAATATTCCCAATAATTACAAATTTCATGAAAAACAATGATTGAGAAAACAATGTAACTATCACTCAAAAAAAATGAAAATTTTGAATGTTCATTAACAGATGGGTGATAAGATGTTATAAAAAGATAATATATTATATTATAAGTCTTAATATAGTTATTTAATAAGTTTATAAGGTTTTTTAAATAAAAAATACATGATCTTAATGCATATTCAATCAAATAGAAGTGTAACATAAGGTATTTTATCACACATTCATTTTATTGAGGCACAATGTAGTGTTATGACCCTAATTTACATTATATGGTTTATATTAAACACCTTTTACCAATAATTTCATGAATAATTCATTATTTATGGAATTTTATGTTTTAATTTGAATTATTTAATCTTCTATTATTTTAAATAAACGTTAATAAGTTATAAATAACTTCATAACACAATTTCATTTCATTCAGTTATATTAATCCTTCATTGTATTTGTTGTTAAAAAATTATATGTGTACTGAAATATGATGATCTATTGTTTAATAAAATAATTTTTGTATGTTGACATTGGAAACACATAATATACGTATTTAGTAATTCCCACTTCTATTTTTTGATCATTTTAAGAGTTTATTTCACAATGTCATTCTAATCAGGATTTTTTATTCTTGAATTACCTAGATGGGAATTATATAATGATATTGTAATAGACCAATTTAATTTAAAATATTATGGCTATTTATTATAATTTAAAGAAATAGTACAATTTTAGAAACCTTATTAGTAAAATAATTAGAGAAAATATTTATAACCAAATTCAACATCCATTATGTATTCGTTAAAAAATATTTTTT
Source organism: Viscum album (assembly GCA_963277665.1). Taxonomy (NCBI): domain Eukaryota; kingdom Viridiplantae; phylum Streptophyta; class Magnoliopsida; order Santalales; family Viscaceae; genus Viscum; species Viscum album. The sequence continues at coordinate 1,373,171,462 of OY728128.1, forward strand.
GGAGCAAAATCATATTTTATAAAAATATTTTGAGATTTTTTATCTCTTCAGAATGATTTTTCAAATAACATTTTACATGTTTTTACTTTTGAAAACATGTTTTTAAATGAAAATTGTAGTCGTTTTTTCAAGAGGGTAATTTTTTAACATTTTTTTTTGTTTCAAAAGGAATATCCTTTATAGCATGTATGATTTGTGAAACTTTACTCATTGTAATTTATTTTAGTCTAACTATGACAATTTACAAATATTATTAAAAAAACTACCTAAAATTCTATATATTCTTATATTTTTAAAATTATTTTCAATGAATATCATCTTTCAAAATGTATTATGTTATAACAATTAATTTTGAAAATGGAAATTAAATTTTCCCCTCTAATGTAATTAAATATATTTTAATGTTATTTCAATTCAACTATGAAAACAACCCTTTATTTTAAATATACACTACTGAGGATATGTTGTATTGATACCATTTTTATTCATTATCTAGATGGTTTTTTGATTATTTTGACAAATGATACTCTCTAAATTAACTTCTTTGGTTCATTTTTGTAGTTTAAAAAATATCCAAGAATTGTTATATTTCATTTGATCATTGGAAATTAAATTTCCACTAAATATCTATATTATTTTTCATATATATTTTTACTTTTTATATAATATATCATTTTAGAATAAGTTTTTTTACATTTAAATTTATTTGTTTAAGTAGGTAACTATTGATAAATCAATATTTCTTATATAATTATTATATATGATGATATGCAACATTATTTATGAACTAATTTGATTATTCCCTATTTAAATAATGCATTTTAATTGTAGGATATGGGTGTGCTTTTTTATATATGGCTTCTCAATGTATTTGTCGTCTCATATAATGAATCAGTAGTCTATCCAGAGTTAAATGTTTTTTTACCCATTAGTTTTAAACTATCATTTGGATATATCATGAAGGTAGAGGTATCATGTTCCTAAAAAACATGATGTCCAATAATTAATAATTACATTCATTAAGAATTCAAATACCATTATCCATATTCATTTCCTTATGATATTATCTCATGATGAATTTAATTATATTTTTATTGATATAGTGGAATTTGTTTTCAGTTATTAATGTTTTCATATTGATTATTCCTTATACAGTTATCATATTTATGTAATTGATTAAATGTAATGTGTATTAATTTACATACTTTTTCATATTTATTTTTCTCATTAAATTATTTATTATGAATTTTTGTTTAGTTATTTTCCTTTCCTTGTTGATTTTTCTCAATCATTGATGATATATTCTATTATACTCAACTATTACTGATCATTTTATCATAACCGTATTTTCTTTTCATTCTAAAGAATACATGTATTGCGATATGAAATAAATGAATAAATATGCTAGATGGAATAATTATATTCCTAAAAAATTATGTTCAAATTTATTTATTCAAATGCAATAAATTAATCATGTATGATTCTATTTTACCAAGACTACTATATTATTTAGTCATTTAGGATTTGATTCCTCTTAAAATATGATAATGTAATTATGTTGTCACCTACTATGGGACCCTAGGGTTAGAGTCACAACTTCGATGATTTATAATATTATTTAATGGGATACAATACATTAGTGGCCATAAAATAATGGATGCGTAACATATGTATAAGATCATATTCATACTTAAAAAATAGTTGAATCTAGATTGATTTTGATATACTATATCAATCATCTTACTAAAAAAACTAGAGTATTTGATAGTAATATAATTATATTATGAGAATATATTGAAGTGAGGTGTTGAGAATGAGGGAAATAAGAATGGTGTTATGTTTTCATCAAAAAATACTTAATTATAATCAATATAAAATATTGATAATCGCACTATTAATATAAGAAAAAAATATACATGACATTCAAATTGTAGTATTTAAAAATTTATTAAATGTGAACCTGGTCATATTTAAAGGAAAATGTATTGGAATTATGAAAATTAAAATTAAAAAGGTAATTTGAATGATAAATTAATAATTATACGGATAAATTTCATTTGGATGTTATTTTTTATGAGTGTGATAGGAATTGACACATCTGCCTATATTATTTTAAGCTAATGTTGAATCATTGAAATTTTATTACTACATAAAAAAGAAAATGGAATAATGCATTGAACATTATGAATACATGGATCACTACTGGATCTCTATATATGTTTAAGATTTCATTATATTAATGTAATTATATCTAAATGATAATTTTATTCTATGAAAGGGAACTAAAAAATATAATTTTCTTCATAGGAAAGGATACTCCTAATTCCTTTTAGATTTTTCATTATATTTTTCTTTTCCATTTAATTTTTGATAATGAATATGATAATCTATCATTTAATGAAATAGATAAATATATTAATTTCAAAGTGATTAAAAATATATTTTCTAAGAATGAATATGTTTAACATAAGAAATCCATAGTAAGAAACTAATATATTTTTAAAATTAAATCAATGATAGATGAATAATCTATTTTTGATTCAACCTAAAACGATTGGAAAATATTTTTGAAACCAAAATACAAAGTGATTATCCTAATGAATAACCTATAAAATAGTACTAAATATTATTAAAACATTCATAAACTCTTGATATAGTGGAAACATAATAATAAACCCGGTAGGAATTATATTTTGTTGAAAAAAAACATTTTCTCTCAAACCATTTAATTCTGGAGAATTAACTTTTTTGAAATTTTTTAGTGGAGTTAATTAAATGAAACATTGTTCCTTAAACAATGATATATCAATTAAAACTCATTGGGATTATATATCTAATGAACTTACAACTATTCAACATCATAGGTATGAAAAAAATAATGTTTCTAAATGTTTTTTTGTGATATCAATTAACCATATGAAATTTAGTTATCAATTAACCATATGAAATTTAGGTTCCAAAAATTAGCCTCTTTTATTTTTAGAGAGAATGATATGTATTGATAGTCACAATACATGGTACATGGATAATGGTTATTCTCATCTCATTATAGGTTACAATTCAAGAATTCAAAACTAGTAGAATGTAGTGGGTGAAATGTTACATTTGGATACAATTTAAATGAAATATTTTCAATATTGGTGACTTTTTTTCCTTATAATACTATAATTTAAAATAATTTCTTTATAATAATTAAGAAATAAAATTTAATCATAAATGAATTATGTGATTGGTTTTAATATTGAAAAATTATAATGATAATTATACCATCACATGTTGGGAATGATATTAAATTTAATCTAGTGATATGAAAGAGGCTTCTTACATTATTGCCCTAAATGAACATTCTTTACAAAATTTATCATACCATTTTATATATAATTATTATTATTGGATTTGGATTAAATAGTTAGAAAACTAAAATGTTCATAAAATTTCAATATTTTCTAGGAAAATAGACTGTATTGATTTTACAGAATATATATATATATATGTTATTCAATATTCTATGTTAAATTCAAATCATGTAACAATTGTAAGTTTAACATTAATCCAACTATTGAAATATAAAATAATTTTACTTTATTTTTAGTACATGTGGATTTTATTCTTATAAAAGCTACAAGTATTGAAGGGAAAAATGTTTTTTGTATTAGTTAATGATTATACTACATTTACTTGGGTTTAATTTATTTCTCATAAGTCGGATGATTTATCATTTATGAAAATTTTAAATTCCCATGATCATATCTTAAAAATAGATTATTTTGTCTCAATTTAATGTAATCATAGAAGAGAGTATATAATATCAACATTTTATAATTATTATAGTGAAAATAGAATTTTTGATATCATTTTTTCACAAATAACACTGTAACACACTGATGCATAATAAATATATTTTCAAATTAATTTAATCATTTAAGTATTCTTAGTTTCAAAAAATACATAATATATCTTGTTTTATATTAAGTGATGATGTGTTTCATTGGTTTTAAACAAATATATGTTAATATTAAACTAAATTAAACACATATATTATCGTAGGGTATATAAAACAATATGTTTAGCTTCTGTTTCTCCTAATTCTGAGTTCATTTGATATCTTGTGTTATACGTATGGCCATGTTTTATTATACCACACTATTCAATTAATAATATTATTAATTAATTAGTATTGATACCACTTTTCCTTTGGAATATATGTTATAAATAAAATTAACTATATTTTGAACATATTATTTTCACATGAATATAAAATAACCTTTTGTTATCAATTAGTAGAAGTAAATGAAATAACAATTTGAAGATAAAGAAATTAATTTTCTAATTAAAATATTTTTCTATGTACAAACACAATTTTCTCCTATTAAATTTAATGTCCCAATTTTGATAAAAAATTTCACTATAATTTATATATTATATATTTCAATATATATTTTAAAACAAATTAAATCTATATTATATTTATATTATAAGAAAAAGTCAAATTTGATGAATAAGAATATGTATTTTCTAAAAGGTAATTTTACCACCTTTTAAGGAATAAAGAATTTTAAATATTATTTTTTACACATAAATTATTCTAATCCAAAATAAAAATTTGTTTTTTGAATAATAATATCTAAATTTACTTTGACATAAATTTCATTCATTTTTTGAGAGGTTTCATTTTCTGATAAATAGTAAAAAATAACGAATATTATTTGGAAACCTATTTTCGAATTATTTAATTATACTGATAAATTTTATTTTAGAATTTATAAAAATTAATTAATTAAAATTTATGACAATTATTTCAATTTAGGTCATTTTAATCATTATATATTGAAATTTGAATTAAAACGTTTCAAACATTTAAAAAAATTCTTCAAAAGTTGTCATCCTCACACATGTACGATAATTTTTTTAAATTTATTTCTACCAATTATGTGATTTGAATTTATCTATATGGATTAAATATATGTTAAAATTATAATTTCAAATATATAATATGTTCAAATTTGTTTTTGACCAAAAATATTAGTAATGGTGATTGAAATTTATTATAGAGATTAAGAGAATCATTTCCATAAAAAAGGACTAAAACATAAAATAAAGCCCAAATTTGACATATAAACATTTCAAAAAGTAAATTTGTTGTAATATTTTTTTAAAAAATCAATTATATATCATTTTTACCATTATTAGAGTCACGTGACGTGGAAAAAATGTGGGCGAAATTCCCTTGACAAAAAATTTACAAGAGTGACACTCTCCGCCAATATAAAAAGGAACCCACCCATCCCCCTTATTAAAACCTATAATTCCATTTTAATCACAAAAGTATAATCACATAATCTCTAAAAATCCCTCAATTAATTATATAATAATTCCTTTGGGTGTAAATCCATCCAAGGATTTCATTGCTGGAAAATAAAAGGAGTTAGTCAAAGAAGAAGTAAAATCCATCCTCACGATATTTTGTTTTATTTTTTTATCCAACCCAAAATATTAATATTACATTATTATATAATAAAAAAATTATCCCTAAAAAGATGAGTTGCTTTTATTCTAAGGGTATGACCTATTTATACCCACACTTCCATCAAATTTGTAATGAACTTATGGTTTTTGTGTACCGCGATCTGCAACTTCAGGAAATGATGTTTTTTTTCATTTACAACATATAATGGTTTTAAATTATGTTGTATAAAATGTTTTTATATGATATATATAATTTATATGATTTATTAAATCTTTTAGAACTATTATATAAATACATACATTCCACAATTCAATTTTTTATATATATGAAAAATTCGTTTGAGGACATGTGGACTATCGCCTCCACAAAGCGATGTGATTTATTCACACATTACATGAAATATATTAAGGGTGAATTTAGTGAACATATATGATATATATAGTTATAATTATATTGGAATTAAAAAATGTATATATATATATATATCACTACAAAAAAAAGTCATTATACAAATAGAAAATTAGTAATCGGTAAATGATATGTTGGTAAAAACAAAAAACACTAAAATATATAATGTTTTGTTGATATAAATTATAATTACCAAAAAATGTTTTCACAAAAACATAAATCTGTCACTAATAATTCTTTAATGATAAAAACACTTATATTTATAGTTGTATCTCTTAATTTATCAGGCATATACCAACATTTTTTCCAACCAATAATTTTTTTATAATCACTAGTGAAATTATTTTAATAATATTATATTTTTTAAAAATTGTTAACAATATAAAATTTCTTTAAATATGTATCATGTTATTATTACAATTTCTTTACTCTTGACCATGTCCTCCTTAATTTTTCAATCGGGAACTTGCATACATGTTTTCCGAGTTCAAAAGGTGTCCTCTCCTTCTTCAAGTCTCCGCTCATCGCCCTTCGATTCATACCTCATCATTATGACAACACATGTTCAAAGTTTCCCCACTCATTTATATGTATGTTTTTCATCACAATCCACCCCTTAGATTCTACTACGTAATTCCTTCACAATCTTGTGTTCAAGTCATCACATTTTATAAGAAGTATTTATTTCTTCGATAATTTGCTTCAACTACACAAACAATATTGAAAAAATAGGGGAAATGTTTTAATTTTAAGTTATAATTCACTAAATTAGTATGTGAATAAATTGTTGGAGGAAAAAATTATTGAAATTTATATCATTATTTCCCAATTTATTGCTATTAATTTTGAGTGAATGAAACTATGTGTCATTTCATCATTCATAGATTAATGTACTTCCTCAGTCACCATATAAGTAATGAAACCCTTCTAAAAAGTATTTACTATGGAGTGAATTTAATATAATTTGAAATCATAAACTAGTTACATTGAAAATAATTTAACTATATACACATTAATGTTACTTTCAACAAATCACCATTGATTTTTGGTAGGGGTAGGAGGCACATAATTATATATAGAATGTTTTTTAAAATTAAGATTGACCAAACTCACTAGTAAGACTCATTCCATGTGCAGTTGTCATTTTAAATGAAAATAAAATGTTTTATTCTATGGATTTTAGTAAAATATACAATAAAAATTAATTTTTTAAACCTCAAATAGGAATATATTTAATTTTCTAAATATGAATACACACACAATTATCTATTTATAAGGGGATCCATTCATCCTTTTTTGAATAATTCATGGTCATTTTGCGTATGGTTAAATTTTATTTCTATATTTGGAGTTTAGATTTCATCAATGTTTCCTTTTTTCCATTACTAATAAATCATTCTCATTCATTGTGGTTTTTACATAAATTATATTCCCTTTAATACTGTAATAAACTATTCTGCCTTTCAATTTTATATTGAGAGTTCATACATTTAAGGTTTTTTTAAATTCATGGCATGTAGTATAAAATTTAATTTGATGAACTATATAAAATATTTGATATCTATATTGAGTTTATTGTATATTTTTGATATCAAAATTATATTTTTATTTTATTATAAAATATAATTGTTTAATTTTCATGAAATATAGTTTATTTATAATTAATAAATTTATGCATTATTTATAACATTGTTTCTCGGTTAATATATGGTTGATGTTTTATTGGTTAATTGTTAACCATCTGTTTTAGTTCTCATATTAGATAAAATTACCCCATGATTTGTAGTTTTTAGATAATAAATGTTACGTTATATATATTACATGATCATGTTAATGGAGTACTTCGTGGATGTTCTGTATTGAATTTGAAGTAATAGAAGACTTCTCATTAAGGCATGCTTAAACTATGAACATGAGATTCATTTCAATGTTTTTTATTTAAATTTTATGTTTTGTGAATTTTATGTGGGTTATATTTTTGTACATATAGTGAATTAGTTCCAAAAGTGTCTAATCAAGTGAACATATATACTCTTCTATGTTGTATCAGCTTATCCCTCGTCCTCGTTAGTTTCAATCATACAGATTTTGTATAATATGCATTAATTATACATTTTTAATGTAATGTATCGTGTCTAATTTCAAACATGATTCAAGATTATGTATAATATATTTTTTCAATTTGTAAATTATATTCAATATTCATTTAATCTATTAGTTTATGAAATTTATATTCAATATGCATTGAATTAGAACATAATTAATGTCTACTTTTTCTTTATGGGAATGTATAGATCGATTGGATACCTTTACAAATCACGTAATATCTTCCTTATATATTGATTCTATGCATACTATATTAGATATTTTTAATAATTCATTCAAAATATTATTTAACATATTAATCTAAATTATATTTTATTCTTGTTATTTTAATTTTCCACATTAAAATAAAGTATTATTTATTTCATTAAACTGATAAGACCAGTATTTCTATAATAGTGATATTTTTTTTATAGGGATCACTTTGAATTTTACATGCCTTCTTGAGTGGAAATTTTCCATGTCGATATACAGTCCATGTGTTCAATTCTTCAAAATATGAACACATGGCATGTAGAGGAATGCACATCATGGTATATTACTCATGAAACATGGATTGTCACTAAGACATGTCATGTATAAAAATATACATCATTTCCAAACATAAGGTCCTTATAGGCCTATACATCATTTCATATTATTCATGGCCACTTGTACAAATTCTGTATACACTATGTTTTCAAGTAATCATTGCTTGAACACATGGACTATAAAATTACAAGCAATTATAAACAAGCATGTATATAATGTCCTTTACAAGCAATATGTTCAAGACCAGTGTACAATTATTCACTCACCCATGTTTCATAGAACTCATATTCAAATTTTACAAGTGCTAATTTACTCACCAGGAAAATTTCATGATTTCAACGCATTAAGCATATTTCTAGATGAGGAATTTGATCCAAATCTCTTTGATTTTTTTTCCAGGATTGGTCCATATATAGATATGACCCATGTTTCTATAATGGTTATGAGGACCTTTGGATATTTTTTTCCTGACTATACTTGGTCTTGGTAATTGCCTACCAAATCAGATGGTATTGATTTGGATTCAGGTTTTTTGAGATTACTCCAAGAAGGAGTGTTATTGGTACAGTTAATTCCATGATCTAGAATAATCTAATATAATTTGTACTTTTTTCAAGTTATTATTTCATATATAAGGCAATTTATAAATTTTTTAGAAATAAAATGGAATATTTGAATGTTTTTTTCTCTATTATGCTGGTACTATATTTGTTTAAAGACAAAAGGAAGTTCACCTCAACCTTTATTGAAAGAAAAATGTTTGTTCACCATAATGGTTAATTCATTTATGGAAAAGAAGTATCCAATGAATATTATCTGACAATTTCTTACAATTACAATACATATCGCCATAAATAATCCAAAACTCTTACATTTCATTAGTGATTTCCTTAGTATTATAGAGAAAGTTTTTATCAATGATAACTTAGGTAGTGAAATTGAGTTTCAATCAATCCTTAATGATTTCTAATAATGTATTGGATTGAAGGGTCAGAATTTTTTATGGTAATGAATTGAAAATATTCATTCATTTATTTATTTTTTCTTTATTTTTCTTGTTATGAAATCTGATTCTATACTATTGATTGAACTCATTATGTTTTTGGTAACTGAAGTCCCAAATTGAGAGGGTATAAGCAAGAGTGTAATGACCTAATAATTTATCACTGAAATTTACGTTCTTATAATTATGTCATATGGTATAAACACATAATAGAACACAATACATGATTTTTAATTGATGAAATAATGAAATAAGAATCATTTCTAGAAGTTAAAGAACCTGTACTGATGAAATAGTTACTTGACCTTTGGAATTGTAACGTGACCCTTATGGACAATAAACTGGCCAATTCAATTGTAACCTCACAAAAGATAGTATAAATAATATTTATCAATATTATAAGTGACTGTATGATATAATTATATTATCGTATATGTAAATAAATATTTTGAAAATTTTTAAGTGACAATATGATTGTTATTACCCCTACATTTCAAAAATGTGTCGAGTTTGAATGACATGGGGATATTGAATGTGAGGTATTTCATAACTAGATATCCACTTGACATGTTTTTAAATGATATTATAATGTTTGGGAGAATGTATTCATTTTCTTATTGGGGACAATGATTCAGTAAAGCTGGAAGATGATTTGTTAAGGTATATTCATAAATCACCCTTAAGAGAACATCTAACATTGGTAAAATGTACAAGAAAATTGACCTTAATTTTGTATCTAGTGATGAAGAGGTGTTATGTTTAGTTTATATCTATATTCCTCACATTTTTTCAGATGATGGATGAGTACCATGTTACTATGGGTTGGGTCAAATTCCTTCAGGGTTAATAGTGGATGTGGTATGTTATATATATTTATTATTTATGGAGATTCTTGATAATATTTAGTTTTTGATCCTATTTGTTGATAATATAATTACACACCAAGATGACCCACATTATACACTTTTGAGAGTAGGGATAAATTGATTGTTTTCTTCACCTGTACATGTAGAAGAGAGACTGTATTCATGTATTTCCATCAAATGATGGTTTCATTCCATAATTATCACTTAATTTCATGATCATGGAGTATAATATAAAAGGATTTTCTGACTCACATGTGATTGATCAGGATATTCCTCTATAAAATAAAAAACATGGAAGAGAATACCATTTAGTTTCTTAAGAAGATGTTTTATACTTGTGTGGATGATTTTGGTCATAGTTACTCCACCACTAGTATGAACCCAGTTGAGGCCTTTTATGATAAACCCTATAGGTCACTAATGTATTGTATAGTTCTAATGGAGAAATCCCTTATGGTAAAAATATTCGTTCGAGGGATGAAAAAGTACTTTTTAATCACCTAGGACTGGATGAGGAATTTCTAAAGCCATCAGATTTAATATTTGGTCCATTAATAAAGGATTATAATGTTTTATAAGGGAGACTACGTGTTATTTGATGTCTTCAACATAGTGTATACTTTGGGGATTTACTGGGGTTTGTAATCTATCACTTTAATTCATTAGAGAATTATATGTACTTTTTCTGTTTTGTGAGGTAGTGTTCCCCTTTATTATACCAAAACACATAGACTATGCACATGACGTATTTCACATGTATCATTTGAGTATATATGTGCATGAACCATAACACTTAATCCACTTGGGTGAGTAGGACCTTGAATTTTAAGCTACCATGTTACTGTAATTGGTGACATCAATGGATCTAATGGATAAAATCATTTAGGGGTGAGTTATTACATTGTTCAGAGTTCATTAACAATATAAGAATCATTAAGAGAGCACATATGAAATAAATACCATATCATAACTCGGTTACATCATAATTTTTAGTAGGATTATTATTTTTTGGGTGATAATCTATATAGGTGGGAAGAAATTATCAATTAAATTTTTTAAAAGTATCAAATTTAAATATTATAAAAGAATATTTTCAATGTTTTGTGTAGATTTTTTCATGGGATAATGAGGTATATGTAGACTTAGTGTTGTTATATTAAAAATATTATCATAATTATATCATGCACATGTGGCTTTTTATAATAATGCTTTATGTACTGAAGAGTTCCTTTTAAGGGGAAACTAAAAAATCCACTAAATCCAATAAGTGTGTTTTTTCCAATGAACTCAAAAAGCTTGTAATTTTTTATGTGATTTTATTAGTGTAGAGTCCATAGATGAATTTATAAAAAATAGTTGAGTTGAATTTATTTATATATTATTGATCTAATTAATGATCAACAAAAATAAGAATGTATACCCTTGTTATAAAAGTATATATGGATATCCACTTAACCCTAAGATATTAGGGAAGGAATACTATTGGGTGAATCTTCATGTGCAACAAGGGAGATTGAAGGAGATGTTAATTAACACAATAAAATCATCAATTGTCTCTCGTGTAATAATTTATTTTTCATTGATGTTTATATACCTCAATAACAATAATGAATCATAATTTTTCATCCTTAATGATCTATTTTTTATATATGCAGGATGTCTGTTTTGTTGGATTAATTCATCTTCTTGATTTCACCTTTATTAATGAAAACTAATAATGTTCAATATTAATTTCTCACGTTTTTTATTTTTTATTTTCTACCTTCATTAATTTATAGTTCAACCTAAAAAATTCATTTTATGGATTATTCAACTACACATTGGAATAAACTATTGTATATCAGATCTTATTTACAATAGATCATTGTTATGGGCTCGAGTTCTAGATAGAAGGCCTAGTGGATGATTGATGAAAATAATGGAATTTAAGTGAGGGATTTATAGACACCATTTTAATGGGTTTGGGTGACATGATGTGATGGGGGTGATTCCCAAGAAAATGATAAGTTAGATTCCAACCACTAATGATGGATCGAGATCATTTAACCTTAGATCTAGAAATTGTTGTCCTGATATATCAATATAGTGTAGGAGTAGGGTATGTGGGAAAACACAAGTGAAGACAATTATTTTTTTGGAAAATCTCTACATTCACTGATTGTCATGAGTATGAACACTCATTGTGTGGAACCAACTTCTTATAGAACTATAATTAACTAGTGAACATAATGTCCTCATTGAAATACAAATTTTTCATACATCAGTTGGCCCTTAAACATGTGGCATGTTGTCTACCCTTGGGTACACTAGCACAGACATCAAAAGTATGCACGAGCATGGATTGAGTTCACAGACATGGTACAATGTATAAAGACATTTAAAAATAAAGGACTATGTTAGCGGGACTTCTCATGTGTGGCTTGTACGTATTGTTTTCTGTTTAAATGCATAGATTATAACCATTGATCCACTCAGTCTAGTTTTAATAAAAGTATGGTTGGGTTACCTTTTTTACATCTCTAATAGGGTACAATATGAGATCCCATATTGAATATGGGATGAGTGATCCTAGAAATGGGATTGATTATGATTTTCTAGATAAATTACTATATGGTACCTGGTTTGATCCTCTATCATTATTCTCTATATTTGGCCAGGTATCCCATTTTAAATATCGAAGGACTTCAATATCATTCCTAGGGGAAATTAAAAATATGTTTAGGTATCCAAAATATGCTTATGGTGTGATCCCATAACTGGTTTTATCATAATATTATATGTTTATATGGATAATTAAACATGGAATGGCCCAAGCATCCTGACCTCTCTGATGATTTCCATTTGTAATGGTGAGACTCAATTACTGACTTCCCTTCGATGAATATTACTATTATTCCACATTAAAATTACCATGCTAATAGAGAGTATATAGACTAAATTTGATATATTATGTCTACAATTGAACATTTATATATTTTACCTATCATTTTGGTTGACTCCACTTATATTGGAATTGATTTGAATCTCTCTGATAATTTATGTTTGGTAATTTTTGGGTGTCCTACTGGGTATGTTTATAATAAAAACTTCCAAGAATCTACCAATACATGTCATATATAATTAATATGGAAATCCATTTATTGGATTAATTGATACACTATGAACAAGTGGGGAAAAGTTGCTATAAGAGGACATCAAATTATTCTTTGAGTTTTATCATCATTGTATTAACATTTTTTATATTAGAATGCTATATTCTCTTCATAGTTATGGTGGGATTGTATTTTTTAATTTTCATATATATAATCATCAACATATTATGATGTGGTATTAGTCATTAATCATGCATATATGGTATTATTTTTTATCCTTTTCACATTATACTAGTTTATGGAGAGAAGGTGTGTCTACAGGTAATTTTGGCTAGTGTTTCTACTATGTGTGGTATGCCTACTTGATACTAGTCGCTAGCCCCTGATAGATTAGAGTCATAATTGGAGTGTCAAAATTGTCGTTTTATTGTCCACATGGGCCCCTATGGGCCAATTAGTTACATGTATTGACCAATATCATATAGTTATTTGAAATTAACATATTACAGGGAATGAAATATATTGGTTTGAATATAGAGTAAGGGAATGGGTATCAAGAAAATTAAGAATTATATAACACATTATATTGTTCAATGATGAGTAAAGTTTTTATTTTAATAACCTCATGTTAAATATTGAATGGAATTTTTAGGAAACATGAAATTATGAATATTCAAACTATTGAAGTACTTGAATGTGGTAGATTTGTGCATTGAGAAGATTATCAAGCATTTTTATTTCATTAGATAAAATTTATGGTAAATTGGAATGAATTGTAACACCATGAAATTAAAAAAGATCAAAATTATCTTTGATAGAATTTATGACTCATGAAAATCATTTTAGAATAACAAATAACATTTGAGACATTCTAAAATATTTATTTATAAATAAATTTAATCTTATTTTTATATTGTGGAGCATATATAAAAAATTCAAAATGAACCATAATATTTGACTCTATTATAACCTGACCATTCAATTGGCCTGTATTAATAGTAATTATAATATTAATAAATTTATGTGTTTTAAACATGTATGAATACATTGGTGGAGTATTTATAAAAAATAAAAGGAGTATAATTTGAAAGTCAATGAATGGTTTTCTGAAAATATATATATTTTTTAAAATACTATTTATTATCATATCCACAAATCATTTAAAGTAAATTTTAACCACTATAAGATAATTTATTTAAAACATTTATCTTTATTTTAGAAATTATAATATGAAAATTATATTTAGGTGAATATTTTATATATTTATAATCTTGTATATGAGACTAATATTAAATTAAATTCTTCCACTTCAAGAAATCATATTTGGGAAAAAATGGATACCTTCTTTAGAATAATTTTTTTTTAGAATTTTTAAAAGTTCAACATAATTTTTGACCAAAATTAATATAACAAACACATTAAGATATTGACATGAGTTATGGTAAAAATGGATTTAACGAATGTTATACTAAGAAGATAAGGGTTAAAAATGAAACGCAATCATATTAAAACCCCATATAATGGAGTTATTTACACCTTATATCCAATAGGTTCTATAATTTCAAATTTGGGTGCCTATTTGATGGAAAAAACATTATTATAATATAGTCATTTCAAATAATTTTTTATGTACCACTAACTTCACATATATAAGGCCACCCCTCTCTTCTATTCATAACACCAAAAAACCATTTTGGTACAACCATAAACATCAAAAATAAATTCTAAAATTCTATTCTATAATCTTGGAATCATTATTTTGGACATATATCTATCCTAGGAAATATTTAGACAAAACTATAGAAGATACATGGATAAGAGGTAACATTCTTTATCGAACATTTTTATTTTATCTCTTTAACCACCTCCATCTATTCTTATTAAAACATAATTATATAATAAAAGTATTATCTTACATAAAACATTATGTATTTATGTTAAATTAATAACATAACACCATCTCTACTTCCATGAAATGGGGTCTGCAATCATCATTCATTTGAAGGGTGGACTACCACCTCGTTAACCATTGTTATTCATTTTTCCATTACAACAACTCACATTTATGTTTGATGAGGGATTTAAATTATATATATGATATTAATAACATAATTAAACCTAAATAGTCATTATATCAAATATAACATGTTACAATCTATTCAATAGTATATATTTTAATGTCGCTCGTGTGCACGATGGACTACCTCCTCTCAAATTGAAGATATTTTTCTTTCACTAAAACTATACATTTTAATTTATAAGAATAATGTTTATGATTATATGATTTATTCATGATTGAATTATGAAATTAATGAAATATTTTTCATTATTTGTATATACTATATCATTTTATTCCATACCTTTTCACTCACATAATGATGATAACATTGTTTGGGTATGTGTGTACTATCACCGTCATGAAGCGATGTGACCCCATTTTCATCACCATACCACACTGTTGAAATATATAATTATATTTAATGAATGACTATGTTAATTATGATATTATGGTAATTTTTAATGTTACAATATTGCTTACCACCTTTCCATAATGATCATTGAAGAATGAATACCCTTTCTCTTATGTGTGTATGAATTAGAGCCTCTATGATCATAACATTATTTATTAGAGAAAAAAACATTTATAACTGGCATTAACTATATAAGTGATATATTAATATGATAATTATTTCATTATTATTATTTTGGAGACAATATACCAATATTATATTGATATTAATCATAAATTTCATGATAATACACGAATGAGAAAACAACACAATTAAAACCATAAACAAAGAAAATAATGAATTATAAATAATGAAAGGGTTATAAGATGTTCTAAAAAGATCAAATATGATATTAAAAATATTAATATGGTTATTTACCATTTAAATAATTTTTTTAAACAATATATAAGAGATTGAATTAAGTTAAACCAAAATGAAGTGTATGGTAAGAGATTTGATCTAAACAAAATTTCATTGCGGAAAATTATAATTTCATATACATAATTTCCTTTATATACAGTTTATACTGATGCTTTTAAATGTAATTTCATTAATACTAAATTATTCATGGTATTTTATGATTAAACTTATCTTTATTCATCTAAATTGGATTTAAATTAAAAGGTAGAAACTGGTAATTAATTTTATAACTCAATTTCTTTTCATTGGTTTACATTACTCCACCATTGTATTTGATATTAAAAGTTTTTGTGTGAAATGAATATCGACTATGTATTATTTTATTACAATTTTTTATTAATTTTTAGTTGATACAGATAAATAATTAATTAATTAATTCTCACGTCAATATTGTCATAATTTTAAGGATATATTTCATAATCTAGTTCTCATCGAGGATGTTTATTTCTTAATTTCAGTGGAAGGATGTTATATGATCATTATATAGTAATAAAATTTTATTTTATCAACCAAATTATATTCATGATATTTTTATTAAATTATTTATTTTTTTATTCTTTTTTATTTAAATTGATTGAGATAATGATTTTGTAAAAATCTAAATTCATTTCTCCCATCAGTCGGAAATCTTATTCCTTCCAAAAAAATGATTTCAAAAAAAAACAAATTTACCTCTTAAAAAATAATTATTAATGATTTTTTACCAATTATTTATTTTTATCAAATTTATTAAATGGAATATTATTTTCATTTATTGAACAATGACCTTTTCTATCCATTTTATTGTAAAAAATATTTATTTTTTTTATCATGAATCTCTTTTATAGAATTACATTTCATCATTTTTTGAAACATGCATTTAAATCCTATAAGTACATTTTTAACAATTTTTTTTCCAAATATTCAACAAATTATTTTTTATTAAAATAGATTTAAAAATTAAATGATTTTCAGATTGGTTTGTGTTTTAAATAGTGATTTTCGAATTGAAAAATATATTTTTCATCGTGAATTTTGTAATGATATTTTCATTGAATTTGTATCTTTAAATGAAAAAAACCATTTATTATTGATATAAACCACTATGTATATGACTTATTGATTCGTTACTTATTATTCATCGAAATGTTTTATGATTTTATTGAAAAATTATAGTATTTAGAATTTCCAACCATGATTTATTCTTATATTCAGTAACATTACCTTGAAATATTTACTTTATTGTGATCATTAGAAAATTATATATGCCCTAAATATCAATATTATTTATCTTGGATATGTTCATTTTTAAATTCGAATTTAATTTTTAAATATGGTCTTCTATATTGAAGGTCATTAGTTTATCAAGGGTAATATTGATAAATCAATATTTTTACTTAACACATATATTTGATGATAAATAATTTTTTTATGAATTATTTTTATTTATTTTATATATAATGAATTCCTTGGACTTGAATTAAATGGGGTGAATTTATAGATATCCCCTTGATGTATCAATTGTCACTTTAGATGAATCTATTGGCTAGCCTTTCTAAAATGGGGTTTTACCCTACATTTTTAAACCATTTTGAGGATTGATCTTGATGATAAATGTATCATGTTACTGGGAAACAAAATTTCCAATAATAAAAAATTTCAATTATTAAGGATTCAATTACCATCCATGTTATTTTAATTAAGTTGTTATCTATGGATGTATCTAATTATCATTTTATTACTAAAATGGAAGGATTTTTTAGTTGTTTACATTACCATAATTATTGTACTATATCTAAATATGATAGTAATGTTATTGATGAAATGTAATTTAATTTAAATAATTTAGCATTCCATATTTATTTTTCAACTCATATTATTTTAATGGTATGTGTTATAGACTATTCAAAATTATATTTTGACTATTCTTAGTGATTCATGATAACGTCCAATGTACTTAAATGTTGTTGAGTGTTTTATCTCGCCCTTATTATGGTACCATTATCAAGAATCCGTGAATTACACTACGAGTTCTATGTTAGAATATGATAGGAGTTGCATTAATTTTTTAGAAAAAATAATGTTGTATTTTGTTACAAATTTAAAATGTGATTCATGTATGCCTCATGTTTACAAAAAATACTAAACAACATTGTCGTTCAGGATTTAATTCCAAATATCTTATTAGAATGCAATAAATAAATGATTATATATGGGTTACTGGGGTATGGGTCTATATAATTGATATTATAAAATGTTTAGTAGAAATCATGGGAACTATATTTATGAAATCATATATTCAGGAACATTACCCTATTAAAAATATTGGGTTATATATAGAAACATCCTAATGTTTTTGTAAGAAATAAATTATTTGTTTTCTACAAGAAATAAAATTTGGTATCGATCATATTTGTTTATAAAAATAAATTTATTTATTGTAAAAACATATTACTATGGTTAAGGTAAAAATGTATTTATTGGCAGATTAAACAAAGATTAGGGTTATAATGACATACCAAATTATTTAAAACAAATATTCTGGTAATATTTTTATAATAAATCATCTACTTTCAAGAGTGGATCATTTTTGTTTTTTTTGGAATGATAAAAATGTTCCAATGATTGATGGTTTAAAAAATTGGTGTTATCCACCTCACTTATAAATGATCACCCCTATCCTCTCTACATTGAAGCATAAAAAACATTTGGTTCAACCATGATCAAGAAAAAAAAGATATTCTCCTTGTGATTTTAGAATCTTTTTTTTCTCGTAAATCCATCCTAGGAAGGATTAGGTTAAAACCTAAGGAATATACAAGAAGTAGAGTTAAAGTTCATTAAAATGTATTTTTATTTTATTTTTTTTCACCTATTTCATTAATATTTTAATACATGATGATATAAAACCCTCAACATCTTACATATGCTAATATTTTGTTCATGATAATGGAATTACTAGAAAACATCTCAAAACTCATCAAATGGGTTACCAAATCATTAATAGAATTCACAAAAAATGGAAGAACCCATTATTTCATCTTAAATACAATAAATTAATTAATCATTACAATTTAATTAAAACTATTATTCAATTGCGACGAAGACAATGGTGTTTCAATAAATATAATTATGATATGATGCTTAAATTTTTAAATGTAATGTAATTTTAATTTTGTTTGTAAATTGGTGGCTACACAACATTTACATCAGCTTCCATATATTTATTTCACAATCCTAGGTATTATGTGTTTCAACTCAAATAAAGAACCTGGTGTGTACATGCCAGATACATTGGTAGTATCCCATTACCACGTACCATGTAGGATTGGTCAACACTTGGTTTACAATAAATGTTCTGAAAGTAATTAACTGGATGAATCATCTAGATATAATGCAAATGGGTAAAAAAATGTGATATGTCTGCATGCCGTGTCACCCAGTTTTAACCGCCAAATATTTGGCACTTCCAATTACATCTTCCGTCATTCTTCATTTTTTGCTAAATTTTATTGAAAATGATACACGAAACAAACATTATTAATATGATGATAATGTATCTATTGAAATATAATTAATGATTGAAGAAAATAAAATTATAATCTGACCACAATGGCGTATAAATCACAAATAAAAGAAATTATAAACTTAAACATGGCCCATATGATACCACTTGATGTATACGGGCACAATGAAACATTGCAGATGATGGAGAAATATTAAAATTTATTTTAAAAATCATTTATCGAAACCAAGATGGATGATATTTCGCACTGAATTTATAATTAATATATATATATATATATATTATTTGAAAAGATAAATACATGGGATTATGAACTTTCATCATTCATGAATGGTGATGTTTTGAAAATACCTTTTCGTATTACCATCATTTCATTGTGAGGCTTCAAGGATAGAATCCCTCTATCTGTGATCCACACATTCTCCTATGATTTCTCATAGAAACCCCTTGATCTCTTATTTCTTGTGTGGAGGGTCAAATTTCATGAAATTAGTCATTCTTGATCACTCGTTCATCAGAATTAAATAAATCACTCTGTCACTTCTAATTCATGAGGGGGAGGGAGAAGGAGGATTTATGATAGAAGTAGTTGTGGGAAACAATTATCTATTCTCATTTATGGATTCTCAACCCAATAGACCTGGACACCTATATAAAGAATATAGATATATGTTAAAATAATAATCAATTTCATATCGGACATTAAATTAAATTAAATTATTTTAATAAATCTCATTCCACAAAGTAATAATTATATTATTATTATTTTGTGGCATGTTCAAATATTCACAACAAAAATCACATAATAGTCTTATTAATTAATTATAGTCACCGAAGTCAGTCTTGGTCTGTTCTAAGTCCACTAGATTATACTCAAAAAACAAAATAAATATTTTATTCATTAAGGAATATTTTTTTCATAGTCTATAGAATAAATATTGATTGAAATATTCAATAAATACAATAAATATTTTATTCGTTAACTGAGAAATATATAATTATTTAATTTATTCAATGATTATATCTTGAAAGAAATTATTCCTCACAGATGAGAATAATATTATTCCATTAATTAAACTCAAATATAAATTATTTTAGAATAATTGAAATACGTATTGTGTGACCCTCTAAGATTTTTTCACATTGGCATTAGGTAGGCTTCCAAAAAGTCCAGGATTACTATCTAGAAATCGAAGAACGCGTCCAAGGTAATGAAATTAAAATTAAAATGTTGAAAACAATATATGAAAACTCATAGTGTAATATAATCTTTTTTCCATTATATATCATCATGGAGTTATCACATCTGTGCCACCAAACTCAATGCTCAACCAATAGAACATCATGATTCACTTCGCTTCTGAGGAAGACTTGATTCTATTTGGACCAAAGATCCCCGTATATGCAATGGGTTCTGGTTTTTCCTATTTCTATGGAACTTCCATTTCCACATGAAACTGAATACCCCTTATTCGGCATTATGGGTAAGCTTCTTGGAACACCCACTACCCTTTCAGAATCCCAATATTCTTTGTATGCTAGGTAATCTTGTAGGTCGATTATTGTGTTATGATATAAGAACAAAATTCATCTAGAATCTGATAGCTTTGCATATTTGTGTTGAGGCTGATGTGTCTAAACTGATGGTGGAGTGGGTTTGGATTACAGTTGGGTTGGAATTATGATGGAAAACGGTTGTGGTTTTTGATCCATGGATAGACTATTTTCATCTTGTAGTCATCTCGGTCACATGGCCACTTCATGTCGTCGCACTTGCAGGGATCATCATGGGTTTCCTACCTCGCTAAATTCTTTGGAGTTAGGGTATGAGGAAGCTCCTACAACTGTTCTGCTGGGAACTAAGGACTAAACAAATACTGATTTTTTTTTGAAAGTGGTAATACCACATAACCAGGATCTAATGGTGGTGAAATTTGTTAATAGTATGAAATTTAGTGGGGCCGGTAACTCGGAATGAGTGATGAATGTAAGCTAAAAAATACCCTCTATGCATCGGTATGTTGGTTAGTCTGATTAAGATATTGGAAATCTGAAATCATCATGTTAAATTAGGCCTCTATTACCTAATCTGAAATCTAGAGGCTCCACGTGGCATAGCCAGTTGATCGCCTCCTTTCTTGACAAGGTATTGTATGTTCAACATGAGAAAAAGAGGGGTAATCCATTGGTAGCAGTTGTCTTTAGGCGGCTATAGAAGGATCTGTGTGGCCACATGCCATCTTCATATTCTCCTTTGGTTACCGGAGGCATAGAAGGGGGCCATGTGGCTGAGGATGGAGTTTTAACGACTCCCAGAAAACATCCTATGTGGATGTAGTACACTTAAGTCTAGGTCCAATAGGAATGAACAGATCTAAAGAGCTGAAAAAGATTGCAATTGAGCTGGTTACATCAAAGGAGCCAAGCCTAAGAAGGGCTTATCCTATTTTAATATTGGCTAACTACTTCGAGAGATTATTTGTTAGGTAGGACTAGGAGGTGGAAGATTCACAACTTGATGATCAAAATGAGGAGAAAAGAGACTTTAACGAGATATCCAGTGATTACCAATCCGGTCAATTTTTGGGAGATAGTAAAGATGACCTCCATGGTGAAGATCTCCTTAATCAAAGGAAGAGGAAGGGTCAGGAAGGAACTAGGAATGTTTGGAAGGATTATTCCAACCTTCCCCTCCCAATGGATACAAGATCGGTCAAATTAATGAATGGAATAGAGATGATAATTAACACTAAAGCCTCTGAATTTCATGTCCTGGTAGAGATCGTTGTCTATGAGGAAGTTTCTTCTAGAAAAAACCATTGATTATTATTATAGTGCTAATATTGAATTGATTACGCATTTAGGTGAAGAAATTTTGGAGCACTGTCAAAATATTAATTCCCCAGATGTGGTGGCTGAAGAAATTATGGGAAGACTCTTACGTGTGGACACTACTACTAAGAAAATTGACTAGAATAGAAATCATGAATGCATTTTGATAATAGTATTTAATGCAAATAAGATCAGAAAAGATGAATATATAAAATCATTGGATTATTTGCCATATCTTTTTAAAGACTTCCTAATGGATGATCTCAGTAAACATGTTACATTTATTTCCTATAAATCACTTATTTAATACAACTCCAACCTACTTAATCTATCCTTCAATAATTCAATAGTTTATTTTTGTGGATGCTATGTTTTGATTGTACAGGATCACACTTTCCCCTTAAAAGTGTTTTTTGATAATAAAAAGTTAATTTGGAGGTCCAACCAAAGAAATTTATTTCATAATATCTTCATATCACATCAACGTTAACATCATAGAGGTACCTTCTAAAAAAATATAAATGAGATGAATACTCTCGAAACTTATTACATAACTACCATGAAAAAAATTAAATATGTAATAAGAAGTTTTATTAATATTAAATAAATTGAAAAAGCATGTAATGAAAATAAAAACAGTTGTTAATAGGACACTAATTCAAACACTTCATGGGCAGATAGAAAATTTTAGATGGAGTATGGTATGCATCCATGTTGAAGGGATAATATTTTCCATTATTGGAGAGATTGAATATCAGGAATTATATGATGGGATCACCAATATGAGGATACAAGAAATATCTTTTTTGTTTTATTTCATATCCCTTAAATTAGTAGATGCATGGATAATTTAGTTTCCTATCATGGATGAGGAGTATGAGGTCATCATTACTATGGATATAAAATAATTAATTATTCAAGGGGAGGTCAATACATATATCGATATGCACAAAAAAACAACATTAATATATGGATAAGAATATCATATGCCCCACATGAATCCATGAGAGATAAAGGAATAGTTTTAGGTTCTATAGAGGAAGGGATAAATAATACTTTGTGTTCACACTTGGGTAACACCAATTTTGTTTTCCAAGAAGTAATATGAGAGATTTATGTTTTGAGTAGACTATATTACGCATAACTACATGTCTAATAGAAATAATTATACACATAAGGGAATTTTCTACCTCTTCATCCATCTAAAAGGGAAAATGTGGTTCTCAAAGATTAATATTAGGATGTGTCATCACCTGATCTGTGTTTTAGGAGAGGATATATTAAATATTAGAATATAGTTGAACAATGGTCAATATGATAATATTGTGATTCTCTTCTTTATGAATAATTAACCAATAGTAATTGAGGGACTCACGGACTGGATTATTCATCAATTATTATAATGGTTCATTTTATTCTTCATCAATGACATTATCATGTACTCAGTATTAGTGGATGACCACGATAGAAATCAGTGGATTGTTCTGGAAAATCTATGAGAGATATATATTTCAGGAATTCTTTCAATGCTTCAGTTCAAGATTTGAGTGGTCCACTTCCTAATATAGTTTATCTTATAAGAGGGATTAGAATTTTATCCCTATAATATACATTATACATTAGCTTGGGATCCACCAAATAACATGAATGAGGTGCAAATTTTCATTTTTTTAGAAGGATAATTTTTTACAGCAATTCCTTGGTTTTCTAGGATTGAGTAACCTCCGAATGTTTTATCTAAAATAGAAATACATTCATGTTGATCGACGATTTTGAGTATAATTTTTAGGAACTATAATGTAGTTTGATGATATCCCCCAATCATGGGATTTCTAAAGAGGATATTGAGTATGTGGTATTCAATAATACCTCCATAATAGATCTGGGATGCAGTCTAGTGTAGGGGAAGATTGTTATTTCTTATCAGTCCCGAAATGTAATATCAATTGAGTAGATCTTTGTGACACATGATTTTTAGATTAAACAATGGTTTTATACCAAAATTATTAATAACAAAATATTATTTGAATGTGATTCATCATCTTTTTAATGATAATAGTATCAAATTTTTCTTTTCATAATAATATTTTAACCCATGGTAGTGGATATGGATGCATTTCCTATATGATTTGGACATTGAGACTGTTTATACTCATGAAAAAGGGAACTTATTGGGTTGATAGTGTTAGGAGTAAATCATATATGTAAGTTTAGGGGAATGAATTATAGTAGTTGAGATCATTGTAGTTATCTTGTATGGGATATTATTGTGTAAAAAAAATCCAATTGATGGTTATTACCCATCCTTTTAAAAAATGATTCAGATTTGAATGACATGGGGATATTTAATGTGAAGTATTTCATGACCAGATATCCACATGACATGTTTTTAATTGATATTATGATGGTTGGGATCATGAATTATTTTTCTAATTGGGGATAATGGATCTAGTTAAGCTAGAAGTATATTTGTCGAGGTAGATTCATAAATCCTTATTAATAGAAAATATAATATTGTTAATATGTAAAATAACATTGAAATTAGTTTTGGTAGATAGTGATGAATAGGTGTGATGTAGAGATTATCATTACATACCTCACATTCCATTAGATGATGGATGAGTTCCATGTTACTGTGGGTTTGGCCTAAACCCTTTTGGGGTCAGAGTGGATGTGGGATGATGTCCCTAATTATTTTTATATAGAAGCTTGATAATTTTCAATCCATGATGTTATTTTTTGATAATAGAATGACACACCCAGACAACCCACATTCTACCCATTCGAGAGTAGGGTTCAGTGGATATTGTTTTGCCCCTATACATGTAGAAGCGGCTTTGTATTCATGGATTTCTATCAACGATGGTTTCATTCCAAAATTATCACTTCATTTCATGATTATGGATAGTAATATAGAAGGATTTTTTGACTCGGTTGCAATTTATCATGACATTCCTCCGCAAAATAGACATCCTGAAAGAGAATACAGTTTACTTTCTAAAGAAGTTGGTTTAGGCCTGTGTGAATGATTTCAGTCATAGTTACTCCTCCCCCAGAATTAAACATGTTTAGTACTTGTATGAGAAACCCTATAGGTCACTGATGTGTTGGATAGTTCCAAGGGAGACATCCCTTATGGGAAAAATGTTTGCACAAGTGATGAAAAATTACTTTCTGATCACCTATGAATGGATAAGGAATTTCTAAATCCATCAAATTTTATATGTGGTCAAACAATAGAGGGATATAATGTTTGATGATGTTGACCATGTGCTTATAAAGTTGTCACCATGGTATAGACTATGGTTATTTGGTTGAGGTGGTAAACTATCATTGTAATTCATTGGCCCTTTATAAATACTTTATTGGTTTGGTGAGGTAGTGTTCCCCTTAATTTTACCAAAACACCTAGACTATGTGCATGACATATTACACATATTTTGTTTGAGTATATATGTGCATGTACCATAATAGATCATCAAATAGGGTGAGTATTACCTTAAATATGGAGGTACCATCATAGATTAACTTGTGAATTCCATGGACCATAAGGACAAAATCCTTTGAGTGCGAGTGATTCCTTTATTCTGAGTACATTATCAATATGAGAATCATTAGGAGAGATCAAATGTATTTAAAACCCATATGAGAAAACAATACCATCATAATTTTTCGTAGGATTATTATTTTTTCGGTGATAATCCATATAGGTGGATAGAATTTATTAACTACATTTTTAAAAATTAAAAATTTAAATTTTATCAATGAATATTATCAGGATTTTGTTCAGGTTCAATATTGGATTATGCGGCATATAAAGCCCTAGTGTTGATATATTAATAAATATTAACATAATTATATCATGAACACATGGGGTTTTCTAATAACGCTTTATGTACTGAAAAATTCCATATAAAGGTAAACTAAAACATTCACTAAATAAAATATTCTTGTTTTAACCCAAGGCACTCAATAAGTTTGTAATATTTTTGGTTATCTTATTAGAGTAGAGTATGTATATGAAATTATAAAAAATAATTTAATTTAATTTATTTATTTATTTATTATCTAATGAATGATCAACATAGAAAATCACTATTTATACCCATATTATGAAAGTATATAGAGTTATCCACATAAACCTATAATATTATAGAAAGAACACTATTGGGTGAATCTTCATTTGTGAAAAGGGAGATATTTTCATATGATAAGTAACTTAATGAACTCATCAATGGTATCTCATGTGTGAATTTTTTTCAATGATGTTTATATACAAAAATAACAATAATTAATTAGAATTGTTATACACCAATGATTTATTTTTTATCTATATAGGATTCTTGTTTTGTTGGATTAGTTCATCTTCACTGTTTCACCTAAATGAATGAAAACTAATTATTTAAAATGTTTAATTTTTGTTCATTTTAAATTTTATATCTTGTTGGAATTTATTTATTATAATTATGAATTGTTTTATTCTTCATTATTGACATCACTAATTGATTTAATCATAAATAAATTATAGAAAATCAAAATAATGTTCAATATTAATTTCTCACTTTTTATTTTTTATTTTATACCCTCGTTCATTGACTGTTCAACCAATGTGATTCATATGATGAATTGTTCAACTACACCTAGGAAAAAACTTTTGTATTATTGATCTTATTTACAATAGATCATTTCTATGGTTCCATGTTCTAGATAGACGGCCAAATAGAGGATTAATGTAGATTATGGAATTTTAGAGATGGATTTATAGACACAGTTTTCTTGGGTTTGGGAGACATGGTGTGATAGGGATGATTCCAAATAAGTCGGGAAGTTGTATTCCATCCACCAATTATGGATCCATCACATTCAACCTCATATCTACACATTGTGGTGTTCATTCATCAAAATAGTGGTGGAGGAAGTGATATGGGAAGATACAAGTAAAGACCATCAGTTTTGTGAAAATATTGACATACACTATTTTTAGTTAGCAAGACACCATGTTGTGTGGACCCAATGTCTTATAGAACTATAATTGACAAGTGATCATAATGATCTCGTAGAAATGTAAACTTTTCATACATTGGTTGGCCCTTAAGAATGTGATCTTATGTCTACCCTTGGGTACACAGGCGGTGATTTGAAACATATGCATGAGCACTGCCAGTGTGCACAAACATAGTACAATTTATAAGGACATTTATAAATGAAGGACTGGGTTATAGTTAATTTTCATGTGCCATTTTAAAAATTGATTACCACTTAAATGTATCGGTTATAACCTTAGATCCCCTCAGTATAGTTAAAATACAAGTATGGTTGTGTTCCCTTGTTATATACCTAATAATATATAATATGGACTCCCAAATTGAGTATAGGATGAGTGATCCCTACTATGGGTTAGTTAATGATATTTTATCATTCACTTCTATATGGCCTAGGGTTTGATCCTCCAACATTATTCCCTAGACTTGGTCAGGTATCCCATTTTAAATATTGAAGGACATCAATAGAATTACTAGGGGTTATTCAAAATATTTTTAGGTATCCCCCATATGCCTATAGTGTGATACCATAACATTGTTTTCATAATATTATATATTCATATTTATAATTGAAAATTGAATGGACCAAAGAGAAAGACCTCTAGAATTATTTCCATTTGTGTTGGTGTGACTCATAAAGTGGGTTTCCTTTGATGAATATGACAATTATACCTCATGAAAATTCCAAGGATGGTAGTGAGGATGTGGCCCAAATTTGATACTTTATGTCTTTAATTGATCATTTCTATATTTTATCTCTCCGTTTTGTTTACTACACTTATATTGGATTTCTATTGAATGTATTTGATGATTTATGTTTGTTGATTTTTGTGTGTCCTACTGGGTATGTTTATAATAAAACCTACCAAGAATCTACCCACAAATGTCATATATTATGAATATGGAAATCCATTTAATGGATTATATGATAGAATATAAATAAGTGGGATATTGTTGTTATAGGAGGACATCAAACTGAAAACACGTTTTCACACAGGCTCCCGGTGGCGATTCCCTAACCCTATGGCGATGACGGCCATCGTGACCTCTCCTCCAATGGAGGGGGGGTTCTACATCCTAAGCGTGATCTTTTTGAGCCCTCGCCTGATGCAGGTTTCTTCTTTTCTAAATTCCAAGTTGCTCCGAAGGTCCCTAGCTGCATCTCAGGTCTACTTGTTATTCCAGTTACTATGCAGGAGTTCTATGAAGCATCATCATTACTCTCCTTGGATATGATTGTGAGGTTTGTGTGGCAGTGACCACTTGTGGAGGATTTTGTTAAGGCTGTCAATGAAAAATGGGGTTTGAAGCATCGTGCGATGGTTGGTATTCGAGGGACGTGGTAATTTCTTATTATCTTTGCTGATGAAGAGGATCTGGGTAGGGCTTGGTCTCGAAACAGGAAATCATTCTTTGGTTCCTTTTTCCATCTTCTTCGGTGGTCCATTGATGCTCATATGAATTGCAACTCACCCAATTTAGCGATATGGAACCAACTTCAGGGTCTTCCCATTCCATTCCAGAACCTTGGGTTTCTGAAATCAATTGGAAATTCAATTGGGCGGTTTATATATGGTTATCAAAGAATGACAATGATGAAGCATCCGATGACTGCGAGAATCTGTATTGAAATGGATCTTTTGAGAGTTCCACCAGTGATTGTCTGGATTGTTGTTGAAAATGAATACAGGTATGATCAATCTATTATTTATGAATCTTGTACTCCCTTCTATTCCTGTTGTCGCAGGCAGGGACATGATGAATCTAGTTGTCGCAAGAAGGCTGGGGGTGTCCAACGTGTTGATCTCCTAGGTGTGGCAACCCCAGGTGATGGGAAAAAGGGTGATTAGACCACAACAACTGCTCAGGAATCCCGGGTCTCAGCTAGCCCTGCTGTTGGTCCTGATGTTGGGTGTAGAAATCCACCGAGGTTTAATTGCAAGTATGGGTTCAGGGGAGTTGAAAGTGCAGATTATGGTGGTTCTGTAGGTGTAGCGGTGAGGCAACAACAGGAAGGGGTGTTGCCTCCTGAATCAAGGGTTGCTGAAATTTTACAAAGGTTGAGACAAGGCATGGAAGATCCTCTATGAGCTACTGGAGTTTCAGGAGTATCACAGAATTTTAGTGCTTTACAAATTGGTAGGAATGATGGCTTGGAAATTCGCAACGCAGTGGAATCGAATGCTAGGGTTAATGCTGGTCTGGTCCAGGACATTTCTGCAAACCTTGAAGAGGTGGAGGCCGATTTGAATCTCAGAAAGGAAGTATGGGATCAGCAGGCTGGATGTAATGAACAGGCTTTTAGCAGCAGGTTTGAGGGGGTGAAACCTCTGGCAGTGGAGAACAGAGGTCCTGCAGTGCAGGATGGCCTTGATGTGGAGGCTTCGGATGGATGTGTTGGGAAAAGTGGTCGGACAAAGTTGATGGAGGGATCCTCATTTCAATTCCTATATGCTAATGTTTTCAAGGTTTGGAATAAGAGGATGCAGAGGTGACTAATCTAGGAAACACTGGTGTCAATGCGGAGACTGGATCTCAAGAGGCAATGGTTGAAAATAAATAAACGAGGCTGGTGATGTACAAAGATCATGAAATATCTGAACAGCCGCAATGCTTAGCATCATTTGATGCTAATGCTCCGCTTTAGCAGCATCAGCCAACATTTTATAAAAATGATGTAATTCCAGGGAAATGGGGGGAGGTCTCTGAGAGTGATAAATAAAATACTAGCGGATTGCTGATGCCCTCGTATAACACCATTGTTCATGGGGGAAGGTGAAGGTAGTTGAGAACCAGAAGGCGAGGACTGCCTCACCACGAAGGCGGCTGATGAAGGATTACTCCACTTTTCCAAAGCCATTGCCCACGAGGTCATGGACAATAAAGGGAGGCGGGGCAGGTCTAAGTAAAGGTATGCAATCTACTAATGCTTTTATTTCTTTGCAGCTGTTGAATATGAGTAGGAAATATTCCAAAGTCCTGGAGAATTATGAAATCTCGTAATGGGAATCAGCTACTGCGGAGGAAGATTTATATCTTGGGGGTGGTGACGGGTATGGTTCTGATGGGTTCTAGTTGTTGTTTTTGGGCTTCTATTCTTCTGTATGAGACTTTTATTTTTTTTTAAAAAATAGTCAGAGGATAGCCTCTGATTGACCTTCTAGGTATATATAATGTACAATTTCTTAACATTTTTACATTATACTTGTGTATGGAGATGAATGTGTGCTTACTGGCACTTTAGGAAAATGTTTCTACTATGTGTGATATGCTTACATAACACTATTTTCTAGCCCCTGGCATACTGGAGTCATAGTTGGTTTATCAAACTTTCCTTTTTATGGTCCAGGTGGGCCCCTATGGGACGATTTGTTACAAGTATTGACCATTATCATATATTTATTTTAAATTACAATAATGTAGGGAATGAAATCAATTTCTACTAAAATAGAGTAAGGTAAATAATATCAAGAAAAAAACAAATTTTATAACGCAATATATTGTTCTATAATGATGATAGTGTGTATTTAAATATCCTCATGTTAAATGTTGAATTGGATTATGAGAAAACATGAAATTATTAATATTTAACCATTTAAATTACTTGAATGTTAGATATTTGTGCATTGAGGAGATTAACATGCATTTTTTCATTAATGATAATGTGTGGTACGTATGAACCAAAAGTAACACAATGATATTTTAAAATAAGTAACATGTTTTGATAGAAATTATTACTCAAGGAAAACATTTTAGAAGAAAATATAACATTTGAGACATTCTAAAATATTAATTTATAAATAAATTTAATTGTATTTGTATCTTGTAGAGCACATATCCCTGATTTGAACTGAAACATAATATATTATTTCATTATAACCTAGACATAATGTTGGAGAGTATGAACAGTAATTTCTATATTATTAAAAAAAATTAAACTAGTAAAAAACATTGGTTTCTTATATATACAGAATAAAATCAGTATCATTTGAAAGAGAAAGAATAGTTTTCGAGAAATCTATATTTTTTTTAAAAACCATTTATTGGCTTTTATACACATGATTTTAAGTTAATTTTAACCACTATTAAAGAATTTATATAAAAACATAATCTTCATTTTTTAAATGATAATATGAAAATTATATTAGGGTGAATATTTTATATTTTTCTTAAAAAAAATCATTTTTTATGAATTGTGAGTAATATTAAATTTTAATTAGAAACATTGATTTCTATTAAATAATTAATAATTTTAATCTAAATTATTTTTTAAAACTAAAATTATATTAATTGTAGTTAAATTATGTAAATTTAGTTCATTTTATTAATTTTTATTCTAAATTAAGAATTTAATACACTTTAGTCCTGTAATGATTTTTATCTTTAAAAACCTTATTTCTCATCACGTATGTGGGATTAATTTTAAATAAATTTTTTCCACCTCATTAAATTCAATTTTTCTAAAATTGGATTCATTGTTTGGAATAAAAATAATTATAATTTTTCCATGTTCAACCTAATTTTTGACCTAAATAAATTGAAAAAATAGAAGAAAATATTGACAAGATTTATGGTAATAATGGATTTAACGTGTGTTAAAATATAAATGAACCACCAATATATAAAAAACCAATAAAATGGAATTATTTATTACTTATATTTAATAGGCTCTATAATTTCCAATTTTGGAGCCTATTTCATGGAAAAAACATTGGTATAATTTATTCTTTTCAAATAATTTCAGGAGTACCACTCACCTAACATATAAAAGACCACCCATATCATCTATTATTAACACCATAAAACCATATTAGTAAAACAATAAACCTAGAAATTGAATTTTAAATTTTCTTATGTAATCTTGGAATCGTTACTTTGGGAAGATATCTTGCATAAGAAATCATTAGAGAAAAGCTAAGGATGATACATGAAGAAGAGGTAACATTATTCATCGAACATTTTTATTTTATTTGTTCATCCAACTCCATCTATTCTTATTAAAATATAATTATATAATAAAATTATTATCATACATAAAATATTATTACAACCATCTCCACATCCATGAAATGGGGTGAGCAATCATCTTTCGTTTGAACGGAGGACTGCCACCTCTTATAACGTTGTTATTCATTTTTTCATTACCTCCTCTCTAAAATCAGTTTCATGAAGGATTTAAAGTATAAATATGATATTAATAACATAATTAAACCTAATAAGTCATTTTATCAAATATACCATTTTTCATTCCATTCAATAGGAGATGCGATAATATCCTGAATGCGCAAGATGAACTACCTCCACTCAATGTGAAGCTATTAGTATTTCACTAATACTTTAAATTTAAATTTATACTTATAGTTATTATTATTTTATGTTATATAAATGACTAGATTATGATATTAATTAAATATTTCTCATTATTTCTATTTAATATATCATTTCATTTCATACCTTCTCCCTCACATGATGATGATAAAATTGTTTTTGTATGTGTGGACTATCACCCTTACGAAGCGATGTGATCCCATTTTCATTAACATACCTCAAGTTTGTTATATATAATTATATTTAATTAATTAATATTGTATATATGATATAAATATAATTTTGTAATGATTCAATGCTACTTACCTCCTTTACATAAAGATCATTGAAAAATGAATACAATTTCTCTTATGTATGTATGACCTACTATCTCCATGATCACAGATTTTTTAATTTCATAAAACAATTATAGTAGGTATTAAAAAATAATTGATATATTAATATGATAATTATATCATTATTATTTTTTTAGAGATGATATATATATATATTATATTGATATGAACCATAAATTTCATAATAATACACGATTAAGAAAACAGAATAATTGACACCATAAACAATGAAAAATATGAATTATTCTTAATGAAAAGTTTATAAGATGCTATAAAAGTATCATATATGATATTAAAATTATTAATACACTTCTTTAAAAATTAAATACATTTTTTGAACACTATATAGGAGTTTGATGTCCGTTCAACCAAAAGAAAGTGTCAGGTAAGAGATTTCATTTGATCAAAATTTAATTGAGGAAGATTATAATTTTATACATATAGTTTCATTAATATGGTGTACATACTAGCCCTTTTAAATGTAATTTCATTAATAAAAAAATATTCCTGGTATTTTATATTTATATTTATCATATTTCAACTAATTGGATTAAAAATAAAAGGTACAATGTGGAAATACATTTCATAACTCAATGTCATTACATTGTTTTACATTACTCCTTTATTGTATTTGATATTAAAAGATTGTGTGTTAAATGAATATTTACTATAAATTATTTTATTTATATTTTTTTATGTATTTACAATTGATACAAATAAATAATTAATTAATTATCACTTCAATATTTTCATTATTTTAATGGTTTATTTCACAATCACATTATCATCTTGAATGATTATTCCACAATTTCAGTTTAATGATTTTGTTTGATCATTTTATAGTAATAAAATTTAATTTTATCCAACAAATTATATTCATGATATTTTCAATAAATTATCTCATTTTTTAATCTTTTTTATTTTTAATGATTGAGATAATGATTTTTTAAAAATTAGAATTCATTTCTACCATCAACTAGAAATTTGTTTTCATCCAAAACCATGATTTTTATACAAACAAATTTACCTCTTAAATTATTTTATTTATATAATTTTATCTATTTTTTATTTTTAACATATTTCTTGAAAGGAATATTTTTTATTTTCCTAAACGTTGTCATTTTCAATCCTTTTTACAATGAATAAAATATTTTTTTAGGATGAAGTTAATTTATAGAATTACATATCATCATTTAATTGATTCTTACATTTAAATCCTATAAGTATTTTTTAAAATAATGTTTTTTCCAAATATTCATGAAATTCTTTTTTATGAAAATTGATTTACAAATACAAGTATTTTCAAATTGATTTCTGTTTTTAATAGTGATTTTCAAATTGATATGTATATTTTTATCAAGATTTTGGTATGGATGTTTTTATGGAATGTCTATATATTATTGAAAAAATTCCTTTATTTTCTATATACACTACTATGTATATGACTTATTTATTTGATACTTATTCTTCCTTGGAATTTTTTATGATTTTTTTGAAAAATTATAGTATTTGAAATTTACTACCTCAATTTATACTTCTATTAAATAACATTCCCTTGAAATGTTCACATTATTTTGATCATTGGAAATTAAATATTCACTCAATATCAATATTATTTGTAATGAATATTTTTATTGTTTAATTCATAAATAATTTTTAAATACGATGTTCGACATTAAAGGTCATTATTTTATCAAGGGTAATTTTGAAAACAAGATATTATTTACATAACACATATATTTGATGATAGGGTACATTTTTTATGAAATAAATTTATTATTTTATTTATGAGGAATTTCTTGGACTTGA
The DNA here is from genome assembly GCA_963277665.1 of Viscum album. Classification (NCBI taxonomy): domain Eukaryota; kingdom Viridiplantae; phylum Streptophyta; class Magnoliopsida; order Santalales; family Viscaceae; genus Viscum; species Viscum album. The sequence continues at coordinate 1,373,206,713 of OY728128.1, forward strand.
ATTACATTGGGTCCATTTATAGATATCCCCTTGATGTATCGACTGTCTATTAAGATGAATGAGTTGGCTACCCTTTCTTAAATGGGTTTCTAACCAATGTATTTAAACTATTTGATGATATATCTTGATGATAATGGTATCATGTTATAGAGAAACATAACTTCCAATAATGAAAAATTTTTATTATTAAGGATTCAATTACTATCCATGTTATTTTCATTATAATATTATCTATAGATGCATTTCACTATCATTTTATTGATTAAATGGAAGTATTTTTCCATTTTTTACATTAGCATACTTATTGTACTATATCTATATATCATAGTCATGTTATAGATGAAATATAATTTTATTTTAATGACTTACTTTCCCATATTAATTATTCTTGTCAAATTATTTTAATGAGATGTGTGTTAATCTATTTACCATTACATGTTGACTATTCACAATGATTTAAGACAACATCCCATGTACTTAAATCAATTTGACTATCTTATCTCACCCTTATTTAGTTTCCATTCATAGAAATCCTTGAATTACACTGTGAGAGGTATGTAGGGAAACTATAGGAGTAATAATGATATTATAGAAAAAAATGTTGTTTTTTTGTTTAAATTTAAAATTAGAATCATGTATTCATCTAGGATAAATAATACTAAACTATTAGGTCCTCCAGGATGTAATTCCTTGTATCATATTAGAATGTAATAAATAAGGGATTCGATATGGGCTACTTGGTTATGGGTCACAATAGTTGGTATTATAAAATTATTAGTAGAAATAATGGGTACCATATTTTTGAAAACATAGATTCGAGAAAATTACCCTATTGGAAACATTGGGTCTAAATATAGAAACATCCAAAAGTTTGGATAAGAAAGAGGTTATTTATTTTCTACTAGAAATAAAATTTTGTATGGATATTATTTGTTCACATGGCTATAGAACATATATTCATTTGTATAGTAACTATAAAAAGGAAATATTGGCCTTGACCTGATTGTCTCCTAGTGAATGAAAATATGCCTTACTATGCACCTTGTATGTCACTAATAGGGGATATTATTATAATAATTCAAATTTACTATACAATAAATTATGAAATATTTGAATATATAACATAAAATTGTGATATATGTTAAACCTAATGTGTCATATTTTGAAAATCCAGTGTCTCAATGGAATAATAGAAAGCATTATCTGTTATTAAGAAGGTAATAAACAAAAAATTATGGGGAAAATGAAGAGTAGAATGGAATGAAAAAAACCACATCATATGGATCTATTTATCGTTATTTTTCTTGAATGTAGAGAACCTGAGAATTATACAAGTCAGTTCTCTCTTCTAAATATTAATCCCTAGACTCTAGAAGGACAAATGTTGAAATAAAACTTATTATGTATTTATGTACTAGATTCCTAGAACTGAACTACATAATTATTTTTACTGATGTTGTTTCGGTTATAAGAATCATGAAACATCAATGGATTGTAAAAAATAAAAGAATCAAATTTTTATTCATTAAATTAAAATCTATGAATACCATCATGGGTAATGTTTTTCAAATTGATCATATAATAAAATTATTAAACCTTTCCTTTTAGGTTTTATCTAATGGGGGTCTATCATGATTATGGTTATTTTTTCAAGAAATATACGGAGAGTATATATTTGAATAAAAATATTATAAATGAATAATCCATTCACATTTCATAGAATCAATTTTAATGGTATTGAGATACTTCATGGTTAATATGATCCTTAATGACATTATAATTATGGTCAAATTTTGATTATTAAACATTTTCAAAGAATAAAATTACTGAAAACCAAATTAAAATTATTATTTAATTATTAATTTAATTTCAATTATTTCATTAAATTTTTTGAAATGTTATTGGGATTATATTTATAGTTTGAAAATAATGAAAATAAGCATGTTAGGGGATACCATGATGCATCCAGCAGGCCTATAGGGCATGAACCCACAACTGATGAATGATAATGGATTAACGACTATAAATAGCCTATGTTATGTCTTGGTTAATATGCAATTGACTTAAGATAATTTATTTGATAAATAATTATTAATGTCGAACCGATGGTGTTACTATTTTGGATTATATATTAATGTATTATATCGGATAAATTTTCCTAACAATATTGTATTTAGAAAATACTTAGATAAAAATAAAAAAAACTTGTCCCACTTTTATGGATCTTATGATCCATTAATTGTGTTTTTAGTAGTTAATTCATTAAAAATAAATTTTTATACATTATTTGTGAAACAATAGATTTAATTATAAAATAATTTTTTTTTCAGTTTTTAATGAAATTATAAAATGCATCTTCAATTTATAATGGAATAATTTTTATTTATATAAATTAAATATTAAATATTATAGAATAGTACCCTAAACTATTAATTAAAAAATAATATTTAATATATTATTAGTGTAATTATGATATATTTATATCATGGAATAATTATATAGATTTTTTAAAAGTGATAAATTCAGTGATGGTATTTTTGAGAAATAGAAATGTTTATTTTTAATTTAATAAATAATTTAATCAATTAAAATAAAATTTATTCTCCTAAAATAGATTCATATATTAATATTTTATTGTCTTGTGATTATAATATAATTTTATAAGAACTTAATTAATTTTTCAAAGTGTTATAAAATCAATTTATTATGAAAACAATTTATTATATTTATAAGTAATCATGGGATAACAATTTATTTCCTTCTTTTTATTCCTTTAATTGATTTTTTATTTTATTCTCTATTTTTAAAATATTTTTCAAGGTTTAAAGATGTGTATTTGAAAAGTATAAGGAAATGTGAAAAATTTGAAGATATTTCACGAACATAATTCATGTTTTATTTAAAAATTATTATTTTGGATTAAATGGATAATATTTTAGTTATTCCCACTGTGGATGACTATGGGATGATACGTATGAATTATACCCTAACTGAAAAAAATATAAATTAAAATTTTAGTTTTCAATTTATTAATGTGAATTATAAAAATAATTTACTAGATTATTTCATGTTTAATGCATGTTCTTTATAATTTTCATGGAATATGTATTGAATTGGAAATTCATTTAACCAAAACAGAAAGATGAATTTTTTTAGGGAATAAAAATATATCATGTATGTATGTTTCCTTATATTCTTAGAGAGTAAACATTTTTCTAATCATTTTTAAATGATATGAATCAAAAATTTTATCCAATTATATTAATATTGGATAAATCAAATCCTCTTTAAAGTCATCAATTATATACAGTTCTGAGGCCCTTAACATTAAACCATTCAGTCAACTTCTCGTGATTAATAACCTCAATGTATCTATATAATTAGATTTTATTTTCTACCATGTTTATAACATCATTGGAATAAAATTTTCAATTACATTAAAACATATTTATGTTTTGTTCATTATGACCCTTTTACTTACACCAAGGATTTATTAACATGGTATTTTACTGACTTGTTTTATAATATGTGATTTCATTAATAAATATTCATATATCAAACCCTTGATTACCAAGATAATGTTTATGTTGTAAAGATAAAACGTATTTAATGTTGGGATTGTTTAATTGTTGAAAATTAAAATAATTTATTTATTTGATAGTGTGTATGACATAACAAATTTATAATAAAATATAACACTAATGACTTTATTAAAAAGTTATTTTTGAATTAATTTAATCTCTTTTATATCTTGTGGAACACGCAAACATGAGTTAAAATAACTCATATTAGAGTATAACATAATAACATTTAAATTATGATTGTGTGTATGAATAATAAAAAATAACTTATTAAAATTATATGGTTTAAACATGTAAAAAATAAATTAGTTATCTATTAATATGAATAAAATAAGATCCATTTGAAATGAAAAATGGAAGGTTTTCGAAAAAAACTATTTTTTTATAATTGATGGTTTATTCACTCTTTGAAAACATATTTTGAAAATTTTTCACAATTTTTATAAAAATATTTAAAAAATAAACATTATTTTTGAAATAGTTATATCAAATTTATCTTCAGATGAATATTTTGCAAAGTATTAATTTTTATGAATCGTGAATAATACATAATTTTAATTGAAAACTGTTTATTCCTTTATATATTTTCAATGATAATTATATTTCAAAATTTTCAAATAAAATACTATAATGTTTTATGTCAATTAATATTATTGTGTTCATAAAAATCCTTCAAATATTTAATTTCTCTATAAAAATGTTGTAAACTATTGATCAATTTTCTCTTTAAAACCCTGCATTCTCATATAATATATGAGATTAAATTTAAACTGATATTTTCCATTTATATGAATTTATATTCTAAAATGGTTTAAATATTTTTAATGATAATAATTTTAAATATATAATAATGAAAACATATTTTTTAACTAAATGAATCGTAAAATTGTAAAAATTATTAATCATGGTTTATCTAATAATAGATTTACTAGGGGATATAGTAAGAATAAAATGATTCATAATGACCATCCAACATTCCCAACACAAACCATCTAGTAATATTTCAACTTTACCTCTTATATTTTCTATAATTTAGATGAGCCCGTAAGGGGTGATGCAGCACGAGGGTTTTCTCTCCCAGCGTCGCCTCCTGGTTTCACCCCGGTCAGGCGCCGCTTCCACCCCTTCCTTGTTTGTGGTTCGCGGCGGGGACTTCCTTGGCTCGGTCTCCATGACGGTGCACTTGATTCAGCCTTCTTTCACGGTGGCACAGGCATCGAACAACCGAGTCCCAGAGTCCGCGGGTTGAAGGAGTCTTACCGTTCGTGATCGCAGGCAACTGGTGAGGGGCGTGGCTTCCGGGGGTCTGAAGGTTGGTGGCACTGGGTTTCGGAACTAGATCTGGTTTATACTGGGTCCTTTTCAGGTTTTGTGCATTTTTCTGTTTTTTTCTTTCTGTCCTTCCTGCTTCTGGTTCCTGGATGGGTGAATTTGTGTTGCCATTTCATGGATGGATCTGGCAGTTTCAGGCCGCATCTTTTGATGTTCATGCGTCTTCGCGAGCATGGGATGATTCTGTTCCTCTTTGTTTCGAGGATGATGTTTTTGTGTGAGTGGAAGTTTCTGTATGTTGTGATTTCTTCGGCCTCCACCGATGATCTGGTGTGCGCCACTGATGTTTGTACCGGCGAGGTCGATGGATGCTGAAGGTCTGTGATGTTGTGACGATGACGGTCGATGGTTGACGATGATGGTCGATGGTGGCCGATGACGGTCGACGGTGGCCGACGACGGTCGACGGTGGCCGACGACGGTTTCCAGTGATGGAGTCGACGGGAGCCGGTGAACCTCGCTGGTGTCCCGGTGAAAGTGGGTTTTCCGGTCGCATCGGGGGCGTATCCCGAGGATGATGAGGCGGTGGCAGGTGATCCCGGGTTTCGAGGCGGCACGTGGGCTCGCAGCTCAAGGTGTTACGCGGTTTCTTTTGATCGGTGGTTTTTTGAATTTTGAAATGTTTTGGTTGTATCCTTGGGTCCCGGAAACCCCTATAAACCGGCTTTCTGATAATGAAAAAAATTATTTCCAGCTATAATTTAATATTTTATTTTCATGTGAAATAATAAACAATGGCAGAATTCACACATTTCAACAAATTATATTTTTTCCACTAACCTTACTTACAAAAAGAAACCCATCACCACTATTATTCTAAATTTCAAACCCATTTGCATCATCAAGTTACTGACCATTTCAAATAATAAATTCCAGCCTCTAATCATATATGGATAATGTTTTCATAAATATATCATATTGAAAATTTAGAAAAATCCTAAGGGAGATACCTGAATAAGTGGTAACATTATATAATAAGGTTTTTTATTTTATTCCTCTCTCTCTATCCTAAAATTATTATTATACCATGATGATTTAACAAAATATTGGGACGAAATTTGAACATATATTTTCATGAGAATATAATGGCCTAAAAACATGTCAACATTCCAAAAATGGGTTACAAAATTAATATTCATGTGTGTGGAAGTCTATCGCTTCGTGAACCATTTCCATTACTTTTTTTCCATTACCAAATATCTCAGTTTGGTATAGTGATGGATATGAAATATATATATGAAATTATTCTCATAATTATACTTATCTAGTGATTATATCATATATACATTTTTAAGTTTCATTCCATAGTTGATATGATAGCATCACTTCTATGTATATTAGACTACTACCTCACGAAATGACGTGAATCGTCATTCACTAATGCTATTATTGGATATTGATTAGGATAAATTAATAATTATATGTGATATAAATGAAATTATTTTGATATTAATGAAATATTTATAATTATACAAACCTTACATATCATTTTATTTCTTATATTTTCATTCGTGTAATGATGACAACATCGTTCTTGTTCATGAAAATTACAACCTTCAAAAAGTAGCGTGATCCTAGTTTCCTCAACACATCTCTTAGATAAAATGTATAAATTTATATAAATAATTAATATCTTGTTAATTTTATTATCGTAATTATTTATTTTTAAAATATTACTCACCTCATTTCCATAATGATCATTGAAAAATAATATATTTTTACTCTTGCATATGTATGAAAAAGCATATCTATTATAGTGACATATATTATTTTTCAAAAACATTATCCATGGTTTATATTGAAAGTATAAATGTTTTATAAATATTTTAAATATTTTATTTTTATTATTACATAGTTTATATCACTATAAAATATTCCTAATAATTATATATTTCATGAAAAATATTGAATGAGAAGACAAGGCAATTATCACTCGAAATAATGAATGTTTTGAATTTTCATTAACAGATGGGTGATAATATTATATAAAAATTATTTATAGGATATTATAATTCTTAAAATAGTTATATAATATGTTAATAAATTTTTTAATAAAATATAAATGATCTTAAAGCATGTTCAAACAAACAGATGTGTAACATATGGTATTTCATCAAAATTTCATTTTATTAATGTACAATGTAATGTTATGACCCTAATTTACATTATATATTTCATATTAAACTGATTTTACCTATAATTTCATAAATAATTCATCATTTATGGTACTTTATGTTATAATTTGAATTATTTCATCTTATGATATTTTAAATGAATGTAAGTATGTTATAAATTCTTTCATAACATAATTTCATTTCATTCAGTTATATTAATCATTCATTTCCTTTATTATTCAATAATTATATGTGCAATGAAATATGATTATATATTGTTTAATATGATTTTTTTATTTATGTTTACATTGGATACACAAAGTATATTTATTTAATAATTCCCACTTTAACTTTGTGATCATTTTACGGGTTTATTTCACAATCTCATTCTAATCAAGATTGTTTATTATTTAATTCTATTAAAAGAAATTTTTTATTTATTTTGTAGTAAACAAATTAAATTGATGATATTTGGGTTATTTATTATAATATAAAGAAACATGACCATTTTCCACACAATATTTGTAAAATATATAGATAAACTATTTGTATCAAAATCCAACATAATTTTTGTCTTCGTTAAAAAATATTTTTTCGATCAAAATTATATTTTCTAAAAAGTATTTGAATTTTTTTGAACCCTTCATAATGATTTTTTAAATAATATTTTACATTTTTTTAATTTTGACATCATGTTTTTAAATGAAAATTGTATTATTTTTTTCAATAATGTTATTTTTTTATCATTTTTAATGTAAAAAAATAATATCCTTTCTAACCTGTACAATGTGTAAGAGTTTACTCATTGTAATTTATTTGAATCCTCCCATGACTATTTACAAGGATTATTTAAAAAAGTAACTAAAATTCAATATATTCCTTCATTTTAAAATTTATTTTCAAATAATACAATCTTTCAAAATGTATTATGTTATAATAATTAATTTTAAAAAGAAAATTGTATTTTCCACACAAATGTTTTTAAATATATTTTAATTGTGTTTCTATTTATCAATGAAAACAACAATTTATTTTAAATATACACCACAGGGGATATGATGTATTTATACCAATTTTATTCTTCATCGAGATGGTTTTTTGATTATTTTGACAAATGATACTCTTTAAATTCATTTAATTGGTTTATTTGTTTAGTTAAAAAATTCTCATGAAATGTTTAATTTCATTTCCTCATTGGAAATTAAATTTCAACTAAATACCCATATTATTTTTCCTAGATATTTTAATTTTCATAAAATATATCATTTTATAATATGGTGTTTTAAATTGAAATTCATTTTTATCTAGTTAAATATTGATAAATTCATATTTCTTATATAATTAGGATATATGATGATATTGAACATTATTTATGAATTAATTCTATTATTCTATATTTGATGAATGAATTGTAAATGAAGGATATGGGTATTATTTTGTATATATCTCTCTATAATACATCATTTTTCTCATATAATGAATCACCAGTCTATCCATAGTTAAATATGTTTCTACCAATTAGTTTTAAATTGTCATTTGGAATATATCATGAAGGTAGTGGTATCATGTTCTAGAGAAACATGATGTCCAATAATTAAGAATTACCTTCATTAATAATTGAAATATCATTATCCATTATATTTTCTATAAGATATTATCTCAGGATGCATTTAATTCTATGTTTATTGAAATAGCAGAATGTGTATTATCTTATCTATGTTTCCATATTGAGTATACCATATCTAGTTATCATATTTATGTTATTGATTATATATCATGTGTTTTAATTTACATACATTTTCATATTGATTATTACCATTAAATTAATTAATTTTAATATGTGTTTAGTTATATTCCATTAAATATTGATTATTATCCATCATTAATGATAAATTATATTATACTCAACTATTATTGATTATTTTATATCACCATTATTTCGATTGAATTCCCATGAATCCATGTATTGTAATATAAAATAATTGAATGAATATGCTAGATGGAATAATTATATTCCAAAAAAATATGTTCTAATTTTTGTATTCAAATGTAATATATTAATCATGTATGATTCTATTTTACCAATTCTAGTGAAATATTCAGTAATTCCGGATTTGAATTCTTTTAGATTATGATAATGTAATTATGTTGGAACCTATTAGGGGATACTGGGGTCAGGGTCACAACATCGATGATTTATAATATTTGTTAATGGGATTCAATACTTTTGTGACCATAAAATAATATATGAATAGAATATGTATATGATCATATTCATACTTAAAAAATATTGGAATCCAAATTGAATTTGGTAAACTATATCAATCATCTTACTATGAAAAACTACAGTATTTGATTGTTATATTAATATATTATGCAAATTGATTAAAGTGAGAAGTTGAGAAAGAGGGTAAGATTAATGGTGTTATGTTTCCATAAACATATACTTAATTATAATAAATACATAATAATGATAATAACATAATTAATATAATAAGAAAATATACATGACATTCAAATATTAGTTGTTAAAAATTTAGTGACTGTGAATTGGGTCATATTTAAAGGCATATGCAATTGAATTTTGTAAATTAAATTCAAAAAGGTATTATGAATGATAAATTAATAATTATATGAATAAATATCATTCGGATTTCATTTTTTATGAGTGTGAGAGGAATTGATAGATATGACTATTATATTTTAAACTAATGATGAAGCATTGAAAGTTTATTATAACATAAAAAAGGAAAGGGAATAAAGTGTTGAATATTATGAATACGTGGAGCACTATTGGATCACTATATACTTAAAGGAGTTCATCATATGAATGTAATGATATCAAAATGATAGTTTTATTCTATAAAAGGGAACAATAAAATAAAATTTTATTCATAGGAAAGGTTACTCTTAATGCCCATTTAGATTTTTCTTTATATTTTTATTTTCTATTTTGTTTTTATGACGAATATGATACTCTATCATTTAAAGAAATGTATAAATATATTAATTTCATAGTGATTAAAAATTTGATGTCTCCATATGATTATTTTTAATATAATAATACCATACCATGAAACATATATCTTTTTAAAATTAAACCAATGTTAGAGGAATAATCTATTTTAGATTCAACTAAAATTTATTGGAAAATAATTTTGAAACTAAAAACCCAAGAGAGTATTCTGAAGAATCTCTTATCAAGTAACACTTCAAATAAGTACAGAATTCATAAACTGATGATATAATTGAAATGTAAACATAAATCAAATAGTAATTATTTTACATTGTAAAAGTAACGTTTACTATTTAACTATTTAATTCAAGATAATTATAATTTTTCTAATTTTAGAGTAGAGGTCATTAGAGAAAAAAGTGTTCCTTAAACAACTATATATCATTTAGAACTCATTGGGATTATATTTATAATGAACGTACAACTATTCAACATCGTATTAATGAAAGAAATAAGGTTTCCAGATGTTATTTGGTGAGATCAATTTACCATATAAAATATAGGTTCCAGCAATTTATTCTCTTTTATTTTAAGACAAAAGGATAGAAATTGATATTCACAATACATTGTAAAATGGCAATGGCTATTCTCATCACATTATAAAAAAATTATTAATTTTAAAACTTGTAGAATTTATAGGGTGAAATTTTACATTTGGATGCAATTTTAAGGAAAACTTTTCTATATAGGTGATTTTTTTTTCACGGTAATACTATATTTTAATATGTATTTTTTTAATAATGAAGAAAAAAATTATCATCATAAATAAATTATGTCATAGGTTATCTTTTTTAATAATGATAATGATAATTATACCATCACATGTTTAGAAGGATTTTAAATTGTATCAAGTGATATGCAAGAGACTTCTTACATTATTAACCTAAATGAACTTTCATTCCAAAATTTACCTTATCATAATAAATTTGATGATTATTATTGGATTTGTATTATGAATGTTGGGAAACAAAAATGTTCATAAAATTTCATGATTTTCTAGGAATATTTTAAATAATGATTTACCATAATATATATTTTATTATTCAATATTATATATTTAGTATAAATATTGTAATAATTGTATGTTTAACAATAATCCTACTATTGAAATATCAAGTAATGTACAATTTTTTCTAGTACACATGGATTTTTATTCCCATAAAAGCTACATGAGTTGAAGGAAAAAATGTTTTTTGTATTAGTTAATGATTATACTAGGTTTACATGGGTTTAATTTATTCCTCATAAGTCAGATGATTTCTCAATTGTGAAAATTTTTATTCCTGTGATCAAATCATAAAATCTAATTATTTTGTCTCAATTTAATGTGGACATAGTATAGAGTTTATAATTTAAACAATTTATAATTATTTTAGTGAAAAAAGAATTTGTTATAACATTTTTTCACAAATAACACTTTAACACACTGATATTTTCTGAATCAATTTTCGAATAAATTTAATATTTTTGATATTTTTAATTTCCCAAAATTCATAATATAGATTTTTTATATGAAATCACAATGTTTTTCTTTAGTTTCACATAATACCAAGTTCATATTGAACTAAATTAAACACATATATTGTCTTTAGGTACATACAATAATATATTGGGCTTATGTTACTCAAAATTTTGAGTTTATTCTATATCTTGTGTTACCCATAAGTCCATGAATTATTAAACCACACTATACTATTAATATTATTATTAAATTATTAGTATAGATACCACTTTTCCATTGTAATGGAACTTAAAAATAAAATGAAATAAATTGCGAACATATTATTTACACATTAATATAAAAGGAATCCTATGACTATCAATTAGTAGAAGTAAATAAAATAACTATTTGAAGATAAAGAAATTAATTTTAAGTGCAAAAATATTCTTCAATGTACAATCATGATACTCTGGTATCCAATTAAATGACACAATGGTGACAAATTTTATCAATAAAATTTATATATTATATATTTCATAAATATTTTCATACAAACACAATAGATTTCAGATGTCTATGATAAGAAAATATCCAATTTAATGAAAAAAGAGGTATTTTTTTAAAAGTTAATTTTACCACTTTTTAAGGATAACACATAATAAATATTATATTTGATATACGTATAATTGTTTTTTCAAATAAATATTTATTTTTTGAATAACAGTATCAAAATTTAATTTGGTTTAATTTTCATTCATTTTCACAAGAGGAATCATTTTTTGATGAATCATAAAAAATAACGAATGTTATTTCAAAACTTATTTTTCATATAATTTAATTATATTGTTAAATTATATTTTATTATTTTTATAAATTATTTAAATAAAATTTATAATAATTAATTTAATTTAGGTCATTTGAATCAATTAGATATTATAGTTTTATTAAAACATTTCAATCTTTAAAAATGGCATAAAAAGTTGTTTTCCTCACAAGTGTACGAGATTATTTCTAAATTAGTTTCTACTGATTATATGATTTGAATATTTCCATATTGATTAAATATTTGGAATAATAATAATTTCTAATATATATTATGTTCAAATTTTTTTGACAAAAAAAATTAGTAAAGGACATTGAAATTAATTATAGTGGTTAGGAGAAATATTTTCATAATAAATAACTAAAACAGAAACCGAATGCCCAAAATGACATATAAAAATTTCAAACAGTGATATCATTGTAATATTTTAACCATATACTAAATTATATCTAATCATTACCATTATTTGGGACACATGACATGGGAGAAATGTGGCTGCAATTCCCTTGGAAAAACATTTACAAGAATGACACTCCTTCTCCAATACAAAAAAGAACTCACCCCTCCCCCTTATTCAAAACTATAAAACTATTTGAATCACAAAATTATGATCAAATAACCTCCAAAAATCCCTCAATTAAAGCTAGAATAGAAACTTTTGGTATAAATCCATCCAAATATTTTGTTTACTGAAAAATAAAAGTAGTTACTCAAAGAAGTGGTAAAATACTTCCTCAAGCTATTTTTGTTTTAATTTTTTATCCACCCCAAAAATATTATTATTAAATTATTATATAATAAAAAAATTATCTCCATTATGATGAGTTATTTTATATTCTTTGTATTTGACCTACGTATACCCTCACTTATATCAAATTTTTAATGAACTTATTCTTTTGGTGTACCACACTCTTCCACATCATGAAATGATGTTATTCTTTCTCTTACCACCTATAATGGTTTGAAATTAAGTTTTATAATATCAAATAATTATATATATATATATATATAAATAATTTATATGATTTATTAAAACTTTCAGAATTATTATATAAATACATACATTTCTAAATTACATATTTTGTAAATATGATAACTTCATTTATGGACATGTGGACTACCGCCTCCCCAAAGCGATGTGATTCATTCACACATTACATGAAATATATTAAGGTTGAGTTTAGTGAACTTATATGATATATATACATAATTATAATGATATTGGTATTATAATAATTATATATATATATCACGACAAAAAAACATTGTACCAATTGAAAATTAGTGACAGATAAATCAAATGACGGTAAAAACAAGAAACTCCAAAAGATATAATTTGTTGTTTATATTAATTATAATTACCAAAAACATGTTTTTTAAAATAAATAAATATGTAAATAATAATTCATTAATGATAAAAACTCTTATTTATTGTTGTATCTCATACTTTAACAGGCTAATACCAAATGTTTTTTCCAACAAATAATTTTTTTATAATCACCGGTGAAATTATTTTCATAATATTATCTTTTTAATAATTATTAACAATTAAAATTTCATAAAATAGATATCAAAAAAATATTAATAAATCTCCACCCTCGAACCTGCTCCCCATAAATTTTCTATAGAGAACTTTCATACATGTTTTCGAGTTCAAAAGGTTTCCTCTTATTCTTTAGGTCATCGTTCATCACCCTTCGATTCATTTTCTATCATTATGACACCACATGTTTGATTCTTTTCCAATAATTACCAGGTATGTTTCTCTTCACAAGACACTTCTTTGATTTTCCAATGTCATTATTTTTCAATATTTTGTTCATTTCATCACATTTGATATGAAATATTTATTTCAACGATAATTTGCTTCTCCTGCACACACAATATTGAAAAAACAAGGGAATTTTTTTAATTTTCAGTATTAAATAACTAAATTTTAATGTGAATAACTCATTAGAGGAAAAAAATAATTGAAATTTCTATCATTATTTTCCAATTTCTATCAATGAATTTGTAATTAATAAATCTATTTGTCATTTCATCATTCATAGATTAATGTACTTCCTTAGTCATCATAAAAGTGATGAAACCCTTATAATAAGTAGTCACTAAGGAGTAAATTTAAAATAATTTTCAATAATAAAATAGTTTCATTGAAAAAATGTAACTCTTTACACATGAATGTTACTTTAAATGAATCTCCATTGATTTTTGGTAGTGTAAGGAGGCCCATAAATAAATATAGGATGTTTTTTTAAATAATTACAGACCATAATCCCTTTAAAGTCTCATTCTAGGTACATTTTTCATTTAAAATGAACTAAAAATGTATTATTATATGAATTTTAGTTTAATATATAAACTATTTAAAAATTTTTAACCTCAAATTTGTAGAGATTTAATTTTCAAAATATAAATACACCCCTAATTATCTATTTATAAGGGGATTCATTCTTTTTTTAATAATTCCTAGTCATTTTGAATGTGGTTAAATTTTATTTATTGAGTTACTGTGTAGAATTACTCAATGTTTCCTTTTTTCATGACTAATAAAAAATTTTCACTCCTTGTGGTGTTTACATACAATATATTCTGGTTATTACAATAATAAACTATTCTTCCATTGAATTTGATATTTAGAGTCTGTACTTTTATAGTTTTTTTATATTAAAGGAATTTATTGAAAAACATAATTTGATAAACTATAGATGTTATTTTATATCTATAATGATTTGATTTTATATTTTTTACACCTCAATTATATTTTTATTTGATTAAAAAATAGCGTTGTTTTATTTTCTTGAAATATAGTTTATTTAAAATTAATAAATTTATGCATTATTTATAACATTGTTTCTTTGTTAAAAAATGGTTGATATTTTATTTGTTAATTGTTAACCATATGTTTTAGTTCATATATTAGTTAAATTTATCACATGAATTATTGTTTTATTATGATAAATGTTATATTATGGATATTTCATGAGAATATTAATTGAGTACTTCTTGGATTTTGTGTGTTGAATTTGTAATTAATGTCAAACACCTCAATAGGTAATGCTTAAACTATGCACATGGGATTCGTTTAGTTGTTTTCAATTTTAATTTGGAGTTGTGTGCATTTGATGAGTGTTCTATTGTACTACACACAGTGAATAACTTCCAAAAGTGCCTAATCTAGTGAATAAATAAACTATTTTATGTTGTATTAGTTTATCCCCCATCCGCATTAGTTTGAATCCTCCTTCTCTTGTATAATATCCATTTATAATACATTTTTATTTTAATGTATCATGTTTAATTTTTAACTGGATTCTAGATTATATATTCTATATTTTTTCAATTTCTAATTTATATTCAATATGCAATCAATCTATTTGTTTATGAAATTTACATTCAATACACATTAAATTACAACATAGTTAATGTGTGAAGTTTCTTCATGGGAATTTATTGATCGATGGGATAATCTTCAGAAGCGATTGATATATTCCATATTTATTGATTATATACATACAATATTAGCTTTTTTGAAAATTCAGTCAATTTTTTATTTAATATGGTATCCTAAATTATATTTTATTCTTGTTATTTGGATTTTTTCACACAAGATTCAGGTACAATTTATTTCATTAAACTGATAAGACCAGTATTTCTACAATAGTGATATTGTTATATAGGGATAGCTGTGAATTTTATAGGACTTCTTGGGTGGAAATTGTCCATGTCGATATACAATCCATGTGTTCAATTCTTCAAAACATGAACACATGGTCTGTAAAGGTATGTACATCATGTTATATTAATTATGACACATGAAATATCAATATGAGATATCCTGTGTAGAACAATACATAATGTCTGGTCATAAGGTCCACACCGGCCTATACATCATGTCAATTTATTCATGGACACATATTCAATTTTGTATTCACCATTTGTTCAAGTTATTTTAGCTTATAGACTATAAAATTACATAAAATTATAAAAATGCATGTACAGCATGTCCTTTATAAGATATGAGTACAAGACCAGTGTATAATTCTTCACTCACCCATGTTTCATAGAACTCAAATTCTAATTTTACAAGATATAATTTACTCACTAGTAAAATATCAAGATTTTAATGCATTGAGCATATTTCAAGGGGAGGAGTTCAATCCAAATATCATTGATTTTATTTTTCACAAGATTGGTCCATATAAGGATATGAACCATTGTTCAATAATGGTGATGGAGAACTGTGTATATTTATTTCATGAGTATACTTTCCTACCAAATCGGATGGAACAGATTTGGATTCCTATTTTTTGAGAGGATAGCTAGAAGGTGTGTTGTTGATACTGTTAAGCCCACTAATTAGACTAATGTGATATAATGCCTAATTTCTACAAGTTATTATTTCATATATAAGGAAAAGTATACATTTTTTTCAAATAAAAGGATATCTTGGAATGTTTATTTCTCTTTTATTATGGAACTATATTTGTTGAAATACAAATGGAAGTTCACCTCAACCTTTATGGAAAGGAAAACGTTTTTTCATCATAATGGTCTATCAATTTATTGAAAATATGTATACAATGAATAATATCTACCAATTTCATACAGTTACAATACATATCTCCAAGAGGTAACCACAAATATGACATATTATTAGTTATGTTCGTAGTACTATAGAAAAAAATGATATGAATGATAACTTAGGTTGTGACATTGAGTTTTAGTAATTCTCTAATGATTTTTTGTAATGTATTGGATCAAAGGGTATGAATTTATTATGGAAATGAATTGGAGATATTCATTAGTCTTTTTATTTATCTTTAATTTTCATGTTTTGAAATATGATTC
The DNA here is from genome assembly GCA_963277665.1 of Viscum album. Lineage (NCBI taxonomy): Eukaryota > Viridiplantae > Streptophyta > Magnoliopsida > Santalales > Viscaceae > Viscum > Viscum album. Next base: position 1,373,223,871 of record OY728128.1, read on the forward strand.
TATACTATTGACTGAACTTGTTATGTTTTTGGCAACTCAAGTCCCAGAATGAGAGACTAGAAGCTAGAGTGTAATGACCTAAAGTTTTTTAAACGGATTTTACCTTCTTATAATTATTTCATATGGTATACATACATAATAGAACACAATAAATTATTTTTAAATGATGAAATAATGACATAAGAAGCATTTACAGAAGTTAAGGACCCTATAACGATGAAATATTAACTTGACCTTTGGAATTGTAATTTGAACTTTATGAATAATAAATTGGATAATTGAATAGTATACTCAAAAATGAGATTATAAATAATATTAATCAATCTTATATGCGAAAATATGATATAATTATATTATAGTATAAGAAAATAAATATTTTGATAATTTTTAATTATGTGTTGGTATTTTTATAATTCAAAAAGTTTTAATTACAATTTTATGATTATTTTGAGAATTTAAAAGAAAATTTATTGTCTTAAAATGTGTCAATCAATTAATATTTTGACATCATATGATTTTAATATAATTTTATGAGACCAGAAGTAATTTTTACGAGTGTCCTAAAATCAGTTATATGTTTAAATATTTTATTCCAAGAAAATGATATTATTAATTAAAAATTAAATTTATGATATTTATAAAAATATTCATAAAATGGAGTTTATTTTTGAATTTTAAATATCAGAAAATTATTAGTCAAACTTTTTAGGATTTTTCTAAAATACATGATTTTTTTTGTGAATAGTGAACTATATAAATTTTCAAAATATGTAAATAAATGCATTTTTTAGTCGTGGATGATGTTAGTAACCATTTTTTTGATTTCAAATTAACACATTACAATATATATTCTTAATAATATTCAATTTTCCTTTTCATTAGAATAATAATAAAACATTTATTAAAATAATTAAAACACACCCTTCTCATCAATTATAAATACCACCCACCACCTCCTTTAGTCACACCTCCCAATAATTTTTCCTTATCCAAATTCTGATAAAATATACTCCCAAGACCCTTACCCACCACCAAGAGTATTTTTTTCCTTAATAAAAGTCCAAAATGGATCCCCTAAAGTGATTTTCAAGAAGAAGGAATCAATAGGTAAACCCCTCTTCTGTTTTCATTCAATTTATTTTCTAGTTCCTTTCTTTTATTTTTATATCCTTACCTCACCTCATCCTTATGGATTCAAAAATAATGTATCTTAAATAGAATATAATTTTATCATGTTTATGGAATAAATCATCATCAAATATCTTCTCCTCTCTGTTTTATATTAATAATGAAAACATCTTCTGTGAGGTGTTGATTTACCACCATTGTGGACGATGTGATTTCATATTTAAATTCTACCTTCAAGGATGGTCATGAAAAATAATTTATTGTTGAAACATATTACATTTTTTTTATTATACCCTTTGTTATTTTTGGAAATAATTTTTTACACCTGAATATAATTTACGAAATAAGATGAGTCTGTAGTGATAAAATAGCACTAAATTTTTCAAAATGATTATCATTAAAAATTTATATAACGAATCATCCACAGTTATAGAAACAAAATTATATTTTAATATTTGGTATATTCCTTAATATAAAATAATTTCAGTTTTGGGAAGCTATCCTCAGTCGTTGTAATTTTTTCATACACATATACATGTAAACCGATCATGAAAACCAAGGAAATACATACTCATAAATAATGAAATTATATCTCTTAAAACATCAAAAGTCTATAAATGAACATAATCAAGTTATTGTAAATCAAATACATGTAAACATGGTTGTTGAATTATTAATTAATTAATGTAATTTTATTATTCAGTACATTAAGATCATGTGTATAATCTTATTGGACATAAGTTAAGAGATTCTACACGAAACATCATTATTCCTTTCGGTCACTCCTCTCTTTTTACCCAAATGAAATTATATTTTTTTATATAAATATTATAAATGATTTTTATATTTTCCAATATCATATATCACGATCCATTAATCATTCTTTTTGGGAATATACAATCCTTTAAAAGGTTACCAACTCAATAATTCCCAATAAGGAAGAAAGGTTTAATGGATCTTCCCAAATTCATACCCATTTTCAAGTGTAATTAATAATGTATTTTAATCCAACAATATTTTTCAAAAATCACTCATTTTATTATGTAAAAATAATTTTTTTTCTATTCTGGTTTTATACAAATAATTGTGCATTTCTATTTTAATGAAACATAAATGTTATCCCAAAAAGCGTACTAAAATGTTTTATTTCTAAAGTATCATAAAAACTACTTTCATTTCATTTTTAAATCACTTATCATGATATATACCTATATTAAATTATGAATGTCCATGTATTATTTAATTCATTTCATTCAGGGAAAATTTTATGATATGCCCATATATTATGCTTTTGACATAGTTATGATACCCAATCCTTTCTAAGGGTAAACCATATATTTATGTTTGAATGCATATGTATGATTATTTATATGGAAGTCATTTTCAAGATCATGTTATGATGGGTGAACCCATATAGTGCTTCAATTCATTGGGTAATTCATAGTCTCGTGGCATGATATGTGCAACCATCATAGTGGATATCCTTGACTTATGATCCTCTATGTGCAATGAGCCTTGACTCGTGATCCTCTTTGTGCAGTAAGCCTTATCTAATACTCATCTATGTGGAAATAGACTTGAACAATAATAATTTCAAGATTTATATTTTTCCAACATTACAACGAATCTATGATTATATGATCCCATGGTATGATTCCTTTGTTTTAATCATGTTCCAGTCCTTTATATATCATTTATATACCTTCTAACCCATGTGCTAAGATTTATTTTAAATTTTTATTCTCTTACTGGTATTTTTAGCGCATCCCACTATTTATGGTATCCCCATGTTATAATATGTATATATAATGGCTCAATGTAAGTTAAGTGCTCAAAATTGATAATAAATAAAAAAATGTTTCTTTATTCCCTTGTTTTCTGTTCTATGTAAATAGCCTTCCATGACACTAGACGTTATGATAATTGGAAAGTAATTTGATGTTCGAGATTTATTAAAATCATCTAATGATACGAGTAAACGTCTAGGGTCTCTATAGTTGGTATCATTAGAAAAGTTTATTTATTTTTTGTGACTCAAAAAATATAACTTTCGTAAGAACCCTAGGGATAAAACTAAATATGAGAAAACAACCATAAAATTTTCTCAATATATATTAAGTGGTTTTTAATGAAAATAAATTCCTACCTATATTCTACAAGTACACATGGTTGTGGTACTTATGAACCTTGGTGTGAAAACTCCAACAATGTGTTCTAGGCCTAACATGGGGTAAACTGGTAAATGATAGTGAGGCTTATTATGAGCTTGGTTTGACACTCCATGGGGAAATGATTGGGTAAATTCAGAATATCATTACAAACCATTATTAAGGGAACAACAAAATTCTGTAATAATATATGTTAGGAAACAAATTATGGAGATCCTTGATTCAAACATATGGAATCCAAAGTCTAGATACACATTTCCATTAAAATTTTATCCTTTTATTTTTAATGTTTCAATTTTATGCTTATTATCTAAGTATTAATGGTCAATAATTTCACTTTTTTTTCTTAGATAATGGTTGGAAATAGAAAAACACATTCCATCAATCAATGTGATAGGAATTGTGATGATTTCCCTAATGATATTGAAAAAATTATGGAAATGGGTGCTCAAAACATCTTGACTGTACATACTCAAATGGGTCATGTTATGTAGAAATATTTGAATTGTGTGGAATTCTCTCATCCAAGGAAAGAGAAGGTTACCATCAATTCCTTCATGTGACAAAGGCCTCCCATATTTAATATATGTTATGAACCCACCAATAAATAATATATTAGCTCCTTTTGAAAAGATATTATATATTCTACAGTGATCAGAATATTAGAAAGATGTGATGGAGTACTATTGTTTTAATGAATAATATGATTAGTGGTGGACACTATCTAAAATAAAAATTCAAGGATTAAATTGATTCCCATGGTTTTTATGAATTTTAAAAAATGTTTTTTGATATTTATTTTACCTGATACCTCCATATCAAGTGGGAAAGGGTGTTCCTCATATATAAGCAGAAGGACGATGTTCTTTCAAAGTGTATGAAGAAACTATAAATGTCCTAAATGTTACTCCTACGACTTTGTTATTAACACCAAACTCAAGGTGGATAACTTATTTAGAAAATAAATTTCGATTATACAAAAATCATTATTGATTTGAAGGTTGGTATGTTATAATGAGACTTGTCATTTTTTTCATATTGTTAAAATGGAGATCATAGTCTACAGTGGTCTCATGGTTCTAGTGACAAAAGGAAAAAATAGATTATAATATTGGTGGATCAACCAAAAAATCCCATGATGGAAGGAAGAGAAAATATCCTAATGGTAAAAAATTATTGGAATAAGAATCCTATGAAATGAATAAAGGGAACTAGGAAATGCTTTAAATGTGTAAGAATGGGGATTATGGATAAGAACTATTAATGGGATAGGAATAATTCCACTAATGTGAATGAAGAAAGAGGTTTCAGGTTATCACTCAACCTTTAGTGCTATGTTTCAACTTCAATGAAAATTGGAATTTTGAAAATCAATTTACTAAACCAAGGGTTTTTAGATTTAATCAATAACAACCTTCATGTAAATAAAGAAGGGATTATTATATCTCTACTACTGACGTGGTGTTGAAAAACAATGCGGTGATAGGTATTCTAGTTAATCATTCAAGAACAGGGAAAATTCTATTTGATTGTGATTCTACACAATCATTCATATCATGAATGTTTAGTAGAACAGTTCCAACACCACCTCAAAATTTTGAGGTTCAGTTATCTCTATGAAATAAAATAGGAAAATTATTTCATCCAAAGTACATAACTCCACCATGGATAATGTTTGTTGACTAACCCTCATAGAAAATCTTTTCATACTCCATTTTTTATAGTTTGATTCTATTTTAGTTATGGATTGGATATATTTATGAAAAATAAACAATAATTATTAAGAAAGGGAGATCACTCTTCACATCCCAATGCATCCTCCAATTATTTAAAAGTGTAAACATGAAGATGAATTTCTATAAAAATCATCATCTCAATTGTGGATATTACTACCTTACAAACAAGAATATCTCACTCAAATTAATAAGACAATGGAGATGATCATGATCTAAAATATGCCCATCATGAGATATTGCACAAATGTATTCCATGAAAATTTTAAAAGTCTTCCTCTTAATGAAGATGTTATGTTCTCAATTGATCTTATTCAGGGATATATTGCTATATCAAAGAAATATTACAAGATGGACATCGTTATGCTGGATTAACTAAAGAAGTAGTTTTAGGATAATTTGGCCAAGGGTTTTATACACCCAAGTGCTTCAACAATGGGGTGTGCTAGTCCAATTCGTCAAGAATAAGAGTAGATCAATGAACTAACGCATTAATTATCATTATATTAATAAAATAATTACAAAGAAAAATTATCCCTTACCTTAGATAGATGAATTACTCTATTAGATATGTGGGAGCATCTATTTCATTAAGGTGGACCTATGGTATGGATATCACCAATTAAAGGTGATGAAGGAAGATATTCCCAAGTCTACTTTCGAGTAATTAATTGACACTATGTGTTCATAGTGTTTCACTATGTACTCACTAATTCTCTATAAATTTTCATGGATTTGATGAATATAGCCTTTAAATATTACCTTGATATATTTCTTATAGTCATTATCAATGATATTTTGATATCCTACTGGATAATTAAAAAAATAAGTGGACAATTTGAATACTATGTTGAATAATTTTTAAAGGGAGAAACAATATGAAAAGTATAGTAAATATGGGTTACAGAATTAGGAACTATCATTTTTGGGGAATGTTATCCCCATTAAAAAAATATCTTTAGACCCCACCATAATAATGATAATCGAAGAGTGGCCTAGGCCGACATCTATAATAGAGATCCAAATCATTCTTGTTCTATCCTAGTATTACCAATGATCATTAAATAACATGTCACAATTTCCAAACCTAATAAATAAGATAACACGAGAGGGAGTTATTTTTTTTCGGACTTAAGAATGTCATGAATGCTTTGTGGAGATCAAAAATAGGTTTATCACTACGCCAGTACTCACACTCCTAACAACTGGACAACTATTTGTTGTGTACAACGATGCTTAAAAAATGGAATAAGTTGTGTAATAATGAAAAATGATAAATTGATACCCTATGCCTCAATAAAGTTGAAAATACTTGTGAAAAATTATCCCATGCAAGATCTACATTTGAAGGCTATGAACTTTTCATTGAAAATATGGCGGCATTTTCTCTTTGGTGAGAAGTGTGAGATATATACTGATCTCAAGATTCCCAAATATATATTCACATATAATGATCTTAATATGAACCAGTTAAGATGGTTAGATCTCATCTTGTAATATGATTACACTATCAACTACTGTCATGGTAAGTTAAATAATGTTTTAATTACTCTATATAAAAATGATCCTACATCATTATCAATGATATGAATTGAGAAGGATCCAATCCTCTTAGACTTACAGAGGATTGAAATGGGAATCATTATGGGAGGAACATCATCAGTACTTTGTCAAATTATTATTCATCTATACCTTGTGGACAAAATAAAGTTTTCACAATAAAATGATATGGAAATTCAAAAAATGGTAGAAGTTTTCCACAATGGGAAATCCTCCATGTTCAAGATTGATGAGGATGGAGTTGGAATATGTTTTTTTCATGAATATATATACTATCCAATACAGAGATAATGAAATAGATTATGAATGAAACACATAGCTAACCCATTTCTATTCTATAAATTTTCAAAAAAAAGTCTTAGAATCTCTAAGATAACTTTTGGTTGGACAATATGAGAAAGACGGTAGTTGAATATACATCACTGTGCCAGGTATGTCAATAAGTGAAGGATAAATGGAAAAAGTATAAAAGGATTATGAAACCATATCCCAAGCCAACATGAAAATGGGAAAACATCACAAAGGAATTGTCACTGAACTTGCAAAGATAACCAGATGTAACAATGCAATATGGATTATTGTGGATCGTCTAATAAAGATATCTCACATTATCAAAATTCAAGAGGCCATATCACTAGATCATATTCCCTAGATATATATCAAATAAGTCGTAAGGTTTCATAGAGTACCAGTATCGGTAGTATTCAATTGATATTAAATATTCACCTCGATGTTCTAGAAAATCATCCAACCTGATTTAAGAACTAACTTAAACTTCAGTATAACCTATCATCCTCAATTTAATGGCTAATCTAAGAGAATTATTCAGACACTATAAGTCATATTGAGAGGTTGTTATATAGACATAAAAAGGGGATGGTATGAATATCCTGTAATGGTTGAGTAGTCTTATAATAATGTTTTCCACTTGATCTTTCAAATAGAACCATATGAAGCCCTTTATGGGAAATAGTGAATAACACAAGAATGATGGGATGAAATTGTTGAATGTATTACGCTATTAACTAAAATGGTCAATGAAATTGTGGAAAAGTTGAAAACAATTTAGTAACACATCAAGGATTCCAAATGTGACAAAAGTGCTATGTAGGCAATAATCGACAGGACTCATAGTGTAAGGTTGTACACCTGATATTACCCCACGTCTCACCATGAAAGAGGATCATGGGATTCGAGAAGAAAGGGATGTTATATCCAAGGTACATAATCCCCTTCTATATCCTTGATCGTGTTGGATCTATGTCGTATGGACTAGAACATCCCCCAACCATCTGTCAAGAACACGATTTATTCCATGTATCCCTCGTGAGGAAGTACATATAGAATCATTCGCATGTAATAACTTCATAGGTGATATAATTATATAATTATCATTCTTATGAGGAGCATCCAACAAATATCCTAGATCATAAAGATAATTTTATACACAAAAGACTACTCACCTTATCAATGTACAATAGGGGGACCATAAGTACAATGTGACCACATGGGATCCTAAGTAATCGATGATTGAAAAGATCCCACACCTATTTTCGATAAGGAATTTAAACTAAAATATCGATGGAAAATATCATAAGGGGGAAGAATGTAATGATGAAAAGTTTATTAAATAGAAATTCCCTTCTAATAATTATTTAAAATTGTATGAACACATAAGAGAATATAAAAATATCTTTTTAAATGACGACATAATGAAATAAAAATTGTTTCTATAAGTTATCAAACCTATACTGATGAGATAGTATCTTGACCATTAGAATGGTAATGTGACCCTTATAAATAGTAAATCATTTAATTGAATAGTAGCCTCACAATTTATTTTATAACAAAAATGTATCGATAGTATAAGTGAAAATATAATGTAATTATATCATAATATATGTTAATAAATATTTTATAAATTATTAATTAAGTGTTTGGGTTTTAAAAATCTATAAATATATAATTACAATTTTATGATTAATTTAATAATTTAAAATAAATATTTTTTCATAAAATTTTTCCCTAAATAATTTTTTTATGTTTTCTGATTTTAACATAATTGTATGAGATCTTATTTAATTTTTCAATGTGTCATAAAATAATTTATAATTTTAAAGTATGTATTTTCCAAGTAAATGATGATTTTAATTTAAAAAAAATCTCTCCTATGTAAAATATTATTTTCATAAAATAGAGTTCGTTTTTGATTTTTTCACATTAAAAACTTGTTAGGATGAGTTTATTTCAATTTTCTAAAATAATAGATTTTTTGGTGAAAAGTGAAATACAATAATTTACAGAATAAGTATATAAATGAATTTTTGGGAATTGATTTTTTCATGGATGAGGTAAGTGACCATTGGTTATAATTAAAATGCACAAATTACTGTATTTATTCTCACGAATCATCACTATTTCTTGTCTTGAGAAAAATAATGAAATATTGATTAAATTAATGAGTAAACATCTCTCTCCTCATATATAAATACAACCCCGAACCACTACATTTATTCAAACCATTCATGCAATTATACATATATAAAATATTCCCAAATCACCTAACAATACACTTCCCCTCTACTTGGATATGATCTTCTTAAAAAATATACCAAACCAATCCCTTAAGGTGATTCTCAAGAAGAATCAATCAATAGGTAAAACCCTCTTCCATCATCTTGAAATTTCTTTTCATGTTTATTTATTTTCTTTTTCTCCCCTCACCTCCCCTTACACTAATGGAATGAAAAATAAATTACCTTAGATATAATACATATTTATCATGCTTATGTAATAATGTTTCATCAAATCACCTCTCCTCTCTTTTATTTTATGATTGAAAACACCTTCTGTGAGGGGCCTATTTACCACCTTCGTGGATGAAATGATTTCCTCATTGAATCCAACCATAAAGAAACACATGAATCCATTAATTTATTGAACTAGATTTTAGTATATTTATTACTTCCTATATACTTTTCTGTAATCATTTTTTACACAAAAAAATAATTTATAAAATAAGATGGCATCATTGTGATAAAAAAAAGATAAATCAATCTAAATGAGATTCATTAATGATTTATCTAATGAATCATCAAAACTTATAGAATAAAATTAAATTTTAATATTATATATGTTCATTAATAACACATAATATCATTTCTGGAGAAATATCCTCACAATACATGATTTTTTCTTACACTTGTACAAGTAAACTGTTAATAAAAACACAGGAAATCAACGCTCCCAAATGATGAAATCAAATCTCCTAACACATCAAAAAGGAAACAATGAACTAAATAAATTTATAACAATTCAAATATATTTATAAATATTTATAGATTTATTAATTAATTAATTGAATATTATTTTTTAAAACATTAAGATAATGTTTTGAATTATTTTAGACATAAGTCAATAGATTCTACCTGAACCTCTATTATTCCATTGGGTTACTCATTCTCTATTCATAAACAAATAAAATTATATTTTCATTTAATGTACACATTTTAAATGTTTTTTTATTTTCTATGAACTTATCTCATCATCCCTTTATCCTTCCTTTCATGGATATACATATTTTTAAAATGTTCCCTACAAAATTCTTCCCATTAAGCAAGCCCAATTTATGGGAACAACCCAAATTCATACCCATTTTTATATCTACTCCATAATCTATTTTAAGACACCATTTTTTTAAAAAGTCACTTATTATATCAAGAAAATATTAATTTTTTCATTTTTTATACAAAAATTTATTCCTCATTCATTTTAATAAATATTAAACGTTTTCCCTTAATCCATACTCAACTGTTTAATTTGATAAGTTTATTAAACACTGATTTCACTTCAGTTTGTATCACATATCATGATATATTCCCATATTCCATAATTAATGTCAATGTATGATTTAATTCCTTTATTTCATAGACAATTTATGATATTCCCATTTATTATTCTTTTGACATGATTATAATATCCAATTCGTTCTAGGGGTTACCCTTAAGTTTATGTTCAATTACTAATGTATGATTATTTATGTGGAAAGTGTATTCATGAACATGTTATGATTGATGCACCTAAAGAGTGATTGAATTTATTAGTTAATGTTTTGTTTAATGGGGTGTTTAGTGAAATGGTCTTGGTGGTTTTCTTTATATTGTGATTCTATATGTGCAACAATCCTTGACTTGTGAAAAATTAATATTTTATGTTGCTTCCAAATTAATATGATTCCATGATTATACGATCCCATGTTATGATTATTTATGATTAATCATGTTCCATTCCATTAAATATTTAACATCCCAAGTAAGTAAAGAATAATATATTTTCATAACTTTGTCTATTTATGAATTATATAGTGTTTTAGAGGATTAATGTGAGAATAAATCCAATCATAAGCATAGAATACTCTAATATTTTTAAAAGATTATTTTACCGCCTTTTGATGGAAAACCATTTTATATCTAACATGTGAAAATTTTATAAGCTCTATTTGTCAAAATAAGCGTATTCTATAGAATTGGGGCTTTGAAATTTAATTTGGATAAATTTTTTGTATTTTTCTGACAATGTTCATTTTTTTAATGAATAGTGAAAAATACTCCATTTTACTTCAAAACTGCTTTTTCATATAATTTAATTATATGGTTAGATTATCTTTTTAATTAGTTTTAAATTTTAATTAGAATATATTTCTACCATTTAATCCAATTGTGTTAATTGTAATTAATTTCACTGTGAAATTGGACATAAACAATTGTCAATATTTTGATAGATATTGTATCTTAAAAACACGCTATTTGTTTTTACAACAGGAATTATTTTTATTTAATTACTGAAATTTATGTTTTTGGAATTTGGTAAAATGGAGTCCATATTAGTAATCATATGGTCCAAATTATATAATTAATACTCTTTTGTTTTTGGTCATTATTAAGAGTAACGACGACAGTTATCTTTAATTATCATGATTAAGTAGTAATTGGGTAGTTAAAGGTAAAAACATAATATCATAATAATATAAAATGATCCCAACATGTTTTATAATGCTATTGTTTGAGTCATTACATACCATGGGGTGCCTTTTTACAACTTTGGAACCCCATGGAATCACTTTTGTGTGATAGTGACCTTTTATCATATTATTTTTAAAGAAAGAGAAATATAACCAAAGTATGTATCACCTATGTAAAAAAAATTTAATTTTGTTTACAGAAATGGTCTCTTAGACTATAAATATTAATCGGAAATCTGAAAATATTTCCTACATCATTGTTTTTTTATAATTTTTAGATATTAAATAAATTTATTTATATATGACACCATGATGATGTAGTGATTACCTCATTAATGAACGATTTAAACAAAAATGAAAAGATAAGGTAAAATCTAAAACATACACTTTTCTAAAACCTATAATATGGGTGGATTTAGAACCCTTATCACCTTATCCTCTAAATATATCATCTTGGTAACTTTAAAATCCTAAAGGCATTTAATAATAAAGTAACGTTTCATGTCTTTCCAAGAGTGCCTCTCCTCTGTATAATAAAAGGCCCCCACCTCTACCCCATTACCCACACTTCTCAAGCCCTTTGGCTCGTCCAATCTCTACTAACATATCCTCCCAAGACCCCTCTCTTCATCCTATAAGTGTTACCTTAGGAATAAATCTCTTCAAGAAAACCTTTTGGTTCAAACCAAAGGGAGTTACCCGATTTAAAGGTAATGACTTCTCTTATGTTCATTTGTTTTATTTTGCTTCTCCAACCCCCTAAACTCTTTTTATTCCTTTATTTTGTAACAAAAATATTATAATCAATATACTAGGATGTTTTTATGAGATTTATTTTATTTAAACTTACACACACCTCTGTCTAATGGTTAAAGAACATATTGTTTATGTGGGTGGCGAATTACTGCCTCACGAAATGATGATTATTCAATCTTCTTTTAACACATTTCATGGTGGCCATTAAGATGTATCTATATTTATATATGATATATATTATGTTAATTTTTTTTCATAATTCTTCTGTATTTCTCACTTATGGCATACCTTTATGGTTTCCATTATGTGTAAACGTGATAATTTCATTTGAGGAAGTGCGGACTACTGCCCCCTCAAAGTGATTTGATTCGTTAATGCCATATGTGGGATGTATGAAGGATGGATTTAATGATATTATATATGATATTATAATGGAATTATAATATAACTTTATATCATTATTATTTCATTCCATTAAATACAAAATATAAATGAAAGTAGCGTTCATGCGTACATACAACTTATCATCTACATGAACGGTGTATTTCATCTCATACCTCTAAATGTTATGTAATATTACAAATTATTGTATATGATGGATATATATGGTATATATGATATATACATCATGACAATATTTCTGGATATGATGGATATTTTTCCGTATGAACAACTTGTAATTATAAGAAGTTTATTTTTGACTCAAGTACCAAACATCGACAAAACGACTGTTATTAAATTAAATGATTACATAATGTTCATAACATGGTAATAAGTGATTTAAAATTAATAATGAACTTGAAAAAGGTTCTTAATAAAGTATAAATTAACTCTAGTTTATTATTCAAGAGATTAATGAATGATCGTGTCAAGTCGGACACGAGGTAAGAGACTTTGTCACAATCTCCTTTCATTGAGGAATAATTCAATTTATATACATCTGTATTTTATTAGTTGTATAATAAACCCTTTTGACTTTTAATTTCATTAAAAACGAATCTTTTTAAACTAAAAATTTTACTAAACCACAAAAGGAATGTTTTTTTCTTACGTATGTGGCGAAAATTACTTCTCTGCCACTGTGACCATTATTTGAATTTTGGCATCCTATACAAGCCATAAACTATTTAAAATGAAAAATAAATACCATGTTTTACTTTTCTTTTACATTTGTATTGAAAATGGTTTTGATAATTTTTTGATCATATCAATGTGTTGTTTTGGTATCTTGTGATTGAGATGTGGAAACGTTATGTTTCCATTATGCATGTTTTATGTGATACAATTATGTTATGGTTCTTGGGAATTGTTTATGAAGATGGGTGGTTCCGTGATAAAATAAGGGCGGGTGAGCCCAAGATAGCTCTCCAATGCATTAGATAACTCGAAGGAGTTAAACGCTAAGGTTTCTCTAATGATATTTAGGGAATATATAGTGATTTCTATTCCAAACATAACCATGAGGGTTACTCCCTACATATTAATGTTATGAATGCCTCATGTTACCTTTATGTCTTATGATTTCTATGATTTATTCATAAATCTTATGATTTCATGAGGTATGTTAAAGTGAATATGTTTTATGAGTAAAGTATGATTTCATTGATTTTTATATATACAAGGACTGATGTTTTCTTCCCATATTTTTATATCCCTTATTGAGCTTTTTATGCTCATCCCACGTTTCTGAAATGTTTTTCACATGTCAAGGGAAAGGTACATGATGTGATTATAGTGTCAAGGAAGTGTCAAGAAAAAATCAATGTTTTATTTTAAATATTATTACCCTGATGAAAAAAATTAATATTGTCTTTGATGTAACCACTATGTTTAAATGTGGAATGTAATGCATGATTTATGATCTAAATCTCAAAAACTCTAAACCTGAAAAGATCTTCAATACGTATTCTTGAAATAACTGATGATTAAGTAATGTTTAAGGCTGGGGCTTTATAGTTGGTATCAGAGGTTGTTTTATATAACTTTAGGAGTTATAATTCTATTAAATTATTATCCAAAAATACATTTTTATGTTCAAATTGAAATGATATATCATTTGATGATTACCATGTTGCTTCATCTAATACATGTTTGTTCAGAATGATTTTCTATAGAGGAAACATGAAAGTAGTGCTAGGAAGGCATACTGAAGGAAATGTCCTTCCTAATCAGTATCCTGAGATGGTAAGAATTTATAACTGAACATTATGTAGAAGAAATGGAACAATTGAATCAGGTTATAAATGGTGGCTGTATCCATGCACAAGATCATCCAGATCAACCACAGAGGAACATATCAGTAGTGGAGCATTTTATGAGGTAACATCCCCCATCATTCAGAGGATAATCTAAACCATTGATAATAGAAGGGTGGAATAATGCAAAGGAGAAGATTTTCTATGTAATGGGGTGTTCAGAAAATCAAAAGGTTAGTCTTATTGTTTACCGTTTGGAGGGTGAAGCAGATCAGTGGTGGTCGATGGTCAAAAATATCCGGGATGCTGATGAGATTGATGCTCTTGAGTGGGATTAATTCAAAGGTATGTTTCCTGAGAAATATTTTCGTAATGTTGTTAGACTTAGGATGGAAAACCAATTATTGGAATTGAGGCAATAGGACAACTCAATTACTGCTTATGAAGAAAAGTTCACTCGATTGGAAAGGTATGCTCCAAATTTTATCTAAGACCTTGATAGTAAAATCAATCGTTTTTACTCAGAAATAAAGCCAAAATATAGAAGGTAATTAGCTTCTTGTGAGTTCAAAAGTTATGAAATTCTTGTTCTATGTGCTAACATGGTGGAAATGGATTTTACTGATGATCAAGTGTTCTATGAAAACCAATAGAAGAATAGACCGAGGTGGTAGGAGAAAGGGAAGAATCCTTCAAAAAGGTTTTATGGATAGAAAACTATGTTTTCAGTTTGTGATAAATGTGGTAAAAAGCATACTGGGGAATGCCTTTTGAATTTAGGAAAGTTCTTCTAATGTGGTAAGATGGGACATAAGGCTCGTGATTGCACTGTAAAAGATCAGGTCAATGGTAAGAACAAATTTGATTTACAGTTAGTAAAATGTTTCAAGTGCAATGAGATGGGTCATTATGTAAACGAGTGTTCGAAAAAGAGCTCGAATGATGGGAAGCGATTAGACTATAAGAATAAAGGTGTGGTGAAATCCTTTGCAACTACTTCAGAAGATGTTAGGCCATCAATTGAAGTGGTATCAGGTACTTTTTTTTAGATTATTCCAATGTGTTGTTTGATTCAGGGTCTACACATTCATTCATATCTGAAATATTTTCTAGTAAATTGGCAACTCAATCTCAAGAAATAACTCATGAACTTGTAGTAAAAACACCAGGGGGAGATGTTGAGGAAAAAATAATTTACAAGAATCTTCCTATACTTATCCTTGGGAAAAATCTACTTGCAAACCTTATTGTTTTACATCTAGTAGTGTTTGATGTTATCCTGGGTTTGTATTGGCTCTCTGTTTACCATGGTAAGATTAACTATAAGGCTAAAGAAGATTCTCTTCAGAAATACTTTCAGTTTGTCAAAAAAAATGAACCCTTACTATTGATAACATATCAAAAGGTTGAGAAACATGTAAAAGATGGAAATGAATGTTACTTTTCACATATTGTTGAAAACAAAGGAACCATTCAGATTAATGATGTGAAAGTGGTAAATGAGTATCCTGATGTTTTTCCTGATGAGTTGCCTGGAATAATACTAGATTGGGAAGTTGAATTTACTGTTGACTTAGTTCCTGATGCTAAGCCAATTTCAAAACCCCCTTATCAAATGGCTCAAATTGAACTTTTAGAGTTCAAGGAACAATTTCATGATTTATTAAAGAATGATTTCTTTTGACCTAGCACATCACCATGGGGTTCTCCTGTCTTATTTGTTAAAATGAATGATGGGTCAATGTGACTTTGCATTTATTATAGCTCCTTGAATGACATCTCTGTTAAGAACAAATATCCTTTGCCACATATCGATGATTTGTTTGATCAGCTCCAGGGAGCTTAGTATTTTTCAAAGATTGACTTGAGATTGGGGTACCATCAATTGAAAGTAACAGAAGTTGATATTTTAAAGACTGCGTTTCTTACAAGATATAGCCAATATGAATTTATAGTTATTCCTTTTAGGTTATCCAATGCACCTGTTATATTCATGGACCTTATGAATATAATTTTCCATGAATTCATGGATAAGTTTGTGGTTGTTTTCATTGATGATATTTTGGTGTTTTCGAAAAGTAAAGAGGAGCATGAAAATCATTTAAGGGTTATTTTGAAAACCTTAAATGAAAATAAATTTTATGGGAATTTCTGCAAGTGTGAGTTTTGGTTGCAAAAAAATTCTTTCCTTGGTCACATTGTTTCTAAAATCGAATAATTGTTGATCCTTCAAAAACAAAGGTTGTTTAATAATGGCCAAGACCCACAAATGTAACCATTATTAATAGTTTTCTTGGTTTGGTGGGCTATTACCGAAGGTTTGTTAAAAATTATTCATGGTTGTCCAGCCCATTGACTGTGTTAACTCGGAAGGGTGTTAAGTTTATCTGGATAATAAAATGTGACGATGGTTTTCAGGAATTGAATAGAAGATTTATGAATGCTCTAGTTTTCTCACGACCTTCCAGGAATGGTTAGTTTTTATCTACAGTTATTCTTCATTGAAAAGACTTGGTTGCGTCCTAATTCAGAATGATCAGATAATTTCTTATGCTTCACATCAGTTGAAAACTCATGAGATAAATTACCCTATACAATATTTGGAATTAGCTGCTATTGTTTTCGCTTTAAAAATTTGGAGGCATCATTTGTATGGTGTAATGTGTGAAATATATATTGATCACAAATGTTTATATTATATATTCACTGAGAAATAATTGAACATGAGACATAGAAGATGGCTATAAATAATCAAGGATTATGATTTCATGATTCACCACCACCAAGGAAAAGTAAATAAAGTGGTAGATTCATTGAGTTGAAAAAGTAATGCTTCATTAACCATGTTACGTTTGGAATGTGATCCTTTGGTTAAGGATTTGAAGAATTTTGTCTTGGATGTTGTTGGTGTGAGAAAATCTTCTGTTTTGTTTTAGGTATCAATGAAATCTTCTCTATCAGACAGAATTAAGCAAGCATAGAAGCAAGACATTGAGTTGCAGAAAAAGGTAGAGCTGGTTTAGAAGGGTATTTTACCTGAATTCAACATTGATAATGATTGTGTTTTGAGATTTTTGAAGATATTTTTAGTTCCTTGTGATTCATAGTTGAAGAGAGAGTTGTTATGTGAAGCTCATAATTCACCGTTTTCAGTTCATCCAGGAAGTACTAAGATGTACAGAGATTTTTGGGAGTATTACTAGTGTGATGGAATGAAAAGAGATATTGTTGATTTTTCTTGAAGTGTTTGAATTGTCAACAGATTAAACCAGAGTGGCAGTTACTGAAAGGGATGCTTCAACCTTTACCAATGCAAGAGTGGAAATGGGAGAATATATCCATGGACTTCGTTATGGGATTACAGAAGACACCTCGAGGTAATAATGCAATCTAAGTTATTGTTGATCGCTTGACTAACTCTTCTCATTTCCTTGCTATACGATATAATTTTTCCCTACATCAAAATTCTTGATTGTATCATAAAGATATAGTTAGGTTTCATAGAGTTCCCCTCCCCATTGTATCTGATCGTGATCCCAGGTTCACTTCTAACTTTTGGAATGGACATCAAAATTCGTTGGGTACTGAATTAAATTTTAGTACAACATTTCATACTCAATTAGAATGGAAGTCAGAATGAAAAATTCATAATTTGGAGGATATTTTACGTGCTTGATCAATTGATTATCAGGGAAGTTGGGACCAACATCTTTCATTGGTTGATTTTTCTTATAATAACAGTTTTCATTCCAGTATACAGATGCCAGCATTTGAGGCATTATATTGGAAGTGATGTCAAACTCCAGATTTTTGGGATGAAGTGGGTGAAAGGAAGTTGATGGGACCAAAATTGGTAGAAGGGTTGGTAGAAAAGTTCAGCTGATATAGAAACACATGAGAACAACTCATAGTAGGCAGAAAAGTTATGCTGACAATAGCAGGATGAATCTCTCCTTTGAGGTAGATGATTATGTCTTCCTCAATGTTTCACCATGGAAAAGTGTGATGCGATTTGGTAAGAAAGGAAAGCTGAGTCCAAGGTTCATTGGACCCTATGAAATGAGTTTGATCAGTTGCATACCGAGTGGCTTTACCTCCAAGTTTATCTCAGGTACACAATGTTTTTCATGTTTCAATGTTAAGGATGTACATGCCAGATCCATCTCATGTTTTGAATCAAGAGGTAGTTCAGCTGGAAGAGAATCTATCTTATGAGGAAAAACCGGTCTAGATTATTGACTACAGGGAGCAAGTGTTGTGGAATATGGTGATTCATCATGTAAATGTTTTGTGGAAAAACCACATTATTGAAGAGGCAACATGCGAATCTCAAAATTCAATGAGGGATAAATACCCCCCCTTATTCGATATGTAAATAAACAGAAGGGACACAATTTTCTAAAGGGGAGAAGGATGTAAAATCCCAAGTAAGTAAAGAATAATATATTTTCATATCTATGCCTATTTATGAATTATATAGTATTTTAGAGGCTTAAAATGAGAATAAATCCAATCATAACCATAAAATACTCTAATATTTTTAAAAGATTGTTTTACCGCCTTTTGATGGAATTTTTTTAAATATAACTTTTGACAATTTAATAAGATCTATTTGTCTTAATAAACATATTATTTAGAATTGGGACAATGAAAATTACTTTTGTTAAATTTTTGGTATTTTTCTGACAATGTTCATTTTTTTAATGAATAGTGAAAAATACTGCATTTTACTTCAAAACATCATTTTCATCTAATTTAATTATGTGGTTAGATTATATTTTTAATTGGTTTTAAAGTTTAATTAGAATATATTTTTACCATTTAATCCAAAAGTTTTCATTGGAATTAATTTCACTATGAAATTGGACATAAAAAATTGTTAATCTTTTGATAGATATTGTTTCTTTAAAAGACGCTAATTGTTTTGACAACGAGAATTATTTTTAATTTAATCACTGCAATTTTGGTGTTTTGAATTTGGTAAAATGGATTCAATATTTGGAATCATAAGGTCAAAATTAATGTAATTAAGAATCTTTTTTTGGACATTATGAATAGTAATGACAACAATTATCTTTAATTATCGTTATTAATTATTAATCGGGTAGTTTAGGGTAATAAAATAATATCATAATAAAATAAAATGACCCCAACATGTGTCTTAATGATATTTTTTGAGTCATGGACGATCATGGGATGCCTTATGACAACTTTGGGACTCCATGAAATCACTTTAGTGTGATAGTGACCTTTTATCATATTATTTTTAAAGAAAGGGAAATATAACAAAAATTTGTATCACCTAAGTAAAACAATTTTAATTTTGTTTAAATAAATGGTATCTTATACTATAAATATTTATTAGAAAGCTAAAAATATTTCCTAAACCATGGTATTTGTTTTATAATTTTTATACATTGAATAAATAAATTTATTTATGACACCATGATGAAGCAGTGATTACCTCATTAATGAACCATTCAAATAAAATGAAAAGATAGGGTAAAATTTAAAACTTACACTTGTAGAAAACCTATATGATTGGTGGATTTTGAACACTTATCACCTTATCCTATAAATATATCATTGTGGGTCCTTTAAAATCCGAAAATTATTTCATAATAATGTAACATTTCATGACATTCAAGAGTGCCCCCTCCTCCCTCTTTTAAAAGGTTCCCACCTCTACCCCCTTTCACACACATATAAAGCCATTTGGAAGGTCCAAACGCTACTAAAATAAGTTTCCAAGATCCCTATCTTCATTCTAGAATCCTTAACATAGACATAAATCTCTTCAATAAATCCTTTTGGTTCAAACCAAGGGATGTTACCTGATTTAAAGGTAATGTCTTCTCTTATGTTATTTTGTTTTATTTTTCTTCTCCAACCCACGAAACTCGTTTAATTACATTATTTTGTAACAACACCAGGATCTTCAATATACATGTATGTTTTTATGAGAAGGATTTGATTTACACTTACACACACCTCCATCTAATGGTTAAAGAACATACCATTTCTGTGGGTGGGGAATTACTACCTCACAAAACGATGATTGTTTGATCTTCTTTTAACACCTTTCATGGTGGACATTAAGATGTCCCTATATTTTTATATGATATATATTATGTTTATGTTTTCATTATGATTTTTTATTTTTTATTTATGGCATACCTTTATGGTTTCCATTATGGGTAAATGCGATAATTTCATTTTAGGAAGTGTGGACTACGACCCCATCAAAGTGATTTGAATCATTAATTCCATATGTGGGACGTATAATGGATGGATTTAAAGATATTATATATGATATTATAATGTAATTATAATATAGCTTTATATCATTATTATTTAATTCAATTAAATAAAAAATAAAAATGAAAGTAGTGTTCATGCATACGTACGGCTTACCGTCTCCATGAAAGGTGCGTTTCATTTCTTACCTCTAAATGTTATTTAATATTATAAATGAATATATTTAGTGGATATATATGATATATATGATATCTAAATAATGAATATAATTCTGGATATGGTGGATATTTTACCACATGAACAACTTGTAATTATAAGAAGTTTATTTTTGACTCAAGTACCAAATATCGACAAAACGGCCGTTATTAACATAAATGATTACATAATGTTCATAACATGGTAATATGTGATATACAATGAATAATGAATTTGAAATAGGTTCTTAAGAAAGGATAAATTAACTCTAGTTTATTATTCAGTAGATTAAGTAATGATCGATTCAAGTCAGACACGAGGTAAGGGACTTCGTCTTAATCTCCTTTCGTTGGGGCATACTTCAATTTATATAAGACCTTATTTGATTAGTTGTATAATATACAATTTTTAGTTTAAATTTCATTAAAAAGTAATCCTTTTAAACTAATCGTTCTACTAAACAACAAAAGGAATGTTTTTGTCTTACGTATGCAGTGACAACGGCTTCTCCACCGCCGTGACCATTATTTGAGTTTCGGCTTCCTTTACAAGCCATACCTTTTTTTTAAAGGAAAAATAAATACCATGTTTTACTTTTAATTTATTTTGGTATTGAAAATGGTTTTGATAATGTTTTTATCATATCAAAGTGTTGTATTGATATCTTGGGACTGAAATGTGGAAATTTTATGTTTCCTTTATGGGTGTTTTATGTGATACGATTATGTTATGGTTCTTGGGAATTTTTTATGAAGATGGGTGGTTGCGTGATAAACTAAGAGAGGGTGAGCCCAAGATATCTCTCCAATTCATTGGGTAATGTGAAGGATTTAAACTCTTAGGTTTCTTCTAAGATATTTAGGGAATATACTGTGATGTGTATTCCAAACATAACCATGAGGGTCACTCCATACATAAGAATGTTATGAATGCCTCATGTTACCTTTATGACTTATGATTTATATGAGTTATTCATAAATCTTACGATTTCATGAGGTACGTTGATGTGCTTATGTTTTTTGAGTAATGTATGATTTCATTGATTTTTATGTGTACATAGACTAATGTTTTCTTCCAATATTTTTATATCCCTTACAGAGCTTTTTATGCTCATCCCATGTTTTTGAAATGTTTCTCACAGGTCAAGGGAAAGGTACATGATGTCATCATAGTGTCGAGGAAGTGTCAAGAAGAAAACCATGTTTTATTTTAAATATGTTTCCTTTGATGAAAAATATGAATATTGTCTTTGATGTAACCACCTTGTTTAAATGTGGAATGTAATGCATGATTTAAGATCTAATTCTCAAAAATCTAAACCTGAAATGATCATCAGTGTGTATTCTTAAAATAACTAAAGATTAATTAGTGTTTAAGGATAGAGACTTATAAAATATCATTACATTACTCCCTATAACCCACATACTATTATTTATTTTAAATTTTTAATCCCTTACTATGCTTTTTTACTCATACCATTGTTCATATTTTCCCTAGTTAATCCAATACTTGTGTAAGGGCTCAACGGAAATTAAGAGATCATAATGAATGATAAACAAAGAAATGTTTTGTGTAGTCACATTTTTTTTTATTTACCTAGTCTTCCGAGAAACCAAACGTTATGATCTTTAGGCAGTAATTTGATGATTATTATGATTAAAATCATGTAATGATATGTTTAAAAGACTATGGTTTCTATACAGAGAACACTACTAGGATTTAAGGAAAGATATCTTAGATTTATGTGGTATTTTAATTCCTTATTATTGAGGCTCTACTCAGTATACCTTTACTCTTTTGTTAAGAATGTTGTTATTTTCAACCATTTCAATAATATTTTATTTTCTTCCCTTTAGTAGGAACCACCCTGAGTGATTTTGAATTTTTCATACATTTTTTTTTTCATTTTGAGTCTATTTTTTCATAAGGCCATATTTTTGTTAATTTTCTTTTTATTTTAGGTATAGGTTATAAAAATAAACTATATAAAATACCATATTGAATAGTTAAAATTATGTGTTTTGATTCATTTAAATGGAGATGTGGAAAATTATTTCTATACCATTAAAATTAATAGGCAGAGTTAAAATAAACTATGGAAACACAATTTTTTAATGTGTAGAGTGACATGTTATTAAATAATGTTATGTAGTGTATTTACATCTTATGTTTTTTATAAGTAATTGGAGAACTCCTCAAATTTTAAAATGTTACCTCTTATGTTAGCAGTCTAATAAGTGATGAAATGGATGTTTAGGCATTCAACTCCAACATTTCACTGTCTATGTATTTTGATTGAAGAAACTTTGTTCGTTACGTAACACATAAAAATTTAAAAGGGAATTATTTAGTCATTTTTTTAATTATTTAATGTGTTATTGATACATAAAAAATAGATAGAGGGTTCCCCTTTAAGTGGTTTTTTCAATTCCACTTAACATGGCTCACTGATAGAGATGGCCTGTTGTTGGAGCATTTAGAAATTTGGATAAATGGGTCATTGGTGCTTGCTTCCATGGATGGGATGGTGTTAGGGCTAACTCACTATCATGGTTTTTTACTGGAATCAATGAGTTACTATTGTACTACCATGACATGGATGGTTTGCTAGTGGAAATCACTAGTCATTGGTGTGGGAGATGGTTCGATGGTTAGGATGAAATGCTACTAAATATTCATGGGTGTTTTGGGGATTGGTCTCGACGTTGTGTCGGTGGGGTGTGATGGATCCTATTGTTCTAAATTTCATTATTAATATACTTATTTATTTCTAAGATTGATAATATATTCAAATATTATTTTTTAAAATATTAAATCAGATGTATTATATATAATGAATTAATTATAAAATATAATACCAAATTTGAATAACTATAAAAATGTCTAATTTTTTCAAAATTTAATTTATAAGAAAAATAATTTGTTTCTTATATTTTTTTTCAAAAAAATGGGTAATTATATCCTATTTACAAATAAATTAAAAAATATATATATTCTCCAATGGTGTTATTATAATTATTGCAAAATTTTTTTATCTATCTCAAAATAATTTATCTCTAGGGTTTTTACATATAGTTTGGTGACAATGATATATATGTTGGTAAAACATTTTTCCAAGAGTAATTGCACTTTTACAAACAGATATTCCCGCTTTGGAAAAATTGAATCATTTTTTAGTTTAAATATAAGTATATATATATATCATCTAACATTTTTTTCAATTAAAAAACAAAACAAAACAATTTTCCTATGTACGTATGACCTACCATCTCCCTGAAAGGTTTATTCTATTTGAAACAACAATATTTTATAGATTACCATAACTAAATATATAATCAATATATATGATATTTATTTATTTTTATATATTCTGTAAATAATTATATCACGGTCTAATTTATATGATCAAGAATAACTACTTATTACATATATTAAAAATAAGGCAGTTATTACCCAAAATGACACATTACCAATGAGTTGTTATTAAACGGGAAATATAAATTCATAAAAAATTCATATATGTTTTACATATAAAAATAAGGTTCTATGGTAGATTTATAATAATATTATATTTATTATATATGAGTTTTGAATGTGTAAAATGAAAATCAAGACTTCAGGTATTGTTTTTCTCATCTCACATTGATTTCTGTAAGAATTATAACATAATAACCACTCATTTCTTCCTATAATAGATTATTATACCCATGAATATATAATATAATTCATTTAATTATATTACTGTGTATTTACATATTTTTTTTTTGTTTTTCTTTCATGGGGTTTAACGTTAAAATGTTACCCAATCTG
The DNA here is from genome assembly GCA_963277665.1 of Viscum album. Classification (NCBI taxonomy): domain Eukaryota; kingdom Viridiplantae; phylum Streptophyta; class Magnoliopsida; order Santalales; family Viscaceae; genus Viscum; species Viscum album. Next base: position 1,373,248,694 of record OY728128.1, read on the forward strand.
TAAAGTAATTTGGCCTCAATTTTCCTTCTTTGAGATACATGACATGTTATGCATGAAAATTTATCTATGGGATGTATATAATATCCATTGATATGTTATATCATGAATTTAAATGTTTTCATAATATTTTAGAAATTTTTTTATTTTATTTTTCAAGAGGATTATGATTCTATGTTACTAAATCGGCCATAATTCATTCCAATAATATCGTTGTTTATCGGGATTGTTTATGATTATGCTTCCATGGATGAAATATTATGATCTATATCCCAATAAAACAAATAAATTTTCATTAAAAAGGATTATCCATTATATATTGATGTATTGTTATTGTTTCTACACAATTTAGTACTTATGATAACTAAGAAAATTCTTTTATGAAAAACCGACTTTTTTTCTCATTCTAGTCAGAAATCTATGTTCTTTCAAAAAAAATTTTTTCAAAAAATGTTTGAATTTTATTATACTATCCTATGATGTTTAAAGTAAATTTTACCCACTTTTTAAATATTAATAAATAAATTTAAAGAGTTATTCATTTCATTTTCTAGTCAAGGCACTTTTCTAAACATTTAAGGTGAAAATAGAAGGTTCGGAATGTTTTGAATCACCCCCTTTCATGACCATAAATTCCTTGAAGAATTATTTTTATGTTGAAAGGTACATTTTTAATGAAAATTTTTCATTAAATTATTTATGTATTTTTAATTTAATGTTTTTTTCAAAGAAATAGGTTCTAAAAATGATTCATGATTAATATATTTTTTAAATGATCTTAAATTATTTATTTATATGTTCTCAAATGGTTATTTTAAATAAAAAAGATTTCATTAGATTAATGATTATTTTATTATTTTTAAATATGTTTTAAAATATAGTGTTTTTAAATGTTCATTATGTTTTAAAAATAATTTATCATAGCTGAAAAGTAATTTTCCTCTATAAATGGTTTAAATAAAATTGTACTTAATTATTTATAATAAAATGATTTTGAAATGGATTTATAAATATGATTTTTGATTAAAATATATTTTACATAACAGATTTTCAAGAGATATTTCAAATCTGTATACATCTAAGATAAAATACATTGACATTTTTTATGCATTGTTGGGGATATTATCTAAGTATACCATTAAAATTATTTCATTAATGGATCATGTTTTGATTGAATGATGTTTATAAAACTCATTTATATTCGATGGTTTATACACTATTTAAGAAAAATTATTTTCACTGGTTATGAATTGATGAAATTACTATGATACCTATATTTATTCCATATGTAATTATATGATGATATATTAAGGATAAATATTTTATTTCTTAGGTTATGATATTATGTTTTTGAAACCAATATCTTTTTATTAGTCATGTTATTATGAATGTAGTTTTTATCACGTGGAACATGTATTTATGAATTAATTATTTGATGGGTGGGACCTATATATCCCTAAATTTCATTTGGAAATGATTGATGAATCAGGAGTATATGTGTTATGTGTGAACCAGATTACATGTTCGCAATGTTGTGTATGAACTTGATTACATGTTCACAATGATATGTGTTAACTTGATTTCATTTTAACAATGTTATAATGAGAATTATTACATTATCAAAATTTAATTTTTCAACCTGATTATATGATCAAAAATTTATGCATAGATGTGGTTTCATGTCCATATGTTTCTGCGTAATAATGAATAGATGTTTACAATGATATAAGTGGACCTAGTTTTAATTCCATATGTGTATGAGGGGGATTTATTTTATGTCATTAACAAAATTAGTTAACCTATTTATACTTATAAAAGTTAATAGTATTATACATTAATATTTATGAGAAAACTCCATGTATTATACATATGAATTCTTTTGATTGATTATTATCATCATTCTCTTACGATTCATGTCTTATGAACTTCCAATCATTATTCCATGAATCATGTCCATGGTCTTTGATATGCATGGAATGATATTCTAATTTTATGTTCATGTTATCATTCCCTAATCTTCCTGATTATGAATATGTATCTCCTTTTTAAACTTAATTAGTATCCTATATCACCCATTTCAAATGTTGTCAATTCCCATGGTTATAAACAAATGTTTTAGGCATGGGTACTAAATGGGAAGATATCTATTGTAAACATTGAATATCATTCACCAGACATGAATTTTATGTTCCATATTTCCAATGCATCTAAACTAATACTATCTTTGGGAATATATTTATTTGTAGAATTATGTATTTTGCAAAAATGATTTAATTTTAATACATTGAATGTTATGTTTTCTATTATTGATATCAATGAAAAGATTTAGTCAAACTTTGGAGAATAGGATGAGAAGACATTAGTGATATCCCTATGTACATTTCAAATGATATATCAAGTGATGTTTCTAAGGATAACCCTAAGTATTTATAAATTAAAGACGTTTTAACAATTTAGATATCATATATGTGATTGTTCATGAATTTTTTTTATAATATGATAATTGTTTCTCATATTATGCTTTATGGTTTTAGTCATGGAATTGAACCCAAAGGATCCTTGTTAATGAGGAATACACTGAACAATGCAATGAATTTCCTCTGGATAAAACCAATTCTATTGGAGATGAAATGTAAAACCTCATCTCTATGGTTTTCCAAGATATGGATCATATAAAACAACAAATAGAGAAATACAGGGAACATTAAACAGTCGAGTTCTTCATGAGGAAATTTCCACCATCTTTATGTGGTTCCATTAATCTATTAGTTTATGAACAAAGGATCTATACCACTAGAAATATGTTTTCTATTGTCCTGTGTTTAGAGCATGAAATTGTCACATTAGATTAATACTATCTAGACGGTGAGGTAGATTAATGGTGGAATGTTATCAATAATATTATGTGACAAGATGACATTGACTCTTTGGATTGGTAATGGTTCTATAACACGTTGTTCAATAACTACATTCCTTATATTTTTCGCATGAATCTGGATATGGAATTCATTTTCCTAAAGAAGAGTTATGGTGAATCTTTTGGTTCCAATGAAGAAACATTTACAAAAAATTAGAGATACTCTTCGGGTTTTATAATTCACCCTAATAGAAGGATTGACCGATTCTTTAGTGTCCTAAAACCTACATGTCAATGGGTGTTATCCATAAGGGAAATTCAACTCTATGGATAAATAATTCAATGTTCAGTAAAAGATAAAATGGAATCTGGAAAGCATCTGGGTTTTGGGGATAAGAAAAGGAAATGGGGTCCATGGAAAATAAAATGATATGTCAAATAAATAGAAGAAAAACTTTCAAACTCCTACTTTCCAAATCTATGAGAAAGATAATATAGCTTATTTTCATAATGGAAAAACAAGGTTATTCCACTTTTATAAGCCTATACATTGACCAAAATAGGGTTCAATTTTTATTTTTTATGAATAATCACTTTCCAACTATTATTGTCCATCCTTTTGTGATGTTTAATGTTATCAAGTACCTCTACAAGGATTTTTTCATAATAAAATCCCATTTAATGTTCTATCAGTGTAATAATAAACCCATGTATCTAATAAAAAGGTTTTGTGTATACGATAATAACTTATTTAAGGAAAAGAGGGAAAATTATATTTTGGAAGGGTATTAAGGATAAATATTTATGGAATCGTATATGTAAAAATACAGATGAGTTTTTAGATATTTAAGATATTATATTTCAATATTAGAATTTATAAATATTCGATGACAAGTTATATTTTTTTTGATAAAGGCATTTGGGATACCCTATCATTCTATTAATGGATCTTAGGATTTACTAATGCTTTCATAATGAAAAATTCACCTTCATTTATTAGAAAAGTAAATGAATTATAAATTGATCTAAGAACAAAAATGGGTAAGGTTTCATTGAAATCATGTTAGTATATCTTCTCATGAAAATAATTAATCTTTAGAGAAAATAATCTTAAATGTAAATTTTGTCATGTTATCATCATTTTTTATGAAATCAATAACTTTTTTCATGTTTATGGGTTTATGGAATTATGATTACTAACTCTCTCATAACCATGATCTATATTACTCTCAATCCGAACATGATAATGATATTTATGTTCCCTATTCAGGTTTTCACTTTCCACCAATGTTCTCTTATGTGTAATCCCAGTGATGAGTAACTTTGGGTAACCGTTATGTTTTCCACAGTCCATTTTTAAGGGAGGTATTATTATTCATTGTTATGTTTTGTATTTCTATGTAATGGACATAATGTTTTAAACCATTGATTACCCAAATGAATTTTTAGAGAGATTTTCTATTTAATATGGGAATAATGTGTAATGGCCATGATTTTTTCATGTAATTTTTTTAATTAAATATAAATATTACGAGTCCACCAAATACACGGTGCATGGTTTTGAGGCCCGGTGTGATCAGAATGAATTTCTGAACAATATTTTGGTACGTTCTGTAAACGTGTGACCGGGTTTTTGTAACATTTGAACCGGTGGTGGGAATTGAAATATGAGGACACTGTTGAACTCACAACATTGATATTCACTAAAGGAGACCTTCACCTCGACCACAATAGGTTGAGGGAGAAGGTTAATATTTTGGATTTTTATAGGAGAGTTAAAATAATAAAAAACAACATTTATTTTATTTTTCTTTTGAAACCTTCTATTTGAATTCATGATGGTGGGGACCACACGAACCCCAATTTAATGTGGGGAAAACCTTGAAATACTCCCAAATTTATGTGCCAACATTAACATAATTAAAGTGAAAACATTAATCTAATTAATTACATAACGTAATAAAATTGGAAACACACTTTTTGTAGAAGAAATCATTAGAAAAGGAAAGAAGAGCTTGAGAGAACCTTTGGAAAATTATCCTCTAATGAAGAACTTTCTCCGGATCAAGAACAAGGACAACGCATGAGTCCAAATCTGAAATGTGTTTTGGGAGTGATGAATGTCATGTACCCTTCACTAATTTCATCCACTTTCTCATTACACCTCCAACAGAAGAATGAGCTAGGTATTTGTCTATAATTTTTATTTGTGGATTTCATTTTTTTCCATCCTCATGAACCTCCTGCTATCAATTAATGTGGAGGCTGCAGGCCAAAACAACACAAACCGATCCCACTACAATCCTTCTTATTTGACATGTTATTCACAGACTGTGATGAAAGTGGCGTCGTAACCGCACTGCCGAAGTATACTGCGATCTGTCAGCTGTGGTAGTGAGAAGACAGTGGTAGACATGATGATCAGCCGCAAGTAGGTTGGGAGGCTCATGTCCGCATCGCTGGTTGAGAAGGAGGTTGTCGTCTGTCGGACTCGGTGGAGTAGGGTGGCGACCGACATCTAGTCGACCGCTTGGCAAGGTGGTGGTGTGCGTCTGCGCCATTGGAGCTGGAGTTCGTGGCCGCATGGTCGTGGTGGAGGTCGGAGGGTGGCCGACATACAATAGGTCATAATGGAGTTGTGTCGGACATCCTCGCCGCTGGGCAGAGAACCAGTAAGCCCTTATAGGTGGCCATGACCCAACGATCGGGATAGCCAGGTGGTCCAGCGTGCCAGCAGGGTGACCGAACGGTTCGCTGGACCATTTTTGTAAATAGGGGTCGCCTCCCCCAGGTGTTGTCTAGGGCAGACCCCACCACGACGGGCTACCCGAGAGCGTGTCGGGTCGTCTCCTTCGCTATCTGGGCTGGACCACGACCCTGCAGGGTAGGACCTCCATAGACCAGGCTATCCGGGTCGGACTCGGGATGGCCCGGTCTGGGTTAGGCTGGGTCGGTCTGACAGGGTCGGACCAAACCCGGGTCCATCAGGACCTAGTTTTGTCATTTTGGCCATAACAAGAGAATCGAGCATCTGTTTGACGATCCATCTATGTAGTTTGGATCCGTCAATTTAGATGATCCTTTGGGTTTATTCCACTTGAGTTTTGGATAATGTTTGTGTACGGATAGGTTGGACTGACCCTGAATCTAACTGGGCCCTCATAACGGAAACAATAATAACTTATAGACCAGATGTCTGATTGATGTGTCATCTGTTGCGTTGGGTCCCATAGGATCTAACAGACCTTTGGTATAATTATTCATGGATATTTGGGGTGGTTGAGGTATGAACGATTTTTTGAGTAGCATTTCTCTAAAGCATGCTACTATCGGAAATCTAGTGGCTGGTAGTAAGGCAGAGGTTGGAGACAGATCATACAGAGGTTAGTACCGAGCGATCCTGTGTGGGTCAGCACCAATCTTTTGTGGGTAAGAACCGATCCTTTATCGTTCAAATCCTGTGTTGTTCAGCACTCAACAATTCTGTGTGGGACAACGTATACCAGTCTAATGTATGTCTGATCCTGTGTGGGTCAGCGCTCAACGATCATATGTGGGTCTGCCCATACCGATCATATGTAGGTCATATCCAGTGTGGATCATTTTGGGGGTTAGTACCTATTGATCTTGTGTGGTTCAGACTCCATATAATCAGTAGCCATACCTCTTGACAGAATAAGATGATCACTCTTCACGACTGATCATCTGTACTTCTATACTTCACTTATACCTACTGTGAGTTGAGTCTTCTACCTTCATGGTGTTACATGTGTGGTACTTTTATTTTAGTGGTGGTTCCATTGTATATATTGATAACTTCGGTATATGTATGGCCATGTACTGAAGTAGTGTTGATGAAAATTGTTTCATTATTTGTGGTTTTTCCTTTGTGAAACTCTAGGAGACCTACGAGGGTCTTAAGGTCCCTAATAAGTATTTTTTACTCACCCTGGAATGGGTTATGCCTGCATCTTGTTGTGTCGTGTGCAGACGACAGATAGCACAGATCGGGGTCGAGGGTACCAGACTAAAGGCTGATCGGGGGGGGGGGACATTAGACAAGACGATCTACAAGGATGACCATTCGAGAGTTGTACATAACCTTCACATAGGGTCCATGGTAGTTGTTCATGGGAGCTTTTCTTTTTCATCTTTACTTGTACTTTCCAATTGGGTTTTTATTCGGATCCCTCTACATTCTGTACAAACCCAATTTATATTATAGTATACATTGTTCTTGTATCTTGTTGTGTGCATGAATTGGGTGAGATTACAGGTTTAGAGGTAATGACTTCTCGGTTTTTGGGATATGCCTTTCTGGTGCTAGTCGCTAGCCCCAGACCTATGGAAGGAGAGCTAGGGATAGTCACGGCACGGGCCCTGGGGGACGTGTCATGACAAATTGGTATTATAGGATTTTGGTTCTACCGAAGAACTAGGACTTTGATCTTTTCTTTGTGGTAATAGTGTTAAGTGTGGTGAGTGTGGTTTTCCTTTTGGGGAACCCAGTGATGGTGCATCAGCCAACATATCCATACACCAGGACCCTGACCTCTGATTTTGGACTTAGTACATGAAAATATTGACTGCGTATGTCTTTTTGAAAAGTTTTCTTTGTGATATTTTTGCGTCATCTAAACATTTATAATTTTAATGACCATAGAACACCTGTTTAATTTCAGGATTCCTCCACATAGATATCCATCCAGGGTTCCAGGTTGAGTATGTGATGAAATCCCACCAATCAATGAGGATTTGGAGAAGGGCCCCCTTACAGCAGTTGTACCATCTGGTGGAGTACCAGTATTAGCACTACTTATTGGACAGTTGATGCCACATACCCCAGCAGTAAGGGGTGCATGCCGCTTGAGGGCGTTAAATGAGTTCCAGTGCCAGAAAAAACTGAGGTTTCAGGGCGAGATGTATCCCTAGGCGGTTGAAGATTGGATGTAGGCCGTTGTTAGAGTTTTTCGACTGGTAGGTGCACCAGCCGATCTCATGGTGATCCTTGCCACTAGTCTTATTTAGGAAGCAGTGGCCAGATAGTGGAGTGTGATGTTCCAGGTTCATAATGAGGTGACTCTCATCTGGGCGGACAACGATAGCCTTTTTAGGGTAGAGATCATCCAAGTGGCCTTAAGATCAGTGTGTATACATGAGCTTCTCCAGTTATAGAAGGGTAGAAATACCATGACTCAGTATTCAGTGAGGTTCACCGACCTCTTGAACTAATCCACTGACATGGTGCAAGACATTTTCTTCAGGGCCCAGACCATCGAGCAGGGGATCAGATGGGAGATTTGAGCATCGATGGATTCTATCAGCATCCCGACATAGGCGGGGGTGTTAGAGCGGGCACTCTTAGTGTAGGACTTCCTTGCTAAGCAGTCATCGGTAGTGAGACCCACAACCAGACAACACGTAGTAGAGTCATAGACAACTAGCAGTAGACAGATGATGTAGAGCTCCAAAAAGACCCAACCTACTGGTGGGTGACTGTAGGATACAAGGTTGGTGGTGCAGGTCTCTCGAGACAGAGTAGGACAGGAGAGGGACATGCAGTGTTACTCATGCATTGGGTAGGTTCATATGGAATTCGGCTGCACGATCGGCCATACATACGACCAGTAGACAGAAGAAGGACTGCTTGGGAAGAGGCGAAGATTCGATCAATGAGGTTCGTTGGTAGGAGGCATAAGTGAGAAAGAAGAAGTACATGCATCCAGCTGTGGGCGATGATTTGAGGTTCTACATCCACCACCACCAGGAGGTCCACCCCAACCATAGGAATCAGGTGGACATGGACAATCTTAGCTCCAAGCTACTGAGGCCTATGACCACGACACTCCAAAGATGATATGAGGTGTGATCTGTGTCTACTCCACCCTAGTCACTGTACTTATAGAAACATGTTCCAATAACTCATTTATTTCCACGTCCCTCGTTCATAGCTCTGAGATTCGGGTGGAGCCATTAGTTCGATTCTTATGGATAGATACTATTATGGGAGTGGATTCTATGATTACACACTGGGGTTGCCAGTGTGTGATTACTATTGGAGGTGAGAGATTCGGCAGAGATGTTCTAGTAGCGATGTTGAGTCCTTACGATGTCATCTTGGGTATCAACTAGTTATCCACATTCAATGCTATGATTGACAATATTAGGCACAATGTGTGGTGTGTCTGCACGGATGGGACTAGGTTTCCCTTCACTAGTGAGAAGGGAACCTTTAAAGTACACGATGGACTTACCCGGATGAGGGTGTAACCGATCACACATCAGTTGGATAGCCTTAGCCTTAGAGTAGTTGATATTGAGAGTTTGAGCAATCCTGTAGCAGTGGACCAGTACATTGATATATTCCCTGATGATGTTCTAGGTCTACCTCCTCGTAGAGAGGTGGTATTCTACATCGACTTTTACCTCTAAATGACATTGATATCTACTCCAGCATATGAGATGGCTCCCGTGGAGCTTCAAGAGATGTGGGTGCAGATGGATGACTTGTAGTGGAAGGGGTTTATTAGTCCCCGTGTTTTTCCTTGAGAAGCCACGATTTTTTTTTCAAAGAAGGAAGATTGGAGCTTGAGCCTCTATGTGGTCTATCGGTACCTGAACCAGGTGACCGTGAAGAACAAGTACCCACTAATGAGGATTGACGATCACTTTGATCTACTTAAGGGAGAACAATGGTTTTTAAAGATAGACCTCAGATCAGGCTATCAACAGCACATGGTAAGAGATGAGAATGTGCAGAAGACGACCTTCATATATCGGTATAGCCACTATGCATTCTTGGTTATGCCATTTGGCATCACCAATGCCCCAATAGTGTTCATTAGAGTCATGAACAAGAATTTCCATCCATACCATTATCACTTTGTGGTATTCATCATCAATGACATCCAGATATAATTAGTAACAGAGGAGGATCTTGCATATCATCTGCAGATAGTTCTGAACAGACACCGAGAGCACCAACATTCTGGTAAGATCTCGAAGTGCCAGTTCTAGATACTAGATGTCCACTGTATGGGACACGTCATCTCGGAAGTAGGATTTGTGGTGGATCCAGCGAAGATCGAGGCAGTGCTTTCTTGGGATCCACGTAGGAGTGTGAAGGAGGTCCATTGTTTCCTAGGTTTGGATGGTTACTTCCAAAGGTTTCTGCCTGACTTTTCCGAAGTTGTAGCACCCTTAACAGCATTGATGAAGAAGGGGAAACCCTTTTTGTGGTTGGAGAGATGATAGTGAAGTTTCCTAGAGCTGTGGTAGAGACTAGAAACTTCACCAATCTAGAGTTTACAGGAAGAAGGCGTTGGGTACATAGTCTACTACGACACATCAGGGATCGAGATTGGTGTGTCCTGATACAGGAACGAGTAGTGATCACGTGTGGTTCTCGAAAGTGGATAAAACATGATAAAAACTATTCTACCCATGACCTAGAGTTAGAAGGAGTGCGGTTCACCATGAAGATATGGCGACATTACTTGATGGTTTATCATTTTATAGTGTACATTGATCATAAGAGTCTAGGCTATATCTTCTCTCAAAAGGACCTGATCCTGAGACAATGACATTGGCTTGAGTTCCTCCAAGACAATGACTTCGAGATAGTCTATACTTCTGGGAAGGGTAATGTAGTAGAAGATGCACTTTCCAGGAGATATCTTATATAATTGTTGAGTGAGGCAATGGAGCATCTAGCCGCTTTATGGATATCCAATGTGGATCAAGATGGAGAATCTTATCTTCTATCTTTGATAGTCACTCCCCCACTCTATCAGCGAGTCATGGATACGAATTATGGGGAAATTAACTTTGAGGATCGACATGGTCAGATATCCACATGAGAGGAACATGATGGATTTTCTAAAGGTGGGGAGCATGTCATCCTCTTTAGAAGGTGTACTATGGTATCCATGGTGCTATGGGAGGAAGTTTTGAGGGAGTTCCATATATCCCCTCTGGAGGTACATCCAGGAGTGGTGAAGTTGTACTAGTACCATCGGCATCATCACTGGTGGTCGGGAATGAAGAAAGCAGTGGAAGAGTTTATCTCTTAGTGCCTCACTTGTCAGCAAGTTAAGGCAGAGCATCAGTTTCCAGCATGCTTAGTTCAGCCACTAGAGGTGCCAGAGTTGAAGTGGGATGGAATTTCCATGGACATCGTGACAGGACATCCATGCATATCTAGGGGTAATGACTTTATCTGAGTGATCATTTATCTACTCACCAAGTCGGCCCACCTATTATCTATCAGAGAGCAAGGATTAGTAGAGAGCTTGGGATGCCTCTATGTGTAGGTGATTTTACTACATCATGGAGTTCCATTTATGATTGTCTCTGGCCTTGATGCATGTTTTAACTCTCGATTATAGAAGGTGTTGTATGAGGCGTTTAGGACATAACTTTGGTTGAGCACTGCCTTCTATCCTCAAATGGATGATCGGATAGAGTGGACCCTTCAAACCCTCGAGGATATGCTACATGATTTCATCATCGATATCTGCCACAACTGGGGGGATCGCGTGCTCTTAGTAGAGTTCACATACAACACCAGTTATCACTCCACTATTGGTATAGGACCATTCAAGGAATTGTATGGTCGACCTTGCAAATCACCTTTGTGTTGGACTGACCCAGGGGAGTCAGCATTTGTGGGATCATAGATGGTACGGGCTACTACAGAGAAGTTGTAGATCATTCAAGAGTGGATGAAGACTGCACAGGGTAGGGAGAAATCCTATGATGATAAGAGATGAAGAAAATTAGAGTTCGAGGATGGAAACCATGTATTTATATGGGTCTCACCATGATGGGGTTTACAGAGATTTGGCTGAGGTGGTGTGTTATCTATGAGGTTCATCGGACCCTTTCAAGTCCTCACCAGAGTTGGCAAGGTGGCTTACCGCTTATCTCTTCCACCTTAGTTTCACCGGGTGCTTGACGTTTTCCTCATATCTGAGCTGAGCAGATATTTAGGTGACATTTTTGGAGGTTCTAGTGGATATTGAGGATTGACAGGAGAGGTTCCTTCTTGGGTTGTTGATACCTCTGGGGCACGTACGTTGGTAGCACGGGAACCTCCAGGAGAGCACATGGGAGCAGGAGACTCATATTCATATTCAATACACCACTTGTATCCTGAGTTTGTGTTTTGGCTTTTGGGGATTCAAATCCCTAAGGTGGGGAGAATGTAAAGAACCATATTTTTTCAGGTATGTTTTTTTAATTAAATGAAAATATCACAGCTTTGCGAAAATTTACGACACTTGATTTCATGGCCTGGTATTCCTTGAATGAATTCCTAATCTTTTTTAGGTATGTTTAGTAAACATGGGAGTGGGATTTTGTAACATTAGAACCTGTGCATGGAATTGAAATCTGAGGTCACTATTGATCTCGCAGCGCCGATATTCACTTAAAGAGACCTTCCCCTCGACTGCAGTAGGTTGAGGTGAAGGTTAGTTTTCTATATTTTCATGGGAGAGTTAAAAAAATAAAAAAAATATAAAACAACTTTTATTTTATATTTCTTTTGAAACCTTCTATACAAATTAATTATGGTGGGGGCCACCCGAACCACCTTTTATTATGGGGAAACCCATGGAATCCTCCCAACATAATGTTCCACCCTTACATTAATTAAAGTTAGAACATTAATTGAATTAATAAATTAATGTATTAGTATTGGAACCACACCTTTGGTAGAAGAAATCGTTGGAAAAGTAAAGGAGATCATGGGAGAAACATTGGAGAAATATCCTCCAACGAAGAACTTTATCCTGATCAAGAGAAAGGATGACACATGAGCCCGGGTCAGAAACTTGTTTTGGGAGCGATAAATGTCGGCATCCCCTTCACCGATTTCATCCTCTTCCTCAAGACACCTCCAAAGGATAAATGAGGTAGGGATCTATTTATAATTTTTCTTCGTTTATTTAATGTTTTTTCCATCCTCATGAACCATGTGTTATTAGTAAACGCGGATGGTGAGGGCCAAACAAACACATCCTGATCCCAACACAATCATTTTTGATCGACATGTTCTTCCTGGGCTGTTAGGATGGTGGCGTCGCAACTGCACCGCTAAAGGAGACCGCGACCCGTCGGTCGTGGAAGTAAGAAGACAGTGTTCGGAATTCCGTCCGGCCATGGGAAGGTGGGGTGGTGCACATCTGTGCTGCTGGAGATGGAGACTGCGGATGCAAGTCTGTGGTGGAGGTCGGAGGGTGGCCGACATACAGCTGGACTCGATGGAGCAGTGGAACACATCCATGCCACGAGGAGGAGAACCGGTCGGCCATTTCGGTCATCCACCACACACCGAGCGGGACCACCAAGCGGTCTCGTGTGCCATCAGGGTGACCGAATGGCCTGGTGAACCATTCGGGTAAACCGGGGGGAACCTCCCCCTTGTTGTCTGCTCGGGTAGACCCCGCAACAGCTCGCCAGCCGAACGTAAACTGCACCGCTAAACTGCACTGCGGGACGCCCAGCGGGCCGGGCCAGGCGACCCCCTTTGTGGGCTAGGCTGGAAAACAACTCAGCAGGCTAGGCCCACCGTGACCCAGGCCATTCGGGCTAGAATGGGGTTGCCTAGGCTGGGTCGGGCCCGGTCGGTCTGTTCGGGTCAAACCGGACCCAGGCCCAGCTAGACCCAGTTTCTCCTTTTTGGCCGTAACAGGAGAACCATGCATCCGTTTGATCAACTGTTTATGGTGTTGTGATCCTTGGATCAAGATGGTCCTTTTGGTATACTCCACTTGAGTTTTGGATAATGTTGGATTATGGCCGGGTTGGATCGAACCTGAATCCAACCAGGCCCTTGGAGCAGAAATACTAATAACTTACATACCGGGCACTTGATTGATGTGTTGTATATGGTGTTGTGTTCTTTATGACGTGAATATCCTTGGGGATACATGTTCATGGAACATCATGGCAGGTGAGGTATGACGGATGTCTTGAGGAGTGGTTCTTCTAAACGTTCTATTAGCAGGAATTCAGTGCCTGGTAGTGAGGCAGAGGTATGAGACCGATCATATGGAGGTTAGTTCCAAGCAATCCTTTATGGGTTAACACTGATCATATGTTGGTCAGATAATGTGTGGGTTGGGTCTCAGCGATCCTGTGTGGGTTAGTGCATAACGATCTTGTGTGGGTCAAATCTTGTGTGGGTCTGCGTTCAGCGATCCTGTGTGGGTCAGCGCATACCGATCCTCTGTGGGTCAGATCCTGCCTAGGTCGTTACGCGGGTTAATACCTATCAATCCTGTGTGGGTCAGACTCTGTATAATCAGCAGCAATACCACTTGACAGAATAAGATGATCTAGCTTCACAACTGATCATATGTACTTCAATACTTCACTTATAACTGGTGTGAGCTTCTTTTTCTACCTTTGTGGTGTTACATGTGTGTTACTTCTAACTTCATTGGGTTAACTTTGTATGTCATGATAACATAGGTATATTTATGGCGATATAACTAAGTATTTTTTATAAGTATTGCATCATGTTTTGTGGTTTTTTTCTTTTGTGGAACTCAATGAGTCCAATGAGGGTCTCAGGATCCCTATTGAGTATCGTTATATTCACCCGTGCACGGGCTATGCCCGCACCTTGCTGTGTCTTTTACAGACGACAAAAAACACTGATCGAGGTCAAGGGTATCAGACTGCAGGCAGATCAGAGGTGGACATTAGAGAAGACGATCCTCAGTAATGACCATTTGAGAGCTGTACCTACCCTTCAGGTAGGATCCCTGGTGGGTGTTCACATGAGCTGTTCTTTATCAGTTTTACTTGTACATTCTAGGTGGGCTTGTATTCTGGTCCCTTTACTTTCTGTACACACCCTATTTAGATTATAGTTTACCTCCTACTTGTATCTTGTTGTGTTCTTGGTTTGGGTGAGTTTACAGGTTTAGAGGCAATGCCTTCTGAGTTTTAGGGATATGTCTTTCTGGTGCAAGTCGTCAGGGCCTTGTATATGGAATGCGGGCTTGGGTAGTCACGACACAGACCCTAGGGGACGGGTTGTGACATAATGTAACACTCTTATATATTACAAAAAAATATGTGAATTAAATTAAATTTTTTCATTTCATGAATCACTAAATAAATGTTCTGTTATATGAAGTCATTTTGTTTTCAATGCATTTCATACAACACATAGTTAGGAAATCTCTAAGCCTAACAAATAAATTATCCTCTTATACATGAATCACTATGATAGGCTTCTGTTACACATAATGAAGAGTTCCTTTGTCATCTTGTGGTTCAAGCAAGGTTGAGTTTTACCGAACTGAAATATACTATTAATATTATTATTAAAATATTATTATGGATATCAACTAGAAATTGGAATAGATATTACGAATAAAAAAAATTAAATAATATAATTCAGACATGTATATAATCATAAAACTATTTTTATCCATTAGTATATGTGAATGTGAAATTTTTTTTAAAATAAATAAAACTACTTTTCTAAAAACTATTTTTCTATCTACAAACACAAATTTAACTCATTAAATTAAACTAAACTTTTCTATTTAATTATTTTGAAAATAATAATATATTTTATCTACAATATATATTATTATTCTCATCCTATAGATTTTATATGTATAAAATAACAATATTTCAAATTTTATTAATAAAGGATGAGTTTTTCTGAAGGCATGTTTTCAGCCTTTTAATGGAGAATCTCTTTTAAATATGATTTTTAGAGAATATATAATGTTTATTTTAAAAAGTAAATTAATTATTTTAATAGTAAAACCAAAATTTTATTTCAATTTTTTTAAATGATTCATTTTTTGATGAATATACAAATAATAAATGTTAAATAAAAACATATTTTTCTTCTAACTTATATATATAGTTAAATTATATTTTATTTTTTTAAAATTTAATTAGATAAGTTTTATATCAATTAATCTGTCTAATACATTTAATCAATTTAAAAGTTAAATTAGATATAATTGTTTTTAAATTTTTGAATATTTTCTCTTAAAACCCCGCAATCATGACACATATAAGATATTAAATATAAATTAATTTATATATATTATTAAATTTTAATTAAGAAAAACATATTGAATATTTGTAATCATAAATTTTTATTTTTATAATATGATATTTATATTTTTGATCAAAAATATCAGTCAAAGTGATAAAAATTAGTATCAAGGATTAAGAGAAAACTTAGCTTAACAAAATACTAAAACATAATCATGTGGATGAAAATGAATAAGAAACATGTCAAAAGTCCATTTTCTGGAGTTATCTCAAACTTATTTTCCATTCGGTATAATTTTGACAGTTATTGGAGACACTAGGTAGGGGGAAAATGTGGGTGGAATTCCTATTTCAAAAATTATTGGAATACCACTCCTCCAACACTACAAAAAGGTAATCGTGCCACCCACTTATTCACACCTCTAATTCAATTTTTATCTACAAAAATCATATCATATAATCTCCAAAAATCCGTAACAACATCATAGTGTCCTCTATTTTATAAAAAAATCATCCAAGGAAGACTTTTGGTTTGAACCAAAAGTAGTTTCCCAAAGAATAGGTAGTATCATTCCTCTAGGTCATTGTTTAATTTTCATTTTCAACCCCATAAAATATTTTTATTCCATGATTATATAATAAAATAAATCTCCAAAATATAATTATATTTCTTTATTATATGATTTATACCTACACATAAACACACTTAATCCAAATGGTTAACAAACATACCATTCCTATGTATGATGAACTACCTCCCCACGGAACAATGTTGTTCATTTTTCTATTACCACCCCTCATGGTTCTGAAATATGATGGAAAATGTGTTTTAAAATTATATATCGGATATTTATGATTAATTTATTCTTATTTAATTATAATATATTCGCATAAAATATTGATTTCCATTTTTTGTAAACTGTAAAACATTATTTTTGGACCTATGGAATACCGCCTCCTCAAAGCATCATGATTCATTCAAAACATTGATGAAAAGTATTAAAGAGCGGTTTAGTTAATGAAATTGATATATTAAATAATAATTCTGTTGTAATTATAATATATATATTTGATATTAACTTTCTTTCATCCAATAATACAATAAAACACAAACATTATGCATGCGTACGTATGGATTTTCATCTCCATGAATGGTGTATTACAATTCATACTTATATATATTTTATATATTATTATAAATACATATATCTGGAATATATTATATATTTATATCATATTTTTAATTTTTTAAATAATTATATCATGATATAGGTAAGGGGATCAAGAATAAAAAGTGAAAACATATAAAAACAAGAAGGTAGATATTCCTCAATATGTACAAATAACATGATGTTATTAATAAATAGGTTATATAAACTAATATAAAATGATTTATAATATTATATATAAGAATATGATTCGATGGTTGATTTATGATAAACGTTTATTTATTATAATCTAATTTTGAACATATACAAAGAATGAAAAAACTAATGGTAAGGGTTTTCTTCTCTCATGTTTACTTTTATTCGTCTTATTCCTTATTCACCACTCATTTAATTTTTTGGTGTTTTATATAGTTCCAGTGAATGTATCATATGATTAATGAATTTATATTTATTTGTATGTACATGTCCATTTTATGATAGTAATTTCATGTGGTTTATGGTTCAGATGTTTCCAAAACTATAATGTAATTTTTTATCTATTCTTTTTCTTTGAGATACATTTATTATAATGCTCCTATATTTCTATGTGGGGTGTATATACTAAAATATAGATGTTATATCATCATTAAAATTATTTTAATTATATTTTAATCTTTATGAATTGTTTTTCTTTCATGGTTATTATAAATCAAAGTCACCAAAATGGTTACAGTTATTTTTCTATAATCTCATTATTTATCAAGATTTATAATGATTATGCATTAATGGATATAATATTATGATCCATATTGTAACGACCCAAAGTTTAATTAATGGAAAATCCATCTTTATCCAGTTAAATGAATTATTATGAATTTTTTTTATAAGATGTCAACTTCTTTGGTTTTATGTTAAGAATTTTGACCGTTGTTAATATAGTCATTGAAAAATGATCACATGATTTGTATAAATATAGGACTGTAACAAATCAAATTTACTCAGACAAAAGAAGCGATGGCCTCATCCAGTAGAATTGCCCCATATGAAGCCCATTTGTCGGAGCTCGGAAAATAGGTGGCATCCTTGGGCTTCTCCCTTGAGTAAGGCCAAGCTGAGCTTCACCATGTCAAGCTCAAATGAGACTGTCTACAGGAAAAGTGGATGTTGATAGAGATTACCACTCGAGCGATGTTATCCGAGCCTCCCCAAGAGTCTGTCACCATCACACAACTTACCCTTAGGTCTTATGTGGCTATTTTAAGGGGTTATGTAACAAATAAGTAGTACTATTTTCATGTACATTATTTTTGTATATAATAATGAATATAATTTTTATTCATTTTTGATACATTGTAAATAGTTTTTAAAGTACAAATGGTGTTTTAAGTTATTATTTAATTAAGAAATCTATTTTATTAAATTAAGGGATTTTTGAATTAAATAATATTTCAATAAAATACTAATAATAATATTAGTAAATTAATTTTTATTAAATATAAATGATCTTATAATTTTATGAATGCAATTAAATTTTTTTATTAATGTTTGAAAGCAATTTTTGTCAAAACCCGTGAATTTTCGATAAATGTCTGTTTTTATTTTAAAAGTGAAAATAAAAATATTTATAAATTTTTTTAGATTAAATAAATGTCATTTATGGAATCAGAACGTCGAAATTATCCAACGGTGAATTTTTCATATTTGTCTGAGACAGTCAAATTTTTGGGTAAAAATTAAATACCGTTTAAATATATAATGTGTTTTATGACAACATAATGACCCAATGATGATGTAATAAAATACCATAATCCTTATGTTCGGCCAATATATGTTTTATCATTAAAATAATTTGATTTTGGGTTTGTTTGATTTAATTTTCAAAGCATTAATTGACCCCTCAAGACATATTCAACACTTTGCCTTTATAAATTAATTTCCATGGGAGTGTGACTCACCTCCACATAAGCAACCCTATTATTTTAAGAAGTTCATACTTGGGCCATATAAAATATTATTTTCCTCTTTGCTTTGCCCAAAACCATGGGCAAAAACCATGGGATGGTTTGTGGTTTGGATTAATTTAATATAAGGTGACCCAAACCTAAATAATAATGAATTCCCTCACCTTTCCTATATAAACCCACCCAAGCTCCCACTTCCTCCTCACTCAAAGCCCTTGGAGTTCGTCCAACCTCTGCCCTACTCTCTCCATAATCCTCCCAAGGTGCCCCAAGCCCCCAATAAGCCTCTCACAAGCCTCTCACAAGCCTCTCTCTAGCCTTTGGAAGCACACTTCCAAGTAAGGGTTTTTTCCCCCTTTCCCATTTTTGTCAATTTTCTTTAAGTTGTTTTGACCTTTTAATTTCAATTATGAATGTTGTGGTATGGTTTCGAACCTCCCCATACCACCCTATTATTGTTTTAATGATGGGAGACCCCTTTATCTCTCATTAGATGCCTCCCATGTACACCCGTTACAATGCCGAAATTCCGAAAGGAACGTCTCTCTCCTCTTTTACATTCAAGAAATATTTTTGTATCATGATTATAAATTACATTTCAATTTTTGGGACATGTATCTATATGACCTACTTACTGTTCATTACATTTAAATATGATGACGAACCCCTTTCTCTCTCATCAACCTTTTTTATGAATTCTTATGTCACGCCGTTACACTGCTGAAATCACACCGATTTTCTAAGATAATGTCATTGTGTAGTGAATACCATGCCCATTTCTCCATCATGGGTATTCACCTTTATGCACATTTACTTATGGATTATAAAGTTTCATTTATGAATTCCACATTCCTTTATCATTGAATTAATGATTATGTTTTATGAATCCATGTTTTATGATCCATGTGGCACACTTATGCCTGCAATGAAATGGTTAAGAAGGGTGCGCCCTTATAGCGCTCCAATGCATTGGGTAAAGTATAGTTTCATGATACGTCATGTGAAATGAGTGTTGACTAATGCTAATTCAAGTGCAACGAGGGTTTACTCGTGCATTATGTGAAATGAGGATTTACTCATGCTCCGTGTGCAATGAGCCTTGGCTCATGCTAATTCCAGGTTAAGTGTTGTTGCCACATTTCCATGTTATGATTATCAAGTTTTATCATGCCTTTATGTTCATGTTTCTTATATTCTCTATTTATGTGCCTATTTTCTTACATGTATTATACTCCTCATGTTATTCCATGTGTACTCCCTTACTGGGCTTTATAGCTCACCCTTTTCATATGCATGTCCTCAGGTTATCCCATGCAATGCTAAGTACGAGGGAATGTAGTGGTCATGTAAAGGATGTTTTATATAAAGATGTTGTATTTCATGTTTTAAGTTTTTATTTAATGGTCCTAAGCTCCAAAGACACCAAACCTCTCAATATTCTTGGTTGTATCAAGTGAAGTTTTATGTGATAAATCATGTTTATGTTTTTATTAAAAGAAGGGTTGTCATAGTTGGTATCAGAGGATAGGTTTAGTTATTTTTGGGATTAGGATACACTTATAAAGCCTTAGAGACAAGACTAAGTATAATAAAAACATCCCTAAGTTTTCGTAAGTACTGAGTAAGTGGTTTATCAGACAAATACATCCCTTTCTAGATACGAGCAGGTAGAGGCGGCACTGGCACAGATGTATCCAAGGGGTAAAACCCGAAAACACCACTTTGAGGTAGACTCGAACAGGAACTAGTGCATGAAAATGGGCCATGCTGCACTCTTGGTTACGACACTCCCGGGGGATATGTTTTGATAAATTCACAATCTTAGTATGAACCCTTATTAAGGGAAAAATGCTCCTATGAATATATGTTAGAAAGTAGATCTTGAAAAACCTAGATTGAAGCCTATAGACTCATGAGTTAAGGAAATAAAAATTTATTTTCGAGTCATAAACTTTTTTCTATGGATTAACCTTTATGTTTTACCTCTAACTTTCCTTTTATTCCAGCCAATGGCCGATAATAGGAGGACTCGGTCTAGTAATCGATGTGAAGATCAGTGTGATGATTGTACTAATGAGATTCGCAATCCAATGGGAGCAGGAATTGCGAACTTTTTCATGCTTCTCTCTCAGATAACTCAAGCGTTGAATAGAAACACGCGTCAAGAGGAACGTTCAATCCCCCTAAGAAAGAACAAGTCACTATCGAGAGCTTCATGAGACAAAGGCCTCCTATGTTTAGTGGATCATCCGATCCCACGATCTCTGAACAATGGATAAACTCCAATGAAAATATCTTCTCCATCCAGGAATGTTCTGAACAAGAGAAGGTTCTCCTGGCATCTTATCGTATGGAGGGTGGAGCTGATCAATGGTGGAAATTGATCAAAAATAAGAAGCCTGAGGAGGAGATCGAGGCGTTGGAATGGAAGGATTTCCGGAAGATGTTTTTTGATAAATATTTTCCGTGCACCCCCCATCTTAAGATGGAAAGGGACTTCCTTTCCCTCAAGCAAAAAGATGAAGAATCTGTTGGATCAAACGAGGCAAACTTCACAAGGATTGCACGATATGCTTCCAGCTTTGTTGTTACCCCCGAATGCAAGGTTGACCGCTTCTTTAGTGGGCTGAATCCTAGCTTGGGGAAAGCATTAGCAATCCGGGACTTCGACAGGTATGAGGAAATTGTCCGATGTGCGCTCAAGGTCGAAATGGAGATCAGGGAATCATAGGGGTATCATGGGGAAAAGAAGCATAAGGTGGAATTCAATGCTGGAGGTCCGATGGATAAAACCAACGGTGCTAAGAAGATCCAACACCCCACTTGCCAAAAGTGCGGAAGGAAGCACCCTGGAAATTGCCTTAAGGGGATGAGAAAATGCATCAGGTGTGGAAGAGAAGGGCACCTAGCTGTTAACTATCAGCAAGAAGGACCTGTGGCTGCGATAGAGGAGAGGAACACTCCGTTCGAACCTCAATGCATTGTTCAATGCTAAAAATGCAAAGAAACGGGTCATTTTTTAAATCAGTGCCCTAATCCATGGGTTGTCGGAGGCACCCAACAAACTCCAAGACAGCAAGGAAGAGATTTTTCCATCACTTCTGCCGAAGTGAACCCCGACAACGAAGTGGTGACAGGTATACTAGTTATTCATTCAAGAATAGGGAACATTCTTTTTGATTCAGGTTCTACGTATTCTTTTATATATCATAAGTTTAGTAGAAAAATCCCAGCACCACCACAAATCATGGAAGTAAAGATTTCGGTGAGTACGGAAAATGGCGCAATCATTGCATCCCATGAGTATAAGTCCTCCCCTGTTATAATATGTGGATTGAATTTCCTAGTGAACCTCGTCATACTCCCTCTGGTGGAATTTGATGCAATTCTTGGCATGGATTGACTTTCCTTATATAGAGCCAACATAAATTGTCGGGAGAGGGAAATCACACTCCATATGGAGAATCGACCCCCGATTATTTACAAGTGTCAGGAGGAAGATGAATCTCATTTAGCTCCATCATCTCAAGCATGGATATTTCTGCCTTATGAGAATGCATATCTGGCTCAGATGATTGAGTCCAAGGAAGAAACCATCTTTGAAGAAATGCCTATTGTGAGGGAATTCGCTGAAGTGTTTCCCGAGGAACTGCGTGGTCTTCCTCCAAGAAGATATGTTGAGTTCTCAATTAAACATATACCTAGGGCGCTACGAATATCCAAGACTCCATATAGAATGGCTGTTGTAGAGCTTGAAGAGCTGAAGAAACAACTACAGGAGAATCTGGATAAAGGGTTTATACGCCCAAGTGCATCACCATGGGGTGCACCAGTCCTCTTCGTCAAGAAGAAGGATGGGTCAATGTGGCTTTGCATCGATTATCATGAACTTAAAAAAATCACGATAACGAAAAGGTATCCTCTCCCATGAATCGATGACTTGTTTGATCAACTGCGTGGAGAACAATACTTCTCCAAGGTGGACTTGCGGTCGGGATATTATCATGTAAGGGTGAAGAAGGGAGATGTCACCAAGACTGCTTTTCATACAAGATACTGGCACTATGAATTCATAGTAATGCCTTTCGGACTCACCAATGCTCCAGAAATATTTATGGATTGATTAATAGAGTCTTTAGAGATTACCTTTACAAATTTGTGGTAATCTTTATAGATGATATTCTAATATACTCCAAAACCAAGGAGGATCATGAGGAGCATTTAAAAACTATACTAGAGACTTTGCGCAAGGAGAAGCTCTATGCAAAGTATAGAAAGTGTGAGTTCTGGTTGAAGGAGGTCTCATTCTTGGGCCATATCATCACAAGCAATGGAATATCTGTGGACCCCTCTAAAACAGATGCAATCGAGGGATGGCCGAGGCCAACATCGGTAACGAATATCCGTAGCTTCTTGGGGTTAGCTAGATATTATCGACGATTTGTGAGAAATTTCTCACAATTGTCCAACCCTCTTACCAAGATTACTCGAATGGGAGTAATGTTTTCTTGGAGTGATGAATGCGAAGAAAGCATCAAGGAGTTGAAAAGGAGGCTTATCACTGCACCCATGCTCACTTTTCCCACAAGTGGGGAAGTTTTTGTGGTATTCATTGATGCTTTAAAGAAGGTCTTAGATTTTGTGCTGATGCAGAATGATAAAGTGATATCCAATGCCTCAGGGCAGTTGAAAATCCATGAGCGAAACTATCCATTGCATGATCTAGAGTTGGCGGCTGTGATCTTTGCCTTGAAAATCTGGTGGAATTATCTCTATGGAGAGAAATGTGAGATATATACTGACCACAAGAGTATTAAATATATATTCACATAGAAAGATCATAATATGCGCCAGAGAAGATGGATAAATCTCATCAAAGATTATGATTGTTCAATACATTACCTCCATAGGAAAGCGGACAAGGTGGTAGATACCCTAAGTAGAAAGGATCCAACGATACTTTCAATGATGAGAATTGAGAAGGATCTAATCTTTGTAGACTTGATG
This sequence comes from Viscum album, assembly GCA_963277665.1. Taxonomy (NCBI): domain Eukaryota; kingdom Viridiplantae; phylum Streptophyta; class Magnoliopsida; order Santalales; family Viscaceae; genus Viscum; species Viscum album. The sequence goes on from OY728128.1 coordinate 1,373,272,699, forward strand.
AAGATGGATGTGGGAATCATAAAGAATGGAACATCATCAATCCTTTCACAAATGATTTCTCAACCATCTCTTTTGGAAAGGTTAATGGATGCTCAAAAGGTTGATGTGGGAATTCAAGAAAAAGTGGAAGCTATCAAAAAGGGGAAATCCTCAGAGTTTAATGTTAATGAAGAAGGAATTGTGCGGTTTGGGAAAAGACTATGTGTTTCATCTTGTCTGGAACCGAAGAAGGAACTTTTGGATGATGGACATAGTTCAAATTTCTCTATTCACCTAGGGAGCACAATGATGTATCGAGATCTCCGAGAAAATTTTTGGTGGGATAATATGAAGACGGAGATCGCCGAATATACATCAAAGTGCCTGGTGTGTTAGCAAGTGAAGGCAAAGAGAAAAAAGTCTAGGGGGATGATGAAACCATTTCCCATACCAGAATGGAAATGGGAGAACATCACCATGGACTTTGTCACCAGACATCCAAGGACATCCAAAGGCAATATTGCAATCTGGGTTGTTGTGGATCGTCTTACAAAGACTGCACACTTCATTGCTATTCGGAAGGATTTCTCATTGGATCAACTGGCACAAATATATATCCGGGAAGTGGTAAGGTTGCATGGAGTTCCACTATATATTGTATCTGACTGAGATCTGAGATTCACCTCTAAGTTTTGGAAGAGTCTTCAACATGCTCTGAATACTGAACTGAACTTCAGTACGACCTATCATCCTCAAACTGTTGTCCAATCCGAGAAGACTATCCAAACACTTGAGGATATGTTGAGAGCGTGCTCAATGGACATTAAAGGAGGATGGGGTCAACATCTTCCTCTGATTGAGTACTCTTATATTAACAGTTTCAACTCGAGAATCCAAATAGAACCATATGAAACCCTGTATGGTAAAAGGTGCATAACAATGGAATGTTGGGATGAGGTCGGTGAATGTAAGCTCTTTAGACTAGAAATGGTCGAGGAAATGGTGGAGAAGGTGAAAACCATTCAGTAGAATATCAAGGCAGCTCAGAGTAGACAGAAGAGTTATGTAAATAACCATCGATGAGACCTTGAGTTTAATGTTTGAGACATGGTTTTTCTACACATATCTCCATGGAAGAAGGTAATGAGGTTGGGAAAGAATGGGAAGTTAAGTCCAAGGTACATCGGACCCTTAGAGGTTTTTGATTGTGTCGGGGCTATGGCCTATCGACTACCACTTCCAACTACTATGGCCAAAGTACATGATGTGTTTCATTATCCCTCTTAAAGAAGTACATACCGGACCCTTCACATGTACTCTCTTCTGAGGTGGTACAATTGGAAGATGATCTTTCTTATGAGGAGCAAGCAGTGAAGATCTTAGACCGTAGAGAAAAAGTTCTACGAAATAAGACAATGCCCCTCATCAAGGTGTTGTGGAGAAACTACAAGTTTGAATAAGCGACATGGGAATCAGAGGATATGATGAAGCTGAGTCACCCACATTTGTTTTACTGTGGGAAAAGGAAAATTTCAAGGGAGAAATTTCATAATGGGGGAATATTGTAACGACCCAATGTTTCATTAATGGAAAATCCCTCTTGATCCAGTTAAATGTCTCTTTATGAAAAATGTTTTTATAATATGTCAATTTCATTGATTTTATGTTAATAATTTTGACCGTTGTTAATATAGTCATTGAACATTGATCATATGATTAGTATAAATATAGGACCTTAACAAATCCAATTTACTCAGACAAAAGAAGCGATGGCCTCATCCAGTAGAATTTCCCCATACAAAGCCCATTTGTCAGAGCTCGGAAAATTGGTGGCATCCTTGGGCTTCTCCCTTGACCCGGCCCAAGCTGAGCATCACCATGTCATGCTCTAATGGGACCGTCTACGGGAAAAGTGGAAGTTGATAGAGATTACCACTCGAGAGATGTTATCCGAGCCGCCCCAAGAGTCTGCCACCATCGCACACCGTACCCTTAGGTCTTATGTGGCTGTTTTAAGGGGTTATGTAACAAATAAGTAGTACTATGTTCATGTACATTATTTTTTTATATAATAATGAATATAATTTCTAGTCATTTTTGATACATTGTAAATAGTTTTTAAAGTACAAATGGTGTTTTTAGTTATTATTTAATTAAGAAATATATTTTATTAAATTAAGGGATTTTTGAACTAAATAATATTTTAGTAAAATAATAATATTATTATTATTAAATTAATTTTTATTAAATATCAATGATCTTATAATTTTATGAATGCAATTAAAATTTTATATTATGGTTTGAAAGCCATTTTTGTCAAAACCCGTGAATTTTCGATAAGTGTCGGTTTTTATTTTAAAAGTACAAATTAACATATTTAGAAATTTTTTTAGAAAAAATAAATTTCATTTCTGGAATCAGAAGTTCGCAATTATCGAACGGTGAATTTTTCATAATTTTCTGAGACAGTCAAATTTTTGGGAAAAAATGAAATACCGTTTAATTATATAATGTGTTTTATGACATCATAATGACCAAATGGTGATGTAATAAAATACCATAATCCTTATTTTCGGCCAATATATGTTTTATAATTAAAATAATGTAATTTTGGGTTTTTTTTCTTACTTTTCAAAGCATTAATGGACCCCCCAAGACATATTCAACACTTTGCCTTTTTAAATTAATTTCCATGGGAGTGTGACTCACCTCCACATAAGCAACCCTATTATTTTAAGAATTTCGGACTTGGGACTTATAAAATATGGTTTTTCTCTTTCCTTTTCAAAAAACCATGGGCAGAAACCATGGTATGGATTGTGGTTTGGATTAATTTAATGTAAGGGGACCCAAACCTAAATAATAAATAATTCCTTCACCTTTCCAATATAAACCCACCCAGGCTCCCCCTTCCTCCTCACTCAATGCGCTTGGAGTTCATCCAAACTCTGCCATACTCTCTCTAGAAACCTCCCAAGGTGCCCCAAGCTCCCAGGAATCCTCTCACAAGCCTCTCTCTAGCCTTTGGAAGCACACTTCCATGTAAGGGTTTTTTCTTCCTTTCTCATTTTTGTCAATTTTCCTTAAGTTGTTTTTCCCTTTTAATTTAAATTATGAATGTTGGGGTATGGTTTCGCACCACCCCCATAATTCCCTCTTATTGTTTGAATGATGCGAGACCCCTTTCTCTCTCATTAAATGCCTCCCATGTACACCCGTTACTATGCCGAAATTCCGAAAGGAACATCTCTCTCCTCTTGTACATTTAAGAAATACTTTTGTATCATGAATCTAAATTCCATTTCAATTGTTGGGACATGTATCTATATGAACTCCTTACTTTCCATTACATGTAAATATGATGAGGAACCCCTTTCTCTCTCATCAACCTTTTTTATGAATTCTTATGTCATGCCGTTATGCTGCCGAAATCGCACCGATTTTCTAAGCCAATGTCATTGTGTAGTGAATACCATGCCCATTTCTCTATCAAGGGTGTTCACCTTTATGCACATTTACCTATTGATTATAAAGTTTCATTTATGAATTCCACATTCCTTTATCGTGGAATAAATGATTATGTTTTAGGAATCCATGTTTTATGAACCATGTGGCACACTTATGCATGAAATGAAATGTTTAAGAAGGGTGCACCCTTATAGCGCTCCAATGCATTGGGTAAAGTATAGTATCATGATACGTCTTGTGCAATGAGTGTTGACTCATGCTAATTCAAATGCAATGGGGGTTTACTCGTGCTTTATGTGCAATGAGGATTTACTCATGCTCCATGTGCAATGAGCCTTGGATCATGCTAATTCCATGTTAAATGTTGTTGCCACATTTCCATGTTATGATTATCATGCTTTATCGTGCCTTTATGTTCATGTTTATTATATGATCTATTGATATGCCTATTGCTTAACATGTATTTTACTCCTCATGTTATTCCATTTGTACTCCCTTACTGGGCTTTATAGCTCAGCCTTTTCTTATGCATGTCCTCAGGTTATCCCATGCAATGCTAAGTACGAGGGAATGCAGTGTTCATGTAAAGGATGTTTTAAATAAAGATGTTGTATTTCATGTTTAATGTTTTTATGTAATGGTCCTAAGCCCCAAATAAACTAAACCTATTGATATTCTTGGTTGTGTCAAGTGATGTTTTATGTAATAAATCATGTATAAGTTTGTATTAAATGCAGGGTTGTCATACATATCACTGTAAAAATCATGAATTTTATTCCCATATGTTTATACAAGATATATTCATGTATTGGTGAAATTTTTCCAATCATTAATACTTAAGATAAATATGAAATTATTTTTATGAAAATATGACATTACATCACATTCCAGTCAGAAATCACCATTCTTTCACAATCATGATTTCTAAAAATATTCTAAAAAATGTTTAACTATTACCTTATAATGTTTAAAATACATTATTACCCATGTTTTATCTTTATAAAAATGGTTTTGAAATGAATATACATGTTATATTTCGATCAAAGAACTTTTCTAATATTTTGTAGTAGAGAAGGAATGTTCAGCATGCCTCGGATAACCCACCATCATGACAGTCATTTACATCAACCTCACTTTATAAGTTTAAAAAAATTAAAATAATTTTATTTCGGAATATTTAAATTTCTTTGAATTTAATGCATTTTTCATGAAAAAGTATTTTAAAACATCTTTTATGTTTAAAAAGTGTCATAAATGATTTACAAGAATTGATTTAAGTTTCTTCAAAAGGTTATTTTCAAAGGAAACGATTTCAATGTTTTCAATCTTCCTTTATATGTTTATAAACTATTTTAAAAGAAAATGTGTTTTGAAATTATTTATGTTTCAAAATGTTTTCATCATAGTTGAAAATTAATTTTCCTAAATAATGGTTTTAAATAAAATTGTTATGCTTTGTCTATAAGAAAATGATTTTGAAATTGTTATATGAAAATAGTATTCAATGAGATTTAATTTTCATTAATAAATGTTTTTTTCTATATTTAAAATCATTCTCTATCTAATATATCATAATTTTATTTAGTTTGTTATTTATTGGGAATATGATCTATGTATACCATTCATATTCTTTCAAGAATGGTTTATGTTTGGATCGAATGGTGTTTATAACACCTGTTTCTCTTCCATGTTTTATTCTCTTTTGAAACAAAATTATTTTCATGGAATATGCATTGGATAAATGATTATGATACCTATCATTATTTGATATGTTATGACATCATGAAATATTTACGATACTCAATTTATTTCCGCGGTATTTATGTGGTGTTTATAAAAAGGATCTCTTTTTATGGTTTATGATATTATGCATGTATTATTTATCATGTAGAACATGTATATGAGATTTTATAATTTGATTGGTTGGACCTATATCCCCCAATAATAAATTAGTTAATGATTTAGGAATCATGGGTGGATCTGTTATGCATGAACTTGATTACATGATCACAAATTTATGTCTAAACCTGATTTTATATTCACAATGTTATGAATAAACCTTATTATATGTTCCAAATGTTAAGAATGAACCTAATTACATGTTGACAATGTTATGCAAGGATTTGGTCTTTGGTCCATAATTTTCTGTGTGATCTTGATTACCAGTTCAAAATGTTATGGCTGTGTTTCGACCCGAAGGCATGTCATACCCATGAATTAAAATGCTATGATGGGGACTGGGAAGTATATATTTTTTATCAGATGGAGAGGGATACATAGTTAAATGTTTCACTTCAGACTCATCATTTTGGTTGTACCTGAAGTGTGTTGGATTCAATGATGGGTTTCAGGGGGGTCTGTTTTTGTAAAATCATTCTTTGTTGGGTAAAATTTCCTCATATCATCTCTAACAGGTTTATTTATGGAGCCAAAAACACCCAACAACTCTCACATTCAGGATTCAAGGAACTTATTTCCAATGGTAGTTTTGCATTGAAATATTTATCCAACAACACTTTCTAACTCACATTTGTCAAGAGGATGGGAATCGTTGCCCATCACACCATGGTGGGACTATTTTCTATTATAGGTCTCCCTTATATATTTATTCTATGTTCATATGTTCGTGAATCCTTAGTTAATAACCCAACATGTGTCCATGTAATACTAATGGGTAAGATAAATCATGAATACACATGGGATTGGAATTATCTATTTTCATAAGTGGTTCTCTATCAATGAAGACATATTTATGTATCTGAGGTTCTTCATCAATGATACACTCTTATAAACAAATCTATAATTCTTTAGTTATTCACTACAACATAACTAGTTATGCGATATATGGGATAGGACTCTAGATTTAATTGTTATCCAGGAAAGATGAGAATTATTTCAATGGTGGGATCAAACTTGTAAGGTGGGATTCCTACCAATCCCTAAAAGAGGAATTTGATCTCACGTAGTTTGCTGACAGATATAGATTAACATCATTCGGTCATGATGACAGTGGACAACCATGAAATTTTTTTATTGGGTGGGATATATAATGTATAAGGCTTGATCCTCATTGTGGTTTCCTAAATATCCAAAATAGTTCTTAATCAAAGTCCACAAAGGTTTGGAAAACTTAATTGGAGAAACATTCATGTTGGTTGTTTAAAATAATGCTTCATATCAGCCCCTGAAGGTGGAATGATTTAGGGATTACATCTATATAAAGGGTCCATTTTATATCTGAACTTAGACACGCGTCCTAGGAATCTTGGTTAGAGAGGAATCAGAGTTATCATTATTTAACAAGGGGTGGATCAAGCGAATTTGATGATCTTCACTAATCTCTAAGATCACATTAGTAATTATTAGTGTGAAAACAAGAGGAAGTGGTAGATCCAAATAATCACAAACATCCCCTCTCCTTCTGTGGAAAAGGAGGAGGACAATGGATGGAGAGGCTGGAGATATGAAACTTCACGAAGAGAGGCTAGGGGATTGCCTTAGATGGATTGGAATAAGGTTTTTTAGGGGAAAGGGGAGGAGCATGCCTCATCAAAGGGTAATGTACAACTGATTTCCCTTATTTATTAGTGGACCACATCGAAGGGAAATTTCAATGATTATCCTTAATACCAAGAATAGGGATGTACATGTGAACATCCTAAGGTCAGAACCTACATTACCATGGGAATGTAAACATAGGTAGATTCTAGGTGTCCAAATTATTATGTTGATTACCCAGGTGAATCTGCTTACCTGGGGTACGTAAACTCATAAGGGCTTGCTGATTATTCTGAATGTTTTATCATATAGGTCTATTGTTTTTTAAAGAGGCTTTGACCTAGTGTTTTAGAAATGGTTCATTGAGGATATACGAAAAATGCGATGAAAAATTAACTAAATTATTGAATCTAGAGGGTGGAATTCCTCAAAAAACACCATTCCAAGTACCATTTCTTTCTACGTGATGGGGTATCCTCTCTAGAGCATGTCACTATATGGGTGGAGGGGTTGCCTTCATACTGTGATGGTATACAAACCTAGATTAGGTCAAAATATCATTTTACTACATTTAATTAGTTCTATCCAACTATAATTTTTCTATGTTGTGTAAACTTCCATCTATTTAACAAGATGCTACACGAGGCTTGGATCTATCCTAGTAGTGATTTGCTACATGGTGTCGGGTTGCACCCGCATTGAATATTGAAATGCGGCATACTAGATTGAGTAAGGTGTGTTGGTTCTATGCTTTGTGGAAAATTCATCCACAAAGAAAATGGGGTTTACAGTCATCCAATTAGTATTATATTTCCTTTTTTAATGCATGTTTTGGGTTGTACATACATAGAATCATCAAAAGAGTCTCCCTTTTGCAGTGATCTCAACTTCTATTCCTTAGATCACTCAAGTCTACATACGAATTTTTTTTCATTCAGTCCCCCTTAGGTTCCATTAATATAGAGGTAGAAGAATATGATTTGTGGTCCATAGATGGTCTTTTTTGGAAGCCTAAGTAACAAACCCGACCCACGAATGAATTTATTAGTAGTGGAAACGATCACAACCTCTTTCTCAAGAACTATTTTGTATTGTTTGCAAGAATCTACTAGATTTTACTTCCATAAAAACCATTTTAGTTCAATGTGGATCATATTGAATTTTTATTTCTCTACCACTTTCCTAAAAATGATATAATTTGAATTGGAATGGTGTTGGTGTCACCATTACATGTACTGGTTAGTTTATAGGCACCTCGTGAAGAGGCCCTCCATGCGCAACAGCGGTACATGAAAGAGATTGGCTTTGATGCACCTCTTCTTTCCTTTCCCAAATTTATTTCCTCTTCAACTATTCTTCATAATTTCTTTATTAAAATAACTTTCAATCCTTTTTTAAATACCTATAAGTAATTTATTTCCCTTCACAATGTTTTTAGGGCCCAACAAATCCCCCCATTGGAATGGGTTTCGATCAGGACGAAGATGAGACTATTCTGATGTAGAAATATGTCCTTAAATAAACTAGTTTATGTTATAAGGTTGGAATCTTATGGGTACGATGCCTTTATATAGGGTTCCCATGTCATTTTTCCTTTTACCATGTTTCTCAAGAAATGTTTTGCTCTAATGATTATCTCAGACATTTTATTTCTGTGATCTGTCTCCATTACGGACGTCCATCACCCACGAACTGAACCTTGAATCTATGAATAGAAAAAAATCCTAAAATTTTTATTTTCAGATTCAATATAGAATGGGTTTGTATGTGGTTCACATGCTATGTGACATATTAGTCTGATGTCCAACACATTATGTGCCAATACGTCATGAGCATCTGTGAATTGTTAGTTTGCGGATGGTGCCTTCTACTTACAATTAGTTCATGGGCATTCAGTATGTGGACTAATATTATTCCTTATCTAATTTTTTTGTGTGAATAACATTTACATTATTATTTTAACACGTTCACAAGATGGATTTGGTTCCTACGTAAATGAAAACGGCTGGAATAATTGTAGCTGTATCTGAGAATGCTTCAAATGATCACCAGTCCTCCATTATACCTTAGGAGAATATTATAAAAGGCCTTATTTCACCAAATCTCATTGAAAAACCACTATCTAGTTACCTTCCACTTTATAAATTTGGTCTTCAAATAATTCAACACTACTTTCAATTGACTAGAATATCTGAATTTATCTCCTGGTGATTTCCAAGGGGTGCAATAAAGCACACATCTCTAATATAGAGGAAATCACACCTAACCAGGGTCAAATGGACATGTTCATCCTAAATGGATCCAAGTACATTGATATTAACCTTCATAGATGCAAAAAATCATTGGAATTGGTATTCTGTGACTACCCTACTATTTCCATCCTTTTGTGGAATTAATCCAATGGATGGTGGAGCTCCAAATTTGATCTACAGTCTATAGGGTGATTTTTTAATACGTGGGCATGGAAATTCTGGGTTCATCGAAACATATTTGAATCCTATGAGCTGATGGAGGCTATCAACTTATACCAAGTGGCGTGGGTCTCCCAATTCACCATTTATTTGTTGGGAAAGATACCATTTGAGCTTATCAGTCACTGGTGTTCAAGAACCAACACAATTTACATGTCCCATGGTGAAGTGGGGAATAATTTGAGGTATATCTACTCGATAGGGAGACTTCCCATCCTCGTAAATATTTCTGATAAATGTTAACTCTTGAGAAAAAATTAGTGGGACGTCAAAAATTATCCACATTGGAATTGGAATTATTAATCATGGAGGAGAGACTACTTGATCTGCCTATTCACACTCACTCAATTATTTTGTTTGAGGATTGGAATGAGATATTCATACCGGTTAATGGGTTAGGGTATATAGTTCACCGTAGATAAACCCATTAATCCTAGTAGTCGCAACTCATTCCTAGATCTTTCAGTGCTTCCCCAAGGTTGCTTGATACAACACTTGAGATTATGAGATCCAGACAGACGTATTTCTTGTACTAAGATTAACATGTTTCATTACCATGTTCATAAGAGGATGGATATTACCATATTGCAAGGATTACACAAGGGTTAGATCTTGTAAACTAATTATGTACACCACTTTGGCATAGAAAAATTCCATCAAAATTTTCATCCCTACCCTTTTTCATATCTAAAAATTGTTGGGGAAGATACTGGAGGGAAGGCCCCTACATTGTCTTTGTGGGATATTTCAATTTTTATACGTCTGGATATCAGAACATTTTTCTTAATATGAGTATCAACATACCACAATAGTTCCACATTCTGACTTTCACCTAGAATTACTTATTATTTTCATGGTTCATCCAAATACCTTGGATGTTAATGGAATGGATGAATTGTTGAGTGATGTTTCTCAATTAAATTTCACACCTCACGATGTAACCTTGGGAAAAGAGATGTATAATGGGAGGGGATACCCAGAATTGTGTTCCTATATCATTACACCTCTGGATGGAGTCATGACGATGTTCATAAATAGAGCGACCATTTTGAAACCCTAATCCCCTTATAGGTTCGCTAGGAAATTTGGATAATTAAAATATCTCACGTTTCTTTCTGTTACTCAAGTAATGAGGGTATATCATTCAATCATCCTTTGCATTTCTGGCTACTGATGATGTTGGAATATACTAATATAGAAGTATTTATTCCTCCTATGATGGTTTCAACCTACTTATCATTGGATTTTTCTCAACTGTCTGTGGATTTCAATCTTGATGGGGTATTGACAAGGAAATTTCTAGGAGTTTTGAGGTCATTGGCTGCTTCCAGTCCTATCCCAATTATGCCGGTAGTGAAACAATAATCTATTCATGATATAAAAAGGAATTCTATTCTTCATCTCATTAATTCTGAAGGGTTTTCACTCATAAGACCTATCTTAATGAAGAGTGACCCATATCCCATATTTATAAAGGGTACAGTCTACAGTCCGTTTGAATTCATCCCAAGGAGGACATCACAATACAATCTTGAAACCACATTCAACCACGTACATTTATATCCAGTAGTCAAAAAACCTAAAGATTGGGAGAATTCACTTTCTTTTTTAACACAACTACATGTGTCTACATCCTCTATGATAGAACTTCTTAATTATGTACCCATCATTGTGGAGGTGAAAAACCAAAGTCTCAATGCCATTATGAAACACCGAGTATTGCAAAGATTGGGATGGATTCAAATCTATTCCCTTTTGGCAGATGTTCTAATGGATAAATTTCATAAGGAGGAGGAATACCTTTAATGATTGTTTTTTGATTTGGGTTCTGAAGGACCTGAATATCGACACCTTCAATTTCTCGTATTCCATATTGTCATGGCTTGGGAGGATCTAGCTGATCTTGAAGGCCGATTTATTCAATTCAATTCCTCACAACATCCAATTAATACATTTTAGGAATATAAATAAGGTATTTTACCTTATATCAGGTCAGGAAGAAAATTATTATGACTAAGTGATAGCCTAAATGGAAGAGTTATATGAGTTTGAGGATCATATGGTCAATCTAAAGGTGCAACTGGAATCAACAACTATCAATTATGAGGCCGTTAAATAGTAATGAAAAGATCTTTGGTCTATTTCAAAATGGGTTTGTATAGAAATTGAGGTTGAAGAAATACACATGAACAACTTATAATGATCCCTTGATGGCTCATGTTAAGCGGATATCAATCTATGAGAAAGAGATAGATGAGCTTCATTATAATATTCTGAGTTATCATATTCCATTCATATTATGAAATTAGTGAGATACAGAAGAATGTTGATGTTCCCCTCCATACTATTCAATAGATTGGGATCTTTCTTGCCCTTCATTTTTCTAATTTTTCATTTCCTGTAATGTTAATCCATTGAAATTGACAATATTTTGACTGCTAATTTTTCACCGAATATTAATCCGAATAATGATCAAGGATAATAAAGTTAAATTTATCAAAACATCCCTAATTTTTGTCTATGTTGAGCGTCCTAGTTAGCATTGTTCGTCAATTTATTTGGTCAAATTAAAAACACTAAAAAATCGTGTTTTTTATTATCACCCAAATGTTTTCCTTACCCTAATTTGGTGTGAGAATAGAGGTACAACCTGAACATTCATATCCCATGCATTTCATGTTTTTTATCTAACTATATTATTACCACTATTTATTTTCATGTTGCCCAAAATTTTTCCTAAACCATTCAATGTCTTGGTTTAGCATATTGGTACTCGAATTTGTCTAGGGCTCCATTTGCATGTTTTCATCCTGCCAAGGTTTGTCTCTTTTTCATCAGCATTTTATTGTATTCCATAACATACTCTCATTACAAATATTTTTGGTTGGGAATATTTGAGCAGGACTGGTGTTTTATGTCTCATAGTTTTGACAATGATTTCTATGGGAAAATCCCCCAATTTTGGATTCATTAACAAAGCATATAACAATATCATTCAGACATAAATGAGGGATTTTTCATGACCCTTATTTGTTTATTGATGGATATATGATACGATATGGGGCCTAGAAACCGTGGGGAATACAAAAGTTATAAAATACTCTATTGAGGAAATTTTTTTCCATTTGTGGATAGGAATTTTTTGTGGAAAACATATACAGAGCCTCTAGAGCACTGTGGACATAGTCAAACACAGGTGTCCCCAAAACATTTTTCATCCATTTCTCCTAGAATATAAATTTTATTGGGATTTGAATTATTATTTTTTTATTTAAGGACACCATGAGCCTCCTATTGAAAGAATGATGTCGAAATTAGTATGAAAATTTGTATTGTCTTTGAATGGGAATGAAACTCCTACACAGATTTTACTATTGAAAAATAGGGGTGAAGTATGGTGAATTTTAACATCTTGAAACCAGGAAATTTTAGATTTATTAATTATTTTTATTTTACAGTAAAATAGGGGGAATGAATTCAGTTTTTTCAAAGTATTATGTCCATAAATTTTTAGTCATCTCTAAGCTTGGAATGGGGTAGAGTATGTAAACATTAATATAGGGGCTTCCAAAACCATGACTGGGGTGAGCCGTAAAAATTATGGGGGAATATAAAGGTTGAATAATCCTCTCCTAAGGAAGGATTTTCCTTTTGTTGACATGCTACTTCTTTGGGAAACATATGTTGAGTCGTAAGGGAATTGTTTACATAACCAAACAATGGTGTACTCATGAAATGATCCTTCCATTAGAGATGGACATGGATGGTTATGGGGATTTAAATCATTATAGAAAAAAAGTATGTTTTATGATGGGGTGCTTGAATATGTAAGGGTAATTTTCAGATGATATTTATTAGGAACGAGTGAATGCATTATTCCCATATAGGTGTGAGGATGTGTTCCCAACACATGTCTGACCCATGTGTGGGAAGAAGGGGACATCATTGTTTCATTTCTAGGGCAGGGATGTGATATTATGGAATCACTGTGTATCCATTGATGATATGAATCAAGCCGAAAGTAGTTCACAAAATTTTTATTATTTTATTATTTGAAAATATCATTCAAACATATGAATAGTGAATTAGTGTATTGTAAAGAAATCACATATAATATAGGACACATAATTTTTTTTTATCTGGACTTATTTTATGCCCAAAATCAATGGGAAATATATAATTTGATGTGTTTGGACCCAAGAGTGAACATTAGGCATTATGAATCATGTAGTTTTGATGTCATGAAATTAGGAAATCGTTATAGATTCCCAATTTATAAGGATGATAACCAGATGGGGATTTCCAAACATGTTCATGACACGGGTAAGAAGGAAAGTCTAAACTATTTTTCTGAGGGCTCTCAAATCAAGAGAAATCATATAGGGCATGGATGTCATAGGGAAACCAGAGGTAGGAAAATCATCTATGAAGGATAAATTTTCCTTTTGTTGATAGGTACTTTTGTTGGAATGTTATGAAGATCCATCATGGCATTGTGTTTATATTCAAACAAATGTGTCCCTATGATATTGAGCTTCCATTTCTGATAACTAGATAGGTTTGTAAATATTGTTGATTACTCAAATCATGGATATTGATGGATGAGAAGGATGTGTCTAGAAATATTTAGAAATATTCATGATATTATTACCCATATAATTGAATATTTACCTACAAAATTCTTACTTGTATGTAGCGTGGATAAATACAATTCTTTTATTAGAGCTCGACCCAATTTCAATGATCAGGGTAACCTTAAATTAGTCTCCCTACCTTAAGTATCATTTTTATATTTGTATTAGGTTAATTTAGCTCTATTTGTTTCCTTTGAAGATGGTTGGGACTATGATCCATCATCTCGGCATCAACACATATCCTGGACTACTAATAATCATACTAGATATAGTTCCTAGGAAAAAATCCTGTTCAATTTCTTATATTTAGGAATTTGGATTTCCTAAAGAATAGGGTATAATTCTCTAATAACTTCTATAGTCATGCCACCAGGTCCAACATTTTACTATTTTTTTCTATGGCTTTGGGCGGAATCCCCTTGGGAGGTCGCTATACCCATATGAGCGGTTCTTGGTATGAGAAACAAGTGGTGAATGGAATCTAATCTATTTTCTATGGATTATGTGGTCACTGTAAGGATCATTTTATATTTGGGGTGATGTTTTGATGTAGTAAAAAAAAAAGAAATTTTATCATGTAGATTAACATCATGCGACTAAGACAATTACCTTACAATTTTACATCATGTAGAGTGGACATATAGGCCATACAATTTATTGTCATGTGGTGAGGATGTGGATGAGTCAACATGAAAAATGGGACATGTGATTATTTTTGAAATGGTCTCACTAGTAGAGCATGGGAAGAATATCCTTGATTCATATTCTCTTGCATATAGATAAGGGATTTTTTCCCATTAAATTACTGAATCCATGTAAAAGGATTCTTCCATCACTACGTATCCCATGATATGATGGGAATCAAACCACACATTGTTATTCACCGAAATAATCATGAATAGATCAACTCATACGCAGCAGGGGGATGTTTAACTCTTTGGGTGTCTGGACTAGGATGAGAATCAGGGTTTCACTACATGTCTTGTGTAGACAATAATCAAGGAATATGTAGTTTTATGACGTGACATAGTAGGTGACCAATTCCATAAGTGGTATCCTTTTTGGTGAGAAAACTATTATTTCATGTAGTTCAATGTCATGGAATGGGGACACTGGATGCACAATTTAATTTTTGGCCATAGGGATGAACTATCATAAAAATAATGAGTTAATAAGGGATAATGTTGTAGGGATATTTTGAAATTCCTTAGATGTGAACGTGAGAATAGAACATATACCATGGTCTTAGGACCCTCAAATCATGATGAACGGTATTATGTTTGGAAGCTATTGGGGAAACTGTTGTTGGAAAAACCACTATTAATAATTGATTTAAATTTGGTTGATTTAAAATTATTGTGGGAAACATAGGTATAGCCATTGGGGAATTTATGTAATAGTAAATTAAAGGTATCCCTAGCACATTGAACATCTATTTATGTTTTATGGGGAGGTTTATGAAGATCTGAGATTACTCATAGTGTAGATTTACATGGATGGGATGAATGTGTCTAGGCGGGCATCAAATATCCATATTGTTATTTGTTTTGAGGTATGGAATCCCTTATATAGATCTGACCCAAATATAGGGGGCATGAACATTCTAAATATCCATACATTAGGAATCATGGTTTGTAATTTTCTATATAGATTTTTCTTTTATGTGAAAGTGATAGGGGTATTTTTTTGAATGGCGGCTAGACCAAGATGTAGAATCTTGTTGTCACTACGTATCTTATGAATGAATGAATCATGAAAAACATTGTTATAAAATTATAGTACCTATATGGATCTAACCAATGCTTGGGGAGGGACATTTTTTTCTATGTGGTGGCTAGGCCCTTGGGTTTAGAATCTGGGCATCATTACATATCTTAATGTGCAGGATTCATGTCGTATGTAGTTCAAGAGGAAAATTACATCAATAATTTCGGTCCATGCATTGAGAAAATGGGATTATATAAATTTTATATGGTAGTAGAATGACCATTATGTAAAATTTGGGCATCACTATGTATCCTACGAGTGAAGGAATAAATCCATAAATTGTTCTAAAATAATAATCTCTATACTGTTCTGACCTATGCATAAGGAGGGGTCATTTTTTCATAGTCTAGTATAGATATACCCATGTGTGAAAAATCATTTATTGTAACACAATAAGCCCGGTCCATTTTTGAATAATCTGGTTAGGATGTGAATCACTCGATGTGAAATGAATGTCTTGTTATATTCTACAGTTTAATATCATGCAGTTAGGAAATCCATACTGTACAAATTAATGTCTTGAAGTGAGGATATTTTGGCCATTTAATTTAACATCATGCAGTGAAGATGATTTCACCATGATGTTTTACATCATGAGATAAATAAAACAATCTTTTGTCTACCTGAAATATTTATACAAGTGCCTTGAATTGGAGGGTGTTTTGGTGAGCTTCACATCCATTTAAATTAATGAATATTATCCATTGGAGTATCCTAGTGTATAACATGTGGTTGTACACGTTTTGGATCCTATTTTGGTGAAATAATCCCAATTATGATTGGGTTATGGAGACCAACACTATTTCTCCTTCGAGGAATGATCATATTTGATCCATTTTGTTGAAGTCTCATGCCATCCAATTGTGGTAAATATATAAATGGTGGAAAGTGTTCAATATTTTTTCATCTAATCTCTCTAACTCATCGAGCTATTTATGGGATTTCTATTTTATGGATATTTGATTTTAGACAGAAATACTGAGCAATTGAAGTTGAACTTAGATGGGTAGAACCACCACTATCATGTATACTAATGAGTAAGGGGTTACATGAGTGGTAGTGTAGGTCATGGTCAAGTAAGCCCACTAAGAATGGAGGATATTGTTCAACCATGATTTGTTTTCCTTTTATACCATATTCTGGAGTATGTTGGATAACATCTTATTGCTGGAAATTATCTATATTTTGGCCACTTCATGGTAGTTGGATGAACATTTTTCTTTTGATACTATACTCTTGATATAATTTTCCAACTAAATAGAGAACCAGTTGCTTCCATTTTTTGTCAGTATTATATGAGGGAAACCAAATCTAGTGATTATATTAGATTTAACAAAGCTAAAAATTATTCATTCCTAGACCTCTCTAATAGGTATTATATCTGCCAATCTGGAAAAGAAGTCAGTCCCTACGAGGATATACATGGATTTTTTGTCCATAGTCAAAGGAGACGGTCAAATGGTGTTCATTCTTTATATTGAAATTGGACAAGAGTTCTTGGCTGTGTGAAGTTACTCAAGGGGATGGTGAGTGAAATTGGAATTAACCTAGTGGGAATGAAACTTCTTGTTCAACATAGAGAAATCCTTTATCATGGTTGGACCATATTATCCAATACTTCAAATTTGAGGAGAGAGATTGGATCCTAACTGGTATGCCCCATTGGTTCTGTCATGGGCTTCCATCATAATGGTGGTAGTTTCTTCTCAATCAATTCAGCTAATAAGGATCCTATCAAGGACTCTCTTATAAAGGAAATTTTTCTAATTTGTGACATAATATAGAACAATGTTAAATGCTCATATTCAGAATGGTTCTCTTCCCACTCTGTATGGTGTGAGTTCTCCCTTTTGAAGGTAATCCATGATGGGATTCATCTAGTCATTGGTATAATCAGATGGCTCGAGGATGAGATTTTTCTCATCAATTTCATCCATGTTGGAATGAATGAATTATAATACCATTCAATAGTGGGAAATCCTGAGGATCATTTCATCCTAGTCTGGGTTGGCTATATTTTTGGATCTATTTTCTAATGTATCAGCATGTTCCTTTTATGGATATGTATGTGAGTTAATATCAGCTATGATGGGAATTTTTTCATATGCTCTTGGAAATTGTCTAACAATGCAATTATATCAACCTTATTGATATCATAGTTCCTATTTACTTTCAAGATGACTAGTTCTGAATCACCATATATCTTTAAGTGTTCTCCTTTTACTTGAAGTTCTTTCTCAAAGCCAGTAATGAGGGAATGGTACTCTTCTTCATTGTTTTTTCTCTACTCTGACAGTAGGAATTAGTAAGGAATACTTCCCTTTTGGGATTTAGGAGTATGAATCCTAGACCCAGTTTGTTGAAATTGGTGTCTTATATGAATTTTTAAATCACGCATCAGCATGCACCATCAAAATGAACCTCCCATGTTTGGGAGTCCTCATGATTTGAGAATAACACATCATCAGGTAGTTCAACAACCAATAGAGTTATCTTTACAGAGGGGTTTTTCTCAAACAAATCTGCTAATTTTTGGAATATGACAACTTCATGAGGTATGAACCATATACAAAACATCAATAGGATGAACAAACACCATGATAAGCATCTAGTCATCATTGGATGGAATAGGATATACTTGAGAAGGCTATGACAATAGACTCAATGGACCTCATGTTGATACAAATAGTGCCTCATATTTTTGACTTAACAGATCATGGCTAGGAAACTCTTCTCAATATTCAAATAATTAGTCTCATCATTAATCATGGTCTGACAGAGATAATAAAAGATTTTTTCCCTGGCTTGGTAATTATGTTCAGGAAGAAGTCACCTAGGGACCATGCAAAGGTAGTCACATATAGAATTATTGGTATTTCATTGATGGGAGGCATTTGAACTCGTATACACAAAAGATATTTATTTCGGATGTAAAATGCTTATTGAAAATCATCATTCCATTAATATTCGACCCCCTTTTGATCATCCTCATGAAGGGAAAGCATTTGTATTCATTGACGTCTATAATGCCCCAAATGTAGGATAAATATAGAAGTCCTATCAAATCTATGAGGTTGTGAGGAGGTCACACACCAAGGATATACCTTGTCTTATCAAGTTCCAATTTGATTACATGGTGGCATATGATGAAAATAAGTAATTTCACTAAGGTAATACCAAATGAACATTTAAAGGGATTAACTTTCAGACTATGATGATTCAATTTATTGAAGAAGGCTACAAGATCATTAAAGTGGTTTTTTCATTGTCATTATTTAACCACTATATCATCATCATATAATTCTATGAATAATCCCAAGAATGGTTTGAAAATTTTATGTATGGTAAGTTAGTGGCTGGAATCTACAAGTTTCATACTAATGGGTATAACCTTGATGAGAAATACTACCAAGGGGTCCTGGAGGTAGTTGTATATTCATCTTCTTAGGACATCCATATTTGGTTATATCTTGAATGGCCATACATGAAAAAGAGATGATGATATCCAGCAGTTGCATTGATCAACAGTTCTATAATCGAGAAAGAAAATTCAATATTTAGGTAGGGCTAATTTAAATCCCAATATCAATGATGTCACTAATTTACCCATTTTTCATTATGATGACTGCAATATTTTCCATCCATATGGGATATTGTACCTCCTTAATGAAAATTTCTATGATCATCTTTTCAACCTCAGCCATTAATTTTGGAAGAATGTGTCATGTGCATCCTTCGGGTTTCCTACTTGTAGCCATGATGAGCTTCTAGTAAGCCCATGTGTTGACTGGCCACCTTTGTATCATAGCCTAGAATTTCTATGTAATTCCATACAGAAAATAACTTGATTCTACATTTGGAAGGATGTTCATGCATCCTGATTTTTGGAATCCATGTGAATTCCTTTTATAGTGGGCCGCATGTCTTCTTCGTTACCTAGGTTTATTTCCATCTATTCATCAATGGTGGTAGAGACACCCATCTCAAATTATATAGTGGTGTCCATATGATCTTATTCCACTTCTAATTTTATATCCTATTCCTCTTCATCATATTCTCATGGAAAAACAATTATCGAGATGATATCTCGAGAGTTGATAGAATATTCTGAATTTTTGGCATTTGAATGATGGGAGACTTCTTCTGACTCGACTGACAGGAAGATTATTTTGAGTGGATTAAGAGGGGTAATGAAAAAATTCATCTTTATTTTATTCCATAGTTATTTAATATGGGATTATATGGAGCCCTGTAGATGGATTGAGGCCATTTACATTCGATCCTTCAACCTATTTGGGGGGGGGGTAGTGGAGGTTTCTACATTGTTGTGATCGATGTCCACGACTGAAATCATTATCACTGTCGAATAGAAATCCGAATTTGGAATCATGCACTCCACCTAATTGATTTGAAGTATGTATTCTTTACTGATATTTTTGAATGGGGTCACCAAGGACCAATTCCAAACCTTTTGGAGTGGAAAACTAATCAATCCCATTAACTGAGGGTTACATCCCATCCTTCTCATTAAATCATGTCTATATAATGTTTGATTCATAATATTTAATGGTTCCTTATCCATGTGCAATGTTCCAATCTATCCATTAGTCAAATATTTTATGCCCTAATGTTGTAATGGGGGAATTGTTGCTTACTGATGTAAACATTGAAATCCATGTAGGATTTTTATAATCGTGTTTTTCCAGAAAAAATGATATTCTGAGATGGTGACAAGGTAGCCAAATCAAGTTTTCAGATTAATTTTTATTAGTGATTTCTTCTCATTTTTATCATAGCCACAGATGGTTTTGGTGTGGGGTGTCAGTCTATCTACATTGAAGCCCCACTGATGATAGGTCTACAATGGAATAGGATTAACAATGGAGACATTGGTGATGAAGAATTTTTGGATATCAATATCACTTATCCTGCCAGACACGTATAAGAATTTGATATGTCCTTTCAAAATGGTGACTTCATCTCGACCTGTAAAAAAGATGATAGTAGGAAATTATGACAGATAAGTCTATGTATAGTAGAGTTTAGTAGTGGTTACATTGGATTCACACTCTTGGGGGATTATAAGATCATTTTTAAGTGCTACGCTGATATATTTTGACAAATTTAGGGCATCCATGATTGAAATAATTTATGCAACTGAATCTAATTCTTTAAAAATTAAATATTTTTTAATAAAATATACGTTCTTCCCAACATGGGTATGCTTCTTCATTGTCGCTTTAGGAGATTCCACATTTCATGATGATGGAATGGTCGTCAAGACTGTTGTTTGTGGGTCTTCTATAATTTTTAGCTTTCCTAGTTAGGACTGCATACCTGCCATGGGAGAATTGACAATTCTTTTACTTACAATGGTTATTCCACGATTATTGTTCTATAATGTCTTCTAGTATTGGTATGGTAATTTTCCTGTTTATATTGGGTTGGCTGAATGTCTCTTCCATGTGTTTCTGCAACATTGAATGTTTGAACCATACTGCGGCCAAAATTTTCTTTTTTACCATGGTTGCATCTTCCTGAGTATCATTGGATTATTCACCCACTTCCTCTAGTTTATTAATTGAGTACAAGGAACTCGGGTTCATAACCATACTCTTCAATAGAAAAGGGATCCACTAAGGGAATGACATTATTGGATCCAAAGATCAGTTTCTCATTTTTTGATGAGTTTGATAGATTGATTTCCTCTGGTTGTAATTTTTGTGGGGTGGTTCCCATCTCTTCACATTTTATGGGAAAAAATATTTGAGTTTTGAAATGTGGGTTTTCAATGTTATAGGTTTTCTTCATGCACATTCTATCTTATTTTCTGGTCAGACATCTATTTGGATGCTCGGCCATTAGAGTATTTTGGGGCTGAGGATGTCTACTACATTGCTTTATATACTATTGAAGGCATAGTCAATTTCATCAACTATTATTGAAGTATTCCATGAGCTCTATTTTCAATTTTCCATGACATCCATCAATTGAGATTATTCGCCCTTTTTATACCATGTTTTTTCAACTCCTTTCCATCATATGGGATAGTGGTTAAACATATTACACATGAGGAAATATTTGTCCCAACATGAATTACCTAGAATCAATCAATATTTTTAGTTGGTCCTTAAAAGAGAAACACCGCTAAATTGTGTGACCATGTACCCGTTGGAAGGGACAATAATTTTTACGGTTATCAATAACTACTTCATAATTCCTCATTGGCTATAGTAGTCAGTGAAAGTTTCAGTTCATCATCGCTACAAAGTATCCACAGACATGGTTGTCTCAGAATGAACAAATTTTATTTCATAATTCATTGAATTTATTCTTCCTAGGTCCCTTCTGCACATCATGACGAGGTAGAGGATGTTGTTGACATCTAGTGGGACTTGTAGTATTCATTTCTAGCCTTAGAGATGGGTTGGTACATGGGGTGGCTTCAGTATAATAGAAATCCACTTTAGATCGTCCCACTCTTTTCCCTATGCAAAATAAGGATTCTTGAAATTGAGATTATTCCATAATTAAAAATCCTATATTCTTTGAGTAAAGGAAGAGAAATACATAAACTCAATTTAATATTTTATAGGGATTAACAGTATTTGTATCTTTTCATTGAGGTTATTAATACACATAGCACATATATCAACATGGTTTAGCAGTTGGTTCAGAGAGCAGATCTAAAAATTATATCTAGTTATGAAATATATGACTATTTAATTTCCCGATTTTTTTAGTTCAAAAATGTCATTGACCGGTGTTTTTTTCAATGTTGAGTGGAACTGGAATAGGGAATGTAATCAAAGAACCTCCCATCATGTAATTAATTGAGATGTAAAACTAGTATACCATACAAAGGCTGGTCCTTGTAGGGTTCGCACGAAGTATCTAAGTTTCACTTCTTCTCATTGCTTTGGGGTTCCCATCATGGGACAAAAATTTGGCACATAATGCATTATATGTTATTCTAGGTCATGTAATCCATTGAATATTGGCAATAGAAGGTTCTCAAAATTTATTAGAGGTAGAAAATTACCAACAATATCTAGGAAATGATTTTATTCCAGTTTTATCAGTACACACCACCCTTCCATTGCTTACAATTGAGCCACTAATGACTTGATGATACGACTGAGCTCTTGATGTGAGTCCTGCTGAACTTAAGCATGGGTGCATGTAGTATAGGAAAAATCTATCTGGCTTATAATGCTGGCACATGATGTGGATACTCAGTCAGGGGAAACCTTTTGGGATTTTCTATTTTTTTCTATATGTTTCTTCAAGGGATAAAAATCTTAATATCCTAACAGGATTGGCTTCCTGTACAATAATGTTCATGACGCTACCATGGATGAGATTTTTGGAGTTGCTTTATTTTATCGAATGGGCCCTTTTGGAAGAGGAAAACCAACTGGAAGGGTGTGTTAAAGATCTACATAGGGAACATATCTAACAAGATGACTTCTTTGGAGCATCTCAGTATTTATTTTCTGCAACTCTTTCATTTCTTCCTCTAATCGAGTGAATCTCTCTTTGAGAATTAGGTACTTGTTATTATTGGGGGGGGAGGTGGGTATTGTATGACCTTGTTATTTCCCTTAATGTTTTTGTGGATAAAAAAAGGAGTTAATTAGTGACTAACTGAGGGAGAACCCAAGTTTATGTCTAGAATTAGATTCTTGGTGTGCACTACTTATGGTTCAGAGAAGATTATATTCTGGCCGAGAACCATCCTCTCCCTATTCATCCTCATTAACATCATTTTTAGTATGATCCATATAATTAATTTCTTTGACATTTACTGATTCATAATTTATGGTGGGTGTCAAACCTATTACCGAAGCGTATGAGTACTTTTTCCTTCCTTTGATGGATCTTTTCCTTTCATTCTGAGATCCACTTCATGATTTTTTGAAATTTTTACTTGGAGGGAACCCATGTTTTAACATACTGTATTCATCCCATGTGGGGGGAATAAATAATGAGATGGGATGAAATGGGTTGACTCTATAATTTTTTTCCTCCTTAGGTGGAAAAGGAAAGCTGTCTATCGAATGGGCATTTGAGGAAAAATTCCCCCATCCCTATGGAAAAGGGTATCTCCCATTCCTTTTTATTGTGCCTTTTCGTTGATAAATAGGATGTATACGAGTATTTTGTGTTAAAAATTCCTCCAATCTTGTGGGATGGGGATAACACGATAATGATGCAGTTGCTAATGATATTGTCTCTTTTAATATCTCACAAATTCTAATTCAAGGGTGTTCCAAATGTGGTTTCAGTTTATCACATTAATTATTTTTTCGGAGTACATGACTATCACATGTTTATTGGATTCTCATTGGCTAGAATATCTAATAATTTTTTCAGTTCCTTAGTTCAAGAGTTTTTCAATGGCTCATTCTCACCAGGCATGATTCTTTCGACACATAGTTATGGCCAGTTCATGAAGATAATGATTCCTTTCTTGATTAAAGATTTCATTTGATAATCTTCTTGGGATAATGAAATTATAGGATTTAATTTCCAATGGTTTCTGTTGGATTGGATTTGGGGTGAACTACAATTCTCCATGCTCTCCCCAACCCCAGATATGAACACGATATGGTGCGTCACTGATAAGGCATCACAACTATTGTAGTGGGGTAAGTATACTAGCTTGATATCATTTATCTATCATCCGTGATTTTGGTCTTCATGAACACATATGAGTTCTTGTTCATTTTGACGGTGAAGTTTCTCCAATGTATTGACATGATCTGCATACCCATAAATGGGTAAATTCAATGTTTTTGATGGTGGAGAGTTGTCCATATTTTGAGATGAATGATATGTATGAATTCCTTGGAAAAATCACTCAATATGTAAAATTGAGAAGTGATTGTTTTACAAAACAGAAATGATATGCCATCAATGGATAATTGTATTCTACTAGAAACACATTCTTTTGATCATACTCTAGAGACTCATTTTCTAGTTCTGCCCAACATGTATTATTATTAATGTTTTCATCCCCATCATCAAGGCTAATAAGAGTCTCATTAATAAATGGACAGTATACGGGTGGCTCAAAAGATTAGTGTGGCCTTAAGAATTCTTCTGACTTGTAAAGGATGTATCTTTTTATAGAAATAGTTTCTTTAACTTATGAATCCATATTTTCAAGCACCTAAACTATGATGGATTTCTCATGCATGGATCTCCAAGGGGAGGAACTTCTTGTCTGTGTGATTGTTTACCATGAAGAGGCCCTTTTTAGCAGATAATGTGGCGAAAAGAACTACAATTACAACATAGTGTCTAACTACAGAGAGAAGTGTTATGGTGTATACCCTAGGGAGGACCATAGTAATGGGGGGACCTTTTTTATTCTTGATGTATCTATGGTGTGGGCCTTCATAGTGATTGTCATCATGATGAAGACTACCATCCAAGCTTTATTTCTTGTTGTAGGGATAATATCTGTAGTGACCCTTATGGGGAGGACCTCTAGGGTGGATGATAAAATGGAGGGGACTTTATTTACTATCAGATCTTCTGGTTAGGGGGAGGACAACCATGAAACTCTTTATGAGATTAGTTCTCATGTTTGATCATTTCATTCTCCTAAATAAAGATTCCATCGGTGCTCAAAGGAGGTCCTTTAGAACTACAAGTAAAAATATTGTGGGTAGGAACATCACAATTTCTAATTACACACTTATAAAATTATAATTGTCAGGACCCGTCTTCAGGGACCGGGCTGTGACTACCCCAAGCCCGCCTTCCATAGGCCAGGGGCTAGCGACTAGCACCATGGCGTAATTCCTGGTAAAAAGGGAAGACATTGCCTTTGAAAAGTAAACAAACACCACAGAGCAAGAAATAATTAGAAGTAAACACTAAGTAAAAAATGGGTACGACAGTAAGTGCAAAAAAGTAAGTGGGCCAGAATACAAACCCAAACTGAAAGTAAAGTACAACTGGAAAGGGAAAACAGTAACTGAATGTATAGCCGCAATGTCTAGCCATCCACAGGAAGTCCCAACTGAAGGGTGGGTATAGATAGCCTCTACAGCTCCTCAGATCCAGCCGTCCGCTCCGTGTGCGTCCCGTCCAACGGTCCACCTCCAGGTACCGACCTGCTCCTCGTGCCTCAACCACGATCAGTGCTGTCTATCGTCTGCAACCAACACAAAGTAGTGCGGGCATAGTCCATGCAGGGGTGAGTATAAGCTACTCAGTAGGGACCTCTAGACCCCCGATGGTCTCCTAGAATCCACAAAGGATAATCCACAAAGGAAAGATACAATCACGAAGTAACATCCGACACTACTTAGGTATATGCCCATACATATACCTAAGTCATCAATTCCAGTTCGGCTCCAACATTCGAGCTCAAGTACAACCCAGTCCACACAGGAAATCACAACCCAGTCCACACAGGAAAGAAAAAAGTAATCCACACAGGATATCAAAACACAATCCACATAGGAAAGCAAAACAAGATTCATCTCAAAAAGGTTTACTTCATCGTATGACGATAGAGATGATCAGATATAGCCACTGATTCATCTAAGCCGTCGGACCCACAAAGGATTGATAGGTACTAACCCCCGCAATGACCCACCAAGGATCTGACCCACACAAGATTGATAGGTAACTAACCCCCGCAATGACCCACACAGGATCTGACCCACACAGGATTGATAGGTAACTAACCCCCGCAATAACCCACACAGGATCAGAACCACACAAGATCTGTAGGCACTGGCCCACACAGGACCACTAATCGCTGACCCACACAGGATCTGACCCACACAGGATCGATAACACTGATCCACGTAGGATCTCTAAGTGCTGTAGTCGTCACCATTGAGTCCACTTAGGATCTTTGTACATTCGTCGTCGTCGTCGCAGTTACAGCCAGCTCTAGGATTCCCGCACATAGCAAGCTCGTTCAAGAGGGTCCGCTCCACGATCCGAGGGGCTGATACTTCAACTGACATAGTGTTCGGAGTTGATGTATTCAAAAGTTTTGTATCGCCAACAGGAACTCAACTTCACAGACGGCGCATCAATCGGACGCCCGGTCTGAGAGTTATTGGATTTTTCATCCCAAGGGCCCAGTTGGTTTTTAAGCCAAAACCAACCCGACCATAATCCAACTGCGTACAAACCTTGAGCAGAGTAAGCCAAAAGATCTGTCTCACTTAGAAGAATCCAAAAAAGTCGACGCACGTCAATCAGACGTCTGAATATAAAGTTATAAGTGTTTCCGCTCTGAGGGCCCGGTTGGTTTCGTGGACGAACCAACACAGCCGAACCCAAAGTACTCCGAATCCTTGAGTGTGATATACCGAAACGACCGCCTCAATCCAAGGATCGCATCTCAACTAACGATGCATCGTGTAGAGGCGCGTAGCTCAAGTTATTGGCAACCGACCGGAAGAGGTTCGGTATTAAGGGGTTCGGGCCCGGTCCTACCCGGCCCGATACCCCCAGGGTCGGCCCGAAACAGTTCGACTCGAACCGGGTCCGGGTCTGGCCCGCTTGGATGTGGCCCAAACCGGCTGGCACGGCTTGGCTCGGCGGGGCGCGGCCTGGCCCGGCAGCCCGGTCTGGCGGACCGGCCAGGGCAGCCGCCAGGTGCGCGACGCGCTGGCTAGGGGCTCGGCTGAACGGCTGAGCCGTTTCAGGTGGGGGAGCGCTACCCCCGCCTGAAGGAAACCGCAACACCTTTATGGGGCCGCTCAGCTGGCCGGCCAGGGGTTTGTAACCTCTGGATTTTCCCCGGTCCGGCCGGCCGGCTTCTGCCTCCACGGGACAGGCAAGCCATTCCCCCCTACTCCGACGCCAGCGGCCTAGTTCCGGCCACCGGTTCCGCTGCTCCACCATGTTTCTTTTGTGGTTCACCGTCACAGCATGACGGCGTCGTGCTTTTGGTTCGTCTACAACGGCGCGACGTGATGGCGCCACACTTCTCCTTTCCTTATAAAATACTTCACGGTGCTTTGGCATCACATTACCTTGCTCGTGCTGCAACAAACAAACCAACAAGGGGGAGGAGGGTCGGCCATGTTCACGCGGTCCGACCTCCTCCCATTATTGTGATAGAAAGCGGCTCAAAAGAAAAGGAGGAAGCAATGGAAGTACTCACGAACTAACAGAATAAAATAAATCCCTACCTCAACGTTGACATCGAACGAGCGTTTGTCATGGAATTAACCGTCGCGGAAGTAAAGGATCACCGTGGAAGAAGAGGATCGCCGCGGAATGTCGTTGGCATTAGGTGGTCTCCGAGGAAGGTGTCTCTATCCATCGTCCGCCGTCGGAGGATGGCGTTCTTCGTCAGCGGCGGTGCGTTCTTCGCGTTCTTCGTTGAAGAACAAAGAAGTTCCTCAAGGCTTCTCTTTCTCTCCCAAGGGCTCCCACAACCTGAAATCCAACAAAAATAAAATAAGAGTCATCTTATTTTATTATCACACATCCAACGTTTGAATTTCAAAAGAAAATAAATGAACATTTAATTCAATGAATTAAATGTAACGAATAAACCGCCCATATTAATGTGGCGTTTCTTAACCAAAATTAACGCATGGTTGACCTCAATTAAAAGGGGGGTTGCGGGTGCGTTACATAGAAGGAAAGTAATGGTGGGGATCGTGTGGGCCCTACCTCACAAATATCCTACCATGTGGGTAGGATATTGTGGGTCCCATATTATCCTCTTTACTTAGGTTAAGCCGCTTTAAGAAAAATAAAATAAATTTTCGCAACACTTTATTTTATTTCTTAACTTAACCTCAAAAAATAAAAACTACACCCGACCAAACGCAACACCAGAAAAAGTGTTTCTAAGAAATTATCGGCGCTACAATTTCATCGGTGCCATCGAAATTCGATTCTGAGAACCGGTTCAAAATTTAGAAAAACCCGCTCGTTCGTTCACTGAACGTACCCGAGCCAGACTTCAGAAAATGATTCCGAGCACACCGGGCCTCAGAAACAGGTGCCATCAGAAACCGAGTTCTTGTAAAATTCCAAATAAAATTAAGAAAAAATTTCCTTGAATTTTATGGGTCTTTACATCACTCCCACCTCAGGTCTTTACGTCACCGTAAAGATACATCATAAAATAGGGAAACAAATGTGGGTACTGAGCATGCATCTGAGCCTCCTGCTCCCAAGTGCTCTCCTGGAGGTTCCCGTGCTGCCATCTGATGCACACTAGAGGAATCGACCATCCACGTAGGACCAGGTCCTGTTGATCCTCGATCTCCACCGGGACCTCCGCAAAATTCTCCCCATCATCAACATCCATCTCCCCATGGTCAATGATATGCGTCAGGTTGTGCACGTATCTCCTCAGCTGGGATGCGTGGAAGACATCGTGCACTCGGTGCAACTGAGGTGGTAGAGCCAAGTGATAAGACACCTCGCCAATCCTTCTGAGGACCTGGAATGGTCTGATGAAGCATGGAGACAACATGCTGCCTCAGCCAAATCTCTGTAATCCACGTCGAGGTGAGACCCGCAAGAAGACGTGGTCGCCATCCTCGAACTCTAGTGGCCTCCACCTCCTGTCAGCATAAGACTTCTGCCGGCTCTGAGCTATCCTCATCCGCTCTTGTATGACCTGGACCTTCTCTGTCATGGCCTGGACCATCTTCGGTCCCACATGTACTGGCTCTCTAGGGTCCATCCAACACAGAGGAGACCTGCAAGGTCGGCCGTACAATTCCTCGTATGGTGCCATCCCGATGGTGGAGTGGTAGCTGTTGTTGTACGCGAACTCCACCAAGGGTAGGTGGTCCTCCCAGCTATGACCAAAGTCGAGGACACATGCGCGGAGCATGTCCTTTAGAGTTTGAATGGTCCTCTCCGTCTGACCATCCGTCTGAGGGTGAAATGCAGTGCTCAGACGTAGCTGTGTCCTGAACGCCTCCTGCAACCCCTTCCAAAGCCGGGAAGTAAAGCGGGCATCACGATCAGAGACGGTAGATGATGGAACACCATGAAGCTGCACAATATCTTGAACATAGAGACATCCCAAGATCTCCACTGAGCCCTCTTCTCTGAAGGGTAAGAAGTGTGCCGACTTGGTGAGTCGGTCGACAATCACCCAAATGGAGTCGTGACCTCTGGAAGTTCATGGAAGTCCAGTCATGAAGTCCATAGATATGCCATCCCACATCCACTCTGGGACTTCTAAGGGCTGTACCAAGCCTGATGGTACCTGATGCTCTGCCTTCACCTACTGGCAGGTGAGACATCGATAAACGAGCTCTGCCATAACCTTCTTCATGCCCGGCCACCAGTGATGTCGTCTGAGATCCTGGTACATCTTCGCCACTCCAGGATGTACCGCCAAAGGGGAAGTGTGAAACTCTCTCAGCACCTCCTCCTATAAAGCAACTGGAACCAAGTTACATCCACTTAAAAGGACGTCCTGCTCTCCTACCATGGAAAATCCATCAGGTGCATGTCTTGAGGATATCTGCGCACGCCGCATCTCACTGTCAGCGTCCCCACACTGTGCCTCTATGACTCGCTCCAGTAGTGGAGGAATGACTGTGAGTGATTGAAGAAAGGATACCCCATCTCTATCCACGAAGGATATCTGAAAAGCGGCTAGCTGCTCTGTCGCCTCCCAAAGTAGCTGAATGCCCATCCTCCTGCTGAGAGCATCAGCTACTACGTTCCCCTTCCCAGGAGTATAGACTATCTCAAAGTCATAGTCCTGGAGGAACTCAAGCCGTCACCACTGTCTCAGGTTCAGGTCCTTCTGCGAGAAGATGTACCTGAGACTCTGATGGTCAGAATATACTATAAAGCGCTCTCCCATCAGATAGTGTCACCACATATTCAGAGCAAAGACCACTGCTGCTAATTCCAGGTCATGGGTAGCGTAGTTCTTCTCATGATGCCTCAACTGACGTGATCCATAGGAGATCATGACCCACTCCTACATCAGGACACATCCGAGTCTGGTCCTTGATGCATCACAGTAAATTATGTACCCTACTCCCTCCTCCAGAAACCTCAAGATAGGCGCGCTGGTCAATCTCTTTCTAATCTCCTAGAAGCTCTGATGACATCTGTTTGACCACATGAAGGGTTTCCCCTTCCTCCATAACGTTCTGCAAAGCTGTAATGATTTCTTCTTTGTCAAAAAGGGAAATTCGGTCTCATCCCCTGGATGAACCACGTTCCTTTCCTAACACAGTCAATCCCATCATGATTAGTTAATTCATGGCATGGATGACGTCGTAAGGCCTCGACGCTGCTACCAAGAGATCCAACCGTTACTCTTGCCTCCAAGGGTTGAGTCACACTGTTGGCATCGATGTGTGGTCGCTGGGTCTCCTTCTGTAAGAATCTCACAGGTGAGGGTCATGTAAATAGTTTTTAACCGACACCTCTTAGTATTAACAAAAAAAGACAAGAAAGAAAACGTCACTATTGCAAGAATCTTTTATTACTTCAACTCAAATTACAAGGACACAAGGCAACACAAAAAACCAAGATAGAGGCATAATGGTCAAAGGCCTCTATGCCTGGATCTAGACCCGAACTTTTCCACCTGCTTCCGGAGCTCCATGATTGTAAGATTCAGATGCCTAAAGCTGTGTGCTCCCCTGAGGTCGGGGTGGACCTCCTGGGGGTGGTGGTGGTAGAGCCTCAAAGCGTCTCCCACCACCTGCTGCTCGGCCATCTCCACTACCTCGTCCACCTGCTCCTTGCGGACCGCCACAGTCGAACTTCTACCTCTGCCTAGGTGGTTCCTCAACCGTCTGCTGCTCCTCTGCATGGCTGGTTGGGCAGTCACGAGCCATGTGGCCCTGCCCGCCACATGCATAGCACTGTCTTCCACTCGTAAGACCGGTTTTGCTGCGTGTGACCCGCACCTCCGAGCCAGTATCCTATGGTCGTCCGCCCGATTGCCTGGCCCGCTTGGACCTCTGCGACATCTGTCTACTGCCAGCTGTAGAAGACTCCGCCATGTGTCGCCCTGCGGTAGGTCTCGCCGCTGGTGTAGACTTAGCAAGAAAGCTCTGGATGAGAAGATCTCACTCCAGTAATATTCCATGATCTCATGCCTTAATCCCTTCTCAAAGGTCCGGGCCCGGAAGAATGGGTCTCGTACCATGTCTGTCGAGTATCATGAGAGATCGGTAAATCTCACCAAGTACTGGGTGACCGTAAAGCTGCCCTGCCGCAACTGTAGAATATCCTGGATGCGCACCGCACGAAGGGTGGCTGGGACGAACTGCAAGTGGAAGAGGCTCTCAAAGTCCGTCCAGAGAAGAGATGCCTCATCGTGCACCTTGAGCATCAAGCTCCACCATCTGCCTGCTGCCGCATGCAGGAGGCTCTCTGTAAGGATCACCATGAGGTCTACTGGTGTCCTCACTAACCTGAAAACCCGTACCACTGCCTCTAGCCAGTCCTTGGCTGCATGGGGGTCCATATCCCGGTGAAACCTGGGGGGTCGCTGGCACTGAAACTCGTGCAGTTCACTAAGGCGACGTGCATCGTTAGCAGCTGGGGCTGGTAGCATCGGTGGCTCGGCGGGTAGAGGTACCGTCGGTGCCTCTGCTGTGAAAGGGCCCTGTACTAAGGCCTCGTCGCTCGGTGGGCTGTCGTCACACACAACTCTTGGAACCCTAGCTGGCTACCGTCATGGGGCCATCCTGAAAAGAGACAGGTGCGCCACGGTCAAAACAATATACCTTGTGAGCTGACACAAAGTAATCACAAAGAAAACTTGAAACACACATGCAATCAATGTTTTTGTGCATTAAGTCAGAAATCAGAAGTTAGGGTCCTGGTGTACGGATACTTCGGTCACCGCACCAACACAAGACTCCCTGTATTGATAACCACACTCAATACTCTTAACACTATTTCTTCACATAGAAAAAGATCAGAGACCTGAGTTCTGCGGTAGAACCGAACTCCTCTGATACCAATTTGTCGCGACTCGTCCTCAGGGCCCGTGCCGTGACTACCCCAAGCCCGCCTTCCATAGGCTAGGGGCTGGAGACTAGCACCAAGGCATAATTCTCGGTAAAAAGGGAAGGCATTGCCTTTGAAAAGTAAATAAACACCACAGAGAAAGCAAGTAGTAGAAGTAAACTCTATGTAAAAACTGGGTACGACAGTAAGTGTAGAAAAGTTAGTGGGGCAGAATACAATCCCAAACTGAAAGTAAAGTACAACAGGAAATGGAAAATAGCAACTGAAAGTAAAGACGTAAAGTCGAGTCGTCCACTAGAAGTCCCACCTAAAGGGTGGGTACAGATATCCTCCACAGCTCCTCGGATCCAGCCGTCCGCTCTGTGTGCGTCCCATCCAATGGTCCACCTCCAGGTACCGACCTGCTCCTCGTGCCTAATCGACGATCAGCGTTGTTCGTCATCTGCAACCAACACAATGTAGTGCGGGCATAGCCCGTGTAGGGGTGAGTATAAGCTACTCAGTAGAGACCCTGATACACCCGAAGGTCTCCCAGAATCAACAAAGGATAATCCACAAAGGAAAGATACAATCACGAAGTAACATCCGACACTACTTAGGTATATGCCCATATATATACCTAAGTCATCAATTCCAGTTCGGCTCCAACATCTGAGCTCAAGTAAAACCCAGTACACACAAGAAATCACAACCCAATCTACATAGGAAAGAAAAAAGTAATCCACACAGGATAGCACAACACAATCCATATAGGAAAGCAGAACAGGATTCAGCTCACACATGTTTACTTCTTCATATGACGATAGTGATCATCAGATATAGCCACTGATTCATCTAAGCCATCGGACCCACAAAGGATCGATATGTACTAACCCCCACAATGACCCACAAAGGATATGACCCACACAGGATCGATATGCAACTAACCCCTGCAATGACCCACACAAGATCTGACACAAACATGGTTGATAGGTAACTAACCCCCGTAATGACCCACACAGGATCGGATCCACACAAGATCTGAAGGCGCTGGCCCACACAGGACCGCTGAGCGCTGAACCACCCATGATCTGATCCACACAGGATCGATATCACTGATCCACGTAGGATTGCTAAGTGCTGTTGTCGTCTCCGTTGAGTCCACTGAGAATCTCTGTATAGTCGTCGTCGTCGTCGCAGTCGCAGCTAGCTCTAGGGTTCCCGCACACAGCAGACTCGTTTGGGAGGGTCCGCTCCACGAGCCAAGGGGCTGATACATCAACTGACACTGAGTTCGGAGTTGATGTTTTCAGAAGTTCCGTATCACCAACAGGAACTCAACGTCACTGACGGCGCGTCAATCGGACGCCCGATCTGAGAGTTATTGGCTATTTCGTCCCAAGGGCCCGGTTGGTTTTTAAGCCAAAACCAACCCGACCATACTCCAACTATATCCAAACCTCGAGTGGAGTAATCCAAAAGATCCGTCTCACTTAGAGGAATCCAACAAAGTCAATGACATGTCAATTGGACGTCCGGAGCTAAAGTTATAAGCGTTTCCACTCTGAGGGCCCGATTGGTTTCGTGTACGAACCAACCTGGCCAAACCCAAAGTACTCTACAACCTTGAGTGCGATATACCGAAATGACCGACTCGATCCAAGGATCGCATCTCAACTAACGGTGTGTCAATCGGAGGCCCGTAGGTCATGTTATGGGCAACGGACCATAAGAGGTTTGGTATTAAGGGGTTCGGGCCCGGTCCGACCCGGCCCGAAACCCCCAGGGTAAGCCCGAACTGGGTCGACCCGAACCGGGTCCTGGTCCGGCCCGATTGGGTGCAGCCCAGCCCAGGTGGGCGAGGACCGTCCCAGAGGGGTGCAGCCTGGCCCGGGTGGGCGCGGCCCGGCCGTATGGGCGCGACCTGTCCCGGGGGGGCGCGGTCCGGCCCGGTGGTCCAGTCTGGAGGACCGGCCAGGGCAGCCGCCCGACGTGCTGGCGTTCTAGCCAGGGGCTCGGCCGACCGGCCGAGCCGTTTTGGGTGTGGGGTGTGCTTCCCCCACGTGAAGGAAACTAAGGCCCCTTTATGGGGCTGCTTAGCTGGACGGCCGGGGGTTTGTAACCCCCGGTTTTCCCTGGTCCGGTCGGCCCGCTTCGGCCGGCCGACTTCTGCTGCCATGGGACCGGCAAGCGGTTCCCCCCCTGATCTGATGCTAGAGGCCTGTTTCCAGTAGCCGGTTCCGCTGCTCCGCCGCGGCATAATCCGCTGACTTGGTTCATCCTGAACGGCGCGACGATGCCGCGCTCCTCCGACGTGGCCCCGCTCCGACCGCGGTGCTTTTGTGGTTCAACGGTGTGGCGCGATGGCACCACGTCTCTAATTCATCTTCAATGGCGTGGCATGATTGCACCACGATTTTGGTTCGTCTACAATGGAGCAGCGCGATGGCGCCACGCTTCTCCTTTCCTTATCAAATCCCGCACGGTGCTTCGATATCGCGTTACCTTGCTCGTGCAGCAACAAACAAACCAACAAGGGGGAGGAGGGTCGGCCGTGTTCGCACGATCCGACATCCTCCCATTATTATGATATCTAGCGGCTCAAAAGAAAAGGAGGAAGCAACGAAAGTACTCACGAACTAATGGAATAAAATAAATCCCTACCTCAACGTTGATGTCGAACGAGCGTTCGTTGCGGAATTAACTGTCGCGGAAGAAAAGGATCGCCATGGAAGAAGAGGATCACCGCGAAACGTTATTGGCATTAGGTGGTCCTCGAGGAAGGCGTCTCTTGCCATCGTCCGCCAGCGGAGGTCAGGGTTCTTCATCGGCGGCGGTGCGTTCTTCGCGTTCTTCGTTGAAGAACAATGAAGTTCCTCAAGTCTTCTCTTTTTCTCCCAAGGGTTCCCACAACCAGAAATCTAACAAAAATAAAATAAGAGTTGTCTTATTTTATTATTGCACATCCAATGATTTAATTTCCAAAGAAATGAAACGAACAATTAATTTAATGAATTAATTGTAACGAATAAACCGCCCAAATTAATGAGGTGTTTCTTAACCAAAATTAACGCACGATTGACCTCATTTAAAAGGGGGGTTGCAGGTGTGTTACTTAGAAGGAAAGTAACGGTGGGGATCATGCTGGCCCCACATCACAAATATCCTACCAAGTGGGTAAGATATTGTGGGTCCCATCTTATCCGCTTAACTTAGGTTAATCCGCTTTAAGAAAAATAAAATAAATTGTCGCACCACTTTATTTTATTTCTTAACATAACCTCAAAAAATAAAAACCACACCTGAGCAAACGCAACTCCGCAAAAGGTGTTTCTAAGAAATTATCGGCGCTGCGATTCCATCGGTGCCCTCGGAATTTGATTTCAAGCACCGATTCAAAAGTTAGAAAAACTTGCTCGTTCGTTCACTGAACTTACCCGAGCCAAACTTTGGAAAATGATTTCGGGCACACCGGGCCTCGGAATCAGGTGCCGTCAAAAACTGCGTTCTTGTAAAATTACAAATAAAATTATGAAAAAAATTTCCTTGAATTTTACGGGTCTTTACAATAATGGTTTGTTAGGATCTTGAGCCACTATTTCTAGGTTCTTAATGGCATCAAATTATCTGGCTTCCAGTATATCAGGATAATGAATGTGCTCTTCGTTTTATTATTTCCTTTGGAATGTTTCTTTTCTTGGGAGCTCTCCTTTGGGAAACCGGAGTTTTCTATTATTGGTTAGGGCCTTTATATAAGGTTTCCTACATGGATGGTTCTTATGATGCCCCAAAATACACAAAAGAGCATCTTTAGTTCTGACATGGATATATGTCTTTCCTTGAGTAGCCACCTTAGAGGACATGTGTCCCCTAGCTAGAATAAGTTTTTGTTCCTGATCCTGTTGTCCTTGTATTAGGGAATTTGTTGGTCAACCCCCCAGCACTAGAGTAAGGATGCATGTCATCTCTGTAGTGACTATCTTATTTTTTGTATGAGTCACCCCACATGGGGAGATGAGGATGTGGGCCTAGATCCTTACTATTTCTGTAGAAGAAATTACATCTTGGAAGGACTATAGGAAATTTTTAGGAATTTATGTCTACTCATCCATCATTTAAAAGATTTGTTGAGATATATCTTTTGCTGGAAATGGGATAAATTCTCATTCTGATTTTTGGATTATGAATTTGTGCATGCTCTTTTCCTCCTTGTTTTTCTATTGCGTACTGGTATATATCCTCTACTAGGGAAGAATAATGGGTCCTCCCTTGGATTATGGATGGGATACACTTGCTATATTTTCCACAATCAATCCTATGTTGATTATTGGATCCATATTTTTGAGCAAGTATTTTTTTCTATTTATTTATTATTGTATTTGTCTCATGGGAGTGACATGCGTCTACAGTATTTTTAATATCCTTTTATTTGATTTATATTTTATTTTATTGATGGTATTTACATGAGGGAATATGTATTTGAGTTTTTTACATACAAAATTTCTACCATATTTGACTGGTAGGATTCATTTTCATCGACAGGTATGCGCACATTCCTACAGATTTCAATCCAATATGGATGATGGGCTTCATGTGCATCAATGGGAATTTACATCTTCATGTAATTTCCCCCATTTTTTGCAAGAAAGACTAGAGATAATTAGTGTGAACTTGTGCTTTCTCGTAACGTGCCACCATGTTTTCGTGATGTTCGTCATAAGAGTGAGTAGGGACATGCATCCACCTGTAGGCTTCTGCAATATTTCTACGGTGGGCTTAAGAATAGGGGGGATTGTATGATTTCCCATTGTATGTAGATGTATTTTCATAGAGGATCTCTTCCTTATTAACCAGGGTGATGAACTACACCAAATTATATGATTGATTCCCTTCGTGGGTAGGCTGGGGGACCCATTTTTGTTGAACATTAGTATGTGCCCCCATTGTGATAGCATCTTAATAATGTGGATATTAGGTATCATGGAGTTGTTAGTGACATCTTTTTAATGGGGCCCTTGATTGAGATGCCTATTTCACAGGGACAAATTAATTGGTTATAAAATCATCCACCTCTCTAAGATAACTGTGGTACTCATTGTCACACATTTGGGATAGGATCTTGCAATGATTAGTGACTTCCTGTAGAGCCACCCTCTTCTGGAATGACGACTACTACTAAAGAGGTAGCTCGAAAGCATTCACTGATTTGAGGGCCTATCTTTCATACTCTATTGTCAGGAGAGTTCCATTTTGGTGGAACTCCTAGATCAGTGTATTGGAAACCCATACCTGGAGAGGCAGGATAAATGATAGAGTCTATAGTTTGGTGGAAGAATCAACATGTGTTGATCGACATTCATGTTTATGAGAACTTTTTTAATGACACTGGATTGAAGTGAACTCAAAATAAATTTAATATATGTGAAAATTACATATAATTAAATCAACCCATGCAGATTCTGATGATCACATGCATAATTTTTTATCATTCTTAGACCACATTCAATTTTGGTTGTAAAAGGTTATAATATGGGGTAGTAAACCCTCCTTGGTTAAGCATTCACGTCGTGTTCACCATTTTTTCAACATGATGGAACATTGTACCCAATAATACGAATTCTTCAATAGGGACTTGGCAATATATCTAATTTATCTTATAAAGGTGGTTCCACAGTTATGTTTTTCATGTCAGCCTCATCATTTTGTTTTGACCCAAAGCATGTTGTGTCCAATGAGGAATTACATGGTGGTTATGTATTTGTTCATTTTCTCCATGATGGGTAAAATTTCACTAGATGGCCTCTAATGGGTTTAGTCACAGATCCAAACACTCCAAACGACTCTCCCATTCTGGATTCATGGACCTTATTTCCAAAGGCAGTTAATCGTTTGGTGATTTGGGAAATGATACTGAAGGACTCACATTGGTCAAGAGGTTGGGATTTCAAGATAATCAAACCCATGGGGGAATAAATATTTCCTATTATTTGAAACTCCTATAAATTTAAGAAATTTTCAAAAATTCTAGAGTCCTTGGTTCATTCTGAAACATGTGTCTACGAACTACCCCTGTGTAAAATCAATCATGAATACACATGGGTTCAGAAATATCTATATGAATCATAGGTTCTGCATTAATTAATACATCCTTATGTATTTTATGTTACTCAAAAATCATAGCCACTTATAAAAAATATAAAATTCATTATATATTCACTAAGACAACTCTGGATTTGAGAGGTACGGGATGCCTCTCTAGAGTTTATCTTTATCAAAGGAGGACATGAATTTTTTCACTATTAAGACCAACATATAAGGTCAGATTCATATGTAATATTGTGAGATGAATCAGAACCCACATATTTCAGTGACTAGTGATGGTTAAAATCATGGAGTCAGGATGATAGTGGACCGATGTGTAAAAGATTTTTTAGGGTGGCATAAATGAGGTGTCTGGTTAGAACATTTGGGGGGTTTGTTATGCATCCAAGTTATTTTGGGAATCAATGGTAATGTAGTACTAGAATAATTTAGAGGCGCATCATTAATGTTGATAGTTTAGACTTATTATTGGAAGCTTCCCATGAATGATGCATGATTTGGTGGTTACAACTGGATGGAAGGTCCATTTGAGCTCAGGCCTTCGACAAGTGTCCTATATATTCTAGTTACAAGAGGAATCAATGTTCTGGTAGTCAAAATAGGGGTATATTGTGTGGATCCAATAATTTCAAATAAATATCTAATACAAAATTGTTCATGCTCGGTTTGAGAAATAAGAGGGAGTGGTAGATCAATCAGATCATGTGAATCACCTCTCTGCTGGTGGAAAAGGAAGAGGGCGATGTCAAGAGATGCTGGGGATATGACACATTCCTGATGAGAGGCTAGGGGAATACCTTAGAGAGAGTTCCCTAATGTTGGTTTTGGGAATGGGGAGGAACATGCCCAGTAAAAGTGGAATTTATTTGTTGTTTCCCTTATTTATCAATGGATCTCAATGAAGGGAAAGGCCAACGATTACATTTATTACCTAGAAAGGTGGGGTATATGTGTGTATCACTATGTAAGAACCCACATTACCATGGGAATGAAAACTAAGGTACATTCCATGGGTTATCCTTATGATAGATATTGACCATGTGACTGCACATACCATGGGTATGTAAATATATAAGGTTGTATTGATGGCCCTAATATTTTTGTCATACGGTTCAAGCGGTTTTGGAAGAGGATTTGGACCAGTGTCACTGGACTGGTTTGTGAAGGGGCTATAGATAATGTGATGGGAACAAAAGTAAATGATTGAATCAAGAGGGTGGAATGACCGAGAATACCCCATTCTGAATTAAATTTATTTATTTGGGTTATGGCCACATCCACATAGCATTTTGACATGTGGGTGAATGGGCCATCTGTATACTGTGATGGTACGCCATCCTAGATTTACTCTACATATTGTTTTCTAGACGGAACTAGGTTCCACCTACATAGAATTTTTCTACTGGGTTGTGAGTTCTGTCCATGTAGAAATTTTCTACACAAGGCTATGATCCATCAAAATAGTGATTTTATATATGTTGTAAGGTACAACCTACATAGAATTTCGTTATGTTGGATTCCATATTTAAAAATAATAATTGGTTCTATGCTTCGTGGGAAATTAATACATGATGGAATATGGTATGTGTTCTTCTAACTAATATATTGTCTTTTTCTTTAATGTTAATTGGTAATATGTACGTTTAGGGAATAATTGAAAGTGTCTATCTTTTGTGGTTCTCTCTTCTCTTGTGCCTTTGACCACTTAGTTCCTCCATTAAAAGTATTTTTCTTCAGTCCCCCTTGGGGGCCTTTTATAGAGGGATTGAAGAACATCATTACTGTATTTTAGAGAGTCATTTTCAGATGCCCAAGGATGAAATGTGTCCCATGGGATATTTTTTATCTGGGGTGAGGATAACCACCTCGTTCCCATGAATGATTTCATTTCATTCACATGAATCCATCGACTTCACCACACCCACAAATAATTTCAGTTCTTGAGAGATCATCTCTAGGGAGTATTTTTCCACCTCTATCCCAAATAATTATTTTTGGTGGTGGGAATGGAATTGGTGTTACCATCCCACAAGTTGGCTTGTTTGCGGGTACCTCGTGAAGAAGACCACCATTCTATGTGGCAGTTCACAAAGGATCTCCGCTTCACGTCTTCTCATATTTATTTTTCCAAATTTTTTTCTTCTTCATATTTTCTTATACAAGACATTGTTCAATTTTCATTCATTATAATTAAAACCCTTGTGATTATTTTATTTTCCTTTTTCTATTTTTTAGGACCCACAGACTAGACTTGGTTGCAAGTTCAAATGTATATTTGAGGCCTAGAATTCAGGTCTTTAACATTATGAATGAACCTATTTCCATTAATACATCTTCACTATGTTATACACTAATGTCTATTCTATAATTACATGACTCATTCCAATATTTTTATTTCATGTATTACTCACATTATTACATTATGATTAATATTATATCAACATACAATCATTGTGCCATGATTCATGTTCAAGATCCATGATATGTTGGTTATGATCTCCTAATGATATAATCTTGTTATCATACCCTTATTTTCATGATAATATTTATTTTTCTCCTTTGTTTACCCATACTGATCATATGAGATCACCCATTTCTTTTGTTTTCATTTATCCATGTTATAAAGGAAGGATTTAGTTAGGGGTACAAAATGGGAAGATCTTTTTAAGAAACATTGATGATCATTCACCAGAATATAAGTTTATGTTCCAATTATCCAATGTCACAAAACTACTATAGTCTTTGGGAATCTGTTTTTGTAAGGTATTATGTATTTTGAAAAAGTGATTTCATGTTAATGTAATAAAATAGAGGGTCGATGTTAATACCATAGGAGATCAATATATTTAAAATGAGTTATATAACACTTTAATAACTTGTGGGTAATTTATTTTTTTAATATTTTTTTGTTATGAATTTTTAGGCTAAAAAAATTAGTTCATCTTATTATGTAATTTTTCTCACTAGAAATGTGTCCCATGCACTAATTTGAAAAATCCATGATATGACCACCATTTTGATAACATGATTGAAGTATATATTGAAAAGAATATCTAAACTAGAAAAATATAAATTGGATATCCATTTGATTTCGGATGTATCACACACTTGAAGACATATATTATTTCAAAAAAAAAATCCCTTATCAATGATGTGTTGGTTAAAACCTCATTCTCAGAGTAGACTTTGATTTTAATAGTGTATTTCCTAAAGTGGTGTTAAAAAATAAAAATTCCTTTTAATGGAATTATGCGAATGTTCATCCATATAGAATAATATATAAATGCTAAAATTTATGCTGTGGGGTTTATCTCATTTCAAGAATACTCAATTTAACATATCATAGAGAAAAAATGGACTTGTGGATCAAAAGTTATCACTATTTGAGAAATTTATATTTTCATAGATGAAATCATTGGCAGCACTTAGCTCTCTAGACAATATTTTTTACACATGGTCATTCTTGTATGGCCCCAATGAGTTAGACCTTATTTATTAGACCAAAAAATAACAAGTGAACCTTGTTATTGATACTCAAAATGTTAGGGATAGCCTATATCTACCCATGTGAATATTATGTTCAAATCAGTACCCATGTTCCCAAACCTATACGAACCCAATCAAATGCACCCATCAATGGATATTTTTATCTAAATAGGATATAATTTGTCTTCATTCGAAACATTTGATGAAGATGAGGAAGCATTGTAATCTCCCTGTTCAAATCACCATGTTCAATTCATGTACCCATTTAAACCCAAAACAGAAGAAATTAACCTTCCAATGAGATTAATCATGACAAAAAATGTTTATAAATGATGAAAACCCATTGAGGTAGACCAACATTCCACAAGTTTCTTGAAACTAGCAACTAAATGAATAAAAACTGAATATTTTTAATAATTAAAGAGAATGAGAATAGTCTTACAAATAGAGGATTAAGAAAAAATAGGGATCATGGGTGTCAAAAATAATGACTTCTAAGGCCATCCCCTAGAAAATATCAGAACAATCCACTTTAATTGAGCCAATGATCGAATACACCAATAGTTTATTAACCTAATTAACCTTGGACACATGAAGATCAACCTATATATTAACCTTATTCCAAGAGTGGATTATATCCCAACCAGGTTTAAGAAGGATGTTGCATGATTTAATAAAATAAAATATGTTCCACAAGAAGACATAAATGCCTATTAAATAATTGAGCACAATTTAAGAGCCTCTTATAGCCTATGATTTGAAGATATTATTATACATATATTGGTTCAACTCATGAATCATTTTCATAGCATTAACATAAAAAATAATAACTCCCCCTCAATGAAATATGAGAAATAAAAAATAACAGATCCATTAGAGTTTCTAAAAATAAAACCACCTCACATAAAACATTGAAAATAGGAACCATCCATATTCAATTTTTGGAAACTTTGAGGAGCCATCCATCTAAACCCAAGAGCCAGAATCCTCACACTAATGAGTCCCACTAACTTAGAGGTGTAAAGGTGTAATATGGAATTACAACACCATATGTATGATGATATTTTTCGATTTGTGTATAGTACAAATAATTATAATTATAAAAAAAGTTGTAAAGTAATGCAAATTTTCTGAAAGGCCATCATGATTAACCATTTTATGAGTATCCCATAAAACCCAACATATAACAGTGAATAAAATGTTCATACTCTTCCCTATGAATGAGTGGATACTTGGTCCTTCCACCATAGTTATATGATGTAATTGTTTTTTTAACATATATTAGGACCCATGTAACATCTATATGTTATCCATATATTGGATTCCAAACCCCTTGACAAGAAAATATACGACTCATGTTAATATTTTTGAATCATAAAACATAGAAATTTATATTAATTAGAAATTACAATGCTATGAATATTTTTGTCTATAGGTAAGAACTTATTTTGAATCCTACAAATAAGATTGGTTAAATAGGGAGATATTTTCATATTCAATATTCTACTGCCATGAAAATATTGATTATGAGAAACATTAATAATGTTATGGAATGTTTATGAAGAATGGTTCAATGATGGAGTTGATGTGATGAAACATTGGTCATGAAACATGGGCGAAGGACCTTTATTTATAGATATATTAGGCTTCCATCCACCTAAGCAGTGTAACAACCCGGTTCTTAGTTTTGAGGTACGAGCTTATTCTTTTTCCTTTTCCTTAAGTGTTTTTGAGAAAATATGGAAAATGGGGAAAATCCTAAATTTTGGAACTACACGTCGTGTTCTTTTTCCACACGTCGTGTACTTCTGGCCATGTGGGGATGAGTACAGGGGGCGTGTAGCCATGCCGGAAACGAAGGGTGCAGGAACCGACTACATGCCGTGTAGTGGTACCTTACACGCCGTGTAGTCAGTCAGCAGGCCTAAACTGTAAGGCGGTGGAGCAGCCGACAGCTGGGCAACAGTACACGCCGTGTACTTTAGAGTACATGCCGTGTACTCATGTCGATGGTTGAACAGTGTGGCAGTGCTGCCAAGTGAACAATTAAATGAAAGAAGTACATGCCGTGTACTTTGTTTTTTCTACTTAAAACATGTAGTAGCCTCCTCATTTAGAAGAGGAGACACTTGAGCCAATTTGGAGCCAAAGGAGGAGGCCTGACCTTTGAAGATCCATTGGGTGTTCGTCTGGAATCCGATTCAGCTTCGGATGATCTTGTTGGAACCACACGGGTAAGCCCTCTCCTCTCCTGGTATGGTTCTTACCAATTCGTCCCCTAATGTAAGTTATTTACGTTTGAATGGGTTTTGTTATTTGTCAGATCTACGCCGTTCTTGGGTGTTTCTGGAGTCCGCGTTTGGGTATAACGTTCGTTGGCGTATAAGGTAGGTGGCTTGGTGTTTATTTTCCAACTGTCATGCGTTTTTGTGCATTTTTG
Organism: Viscum album; assembly: GCA_963277665.1. Lineage (NCBI taxonomy): Eukaryota > Viridiplantae > Streptophyta > Magnoliopsida > Santalales > Viscaceae > Viscum > Viscum album. The sequence goes on from OY728128.1 coordinate 1,373,317,491, forward strand.
TGCCACGAACCCATGTTGGGGTATCGTGTGGCTGAGGCCGTTTCTTTATTTAATGCCTAGAATTGCATAGGTGATTAAATAGTGATAATAAAATTCTGGTTGGGATTGTTTCTTGGATCTGGAACCACCCCGGGGGTGTGTTTCACTGTTTAGCCATTTGGCCAGGATACCCGAGGGTATGCCTTTAAAGTAGTAATCATAGAATTTCCTTGAGAGGAATTGATTGTTTAATGCATTTTGACATGTTGTGCATGGCCCGGTTACCTGTTTAGCCTGAGGGAATTGTTGTGATAAGCCTGCGGGCACTACACTATATTAGCCTGAGGGGATTAATGTATTAGCCTGAGGGCAACATCTTATTTCGCCGGAGGGCAACCATTCATTCTTAAGGGCTTGACTTCTGTGCCTGAGGGCGAAACCTTGTATGCTTGAGGGTGATATTCTGATACACCTAAGGGCAATGCCTGAGGGCGAGATTCTTTATAGCCTTAAGACAAGCCTGAGGGCATGGTTTACTATTTTAGCCTGAGGGCACGGTTCTAGTTGGCCTGAGGTCTTGGGGCTGTTGAGCCTAAGAATGTTACTAAATTAAATGAATTAAATGAATAATAAAATGGAAATTTAATTGTTAAGTTAGTTACTTTTCAGTACTGCTTACTTTATTGCATTTTACTATTGCACACTATTGTTGCATGCATACACGCAGTTGGGAACGGGCCATTGGTGGGTGCCTACTGAGATATATATCTCACACCCTGTTTGGGTCACGCTTTTCGGCCCAAATAGATTATGTTGCTGCGGGTGAAGTTAGAGGCAAGAGTCCCTATATAGGTACATGATTGTTGCTAAGGAGTAGGAGGGCATGGGACCGAGCCTAGGCTTGCGATGCCACTGCCAGTTGTTTGCTTTGTTTTGTTTTACTCTTCATTTTGTTATACTGTATTGATGTATAACATGGTCTAGCTGTTTTCTTAGTACTTGAGGCATGTAGCATCAATATTTTATACTGTTGATTATTTCAGTTGTGAATGGTTTACTGCTTCCACTGTTTGTTGTATGTTTTATTTGAATTCTGCTATGCTACACATTGACAAAATGAGGGCATAGTTTCCCCACATTCAGACCTGGGCCCTCACTGCTAGTCAGAAGCCTCTAGCATTTGGGGAAATGCGCTTAAGGTCACGTGGCGAACTGGGTTCGAGGCACCTGTTGCGTGGAAACCGGGGCCGGGACGTTACAATGTGGTATCAAAGGGGTTCTTTTCTTGACTTACTATTTGGATCCGTAGTCAGAGATAGGCCGAACGGTAGTTGGTAATAAGCTGTGCCTGGGTGCAGCTAAACCATGCATAGGGAAAAGCCAGTCTACCTTGTATTTTGAAATATTTTGATTTTGCAATTTTACGGTTGATATGTTTTCACCATTGGGTGATGCACTTGTATGGTGCTGTTATATTTTATCTATGGGATCTATTTAGTTGCAACCCAATGAGATGAGGGTATGCCGTCTCATACATCATATATGCACATTCTAGATATCATAGGCCATGCATAGTTTTCATGCCATATAGGTGCATTAGAATTTTTATGTTGTTGTGATAGTTGTTGTGCTACTAAAGCATGTTATTGTGGTATCATCTTAATACATACCTGCTTTGTGATAGGGTACTCTTTGTATGAGCTTGTTTATAGAATGGAAACCAAACATTGGTTTTTGGGTTGTATGGGCCCCCATTGACCGTAATTTGGTGGATCATCGATTGTTTATTGGTTATAACACAGATAAGATGTAAAAATTTGATTTATGGGGAGTATGGGCCCCCACGGGTCGGAACATACACTTAGGTGTTGTTTTACGGTTTGTTCTCGATTCTGGGGAAGTTTCTGAGGCATACTGTCTAGAAACCCAGTATACACGCCATATAGTATTTTTATACATGCCGTGAATGTTCTTTTGTTCAGGAAGAAAAATGAACTTCTTAAGTACACGCCATGTACTCTGAATACACGCCGTGTAGTCTTTTCCTGTGTCACAAACCGTGTGGGTGGCGACACGGGGTAGGGAAAGGATTGGGTAAAACACACTGTGTATCTTTTGTACACGCCGTGTAGTGTTACACAGAGTCCGACCGTGTAACTAACAACACGGGTCGGTGAACTCCTGTACAGACCACACCGTGTAAATGCTGGACACGCCATGTAGTGTGACCTAGGGACTCAGCTGAGTAACTAACGTTATGGGCCGGTGTCACCTCTCCCTGAACATGCCGTGTACCTTTGGGACACACCGTGTAGTCTTTTCCAAGGACAGACTGTGTGGTTTTAGCCGTGTGGCTGGGAAACAGGGTGCTGTACACACCGTGTACGGGTGTAACACACTGTGTAGTAGTAAGAAGAGTATTCGGACGTGTCACAGACGACACAGACAGTTGGAAAATAACACCGTACACGCCATGTAGATATTATACACACCGTGTAGTGTTTCTCGATGGAATCCATGTGGCTTAGACGTGTGTAAGGACCCGGGCAGGGGAAGAGAAGTCATGTACACGCCATGTAGTCAGTGTTTATGTTGTGTAGTCTTGTTCTGCAAATTTTGAAATGCCTTCTTCCTCTTGTTACTTTGTGGTTCCTTTGCTTTCAGCCTTAAAACTCTTGAATTTGAGGCGTGATTTTGACCCTGTAGTGTCATGCCGCCTAGACGATCGCGAGTTGTTCGCTAGGAGAGTAGAGACGATTATACTCCATAGATGGTTGTCCATGGGCTACCAGTTGATCCACCAGCAGAACCAGATGCGGCGCCAGCTGCTATACTGGACACGGGCACGGAGGCGTAGTTCTGTGAAGGGTTTATGCGGTTCATGCAGACCTTTCAGGGAGAACCGCATGCTGCCACATCTATTACTGAGCTAACTCATATCTTCTAGCAGCAGCATCTGCCTACGTTTTCATGGGATGGAGGACCACGGGCTATGGAGTCTTGGATGGGGTCGATGCAGACTATTTTCGAGCATCTTGAGATGCCTCCAGAGCGGAGGGTAAAGCTCACGACTTACATGATGTGTGATTCCGCCAAGAGGCGGTGGGATGTTACCACCCAGTCATAGCATCACAGGGACATGGCGTGGGAAGATTTTCAGACAGGATTCTATAACTTCTTGTTTCCCGAGACTTTGATGTCAGTTAGAGCTTGAGAGTTCATGAATCTACAGCAGAGCGCTATGTCGGTAATGTAATATTCTGCCTGTTTTATGGAGCTTCAGCATTTTGCACCCGTGCTGGTGGGTGATGAGACGTTTAAAGCCAGACATTTTGAGGATAGTCTTCAGTATGAAATCCGAGCGCTGGTTAATGTTTTCGGGTTGCCTACTATACACGCAATTGTGGACCATGCACTGGTTACAGAGAGGAACCTGTGAGAATCTAGTGGCGTGGGCTAGGGTGGTCCATCACCAGTTACTAGTACTATTTCTATTGTCAAGAGGAAGAGACAGATGGACTTCTCTTAGGGTGGCAGTACCATCCAGGTAGCTTCTTCAGGTGGCCCAAGCAGGTGCTACCAGTGTGGCAGAGAGGGGAAAAAGAGGCCGCAGTGTCCACGAGACCTAGTGGAGTGTCGAGCTTGTGGCAAGGTGGGTCATCTATAGCGCTTTTGGAAGGCGTTTCTACCAGTGGCTAGTGAGAGGGGATCTATTCATACTCTGCGTGCGGGAGCAGGACGAACAACTTCTTACCAGTCATGGAAATGGAATACGTCAGGGCGTTTAGGAAAAGATGGTGGTCATGGCCATGGTAGCTAGACACCAGGATCTCAGAGGTAGTAGGGTAGGACAACTCAGTGAAGTCATGCTGTGTCGTAGGGTTGCGGCATTGGGTAGGTATATGCAGTGCAAAAAACCCAACAGGAGCAGGATATCAGACCTTCTACAGTTATAGGTACTATTCTAATAGCTTCTGTCTTATCTTTAGTGCTTTTTGATATGGGTGCTACACATATTTTCATATCTGTGCCCGTTGTGGAGAGCCTTGGGCTCTGTGTTTCTTATTATTTTGATATCATGAAGCTAGACACTTTGTTGGGGACTAGAACGGATGGTGTGTGTTGGTGTATGGAGTGCCCCCTTGAGGTTGGAGGGTGTCACTTTCTTTGGGACCTCTATGTCTTAGAGATGAAAAGTTATGACTTCATTCTCGGGATGGACTGGTTAGTCCCCTTTTGAGCCTTTGTAGACTGCTATCACCGCAGGGTTCATTTCACATCACCAGTGGGTGGAGAGTTTCTATATAAGAGCGAATGGGATATTCAGGCAAGTCGAGCTAGACCAGAGCATCATGGGCGAGGTGGAGTCACAGACCAAATTGCGAGCTTATATCTAGATGATCTGGGGACTTGTCAGACAGTTTTCTCTCCAGTTGTTTATCATTTCAGGGATGTTTTCTCGGATGAATTTTTAGGTCTACCTCTAGTGCGTGAGGTGTATTTCAGTATCGATCTTGTGCCAGGAGCAGCACCGGTGTCTATTCCTCTTTATAGGATGGCCACGCCTTAGTTGCAAGAGCTCTAGAGGCAGCTAGAGGAGTTACAAGTGAAGGGATTTATCCGACCCAGTACTTCTCCTTGGGGTTCTTTGGTCCTTTTTGCGAAGAAAAAAGATGGTACCCTCAGGCTTTGCGTGGATTGTCGGAAGCTTAAATAGTTGAAGGTTAAGAACCGATATCCATTACTGAGGATTGATAATCTGTTTGATGAGCTTCGTAGAGCATGAGTGTTCTCAAAGATTGACTTGAGATTAGGATATCATCAGCTACGCATGAGACCATCTGATATACCTCTCACGGATTTCAGGAGTAGGTATGGTTTATATGAGTATACGGTTATGCCGTTCGGACTCAGAAACGTGACAGTAGTTTTCATGGCTTTGATGAATCATGTGTTCCATCCGTATCTTGATTCTTTTGTGTTTGTATTTGTGGGCGACATCTTGGTGTACTCTCACACTCGACACGACCATGCCACCCATATTGAGATCATACTGAGTACACTGAGAGAGCATCAACTATATGCTAAGCTCTCGATGTGCCACTTTTTGATGGACCAGATTCACTTCCTGGGTCATATCATCTCAAAGGCAGGAGTTGGAGTAGACCCAGAGAAGGTGAGAGCAGTAGTTTCTTTGGAGATGCAAAAGAATTTTTTTGATATACAGAGTTTATTAGGGTTGGCTGGTTACTACAGATGCTTTATACTGGACTTCTCCCGCTTAGTAGTACCGTTGACGGGTCTGACTAAGAAGGGTGTGAAGTTCGTTTGGTTGGAAGCTTGCAAGACAACTTTTCATGACCTGAAGGGAAGGTTGACATCATCACTGATCCTAATACTCCCAGAGTAGGGGAAGAGATATACAGTTTACTGTGATGCATTATGGATTGGGTTGGGAGCTGTTTTGATGTAGGGTGACCAAGTTGTTGTGTATGGGTCTCGGCAGTTGAGGCCACATGAGAGAAATTACCCAACACATGATCTCGAGTTGGCTGCAGTTGTGCATGCATTGCGCTGTTGGAGACATTATCTGTTGGGAGAGCATTTTTTGGTTTTGAACGACCACAAAAGCATCAAGTGTATCTTTACATAGTGTGACCTGAATCTGAGGCAGAGAAGGTGGGTTGAGTACCTACAGTCCTTCAATTTTGAGCTTTCCTATACACCTGGTAAAGTTAATGTAGTAGCTGAAGCACTGAGCAGGAAGACTCAGATACAGGCAGTGCAGGAGGCTAGTGGTGAGTTGGAGCTCATGGCTTTGTTCTCTAAGATGCATCTAGAGGTGCATGACGGTCAGGGGCAGATTTATCATTCATCTTTAGCTGTGACATCTACCCTCCTGGATAGAGTGAGGATGAGTCATCTATCTAATTCCAAATGCCTAGTTCTATGGGAGTCGGTGTCCAGTGAGGACCCTCCTCCGGGTTGGACGATAGGCGATGATGAGGTTTTGCATTTCCATGGACGAGTATGGGTTCTAGGGGATATATGTGAGGAGATGATATGGGAGTTTCATCCTTCAGTTTGGGCAGTTCATCCCGGAGTTACCCAGATGTACCGAGATTGAGACGATTTTACTGGTGGCCGGGTATGAAGATAGAGATAGCTTGTTTGTTACGAGATGTTCCACCTATCAGTAGCTGAAGGTAGAGCATCAGAGACCAGTTGGGCTGTTACAGCAGTTACCCATCCCAGAGTGGAAATGGGATGATGTCATGATGGATTTCATGACGGGATTGCCGAGGTCACCTCGTGGAAATGTCACCGCATGGGTTGTTGTGGACAGACTCACGAACGTTGATCACTTCTTGCTGATCAAGTATACCTACGGTGTGGACGAGCTCAGAAGGCTTTATATCCAAGAGATCGTACGTTTTCATGGGGTCCCTCGTTCTATCATTTTAGATAGGGACACCCACTTTACGTCTCATTTCTGATAGAGTTTTCAGAGGGCACTGGGTACTCAGGTGCTTCTGAGCACAACATATCACCCTCAGAAAGATGGCCAGTCAGAGCGGGCGATATAGGTGCTAGAGGACATGATGCGTGCATGCATCCAGGACTTTGGGGCCTCTTCGGAGAAGCATATACCCTTACTAGAGTTTTCCTATAACAATAGTTTTCAGGAAACTATTGAGATGACACCATAAGAAGATTTATATGGTAGGCCACGCCGATCACCTTTGTTCTGGTTAGAGGTAGGTGAGACAGCTTTACTGGGGCCACATATCGTGCATGAGACATCTGAGCAGGTCCAGTTGATTCAGAGGAGGATGGCTACCGCGTAGTCTTGTCAGAAGTCTTATGCTAATCGCCGCAGACGACCTTTGGAGTTCATGGTGGGGGATCATGTTTTTCTACGTGTTTCGCCGAGGCTGGGACACAAGCGGATCAGGACACAAGGTAAGCTTTCACCAAGTTATGTGGGGCCGTTCGAGATTCTGGAGAGCGATGGGCTGGTTTCCTATCAGTTGCATTTACCGCAGCGATACTGAGCCATGCACGATGTCTTCCACGTGTCTCAATTGCATCGCTATCATTCAGACCCGTCTCACGTCTTTCATCCTGAGGAGGTTGAGATTCATCATGATGCATCCTTTGAGGAGCATCTGATCCGTATCATTGAAATTAGCACGAAGGTTCTCCGATGCTGGTCAGTTCCTCTCGTACGGGTGCTATGGGAGCATGGCCAAGTGCAGGACGAGACCTGGGAGCAGGAGGCCAACGTACGTTCTCATTGTCCAGAGCTGTTCTAAGATTTATCTTCTCCACCCATGGATGGGAAATTCGGGGATGAATTACTATAAGGGGGGAAGTATGTAAGAACCTGGTTCTTAGTTTTGAGGTATGAGCTTCTTCTTTTTCCTTTTCCTTAAATGTTTTTGAGAAAATATGGAAAATGGGGGAAAATCCTAAATTTTGGAACTACACGCCGTGTACTTTTTCCACACGCCATGTACTTCTGGCCGTGTGGGAATGAGTATATGTGGCGTGTAGCCATGCCGGTGACGAAGGGTGCAGGAACCGACTACGCGCCGTGTAGTGGTACCTTACACGCCGTGTAGTCAGTCGACAGGCCTTAACAGTATTGCGGTGGAGCATCCAACAGTTGGGCGACAGTACACGCTGTGTATATTAGAGTACATGCCGTGTTCTCATGTCGACGGTTGAACAGTGTGGCAGTGCCGCCAAGTAAACAGTTAAATGAAATATGTACACACCGTGTACTCAGAAGTACACACCGTTTACTTTGTTTTTTACGCTTAAAACAATAAGTAGCCTCCTCATTTGGTAGAGGAGACACTTGAGCCGATTTGGATCCAATGGAGGAGGCCGGACCTTTGAAGATCCACCAGGTGTTCGTCTGGAATCTGATTCGTCTTTGGATGATCTCGTTGGAACCACACAGGTAAGCCCTCTCCTCTCCTGGTATTGTTCTTACCAATTCTTCCCAAAATGGAAGTTATTTATGTTTGAATGGGTTTTGTTCTTCGTCATATCTATGCCATTCTTGGGCATTTCTGGAGTCGGCGTTTGGGTATAACATTTTTTGGCATATAAGGTAGGTGGCTTGGTGTTTATTTTCCAACTGTCGTGCGTGTTTGTGCATTTTTCTGCCAGAAACCCATGTTGGGGTGTCATGTGGCTGAGACCATTGCTATATTTAATTCCTAGAATTTCATAGGTGATTAAATTGTGATAATAAAATGCTGGTTGGGATCGTTACATGGATCCGGAACCACCCCGGGGGTGTGTTTCACTATTTAGCCGTTTGGACAGGATACCCGAGTGTATGCATTTAAAGTAGTAATCATAGAATTTCCTTGAGAGGAATTGATTGTTTACTGCATTTTGACATGTTAGAAATGGCCTGGTTACCTGTTTAGCCTGAGGGCATTGTTGTGATTAGCCTGCGGGCACTACACTATATTTGCCTGACGGTGTGAATGTATTAGCATGAGGGTAACATCTTATTTCTCCTGAAGGAAACCTTTCATTCCTAAGGGCTTGACTTCTGTGCCTGAGGGCGAAACTTCGTATGCCTGAGGGAGAGATTCTGATACACATGAGGTCAATGCCTGAGGGCGAGATTCTTTATAGCCTGAGGGCAAGCCTAAGGGCGTGGTTTACTATTATAGCCTGAGGGCACGGTTCTGGTTGGGCTGAGGTGTTGGTGCTGTTTAGCACAATAATGTTACAAAATTAAATGAATTAAATGAATAATATAATGGAAATTTAATTTTTATGTTAGTTACTTTTTTATACTACATTCTTTATTGAATTTTACTATTGCTCATTATTGTTGCATGATTACACGCAGTTGGGCACGGGCCTTTGGTGGGTGCCTACTGAGATATATTTCTCACACCCTGTTTGGGTCGTTCTTTTTGGCCCAAATAGATTATGTTGTTGTAGGTGCAGTTACGGACAAGAGTCCCTATACATGTACTTGACTGTTACTAGGGAGTTGGAGGGCATGGGACCCAGCCTAGGCTCACGATGCCGCTACCAGTTGTTTTCTTTGTTTTGTTGTACTCTGCATTTTGTTGTACTGTATTGATGTATAACATGCTCTGGCTGTTTTCTTAGTACTTGAGGCATGTAGCATCACTATTTATATACTGTTGATTATTTCATTTGTGTATGGTTGACTGCTTCCACTATTTTTTGTATGTTTTATTTAAATTCCACTACGCTATACTTTGACAAAATGAGGGCATAGTTTCCCCACTATCAGACCCGGGCCCTCGTTGCTCGTCGGCAGCCTCTGGCATTTGGGGAAATGCGCTTGAGGTCACGTGGAAAACCGAGTTCAGGGCACCCGTTGCGTGGCACCTGGGGCCGAGACGTTACAAGCAGTCAATGTATACCCCTGATCATATGAACTTGGATTCACCCAAGTATTTTCATTTACATATTTAGGTGAAGTATACTTATCTTCTTAGCCTTATATTTTATTAGTGACTAAATGTGTTCCTAGATCAATATTTATAAATTTAGGCACATCATATTAACCATGAATTTATTAATGTGTGACCATTATCCAGTGAATTAGGAACATCTATATGGCCTTTCATAATTTGAATTAGAAACATTTTATTAACTCTATATAGGGAAAAGACAAATCATTTTATGTCCCCTCATTTGGATATGTAATTCATTTATTTTAATTCTTATTTGGGTGATTCAAAGTTTTAAGATTTCACATATTTTGTAAATGAAATCATCATATATATAAATAAATAGGGAAAACAAGACATCTATCTATAGATTCTCTAGGGCTTATCCCTCACATGGTAGAATATAGATCTCCTAATCTCAATTTAGTGTATAATGGTAAACCTATTTCCAATTGTAAATAATTTAGTATATTAGATAATCCACTAAGCCATTAAATTATAAATGGCTCCACCAATGTTAATAGACACAATAGATCTAGGTGTACCCACTAACATAAACCCCTTTCTGTCATGTATTACCTTGATTAAAGGTTTATCCTCCTTGTCCCCCTAAAAATTTATACCAAAATGGATTTTCAATCTTATATACCTATAAATAATAGGGTCCTGCTGAAAGGAATAGTGGTGAATCCATTTCCTGATCATTCATTATAAATCATCCAACCTAGGATCAGACCTTATCATCTTGAGTATATATTGGATGTCCTTTTCTATCAAATGGGCCCATATAATTTGTGCTTCATTAAAATTTGCAAGTCTCATCCATGTTCCAATGGATGATATCATCATGATTAATCATTGATGATTATGGGACACCCAAATAATGAATATATGCATTCATTCATAATCCCAACCATTCTTTCTCATCTCCCAAGCAACACATATTTTTCATCCAAGGTGTAATCCTGAAAGCATATATCCATATTGGGAAAACATCATAGCCCACCCAATAATAAATTCTCTAAAATGGAAGCCTCAATGTATGGAACTGGTTAATACTATTCTATATCACTTTTCACAATATATAAATCCGCACAACATGAAATTTAAATTCATGGAATGATCTTAATAGATTCTCATAATATGTGAAACTAGATCTATGTTGGTTTTAATTCCATTATTACAAATACAAATGATGCATCTATTATGTCCAAACCCAACTATCCAATTATAATATCTAAATCTGTGATATTCCCTCTTTTATATCACTATTTATTTTCCAGATGAATACATTCTATTAAATAAATGTATTTGTTTATCATTAATGACAATAATATTTAGAATTAGTTAAAATAAACAAGTTATAAATTTAATATAGGCTACGATTTTAAAAACTCATCTATTTTTATCCTAAATATGATCCACAACCATAAAAAGTTACTATAAATGAATATACTATAATAGATAATTAATAATGAAAGTACGACTAATAAAAATTAATCAATTATTAGAAAACAAAAAAAACTCATTTTTTACATAGACCCAGATGATCTATAAAACCATGTCTCTAGTAATATCATTGTTTATCTAGGTTAGGTAGTTAGAACAAAAAATTAATTAATAAATCAATGTTATAATCTTGTGTTCTTATATCAATTTGAAAATAACATTACAAATCATGCCTTGGTTTATGAGATATGGATTTATTTTATACATAAAGGAAATAATAATTATGAATTGAATATGGTTAACGAATTGGTTTAACAAGGTAGTGATCATATAATTATAGGAGTAAAATAGATATTGAGGAATCTGTGTAATGATAAGGGGACAATGTTTTAGAATAGGATGAGGATAATAGCCATTGTTTATATTCATGAAGAGGGAATATACTGTAAAAATATTATTTGATTAATATACTAAAATCCAACCAAATTAAATTAGTCTTGAAAAATCATATTAACATTAATATATTTTAAATGGATGAGTAGAGTTAATTTTTTTACCTTTATGTTTATTAGGATGTTTCTATAAAAAAACTCCCTGATTTGAAGTATTAATTTTCTAAGATAGTATTTCAAACATCATTGTTACTTTAGGAAAATAAATCATCCATAATATCTTGGCATGATGAATAGTATGAATTCTTAGTTAAAAAACATTTTATGTTATTGTAAATTTTATAAATTATATCTAGATGTTTTTAATTACATAATTATTATATTATTAAATACCGTTGACATATTTTTTTACATCAACCAAAAAATCACATTCATATAGTTTTATAAAAACTCTATAATGTGAATTTCACCTGAATGATATGGTTGAACGAAATTACCATTTTTTATTCCAGAAAACATAGATACTGGAGGGTAAAATCATAAGCCATCATAAATACCTTAGATATTTACCTAAATAAACTAATTTTCAAATGTGTTGAGCGTTTAAACAGAGGGAGATAGCTAATATTAACATAACCAAGAAGAATTCAGGAAACTAATTTATAGAAAATAATATAGAGTGATTTTGAATGGTTTAAATTAATTGAAAACAAGACAAATATATATTATTTTTTATAGTTTTATTGTGTATGAGATTCCATGACAATATGAATGAGTCTGAAAATAAGGCTGTAAAATAGATCTTCTATTATATTCAAGGAACTTTGAAAAATATTTGATTTTATTTTGTTGATTAATTTTTTACTATTTATATTTATTAAAATTAGTATTTTCAGGGTTTTCAAATGGGTTTAATAGGTAATTTTATAACATGTCGCTTTATTATTTAATATATGATGTCTTGGTCTAATAAGTAGAAATATTTGGCTATATTTTTCATGGTTGAATCACAATATGTGGCAACAAGAAGTTATTACACTGAATTAGTTTATATGAAATAAGGAATAACTAATTTTAATATCACTTTAAATTGACATATGATCCATTAGAATATAACAAGTTCTATTTCGTTTCCTAAGAACCCAAAACATACTCTATAATCTAAACACGTATATATTCAACACCACTTCTTCCAAGATCACACACATATAAGATATATTATTCCCATGTTTATTAGAACTAAACACCATATAATTGATTTTTTTAACCTCTATGTTACAATAATATTGACTTTATCGAAAAAATGTTCGGAATCATTGGTTTTATGTGACAAATTTCCTATTCTTATTTCATTATCTCTTGTAATTGAAAAAATACTTGATAAATGGGGAGGAATTTTTTTAAAACTATGATTACTTTAATAAATTTTATTAAATATTATTTATGTCTATTGACATGAAATTATTTGAGTTACTACGAAAATAGTTTTGAACTATACCTAAAATATGTTTTTTTGGAAGTCTATTTAATAGTACATTGATTATAGAAGTAATTATTTACATTAGGTTTATAGATATATTTTAAAACTCTCAATTAGTATTTACTCATATATTTTTTAAAATTTACTTTTATAATTTATTAAATTTTTATCATACATTTTTATATTCATGATTAAAATATTATATATTATAGAGTGCATTATTATGTATCTCGGATATTACTAAAATAATTGACAAATATCTTGTAATTTTCTATATTTATGTAAGATTTATTATATTTCATGATTTTGACCGTTTTTTTGATCAACTCTTATGGAAGGGATAGTCGTTCTATTTATAAATGAATAAAATTCATTAATATAACATGTTTATTATATAAGAAGTAAAATAAATTATTTACGACATCATTTAGAACTATAATATATAGAAAAATATCATATCTATACCTTATAAGATAATTTTATAAAGGATTATTTCTATATTTAATATGTTTATTATTATAAATAAATATCATTTTACTTTTCGTAAAGGTTGAAAGTGTTTTTATTCTAATAATTATATTTCATTAAGAAGAATAAGTGAATCGTAGGGGGGACAGACATATATTACGATAGAGAGTTTTGGTCGTATATCTTTATTATATATTTTAAGGTAGAGTAAAATGTATTAATGTTACTAAAAGATTTATAATATTTATAATATTGAATTAATAATTTGTAAATATATATTAACACTTAATATTCCTTATATTCCTATTATTTTATTTATTTTTTGGGAAATCCTTAAATCATTGAGATATGAGAAGAATAAGTTTTACTTTGATTATGTAGAATAAGTTTATATTATAACATGTTTACTGAGTTAATTTTTGATGACTATAAAGAGTGGAGACTAGTGATATTGATGGATACTAGTTATCTGAATATAGAACTAATAATAAATGTCATTGGATTTTTTATAACGTTTTTCCTTTTAAATTTTATGTAAACATATAATTTCATTAGTGGGTTTTAATTATAACAAATGGTTGATTGTTGAGTCAAATAATTGTTCTCAACATTTTTTTTGAAATCATAATACACCATGTTAAATTTTTTCTAACGTAAATATTTTTTATATGTTATCCATTTATTGTTCCTGGCATTTGATTTATTTTTTAGATGAATGGAATTATCCATTTCATTTCTAATTAATCATAAAATCACACTAAACATTTTAATGGATAGAAATATTCTAATTAAAATGAAATTATAGTTTAATGTGATGATATCAGATATTAATAATTCATTTTTTAAACATTATTTATAAATTAGACTTTTTTATGGAACAAATAATACAATATTAAATAAAATTAATACTGAATTATTCTATTGTGATTACATAAATCATATCACTTAATTGAGTACTTATACATACATGTTACTTGTGTTTTTTTCTTGAAGATTAATTTGTTTATTTATTATTTTAAATTATCATTGTTTTACCATTATATTCAATGATATAGATATTTTTGATTTATATGATTGAGGGTGGGGAATATGTTTCTTTAGGCCATTGTGGTCATTGAGGTTCCATGGATAGAAATATCCTAATTCCCAAGAAATCATGTTTGATGATGTTTAGTATTGAATTTTTGTTGATTATACGAATCAGTGATCATATTTGTGCTAAAACATACTATTATTGATGTTTGACAAAGATGTTCTAGATGCATAACATATTCCTTCTGATTGAGAATATTGACAAATATCCTAATATGAATATTTAATTCCACAGAAAAAATAATCGATTTTCCTTTTATATTTGGAAAAAAATTTCCTAGTAATTGTATTTATATTATATATAATATCATTTATAGGATTCTTGGATTGTTATAAAATACAACGTCATTTTTTACAATTTTACAATATTTAATTTTTGATTGATTTATAAATTTGGTTTATTTTTTTAACATACACTATTTTTTTTCCTACTATGTATTTATTTTTTTAATTTTATTAGTTAATGTATATTACTCTTTAAAAACATAATTTTGGATCTAAATTTTTTAAATATCTTATTTACTACCATATCCATACATTTATTATCAGATAAAAATTACCTCTACTAAGGTGTATCATTGGGACTACATGGATCACTTGATTTTTGTGTACGACTCTCCCTAAACCCATGATATGGCATATTTTACTCAGATAAAGGGTGAAGGGGAAAGATATCTATGGAATACTAGAAAAACATGGGAATTGTCTATTAGAAAAAAATATATTTATGACTCCATTATATAAAACAAAATGGATACTCTTTGAGCTCTCATGAACTTACCCATTCATTACATAATAGGTGAGTAAATTTTATGATTGGATTTTTCTATGTACTGGATATTCCTGTTAGTAGAAATACATAAACATAGTTCACTAAGGATAACTGAAAATTACAAAAACAAATTACTATTAAACATTAAAAATTCCTATTGATTTCATTTAGAATCATGTGTTGTGGATTGTTTTTGATAATATTGAGAATTTTAAATTAGAGTCAAAATAAAATAAAACATTCAAAAATATGACTTGTTTATATTTTTTATGTAATTGATAAATATGAATATTTATTTGTAGAACATAAATATGATTATTTAAAGGAATTAAATATTGATTTTTTTGTTCTTCATAGAATTTCATCATGAAAATTTAGAATTTGAAAAACAAAATTACATTAATTTAAATAAAATTTATATTTTAAAAGGATTATTTTGAAACCTACATTTTAAAATGAGCTTAAAATGATTAATTGAGAAATTAATTTTTAATGAATTTGTTAGAGGATTGATTTTATGTTATTAGAGGAAAATTTTCATTATTCATAACAATTTATAAAATAAAAAATAAAATAACTATTTGATGTTTATAGTTAGAGGATGAAAATAGAAAATCACTCTACTACTGGGATATATAAGTCTACTACCATTAAACCAAGGGATATATTGATTGAACTTGTGAAAATGGGAGAATAAAAAACATATTTAGCTTTAATTCTATTATAAAAATCCATCTCCTTACTACAATGAACCTCCCCCTATCATGCATACATCTGTTTGTATGGTCGACCACCTAAATATAAATACAATACATGATCCATATATTCATAATAATCCATTATATCTTTCATATATCTACTATGTTTACTGCATTATGCATTCGAATAATCAACCTTGGAAAATTACCACAAAATCCCCTCCACTGTTGTTCCAATAACTGTGATACAATTTTTCACACTTTATCATCCATAATAAACCACATTAACACCCATTTCTCAAGAAGGTCAAAAATTCATAAAATAGTATAAATTTATTAAGGAAGTGTTTTCAATGAAGATTTCATGTTGAATAATATGATGATGTATTAGATTGGGCTATTTTATTCAAATAGAAATTGGTGCACAAGTGGATTAAATCTATGAATATATTACCCTGGGTGTCTTAGTACAAGAATTTATAAAATAATTTGAGGATATATTTATTTTATCGGAGATTCCACGAACCTCCATTAAGAGTAGTGGATTCAATACATCATATTTTATCGTTTATTTTTATATAATCTTTTTTATTTATAATCTTTCAAAATATAAAGCATAAAATTATTTCTATGGGATATAAATAATGATTTGTAATGAATATGTAAAAATAATTATATATATAGTGGAGACATAATCATTTCATTCATGCCTATATCCGCCACATATAGTGCTTCTATTACGAAATCTTGGTGATGAAGAGAATACACAATCTATAAATGGGAAAGGTAATAATCAAATTAAGGATGTACCATTTATATAGGAATACATTGATATATATCTAGAGGATTTACTTAGATATAAATTTCAGCATTAAATTGGTTTCTCAATTGGTTTAATTATAGAATCTATACCTTTATCAAAAAATTATTACAAAATGGTCACTATAGAGTTTGTGGCGTTAATGTTACAAATATTGGGGTTTCGGTGTAAGGGAATTATACACCTAATTTTTTCCCCAAGGAAATCCCCTATTATTTTCATTAATAATAATCATCGATCAAAAATAATGTGAAATTATAATAGTGAAATAAATTTTATTAAAGTAAATAACAATTATCTTCTATAACACATTGATGAATTGTTCGATCAGCTTCATAAGTCTCATTATTTTCCAAATATTTACCTTCATTATCATTATCCTTAATATCATGAAGATAAGGAATTTACTGAGAAGAAATAATTTTGTTTTATTTTGGTACATTTAATGTTTACATTCGTTCTATTTGGATTGATGAATATACTCCAATTTTTATAGAACCATTGAATAGAGTATAGATAGAATATCATTATAATTATATCAAGGGATTTATTGATGAAATGTTTTTGTAATATAAAATATATAAGGACTATGAGAACTATATACATCTTATTCTTAAGACTATTTATATAAATAGATATATGAAAATTTTAGCAACTATTAATTCTGGAATTAGAATGTTTTTCCTTAGTAATATTCTCTATAAAGATGTAATATCATTTGATCATATAGAAGAAACTAAATAAAAAATGGCCTACAATAACATACATAACAAAGGTACATCATTTCCATTTATTGGTAGTTTACTATAAATTATTTTATCCTAATTTTTCTTTTCTGGATAACCTGTTAAACTAGTACGCTTTTAAAGAAGTTATATTTACATGGGAGAAAGAATGTGAATATTGTTTTTGAAAAACTAAAGAGGATATTGTTCAATTATTCAATATTCACTAGACCATTAGGAAAGGAATTATTTGTTATATATACTTATGAATCAAAAAAGGGACACTATTCTGTCCATATATATAATGATAATGTTTTTTCTTACACACAAATGTAGTAAATTGATCATGAGATTTACTATTCAACCCATGAAAATAAGATTGAATTAAAATTTTTTTCTTTCATGACATGGATTCATTATCACAATGGTTAAATATTTACTGTGCGCATAGATCGTATGTTTTTGAAATATTTCTATTCAAAATATCAAGTCCAACATAAGGCTAGTAAAGTGGCTTCAAAAAAATCAAGGATTATTACTGATCAACACACCTCACCCAATAGAATTTTAATATGGTATAAAATACATTATGAATAAAATATTCTATATTCTTGATAAAAATTAGTATTAGTAGGGATCATATGCCCATGGATTTAGTGAAAATGGACTTGGGAGTTATTGTTCATGGAGAAACATCAAACCTTTTCTAAATGATTTCATAACCCTATTTAATAAAAAATATAAAAAGTTCTCATCCATATGATGAAATTATTAAAAAGAAAATAAAATCAATGAATGATTGGAAATTTTAGTATATTATTATCTACAACGATAGTGTTCTAAACTTTGGAAACCAGCTATGGATTCTTTATAATCCTAACATGAAAAGAGAATCATTAGTTGATTATCTCAATATGAATTTCTCTATACACTCAAACAATACTAGGATGTCTATATAAATAATGGAATAATATTGGTGGATGTTATGATGTGGGAATTGAGTGACTATGAATAAAGATTCTTTATTCATTAACTGGTTATGATTGTGAGATATAGTTCTATAGGATTCATGAAAGGTAAAAATATTCTTATATGGAAATCGAAGGAAATCACAAAGGTGGTTTTCACTAAATGTCTAAATACTCCAAGAAATGTTGATGAAATTTGGGTTATTATTCATTGACTTACCAGATATGCACATCTCCTTACTATAGTAGAATATTTATCTCTTGAGTTAATCATAAAACTACTTATTAAATAACTTATAGGACATAATGGTGAACTTATTAAAATTCCCACTAGTGGAAATAAATTTATGGTATCATATTTTTTTTTGGAAATTTAACTTCGGTCATAATAAATGATAGTGTAGGATACATTATAAATAATTGTTTTGACATTATTTTTATTGGTAAATATGCATAAAAATTAACTAAAATGTTAGTTTATGGTGTGTTTAATATCATATTTTATAAACCAATGATAAAAATAATTTTTTTACGCTGATTTTATTGTATAAGTGACATAGAAATGATATCATATGTATCTTAACATTAGTTATTGTTAAATTTTACATTAAAATTTTAATAATTTAACATGGTGAAAACTATAAACATATATTTGACATTAGTTTTTATGAAAAAATGGAATTAAAAAGATCATTTGAAGTTAGTTATTAAATTCCAATGACATTTAAAATCAACCTCAAAAAATCATATATGGTTTTCAACATCGAAATTATGTAATAAATAATGTTGAATGTTCTTTTAAATGTTGGTTTTTAAAAAGGAGATAATCCAAAATCCAACTGGAAAAATAAAATAATATTTTCAATGTCTGTTTTATATAATAAAATATATTTAGTTTTTTTTTAATTTTATTTTTTACATAAAACCAATGTCAAATTTCCACCATCCAAATGATTAAAATTTCATGGTCATTTTATATATAATAACTGTTGTTAAAATAATGAGTAAACACCTCCAACAGTAATTTTTTAAAAATCCAACATTAAAAGATAATTTTTTATAAGAAATAGAAATCATTAAAGACCTCCATATATAAAAATGTGGGAAAAAAGAAGTTAAAACTGGAATCACAACATATAGAAAAGTTTATATATATATATATAAGAAAACACATTTTTAAAAACTAAATTTAGGTATAGTGTTATACCAACTGCAGTAATATTCATGACTCTTGTCTATTAGACGATTTTGTCTTAAATATAATAGAAATATATAAATTGATACTTTCGTTCCACTACTGGTCACTAGTAGGAATTAGTTTAACTAACATATTCTATTCACATTGGATCACTCAAACTACCCTATTTGTGTGACATCTTTTTCCTAGAAATCATGCAGTAAATATTTATCCCATAAATAATTTATTGTTAAATGTAATCGAAATCCATGGTGTAATGTAATTAAAACCCAAAATGAAAAACAAAATGTCAGATTTATATTTAAAAAAAAGTTACATAAATTCGTAAAATAACTATTCAAACAAACCATATATCATCTGAATGAAATCGGAATAAAGTAATAATCAAATAGTAAAAGGATATATTAAAATGAAATTTATTAAAATAAATTTTATTTTTTTTTTAAAAATAATACATATATATATAATTTATTTTTCTAGAAACATTTCACATGCTTACATATGTTAGATTATATATTAGTTCAATACTAATATATATTTTAATGAAAAATGGATAAATTTAATTCCAATATGTATTGATTAAAATAAATACATGATATATACTAATATTAGTTCTTAGAAATTATTTTTTTCAATATATATAACCCAAATTAATACTGATCATTTATTCATATTATATATTTGTTCTAAATAAGAACACAAACCTTCGGTAAGTAATATTAATTCAGAACTAATATGAAGTTGCATTGTCTATAAAGGAACTAAAATGTTAGTTATGGTATTGATATTGTTCACAATATATATATATTTTTCACTATTTAGACATTATATCTCACAATTCTAGAAAGTTTATTTCAAAAATAAAAACTATAATATCATAAAACCACCTGAATAAAAATGTTGTACATGATGAACTATTTCTACATGGCTAGTAAAAAAATATGGATGAAGTCTATATTATTTGAAACAGTTCTTTTCCTAATTTCCAAAAATGAAAAATATATATTATTAATTTATTTTTCATAGAAGCTAACGATGAAAATAAATAGGTAAAATATATTTTTCATATACATAAATTAATAGGAAATTAATAATAATTATAATCTTTTTGTGATTATTTCTCATCACAACCTTCAAATAAATCACATGAAACACATAAGGAGATAAAACATTGATGCTAGAAGAAGAATAAAACCATATACAAAACTTATGGTAACAAAAAAGGAATAAACTATGAAGATAGAAGAGGGATTAAAAGAATTTGAAAAAATTACGTTTTTAGAAATGGACGATAATTAGGAATAAAACCTATAATCAAGGTCATTAATCAATAGTTATAGATTTATATGGAAGTTGAATTTTGAATGCTATAATATCTGCATCAATTGGATGTGTATGATGATATTTTAGCTATTAAACCATAACATGGAAATATAAACCAACACACACACACTCACACACACAATGACACATATATATAATATATGTCATATATTATCTAACAGAATATATATTTAATAATATATTCACATAGTTGAATTTTTTATTATTTTATTTTAAAAATTGATCTATGTTAATCAATTTCCATGACCTATATTTCAATATTACAATTTAAAAACCCATATAAAAAGACAATTATGAATAAAGAACAATTAAAAATAAATAAAACATACATATTTATAATAAATTTTAAACTCTTTATATACTCTACCTAAAACACTAGCTTAAGGAAAAGAACAATATCCTACAATCAAAACAATATACCAACTAAAATTATGAAACTATTTGTATAAATACCCAATTCATTATCTTTAAATAAATTATATATTCCAAAAACATGAGAGAGCTATAGAAAATAAATGATAGAAAATAATTATGTATAAAACTTTTACTCATTTTTAAACATTTACTAAAAGAGACAGACATAAAAAATGAAAGGCTTGTGTAGTGTGTAAATTAAACCATAAAATGATTATCTAAATAATAATTTTTTTAAATTTTATTAATGGAGATATACCCAATAATTCATCTCAAAATCATACATGTGAAATAATTTTCATATAAATGTAGAAAATGTGTAATTTCATCATTCATATACGACATGGTATCATTGAAAATTTAAAACAAATTAAATGCTTAAATAATAAATTGTGATATTTCAATATAAAACATAAAATAATTCATACAAATAAAAATATACAATAAAATCAATGACCTAGTTTTTATTATCACATACATGAATAAAACATAATAACCCCTTTGCACACATCCTACATTGTGATGAAAATATGGAAATAAAACATTAAATTGAAAATAGATACCAGCACACACATATACATATATAAAAAACAAACATTATAAAATCAAAATTATATTTACCATTACTTCAATTTATGGGATTCTATTTGGATACAATATCGCCATGTTACCATGGTTAATCCAATTCCATTTATATATTTTGTGTAAATGTCAACTAAAAAACATGTATGATTAAAACATAATTAAATTTAAACATTTTAATAATAGAACCATATTTTTTAAAAAGTTGATAATTTTTTTAGGGGAACCACCTAATAAAAAAAATATAAGTTTCATTATTTTTGGAAAAATATGCCTAACATCAAATGACATATAAATGTATAAAAATATTGCAATTAATAAAATTATAATGAAAATTACTTCATAATCATCTTATAGTTATTATCAATTAATGAATGGAAAAAACCAACACGAAATATCTGTATTCTATATTATATTATATAAATATAAATATATATATATATATGTAACTCAAGATATTTTTTTTTGATATTGCATAGTCATTGAAATGAATTCAGGATCTATAAGACCATACACACTAGTGGTCTAATAGGGAATAAGAATTGTGTGTAGATAACTAATTAAATTAGTAGTATAGTAAGTCACTTTATATCATCATTATTTAAATATTGGAAAATGGAATCATAAATTTATATGTAAAACAACTACAACACAAGGATACTAAGATAAAAAAGAATAACCATATCCCTTGTATATTTATAAAATATTAACAATTGATAGTTTCTTCTACATATATTCAATGTCATACAAATATCATAAAAAATATCATGGGAAGAAGATACCTAAGATATAATTTCATTGCCATCGTATAATCTCATTATTTTCTGAAGTTGTGGTTTATTATTCCTTTTGTTTCTTTTTTACTATTTCTATTAATATTATATAAAACTATGTAAATTATATTTCATAAAACAATATAATTAATTTTTAAACAAAAATAAATTATATTTAAAATGAAATGCATAACTCATATGATAGATAAATAAAAAGGATACTAACAAAAGAAAAAATTAATCTTTAAAATCTATAACTATATAACATCCATGGTAGTTAATTGAAGTATACTATATAGATTATATATATCATTTTAGAATATTATTACATGAATTAACTATATAGTTTAGTGATGTACAATATTGATAAAAATATGTAAAAATTTGTACACTAAACTATATATATGGGGATCTCTAGAATATAAATCATGTTATATGGTCAGTCCAAACGAGGAGGTGGAGGATATGAGTAGGCAGTCTCTGACGTCTAATAGGCTGCATAGGCTCAACATGTTGTGCAAAGTCCACAATCAATGTATATTGTTATCATATAAAAATTCCTTTTAAAAAGAAGGCATAGTTGATGAAATACTATTTTCCATAGAGTATTTTGGGTCTTTTGGATCATTTTTAATGAATTAATTTTTGGGTATCCTGATTTCATACTTTGAGGACCAAAAACATTTGTGACACTAATAACTTCCTCATGCCCTCTTATTCAGCTAGCTTATCCTATC
Organism: Viscum album; assembly: GCA_963277665.1. NCBI lineage: Eukaryota > Viridiplantae > Streptophyta > Magnoliopsida > Santalales > Viscaceae > Viscum > Viscum album. The sequence goes on from OY728128.1 coordinate 1,373,340,843, forward strand.
ATTCCTAGATTGGTATATAGGATAGAAATTGATCCCCCTTGGGTAAACATCCCCTAAATATCGTTCTCCTGAACACCATCTAGAAAATGAAAAATTAATAACTTATTCTAATATTAATTTTAATAATAGATACATTCATGGAGAATAAAAATTAATTCCTTATATTTTTTTAGCTAATACCCTATATTTCTCTATAATATACTTTTAATTTTTTTTTCTTATCTCCCTTTTCAATTTTACATAATGATTGAGGGGTGTGGAGGACTAAAGTGTACCTTTTTTAAAATATTTATAGATTGATCATTTAATTCATCAATCATTTCTCACTGTAAAGATATCTTCTAATAAATTATACCCTCCACATGAAAAAATGTGGGGGTATAAATTCTAGAACATGGTCTATTGATTTGATGTCATGGAGGCATGTAACATAAAAAATAATATGTAATCAATTAAAATACATGAAATTTTATAATATATAATGTTAATCATAACATTAATGATTAATCATGTATTTCGGTTAAAATTTTCTTCCATGTATTTATATCTAAAAAACATATATTTGAGGCATGTGTTTCCATTTTTTAACATCCCAAAAAAATAATTTTTTTGGTAGCTCAATTTTGTAATCTCCCCATTGAAGCACAGAAAAAGTTAAATTTCTTTTTTAAATTCATTCATTTTATCAAAATTGTTTTTCATAAACTATTGAATAAAATATATATTAATCATTAAAAATATTTAATATTTTAATAATGAGGTGAAAATAAATCAATTGGGAATTCCTATCATTATGGACTTCAAAAACATCCCTTTCTGTTAAAAATCAACATACATCTAAACCTGTTATCAAATTTTAATTACAAAATGAATCTATATATTGTTAATAATGGTAAAATGTGTTTCATCTTGTCCAATTTGGTTATTTTTTCCTTAAAATTAATAAGTATTCTCTACTCTCCATGTCCAAGACAATTATTTGGAAAATTTTTAATCTCTTGTTTACTAACTCTAGAATTACATTTCTTTATAGAATAAGGAAAATACACCTCCTTTTGGGTGCATAAGTTGGCATGTAATTAATTTTTGTAAATTAAACATTAAATTTCATATACCAATTATATTAAAAAATATTTAATAATATGATAAAATAAATAAACGTCAGTAAATGATATTTCACAACTATATCTTTCAATAATCTATAAAAATGTTATGAAATTTTTTATACCTATGAATTATTAGAATCTATAATATTTAAAAATAATGATTAAAAATATATGCTTCTAAACATTGGGTCATTCATGTGTACATTTCAAAACAATGATGTCATTATTCTAAAACATTAAATATTTAATTAAAAATATTAAATATAAATATTAATTTTAAAATTATATAAATGTTTTTAAATTTAAATATCATAGCTATGAAAAGTGTTTTCATATTTATAAATAAAATATATATAATTTTTAATTTTAGGGTTTTCAGCAAAAAAAATGTATAAAAATAACTATCGAATATAAAATTTAAAACAAAATTCATAAATATAATAAATATATATAATTTGACATCTAATTAACTATTAAAGAACCAATTTTTTTTGAATGATTATTTCAAAAGATAAATAAAATATAAATAGTTTATAGGATAGTTGAAATAGTAATTCAGGGTTTTCCATATGCCTTCCAAATGATTATTTTATATCACAAGGACAATGTCTGCACTATAGTTATTTTGATCAAATTTAATACATGTAAAATACGAATAATTCACAAATAAATTAATAGAATCATCATTGACATCACTATATAATTAATTATTATCCTAGAAAAGAAACTGGAAAACGGATCATTCTATGGATCAGTTACATTAAATATTATCTTCCCTTGTGTATCGTTGATAATAAGTACCTCTTTAGATCAAAATATTTATAAATTAGCCAGTGCAAACCCATAATAATCACGTTTCATAGAACTATTACTATCAACCAAGTTACAAATTAACATTGTGGCTCAAATTTTAGTATAATTAATTTCCTTATATACTCGAAAACTCTAAAATATGAAATAGGTTCAAAAAATTGGTTTATTTATTTTTCTCTTAAAAACAACAATGATTTAGAAACAACCATTAACCACACTAGTATGACTGATCCAATTACATTTTTTTAAATGTGTACACATTAATTAAAAAACTATAAATTGTTGTCACATTAAGATAAACTCCATTTTCCAACAATATCAATTTTTTTATCTAGAAAAGTTATCGATGAATTTATAATTACACTATGGAATAAAATTATTTTTAAATTTACTCATCAATAAGATATCACTTCATTTAGGGTATTTTACCTTTAATTCCACAATATGTAAGGATATATATTATTTAATATCATATTTTTGTTTAAAATGGTTAAATGGGAATATATCACTTCATCGCATTGAATACAATTGACATTTAATATGTGAATCCCTCTAACTTCACAATAAGAATTCATATGTCAAGATATAGGTTGACTAATATTTTCTACTTCATATGAATAATCCTTATAGAAATCAACGACACATTCAAATACATGTTTTTTATTAATAGATGCCTCTATTAGATATTTATTAATAACACTTCCAATCAAAATTTCCTTATATCTTTCAAAATGATACATCCAATGTAATTAAAAAGGATCATATATTTTAATATCATGTTCCAAATCAGTTATAAGTGGATCCATTCTATCAAAAAAACATAGGTGGGAAGTACATTGGTATAATATCTTCTTCATTTTTAACCCATATAAGAAATTTTTATAAATGTGTTTACTACATGTATATTTGATAAAATTATTTAACCTGATGATAGTCAATCTGAAAGGTGTCAAAAATATTCCATGTGATATGACTAGTTGGAGCTATTTCATCAATACATCGTAGTAATGATATTTCATTACTATTAATTTAAAACCCAAAATTACACTATACTTTTCACATTTTAATAATATCTACAACGTGATTAAATACAATGAATACACTGATAAAAAATCATCTTCTCACTTTTTCACAATGTTTGACAAGCCAGAGGTGAATATGTTATATTTTTAATCATAGTGGGAGAAAAATATAAATGTGTTCCCATTTATATAATATCCTATGTTTCATGAAATCTATCTATTTCTTCATTAATTTCTTAGATAGATCCAATAAAAGTGTCACATATGTTTTTCTCTACATTCACAACATCAATGATATGTTGTATCTCTAAAAATCACGAATAAAGTACCACTAAATAGAGATATTTTTTAATCTATTTTTATGATTAACATAACATCCATTCTTTCCAAATGATAAATAAATATTTTTCATCCAATCATAATATTATAGAAATAAAATTGGATTTGGGGGTAAATTCTATTATTTTAAACTATTAAATAATTTTTTTAATTAATAATTTGAATGATAAATTTTAATATATCTTCAGGGTCTCCTACAAACTAACCTTATTACATTCTATAATAGATAATATGAAGTCTCTTTTTCCTATCTGGTAAAACATTTATATTACTTAAAACACTATCTATGGCACTTTTAATATGAAGGAAAGTTGTTTGTATAAAACATTATAAAAACAATAACAAATACGCATTCTCATCTACATGAAAAATTGTAACACATGTCTTCCATAGATATTTAAAATCATCAATAAATGGTTAATCATTAACATCAATATCAATTCACAGATTTTTTTTCCAAGATGAATGAAACTTATCATAATTTTTTTTAATCATACATATCTATGGGGAAATTTTGTAAACTACCAAAACAATTCAATGAAATATGTTGGATAATTCAGCTTCAATATGGATTCATTCTATATAGGAAAATTCACATTCTAAAATTTCTTAATTCTCCACCAAAATCATGAAATGTTTTATCAAATATATTTCATTTTTTTTAATTAGACGGGTGATCCATGTTACCATAATATATTTTCTAATCTTTATTCCTTAGTAACATTTTTTCATCAATTGAATTGGAATAAAAATGCAATAAACAAGTAATTATTGTAAGGATACAATTTTATTTATAAGGATGTTTAATTATTATACATGAGATTGAATCAAAGTTGAATTATTTCAAGGAATGTTTTGGATGAAATTATTGGATGAACAGAAATTGATTTACAAGGATGTCAGATTCTAGTACTTTATAATATATCAAATTTTAATTTTTTATCCATATTATAGAGTGATGTCCCTCATTAATTACATTTTGATAAATATTAATATTCCTTGTTTCAAATTACACTGTAATTTGTGAATGAATGTTTGTTTTTATAACCCAATCACATGGGAATTATAATTTCATTACCTTATAATTGGAATCTGTAAGCCTATTTCCATTTAGAAGTATCTTTGCTAAACATTAAAGAAATAAATGGAATCTATTATCACACCAACCATATCATTAATTGATTTAAACTAATCTCTGAGCTAATACTAAGAATTTATCTTTAGAGAAAGATAAAAATAATGGTTCCTCAGAATCTCCGTACAATCATTTAATTGATATTATTGTCTCAATGGTTTCAACACCATCTTAATTAATTAATTATTCAATAAATTCCTTTGTCTAATTCTTAATATTTTTTTGAACATCAAAAATAGATTTATTTGTTCCTTAACCATGTTATATTTAATGAATATAATTATAGAGAAAACCATAGGAAATGTGATGATCCTTGATTTCTCTATAATTTAACATTATCATTCTCACAAATTACACATCTTTATTTAAATTTATTAGAAAAAATGATGATTTATTTTAGCTAATTAAATGAAATCATCATGTACATTTTTATATTAATCAATAGTTCTTCCTTAATTTATAAAATATCAATCCATTAAATATCTATGATCAAAATATATTATATGAATATTTCAGAACATATAATCATTTATATATATATATATATTTAAAAAATAACATATAATCAAAATTTTTTCAAACAAAGTATGAAATATAATGGAGTATTAAGAATCATATAAAAAATTACTCTCAGAATTTATTTTATTTAAATATTTATATATAAAATATGTTTTATGATATTTGTGAAGTAATAGGGAATATTTTTTGAAGTTTAGAATCAATTAATTAATGAATATAACAAAACACTAATACTTTAATACCTATATCATTCGTGATATACATCAATATTCCTATTTAGTTGACCTATAATAAATAATGTAAAATATAAATTCAAAATCTTCATTATCAACAACGAAAGTGAATTTTATAGGTTAAAAATGGGCTATATGAAGGATTTAATACATTAAGAATAAAATAAAAAGAACTCATTAATTTAAATCCACAAATATAATATTTTAATATGGGATTAAATTCATTTACTCATTCATTTTGACTATAAAATAAAATGAAATCATTTTTGAAATAAATAATATTATAATATATTAAATGAATAATTGTATCAAAATTATTTTATTCATAATAATCATTAGGAACACTAATACCATTTGATAATATTGAAAAATTTTAAAATTCCATTAAAATAATCTTACGAGATCTAATTTTTTTAATATCGATGAGTAGTCTAATTTATTATTATATTCTTGAAACACAAATAGTATATGGTTATTTCAATAAAAAAATCATAACATAAATGTTTAAAGATTTTAAATGATATTGGTTATCATTATCATCCAATATTTATTTTATTGAATTGAATTCAAAAATGTGATGTATTATATCATAAACATTTATTGAATTGTAATAAATTTATTAATACATACGTGACTCAATATTTTATTGATATATGTCATTATGATAAAAAAACATAGTAGGTAGAGTCAAACTTGAAAATGATGATGGACACTAGTTTCAAATTATAAAAATATATATATCATTTTTGAAATTAACAAAATAAAAATTAAATCAAATTATAAAAATATAAAATTATACAAAATTTACCACAAAAATATATAAATAAAAAAAATACTTATACAATAAATGAAAGGATAAAAAAATTAATATCTAACATATAAAAAATATTTATTCATAAATAAAAAATAACTTATAAAATTCATATTTTGATAATGTATAATTGATCCTGAATAAATATGTACTCCCTCGACGTCAATGATAGGGGGAAAATGCAATATTAATAAAACACATTTGTAAACATGAACAAACAAAAACCATCTACTGTGGTTAAAGGTATTTTAAATTATGGTTTTTTGGGAAATAAATATCCCCATGGATAATGGGAAAATGACCAGTGATGGAATATTGATGATATATGAAGGTGAAAGATTATTAACATTGAATAAATTCAGATTTTGATATCTTCAATTTGTTGATGGTTCTATTGTTTACCAAAATAGTTTTTTGATAAAATATAGATATATTCATCATAAATATTTTCCATAGGAGGAGATACCATGAATCAATGATAATAAAAAATATATTAAATATGAATAAAAAATAAGAACAATATCAATGGATGTTATCATGTGTTAGTGATTTTGATGGTCGGGGTAAAATCTTGATTCCGAAAATATGGAATCTGGGATTGGGAAGGGTGATACTTTTAAAGTTACATTTGTTTCACAAGAAACCCATGTTGGAATTTTTTTTAATTAGCATTCAATAGTGGTTTTTAAAACAATTGTAGAAAAAGTATATTTTTTGACTTTATTCTATTTTGAAATAACACAACCTTAAAAGTATGGTGTATCGCCTTTTATTTCAGATTCATAAAAAAAAAAATTAAAGGTCATACACATGATCTTTTAACATTATGTTATAGAAAAATAATGTTATGTCTGGATTGTTAAATCCATTTTTTCAACTAGTCTGTGTCTTTTGGTGATCCACCTTTTGTTGGAAAATTATTGAAAAATATTCATAAGGCTCTTCATGTCAAGATTCATAAAAACACCACAAATTATTCTTAAACTGATGGATAGCCCAAAAATAAATATCTAACATTAATATAACTAACCAATTTTTTAAAAATAAATTGAAATGAATGAATATTTTCTTTAATTAATTTTTTAACTTCAATGATTTTAATTTAAAAAAATCTTCATCTACGGTTGTGATAAGTAAGTTATTTGGAGTTGGATAGAACTAAATTGTTTTATTATTAAATACTAATATAAGCTTAAGAATAGTAATATTAAACCAATGAATAGTAACCACTATTTTTATATTAATTTTATAGGTATATAGGATACTGATATCTGGTTCGATTTTTTCAAGATGATAAAAAATGAGTTATAGATTTATAATTTTTATTTTTTCAATAAAATATGATTTTATTTAAAAAATAAATTAATAATATCTCTAAAATTATTTTAAAAAAATGGATTTCATTATTTAATTCTACACATAGAATAAAATTAGGTGAATTTTTAGGATTTTTCTGATATTCTTGATTTATTGATGAATAGTAAAATAATAATATATATGATAAAATAAGATTAATGCTAAATACGTGTTTTAATGCATCATAGGTTCTTTCTGGATGATGTAAGCCCACATTGTTTGAAATCACATGAAAATATTAATATTTTGGGTCACATTAATGATGGAAATTCATAATCTTGAGAAAATGTTTTAAAATAATGATAAAATTAATGATAAATCCCCCCTCTCCTCCAATATAAATACCATACCCATTCCCCTCTTCCTATCATAACTCTCATGCCTTGGGCAATGTATTTGTTCTTCAAAGTTCCCTTCCTGAGGCACTTCCTTACATCCATGACCTGATGGTCTCACCAAAAGGCCAAAACTAATGGCCTTAAGGGGGATCGTCTTAAGGAAAAGTGATCAAAAGATAAGAATCCCCTTCCTTTTACATGTGTTTCCTTTTCAATTCATTTTTTTTCTTATACTCCATTACCCTAACCTTTTTTAGGAGTATTAAATCTTCAAAATATTATGTATTAAATATTTTATCATGCTCAGATAAAAAAATAAATCATTTTTCTTATTCTCCACTTCCTCTTATTCTAAAAATAAAAACAACGTCTGCAATGTGCCGATTTACCACAATCATGGATGATATGTTTTCAATTTCCATTAGATCCTTAAAATATGATCATAAAACCCTGTTAATGCTTTAAACCAAATTTAATGTGTACTTAGTAACCTATTTTATGTACCGGAATGAACTTTTATGCATGACATTAAATTATATTATAAACATGTACATGATTATCAAAGAAACGCAAAGAATAATCTAATAAATTTCATTATTGTATTATCTAATGATTAATATTAAAAAATGATTAATAAATTTATTTATGGAATAATTATTTATACCAAAAACATATGAATACAATTTCAAAAAAATTATGTAAATTCATTTCCCTACAAAATGAAAATAAAATTAAAATGGTTATGAAAATCTTATAAAGAATGCACCCGAAAGAATGGAAGGAACATAATTTTAATAACTAATCGGTGAAATGATGTTATAAAATGTTCATATACAGTTTTTTAAACATGAATATTTTTTAAGATATTAATAACACTCTTTTAACTATTTTATATGACGTTTAACATGTTTTATGTATGAAAACCCTAATATAAGATAATTCCCAACAAAATTTCCATTCTATGGGTAAACATTATACTTCATTAATTATGTGGTATTAATAGTTCATTGTGATTAATTTGGATTATATTGTGTTTAATTATTTCATATTTACAATGTATATACATATTCCATCCAATCAATTTCAACTGTATGATATTTTTAAGGGGATTTTCTTCTAAAATCATCTTCTAAAACATTATGTTACAAAATAAAAGAGCAATGTTTTATGAAATTATTCATTTTTTGTGACTATGTTTTGGTTCTTGGGAATTTTTTATGATTAATGGTGGGACCGATATTTCCCTTCAATACATTGGGTATGCATACGTTGGTGGTTGTTCGTATGGTTACTCAATGTGTAGCTGTGATGGTTACACCATATGGTAGCCACAAGGGTTACATTGTAAGGTAATTATGAGGGTTACGAATCATAAGGTAGTGTGAGGGTGAATATATAAGTAATTAATTCCCCAAGATACCATTATGGCTCTATTTTTGTTCTATATGTTTTTTTGAAAATCTCATAGAAATCTCACGTTTCACAACGTATGTTTATATGGGTGTCAAGTATGACTTTTTTAATTTTGTACATTACAAGTATTCATGAACTAATGTATTATTTTATACCTTATAGAGATTTTTGTACTCATCCCAAGTTTTTAAATGATTTCACAGGTTATAAGGATGGGTAAGACTAACAATTAGGCCATGTTAAATGTTGTGAAGATTTTTTTAAAGAAAAATTATTTTATTTTAAAAATATATATAATGGAATAAATGGATACTATTTTTTTGGAATCTTACCTATATTAATACGATATGTTATATATGTATTATATCTAAATTCTCTAAAAATTTAAGCTATAAAAGATCCTCAATATGATATTATGAGATTTCTTGACTAAAATTCAATATTATGTAATGTAATAAGGACGAGTCCTTCTAATTGGTATCCGATGATGGTTTAGATATGTTTAGTGTTTAGGATGTTGTAAATAGAATACCATAAATGATTTTAACTCTATGTTTAATTTGAAATGTAATAGAATTTAAATATTACCATGTCTCTTCGACTAAGATATATTTTTTTAAAACGGTTTTCTAGAGAAGAAACAAGGAAGCTGAAGTGGATAGGAACCAATAGAATGACATCCTTCTGAATCTGCAACTCGGAATGATAGGGATTGGATCATGGAATTTTTCAATAGTAATGTATCATATAAAAAATTTAATAAATTTCAGTGGCATCCATGATAGAAAACCACCATAGATTCGATAATGGAATATTATGATAATGAAACATTTTATGATGGAACACCCTCATACATTCAGTTGATCTTCTCACCCAATAGTGTCTTAAAGATTTATTAAATCCCATGAAATGATATTTGATGATATGGGTTCTTTAGATAATAAAATGTTATGTCCTGCCACTAAATATTATGAAGGTGAAGTTTATCAGTGGTTGTCAATGGTCAAAAATATCATAGATATAGATGAGATTGATGAATTAGAGTGGGATAAATTTAAAATTATTTTCCTTGAAAAATATTATTCTATGGTGGTGATACATAGGATGGAGAAGAAATAATTTGAATTAAAAAAAGAGAAGCATTCAGTGGTTGTGTGTGATGAAAAATCACCCAACTGAGGAGGTATTCTCCATTTATTATTCTGGATCTTGATCGAAAAATCAGCAAATTTTACTCAGGATTAAAGCCACAGCACAAAGACTATTGGGCTATTGTAAATTCAAACGTAATGAGAACCTTTTTTGGTTTTCTAAGAGGGTAGTGTTTTAGTTTTTTGATGACCACATGCACTTTGGAAATAGGGGGATAAGAGGTCTAGATGTCATGTGATGGGTAAGAATCATTCAATGAAATTAATGGTAATAAATTCTCATTTTTAGTTTAGGAAATGTGTGAAAAAAGCACCTTGGGGAATGCCTTACCAAAATAGGGAAGTTGTTTTGATGTGTTATGTTGGGACTTATGGCCATAGATAGTAATTAAAAACAAATTATGACTAATCCTAATAACCAGTCTGTAAATTGTTTTAAATTTGATGGGATGGGTCATTATGAGAATGCCTTCCCTAAGAGAGATCTGAGTGATGAAGTGATGAAATATTATTCACAAAAAGGTTTAGTGAGATTCTTCTCAACTAAGTCAGTAGATTTCAGACCATCCATTGAAGTTGTATTAGGTACCTTGTTTGTTTACTCATATTTTCCTAAAGTTTTCATTGATACGGGGGCTGGAGTTTCCTTTATTTCTTTTGAATATTTTTTTAAATGGGAAGTATCACCTCATCAAATGAGACTATAACATAATTTTAAAAAACCAAGGTGAAATGTTATAGAAATAGTGATAAGAATAATCCTTCTATTATGGTATGTGTAAAGACATTACCTAAAAACCTTTTTTCCATTGGTAGAGTTTGGTGTCATTCAAGGAATGGAATGGATTTTTGTTTCTCATGATAACAATTAATTTAGTGCTACAAAAAAATTAAAAAGAGTTTCGGTTTTTATACAAAAAAGAACCCATACAATTGAGAACATATCAATAATTTTATAAGGTGATGGAAGATGGAAGTGAAAGTTATATTGCTCTTATTTTTGAATAAAAGGGAACTATTTATATTAATGATTTTCCTGTAGTAAATGAATATATGGATATGGTTTGTAATGAGTTACCTGGTGTCATACCTGATCATGATGTTGAATTCACAATTGAATTATCTCTTGATATAAGACAATTTCAAACCCCTCATATTGAATGGCTCATATAGAACTTACTGAATTGAAAAACTAGTTGGCAGTTTTTCATGATAAATGATTCGTTCGTCCAAACACTTCACTATGGGGTGCTCTTATTTTTTCATTAAAAATATAAGGCTCCATGGGACATTACATTGATTATAGTGCCTTCAATGAAACCACATTAAAAAAATTATCTTTTTCCTCGTATAGATGAATTTTTTGATCATCTCCTGGGAGCTCTGTAATTTTCCATGACTGAATTGAGATCTTTATACCATCAGCTAAAGGTGAAGCATGATGAAATCCCAAAAATTGAATTTTGTACTAGATATGGGCATTATAAATTTATTATTATTCTGTTTCTATTAACTAATTCACCATATGTGTTCATGGATCATATGAATAGAATATTTACCGAGTGGTTGGATATGTTTTTGGTTCTGTTTATTGATGAAATTATGTTATTTTTTAAATGTAAAGTGGAGAATGAAAAACAATTAAGGGTTGTTTTGAACACCATAATGGAAAATAAATTGTATTGAAAATTCAAGAGTTGTTGTTTTGGAAAAAAATAACATTCATGGGAACATTTGGAATAAGGATGAAATAATAGTTTATCACTTGTAATCAAAAGTGGTTGATGAATGGCCAATGATAGAATTCTTTGTGGGACTACAAAATAATTCTTGAGGTAACAATGAAATATGGGTTATTGATGATCGACTGACTAAATATACACATTTACTTCCTATTCAAGATACAATTTATTTGGATCTGATTTATCGATTTTACATCAAAGAGATTTTCAAGTTACATGGATTGGCTCTCTAAATTTTATATAACCAGGATACGAGGTTCACATATATCTTTTGGAAGGTCCTTCAAAAGTCATTCAGAAAAAATTAAATTTCAGTACAAATTTTAATCCTCAATCAGGTGGGAAATCAGAATGAATGATTTATATTTTGGAGGATATGCTTCAAGCATGTTCAAATGATTTCCATGGAAGTTTGTATTAATATCATAATTTAGTTGAGTTTTCTTGTAACAATGGTTTTATTCCTGTATACAGATGGATCCTTTTGAGGCATTGAATGTGATGTGGTGTTGAACTCTATCCTTTTGGGATGATGTCGGGGAAAGGAAGTTTATGGGACTATAATTAGTAGATTAAGAGGCTGAGAAAGTGAAGATGACCCAACAACACTAGAGGATAGCTCATAGTGTGACGAAAATTTATTCAGTAAACATGAGGAAAGTCTTTTATTTTGAGGTAGGTGATGTTATTTTTCTTAAAATTTCACCATGGAAAATGTGTTATGCATTTTGGTAAGAAAGTGAAGCTATGTACATAGTTCATTAACCTTATGAAATCATAGATAATTTTAGACCAGTCGGTTACTGAGTAGATTTTCCTCTTTGTTTATCTCAGGTACACAATGTCTTTCATTTTTTGATGATGAGAATTTTTGTTTCGGAATCATCTCATGTCTTAAGCACAGATGTAGTTTACCTAGAAGATATCCTTTCTCATAAATAGAAACAAGTTTAGATTCTTGATCGAAAAGAACAAGTAATTTTTTATAAGGTAATCTATTGGGTGAGGTTTTGTGGAGATACTGCATTGTTGAAGAAGCAACATGGATGTTTAAAAATTCTATAAGGGAAATGTAACCAAAATTGATTAATATGAAAATAAATAAGCAGATAAAATTATGAGGATTCATTTTCATAAATTTGGGGATAATGTAACACACAAAAAATTTTAGAAATAATTTGAAATGCATGAAACTATTTTTATGTAATTTTGTATCTTCTTTGATTTAAATTTCAAAAAACGGTCATATATTGTTCTGATTAGTATGTTATTCAGAGTGTGATAGAACTAACTTATGTTTTTGGAGAATAGTATCATACCATTATTAATAGTATTATTACCTTTATAAATTCTGAATCATATTATAATTTTATTTTTTTAATGTTATACGATAATGATATGTTGATTAATTTTTTCAAAGTGTTAAAAAATGAGTTATAGATTTAAAATTGTTATTTTATGTATAAATTGTAATTTTACTTAAAAACTAAATTATTAAATTCTATAAATTTATTTTCCAAAAATAGTGCTCATTTTTCTATTTTGTAGGTCAAAAAATGTTATGGGTGAGGTTTTGGGATTTTTATGAAAATCATGATTTTTTGATGAATGGTATAATATGATAAAATATGATAAACACTAAATACATGTTATAATGCATGTTAGGTGATGCAAGGCTGATGAAATCCTACATGTTTCTTAACCATACTATTTTATTACTATTTGGGGTTACATTAATCAATATTATTCATAGTCTTAAGAAACAAATATTAAAATAATTATTAATGTAATATAAATTCTCTTATCCCCTCAACTATAAATTCCACCCTCATCCCCCTCTTAATATCACACCTCTTATGCCTTGATAATTTTCTATTTTCTTCCAAATCCCATCCACAATGATCTTACCCAAGACCATGACCTTCATGTCTCCCCAAAAGTCCAAAACCAAAGGCTTTAAAGATGATATCAAGGATAAGAGATCAAGAGGTTAGAATCCTCTTCCTTTTTCATATGTTTACTTTTCAGTTCTTTTATTTTCTTATACTATCATCCACTACCCTTATATAGAAGCTATGAATTCCTAAAAATATTATATATTATGTATGTTATACTATTCATTTAAAAAATTCATCAACCTTATTCCTCAAATCTCTCTCTTATTCTAAAAAAACAACATCTGTGATGTGCTGATTTACCAAAATCGGGGATAATGGGTTTTCAATTTCCATTGAATCCTTAAAATATGATCATAAAACCCTCATAATTAATGAAATAGAATATAATGTGTATGAATAAACCTATTTATTATTCTAGAATTATATTCTATATATGAAATTAAATTATATAATGAATGAACTTCATGGTCATCAAAGATCCCAAAAAATTGATCTAAATAACTATCATTAATGTTTTATCTAAATATTTATTGTTATACATGACAAAAATTTATTTATGGTATCCTCTTATATTCAGGAAACATTTTAATACCATTTCATTACACATCTATAATTTCATTTCGTTATTATAAGAAAATCAATTACTAACCAACCATGAAAATCATGTAAAGAACGAACCCAAAACAATGGAAGGAACAAAATAATAATTACTAAATTGTGAAACTACTTCATAAACTGAACATATATGATCTTATAAACCTGAACATGATTTTTTACGATATTAATAAAACACTTTTAACCATTATAAAAAATATTTAAACAACATTGAAGTAAGAAAACCCTGAGGTAAGGGAATTCTTAACCCCAATTCCATTCTTTGGGTTAACCTTCTATTTCATTAATTATGTGGAATTAGTTTTTTTCTATATTCAATGTTAATTATATTATGTTTCATAATGTTTATTCATATTTTTTATACATATTCCATCCAATATATTAAGTCTCACTTCAATTAAATGATATTTTTTGGGGGATTTTCATTTAAAATCCTCTTTTAAAATTCTATTTTACAAAATTCAATAGAAATGTTTTTCAGTGATTATTCATGTTGTATGATTGTGTTATGGTTCTTGGTAATTGTTTATGATGAAGGTTGGTTCCTATATTTACCTATAATTCATTGGGTATCTATTTGTTGAAGGTCAGCCGTATGGTTACTTAATGTGTAACTTTGATGGTTACACCATATGTTATCCTTGAGTGTTACATTGTTAGGTATCCATGACTGTTAAAAATCATAAGGTAGCCTTCAGGGTTAAACTATATGTAATTAATTCCCCAATATTCATTTATGGTTAAATTTATTTTCTATATATGTTTTTTTAATTCTCATGGAAATCTCATGATTCACAATGTATGATTATATAGGTGACATGTATGTCTTTTATGATTTTATATGTTACAAGTGTTCATGAAATAATGTTTTCTTCCTATTTTTAATTCCCTTACTGAGATGTTTTACTCAACCTATGTTTTTACATGATTTTCATAGGTTTAATTATGCGTAAGAAAAATATGGAATTCATGTAAATTGTTGTGATGATTTTTCAATAAAAACATGTTTTTAAAAAAAGTATAATATTGTAGAAGAAATGGATACAGTTTTTGTGGTACATTATCTATATGAAATTGAAATGTTATGTATTTATTATCTCCCAATTCCTTAACACTATAAACATTAAATGATCCTCAATATGAAATGAAGTGATTTTTTAAATAAATTTCATGATTATGTAATTTAATAAGTCCATGGCATTATTATTATGAGATATTTTGAGGTCAATATAACATAACATTACTGGTTTGTGGGATAAATAATTACCTTTGGAAGAGTTTTCAAATAAAAATACCTTCTATTTAGGTATTCTAATGGTGTCATATGCTGTATTTTATTACCATAGAATTCATACTCAAACGTTTTGGGATAATGTTGGTGAACATAATATTATAGGCTAATAACTTTTTGAGGAAACAAATACAGAGGTAAGGACTATTTAAACACATATTAATGATCATAAAATTAATATAATGATCAATACTATTAACTGATGTAATTATTTTGAATTTCAAGTTAGAGAACCCACTTTCTTAAAGGAATGTACATCAAAGGGTGTTATAAGGTTCAATAAGAAAGGAAAATTGATCCCCAGGTAGAACATATATTTAAATTTTTTTAATAAATATTTATATGTGATTTTCCATTTACAAATACCATTGATCATATCTAAAATAAATGATGTTTCCCACATCTAATTCTTAACGTAGTACATTTAAATACATGATTCATGCTTTCACCTCTTTATAAATATTAATAAAACATAATCTATCATATTGGGAAGACATTATCTAGTTTATTGAAACTATATATAGTTTTTTAGCATTGGATGACAAGAACAGAAACATAAATTCAAAGAATTCATAAATTTTGGAAGAAATGTGAAAACCTAGGGATGTCCTGAACAAGAACCACCGACATTTTTTGAAAGAAATATCAATGAATATTTTTAAAATGAAATATTTGAATGATTGAAGAATATAAGTGTAAAGATTAAATTATAGTAAGTCCTAAATATTTTTTTATATAATGACAATATAATCCACTTGTATATTTATTTCACCCCAAAAAATTATAATATTATTGGATAAATATTGACTTTGATGTCACTAGGTTAAAATAATCCTAGAATGATTGTTTGAAACTATAACATAAAAATAAGGTTCTCTAAATAATTAAAAATATAGTAATAAAGAAATTATTTTCTAATTCTTTAATATATAATACACATTTTTATTATTAATTTGATACAAAAAAATATAATATCCTTATAAGTTAAAAGATACATCTTTACAAAAAATATTTTTTATATAAAATGTCATTATATTTTAATTATTTTAAATGATATATAATAATAAAGGTTTATAATTAATTTTATATATTTTATATCTAAATATGTGAATTTAAATTCATATAATGATGATTACTAGTTAGAGAGTTCAAGAAAGATCATTTTACTCTTGAAAAATATATTTTTTATTTAAAAAAATTTATCTCTTTTAATTGATTTATTTTTATCTACATTTCAACAATTTTTTGTAAAATTATTAAATAATTTGGATTTCATATATTTAATCAACATTATATATTTTTTAGTAGGGTAAAATTCATTTTTTTTCATAGTGAATAATTAAAATGGTTAAATAGGTTACCACTTTTATGGTTAAAGAGGGTTTATTAAGGGATCAACTAATGTGATAAGGGATAAATGGAAATTATACCAATCAATAATTATATTTTTTGAATATATTTATACCATAATTTTTATAAAATTCATTATAGAATCAATTTGGAGAAATTATTTTAAGAGGGGAGTTAATAATTATTTAATATTGTGAACAATTGCAAGTGTTCCACCACCAAAATTATAAAAGGTCAAATACTCCCCTCATAAAAATTATCCCAGAGTACCATTTAGCTCTAAAAACCCTCCAAATATATCCACCCAATATACTTATAAATGATTAAGTGGATCATGAATTCCCAAAATACTCACCCTAGTGTTATTAATATGATATATAAATGATCATTTTCAAAGAGGACCTAATAAGCCTACCTGAACACTATCATTTTGTTCTTATTTTACAACCTAAAATTAAATTATAACCATACAAATATATTGAAACCAATATATAAAATACACTTAGGTATTATTTTTATAATGGCATAATATTAACACATATCTTTCTCTATTAAATGAGGAACTAAACCCTTACTCGTCTATATGGTGGACTACCACCTCCTGAACCGATGCAATATTTGATATATCACATCCTCACATTTCGTTTCAAAATGATGAAAAAATAAATACATATAATTAAATTTATTAATATTGATTATGAAATTTAATTATATCATCTATCTCATTACCTTTACACACATTAAAAATTGATGACGTACTATGTAGATACGTGTAGACTATCACCTTTTTGAAAATTTGTGAATAATTTTTAGGTCTAATTTAGATGGATGATTCTATATTTTTATATAGTAAATTTTTATAATTTTTATATGATATTTAATAATTTGGAGATTATATAACTATTATGAAGACACAAGAACCAGAATGCCCATGAAAAATCATGAATCAGAAAAATTTTCAATTAATATACAAAGTAATGATATAAATAAAATATTATTTACAAATAGGTGATAAGATGTTATCTAAGGATACTATATCATATTATAGAAAATAATATTGTTCAAACATATGATAATAGAACATTTATAACCATTATACAATTGTTTGCTGAATGTTAAGCTAAGAGGAAGCATTAGGTAAGGGGGGTATTAATTCAATTTACATTAATTGAGTTATACCAAAAATTCACTGAATAAGTTATGGAAAGATTGTGTGTGAATTTACATATGATTATTTTATATTTTGTTTTCTCTTATATTACGTGGATTTAAATTTTTCACACATAATAATTTCATTGAAAATTTATTATTTCAGTGATATGGATTTCAAAAAGGATTGCGTCTCAATTTGAACTCTATTGTGACATATTTGGTATTATAAAACTTTTATATTTTATGTGGTGCCCATAATTCTTCATTTATATATTTAACATGTATATCTATTTATTCATCTTTATTAGTATTTAAATTCTTTATAATATTTAGGGTGTTATAATTTAAAATTTACTAAATAGTTATTAATTTAATTTATAGCATCCTTTTTGGGATTTTTTATATTTTTAATTTAGAGAGAAATTTATTTTATCCTTCATAAAATATTTTTTATCATTTCCTTTAGATATTTATGGAATTTTCAATTTTTTATTCAAAATTATATTCTATGTTTCTATTAAATCATTAAAAAAATTAAATGGAAATATTAACATTTATTTACTTTTGATCATGTATATTTTTATTCCCTGCACATGTATTTAAAACATGTTCTAAATTTTTTGATTTACTAAGACTAAATCTTAAGGAATATTTTTATCCATTAATCATTAAATGGGTTGAAAGGAATATTTATAATGTTTTCATAAATTTTTCTTTTCATCTGTAATTAAAAATATTAAAAGGAATATTTCTTTTTTAATGTATGCATATTTTACCATATTTTCACCTCCATAACCTTTTTCAATTTATATATTATTATATAATTCTTTAATAGTTTTCAAAATGAAATATTTTTAATCTATTTATATTTTAATTATTCACCTTTATTTTATTCTATTATAAAAAAATCAATATTTTATAACAAAAAACTAAATTTTTGATTAATTGATTGTCATATTTTTTCTATTGATTATTTTTTGGACAATGTTATTCTATTGAAAAATTCACTTCCATGTCATTATATTTTATTATAAATTGTTTTTTTCATATCCATAATTTATTTGGTACCAAGAATATGAATATTAGAAAAACTATATTCTATTTCAACATACATTTTTCCAATGAAATTTATTTTTTACATAGGGAAATATTTATATTCTGTCTTAAAAAAACATGATATATAATAATATTGAATATGATATATGAATTAAATTGATCATTCTGTATTTGAAAATTGCATTAGACATGTAATTACTAGTGGGGCCCAAATTACCTATCCCCTTGACATATCATTATGCCCATGAGAAAAACTATTTGGGTAGCCTAATTAAATGGGTTTTTTACATACCAACGTAGTGAATTATTCTATCATAGAATAAGGCCTTAACGTTAAGGTATCATGATATATGAGTTCATAATTACAAATATTATGAATTTAATTCAATAAGAATTCTGTTATTATTATCCATGAAATTATTACATTAATACTACACATCGATGCATTTCATGCTCAAGTTATTGATTAAATTGAATTTGTTTCAATAATTGACCTTTCCCTATTGATTATTAATTATTTACTCATGAAATATCTAATTGTACATAACCATACAAAGAATTTATGCTCACCATTATTTTTTTCGATTCCCCAATATTTTGAAATATTAATCTCAAAATGAGTTCAAGGATCTATAATATATAATTTTACTATGTTTTATATTTTTTTCAAGAAAAAATGGGAATATTGTATGCTCCTAATTCCTAAATGCTCATAAATAGAAAGAAGATTAGTGATGTGATCTCTTGAATATTATTCCAATGTAATAAATTTGAAATTGATATTAGGATACTAGAGTTTGGGTTGTTACATGGACTAATGAGTCTCTTCACTTTTTGTACATGCCTCATAAAGAGCATTGTTTTGATCATGTGAAATTTTCACAAATCCTTCTCATAAGGTTTAAGGATAATTATAAACATTAATAAATTCATAGTTCATGATATGTGATTTATCCAGACTAAAGCTTGTTTGTATTTTTAAATAATTCATTTTGGTGGGAAACAAGATATGTTGTGAAAATGGATACTTAGTTTTGTATTATTTTCTACCGATTTCTTAAAATTATAATTCTAAAAGGTCCAAGGATATGTAACTATTCCAATTTTTATTGTCGCTATTAAAAGTTTTGGATATATCTTTTTTTTTCATTTATCAGTATCAAATTTATAAATTTAAATATTACGTTTCAAGAACAAGATCATGGAGTACATGATCATTCCTTTGATAGTTCTTATCATAATAAAATATAGATAAATTCTGAGATTAGGGAATCTTAATTTGTGGATAACTTATAAATTATGGATACCATAATGAGTTTATAAGGTTACGTATGATCATAATTTTATATTCATTTATAATACATTTTTAGATTCATGTTAAGGGAGTTTAATATAGTTAATAATATTTTTTTGAGGCATTTATGGTTATAAAATAATTTGTTTCAGTTATTTTTTATTAATTTTTTTAGGATTTTTGCATTTTCATTTTATTGCTATAATTTTTAACTTATTGATAACCTTTGAGGTTAAGATCATATTTTATATTGAGGTGATTATTGTTAATTGAGATATTATGGTTATTACATCATTGGAACATATGATTTATCATATATATACCCTTGGGTGTGAAAATTGATTGTGTGACTATGTGATTAATGTTATTTTTTAATAAGTCAATAATTTTAGAAAAGTTTCATGATTAAATAAAATGTAAATGCCTTTTTATAGTATGTATTTTAATTGTAGGGACACATTTTGAATCATATTTTGGAATTATTTATGATTTTATTATTTCATTATGATGGCTCAAAAAATTATTGTAAAATTTTAGTCTATTTTGGAGATAGATGTTTTGTTTTTCTAGGAAGAATGTGTGATCAAATCATTATGACTTTTGGGTTTTAGACTTAGCTTAGATTATTTTAAATACTTATATGGTTTGTTATTCCTTGAATGATTTAAGTAGAACATATATTGTTATGTTTCCTGACCCGCCTTCACCGAGATGAGGGAAGGGACAAAAAACTGCCAGACCCTTCCATCCCCATTTAGAAGCATAGATAAGGACCCTTGAGTCCTTCCTTTAATAGGACCAGGAGTAGAAACTAGCACCAATGGTATAGAATCACACAAAATAATAAAGGTATTACCCTTTTTATTTAGTAGGATTGGGAGATACAATGGAAAAAATGCAAACAACTCCAAAACTGACGGTAAAAGTAAAGTAAATCCAAAAATACATTCCCATATGTATGTTCAAAATAATGTGCCAAAAGGTAAAAGAAAACTCTATTGGGAAGCACCAAAAGAAAAAAAAGCAACAACATCAACGATCATGGTGTCTGAGCTAATATGGTCCGACATAGTCCTCGAAGTCCACCTGGAAACCTGAAAGTAGATTTTATATACATAGGGTGAGTATACATGTATAATCCATAGGGGAAACCAAAATCTCACATTCACAAGTGGGGAGGCATTATAATGCCCTGTGGGAAGAGGAGATAACCAAAGCACCTAGCAAGGAAACTATCCATGCAAACCACACCAAGTAATAATCCCTGAATAACGCAAGTCATGTAAAGTTATAGTAATAACAAATCAATGTTTGGGTACCTAGAAACACTTTCCCAATGGTTATTGAACACATTATATGCATCAGACCTCCCCTGTAGTTCTCACCCTAGTCACATTTCCTCCCTAACAACAACATTTTATGCCACCACAACCATAGCTACACATGTAAACACCTGGTCCACCACTACCACACATAACCACACCTGAAGACACCTGGGCTAGAACAAATACTACCACTCCTAAAGACACATGGGTTCGAACCCGAAGACACCTAGGCCTCATCCCGAAGACACTTGGGAAATAACCGGCCTGCACATACCTGGGCCAACCACCACAACATACCATGCCTGAATAATCTTGGACTATAATGCAACTCCATCTATCATAGCCGACCGAAAGATTCTTGGGATACTCTGTAAAAGAAGCATAAAAGGTGTTAATAACCATCCACTCATAAAATGTTAGGTAAAAACACCATGCCCGTGAAATGGGGGTGTTATTCACGAATTACTCAACTCGAGTGGGGGTGAATAAGAAACATACGAACTAAATTATACATATGGGTAAAAAAGCACTCATCCCAACCTAAGGGTTCCAAAATCATACCATTATTAAACACTTTCATTTCTAATCATTCATTAAAAGCAGAACCACCACAACCAATTCACAACTCATTCCTGGAAAGTAATTCCCCATAGAACCCATTATTATTACCATATTCAAGTTGTTCCATTTAAACAATTCTTCTCTACCAGGAAACTGACATACATCATAACAATCCAATGAAGGAAAAAATCGAAGTATAAAATTAAGATTTCACACACGGTTCTCTTGTAAAGTCGCAAAAACAAAATAGATTCTTGAGATCCCTTGAAGTACTGGATCCAAACCAAGCCCCATCATACGACCCCACATGGCCTCAGTTCCACAAACAAGCACTCAAATATAGGGGATCCCATCCCCATCTACATCGCCCAACATATCATCAAATAGAGCCACCACACATATCACCAGAACATAGTAAGGATGTTCTTTTCCTGATTTAACGACACCATTCTATATATTCCTTATTTTTGTTTAGTTAACTGAGGTGATCACACAAGTATTATTGATCATTGGGGATCCATTAAATCAACCATGTTTACATGATTAATCATTTTCCATGTTACATCCATTCAATTGTAGGATTAATAAGAAAAACAAAGGTTCATTTTTGAACAAGTAATAGCACCAATGACCATGATTTTCAGAGGGAAAAAGCCCATACAATTCATAATATTTCAAAAAAGGAATAACACAGTAACAACACCATCATTCCTAACCGTTCATTCTTTAAAAAATTTTATTATATTTGTTAAGGTTGGATTTCATCCACTCCCTGTGGAATTTTTCTCTTACCCACCCCACATGATATAGAGTAAAGAGTGACAAATGGAGACCCTACCTAGATGATAAACGATCGATGTTTTTCCCCACGCACCAAGAACTGGGTATGCACAACTTGCAGGGGAGGAAAAATAAGCACTCCAATATAGAGTAAAAAAAGGTTCCATCACTATTACACAACTAGCCTAAGGAAGGGGGACTACAAAAAAACTAAGGAAAGGAAAAGAGAAAAACCAAGAAGAATAATGAAACTATAAAAAGACGAGATCATAGAGGTACGATATATGAAAACATGAACAGCTTTGAAGGAGGATTGTGGTTTTTCCACACAGTTGGGCGGTTTCATGTGATGAAATTAATTTTTGTTTAATAATTCTCATCACAGAGGTTGAGATAAGGTATGTCAGTAAAGGGGTTTTTTAAAAACATGTAACAGGGGTGAAATAAAAAATGCACAACACAGTATGACACTGAGGAAAAGAGGCCATAGTTTTTTGTAACCCCAAGGTTTCTCACAATTAATGGGGGTTTAAAACATCTTTGACAATCTCTAAAATAGTCTTAAAGGTATTAATACATAAAGGACGTGTTAAGTGGAAAACTGGGGAATGAAACCCCAACATCCCCCCCCCAATGTGGTACAGATCGAGTGACCCACTGGTTGGTGAGACTGATCGGTGACACACCGATCGACGACATACCGAACGGGATGCAACGATTGCTAACTCAGTGATCAGTGACTCACTGATTGGGATGCACCGATCAGAGACACATGGATTGGGATGCAGCGCTGAAGACACATTGATCGAGAGGCACCGATTGCTGACGCACTGATCAGTGATTCAGCGATTGTGCCACACCGATCGGTGACACACTAATCAGTGACGCACCGATCAGTGACCTACTAATCAGTGACACCACAATGATGCATTTTCATCAACATTTATGCCCTCCTCGCTCAATAATGGTGTCTAGGACACCCCACACACTATATTTGACAATGTAATGGACCACGAGGGTCTGGACCATTACATCAGATAACAATCCAACTATTCTCGTCCTCGAGAATCAAAACTAGAACTGGAAAACATAGAGGGGCCCGAACAAACTCCTTGAAGATACCTCTCAAGAGTAAACCTTATCAACATCTAGTAACTCTTCCCCCTAAAGTACAAAAACATACAAAGGTCACACCATCTAGTCATATGAATTAGGGATTCCCTTCCTCCATGTCAAGATACTATCTTCTTTGGTCTGCACTGACTTGCCTGCATGGGTTTGATCGCATCCAGCCTAATGTGTCCTGATTACGGATCAAGTCCTTCCCTCCCCAAAATTAGAACACTTCATAAACATTCAAGGACCATGGAAAATAAAAAATTTCATAGTTAACTTGGTATTGAACAACATCACAATCACGTACAAAACAAAATAGAACAAAAATAAAAACATCTCTGGGTACTAGGCATGCATCTGATCTTCTAGCTCCCAATTACTCTCCTCGATGCCCTTGTGCCTCCACAAAAAATACACCAATGTGATGGTTTTTACCCAAATAACTTTCTCCTTTCGATCTTAAATCCCCACGGGTTGCTCCATGAACATAGCATTTCCAATTCTATTCAACTCTCCCTAGTCAATGACATGAGAATCATCATGTAGATATTGATGATGTTGGGAGATGTGGAATAATTTGTCGATCCTTTCTAATTGAGGTGGCAATGCCAGCTGATATTCTACCAGACTGGCATTCCCCAATACTTTGAAAGGCCTAATGAACCTAAGAGAGATACTTCTCCCCTTGCCGAACCTTCCCATCCCACATCAAGGGGACACCTTTAAGAACACATTGTCTCTTACCTCGAACATCGATGGCCTCATTCTCTGATTGGCATACAACTTCTGCTAGTCCTGTCCTGCCTTCATCCACTCACACAAAAGCTGAACCTTATATCTTGTGCCCTGCACTAACTCTGGTCCAAGAATGACTACTTCCCCGACCTCTATCTACCACACGGGTGAGCAACATGGTCTCTCATACAAGGCTTCGAACGATGACATGCCAATGGTAGAGTGAAAGATATTGTGGTAGGAAAACTCCACCAGAGTACAGTGTCATAACCACGATCCCCTGAAGTCCAAAACCACTGTTCGTATCATATCCTCCAAGGTCAGGATGGTCCGATCTATCGACCTGTCTATTTGGGGGTGGAAAGAACTGCTTATTCATAGCTATGTGCCAAAAGCATGCTGCAATCCCCTCCAGACTCGTGAGGTAAATCGTGCATCCCTTTCGGATACTATAGACCTCATAACTCCATGAAATTGCCCTACCTCTTCCATGTATCATTGTGCTAAGTCATCTAATTCACTCAACACCGTGATCACCAAAGAGTGAGCCGATTTCATCAGGTGGTCTACCACTACCCAAATAGCGTCATAGCCTCCATGAACCCTGGGCAGTCCTATGACGAAATCCATCGATATTTCATCCCACTTCCACTTGGGGACATCTAAAGGCTACAACAAACCTCATGGGATGTGGTCTTAAACCTTCTCCTTATGACACACCATGAACCTTGCTACAAACTTTTCCACTGCCTGCTTCACCATGAGCCACCATAACCAGACCTTAAACCCCTGATACATATTGGAAACTCCAAGGTGTACCAGTAGGGTTGAGTTGTAGAACTCACCAAAAACTCTCCTACATATTTCCACCAGGACAAACAAATTTCCATGAAACATATTTTGATTATATTAGTCATTTGACCATCCTTCCAGAGCATTACACTGGCTAACACGATCACACATCACTTCAGCCTCTACGTCCCCCCACTGAGACTCCTCCACATGCTATATTAAGGAGGATTGTACTATCATCTGTAACAAACAATCACTACCACCCTACACCCTTGCATCCATATTTTTGACAGCCAACTACTCAATTAATTTCCAATCATCATCCGATTCTCAGACCACATCCTTTCATGACCTACTTCTCAAGGAATCGGCCACCACATTCTTCTTTCTGGAGCTGTATGAAATCTTGAAGTCATAGTCCTGAAGAAAATCCAACCACCCCAGCTGCCGCATGTTTAGGTCTCACTGAGAGAATATAGACCTCAAGATCTTATGATTTGTGATGATCACAAACTACTCCCCTGATGAGGTAGTGCCACCACAAAATTAGTGTGAACACAACCGTGTCAGCTCTGTAACTCCCCAAGATTCCAAAATATGTTTCCCTTTGAGTGATTCAATAAATTGTGTTGTATTCAACTTCGAGATTCTAACACACCACAACCAATCAAACTAGCCATCATGAATAATAATACCCACATTCCGAAATTTTATAAATTTTATTATTAAAAAATAAATTTCATTTTTGGATTTGGAATATTAAAATTTGCCTAGGGTGAATTTTTTGTACTTTTCAGAAAACTTTCAATTTTTTATGAACATTGAAAAATCCTAAATTTTAATTATAAACAAATTTTTTAATAGAAAAAATTTATAGTGATTAATTATACATATGAATGATTTTTAAGTATCATTATATTATATTTTTATCATTTAATATAATTAAGGTCATTGGATGTAATTTCACATTTAAACTGGACAAAAATAGTGTCATTCTTTTGATAGTTATTATTTATTGCAAAACTTGCTTTTTGTTTTCACAATGGGAAGTAATTATAAATTAATTTCTGCCACTTCTATGATTCAAATTTGGAAAAATGGATTCCATAATTGGAACCAGGAGGTCCAAATTGTGTAAATTGATAACTTTTATTTTTAGACATTATGAATATTTACTTCAGTAAATATTTTATTTATCATGGATATAGGGGTAAATCTGGTAAATAAGGGTAAAAGATAATAATATAATAATATTAAATTACCCTAACATGTTTCATATTCCAATTGGTTGATACATATCCGATCAAGGACATCCTTGGGTCAATTATGGGTCCCCATGGAGCCACTAGAGTGTTATAATGACACTTTATATTAATTAATTTAAAGTAAAGACAAAAAATGACATAAACCAATATCTTTTAGTAAAATAATTTCTACAAGGGGTTATATAAGTTATCCTTTCAACTATAAATATTCATTTGAAATCTAAAACGATTTTCTACATCATGGTTTTTTTATAATTTTTATAAAACAAATAAATAACATTATTTATGCTATAATAATGATGTTGTGTTTACCTCATTAAAGAATGATTTAAATAAATGAGATAATAAAAATTAAAAAAATATCTAAAACCTGACCAATTATTATTGGATGATTTTATTTTGAACAAGAGTAATATTGTCTTAGACTTTAATGAGTTTTGGACCTTTATAAACTAAAATCATTATATAATAAAATAATATTTTCAAACATTCATAAAGACCCCCTATTCCGCCTTATAAAAATCCCTCACCTCTAACCCATTTCTCACACCTCTAAAGCCACATGTATCATCCAAAATATACCCAATTAAGCTCCTTACATCCCTCTATTCCTCTTAAAAGACTTAATTTATTCATAAGGAACATCAAGGAAGCCTTTTGGTTCAAACCAAAGGGAGTTACCTGATTTAAAGGTAACATCTCCTCTTAAGTTCTTTTATTTTATTTTACTTCTCCAACCCACAAAACTATATTTATTAAATTATTTTATAACAAAAAAAGTATCAAAAATATACTAGGTTGTTTTTATTTTATTTATTTGAACTACACTTACACACACCTCCATCTAATGGGTATTTTACATAATGTTTTTGTGGACGGAAAACTACTACCTCACGAAACGATGATTGTTCAATGTTCTACTATCACCTCTTATGGTGGCCATTATGATAGAACGATAATTTCATATGATATATATGACATTTATTTTATCTATAAGTTTATTTAATTCTCTTTTATAACATACCCTTATTATTTTCATGTTATATATACGATAATTTCATTTGGGGAAGTGCGGACTTCCGCCCCTCATGGTGATATAACTCATTCATACCAATCATGGAAAATATAAAAGATATTGTTAATGAACATATGTAACATATATAAAACATTATATTATAATGTAATAATAATATACCTATGTATAATTTGGTTTTATTTCCTTTAAAAAAATTGAAGTAGCATTTGAGCATACACACGGATTACCGTCTCCACGAACGTGATGAGATTCATTCTCAATCATAACCATTCATGAATAATTTTCATTTGATTATTAAGAATTATATTTAATAACATAATATATTTATGGATATGAATCCAATACATCCTATACAAAGAAAATCATGACTTATATGACAAGACATATAAATTAAAATGAATTAATTAACACATGAAACAATTATAATACTAAAATATTATTAATAGAGCAATATTAAATGTCCATATGTGATATCATATTTATGTATGTAGTAATTTTATAATTTAATAATAATGATTTATCTATTATAAATGTGGTTAAAGTACCCTCAACCAAGGAAAAGTACATGGTAACGGTTAATTTCACAATCTCTTTATTAACTGAGGTTGTTTTTATGTAAGTATCTATTGGGACCTCTTTATCATCCACATCTGTGTTTCTTAAAAAAGTATTCCAATACATTCTAAATATTTACTATACTCATGGTTAAATTCATTTATACCCATGTTTGACTTTTTATAAAATGGTTTCAATGGAATCATTCTGTCTTTTTTCAAACAATGTACTTTATGAAATTTTTCTATAGATTAAGGTAAGAATGTTTTTTTAACATATAGTGCGGGTGTAGTTATTCTCAACCATTATAACACTTTGGAACCTTCCCTTACTATATTATAAAAATATTTTCAAAATAAATTTTTTCATTTATAATTACCTTACTTTTAAATGATTTCAAAATAGAAAGAGTTATTCCTCTCAAATAATTTTGATTTCATCTATGTCAACATACTTTAAGGGATTTTATACTTGTTTGAAGTTGATTTATTATGATAAAAATATTCCATATTTTATTTAGGGTTTTGTACTATTTTTTACTATGGATGTGTAATTTTTATACCATTCATGGTTTATGGTTAAAGTATTGACATTTTCTATGCTAGTTTTAACATGAATGTTTATGTTATGTTTAAAACATTTCATATGAGGAATGTATTTGACTTAGTATGTGATGGGTGGAGCCCATTATAGCTGTTCGGTGCATTGGTAATTCACATGAGACAATTATATGTGGAATTTTCTGAGGCCTTTTCCAATTTGATATATTGTTGTGGCTGAGGCATTAATAATTTTTAGATGTCTTGGTTGATGCCTTGACAAATTGTTTCAGAATTTCCAGAATTATACATTCCCTCATTATGAAAATAATTTTGATGTTTCATGTTATTATTATACTCAAAGAATACATGTGTCTATGTTTTATTATGGCATTATTTACTCATCACATATTCCTTCCATAAAGTGTACATGTTTATTATTTTTCAAGGCATGTGTTTTCAATTATTCACCATGACTAATTTTTTTGTTATCTTCTACTATATTGAATACTCTTTCAAAGCATTTGAGCTCACCCCTTTCTTCTGTTTCATTTTTCTATGTTTTTAATATCTTATTTATGAGTTACTTGCAAGGATAATTTATGCATTTTGGATGTTTTTAATGGAATAAATTAGTGTTGAATTTCATTTCAAGTTGAAATGTTGAACTCATGTATATATCATGTTTCCCATAATTCTAAACTGATTGGTCATTCTAGACATGATTCCTTTTATCATGCCAATATTATGTAATAATCCACCGAATTTGGGTAACTATGGTCAAGGCATTATATATGGTATCAGAGGATGTTTAGTACAAACCAATGAAACTAGATTTTGATAAACTCTTATTATGGAACATTACACAAAGATAGGCTTTTTAGATATGTGTAGAAGAACATCCTAGAATTTTGGTAATGTATAGATTTTTTTTAGTGTTCGATGCAATAAATCTCTATCTGGATACGAGCAGGTAGAGGCAGCTCTGGCACATATGTACCTAGGAATGAAAACTCCAACAAGGAGTTTCATGCTTGACCCGAGGTTTCCTAGTACATGACAACGAGCCTTGTTGCACTCTTGGTTACTACTATTCTAAAGGTTATTCTTAGGATAATTTAAATTTTCATTACAATCTATTATGAAGGATTTATGAGTTTATACTTTCTCAAAGAAAACATTTTTTACGATTTTGGATTGTTTCCAAAAACTGTTCAATTTTTGTTAAGTGTTTTACAAGTTTGGAATTACGTATTGCAATTCAAAAAAAATCTACTGTATGCCATTGTTTAAAAATGGAACCTAGTGGAAGTAATGGAAATCGTATCAATGCATGTAATCCATGTAGGGACTACCCTTTTACTAAAGATAATTAAAATGGATCTAGGGATTCAACTAGTGTTGATCAGCTTATCACTATACTCAGACAACTAACTAAGGTTATGAATAATATCCTTACCTGTATGGAGAACCCTGATCCGCAACATGGAGGATCAATGTTAGACCACTTCATGAGGTGACTACCATAAAAATTCAATGGTCTATAAATCCATTTTTAGCCGAGAAATGGATATGTTTCATTGGGAAACTATTTCATTTTTTGGGGAGTAGAAAAAAGGAAAAATATGTCATGGAAGTTTATCACCTCATAAGAGATGAAGATCAATGGTGGTCATTAATTCAAAACATAAAGAATGATGAATAAGTATCATGTATAGAATAGATGGAATTTAAAGAAATTTTCTTAGAAAAATACATTCCTTGTGACCACAGAGCAGATATGGAAAAGAAATTTATGAGTCTAAGGCAAAAAGATTATGAGAATGTCGCAAAGTATGAAGCTAACTTTACAAGGTTATCAAGGCATGCTGCAGATTATATAGGTAACCCAATAAGTATGATTGATCATTTATTTGATGGGTTAAAATAGTTTCCTCATTGAACATTAATCTCACAATCCTTCTCATCATACGAAAATATTATCTCATGTTCTATTAAGACAGAAAAGGAATTCCTTAAGTCTTACGACTTTAAAGTAAAGCAAGAGATGAAGATATATATAGAACACTATGGGAAAGGAAATAAGTAAAAATAGAAGAAGGGAGGAGTTGAATTTCTACCCTATGATAATTGTGGAAGGAAAAAACCCTCATGCCTATCTAAAATAGAAAAGGATTAAGCTACAAATGTGGATAGAAATTCTATCTTGTTGGTGATTGTAAGGTAAAGAAAGAAGATTCCAATGTTCAATGCTATAATTTTAGGGAGATGTGACACTATGAAAAAAAATGTTTTAGGCACCAAGGAAGGTTACGTCGAAAAAGGCCAAGGGAGCAAGCAAAGCTTATGTTACCGCAACTGCTAAGGTTGAAGCTCCGAAAGACGTGGTGGAAGGTAATTTAGTGGTTTCCTCAAGTTTAGCCAATGATTTATTTGATTTTGGTTCATTGTATTGTTTCATATCTTCCCATTTTGCTAATTAAATTAGAAATTTCCAATTTGATTTATGAAGGGAGTTGTTAGTTAAAACTCCTAAGGAAAGTATCATTGCAATAAAGATTTGTGTATTTGTTCCAATTAGTGAATATAATTGTTTTTTATCCATTGATCTCATTGACATACCTCTAATTAAATTTGTTATAATCCTTTGTATGGATTGTATTTCAGACCATGATGCAAAAATTTATTATAAGAAGAAGAAGGTTACATTTTTTATATTGTTAAGGAATACCTTATCTTTAGAGATGAAAAGTCACCATCAGGTTCTTATATAGACTCACCCCCAGTAGCACTACTAAATTCAATTATTGGGGTGGAAGAGAATGAAATAACTATGGATGAGGAAAGGAATTTTCAAATAGAGGACGTACCTATTGTGAAGGAGTATGTTGATGTGTTTAAGGATTATTTACCTAGAAATCCTTCAAAATGGGAAATTAAGTTTTCCTTTGACTTAATTAACGGTTTAAGGCCCATATCAAATACCTCATACAGAATGGCCATTGTGGAATTGGTGGAACTAAAGAAACAACTAGAGGAATTAAGTAATAAGTGATTTATTCTCTCTAGTGTTTCTCCTTGGGGAGCCTATGTCCCTTTTGTTATGAAGAAATATGGATCTATGAGGTTGGGCATTCACTACTAGGACATCATTGCTATAACAATAAATAACAAGTATATCCTACCTCTCATTGATGATTTATTCAATCAACTTCACAGAGCTCAATATTTTTCAATGATTGACATTGAATATGGATACCATTTGTTGTGTGTGAATAAGGAATACATTCCGAAGAAAACATTTCGAACTACGTACAAGCAATATGAGTTTATAATAAATCCTTTTGGGCTGACTAATGCACCATCTCTCTTTACACATCTAATGAATAGAGTTTTCAAGGAATATCTTGATGAATTTGCAGTGTTATTTATTGATTATATCTTGGTATAATAAAAAAGCTATGAATTCCATAAAAATCACTTGCGCACTATTCTGAAAACCCTAAGAAGAGATGAATTATATGGGAGTTTTAGAAAGTGTGAATTCTGTCTTCAAGAGATTTTTTACCCTGGCCACATTTTATTTAAGGATGTAATCATTGTTGATTTTTTAAAGACAAGAGTAATCTATGAATGGCCACCACCGATGAGTATAACCGAGGTACATAGTTTTTTGGGTTTAGTAGGTTATTATAGATGTTTTTTCTACAACTGTGCTCAATGGGATAACCCATTAAACAAGTTCATACATAAAGGGGTTAAATATGTTTGGACAAAAGAGTGTGAATAATGTTATGAAGAGTTGAAGAGAATATTAGTCAAAGCTCGTATCTTGACTCTACCATCAGGGAATGATGGGTTTGTAAAATATAGTGATGCTTCAAATAAAGGACTGGGTTGAGTCCTTAAGCAAAATGATTGAGTTATTTCCAATGCATCAAGAAAGCTAAAAATTCATGAACAAAAATATCCTACTCATGATCTTGAGTTGACAGCTGTAATCATTGCATTGAAGAAATGGAGACACTATCTCTATGGTGAAAAATGTGAGATATTTACCGATCACAATAGTTTGAATAATATTTTATCACATAAAAAACACAACATGAGGCAAAGGCGATGGCTTGAAATACTCAAAGATTATGATTTCACAATACACTACCACCCGAGGAAGGTAAATTAGGTGGCCGATGCTTTGAGAAGAAAGAATCATGGAGTTCTAAACAAGATGAGAGTTGAAAGAGATCCTATGTTCATGGATCTAGTAAAGATTGATATGGGAATAATCATGGAAGGTGAAACATTGATACTTTTTCAAATGGTTGCTAAACAATCTATATCAGAAAGGATAAAAAGTTCTCACACTGACGACGAGGAGTTTCAAAAGAAAATTAAAGCTGTGAATGATGGGAGATTGATTGACTACATATATGAAGATGTAATTTTAAAATTTGGGGGATAATTTTAATTCATGATATACCTGATCTAAAAAGGGAATTGTTTCATGATTCTCATATCTCTAATTTCTCTATATACCCTGGTAGCACTAAGATTTATAAAGATTGGAAGGAACATTTTTGGTGGGACAAAATGGAGAGGGAGATTGCTGATTATGTGTCTTGATGTGTGGATTGTCAACAAGTAAAAGATGAAAGGAAACATCTTGGAGAAGTCATGCAACCTCTTCCTATATCTGAGTGGAAATGGGATGATATTACGATGGACTTGGTCATGGGACTACCAATTAATTCTTGAAGGAACAAGGAAATATGGGTCATTGTTGATCATCTTACCATGTCAACACATTTTCCTACTATAAGAGAATATTTACCAATTGAACATTTAGCTAGAATATATATTAATGATGTTGAAAACCTTTATGGAGTACCCCTATCGATTGTTTCATATTGTGATCCCCGTTTTACATCAAGATTCATGAAAATTCTTTAGAAAGCACGAGATACTGAACTTTATTTGAGCACTGCCTAACACACTCAAACTGATGGAAATTCAGAACGGACTATTCAAACCTTAGAAGACATGTTGAGATCTTTCATACATGACTTTCAAGGTATGTGGGAATAATATTTACCTATACTAGAATGTTTATATAATAATAGATTCAATTCATGTTTTCAAATAGCACCATAAGAAATGTTATATGGAAAGATATGTCGCACACCAAATTGTTGGTGAAAAAAACTTATTATCCCAGAACATCTTGAGGAAACAATGGAAAAGGTAAATATTAACCAAACCCGCATCAAATCAGCTCAAAGTAGGCAAAAGAGCTATGTTGATAATCAATGGAAGGATTTGGAATTTCAATTAGGTGATCATGTTTTCTTGAAGTTTTCTCCATGGAAGGGTATTATATATTGCAGTGTGAATGATAAATTGAGTCCCAGGTACATCGGACCTTTTTGAAATTCTAGAACGAATTGGGACTATATCTTACAGTTCGGAAATTCTTCCATGTCTCTCTATAGTTCATGATTTGTTCCACGTATCACTGTTGAGAAAATATATGCCTGACTCAATGCATGTACTCACCTATGAAAAAATACAACTAAAACCCGATCTGTCTTATTGCGAAGAGCCTATCAAGATTCATGATACAAAATAAAATGTGTTGAGAAACTGGACGACTTTTCTGATGAATGTTTTATGGAGAAATCATATGATGGAAGAGGCAACCTGGGAACTCAAAGGACATATGATGAAGAACCACCCAAATCTTTATAAATAGAAGTATTATAGAAATTTCAAGGATGAATTTATTTGAAAAAATAAGTAATTTTACACTCCATGCATTCATGATACATTTCCCTTGGAATAATGCAATAACTTGCGTTGTATGCAACTTTGAGATTCTAACACACCAAGACCAATCAAACTAGCCATTATGAATAGTAATACCAACTTTTTGAAAATATATAAATTTTATTCTAAAAAATAGACTTCAATTTTGGATTTATAATATAAAAATTGGCTTAGGGAGAATTTTTTGTACATTTTTAAAAACATTCAATTTTTGATGAATAGTGAAAATACTAAATTTTAATTAAAATAGTTTTTAATTAAAAAAATTATAGTGTTAAATTAAACATATGAATGGTTTTTAAGTATCAATGAATTATATTTTTATCATTAAATATAATTTAGGTCATTGGATAAAATTTCACCTTTAAACTGGATATAAACACGTGTCAATCTTTTGATAGTTATTATTTCTTAAAAAAAAAGCTTTTTGTTTTGACAACGGGAATTAATTTTAAAATAATTTATGCCACTTCTGTGTTTTGAATATGGAAAAATGGATTCCATATTTGGAATCCAGGGGTCAAAATTGTGTAAAAAGGTATCTTTTATTTCTAATCATTATGAATATTTACTTCAATAAATATTGTATTTACCCTGGTTAAAGGGGTAAATACGGTAAATAAGGGTAAAACAATAATATTATAATAATAATAAATTAGTCTAACACTTGTCCTAATACTATTGGTTGATTCATATCCAAATATGGGAATCCTTGGGTCGATTTTGAGACCCCATGTAGCCACATGAGTGTGATAATGACACGTCATATTAATTAATTTAAGTAAAAACAAAAATGACACAAACATATATCTTTTAGTGAAATAATATTTACATGGGGTAATATAAGTTATCTTTTGGACTATAAATATTAAATTAAAAACTAAAAATAATTCCAACAAAATTAATTTTTTTATTATTTTTAGACATCAAATAAATAAATTTATTCCTGATACCGTAATGATTCAATGTTTACCTCATTAAACAATGGTTTAAATAAATGATATTATAAAAAATTTAAACAATATCCAAATACATTCCAATTCTTATTAGATGATTTTATTTTGAATATGAGTCATATTATCTTCTATGTTAATTTGTTTTGGACTTTTATAAACATAAAATTATTATATAATAAAAGAATATATTCAAACATTCCAAAAGTGCCCATCCTCTGCCTTAAAAAAATCCCTCAACTCTAACCCATTTCTCACACCTCTAAATTCACTTTTATTGACCATAATATACCCAATTCATCTCCCTAAATCCCTTTATTCCTATTATAAACCTTACCTTAGGACTAACTCACTCCATGGAAGCCTTTTGGTTCAAACCAAAGAGAGTTACCTAATTTAAAGGTAATGTCTCCTCTTAAGTTCTTTCAGTTATTTTACTTCTCCAACCCCAAAAAATCTCCTTATTTTTTTCTTATATAACAACACATATATACTAAATATACTATGTTGTTGTTATGAGAAGTATTTTAACTACACTTACCCACATCTTCTTCTAATGGGTATAGAACATAATGTTTCTGTTGATGGCGAACTACTCCCTCACGAAACGGTGATTGTTTAATAATCTACTACCACCAAATATGGTGTCCATTATGATGGCACTATTATTATATATGATATTTATTATTTTTATTTTACATATAATATTCTATAATTTTCTTTTATGGAATACCCTTTTTGTTTTCACGGTTAATATATATGATAAAATTATTTGAGAGAGTGCGGACTACCGCCCCCTAAAAGTGATATGAACCCTTCATACTATAGGTGGAACATATAAAGGATGGTGTTAATGAACATATGTAAAAAATATAAAATATTATATTATATTTTAATAATTATATACTTATGTATCAGTTGGTTTTCCATCCTTTAAAAAAATGTATGCAGCGTTCGTGCGTACGTACGGATTACCGTCTCCACGAACACGATGAGATTAATTCCCAATCATAACCATTCATGAATAATTTTAATTTGATTATGATAAATAATGTTTAAAAACATAATATATTTATGGATATAAAACAAATACATCTTATACATATCAAACATGAATTACATGAAAAAGAATATAAATGAAAACGAATCTATTAACACCTGAAACAATGATACTACTAAAATATTATTAAAAAAGAAATATTAAAAGACTGTATATGATATAATATTTATGTATGTGGTTATTTTATAATTTTATAACATTTATTTTACTATTATACAAGATTTTAACATCCCCTCGACCAAGTAAAAGTAAAGGTAAGGGTTAATTTCACAATCTCTTTATTATTCGATGTTGTTTTTACATAACTATCTACTGGGACCTATTTATCATCCACATCTCTATTTCTTAACAATTTATTTCAAAAAAAATTTACTATTTAATAGACTATGGGTTAAATTCATTTATAACCTTATTTGACTGTTTATAAAATGGTTTGAATGGGATATTTCTGTCATTTTCCAAACAATGTACTTTTTTACCTTTTTCAACCAATTTAGGTGAGAATGCTTTTTTAACATATACAGTGGGTGCAGTTATTCTCCACCATTATAACATCTTTAGAGCTTCCCTTACAATATTATAAAATTGTGTTCAAAATAATTGTTTTCATATAAAATTACATGACTTGTATATGATTTCAAAATAGAATGAGATATTTCACTCAAGTAATTTTGATTTCATCTATGTCGACATCCTTTAATGGATTTTATACTTTTTTGAAGTTGATTTATTATGATAAAAATCTACAATATTTTATTTAAGGTTTTGTGATATGTTTGAATATGGATGCGTTATTTTTATAACATTAATGTTTTATGGTTAAAGTATTGACATTTCATATGCTTATTTTAATATGAATATTTATGTTATGTTTATACCTTTTCATATGAGTAATGTATTGGAATTATTAAGTGATCAGTGAAGCCCGCTATTGATCCTCGGTGCATTGGTAGGTATCATGAGACAATTTGATGGGGAATTGGAGAAGTCTTTTCCATATTTGATATATGGTTTTGGCTGAGGGATTAATTATTTTTAGATGTCTTGGTCGAGGCCCTGAAAAAATGATTCAGAATTTCCGGCATTATACATTCCCTCATTATGAAAATAATATTAATGGTTCATGTGGTTATTTGACTAGAAGAATACCCATGACTATGTTTTATTATGAGATTATTTACTTTCCTCATATTCCAACCATATAGTGTAGAAGTTTATAATTTGTAAAGACATGTGTTTTCAGTTATTCTCCATGCCAATTTTTTTATGTTACCTTATGCTATATTGCTTACTCTTACCGAGAATTTGATCTCACCCCTTTCTTATGTTTCATTTTCCCAATATATGAAGAAGTTAGTTATGATTGACATTCAGGCATAATCTAGAAGGCTTGGATGTTTCTAATGGAATAAAATAGTGTTGTAATTATTTACAAGTTTTAATGTTGAACTTATGTATATATCTTGTTTTCAATAATACTAAACTGATCTGTCTTTCAGAACATGATTCCTTGTATCATGCCAATATTATGTAATAATGAACCGACTCTGGGTAAATGGGGTCGGGGCATTATAAGCTTCAATTCAGGGGTGGAATTTTTACTTTCATGGGGATGTAACTGCCTAGACCCTTAAGGGTTCTCCCCCCACTGTTGTATTAATACACACCCTAGGACAAGTCCAAAAGAATCAAAAAACACCTCAAACATCACCCCTTCATCTGGAAACCTATACACTAGAGAAATGAGTAGCCTTTCCTTCAGATAGCCGAATGCTACCCGACACTGCTAACTCCACATGAAGGCTAGGTCCTTTTGGGTAAAAGATATCAAATGAGATGAAACATGAGATAAGTTGGGCATAAACATCCGATAATAGCCTACCAAACCTAGGAAACTATGAACCTCCATCACATTGTTGGGTTCTTCCCATGAAACAACAACTTCAACCTTTGATATATCAATTACAACCCCATGAAGAGACATCACATGTTCAAGAAAATGCACTCCTCGTGTCAAGAACATTCACATGGACAACTTCCCATAGATATGGTGATGTTGAAGGATCTCCAAGACCATATTGAGGTGATTAGTATTTTCCTACTCTAATCTTGAATATATCAATATGTAATCAATACAAATAATAAAGAACTTTTCCATAAACTCACAAATAATAGAGTTCATGAGCCCCATGAATACAGTAGGCGTGTTACTAACAATGAACGACATGATTATGAACACAATCTTCCCATACATACAAATGAATGTATTCTTTGGGATATCCCTATCTTTAACCATTAACTGGTGTTACCCATATCATAGATTGATCATAGAGAACCAAACTGCTCCCCTCAGATGGTCAAAGAGATCTTCTATCCTTGGGAGAGGGTAACAGTTCTTGACTGTTAGCTGATTCAGTCTCCGATAGTCTATATATAACATGTGAACACCATATTCCATGTTTGTGAACCTGACTGGAGCACCCCAGGGCAACACATTGGGTCATACAAAAACCCTTCTTCATCAGATCATCAATCTGAATCTGCAAAACCAGCAACTTTGAAGGCATAATCTGATAAGGTTCCCTCAAAATTGGTCGTTCGTCATGCTGTAAATCAATCTCGAACTCAACGTCACATGGAGATGGTAGTGTCACAAACTCCTCAAGAAAAATGTTCAGGAACTCTTTGACAACTCCTAGAACATCCATTATCTCACCATCCACTAATTCTACTGAAATATTGGCCAACATAGAGAGAAGATTCCCACATGCCTTCTCCCAACCAAAAAAATCTATTCTCCAACAAAATATACACACTATCCATCCTAATCGGAGAACATGACTCTTCTCTGGAAGTAGTAGCTAATAACATGCACAAACAATTGCCAGTCGATGCCTAGGATGACATTTTATGACTGTATTTTCAGCATAATGAGATTCCCACTAGACTGATACGGCCCCAGCATCATTCTACATCCTCTAAAATCATCAAACATGCTAATATGACCCAAAAATAGAATAACTAGCACTAAGGGCTTGGAGAGTCTCTCTATGTCTAGGCCCAAGGAATGGGCTAGATTGGGTGTAACTAAGGAGTGTGAAGCACTTGAATCAAACAAGGCGCTGATAACAGTACTAAACAAGCTGAATGTACCTTGAATGACTTTCATCCATGCAAGAACTACTATCACTGTGGTGTGCAACTGCCCACGCCCAGCTCCTCTGACCCTTGGCTATTGGCTGACTCCCCGATCATGCCCTAACTGAGGTCACTGAGGAGTTTTACTAAGGTCGGACTGCTCTTGCAAAGTCTAGTCTCGGAGGTGCGAGAACTTATAATCCCTACTGCAAATGCAGAATGTGCCTGGAAAGAAATTGATGATTTTGAGGTGGATGCTGAACCTGCCCACCCCACTGTACTTCACTCATTCTGGGCACTGATTCCAAAGGTTCCATAGCTACCAAATATGAATCATCTTGATCATATGCCTCAAATAAAGGGGAGAGGATCAGGAGATCGATACTGGAACAGTTGGGGCATGCTCCCACTAGCTGAAACAAGGGTGGCCCTGATTATAGAGGATTTCTATTGATGAAAATCCCCATTGATGAGCACAAACTAGCTCACCTCTCATGAACTCCTGCCATAAGTGAACCTCTCCACCACATTAGCCTTCTCCTGGACCTCAATCTACATAGGTAGGGTGGAAGGGTGTAACATCATACTAAAGAGATGGTCATAGTGAATCCTCTAAATGTCTCACTCGATACTCCTCATCTAGAAAATGGTACGGAGAAAAATGAATGTGATCCTTGAACATGATTCCCAGCTCCCTTACTGACATACTCTCCTAGTTAAGGGACAGTATCTCATACCTTTTCTAAGCATTCATCGTATAAGAATGGAATTTCTCCATAATTTCTTCTCCTAGTCATCCCAAAAAAATCTCACTCTACATCCTCTATCTGAAGTAGAGAGAACCGCTATCGTGCTTCCACCCTTCATTTGACTAACTGTGAATGGAACTCAATACTCAACATGAGCCAGAATCAAGATGAAATCTATCACCAACTCCCTGAGCAAGCATTCAGTCTCCATGTCAAAGAGGCTTCCCTCTTACTTCCTGATGGTCTTCTACTCAAAGACATGAAGCGTCCTCTACCACATGTTATCCACTTCCTCTAGATCAGTCCTATTCTAATAATCCAGATCAGCCTTCTGGGCCACTATCACCTGCACTACTTGTTGTCGTCGTCTGGATTCCATAGCAGCAAGGTAAACTATGGATGGTGAAGCCTTTGTAGGGTAAAATATTTAGATTAAATTTTACTCAAACATGTTAATTATTTAAATTCCCAAAAAACCTAAAACGCACAATAACACAAGACATTATGATGCATCTACCATTAATAGGGTCTCTACCCTACAATCAGTGTAGCCTCAATTGGTCGTTCGGTAGGTCCCAAGACCTTGCATCAGATCACGGGGGGGGGGGGGGGGCATAAAATC
Source organism: Viscum album (assembly GCA_963277665.1). Lineage (NCBI taxonomy): Eukaryota > Viridiplantae > Streptophyta > Magnoliopsida > Santalales > Viscaceae > Viscum > Viscum album. Next base: position 1,373,382,526 of record OY728128.1, read on the forward strand.
TTGTGTCCTTGCAGGTCTTCCCTGGCATATTTCATGCACCTAGTTGTCCTAACACTATTTCTATAAAAATCACATTCAATAATCAGAATGGATAACCCTGAGATCCATCCTATCTCTCTACCATCTCCTCTGATACCATTCTGTCACGCCTTGCCTTCACCGAGACGAGGAAAGGGACAAAAATATGCCAGACCCTTCCTTCCTCAAGTTGAAGGAGAGATAATGATCCCCTATTACCACCTTTAATAGGCCTCAGAGTGGATAATAGCACCAATTGTATATAATCATACATAATATGGAAGGAATTACCCTTTTATTTAGTAGGGTCAGAAGATATGATGGTAAAATGCCAAAAAACTCCAAAACTGAAGGTAGAAGTAAAATAATGCCAAAAATCCATTCCCATATGAATGTTACAAATATAGTGCTACATGTTAAAACAAAACACCATAGGGAAGTACCAAAAGAAAAAGAAAATAAGTTACATAAACAGTCCCGACGTATTAGCTAACAAGGTTCGATAGGGTCCTCGATGTTCTTCTGGAAACCAGAAAGTATTTTTTATATATATAGGGTGAGTAGATAGGTATACTCATTAGGGAAAACCAAAATTTATCATCTATAAGTTGGGAGAAATTCTAATTCCCCATGGGAAAAGGAGATAACCATAGAACCTAGTAAGAAAACAATACACCTAATCCTCACCAAGAAAAACTCCTCAAATATCAAAAGTCAAGTAAAGTAATAGTTATTACTCATCGATGTTTGGGTACCCCGCGCCACTTTGCCACTAGTTATTGAGGAAATCCTACACATCAGTCCTTCCCGGTTATTCTCAATGTAGTCCCACTACCTCCCCAACAATAATATTTTCAGACACCACAACCACAACTATGCCCGCTGTAGAGACCCGAAGCTTGACGTAAATGGACATTATATTACTTTTGCGGAATACTTAGTACATAACAAAAACACACACACAAGGATCGTAAAAGTTTAGTGTCTTTGGAAACTCGGAACGTAATCTTCTAATCGTGGTGAAAGATCTTCAATATCTCCCATAAAGATCTTCCCTTTTTTTTACCTAAAGCCTTTCTTTATATCCTGGGGAAAAGAAAACATAAAAGGGTGAGCTCAAATGCTCAGTAAGGGTAAGAAAAAGAAAAATCAATCACATCATATTCATAAGAACATAACTTTTGGAAATATTAACCTGCAAAAGAGAGCATAATTTCATATCATGGGAAAAATCATAGTGGTGAAATGAAATCCCAATAAGCATAACATAAAACATGAAACTTTGTGGCATACACACATAACAATAGAGAATCATTTCTTGTTAGTCAAGACTCATTGCCGAGACTATCTTAGTGGACAAAGTCCCTTTCTGAACCGAGTCACCCTCGTTTCAGTCCTGTTTCACTGAATCGGTATAACCTACCATTCCAGCCATGTCTATCTCATGAGATATAAAATCTTTACCCAATGAATTGGAGGGAGATATAGGTCCCACCCATCTTATAATGAATCCTTTATTATGTGTGCCACATAATCATAAATCATACATCATCGCATGACACATGTAACAAAAATGGGATTCTTGAAACATCATGAAATCATAAAACAAACCATATAAGGTAAATGACTTCATAAAAATAATTCCCTCACAACATAATCAAATCAATGTAATAATAGGGATAAAAATAGAACCCTATATTATCTTAGATGGAAAATAATTTTGATAAAACATTTGAACTCCATTCTTGAGGAAAATATCCTTTCTACTTCAAAAACACTTTTCCTTTCTTAAAATGTCATAAAATTCTAAACTAAAAGAAGTTGATTAAAAATAAACTTGAAAACTTGTAAAGGAAGCTTCTTGAAAATAATGTTTTAAAAATCCATTCATGCCGTATATGTTAAAAAAAACATTCTTCGTACTTTTGTCAGAAAAATTCAAAAAGTACCTCGTACGAAAAACGAAAAAAGATTCCTTTCATATCTTTTACTAAAAACTCACCAAAGGGTAAAATAGGTTTTAAACAATTATAGGTGGATGGAAATAATATTACATATTAAGGGAACATGGATGTGGATGATAAAATACACCCCAGTAAATACCAACGTATAAGAAATCTCGGATAAAAATGAGATTGTGATATTTCCCTTACCTTAGGTCCGACTTGCTTTGTAAGTGTCCGAACCTCTTGTATAATGATTTAAATCATGTTATTGACTTATTCCAGAATCATATTCATTGTTTTTATATCATATATGGTCCACTTATGACTTTATATTACCCGTTCTTTTGTAAATTAATGTTAAAGAAGCGTTTTGGGTAAAATCGTTTCATTTGTCGTTCGTGTTTTTAACTTGTAATTATTCATATGATTACTTAGATCATGATTACTTAATTCCAAAACATGATATATATATATATATATATTCATAATATACATATATAATAAATAAGTAAATGGAAATAAATACACCGTTCATGGAAACGGTAGTCCGTACGTACGCATGAACGCTGTTTTCGTTTCCTTATTGAATTGAATGGAATTAAGTAGATGACATACATATAAATATAAATAATTCCAGTATAATTATATATTTCATTAGAACTTATTATATATACTTTATAATCATTCATGAATGGTTAATCATTGAGAATGAATCTCATCGCGTCGTGGAGACGGTATTCCGTACGTACGCACGAGCGATGATATCGTTCCCATGGTCGTGGAATTGTGTTGAAGTGTATGTATACTATTTCAGTATCAATATTACTTTATAATAATCATAAATAGTTACTCATTACACCATTATACCCATCCTTGTAATGTGATGGTGGAAAAATAGATTACACCACGGTGTGGAGACGGTATTCCGTACGTACGCACGCGCGGTGATTTCATTTTTCCGTGGGATGGATAGAAGGTGAATTAGGGTTGTTTCATATTTATAATAACATATCAGTATGTAATTAATACTGATGTTATTACTTTATCATGAAACTACTAAAGAAGAAGAAGTTGAAGAAGAAAGAAATTGAAAAGATCGGTAATGGATATTACCTCTTCTTTGGAATGCCTCTTTGAATCCTCCACTTAGGGAACTAAGATTGGTCTTTGAAGAAGACCAGGACCTCTAGGATTATTCTAGGGAAGTGGAGAGGGGAAAATGGGAGGGGTTGGCCGAGCTTGAGTGCTCAAATTGGTGTGAGGAGGAGGGGGAGGAGGTGCCCTTTTATAAGGGAGGAGAGGGGCACCTTAGGAATATCTCAAAATATTAATTTATATTAAAGTCAAAATCGGTTTATAATGGTTCCAAAGGGTCTTATTTCGAAGCTAAAGTGGGGATGGGTCAAAATACTATCATCCAATAGGATTTAGACAAGTTTAGGGTATTATTTTAACCTTATCAATTAGATTTAACTCTAAGTTAAATAATTTAACTTTTACCGTGTCTTTTTGTTTTCTTTCACTATATGGTTAATACACTTACTATAACATGCCAAACGAACCCCAAATTGTTTATTATTAATATATATATCCTTATCTATGTCATTTTGCCGAACCTTAGATTTTTAGGAATAAAATAACAATTAATAATATAATATTTGATTTAAAAACTATTTTGTGTCAATTTTGACACTATTTGATATATGATTTTTGTGAAAGTCATAACAGAATTATATGTTCGATCCAAGTTGATTAAATCAACATTAATATATCATAGTAACCTAGAAAATTAGTGGAATTCATAAAAAGTCTCAAATTACATTTATTTTGGTGTTTATAACATCAATTATGTCAATATTTCATTAATAAGATAATTACTACATCATCATTGTGTCATAAATAAATTAAATTATTTAATGTCTAAAAATTACAAATAAAATACCATTATGTAGGAAATATGTTTATATTTCTAATGAATATTTATAGTCGAATTTATCTTATGTATAACACCATATTAAAAATGATTTACTTATTAAACTTTGATTTTAACTATTTTAACCCTTCTTTAAATAAATTAATAATAAATGTCCTAATCTAATCCAAGTGGGCCTAAATGGTCATATTTTTATTCCCAAGTTTGTTTTTTGTCGAATTACACTTGTCCAATAGAATTAGGACATGTGTTAGGGTAATATTAATATCATATTTACCCTTAGTTACCCTATTTACTATTAACCGCGGTAAAAAAAGTAAAAAGTTACTATTCACCAAAAAATTATTTTTATCTCATTGAACCACATTTTACTTACTGATATCAACCGTGTCTGTCGGATTTTTGAAATTCCATTCACAGAAGCGGTAAAATTATGTTTTATGCAAAATTCAATTTTTAACCTACCACTTAGTGGTTTCACTATTCATCAAAAATTGAATGTTTTTAGAAAAATACCAAAATTTCACCCTAGGCTAATTTCGATATTCTGAGTCCAAAAATGAAGTCCATTTTGAAAAATAAAATTTATAAAATTTTAAAAAGTGGTTATTACTATTCATAATGTCTAGTTTTAATAGCATATTGTTGTTTAGTGAAACTCGGTATTGCGTACGACGCAAGCTATCGAGGAAGGTCGCGATTGCGTGTAAAGCAAGCCAAGTAAGTGTTGTGTAGAAAAAGATTCCTTTGATGATTTATATAACATAAAAGTCCCGGGTGTTACATTCTACCCCCCTTAAAAAGAATTTCGCCCTCAAAATTCGTCACTTTGTAACAAACAGATGAGGATACATCTCCCTCATCATATCCTCAAGCTCCCATGTAGCTTCTTCAAGTTGGTGGTTCCTCCATAAAACTTTCACCAATCGAGTGGTCTTGTTTCGTAGGACTTTTTCGATACGATCCAGAATCTCTATCGGCTGTTCTTTATAAGAAAGATCTTGCTCTAGAGGTACAACTTCTGAGCTGAGTACATGTGAAGGATCTGGTATGTACTTTCTCAGGAGAGATACATGGAACACATCGTGAACTTGAGAGAGATTCGGTGGAAGCGCCAATCGGTAAGCTACCTTCCCAACACGATCCAGTATTTCGAAAGGACCGATATATCTAGGGCTCAACTTCCCCTTCTTTCCAAATCTCATAACCCTCTTCCAGGGAGATATTCGTAAGAACACTTTATCACCCACTTCAAACTCTAGGTCTTTTCTTCGGTTGTCAGCATAACTTTTCTGTCGACTCTGAGATGCTCTTATGTGTTGTTGAATAGATCTGACCTTTTTTGCCATTTCATCAATGAGTTCAGGTCCTAATAGCTTTCTTTCCCCAACTTCATCCCAGCAAGTTGGAGTCCTGCATTTCTTTCCATAGAGAGCTTCATAAGGAGCCATCTGAATACTGGAGTGAAAGCTATTATTATAAGAAAATTTCACCAAAGGTAGGTGTTGATCCCAACCTCCTTTGAAATCCATAGAGTAAGCTCTCAACATATCTTCTAGGGTTTGAATTGTTCTCTCAGACTGACCGTCTATCTGGGGATGATAAGCAGTGCTGAAACTCAACTCTGTATCCAGAGTATGCTGAAGACTTCGCCAGAACTTCGAGGTAAATCTCGGATCCCGATCAGATATAATAGAAAGTGGTACTCCATGCAATCTTACCACTTCCTTTACATATATCCTGGCAATCTGATCTAGAGAGAAATCCTCTCTAATAGGAATGAAGTGTGCAGACTTTGTAAGACGATCAACTATGACCCAGATAGCATTATTGCCTTTGGATGTTTTAGGAAGTCCTGTGACAATGTCCATAGTGATGTTTTCCCATTTCCATTCGGGTATGGGTAATGGTTGTAACATCCCCTTAGACTTCTGTCTCTCAGCTTTAACTTGTTGACAAACCAAGCATCGAGAGACATATTCAGCAACATCTCTTTTCATGCCATCCCACCAGAATTACTCTTTCAGGTCCCTATACATCTTCGTGCTTCCAGGATGAATAGAGAATGAAGAACTATGAGCCTCATACAACAGCTCCTTCTTTAATTCGGGGATGGAAGGAACACAAACCCGATTCCTGAACTTTATTATCCCATCACAATCAAGGTTGAATTCAGGAACATTTCTCACCTTATTTTGTAACTCGACATCTTTTTTCTGTGCCTCTTTAATCTTCACATATATAGATGGTTGAACATTCATTTGAGAAAGATAAGATTTTTTCCCTTCCATTATAATTCCAAGATCCATCCTTTGTAAATCCATAAATATTGGATCTTTTGTGATCCTCATCATGGATAAACAAGCATGGTCTTGTCGACTTAATGCATCTGCCACCTTGTTTGCTTTCCCAGGGTGGTAATGGATTGAGCAGTCATAATCCTTAATCAGCTCCAACCATCTTCTTTGATGCATATTCAACTCCTTTTGTGTGAAAATATACTTTAAACTTTTATGATCAGTATAAATATCACACCTTTCACCATAAAGGTAATGCCTCCAAATCTTTAATGCAAAGATTACAGCAGCCAACTCCAAATCATGTGTTGGGTAATTTTGCTCATGGATTTTCAATTATCGTGAGGCATAAGCTATCACCATATCATTTTTCATAAGAACACACCCCAATCCCTTCTTGGATGCATCACCGTAGATCACAAACCTTTCTCCACTACAAGGCAGTGTGAGCACAGGTGCACTGGATAACCTTCTTTTCAACTCCTTGAAATTCTCTTCACATTCCTCTGTCCAGACAAACTTAACTCCTTTCCGAGTCAACTTGGTGAGTGGATTAGATAATCGTGAAAAATCTTTTACAAAACTTCGATAATATCCAGCCAAACCAAGAAAACTTTGGATCTCAGTTACTGTTGTTGGTCTCGACCATCTTTCGATAACCTCTGTTTTTGCTGGATCCACAGATATCCCCTATTTTGAGATTATGTGACCCAAAAATGAAACTTTTTGAAGCCAAAATTCACACTTGGTAAATTTGGCATAAAGCTTCTCCTTTCTCAGGGTCTTCAATATAATTCTCAAGTGATCTTCATGCTCTTCCTTTCTCTTTGAATAGACAAGAATATCGTCTATAAAGACTACCACAAATTGATCAAGATAGTCTCTAAGGACTCTATTCATTAGATCCATGAAGATAGCAGGGGCATTAGTAAGACCAAATGGCATCACTATAAATTCATAGTGTCCATACCTTGTACGAAAAGCCGTCTTTGGTATATCCTCCCTTTTGAACCTTAATTGATGATATCCTGAACGAAGATCAATCTTGGAAAAGTATTGAGCTCCGCGTAGTTGGTCAAATAAGTCATCAATGCGTGGGAGAGGATATTTTTTCTTGATAGTGATCTTGTTAAGTTCTCGATAATCAATGCAGAGTCTCATTGATCCATCTTTCTTCTTAACAAATAGAACAGGTGCTCCCTAAGGTGACGCACTAGGGCGTATGAATCCCTTATCAAGATTATCTTGGAGTTGCTTCTTCAATTCCTGCAACTCAGTTGGGGCCATTCTATATGGTGTATTTGAAATAGGCAAAGCACCCGGTACGAGTTCTATTGAAAACTCAACTTCACAATTTGGTGGAAGACCCGGTAATTCCTCCGGAAAGACATCATCAAACTCTCGTACAATGGGCATATTCTTAATCGTGAGTTTCTCACCAACCATTTGAGATAAATAACCTTCATTTAGTGGAATCAATACCCATAAGATGGAAGAAATTTCCACTGGAAGGTTATGTTCATCCTTGCATTGATATACGATCGTAGATTGATCTGGAATATGAAAAGTGACTTCCCTTCTTTGGCAATTGATATGAGCTCCATGTAGAGAAAGCCAATCCATGCCAAGAATCACATCAAATTCCACTAAAGGAAGGATCACAAGATTTGCAGGAAGCACTTTCCCACAAACTTCGATCGGAGAAGAATTATAAACTTTTGATGCGACTGTTGTTCCATTAGGTGTTGTCACAGCTAACTCAACATCTAATTGTTGAGGTAATACGGTGATACCCTTAGAAAATTCTTTAGAAATAAAAGAGTGGGTGGATCCAGAATCAAATAAAACATTTTCTACTTTAGAGTGGATGGTAAGTGTACCTTTCACCACTTCGTTATCGTACTCCACATCGCTGATAGAAATTGCATGTGACTTTCCTTTGTCTTTATCCTTAAGATTTTGTTGACGTTGACCATCATCATCAACCCTTGGATTTTGGCATTGATTGGCATAATGCCCCATCTCCTTGCACTTGAAGCATTGAAGTGTAGTAGGTTCATTCTGTGTATCCCTTCCTTTGTTTGCGTCATTAGACATCTTCTTCCCATTATCACGGCATTCAAATGCCCGATGACCTTCCTTTCCACATTTAAAACATTTACTTTTCCCTTTAAGACAACTCCCTCCATGTTTCTTTCCACACTTTGAGCATAAGGAAAAGCTCATCTTCTTTTCCGTGTGCTCTTTAGATTTTTCTTTGAATTCCATCTTCCTCTTCTTATCAAACCCATGTGACTGATGGGTTATTCCAATCTCCATCTCGACTTTGAGAGCACATCGAACGATTTCCTCATAGCTATTGAAGTCCCTTATGGCTAACGCCCTTCGAAGACTTGGTTTTAAGCCACTAAAGAATCGATCGATCTTACTCTCAGGTTGGATAATAATACCAGAAGCATACCTTGCAAGTCTTGTAAAATTTGCTTCATAGGTACCAACAGATTCATCATCCCTTTGCTTCAGTTCAAGAAACTCTTTCTCCATCTTTGTTTGGAGAATACGAGGGATGTACTTATTGAAAAATAAGTTCTTGAACTCGTCCCATTCCATAGACTCAATTTCATCCCTTTGTCTCTTATTCTTAATAAGATTCCACCACTGATCAGCATCTCCTTCCAAACGATACACTGCTAGGATGACTTTATCATGTTCAGAACATTGAAGAACTGAAAATATCTTTTCAGTAGTACTAATCCATTGTTCAGCAACTAATGGATCATTAGACCCACTGAAAGAAGGTGGACGCTACCTCATGAAGGATTCAACAGAATGTTGCTCCTTCCTTTGCTCGTTTGGAAGTCCTGCATGATTCATAGCTTGAGAAAGTTGTGTGAGCATGGCTACAAGATTTTGCATTCCAGCTCCCATATCATTTGGTTGCTCAGGGGGACAATCATTGCATTGCCCATCGCATTCCGCATTAACACGGTTCCTTTGGGTTCCAGCCATTGACTAAAACCAATAAGAATAGTGTGAGCAACACTAATTATAATAGGAAAACCACATAATTCAAGAATAAAATTTTCATGCTTAAGGTCTTATCCTAGGTTATTCATGGCCATTTCTAAAACACTAAGATTGTGTTCTATGCTTAGACTTATCCTTAGGCTTCTTACTAAGGATTTCACATCCTAGTTTCCAAAGGTTGACTATACCTTTCCTCTGATACCAACTGTAGAGACCCGAAGCTTGACGTACATGGACATTATATTACTTTTACGGAATACTTAGTACATAATAAAAAAACACACACAAGGATCGTAAAAGTTTAGTGTCTTTGGAAACTCGGAACGTAATCTTCTAATCGTGGTGAAAGATCTTCAATATCTCCCATAAAGATCTTCCCTTTTTTTTACCTAAAGCCTTTCTTTATATCCTGGGGAAAAGAAAACATAAAAGGGTGAGCTAAAATGCTCAGTAAGGGTAAGAAAAAGAAAAATCAATCCCATCATATTCATAAGAACATAACTTTTGGAAATCTTAACCTGCAAAAGAGAGCATAATTTCATATCATGGGATAAATCATAGTGGTGAAATGAAATCCCAATAAGCATAACATAAAACATGAAACTTTGTGTCATACACACATAATCATAGAGAATCATTTCTTGTTAGTCAAGACTCATTGCCGAGACTATCTTAGTGGACAAAGTCCCTTTCTGAACCGAGTCACCCTCGTTTCAGTCCTGTTTCACTGAACCGGTATAACCTACCATTCCTGCCATGTCTATCTCATGAGATATAAAATCTTTACCCAATGCATTGGAAGGAGATATAGGTCCCACCCATCTTATAATGAATCCTTTCTAATGTGTTCCACATAATCATAAATCATACATCATCGCATGACACATGTAACAAAAATGGGATTCTTGAAACATCATGACATCATAAAACAAACCATATAAGGTAAATGACTTCATAAAAATAATTCCCTCACAACATAATCAAATCAATGTAATAATAGGGATAAAAACAGAACCCTATATTATCTTAGATGGAAAATAATTTTGATAAAACATTTGAACTCCATTCTTGAGGAAAATATCCTTTCTACTTCAAAAACACTTTTCCTTTCTTAAAATGTCATAAAATTCTAAACTAAAAGAAGTTGATTAAAAATAAACTTGAAAAATTGTAAAGGAAGCTTCTTGGAAATAATGTTTTAAAAATCCATTCATGCCGTATATGTTAAAAAAAACATTCTTCGTACTTTTGTCGGAAAAATTCAAAAAGTACCTCGTACGAAAAACGACAAAAGATTCCTTTCATATCTTTTACTAAAAACTCACCAAAGGGTAAAATAGGTTTTAAACAATTGTAGGTGGATGGAAATAATATTACATATTAAGGGAACATGGATGTGGATGATAAAATACACCCCAGTAAATACCAACGTATAAGCAATCTCGGATAAAAATGAGATTGTGATATTTCCCTTACCTTAGGTCCGACTTGCTTTGTAAGTGTCCGAAACTCCTGTATAATGATTTAAATCATGTTATTGACTTATTCCAGAATCATATTCATTGTTATTATATCATATATGGTCCACTTATGACTTTATATTACCCGTTCTTTTGTAAATTTATGTTAAAGAAGCGTTTTGTGTAAAATCGTCTCATTTGTCGTTCGTGTTTTTAACTTGTAATTATTCATATGATTACTTAGATCATGATTACTTAATTCCAAAACATGATATATAAATATATATTCAGAATATACATATATAATAAATCAGTAAATGGAAATAAATACACCGTTCATGGAAACGGTAGTCCGTACGTACGCATGAACGCTGTTTTCGTTTCCTTATTGAATTGAATGGAATTAAGTAGATGACATACATATAAATATAAATAATTCCAGTATCATTATATATTTCATTAGAACTTATTATATATACTTTATAATCATTCATGAATGGTTAATCATTGAGAATGAATCTCATCGCATCGTGGAGACGATATTCCGTACGTACGCACGAGCGATGATATCGTTCCCATGGTCGTGGAATTGTGTTGAAGTGTATGTATACTATTTCAGTATCAATATTAATTTATAATAATCATAAATAGTTACTCATTACACCATTATACCCATCCTTGTAAAGTGATGGTGAAAAAATAGATTACACCACGACGTGGAGACGGTATTCCGTACGTACGCACGTGCGGTGATTTCATTTTTCCGTGGGATGGATAGAAGGTGAATTAGGGTTGTTTCATATTTATAATAACATATCAGTATGTAAGTAATACTGATGTTATTACTTTATCATGAAAAAACTAAAGAAGAAGAAGTTGAAGAAGACAGAAATTGAAAAGATCGGTAATGGATATTACCTCTTCTTTGGAACGCCTCTTTGAATCCTCCACTTAGGGAACTATGATTGGTCTTTGAAGAAGACCAGGACCTCTAGGATTATTCTAGGGAAGTGGAGAGGAGAAAATGTCAGGGGTTGGCCGAGCTTGAGTGCTCAAATTGGTGTGAGGAGGAGGGGGAGGAGGTGCCCTTTTATAAGGGAGGAGAGGGGCACCTTAGGAATATCTCAAAATATTATTTTATATTAAAGTCAAAATCGGTTTATAATGGTTCCAAAGGGTCTTATTTCGAAGCTAAAGTGGGGATGGCTCGAAATCCTATCAACCAATAGGATTTAGACAAGTTTAGGGTATTATTTTAACCTTATCAATTAGATTTAACTCTAAGTTAAATAATTTAACTTTTACCGTGTCTTTTTGTTTTCTTTCACTATATGGTTAATACACTTACTATAACATGCCAAACGAACCCCAAATTGTTTATTATTAATATTTATATATCCTTATCTAAGTCATTTGGCCGAACCTTATATTTTTAGGAATAAAATAACAATTAATAATATAATATTTGATTTAAAAACTATTTTGTGTCAATTTTGACACTATTTGATATATGATTTTTGTGAAAGTCATAACAGAATTATATGTTCGAACCAAGTTGATTAAATCAACATTAATATATCATAGTAACCTATAAAATTAGTGGAATTCATAAAAAGTCTCAAATTACATTTATTTTGGGGTTTATAACATCAATTATGTCAATATTTCATTAATAAGATAATTACCGCATCATCATTGTGTCATAAATAAATTAAAATATTTAATGTCTAAAAATTACAAATAAAATACAATTATGTAGTAAATCTGTTTAGCTTTCTAATGAATATTTATAGTCGAATTTATGTTATGTATGACCCCATATTAAAAATGATTTACTTATTAAACATTGATTTTAACTATTTTAACCCTTCTTTAAATAAATTAATAATAAATGTCCTAATCTAATCCAAGTGGGCCTAAATGGTCATATTTTTATTCCTAAGTTTGTTTTTGGTCGAATTACACTTGTCCAATAGAATTAGGACATGTTTTATGGTAATATTAATATCATATTTACCCTTAGTTACCCTATTTACTATTAACCGCGGTAAAAAAAGTAAAAAGTTACTATTCACCAAAAAATTATTTTTATCTCATTGAACCACATTTTACTTACTGATATCAACCGTTTCTGTCGGATTTTTGAAATTTCATTCACAGAAGCGGTAAAATTAAGTTTTATGCAAAATTCAGTTTTTAACCTACCACTTAGTGGTTTCACTATTCATCAAAAATTGAAAGTTTTCAGAAAAATACCAAAATTTCACCCTAGGCTAATTTCGATATTCTGAGTCCAAAAATGAAGTCCATTTTGAAAAATAAAATTTATAAATTTTTAAAAAGTGGTTATTACTATTCATAACGGCTAGTTTTAATAGCATATTGTTGTTTAGTGAAACTCGGTATTGCGTACAACGCAAGCTATCGAGGAAGGTCGCGATTGCGTGTAAAGCAAGCCAAGCAAGTGTTGTGTAGAAAAAGATTCCTTTGATGATTTATATAACATAAAAGTATCGGGTGTTACACCCGCAAACACCCTGTCCACCAAAGCCACACGTATCCATGCCTGATGAAACTTGGGCCAGAATAAATACCACCCCACCTAAAGACACCTTGTCTTGAACAACTACCACTGTGCCTGATGACACCTGGGCCTCATCCTGAAGACACTTGTGAAAGAGCCAGTCCGCACTCACGTGGGCCAACCACCACAACATACCCTGACCGAAGAATCACGAGATATAATAGATCTCAGGCTGTCGCAACCTGACCAAATATTCTTGGGCTACTCAGGAAAGGGAGTAGAAAATGGGCTAATAGCCACACAATAATAGAAGTGTTGGCAAAAGCACCCTCCCCCTAAAATGGGGGTGTTCGGAACGAAGTTCTCAACTCGGGTGGGGCACGAATAAGAAACAGAAGAACTAAATTATTCATATTTTTTGACAACCACTCATTCAAACCTAAGGGTTCCAAAATTATCCCATACAAAAACACCCTCATTTCTAGTCATTCATATAAAGTAGAACATGCACAACTGAGTCAAAACTCATTCCCAGAAAGCAATTCCCCATAGAACACATTCTTGTTATCATTTTCATGTGATTCCATTTAAATAAAACATCACTACGGGGAATCTAACGGACATAGAAACAATCCAAGGATGTAAAAACTACCCTGTAGCCAATTAAGAATTCACACCAGGTTGTCCTATAATGTCACAACAACAAAAGGGATCCATGAGATCCCTCGATGTACTAGGACCAACCCATGCCCCATAATATGGCCCCTCGTAGCCTCAAGTACACAACCAACAACATAGCAACATGGGATCCAATCCCCATCCACATCGCACCACATGGCATCAAACAGAGCTTCATCACATGTCACCAAAACAAAGAAAGGATATTATTTTCTAAATTTAGCCACAATATTCATTATGTTCATTCTTTCCAAGGATACTTACATTGCCATAAAGTTAGATATATTCAATTAAGGAATGAATAACGAGTTTATAAAAAAATCATTAACTCATCTTACTGGTCAGGTGGAAGCTAGAAGACCTTGATTATGGGAGTCGATTATTGTCTTGCTCTGGTTTGATCTTTGGCAATTTTTTGAGATGATCTTGCTGTTTTTATCTAAAAACTGTGAATTTATGCATCTCTTTTTGGACTTTATCCGTATAGAACCTGTTCACATTGTACCAACTTATGTGGTCCAGTTCCAGCTCTATTTTTGTAGATCTGCTTGATTCTGATACTTTTCTTCTTGATCATTGCGCCCGTTCTTTGGTTGTGGCTCTGTATTACTGAGGAGCAATCCTGGAAGTGCATAAAGAATGGATATTCTACTCTAACATCCTAATCTAAAATTTGGGTAGGATAGAAATTTGAGGATTTTCTTACCAAGACATAATTAAAGTACTACTGCCTCTATTAGGAGTATTTGGGCTTCTTGAATAATCTCTCTGTATCCCAATCATTTCCCTCCCGGTGTAAGCGCTTTACACCTCGTGATTGTAATGTTACTTAATTTTTTAATAAATTCTTTTGGGGCATGTATTAGGAGAGTAATTTATGTTGAAACCTTCCAAACAATGACAGGATTAACCAGAAAAATTGAAGTTCCTTAGTGAACAAATAATGGGCACCAACGAGCACGATATTCAGTGGAAAAAGCCCATACAATTCATATTATTACAACAACGGTATAACACTACAACAACACCATCATTCCAACCCATTATTTCTTAAAACACTATTTATTTTTTTCATTAAGGTTGGGTTTCATCCATGCTCAGAGAAAATATATTCATACCCACCCCACATGAGACACAGTAAAGAGAGACGAAGGGGTACCCTACATGGATGATCAATGATAAACGTTTTTCTCCAAGCGCCAAGAACAAGGGATGTGAGACTTACCGGGGAGGAACTATGAGGGGTTAAATAGAGTATAGAAAATGGCTTCATCACTTGTGCACAACTAGGATCTGGAAGGGGGACTCCAAATGCCCTAATGAAAAGAAAAGAGATCTGCAAAGAAGAAGAAAGACATAATAAAAATGCGAGATCCTAGAGTTTTTGGATATGAAATCATGAACCCCATTAAAGGGGGATCATGGTTTCTCCACATGATTGCGAGGTTACACATGATGGAATTAATTTTTATTTAATAATTATCATCAAAGTGGTGGCGATAATGGCTATAAGTTAAAGGGTTCCCCAAAAACACGTAGCAAGTGGAGAAACTATAAATACAAAACAGGGTGTGACACCGAGGAAAAGAGGCCATATGTTTTGGTAACCCCAAGGTCACCCAATTAATAGGGGTTTAAATCATCTTTTACGGCCTTTAAAATGGTCGAAAATCATATTAAAAAAGGAATTAAGACAAAAAGGATTCATTATGGGGATAATTGGGGAAACAAACCCCAATAACCCGCCCAACCTTGTGGCACCGATCGGGTGACCCACCGGTTGGTGAGACTGATCAGTGACAAACCGATCAGTGACCCACTGACCGGGACCTAGATATTAGTGACACACTGATCGACACGCACCGATCGGGCAACACTGATCATTATCACCAATAGGTGACTCCACGGTGACACCTTGACACCGACACCGACTCCATCCTCACTCACCCATGGCATTTAGGGCACCCCAAGAACCCTATTTGACAAAGTAATAGACCATGAGGGTCTGGACAAATACATTATTATTGAGGGTCTAGTGATTAATGTTTTATGTATTCATATAAAGGTTTTTTATATTTAGATATTATCATATCATGAGTTAAGCATTTTTTGTTTTATTTCCTAAATATATGGGAATATATTTTTGTATAATTTTTAAGTTTTTTATCTACTAAATATTATTTTACTACTTTCGGAAATGAAAATTAATTATTGAATGTTTATTTCATGGTTTAAAATGTTTCATATACGTCAAAGTTGATTAAACCACTACCAATGGATGAAATTTTTGTTGTCATATGGACGAAATAAAGTAAGTCTATTTTTTAATTTTCTCTATCTGAATAGTAAAATAATACCTCAAATCTAGGGAAAAAATACTGAATTAATAATGTTATCCCTATAAATTCATTTCTGAGGATTTGGTGGCCTTATTAATTAACAATTAAATTATGTTTTTGTGCTAATTAACTATACTAGGACTATGTTCTATGAAACTAATTATTATTAATTGGATGTTACTTTCTTTTCATGTCTATATTTTCACTTCCCTATAATATTATTCTTATCAAGGAGCCTTGTCATGTTCTCTTTTTGGTGACCTTCATATCTTCTATATCCTCTTTTCAAGATGATATTTAATTATCTATTTTTATAATTGGGTTCTAAAAAATATATTTTTAAAAATTAATGATAATTTATTTTCATGATCATCTAGATTTTCTTCCACTCATTTTAATTTATTCTAAAATTATTTTAAACTCTTTCTATTTGTAATCCTATAAAATTATGAGTACAAAATTTAATTAATTGGGTTAGAATGTAAAACCATAATATTTCATTATATACTTATATTTTAAATGAATATTATTTTATATATATTTTGATACATGAAACCTCAAACTAAAATTAACCATGATACATTTTCTGAAAAGAAATATTACAATAGATGAGAAAGTCTAATACGTTATGATGTTGCAAAATGAAACAACATGAAGAAAATTATATTTGGTGTAAATGCACATGCACATACATAAATATAAATATATAAATATAATTAACATACAAGGATTATATTTTTGCGTTTTTATTATTATTCTTACCCCAAATATAAATTTTGTAATGATGCTAAGATATTAGAGTATAATAGACATAATGAGAGGGTGGAAATGTATGATATTTTAGTAAATAATGTAGAAATATATTAATTCATGTAATATATAAATTATAAAAAATATATTTCATAGATATATCACTAATATATATAACCATTATATATGATGGTTTCGTTATATTTAAAATCAATTTATAGGAAATAATGATAAAATCATTCTATGGAAAAATATATATTTTGAATTAATTTTTTTTAGAAATATAATTTTATCATAGTTGATTAAACATGTTACTATTGATAAATTAATAAAATGAAATAAGTATAAAATATAATAAATTTAATTAATTATCATCTATATAACTATGATAATACGTAATGGAATGAGTATAATTTGATTTTATGCCTCAAAAATACATTTTATCCAAAATGGGGTTTTATTATAATTTGTGTTCATATATTATAATTAATTTATACCACATATTTAAAACATATTTCAACAATAAGATATACTTTTTTAATTCATCATATATAAATCAGCTTAAAGATATATTTTAGTGATTTTAATAAAAAATGAATTTTCAGTGACTAGTCAAATGTAAATATTATAAAGAGAAATTTAATTTCATTAAAAGTATTTTAAAACTTAAATTTTGTTCTTAATTGGGTTTAAAACTTCCATGATTACTTTTAGTTAAAATAATTTAATAAATTTATTCAAAAATTTCATTATGTTTAATTTTTTTATTGAAACATTTTATACATAAAAGTTCTTTTATAAATTTTTTTTGTCACATTTTGAGTATTTATAATAAATTTAATTTACCCTAAATATATGAATTTCTGTTCTTTGAAATTATTTATTTTTTTATATATAAAGTAAATTATATCATATGTCGAATTTTTGGGATTTTCTTGAGGAAGTTAAATTATTACTAAATTGTATACAAACAAAATTTTTAAAAAATTTAATTTCTTTTATGATATCTCAGATTAATGAATTTAATTTAAAAATTTATAAAATATTATTAAAATTATAATTTACTATGATGTAATTTAAATATAATAAATAAAATAACTAAATAATTGAAAATATTTCTTGATTAATATTGAAATCATTTTTATAGATAACATAGTTTTGCAGGATATTGGAAAAGTCTTATTTGGCTTCCTGAAGGTAATATTAGAGAATAATGATGTATATTCTTATATGTATCAATTATTATTAACTATAATTGATGATATGGTCCCAAAAAATTAGAATTTTTGAGTTATATGACATGAATAATGTCATATTTCTTGTGCAATGCTTGTACACGGTGAGAAAAGACTAAATAACATTTTAAATATGTTATCATGAAATTGATATGAATAAATATAGATGTTGAATTAATTTCCAAAGTTATGGTGAATAAAAATAAATAATTTTGTGTTTAATTTATGAAATTATTTTCAATTTTATAATTGCATAAATCATTTTCACCACGAGGGATAAACATTTAGAAAAACCTAAGAAAAACTAAGTAATTCATTTTGAAAATATTAAAAATGATTATATTTATATGAATTTAGATTCTACATGAATTTTCTATATAAATATAAATGAAAAGGGAGAGTATAGGTGATTATATTTTAAATTTGTGGTTATCATGATTTTTTAGAGTGAACATACAATTATAACAATGAAAATGACTTTATGTGTATTCTTTGATAAAAAATATTTTATTAATTATTTCAGATGTCAAAAAAGTTATCTAATTAAAGAATTATGTTTTTATATGGTTGATAATTTCATACATCAACCGTTATTAAGAAAATTTTTATTTTATAAATACATTATTGACCCAATAAAAATGATTGAAAATTCTATTAATATTTCCCTTTAAAATGGGAGTCATTTTTTCTATTTATAACAAAACTAAATATAACTTTTATCTATATCCTCAATGTTAATACCAATATAATGTTATATTCACACATTAAAAATCCATTAGTGTGTCCGTCAACCAATTTTTTTAATTCACTAAGCTAAATTGAATGGGGGTTTCCCAAGATGAAGGCATAACTCTTAACTAGGTTATTGCCTTTTTGTTTCTTCTTATAAATAATTAAAATACTTATTAATAATGTTGATAAAATAACATGAGTTTATTCCATATACGAATATTTTATTATTTTACTAGTATAACCCTTATTTAACTCCTCTTCCATTCTTTGGTAAATGAAAACATCACCCATGTAGCGATGTCTTTCATCTTTCATACCCACCTTACAAGAATGGTTATTATGGATCATTTAATTAATATAGAAATAATTTATTCAATATTTATTAATGGAAATTAAAATATATAATCTATTTTTCAACAATGATATACTTTTAAAAATGATAACATTGTTCATCTATAAGAATAAACCACCACCCCTAAGATGCAATGTGATTGAATTTTAACATATTACAGTCAATGATTATTTTAAAATTATATTTAATGAATATAAAATATAATAATTTTATGATCAATATTTTATAGATTATTAAATGTTTAATTCTTTGATCACAGTCAACACAATGATGCTTTTTTGAATTTGCATTCCAAACGTCCCCAAAACAGACCAGGTGGAATTAATCAATTAAGTCATTAAGTGTGTCAATAAAATAAATGAAGAACATGAATCAAATATAATTTATTAATCCTCTAAAAGGTTTTTATAAAATCAAATAATTAATATAATTTTATTTTACAGGAGTTAAAAAATGTATGTGATATGTCTAACTCTACATAATTGACTTTCATTAAAAATGGTTCTAAATATTTTTAAGAATACCATATGACTGTATTTAATAAATATATATATATATATATTATTATTTCATTCAAGATATTATTTAATCATAATTTTTTTATAAATTTATTTTTTTACCTTTAACTTTCTTTACAAATTTTAAAAATTTTTCGGACCATTTTCTATATGATGTTCTTTTTTTCAAAGGTGTGAAAAAATAATTTTTATCTTATATGAAATAAATTCACATTCATAACATAATGGTTGTTATTCATTAATAAAATTAATTTTAAAGATTAAATTTTTATTTTCATACAAATTATTTACTTAATTTTCTTAGAATTTGTTTTTTCAAAAGAAATGGATATTTTCTGTACATTATGTAAAGATTCAAAAATCTTGTTCAAATGGGTTCAAAATAAGTATTTGGGAGTTTTTATGATTTAAATTCATGTTTATTCATAATTTATGTATATTATGGTACTTTTACTCTGGTTATGATTAATGTTTTCCTAGTATTCATCTCTAATTCATTTGATAATGATTGTGTTATATAGTCAATACTTTTGGAATACACCATGTTGGTTAGTCCAATTCTAATGGTCAATATAAGTGTTCTTCTTGTGGTTTATTGAAGATGATGTCCCATGGAACCATATTAAAACAGACATGGAAAAATATTTTATTCAAGAAAATACTTTAATTTTATGAATTAATAAACTGATTTTTTTTAAAGAATGAATATTCTATTTTGGGGTAAAATTATGTGGGTTAAAAGGTAACTTTCATGGGTTTTCATGTTATATATGAAATAGTACATTATTATGATTTTTTAATTAGGTTTTATTATAATATTATTAAGTAAAATACTTTAATAGTAAAATCTATTTCATGTGTGAGTAAAAGAATATTTTTTCTCAAATATTATTATATTAAAAGAAAATATATATTATATAATATTAGGGATTTGAAATGGAATTACCGTTTACCTATTTTTTGTACGTTTTTCTTATAGAAAATATTTTTTTCCTTCTAATATTTTATAATGATGTTTAAAAGGTAACGTTTTTTAGTATAGTTTTTTATAATTGATGAGATTTATATATGGGTTTTACCCTGATTGAATAAAATATTTCATTATATAATTTTTTTTTCACTAAAATGTATAATTAGTAGAAATATCCATATTTATATGTAATATTTTGTCAAAATTCCCTAAAATTTAAACCTAAAATGTCCTTGGTTATTTACAGGACCCAATATTTATATTATATATTTCATGATTTGGATGGATAATAATGGTTCATTTTCAACAATATAAAATACAAAAATGTAAATCATATGTTTTTAGAACTTGATCTAGGACAACATGTTTGAGGCAATTATATAATTCTTTTTTATTATATATAGTATTCATAAATTACATTAAAATTAATAAAATATACAATTTAATTAAATTATTCTCCTTAATATTAATGCTGTATTATTTTTTATATTAAATATTGGATTAACATGGATATATAAATACATAACATATTAGGTATATTTATATTTGTAGGAACCCATATTCCTACCTAATTTATACAACCTTCATAGTCTATATAATAGTTTAAAAATAATCTACAATTGACTACATTTAGGTATACCATGTTAGGGTTTTGAATGTTAATTATTATGTTACACTATAAATATAAGAACTGTAAAAAACACCCCGAATAATCCCCTCAACCCTAAAGGTTTTATTAAACTAAACATACATGATCACTAGTATCACAACCAAAAAAAAATCATAGAATATTTGTCCATGTTCCACTGCTAAAAAATCCCATTATAAGAAACTATTCTCTCAAAATAGTATATCACTTTACTAAATGTTCTCTAAACAAATATAACAACATCCCCACCTCAAAAGTCAATTATGTTAATAGCCAACTCATCATACATATGTTAGTCTCCACATTACAAGAAGTAACATTAAAAAAGTGTCTTAAATGTCCTCTAATTTCATAATACATAACCTAAGGATCCAAGAAGCATCCACGTAAAATGGAAAAATAAATATTTAGAAACACCAATAATGATGAATAATGAAATAACTCAAAACCAATCAATAATTTACTAACACCCCTAAAAAAATATAAATACTATATGGAAAGAACTAACTTCAAATCAAAAAAAAAATATAAGGGATAACACTATACATGGAGATAAGAAAATATGAACCTTTATTGGAACCCCAAAACTATATGTGAAAAAAATCTTAAAGTCATTTTAATATGAATTCTATGTCAACTCCTTTTTCATAATCCCATTTTCAAGGACTTTTGTCATTGTAATTAAAATTTTATGTTACATTCCCATCATATTCATATTATCATAATAATTATAACATTTCAATTCTATCCCCAAATTACATGCTCACTTGCATTCCATTTTCACACACACATATATATATATATATTCCAAAATAAAAATAAAAACCCAATAAAATTTATAAACAATATTTTGTAATCTAATCTTGTGAAGTTAATGATATCCAACTAACCTGATTTCCATTTCATTACCACATTCATAAAAAAATTATTCCCCATTACAATTATTGTTTATATAAATACAAAAAACAATATATATTTAATAAAATTTAAGAAAACATTAATAACGAAAATAATGAATCGCATCAAAACAATATAAAGAGGAAGAAAAGAGAAGTGTATTAACACCTTCCTCTAGGATAAGTATTATAACATTATTACAAATAGATGTGTATAGAATGAAAATGTAAATAATAATAACTACACCTACCCCAGACCGTAACTCCAAAAATAAGATCCATTGGATAGAGTTATGTAATAAAATATATAAAGTCATAGAATCCATTATAATTAACCATACGTTTTCCATGATATTGATGGTAGAGTAATCCCATACCTTTTATAAGGGTATATTAAATCTACTATGACAATAAACTGTTATTATGGTATAAAAAATTATCTCATGGGATTCAAATGGTGGGAATCAATAAAGAAAATTGTTGAATATTCATCCTTTAATATGAAGGTCAAAAAATCAATAGGAATGATGATATATTATCTCGTTAAATTATATTATCTACCACCAATATAATTTATGGTTAACAGAGGTTGTGGGGGAAACACATAGGATCTATAAAATACCATGAAACATTAAATTTTAGAAGATATAAGTATTACATAAAATCTACAAACTCAAAAAATCCATGTAATTCCACATTAATAGAACTAAAATTATCCCTAAATAAAAAATTTAAAGAGTCCATGAATTTGTAACATCATACTCATTATAGAAAAATAAAATTTAAACTACCATATTTAAGAACGTACACAAAAGTAATCATTCCTATAAAATGATAAAGAATATGGAAGCAGATAAAACAGTACATAATCATAGTTTGAATGAGAATTTATAATGATGAATTGAGATATAAATATCAATAAATTTATTTTTAGATTAACATAATATTCTATCTAGATCCAATTAAATATCCAAAGAAAAAGAAACATTAAACCAAGAAGAATAAAAAATCATTATTTATAAAAGAACCAAACTAACCCCCAAAATGATTAGGATATATCCACTACCATTGTGGTGATTCTCTATTAATATCAATTTTGAAATTCCAATATTCAAAATAGACCTATTCCATTTTTCAGTAGATTAGTGTTTCACCTATTTAAATGGATTTAACTATTGACATGGGTTTACTTATGGTATATGGAAAAATATATCCCCATTTTAGCTTATCATGCTAGAGAACGTGGCATAAAGACCGCTTGGTATCTCTTTTCTAGCTTCCTCACAGAACATACCTCCCCATTGATGTTCTCACACAACATTAACATAACAACTTTCACTGTAGTATTTTCTTCCATCCTGATTCTCAAAAGGGTATATATGAAAAACATTTAGCCATCATACCCTCTAATAAAATAACAATTATGGAAATTTTGAATTCAATAAACTCCACCAATAAACTATTCTCTCCCATACCTCCATCTTCTCTATGACCATCACTACGATATAATAAACCTCTCTTTTTATTATTGGGAAAATTGAAATTCCAAAAAACCTCCACCATAGACATTTTATATAACATATCTAATCATACTCCAAAATAATGTTTCTAAATGTTTATAACTTCCAAAACACCCACTCGTGATTTTTATATGAAAAAAATCCACCAGCACACCTATCACTATGTAGTATTGGAAATTTGAATGGAAAACATAATTCATTACTCCCATGGACTACTATGATACACCATCATGATACAATAAACATACCAAACTCATAAACAAATAAACTATAAGTATCTATGATGTTACATAAGACACCTCTCAAAATAGTCCCATAAAATAGAATTAAAATAATGCCTTGAGAATGATAATATGAATTGATTCTATGAAATAAAAACCTTGAGGTATACCTATACAAAAAGGTTCTAGATCTATCATGGACCACACTATCACAAAAAAAAAGATCATAAAACTAAAAAAATCCCATAAATAAGGCATGAACCAATTAAATCCAATTTGTTCCTCAAAAAATATATTTCATTTCAAGACATTTTCAACAATCTTAATAATATTAGTGGAGGGAAAAAATTTCCCTCAAATCTATACATTATTTTTATTTGAACGTAGAGTTTTATTATTAGACTTATTAGTTTTATAATATATTAAAGAAAAATCAAAAGAGTTCATAACATAATGTTACTATTATTAGATACTCATATACCTTTATTTTTAATAATAGTTGGTTGGGTTTTTATTGTTGTTGTTTCGGGTTGAAATTTTTATGAATTATGACATTTGTAGGATTATGAAATGTTGGCACAAGGTTTTCCCAAATTATTAACCCTTTCAATCCAAACTGTAAAAACCTTGATAGTGGGGGTTTTAATTGATTATGCATAATTTTTCCAAATCTTGTCTCTATTAAGAGAAACTGTGTGGCCCATTTAATGTGTCACATGGATAGACCGCGTGATGTGGTCTAACCGTATAGATCATTCTAGAAAAATGTTCATGATATTTCAATAATCCTAAAATCTATCTTAAAAATCTTGAAACCCCACACTTTAGGTGTAATACATACATAGAATGACCCTATACAATTTATTATTCTTTGGGAGCACCTAATAGAAGTTTATATCCCCTCATAACCCTCCCATAACCAATTCTATGCTTGATGAATATCATCTGATATATTTAAAATTCGTTTTTCACTATTTCCTCTGTCTCTTGTTCTCTCTCTCCTCCTCCATAGGGTTCTGGGGATCCCCTTGTTTCTTTTGGGATATAATAACATCTATTTGTGATCTAAAAACATGGGTTGGTCTATGTTTCCCAAATTATGTGATCATTGTTCTTCATCTACGTATCCTGATTAGTGTTTGGTGAATCTAGATCTATTGATCCAGAGTTAGGGGTAACATTATAATGCCCAAATTTGGTTAGTAATAAATAATTTATTTAATTTCAATTGGTTGAATTAAATTATATTTATTTATTTCAATTAAATGGATTTTAAATGATTTTTTGGAAATCCCCAATTCCAATGAAATATGGATTTAAAATCAGATTTTGGCATGAAATTGAAAATACCCCCTATTCCCTTGAATTGGGGTGTGTTTATGAAAATTGGTGAGATTTAAATTTTCTAAATTTAAATTCTATAATGGGTATATTGGAATAATTATGAAAACCAAAATTCTATTGAATTGAGGGTTTGTTGTGATATTTATTAAAATTTATTGAATTTTAATTGATGAATATTAATTGTGAAAATAAATTATGATTAGATTTCAAATTATTATTTATGAGAAATTGATTAAAATGGAATTAATTGAATCCTTTGGGTCTTATTTTAGAAAAATCCATGTTTTGATAAAAAACTATTTTGATTTTTAAATATAGAATATTTATATATGAAATAATTAATGGGGTGAATTTTATTTTCATGATTCATAGATTGAGATTAACTTTATTTAATTGAAAATTAGATAGCATAAATTCCTTAGGTAGTTAGTGAGTTATTTTGATATCATTCCATGATTTACAATATTTCAAAACATAAGTGTAGCACATCACATCCCTA
The DNA here is from genome assembly GCA_963277665.1 of Viscum album. Taxonomy (NCBI): domain Eukaryota; kingdom Viridiplantae; phylum Streptophyta; class Magnoliopsida; order Santalales; family Viscaceae; genus Viscum; species Viscum album. The sequence continues at coordinate 1,373,408,434 of OY728128.1, forward strand.
ATCAATTAGTAAGGAAGCTACATTTTTCAATACCAAAGGTATTTTTTCAAACACATATTTTTGTGTCACCTTAGGTGTGTTGAGTCCTTTAGAATATAACTATCATACCTTTTCCATTTATCACCATGTTTATCTCTTGTTTGTATTTCAAATGAATATATACCAATGTTATAAATTGTTATACATTCCATGTGAATTTATATAAACTATATTATATAAAACAATTTATTTAATCAATTTTTATAAAAATCATTTCTCTTAATTTTATTTCCATCGTTTGAAATGTATTTTTATCCTTAAAATGTAAATAATTATTTTTAACATATTCTCCTGAAATTAAAAAAACGTTTATTTCAAAATTGAATGCACTTTATTTTGTTAATTTATTATTAGAATCTTATTATGGAATACATAGTGACACCATATTCGGATTATAACTCAAACCCCAACTGTGCCTTTAGGTTTTTTATATTTTCTCCACCCATGTTTGAGCAGGGTTTAAGCACCACCTGGAGGTTGTTCCAACTATTGATTTATTTAAATTGGATGTGGATTCAATTGGGAAATGGTCTGTTTATCATACTATTTTATGATACTTTTTTAAAGTATATTTGGTTTTCATACATTTTTTATTTTGGTACACTTCTCCTAGTGGAGTTTCTTATTTATTCATTCTGGGATTTTACCTTTCTTTGTAATGTTTTTCAAAATTTCATTCCCACATTCATTTAGTATGACACTAGGTGCTAGTTGAAAAACTGTTGGGATCGAGAATGATATTCATACTATGTTAGGATAATTTTGGTTGTTGGGTTACTCATGTACTCAAGATGGTTCATGGAAAAGTGGTATCAAAGCTTGGATGGGATTCATGACTTGAAATTATTATGCAATTTTCTAATATATTTGGGACTTAGGAGGTTGTGAGATAGAGTTTTTGCCTTGCTATCTCCACAATGAACTAGTAAAAACTAGGGGAGGTTACTAAAAGATGTATTGAGGATTAGTTCTAGTCATTTCATTACTTTTTTTGTATAGGATAGAAATGCTAATGTTTTCTTCTCATATATTGGGATTTATTTCCCTAGTTTATCTATTTAATTATTAAGCTGATGGGTTCCATTTTTCATACAAATGTTATGTAGAATAATTCCTCTATGGAGACTTGAGAATTTGATAACAGAAGAATTTATTGTTGAAAATTAGTAAGAAAATCCTCCAGTATACCCAATATGGTTGAGGGGATAGTGTGTATGGTCTATACATTGGGACATGCACCACCGCAATTTCATGTTTAGGTTCTAGTAGTGGAACCTCAAATGGATGTTCTCTGAGAACATTCTGAAGGATTATTTCACCAGAATATAGAACTATTAAAAAGCTCAAAAGATCCTCATGAGGATGAAGAATGGTTGAGCAGAATGAAACAACTATTTGGGTTCATGGAGAAAGCTAATAAAATCAAGATTATCTATTCCACCATAGATATGGAAGGACCGAGAAAGAAATTGTTGGAAACAGTGGTGGAGGAGAAATAGCATGAGGGGTTAAAGTGGATGGACTTCAAATTTCTATTCAGTGATCAATTAAATCTAGATTTTATTATGTTATTTAAGGATAAGAAATTTTTAAAACATGAGTAGGCTGACATGACTATGACAGAATATTTAGACAATTTTTTTGATATTGTTCATTTCACTCATGAAATATTATCAAATGAAAAGTTGAAGGCTTGGAAGTGTCAGTCTGGACATTGAATGGATATTTTTTCATAGGTTTTATTACTAATGTTTTCTTCTTACGTTGATATGATGGATTGTGAAATGATGATTAAAATGGACCTAGAGTACAAATCATATTTATTGTGGATTTATTTTCTTATTAGTGGCAGTATGGGTTCTTTCAATGTAAAGAGGATGTGTGATAATTCTCATAGTACTTCTCGATAACATGGTTATTCTAGACCTCCTGAAAATCCTAACAGAGGTCTATTTATTTTCTACCTATATGGAAATCCAAGATATTCTATTATTATTTTCTATTGAGGTATCCAAGGTAGGCGATTCATGTGGGTTCTTGGGACACCTACATAAATTAGTCCATGTTTATTCTAATATAACTCGTATAACGGGATTATCATATCCTCGAAAAATTATGGGAATTAGATTATTCAGTTATAAAAGGGTCCCATCTATAGGCTTCGGTAAAAAACCTTCTTAACATAGTGGAAGAGTCTCCAGAGGAAGCATATACGAGTCCAGAGACTGTGAGAGGTACCATCATAATATCGTCTTCATTAGTGACTGTATTATTTAACATTTCTTCATATCATTCATTTATTTCCACCTATTTTGTTTATATGGTTAATTGTATAGTAGTGATTTAATATTATTTTTTGGATATTACTACACCCCTCAATACAAAGAGAGGTAAGGGTCGTTGTTTTCTCTACTATGTATTCTATCTATCATATGTTGAGCTTTCTTGTAGTTCTTTGGTTAATGAAATAAATAATGTTAAAATATATTCAGGATGGATTTTGATATTCAAAATAAATTTAAAAATTATTGTTATCTTCCATAGGTCACCTTTACCACACCAAATGATATGGGTCATATCTTTCATATAGAAGGGGATGAAAGTTGATTAGATGCGGACCATATTATCTAGATATGGGGAGAATGATATTTGTTATACCCCGACATCGCACATCGGTAATGATATTAATTTTTACCTTTATCTGATATTTTTATTTGTTTTAGTTGATTCGTCGAGGTGTTTTCTGGTCACAACAAGATTTTTTGCGTTTTGCTGATAAGTGAACGTTTGGCTTAGCTGCGGTTGACACACGGGCATGGCTCGGTAGAAGCCACATTGCTTCGCTAGAGAAATATGCACCCCGACCATGCTTTATTTTATATTAATTTTTTTGGGTCTCTCTATTGTGATGTGGTTTGAAACAGTTATTTTTTTAAGGAATTGGGATCTTATATGGGTGTACGAATAAATGTGAGACCATTCATGCGTCTGTGCACAATGTCCAGACTCAATAATTAACACAATTATTTTGTGACTGGTTCTATTATTTCAGTTTTATGATTAATATTATTATTAGTTTAGTCAGTGCTTCAATTAGGTTATTATTATTATTCTTCTTTTAGTTGCTACTTTAATTTATTCATTTTTATTATTATTTTGGTTTTATTATTTGTAGTATTAAATTAGCATTGAAATTGGGTTTTATTAATTAGATTTTTGTTGTATTATTTTATTGGTATTTAATTTTATTTTATATTTCTTTTTATCATATTATTATTTTTACTTTCTTTCTCCTTTTCTATCTTCTCTTTTTTTTCTTCTCCCCTCATGCACTCCACCCTTCCCCATGCAGACCCCCCTCTCACCACCTAACCCTACCCGAGTCGTATGCACCCCCTCCCCTTGCCTTCCTCATCCGACGTGGCGAACGTCCTCTAGCATGGACTGCCCTCCCGCTCTACCTCCCAACGACCCCTATACCTTACACATCCTAGGCGACGTTGCACCCTCCTTACTTCCTCGCACCAAGCCTTGACCCCCCGCCCTCCTTCACTGCTCTCCCCAGACCAGCCTCGTGCCGAAGCCAAATTCTTCTACCATGTCCCACCCTCATTGAGCCGAAACCCCAGTGCGTAAGTAGCCCCATTGAACCCTAGGCACGTCGGCTCTTCGTCAACCAGATCCCACATTGGTGACCCTCCCACACTATTGTTCTGTTGTTCGTGAACCACCTGTTGGTATTTCCGAATACCCGCTTACACCTCGCTTTGTTCGGTCAATCCACTGGTTCCCCCTTTATTTTTTTCCGCACTGCACAAGCCCTGATATCCTACATTGACCTCTTACCAGCCTCTCAGACTTCTCTTCGTAGGAGAATTTTACCTCGTTTGTTTATCGTTCAATTCGATTAAGTTGTGGTTAGGGTTTTGGTTTGGTGTTTTGTTCATTTATGGTGTCATTGGACCAATGTTTTGGTTTTTAGGTTCTAATTATGTTGTTGTGGTGAGGTAGATGTTTCGCCTCAAGATTTGGGGGTTCATGTCATCCCAGGTAAAGGGTTCCATGCATAATTATTTATTGATTAATTGATTTTCATGTTTGATTAATTTAGTATATTATTTTATTTTTTTGTCAGGCGAAGATACTCTTTAATGAAGATTGATTTTCATTTGAATGGATTAGTGGATTTTTTATTTTATCTATGTTCTTTCCACTGAAAACTTATATCTGGTAGTTAGCGATTTTGGGATCTTGCGATTACCTTATTAATCTATGCAGTTTGTGTGAAGTATGCTATAGACATGGCGACGAGTGAATTTGGTCATAAAAGATGGTTTTGTGTGGGTTAATGGGTGACACCAAGATACTTATTTTGAATTGTTTCAAAAACTTTTATTTTATACTTGTTAAATTGTGTAGTTTGTGAAAAGTCGTCTTACATTTGGTGGAAGGTTTTCCATCTGACTGTTTGGGTTGTGCAGGTCACACTTTAAAATTGTATTTGAGTGCGTTCGGTGTTGAAATGTGATTTGGATTTTTAAATAGTCAATTTTTTTTGTGTAAAACCATGTGGACCCCTTTTGATAATGTTTTTATAAACTTTTTAAATGGTTTATTAGATTATGTCAATGGTGTGAGACGTTTTTGGAAAAAGTTTTAGTTGGCGTATTATTTCAAATTGTTCTTGTGTGTGTAAATGGTTGTTTTGGCGTGTGTAGTGTCTTATTTAGTTTGAGTGTATGGTTATGACATGTGACATGAACTCTAATCTACTTGAGCACAAACGAGAATCCAAGGTACTAGGTGGGCGGACTAGGACTAGTGTGCTAGTGATACAGAAGTGGAAACAGCCCAGTCTCATTTAGATGGATTTTACGACTATAACTCTAACTACACTTTTGGATGATGTTGGAGACCACTAGGTTATGGATTTATTTCCCTACTAGTTTCTTCTGCACGAGATCATATATTGTTGTGTTTCTATACCATTTTTCACCAATACACGAGGTTATAGGGTCACACTCCACACTAGTATCTTTTGGGCATCTCCCATGTTTTCTGCTCCTCTTTTTCCTTTCATTCACCGTAAGCACATGGTGTGATGTTAGGGATACCAAGAACGTGTGTGTTTGTGTGTGTAAATTCAATTTGTTTTCTATTTAGAGTATTTTTTCACTTAAAAATAATTTTCCTTAAAATTGTTTAAGCACTTTTTTACATTGTTTATTCTGTTAAAATGAAAATGTATTTGTCATTTAATAATTATGTGTGGAACCTTTTTTCCGTGGCATCCTACTGGGATGTTAGTTCACTCCATATATTCATCTTTGGGTGTATATAGATTCTATTTTTTTCTTTTCATGTTTAGGCATCGAGCATACCATGGGTGGTTCGGGTCGTCAGTGGCACTCTTGTGTCTGTTTGGTGAATGTGGCTTGCGGATATGACTCCTCATGTCACGCAGAGGTTGGAGTTGGTTCCTCTTAATTTTTTCCTTTATTTTCATCCCCTTTGTTTTTTTGGTCAAGTTGTAAACATTAATTTTGACCCTAGTTTAAAAAAATGTTTGGTTGTTTAATTTAGATTTAAATTTATTCATCTTTATGATTGTTTCATGTTTTTTTATTCAGGTAAACCGTTCTTATTTTTGATTTGTGATAGAAGGGCAGTTTTTCCAGCCTGTGGGGATCAGGGACGCCCTTTGAACATTACCGTGGACTGGGTCGGGCGCCGATTCAGATAGAGACCCATCCTGGATCATGACAAAATTGTATCAACTGTGGTTTGTTTGTCTCATTTGGTGTGTTAGGTAGATCAGAGATAGGATTGTCGGTACTCGAGTGGTAGGTGCGAGAAGATCGTCGTGAACTCTTTCTTACTCCAATCCTTGAGTAACCAGGGGTACTTCGGGATTCATGTTTTTTGATTTGGTCTCTATTTATAGGGGATGGAGATAGGAGTAAACCAGTACTGTGTGTGGTCTCTCATGGAGAAGCGACCCATGTGATCCTCGAGAGTATGGTTCAACACTCCTATTGGTTGGTTCTTGTCTAGGGTGTTGTCCGCTAAACCATGTAGCCAGGTTAGATGGGACAACTAGTCCTCCATCTAGGTGAATTAATGTTTGTGATGTATTGCTTTAGTTTTGGGTTGGCTCGAAACTGTTTCCAATTAAAAGGATAGCGGACCATGGGGTGGCACTTATTTTACTTTGGTGTGTGTTCGACATCATTTTTGGGGTGTGTTTCTCTTGGAATTTGGCGTTTGATTTGTTCAAAATTGAATTTTGAAATGAAAATATTGGGTTATTTGAAATTGAAGTGAGTTTTTTTTGAAATGGGAAGAATTTTTAGAATATGTCTTGAATTATTGAAATCGATTGGAAGAAGGTATAATTGAAATATTGAGAATGTTTTCTCTTTGAAAGTGGAAGATCCTTTCTTTGTCTAGTGGTATTCCTGTTGGTGGTCGAGTGTGCATGTGGAAGTGATTAATAGATAGTTGATGGATTGTGTGGATGGGTGCTTGATGTAACATAGATGCATATTTGCGAGGCATTATAGAATATCAGTGGTAATTGATTGATTTTGAAGGCTGCTTCTTGTTTTCAGAAAAAAGTGGGGTTTTATTTAAAATGGGTTTATGTGTTTAAATGTTTTTGTAATTGGAAGATATCTTTGATTTTAGAGTGAAGGATATTTTTTTTCAAAAGAACTTTTGGGATTGTTGTGAAGTTCTTGGTTTTCCAAGAGAGTGTTTTTTCTTTAAGAATGCATTGATTTTTCAAATTGGAATTACTGGAATTTTGTCGTAGGTGTGGATGCTTGTTTTGTGATGTGTTTGAATTTTTGGAAGACTGTTTTGTGTTTCTTGTTTGAGATATGACCCTAGAAATGTCCCATGGGTTTCCAGTAGGTTTCTCAGTTCTTTTCTCAGCCTATACTCCCAGTGAAGAGGCGTAGTTCAGTTATGCTTTGTGTTGTTGATTGTTCGTAGACGTCGAGGACCGTTGGATATCGTTGAATGCTTTGGGAAAGTTGTGTGTCTCTCCAGTTTTTGAGGAACTCCAAAATTTTTGTGGGTGTATGTTGTCCCAGGTATGTATGGTGGAGCGGGATTAGACTGGTGAACATGGATTGTTCAGTTTTAGTTGCAAATGGGGATGTCGTGAGCGATCCTCAAGACTAACCTCATTTCGTGGTTTTACCTAATGATGTGAAGGTCCCTCATCCGATGAGGAGTGTGAACCTAAGGGGTTTATTATTGGAGTGCTCCTCCTATCAGTTCGTGTTTTGTGTCAGACAGAACGCTCAATCTCCTATCTCTAGTGTGGCTAGTCAAACAATCTAAGTCATTCGTTGCAATTCCATGTGGGTATGTTGATAGTGTTGCTACTTAGGACATTAGGGGAAGTATGCAGGTTGATTTTTCAGTGAAGGAAGTTCAAGTGAGAGGTTTCAATCTTATGAACGCGAGGTAGTATATGCTCGAGACATCAAGACACCAGCCATATGTCTCAGGGTGAAGCTTCCGCATAGTAAAAAATCATCAAATGTGGGGCGAGTTTGGTGTGACTAAGTCCACGGTGGATGATAGGGGCAACATAAATTTCTTTATTGCGGTATCTCCTCTGAAGGATTCATTTTGTAGTGATGGGTATGAAGGCTGTGTATCCTTGTTGTAGTCTATGTTTTTGGGAGATTCTCATGGGCATTAAAGAGGTATGGAGATTCAATATTCTTGACAAGATAGAGGGCGTGCTCTGTGAACCTTCTTGTGGTCAGTTATGGATCAGAATTTTACTCGTTAATGATATGGTTTTGTCTTGTGGGATTAATGCGCACCTATCTAGTTTACTGCTAGGTTATGTGTTTCTACAATACAAACCATCTCATGTGGTGGAGGGTTGTTCACTGTGGGAATTTTTCCATGCAATCAGCTCGTGTTGGTGGGTTCCTGAGGAAGTTTTCAGTCACTATTGCTCAAGGTAAACTGGGAATGCCCACATGAGTTCCATGGTGTTATGAAATTATAAATTGGTTGGGAGACCCAGTGCGGGTCTCACCGGCATCCCCTCTTATGTTGGTTTAGTTTTACATTGGGTGCTTGGTGGGTCAAGCCAGTGTTATGGGTTTGTCTGATTTGGTGAGTCATTTCGGTTTGGAGTACCAACATTTGACAAGAATCCTAATATGGCAGGGAGACCACCATATGATGAACTTGTGTAAAAACTTAGTCTTCAAAGTTCACTTGGCGGGGCAACACCTTAATTCTTCTCTTCCTAATGCTGACCATAGTAATTGGTTTTCTTGGGTAATGGGTCTCTTGACGAGTGTTTATAGAGATCTTGAGCGGCCCCGATGATCCCTGAGTTAGGGGTCGGGGTTTTTCAGGTCATAGTTGTGATTGGAAGTGAATTCATTGTTGTTGTCTATATTTCGTGGTGATTTTGGTTTTGAGATCTTTGGATTTTCTGGTCTTGGGTGTTTCGAATGCTCGATCTTATGGTGATTGAGTTTTATTTTTGGTATCATCATGGTATTTCTTGGAATCTTGTGTTGGTTAAGTCTTTTGGGACTTTCTAGAGGTTCAAAGTGACATGATGTGGAGAATTGTCACACCCCGACATCACACATCGGTAATTATTTTAATTATTACCTTTATCTGGTTAATTTATTTGATTTAGTTGTCTAGTTGAGCTGCATAATGGTCATGATGAGAGTTTTTTGATGATAAATGAACATTTGGCATAGCATTGGTCGACAAACAGGCATGGCTCAGTTGAATCCGCATCACTTTGCTAAAGCGATATGCACCCCGAACATGCTTTATTTTGTTTTAATTATTTTGGGGTCTCACTTTTGAGATGTGGTTTGAATTATGGGTTTTTTTTAAAGGATTTGGGATCTTATATGGGTGCATGACTATATGTGCAACCCTTTATACATCTGTGCATAGTGTCTGGACTCAATAACTAATAAAATTATTTTGCGATGACATCTATTATTTTATTTTTATGATTAATATTATGATTAGTTTAGTCAGTGCTTTAATTATGTTATTATTATTATTATTCTTTCAGTTGATACTTCAATTTGTTAATTTCTTTATTTTTTTGGTTTTATTATTTTTAGTTTTAATTTAACATTGAATTGTTATTATTAATTAGAATTTTATTGTATTATTTAATAGGTATTTTATTTTATTTTATTTTTATTTTTTCTTTATTATCATTATTACTTTTTTATCCTTTTCTTTCTTCTCTATTTTTCATTCTTCTCCCTCTCTTGCACTCCACCCTTCCCCGCACAGACCCCCCTCTCACCTCATAACCCTACCGATGCTGCATGTGCCACTCCCTTTGCTTACCTCCTTTGGCGTGGCCCGACATCCTCCAGCACGGGCGGCCCACCCACTCTACCTCTCTGCGACCCCACTACCTTACATCACCTAGGAGACACTGTTCCCTCGTTGCTGCCACGCACTGAGCCGTGACCCCCCGTCCTTCATCACCACTCTCACTGGACCAGCCTCCAACTGAAACTGATTTTTGCTACCTTGCCCCACCAACATCAAGCTGAAACCCCCACGTGCAAGCAGCCCCGTCGAACCCTAGGCGTGCCATCTCTTCCTCGACCAGATCCAACATTGGCGAACCTCCCTCAACCTTGTTCTGCAGGTTATGAACCACCTATTTGTTTGGCCGAAGACCCACTCGAACCTTTCTTTGTTTGGCCAAAGTACTGGTTCCCCACTGTTTTTCGGTGCCACACAAGCCTTGATAGCCTCTGTTGACCACCAGATAGCCTTACAAACCTCTCTTCGCAGGTGTGTTTTACCTCAGTTGTCATTATTTCAATTAAATTATTCTGTAGTTAGGGTTTTTGGTGTTTTGTTCATTTATGGTGTCATTGGTTTGATGTTTTGATTTTTATGCTCTAATTGTGTCATTGTGGTGTAGTTGAGGTTTCACCTCAATATTTTGGGGTTCTTGACATTCCATCTAGGTGGTTGCATGCTAAATTTTTGTTTGATTAATTGATTTTCATGTTTGATTAATTTAGAATATTATTTGATTATTTTTTGTCATGTGAAGTTTCTCTTTTATGAATATTGATTTTCATTTTAATGTTTTGGTGGATTGTTTATTTTAACTATGCACATTCTACTAAAAACATATATCTAGTATTTAGAAATTTTTGGATTGTTCGGTAACCTTATTAATCTGCGCAGTTGGTGCGAAGTACATTTTTGACCTGGCGTCGAGTGAATTTGGTCATAAAAGATGGTTTTGTGTGGGATAATGGGTGACACCAAAACACTTATTTAGAATAGTTTCATAAAATTTTATTTTGGGCTGGTTAAATTGTTTATTTTGTGAAAAGGCATATTACATGTGGTGTAATGTTTTTCATCAGACTATTTGGGTGGTGCAGGTCACACTTTAAAACTATATATGAGTGCATGTGGTGTTAGAATTTGTTTTGGTTTAATAAATAGTCACTTTTGTGTGTGTAAAAGCATGTGGGCCAATTTTCATAATGTTTTATAAACTTCTTAAATGGTTTATCAGATTATGTCATTGGTGTGAGTCGTGTTTGGAAAATGTCTTTGTGGACAAATTATTTGAAATGGTTATTGTGTGTGCAAATGGTTATTTTGGCGTGTGTAGTGTCTTGTTTGGTTTGAGTGTATGGTTATGAAATGTGACCTGAACTCTAAACTAATAGATCACAAACGGGAATCCAGTGTACTAGGTGGGTGGAATAGGACTAGTGTGCTAGTGATATGGAAGTGGCATTGGCCCGGTCACACTTAGCTGGACTTTATGACCACAACACTAACAAAACTTTTGGATGATGTTAGTGACCACTTGGTTATGTATGTGGTGCCTTATAAGTGGCTCATTCATGTGAACGTATATTGTTGTGTTCCTATACAATATTTCACCTAGACAAGATGTTCTAGGGTCCCACTCCTTGCTAGTATCTTTAGGGCCTATCCCATGTTTTTTGCTCCACTTTTTCATTGCTCTCACCCTCGCAACATGGTGTGATGTTGGGGTTACCAAGAAAGTGTGTGTGTGTGTGTGTGTTAATTCATGTTTTTTTCCTTTTAGAGCAGTTTTTCCCTTAAAACGATTTTCATTAAAATTATTTAAGCACTAATTTTTTATTCAATTAAATTGAAAATTAATTTATCATTTAATAATTATGTGTGGAACCTTTTTCTTGGTGGCATACTACTGGGATTTTACCTCACCACCTACATACACCTTTGGGTGTATGTAGATTATGTTTCTATTTTTTTCTTCTGGTTGAGGCATCAAGCATAGTGTGGGTGGTTTGGGTTTTCAGTGGAACTATTGTGTCTGTTTGGTGATCGTGGCTTGGGGATGTGACTCCTCATTTCATGCAGAGGTTTGAGTTGGTTCTATTTAGATTTTTTCCATTATTTTCATCCCCTTTGGTTTTTTGGTCATGTTATAAACACAAACATTGACCCTTGTTTAAGGGCATGTTTGGATGTGGACTTTAGTTTTAAATTTATTCACCTTTCTGATTGTTTCATGTTTGTTTATTTGGTTAAACCATTCCCATGTTTTATTTGTGATAGTGGGGATCTTGTTCCAACCCATGTGGATCAGGAACACCCTTTTAGGCCTTGCTGTGGACTGGTTCGGGCGACGGTTCAGATGCAGACCCAGCCTGGTTAGTGACAATATCTATTATTTCTTTTTATTTGGAGTAGGATTATTTGAGTGGTGATCTATCTCTAGTTTTCTTCATGTTTTCTGAAGAGATTTTAATTACTTATTTTGTTTTTTACTAGTAAGGTAGGTATATTTATCTATTAATGTAAATCTCTGGTACTCATCAAGATTATATTCCTTCTCACTACTTGGAACTACCGAAAATGAAAGATAATAAGACTAATTTGGATTATATTACTGTGAAATTATTTATATACCCGAGTGTGTCACCTTGGTATGCGCCATTTTTTTTCTAAGAAGAATGATGGTTCACTATGCATACTTATTGATTACTGAAAACTCAATTGAGTGAAATTGAAGAACAATTATCGATTTCCATGTATTGAATATCCCTTGGTTCAGTTTTTAGGGAAAAAGTGGTTCCTAATGTTTGACATTCGATTTGGTTACCAACAATTGTGGATAAACGAATCAAAAATTCAGAAAACAACCTTTTATATGAGGTTAATCTATTATGATTACCTTGTTATGACAATTTATCTAACCAAGACCCATACAATCTTAATAGATTTAATTAACATGATTTCCATAAATATCTAGATATTTTTATGGTGGTCTTTTTGTATGATATCATCATTTACTATAATTTCACAGATGGAAAAGATCATCATTTGAGAATTGTTATGGACTTATTGAGAAATCATCTACTTTATAAAACAACATAAAAAATTATGTTATGGGTTTGGGATGTAAATTTCATTGGAAACATGTTTTTAGGAAATGGAATATCAGTTGATCATGATATGGTAAATGATTTTATGACATGGGAACAACCATACACAATTTTTGAGATAAAAAACTTCTTATGTCTAGATGGATATTATTGCTAGTATGTTAAGGAATTCACAAAGATGTATTATACCATTCATTCTATAAATTTTAAGGGAGAAATGTTTTCATAGGAAAAATTTTTTTAGAGTTCTTTTGTTGAGTAGAAATCTTATTGGACTACTGCACTTGTGTTGACTCTTCTAGAGGCTGAACATGTCTATGTAGTCTTCTGTGATGCATCAGGTTCAGGTTTGGGCAGCGTCCATATGATATGTGATAATTTTATTTGTTTATGGAACTTTTTACACAATTACGCATGAGATGAATTATCCAACCCATAAACATCAAAATGCAATTTTGATGAAGATGCTTAAGAGTTTGTGGAATTGCCTTTATGGAGAAATGTTTACCATGTTTTTAGTGAATTATATCTTGAGTTATTTCTTCTGTAAAATAGTTGAATCTCTTCTAGAGGCATTGTGTGGAATACCTGAAATGTTTTTCCATCATCATTTCTAATACACCATAAAAGTGAATTTCATCATAGATTATTTGGGTAGGAAACATACCACCCATGTAGTGAAAGAGTCTTTGGACGAGTGTAACATGATCGATCTCTTTGAACAGTTTCATATTAGAGCTTATGAATCAAGGGTCAAGGTTTGTTTATATAGCACTCATTTGATATATTATCTTCTCATGTTGATTCTTTATCATCAACAGGATGATTAGTTTTGTATCAATAGGGACTCTATTTATGGTGCGAAGACAGTTGATGAGAGTTTGTGTCTTAAATTGGAAATTATATGCATTCAAAATCACTATTTGTGCCGTTAGTGGTATGAAAACCTGTGATTGATGGATTTTGCTAATTTTTGGTGGGTTGTTAACCTAGGACCATTAATATGTTCCATGATAGGAGACATCATATCTTGTGGCTATGAATGAGATGTGACATTGATAATTTTATTCTCTTGTTATTATATGTCCCAATAAGTCAAGGGGGATCCCTAGAAACCAATAGGTATTCTTAATCAACTTCCATTCCCTTGTTGGAATTGAGATGAGATATATATGGATTTTTTTTTATTTTTTGTAACAAGAGAAATAATCATTTGATTTGGATTTTGATCGACCAGATTTCAAAATCGGTTCACTCTTTACCAATTTGTTGTATAACCATTGTTAAAGAGTAAGTAAATCACTATGTGAAATAGATTTTTCATTTAAAAAGTATTCTATATACTATAGTATATGGATGGGATCCTCGATTTAATTTTTTTATAGGACTTTTAAAGGAATTTGGATCTCAAGTCCATTTATGTATGGAAAGCCATCTAATGTTTGGTGGAAGTACAGAATGAGTTATATAGATTCCTGAGGATATGATATGTGATTTTGTTTCCATATATTGTGGGGCTTTTTATGATCATTTAGGAAAAGTTTATAATGAATATAAAAATATTTACCACTCCACCATAAGAATGGATCTTTTTTAGGCCTTATAAAACTGGCCTCACAAATATCAATTTTTTCATCAGAGATTGGTAAATATTCCCTAGATGGACCAAGCATGTTTAAATAGAAGACAATAAGGATTCAGATGTTTTGTTAGATAATTTTGATTGAGAAAATTCAGTATATGCATAATTATGATCCTCATCATAGGTGATTGGAGTTATCAGTTGGTGACCAGGTTTTCATGAATGTTTCACCCAATATGGTCTATCGACGACTTGGGAGGAAAGTGAATCTTTCCCTTATTTTTGTGGGACCTTCTATTTTTTTTTTCAAAACGTGAGAATGTCTCTTAAAATTTAGATATTTCACTGCATCAAAGATTTATACATATCATGTTATAGGTATCTCATATGTAAATGTAACTATATGATCCATGTCGTATTCTGAACTGGCGTGATCTTGATGTTGATCCTAAATTATCTGTGACTGAACATCCAGTTATGATAGTTGATACTAATACCAAGTTACTTCATGGGATGATGATACCTTTTTTCAGAGTGATATGGATTTATGGTTGTGATAATCATGATACATGGGATGTGGAGTTAGTAAAGAGAGAGTAGTGTCCTCATATTTTTGTCATGAACTCTTTTAAGTAGGATTTCTGGGGACAGAACGTTTATATAGTAGGGAGGTTATAACAACCATTTACTATGTTCGTGTTTAATTAAATCCCTATATTTATAATCCACTGGTTGGGATTCATTTGTGGAAGTTTTATTTTTGATTGTTTCTAGAAATTTTAAAATTCTGGGCTATTGCATTGTTGTTGCACAATTTTACCACATCGGGCAACCATTCAAGCCAAACTGTGAAAACCCATGACGGGGGGTTTTCATATTTGGTGCATAGTTTTTTAGATTTTAATCCATCATAAGAGAAACCATTCATCTAATTTTAAGTGTTGTATGGCTAGGTTATAGGGTTTTGTCTAACCATATAGATATGAGCCTCTAACTATGCATGATATTTCATTAATCAAGAATATTGAACATAAAAATCATGAAAATCAAAATTTTGGTATCCGAAGGACCCAGAATGACACCATAATATTTATTCTTCATATAAAGAACACAATAGTAGTTCGTAGCCTCTTAGAATCCTCACAAATATTATTTGATACATTCTAAACCCCATTTTATCTTCTCCTATTTAGTTTCCTCAACAAGTCCTCTATATCCCACTATCTCTCTTATCCCCTCTATAGTTTCATGGATCCCTGTGTTACTTTGTGCATTTAATACCATCAATTTTGGAATGTAAAACCATACATTTATCCTTGATTCATGTATTACATGATCTCCATTCTTAATACACAAATCCCGATAAGGGTTTTAGGAATTGAGATCTATTGATCCCGAGGTAGGTAGTTTTTTCATGATTGGAAAATTTTGTTAACCCTAAATTTTTTTATTTAATTTCAATTGTATTAATTAATAAAATTTTGTGATTTTAATTAAATGTATTTCAATTAATTTGTCAGAAAACACCAATTCCAATGAATTGGGGGGTTTTTAATTGGGATTTGATATGAACTTAAAAAAATCTACAATTCTATTGAATTGGGGTGTGTTTATGGAAATTGGTGAAATATACATTATTTAATATAAATTATAGAATGGGTTTTATGGAAAATTGTAGAAACCATAATTCAATTGAATTGGGGGGGTTTTATGAAATGGTTGGATGTTGATTGATTATAAATTATTGAATTTAAATTCTAAAATTAAGTTTGGAATTGATTTGAAATTATTATTTGTGAAATAAATTGCTTTGAAAGGATTTTATCAAAACATTTGGGTATTATCATGGAAAAATTGCATGTTAGGATTAAAAACATATAGAGATTTTTAATGGAAAATGGAGTATTTTGAATTGATAATGGGATAGATTATATTTTATGTCTCTTTAAAACAAATACCTTATTAGAATTAAAAATTAGAGAATGATAAATATTTATGCAGTTAGTGAGTTATTTTAACCATACTCTATGATTTACACTATTCCAAAACATAAAAGAATCATGTATCATCTCTGGTTTAATGGTGATTATGTCTCCTTTGACCATACCAAAGCGATATGTATATATATATATATTGTTGTGTCACCATGATTTAGTAGAGTACTTTCACCAAGAACTATCATACCTTTTTAGAATGTGACAATGTTACCAAAGTGGTTGTATTTGAAATGATTATATTCCATTATTGTACAAAAAATGTATATTTTTTTACTTTATAGAAACCATTTTATCAAAACCTATTTATTTAAGACATTTGGGTAAATTTCCATTTTTATAATTTTTTTCTATTATTTGAAATTTATTACCATCATTTTAAATTTAATATTTATTTTTTGTACATATCCTCTTGAAATTATAAAACTATATATTTGAAAATTGAAATCATATTATTTGGTAAATTAGATATTGGAATGTTTTTTTTGAATCCATAGTGATACCATACAATGATTTTAACTCACACCCTATTTGTAACTTCATTTAATAAATAATGTTTCTATTATAAGATTTAATTATGTAATTCACATTAAGAAACTCTAAATAGTGGAAAAATATGTAATTACACGAACATAAAAATCATGGGGATATGTCACTCATTAAACATGGACACTCTGACATTACTATATCATAACAAGATTTACCACCCCAAAAAATATATAACAACCAAAAAATGGATGATAAACATATTAGAACATAGGTAAATCATACACAAAACACCCATAATAGAATAGTGAAAAGAAATTAGTTATCCTAAATAAAATGAAAACCTAAGAAACTCAACCTCATGCCATGAATCTATGGTCTAACTCTAAAAGATCATCTCACTATTCATTTCCTTCGGCCTCCTGATTCACTATTAGGAATACATTTCACACTAAACATATATTATATTATATTATTTACTCTTATATTTCATTAATAATATGGAATGAAAACAAATATTTCTACAACTACCAAATTGGGCTTCGTCGTTAAATCATATATGGTGATAATATACTCTAACCAAAGGAAATTAAATATTAATCCAAATAGTAATTAAAACAGCATGATGATATGTGTGAATAAATTTCAAATTGAATCATTCCTTAGAAAATTTTCCCTCGCCAAAAAATCCCTAGAAAAATATACCCACCATTCCAACTATTACTATAATGATAATTGTGGAATAAAGAAAAATATAATTTTATTATTAGAACTATAATAGTGTCATCCCTAAAAAATTTCCACAAAATCCATTCGATTTTTTCTCCACCACATATCATCATATCAAAGAAGGTTCTAGAAATTAAGAACAAAATCACAATAATTTATTTTAGATTACTCTAAAAAGAATATTTAATCAAAAACATATTATTCAAATAGACATCATAGGGAACACATCCTCAACACTAATCAACATAATAATGATTAATTTATTTTCTCCATGATCAACCAAACATGAATCCAAATTCCCATGTGTGCACAAAGTATGATCATGTTTATATCAAGAAGGGAGTCATATTATTGAAACTAAATAAATTTACTAAAAATTGTATAGATTATTCATTAGAAAATTTTTTGAATTATAAAATCCTTTTCATTGATGTTAAAATTTTTTAATCATACTATGGTGTTAATATTAAATTTTATTAAAAGTATGAAAGAAACACGAACACATCAATATCAATATAGTGTATATTTTATAATTGAAGGATAATAATTAACTAAAATAGTTTATTAACCTTATACATATTAATTTCAATTAAACATTACCACTAATTTTTTTACCATGAATATTTAATTAAATCTAAGAGAAAACATTAAATGTATGCTTCAAAACATTTCAGTAATGTATTTCAGATAGTATTTTGTATTTAATTACTCTATATTTAGTTCAAAAGTTATAAAAATTTATATATTCTAAACACTATAATAGATAACACATTTTCGGTAATAGGGACTCTGAATTCAAAAATTTATTTTTTTCAAAAGACCCATATGTACACAATTAATAAAACTAAAATAAATTTATAAATGTTGAGTTTTATTAATCACATAGAATAATATTTCAAATTAGGATTGTTAAATCTAAAATATATCCCCGAAATTTTTTTTTAGAACATTTTACTCAGAAATTCATCACCGTAATGTGTCATTATTAATGTAAAATGCTAATTTTTATTGTATCATGATTCTAATGGATAACATATTTACATACATAAACAAATTAATTATAACTAATCATTGAATAACAGGGAAAAAAAGAATCAAATAATTTCAATCAGAAAGATAAAATAATTTTTTAAACTATAGTGTAACACTTTATTTAAAGAATAAAACATGATTATTTAGATTATACCATATCAGAAAAAGTTATCAAATATAAATAAACTAAGAATATTCATAAATAAAAAGTATTTCTTAGTACATAATCTATGATAATGGTGTAATCTCTCCTATTGAATTTAAACCCTATAATCATTGAATTTTTTATTAAATATATTTCCTAAGATAGTAACTAAATTTTCATTATTATAGGGGCCCTAAATACAGTTGTAAAAGCTAGTATTTTTAGACTACAACACATGATATGGATAAATGAGATTGTTTCCCTACAAGACCCATGTAACCATCACCATTAATGAACTCCAAACACCATATTATACGTCTTCAATGGACTCTATTACCATTCTATTAAAACCCCCATCTACTATGACGCATCATAGCCTAAAAATAGTGATTTGAATAACACATGAGGCAACCTTTAGAAGGTCCTTATTCAATGATTATCACAGATATTATGTATCACTAGAATGGGAGGAAATACCCTCAATATATAATCTTTGAATATATATAAGATATACTAATAAACATTAATCATAAATTACTACACTATTTAAATTACTTTATCCTACTTAAATCAATATAAAACATAGAAATGTATATTGGGATAATGAATGGATGAGCTTTTGAAGTCCACTAAATCTATTCAGAAAACATTTTCCACCATTTTTCATTGACATATCTTATAAAAAACAAGAAAACATTTGGATGGGATAGCAACTATGAACTAAAAATCGGAAGATATTTTTTATGAATAATAACATTCAAGAAAAATAAATTTTTTTGATAGATATGTGTAAGAACAACTTTGCAAAAAATATAGGAACATGAATTAGGTCATCCTAATATAGTTAAATGTAAGTAAAATTACAACATTCAACAACATCTTTAAAATTCACCTCATTACTTTTATTTTTTTACATTATAAACAATAATAAAAAATTTATAATTCCATGATCATTAGAGATATATACCATAAATCAAATTGTAACAATTAAAACCATTAATATCCTTCTTGATATACAACCCCATCAAGAGTCATAAAACATTTATCCTATATATTGGAAATCACGAATGAAAAATATTTAATGAAAAGAAAAATATTATAATATTAATTAATGTGTGCCATGTAAATATTATCTTATGGATCTTACCTTTAATCTTTTTTCATTCCATTAGATAATGAAAGACATGGTTGGATTACCCTTCACATAATGATAAGTAATCTATGAAAAAACAAAAATAATTATTAAAACATATCCATTATCATCATATCAATATCACATTCTTTTCTATATATAGCCACAATATTACCATCATACATTAATCCCAATATAGCTATCACAACCTCCTTCCACCATAGAACCCATGTATCGATCAAAAATACACCATTGAACCTGTATATAATATCAATATCACATTATAAACCTCTTTCATCAATCATGTACACATCACCACCATGTTATAATATCAGAACAACACGTCTAGTGAATATTATATACAGTGAAACCATTATAATCATAAATAATCTATATCCAACATTTCAATTTTGGAATGGTAACTTGACATTAAATCATTCTCATATATCAACATTGGAATATATTCATCATAAATAGGGATATTTTCTTCTCACACATATAAATTTTTTTTTTCTAATTTATATTCCCTCCAATAATTTTTAGTTTCTTCATTAGTAAAAATATTATTCAGAATTAGCTATTACAATAATTAAATTTATAATTTAATTTCATTCTTTACCATGTTAATAATTGTTTATATATATTTATATTCATAATTTCAATAAATTATATATATATAAATCAATATGTAGAGTCCTCCATTAATTTATCTATTTATAATATATTGATCCAACCAATGGATATAATTGTATCATAGTACATATTATAGTTTATAATCAGTCAAAAAAATAACTAAATTTAGATACACCATGTCCTGGAATAACATAGTAATTAATGAATTGAACTATACCATAATGAACTAAGAGAAACACTACAACTAAACACCTTACAACAAATACACTCATAAAATTAAACATGAATCCACAATACTTCCCAAAACTGAACCAACATATAAAATTATGGATGATGGTTCAACCAATAAGACAACCCATTCCCAAAACCGATTCACTCATAATAAAAATTCACCCAACTAAAACTTCAATAAACGTACATAACAATTTCCACTCCTAATCCATCATTTTTTGTATTATCCTACTCAACGTACTTATTATAGTTTTCACCCTTTGATTAGAAACATTACACCCCCTTTTCTAATGGTCCTCTAATTACATGGTATAGAACATAAGGTTCTAGACACCATCCTAGAGAATGGGAAGACTAACAATGGGGAAAACACAAGAATGAATAATGAAGGCATCACACTCCCTTGAATATATATGTTACAAGAAGCCAAGGATAACCAATAAATTTATTAAATATAGAAACACACTCCCATTTCTAGTCTATATTTATTGATCATAATATACAATAAATAAAGAACCCAAAAAACATAAATGAATCCCCAATAATAAAAATTTTAAATAATAAAATACATTAAATAAATAATATTATAAATTATAGGTCTCTAGCTAGGATATAAAACCATTTTGAAGGTCCTTTTTCCCTCTCATGAAAATTTCATATTACTTTCCATTCATAGTATTATAATAAAGATGCATTAAATTTGATAATTCAATTCCAAACGTACATACTCATTACCTTATCATTATCCTATTTACACTCAACCCCAAATAACAATTAAAAATATACAATATATATAAATTGAACTCAACAATAAAATTATATAAATACAATGAGGTTTGTTAAACTTTATTAGCATTCAATATTCATGTACATAAATCATTAAATTCCACCTCCAATCATCCTTTCTCGTGACACATAAAAAATATTATATTGAAGAAAAATAGAATAGAAATTAAATAAATTAAAGAATAAATCACAACAAATAAATATAAATATAAATTATACAACATCCAATTTCCTTGGACTAAATTCCACATCATTCTTCCAAATATGAGGGTTATAAAATTAAAATTTATATGATTACAATAACCCCATTCCCCCAAACCATCTCTCCAAAACACAGATTCTATATAGGGTGTTTTCCAATAGAATTCACATAGTTAGAAAAAACATTCCCCTCAACCATAAAATCTAAACCAAGCCTGAGTGGAGGGTAATCAGTTATCTTCATTGAAGTAATTTAAGGTGTATGTTGATGATAAAACGTTGTAGCAGTGTATGAAATTTACTCATGAGATTAAATTGGGGTGTATCAATCATGAAATTGTTAAATTCTCTACAAATAATTTTTGACGGATAATAATTAGAAAAAATGAATATATTTCCATTTATTCAATTTATGGGACACATAAAAAATATTTATCATAATATAGTCTTCCACAACATATCAAGAAACCATTAGTTTTAGATGATAAAAGAAATCACAGGAATCCATTAACTCATGGAATCAATGTAGTCAAATGTATAGAAATAAACAAGAACATAAAATAATCTACTTGAATATTCCTCCAATCAATAAAATCATATTCATTTTTGTAAAAATAATTAAACCACAATCTTCCAGCATGCATCTGCTATCATCATTTTTTGGTACAATAATAATGAATAAGGAAAGAGAGTTAAGAATGAAACATAGGTTGAAGAGTAATCTAATACAATTTATTGAGAATGTAATTATACATAAAAGGATGCATATAGACTCCCATAAAATTCCATGAAACAGTCAATTTATTTAGGGAAGGAAAACATTTTAAACCATGAATAATAGGTGAACCCTATTTATAAGAGAATTCAACCAACAACACCATGACTTGAAGACATAAACAATGGGAGTGGAAGGTATTTTTCAATATTTGATCAAATATAACCTTATTCAAAATAGATATATCCCCATACTCTCTTAGGGGTAATTTTAATTATTTAAATGGGTTTTACCACTACCATAAGCATCATCATTTCTTTAAAATATTTCATCTTTATTTCAGTCAAACATTATTAAAACCATAGTGTTAAGGCATACATCTATGTATTTACTAAATAAAAAAAAACTCACCTACATATAGACTTTATCTCTCAAGAAATGTTCCATGACGTAAAACTAATCAATTTTTTCCACCCTATTTTCAATGAGGAAATCCATACAGAACTTCCTGTGACCACACCCTCTATAACTACCATTGATATACTGTGGTGGTATTTTCCTAGATCCATTAATTAACTCAAGGCTTATGAGACATTCATATTTTCTATTCCATTACCCTAGAATATTTTACCTCCCATTTTATTATGGGGAGGATTACTATGGAAAACACCATCCACTAGGGGGGTTTAGACCCCATGGGCTCCTAACTCCCAAATAAAGAAGTCTCTTTGAGAAAACCACCAAAATTCCCACTCAATACACCTTGAATATCCACAAAGACCACCAAAATACCTATATATATTTCATAGTGGACCATATAATAGAAAAAAATATTTATTTCCCTCTAATAAAAACTGCAAATTCAAAAAAAAATACTTCCAATGTAACACCCCAGGTAAATAAAAAAAATGACATTTTTATATTTATCCCTATTTGTGAAAAAAAATTAATATTACTTTGAAGGTAATGCTATGCTTGATGGCGTACCCAATATGAGACAATGAGTTCCTTTGAAATCTTACACTTCACTCTAATAATAAAATAATATTATTTTAAATGGTAGTTAACGCCTAGCCATTGTAATGGCGGGAAAGAACGGAACTAACTAAAAAATTATTATGTATGTTTGTCAAATTTTTTACTCTTTATAATAAATCTTAGAATATTGAAAATGAGAATGAATCCAATTTTTAAGCATAAACATTCTAATATTCTTTAAAAGGTCGATTAACCACCTTTTGATGGCGAACCTCTTTTAAATCCACTTTTTAACAATT
Source organism: Viscum album (assembly GCA_963277665.1). Classification (NCBI taxonomy): domain Eukaryota; kingdom Viridiplantae; phylum Streptophyta; class Magnoliopsida; order Santalales; family Viscaceae; genus Viscum; species Viscum album. The sequence goes on from OY728128.1 coordinate 1,373,431,862, forward strand.
TTATGTGTTATATTTGACAAAATAAAATTTTTCTTTAGAATAGGGACATCAAAATTTACATTGTGTGAATTTTTGGTATTTGTCCGATAAAGTTCATTTTTTAATGAACAGTGAAAAAATGTTGTATTTTAATTCAAAACCACTTTTTAATCTAATTTATTTATATGATTAGATTATATTTTGAATTGGTTATAAAGTTCAATTAGAATATATTTTTACCATTAAATCCAATAGTGGTCTTTGGAATTAATTTCATCTTGAAATTGGACTTAAACTAGAGTCAATCTTTTGATACTTATTGTTTCTTAAAAACACGCTATTTGTTTTGAAAGCGGGAGTTAATTATTAAATTAATTAATTCAAATTATATGTTTTTAATTTTGTAAAATATACTTAATTTTTGAATTCTTAATATCAAATATAGCTTAGGGTGAATTTTTGGTATTTTTCTGAAAAACTTAAATTTTTGATGAATAGTGAAACCACTAAGTGGTAGTTAAAGAAACTGATTTTTTGTTTAAATGAAACTTTTCCACCTATGTGTTTGGAATTTCAAAACTCCGACGTACATGGTTTTCATTAGGAAGTAAAATGTGGTTCAATGGGATTAAAATAATTTTTTGGTGAATAGTAACTTTTATGTTCTTAATCGCGATTTGAGGTAATTAGTGTAGTTTAAGGTAAAAATAATTTTTTAATAATATGAGATGAGCTTGACACATGTCCTACCCTTATTTGATGTGTCATGGCTGACCAAGAAAATCCATGGGTCAACTTGGGGACCCCATGGGGCCACATTGGTTGGGAAATGACATGAATAACTTTTTATTTAATGTAAAATTAAAAATGACACAAACATGAGTTGTTTTACAAACAAAAATATACATGGGGTTATAAAAGCCAGATTTTTGACTATAAATAGTCATTGGAAAGATAAAAAGATTTCATACATCATGATATTTTTTTTAGAATTTTTTGACATTATATAAAAAAAATTATTTACAACATCATAATGATGCAGCGATTACCTTATTAATAAAGAATTTAAATAAAATGAAAAGATAATGTAAAATATAAGACCTACACATCTCCAAAACCTATTGGATGAGTATATTTCTAACCCTTACCACCTTATCCATGAAATACATCAATGTGGTACCTTTAAAATCCGAAACTCATTCTAAAATAAAGTAACTTTTCTTTACTTTCCAAGAGTGCCCCTCCTCTCCTCTTAAAAAGGCCCCCACCTCTACCTCCTTACCCACACCTCTCAAGCCTTTGGATCAGAAAAACCCTTCCCATTTTGTCTCTACACATCCCTCTATTACTCTTAGAAGCCTCACCTTGGGAATAAGTCTTCCCAAGGAAGCCTTTGAGCTCAAATCAAAAAGAGTTACCCGATTTAAAGGTAGTGTCTTCTCTTGTGTTCTTTTGTTTTATTTGGCTTCTCCAACCACCTAAACTATTTTTATTCTTTTCCTTTGTAACAACTCCAGTATATTAAATATACTAGGATTTTGTTATAAGAAGCATTTGAGCTACACTTATACACACCTACGTCTAATGGTTAAAGAACATACTGTTTCTGTGGATGACGAATTTCGACCTCACGAAATGATGATTGTTCAACACTCATATAACAACTTCAAAGGTGGCCATTAAGATGTCACTATATTTATATATGATATATAATATTTATATTATTTACTTAAGATTCGGTATTTTTCTTTTGTGGCATACCTTTATGGTTTCCATTGTGGGTAAACACGATAATTTCATTTTAGAAAGTGTGGACTACCGCCCACTAAAAGTGATTTGATTCGTTAATTCCATATGTGGGATGTATAAAGGATGTATTTAAAGTTATCATATATTATTTATGTTACATATAAATGATGAAAATAATTCTGGAAATAAAATATACATACCTCTCATTTAGTTTTAATTCCATTAATATGACATAGAAATGAAAGTAGCGTGCATGCGTACGTACGACTTACCGTCTCCATGAACGGTGCGTTTTATTTCTTACCTCTAAATGATTATGTAATATTATAAATACTTTTATATTATGGATATATATGATATATATGATATTAAAATCATGAATATCATTTTGGATATAATGAACCTTTGACCACACGAATAACATGTAATTGTAAGAAGTCCACTTTCGACTTAAGAACCAAATATCGAAAAAACAAACATTATTAACGTAAATGATTACATAATGGTTATAACATGGAAATAAGTGATATAAAAGGAATAATTAACTTGAAAAAAGGGTCTTAAGCAAGTATAAATTAACTCAAGTTTATTATTCCAGACATTAAAGAAAGATCGAGTCAAGTCTTACCCGAGGTAAGGGATCCTACCCCTCTCTTTCTTTTTAAGTACACTATTTCATGTCATTGCTTTTAAGCTCATATTTTCTATGATGGGGGATGTTATTTTATATTCCTCATACATTAATTTTTATGTTCCTATTATGAGTGACCCTATTTGATCTCATAAATCCATTTTTGGAAGCTTTATGTGGTGTTGTTAGGCTGTAGAGTTTTCATAAGGGATTTATCATCTCACTTTTATTCCCGTGACATTTATGCTACATTTGCCACTATTTCCTTTGAGTGGTGTATGTAATACCCATTGCTATACACATTTTGTAGTATAATTTAATTTATGGGTATTTACATCTTCATTGTATGGCCCTTCTTCCATGGGGTGTACATTTCGAAAGTTACCCAACTTGGTAAGGGGACCTTTGACCCTCCTCTTTTTAAAAGACTTCTTTTGTTATGTTTTTAAATTAACATAATATTATGTTGGGATATGTTATTATATATCCTTATTTATGTAAATTTTAGGTCCAAGTGATGATATACCATTTTATCTCTCATAAACTCTTTTTCTGAATGTTAAACTGACACCATTAGGCTGTCAGATTTCTGTAAGGGAACATATTAAACCACTTTCAATTCTTTGGGTTAAACCTCTACTTCTTGATTTTATTATTCCAAGATTATGTGTGGAATCTCTATTTTGTAATTACCACAAACCTTTTTGTGGATATGTTATTTCTACACATAATCATCTCATTGATAAATTCTTACGAACTCGTATGAGAAATCATAACTCAATCTCATTTCACTGAGTTAAATATCTATGTCATTGGTTTTGTTTTTCCACGATTATGTGTGAATGAACTCTGATTGTTTCAAACATAATATCCAATTATATTGGGTGTATTTATATTTCTCACACATAATTATGTGATTGATTTATCATTAATTTAAGGATACCATCTTTATAATGGATTTCATCTCAATTTACATTTCCATTGAGACTTCATTGTTGTTATGCACCAATTCACTCTTATATGGTGTGTATACTGTACTTTGACATATTATATCATGAATCCCTTTATTCTCATGATATTATGAATCTCGTATTACATGTTATTCCGCAATTATTTGTATTCAAGAGTCTCTCATTTTGTTAAAAACTATTTAAAAAAAATATCGTTTTAAATGTTTTAAATATTCATTATTCTAAATCTTTATCTTTAATGTCCATGTTTTGAAAATGTTTTTCAGTATTTATTTATATGAAAATTAATGTTTTAAAATTATAATTCCATTAAAATATTCAAAGTGGTATGGGACACTTTGATTCAAAAATCACTTTTAAATGGTTTTTGAAAATAGATTGCTTAATTCAGTATCTTAGAATTACTTATTGTGATTTCAAATGAAATTTTGTTATTGAAATGTTTTTATTTTCAACTTTTTATGTGTAATGATGGTACTTGGACATTTTACGGGTGGTTACCTGATAAACCATATGACGGGTGGTGCCGTGAATACCAGGACGGGTGGTTACGTTATAACCTCTAATGCTTTGGGTATGGAAGTTGGCCGTATGGCTATTCCATTATGTATGTGTGGAAGTAGACCATACGGTTATTCAATTTAAGTATATTTATGTCCCAAGTTACCTTTATATGTTATGTGTTCTTTATATGGGTTTTATTGTAATCTTTTGGTTACAAAAGGGTAAATAATGATATTTTATTCAGTGAGGAGTCTTTACTACTTCCTAAAGGTGAAAGGTATTACTTTGATAAAGTATACATGGTTTACTTGTTTCTTTGAAAAACTAACAGTTTTTTTTGTGTATCCCTTGCTGAGCTTTTTATGTTCACCCCATGTTTTTTTTGAAAAGTTTTTCACAGGACTTAATGTAGAATAGGGCCAAGGATGGGATCAAGGAAAAGTCATGTTATCTAAAACATGGAACTAGACATGTTTCTTTTAAAGAGTTTTTATTTTATGGAAACATAGTAGAAGTTTCTACTTTGTAATCTTTTGAGATGTAATAGTTACGACCTAATTCTTTAAAACTCTAATCCTGAAAAGATCCTCAATGTGAATTATTCATTTAATTCAATATTAAGTATGGTTTAAGGTTGGGGCCTTATAGTTGGTATCAAAGGTCGGTTTAGATAACTTTAGAGGTTATGGTATCATCTAAGCATAAGTGACATTACCATAATGGTTAGGATTTCAGAAAGAGTCCTAGTTTTAGATAAAGTGAAAGAATAAGTATATCTTAGTGTTTATCTTCCTCATTTGTACATGATGGTTTTATTGATATACTCACACTGGCCATTTTGGTTTTAGTAAATGGCTGGATCTAGAAGGCACCAAAGTAACAATGGATGTGAAGGAAACTGTGACAGTTTTCTGAGCGAGCAACTGAATGATATGGGAGCTGCAATGAGAACTCTTATTTTTATCCTCAACCAACTATCTGGAGTCACGATTGACCACCTAAACCTTGGTGATTTCTATAGGGCATCATATATACGAGAAACAAATCCCTACGGAACTACAGGTAATAATCATAATGGTAAGTGTGTTCAAAAACCTATGTCTCAAAGATGTGGAAAGAAACACCTAAGAAAATGTTTCAAAGGGATTGAAATATGCAATAGATGTGGAAATGAAGGTCATAAATCAAGAACCTGCCATGGATAAAGGAAGCATCTAGTTGACTTGAGTAAAGGAAAAGAAGTTCTTTCTGAGGGATCAATTGAATATTTTTAATGTGGTGTGCATAGTCATTATGCAAACACATGTCCTATGAAGAAGATTCGGGAATGGGATCACCAAGATCGTACAAATATTCGTTTACCAATACCTAATTCCATTCCAATTGAGGATGAAGAAACTGACAATGACCAATCGAAGGTATGGATTATTTCGTAACTTTTGTTTTCCTATTTTGGAATCTTAGGATATGATTCCTGATTTTGTTTGTAGGAAATAAGTATTTCAGAATAAGTTGGAAAGGAATGGTTAATGGATCATAAAGAATGTTTAATGAGTAAGAAGTCAACATATAAAGGCTTCAAGAGTTATGGTGAAATTATTATATGTATTAAGTCTCTTTTGATGATGGGGTTACATTAGAAGACTTTTTATAGTATGTGTAACCCTGATGTTTGATTTATGAAAATTTTATTCAAGTAATAGTTATCTGTTCTTTTGTGGACATAGTAATAAAGAACCATTTGGGTTTATATGATCCTTACTTTTGAGGTACTTATGGGTTACTATATGTTATGATGGAAAGTGAAATGCATGAGGTAAACTTGAGGTTAAAATATGTTATAATTATTTTTGAAGATTTTATCTCGTTTTGGGGAATGTTTTAAGAATTATATAGTTTTTTAAAAAGGACAACACGCAGACCGTGTGACAACCCATCGCGTCAGAAAAAGCTGCGGGAATTGAACCCACAACCAATGTGTGACTGGTATTTATCACCTACCACTGGACTACATGAAGTCCCTGGTTAGTTTGAATAATTCTTTTTTAGTTAGATGATTTTAGGAAACAAGAGTATGTTTATTTTGGGTTACATTGGAAATGATTAACCTATCATCAAGAATATGTGATTAGGTTAATTACTTTTCAATATGAGAATTTAAGAGCAACTGATGTTATTTGGAGATAAAAGTTAATTTGTACCTTGGATGACTATGTCATTAAATCCTTCAAATATTTTGGTTTCAATCGTAGTTTTGTTTACTTTGAATACTTTTATGGAAAATTTGTTTATTGAATGGTCCTCGTTGAACTTTGGGTTTTGTTGGACAAATTTTGGAGATTAAGAATAGATTTTTTTTATAAATGGTTATCTTATTCTGGATTATCTGATCTTGTACTAACCTTTTTGGTTTTGGTTTTGGTTAAAGTCTAAATACATGGGAAGTATATAGTTCTCTTTTTTGGGTTAGGTTATTCTCCAGAAGTTGATTATAGCTCTCTTAATGTAAACAAGTCATCCTAAATACTCATTTTTGGAGAAAATATGAGTTCGTGTAACAAATCTAGTAAAATTTGAAAGTTAACATGAAAAGTAATTATGTTTCCTTATGTTTTAGTTAATCTCAAAAATAAATTCCGCAATAAAAAGTAACTAAAAAAAATGATGTCCATTAACTTTTCCTACTGGGGAATCCAATACCGTTTAACCAATCACAAGTTTGTGATTTCGTTATGGTTAACTTTCTCCTAGACATGTTTACTATCACTCTCCATCAGAACATGACCATTTGTTTTTTTCCTCCATGTCCATATTTTCATACATGGAATCCTAGTATGGGTTAACCCGGGTGACCTTTGTACTTCCCTTTCTTTCTTTTAAAGTGATAGTTTAATTTACTCCTTTTTCCGATGTGGGACTTACAATGGATTTTTCATGCCCAATTTTGAAATTGTGAGGACGCATTTCCCAAAATGGGGGAAGAATGTAACACCACAGGTAAATAAACAATATGAAAATTTTTATTTATCCTTATTTGTGAAAAAAATGTTAATATTACTTTAAAGGGAACGCTATGCTCGATGCCGTACCTAATACGCGACAACGAGTTCCTTTGAAATCTTATGTTGCACTCTAATAATAAAATAACATTATTTTAAATGGTAGTTAATGCCTAGCCATTGTAATGGCGGGAAAGAACGGAACTAACTAAAAAATGATTATGTATGTTTGTCAAATATTTTTACTCTTTACAATAAATGTTATAGGATTGAAAATGCGAATGAATCCAATTTTTAATCATAAACATTCTCATATTCTTTAAAAGGTCGATTAACCGCCTTTTGATGGGGAACCTCTTTTAAATCCACTTTTTGACAATTTTATGTGTTATATTTGACAAAATAAAATTCTTCTTTAGAATTGGGACATCAAAATTTACATTGTGTAAATTTTTGGTATTTTTCCGATAAAGTTCATTTTTTAATGAACAGTGAAAAATGTTGTATTTTAATTCAAAACCTCTTTTTAATCTAATTTATTTATATTATTAGATTATCTTTTTAATTGGTTTTAAAGTACAATTAGAATTTATTTTTACTATTTAATCCAATAGTGGTTGTTGGAATTAATTTCATCTTGAAATTGGACTTAAACTAGAGTCAATCTTTTGATACTTATTGTTTCTTAAAAACACGCTATTTGTTTTGACAGCGGGAATTAATTATTAAATTAATTAATGCAAATTATATGTTTTTATTTTTGTAAAATAGACTTCATTTTTGAATTCGTAATATCAAATATAGCTTAGGGTGAATTTTTGGTATTTTTCTGAAAAACTTCAATTTTTTATGAATAGTGAAAGCACTAAGTGGTAGTTAAGGAAACTGATTTTTCGTATAAATGAAACATTGCCACCTCTGTGTTTTTAATTTCAAAAATCCGACATACATGGTTGTCATTAGGAAGTAAAATGTGGTTCAATGGGATTAAAATAATTTTTTGGTGAATAGTAACTTTTATGTTCTTAATCGCGATTAGAGGTAATTAGTGTAGTTTAAGGTAAAAATAATGTTTTAATAATAAGAGATGATCTTGACACAAGTCCTAACCATATTGGATGTGTCATGTCCGACCAATAAATTCCATGGGTCAACTTGGGGACCCCATGGAGCCACTTTGGTTGGGAAATGACATAAATAACTTTTTATTTAATGTAAAATTAAAAATGACACAAACATGAGTTGTTTTACTAAAACAATTTTTACATGGTGTTATACAAGTCATATTTTTTACTATAAAAAGTCATTGGAAAGCTAAAACGATTTTATACATCTTGATATTTTTTTATAATTTTTAGACATTAAATAAATAATATTATTTATGACATCATAATGATGCAGCGATTACCTCATTAATAAAGGATTTAAATAAAATGAAACGATAATGTAATATCTATGACCTACACATGTCCAAAACCTATTGTATGAGTATATTTCGAACCCTTAACACCTTATCTTAGAAATACATAAATGTGGGACCTTTAAAATCCGAAACAAATTCTAAAATAAAGTAATTGTTCCTTACTTTCCAAGAGTGCCCCTCCTCTCCTCTTATAAAAGGCCCCCACCTCTACCTCCTTACCCACACCTCTCAAGCCTTTTTCTCAGCCAACACCTGCCCATTTTGTCTCTCCATATCCATCTCGTACTCCTAGAAGCCTCACTTTGGGTAGAAGTCTTTCCAAAAAATCCTTTTATCTCAAATCAAAAAGAGTTACCCAATTTAAAGGTAGTGTCTTCTCTTGTGTTCTTTTGTTTTATTTTGCTTCTCCAACCCCCTAAACTAATTTTATTATTTTCTTTTGTGAAAACTACAGTATCTTAAATATAGTAAGATGTTGTTATAAAAAGCATTCTAGCTACACTTACACACGCCTACATTCAATGGATAAAGAACATACTGTTTCTGTGGATGGAAAATTTCTGCCTCACGAAATAATGATTGTTCAACACTCATATAACACCTTCAAAGGTGGCCATTAAGATGTAACTATATTTATATATTATATATAATATGTTTATGTTTTACTTAAGCTTTTGTATTTTTATTTTTTGTCATACCTTTATGGTTTCCATTGTGGGTAAACACGATAATTTCATTTTAGGAAGTGTGGACTACCGCCCCCTCAAATTGATTTGATTCGTTAATGCCATATGTGGAATATATAAAAGATGTATTTAAATTTATTATATATGATTTATGTTACATATAAATGATTAATATAATTCTGTAATTAAAATATACATTCCTCTTATTTAGTTTTAATTCCATTAATATGACATAGAAATGAAAGTAGCATTCATGCGTACGTACGACTTACGGTCTCCATGAACGGTGCATTTCATTTCTTACCTATAAATGATAATGTAATATTATAAATACTTGTCTATTATAGATATATATGATATATATGATATCCAAATCATGAAAATCATTCTGGATATAATGAAACTTTTACCACATGAACAACATGTAATTGTATGAGGTCCACTTTCGACATAAAAACCAAATATCGACAAAACAAACATTATTAACGTAAATGATTACATAATGTTTATAACATGTCAATAAGTGAGATAAAAGGAATAATGAACTTGATAAAAGGTTCTTAAGCAAGTATAAATTAACTCAAGTTTATTATTAAGGACGTTAAAGAATGATCGAGTCAAGTCTGACCCGAGGTAAGGGATCCTACCCCTCTCTTTCTTTTTAAGTACACTGCTTTATGTCATTCCTTTTAAGCTCATATTTGTTATGATGGGGGATGTTATTTTATATTCCTCATATTTTAATTTTTATTTTCTTATTATGAGAGACCCTATTTGATATCATAAATCCATTTTTGGAAGCTTTAAGTGGCGCCGTTAGGCTACCGAGTTTTCGTAAGGGATTTTTCATCTCACTTTTATTCCTGTGCCATTTATGCCACATTTGCCACTATTTACTTTTAGTGGTGTATATACTGCCCATTAATATACAATTTGTGTACTATAATTTCATTTATGGGTATTTACATCTTCATTGTATGACCCCTCTTCCATGGGGTGTACTTTTCGCAAGTTACCCAACTCAGTAAGGGGACCTTTCACCCTCCTCTTTTTAAAAGACTTCTTTTGTTATGTCTTTTAATTCACATACAATTATGTTGGGATATGTTCTTCTATATCCTTATTTATGTAAATTTTATGTCCAAGTGATGAGATAGCATTTTCTGTCTCATCAACTCTTTTTATGAATTTTAAAGTGACGCCGTTAGGCTGTCAGATTTCTGTAAGGGAACTTCTTAACCCACTTTCAATTCTTTGGGTTAAACCTCTAATTCTTGATTTTATTATGCCAAGATTATGTGTGGAATCTATATATTGTAATTTCCAGAACCCGTTTTGTGGATATGGTATTTCAACACATAATCATCTCATTGATAAATTCTTACGAAGTTGTATGGGAAATCATAACTCAATCTCATTTCATTGAGTTAAATATCTATATCATTGGTTTTGTTTTTCCAAGATTATGTGTGAATGTCCTATGATTGTTTCACAGTTAATATCCACTTATATTTGGTGTATTTATATTTCTCACACATTATTATGTGATAGATTTATCCTCAATTTAAGGATACCATCTTTATAATGGATTTCATCTCAATTTACATTTCCATTGAGACTTCATTGTTGTTATGCACCAATTCACTCTTATATGGTGTGTATACTGTCCCTTGACATATTATATCATGAATCTCTTTATTCTCATGATATTATGAATCTCGGATTACATGTTATTCCGAAATTATTTGTATTCAAGAGTCTCTCATTTTGTTAAAAACTCTTTAAAAAAAATATCGTTTTAAATGTGTTAAAGATTCATTATTATAAATATTTATCTTTAATGACCATGTTTTCAAAATGGTTTTCAGTATTTATTTATATGGACATTTATGTTTCAAAATTAAAATTCCATTAAAATCTTCAAAGTGGTATGGGACACTTTGATTCAAAAATCTCTTTTAAATGGTTTTTGAAAATGGATTGATTAATTCAATATCTTAGAATTACTTATTGTGATTGAAAATGAAATTTTGTTATTGCAATGTTTATATTTTCAATATTTTATGTGTAATTATGGTACTTGGACAATTTACGGGTGGTTACGTGATAAACCATATGACAGGTGGTGCCGTGAATACCAGAATGGGTGGTTACGTTATAACCTCCAATGCATTGGGTTTAGAAGTCGGCAGTATGGATATTCCATTAAGTATGTGTGGAAGTAGACCGTATAGTTATTCCATTTAAGTATGTTTATGTCCCATGTTACCTTTATATGTTATGTGTTCTTTATATGGGTTTTATGGTAATCTTTTGGTTACAAAATGGTAAGTAATGATATTTTATTCAGTGAGGAGTCTTTACTACTTCCAAGAGGTGAAAGGTATTACTTTGATAAAGTATACATGGTTTACTTTTTGCTTTGAAAAACTAACAGTTTTCATTCTTTGTGTATCCCTTGCTGAGATTTTTATGCTCACCCCAGGTTTTTTTTTGAAATGTTTTTCACATGACTTAATGTGGAATAGGGTCAAGGATGGGATCAAGGGAAAGTCATGCTATCTAAAACATGGAATTAGACATGTTTCTTTTAAAGAGTTTTTATTTTATGAAAACATAGTAGAAGTTTCTACTTTGTAATCTTTTGAGATGTAATAGTTATGACCTAATTCTCTAAAACTCTAAACCTGAAAAGATCTTCAATGTGAATTATTCATTTAATTCAATATTAAGTAAGGTTTAAGGCTGGGGCCTTATATCCAATACTGTGAAAATAAAATGGTAACATATTGTAAGGGTTCTATGCTTTAAAATTTTAGCGTTATAGCGATCAACGGGTAGTAGAAGAGGTAATACTATATTGATAGTAGTTTTGACACATTTATTCATGTTTGAAGGCTATAATTTTAGATACATTTTGAAGAGGTATCTGAATGTTCATGGATGTACATAAAATATATTTGGAGGAAATACTATTCAAATGATATTTTGGAAAAAACCTTCTCATTTTAATGATTCTATTATATAATAATATCATATTTAAATTTATAATACCATTTCAACACCAATGATATAGACATTATTTTATATGGATGAATCTTTTAAATATCAATTTTAATTTTTTATGTATATATATGGATACAAAAGTAGGTTACTAAAATAATTGAAATGCTTCATCAAATTAAATAATTAAAATTAAATTTGATAGATTAGTTGATTATTAATATATTAACATGTTATGAATGGTTATAATTTCATAATCATAAAATATTTGGAATCACTAATTCAACAAGAAAATCTATAATGAATACTTCATTTGAAACATCACAAAAAATGATGGAAGGTTTCTCTATATTTATATAATATAAATTATTTAAAATAAAATGGCCTCAATAATATTATTTTTTGGTCTTCCACATAATAAATACTAGTGGATGACTTGTTTGGAATAATATGATTTTTTAATTAAAATTGACTTTACTATCTCACTCATGTTTTAATTATAGATATTGGCCAAAAAATTTGTATAATGGTAGCGTTTCCCCCTCAAATGATCATTATAATTTTCTACTAAATTTACTGGGAAATATTTTTTTGAGTTATTAAGTCATTGGATTATTTTTATACAAATATTTAATCAAAATGAAAAATTATATAAATTAAGTAACATATTAATGTATTAAGAATGATCTTTTTCTTATTAATACTCATTTATATAAATGACCAAAATATATGAATTATGTTAAAAAATATGTATAACAGTTGTGTTTCCCCCTCTAATGATAATTTGAAATTGATAATGTATTTAATATAAATATTGTTTGATGGGAAATATTTTCATATTGTAAATAGTGTATTTTTCCTTAACATATCTCTATCTTCATATTAATCATAGAAATTTTTATTAAATGTTTTAACATAAGGGAAAGTTAAAAAAATGATAAATAAGTATTTAAAAAAATTAGCATGAAATTTTATATTTTTTTCATATTAATAAATATTAAAATTAATTTACCAAGGATATAAGGGAACTCTTAAAAAATATTATTTAACATATATTATGATGGAAAAAGTTGAATCAGGACAAGAAACAATTTTAGTGATTTATTTTATTTAAAAATACTAAGAATAATATGGAGATTCATTATAAAAATAATTTAGAGATACAGTCAAAATTCAGATCGAATTTTTTGAAAATTTTGAGAATCCATATATGGTAAATAATATTATTATCGTTTTTCTATGCATATTTTTTTTCCTATGTTACAAAACATTAATATTTAGTCATTGATCCTATTTTATTAATGATTCACATAGTATTATCATATATTTTGAGTGGTATATAATTTTAAGAATTAATTAGAAGGAAATTATTGAAAATAATGTTTCTTTTAATGTAATTTAGGGTTGTTAAAAATAAATAAATCTAAAATTTAATAATTCATGATTATAAATACTAATAAATAGATTCCAAATATTAATCATTCAAGTAATTTATCAGAATAATATTGTAGGAAGGAAAATTTTTATATGAATGTAATGTTTAATGTCATTCAATTTTTGTGAAGATGGAAACTTTTTCAGTTGGCTACTAAAGATAGATTTGGATAATAATTATAAAGAAGAGTTGTATTCTGGATATTCAAAAAGAAAATTTGGAAATTAGAACTTTTTTACAAGTGAAATAATTCACAAAATAGAAATGGTATATGTTATTGATATTATATATTTTTTACATTATAAAATAATAAAATATCTAATGATGAATGCGATGGAGCTATTGAAGATTCATGCTATGTGAATGAAATAATATTAATATATAATGAACTAGGATAAATTTGTATTTTATGAGAAAATATTTGAAGTGATAACAAAGATGAAAAACACTATATAAAATATATATTTTAGGAATACTCAAACTATTTACCTGATTAAAATATTTATTTGTGAAATAAAAACAAAATCAGTATGGGATAAAATAACATAGATAGCTATATATAATTGTTTTTTGGATAGAAAATATTTAGTTCATGGTCTATGTTAATGACGTGAATTTGTTTTCAGATTATAATAATATATAGTTAAAAATATTTGTAATAAGTTTATTTCAATGAAAAATAATTTAATAGATATTAATTATTTTCAATGTAATTAGATAATTTTTTAAATTAATATTGACATGGGTAAGAGTTCGTAAATCTATTAAAAAAAATTGGTATGTTTGTTCAAATAAATTTGTAATTTATTAATCATAATTTGAAAATGTAATAATTATTTTACAAAATTTTATTATCTATTTTAATATTGTAAAAATTATAAAATTGAATCTTTTGGTTTCACCAAATAACATTAATATGTTTTATTATTATTTTAAAAAATAAAATATGATTATCTAGGAATAATCCAAAAAAAATATACGGAACAAGAATCATACAAAAGTCTAGTGGATTATATTAGTAATATAATACAATATTATAATGTATTATTATATTTTGATATTTCTATGTATGTTATAATGATGAATACAATATAGAATTAATTTTGTAATTTGATGAAAATATAAAATTAATTTATCTATTTTTATAAAAATTAAATTTCATTAAAAAATATACATTATTTTAGAAAAACAATTGCTAGAATATTAACTATTCAAAAATATAATAAGATGGTATTATAGATTTTTTAATAATTTTTTTACATAATATCAAAATGTCAGTAGATAATGAATATAGTTATAAAGATAAAATGGTTATTGTTTTGGGAAATTCAATCCTTTAATGTATTTGGTTTGAATCAATAACCGTATAAAATTTAATTCATTTTATATCTCCATTTAAATAAATTTTATAATATTTAAATGATTTAAAATAAAATAAATTAAGGAGAGTAAACCCAAAATAGATAAGACAATTATATCTAAATTGATGTACAAAAGTATAAATTTGATGGAAAAATTTGATATCATATATTATTTGGATTATATGGCTTGAATTTTTTTTGAATTGGAGTAAATGATGACTATAAAAATTCTTTTGAATCAACATTATGCTTCTATATATTTTAATGGGGATGAAATGTAATAATTTTTTTTATAATGAATCCTTCATATAGGAAGTTGAAAATAGAAACATCAAATCCGTTAATAATAGTTTATCAGAATATAAGTATAATACAGAGGGAAAAGATACATATTGGATATTTTAATATCATATAAAATCATATGGATAATTTTATTAAATATTTAAGTAATACAACTAAGTATAACTATATGAATTTTAGTGGACTGTTTGGTAAAAGAATTAAAATATGATAGTTTTAAGAAACCCACCAAAATAAATTATTTCTCGATTGTAAATATGAGTATTTGAATGTTTATGAAATATTTTGAAATAATATTTTTTGAATTCAATTAAAATTGACATTGCAAAACAAATATCATTGACTAATATGAAGTAGATACTGCTGAAAATTCTAGAATATAGGAAATGGGTTTGTAATTGTTAATAAATTGGATAATTATAGAGATGAATATGTTGAATTATAAATTAATTAAAATATGTAATATCAATAAAACATGGGATGTCAATTTAATTTAGGATTAACTGCACTAATTCTTATAAGAATTATAGAATAAGTGTTGAATAATATATGTAAGAATAAAATTATATGGTTTCTGAATAATTCAATAAAGATAATGTTATATAAGATTTTATAGAAAATAGAAAAAAAAAATAATAGAAGCCCTTATAAATAAAATTTCAATAATTGAATGTGATATTTATACAAAAAAAATATTTTATATTATCCAGACCTTATTTAAATTAATATAACCATTAGGACAGAATATCATACTAATATGATTCCTCATATTAAATTATTTGTGCTGATAATGTGTTTATGATTGATGAATATAAGTTGATTGAAAAAATTTCATTAATAATGAATTTGTTTATTCAAATAATTCAATTCATATGGTTTTTAAATGTAACACTCAATAATAGATTTTCATAATTATTTTCTTCGATAAATAGAATTAAAAAACAGATATTTAGTGAAATAATTTGGGGATTATGTAAAATGAAGAGAATAAATTTTTTGAATTAGAATTTATGAAAACATTCAATCATAAAATATCATTTATAGATTAATTTTTTATTATAAGCATTATAAATTTCACAATAATAAATAAATAAATTTGTTCATATTAATCAATCAAAAGTTTTATTAGTTAAAATTTGTGGAGTATAAATTGAAAAAATAAGAGAAAATGTTTGAATTTGGAATGAAATTTTTATGAATTTTAATGATATTTAATTATATTTATTTCCTTATAGATGAAAATCATTTTATTAATTGAGATTCCATTTATTAGTTCTACATAAATAATATTCTAAAAAAACATGTGATGTTATTAATGAATTTATAGAATAATTTTGAAACATTACCAACATGAATAAATGTAGAATTAATATATGTTTTTTAAATTGAACATAAGTCACTGTCAATTATTTTCATATATCTGTTAGTTGGTATTAGTAGAATATACCCAATTGGTGTCTGAGGAATAAATGAAGATTTAATGGAATTATGGACAGGAATTTATGATGATTTATTTTATAAAAAATACATAGTGGAGTTTAAAAATAAATTTATATTTACATAGAATAGATCATAAAATAATGAAGTGGCTTCATTAAGGAGTTAATTTAAAATATATTTGTTCTTCTACAGGGGAATCATATAAATGTTAACATTAATAAACTAGTTAATTAACTATTGTGATGTGTTAAAGTAATTAGGATTTAAATGTCATTATATCAAATTGGGAAGACAACAATATGTATCTTAATGTTGGTTGAAGGATGATATTGTGAATTATAAATAATATTAATGAATCAATACTAAAAGGGTGGGTATTAGATTATTTATATGTGAAATATATGAAAAACAACATAAATAAAACATATGGTATTATAAGATGATGTGGGATTCCAGGAAGGGAGGGTGGATATAATTTTTAGATAACTATTTTTCATAAAATGTTATATTTTTTAAATTCATTAATTTTAGTTAAAGTCATTTATTCAGGTCTAATCATAGTCCTGATATCATCCATGGTGTAATTATAATTTAACATAGTTAATTCTGTTATGCACGGTTAGAGAATTTCCAAAGTACATTCCATTAATCCCTTTTTTATTATAATATAAATCCTCTTAAATTGGGGTTGATATATAAAAAAACTATTAGAATTAAAAAAAATGAAAACTTAGGTGTACAAATAATCTTTTTTAAGTATATCATTAGTGTCATTCATTACGTAGTACTCCACATCCTTCATTGTATTGTGCGTAATTAATCGTGTATCAAAAAATAAAATAGTGGTTCCATGTTCATCCATTATCATTTGTTACATCTTATTTTTATACATATTCTGTTAAGATACATAGTATCATTCTACTAATGTCCATCTTATCAATCAATCCAATATATTCGGTATATTAATATTTATATTTAAATAAACTTGGTGAGAATGAGGAATCATTTCCAAGATTTCATAAATTAATTAATTTTCATGGTCTTAGAAGTCTTTATATTAATATAATTATTGGTGGGAACTAACTATTATAAAATATGTTTCTTCCACACATTGTTATCTTCCCATAATCACATATATATAAGAACCATGACCAAATAAAATATAAATTAAATGTTCAAAACAAAATGTCTTGATTTCTATAGAATATTTTTTTAGTTTTATGATTTGAGGAACCAACCAAAACACACTCTCTATGGATATTTTGTCTTTATTATGTGTAAAATTACTCATTGTTTTATTTTATTCCCTATATTATTGGATATGAAACCATATTAGGAACATTTTATCCATTATATTATTATCCCCAACCGCTTATTTCTTATATAGGGGTATAAGAGAAGGTAAGTCCATGTTTAAAAGATATTCGTCCCTTGGTCTAAATACATTTATCCTATTATCCAAAAAATTATATACACATTTTATTATAAATATAATAATATCAATCAACATGTTATTTGGTATATAATTAACAATAACATTTATCATATCATCTAGTACATCCTCAAGATTATACTCATAAGAAAAGTTTTGGGTGTAAAAATTATTTATATTAACCTCAAACAATGGAGGATTACCTAGAAAAACCAATCAAATTATAGTCCCAAAACATAAGAATATACATTATTAATCATAGAATTTTTTTCCATAAATCATTTACACCTTTATGGATTAATAATTGTCTCATCCGTACCTTTTTATCCAACTACGTCAACTATTGTTGTTAAACTATCTACATCCTCAGATTCATGAACCATACTGAAACACCTAGATGAATATATCAGAACCACCATTGTATAAGGATCCATATTTTTAAAATAATTTGATGGAATAACAATTTATAGAAATCTATATTGATACACTATTCATTTGTTAATTTCATCTTCAAATGATTCATTAATTCTTTATCATTCATAATTACTATTTATTTATAAATTATATAATTTATACCTTACATTATAGGAAAAAATAACAACCAATGACTCTTAAATAATTTTTTTAGTCAAATATTACCCTTAAATTTATTTCACAAGTAAATAATGAGGATGATACAATAGGTATATCTCTCTAAAAAAACTATGTAACAACATGGTATAAGTGGGATTCATGTGATGCTAACATTATAAATAAACAGTCATGTTCCCCAAAGTCATAAAAATCATCACTATCTGATCAGTAAGGGGATACATGGGAGTGATCAAAATATATATAATGATGGAGAGTCATCAGCTTTATAGAAATAAATGTTACATTTCAGGAATGAAAATTGTATTGAGTAAAAATATTGTATTGATTTATAATGAACCTTTTCAATGTTTCATTATCCCAAAAAATGATAAATAGATAATTTAAATATAATTGATCAACTACTAAATTATACAATACAATATTATATCCATTCATTCATATTTTAAAATCAACAATAAAGGGTCCAAGAAAAAAATAAGCTACACATGTTGACTTTTGGAGTGATGAAGTGTTAACTTATTCGAATTTAGAGATTGGAAATAAAATAAACCCATCATGAAACCCAATATATTTCATGTCACTATCAACCATTGAAAATAAATAATTATATTCTAGATTAGCGGATTGATTAAAAGAGTAATACACAAATATTTTGAGGTTTGATGCTCCCGATCAATATGATGTAGAGGGGATATATTCTCACTTATCAATAAGGGATCCCTAATTTCTATTATGTGTTCGGGAATCCCTAACATAGTGAATATATAGACTCTCATCCACACCCATATATTTCACTGAAAAATTTATCCCTACTCTATAAACATAATATAAATTGTTTAAAAAATACAATGGATCTCTAGTTTATAACAATTGAAATAATTGAATTCCCTTACTCAAAATGTCACAAATTACTGGTTTTGAAGATTAATATATTTTATATAAAGGTAAAAATATAATTAAAATACTAAAATACACCAATGAAGTTGACACTTAGTATAAATAAACTTCATTTCCTATTGTTTTTCTTCTTCATATTGGTCATTAAATATGTATTTATCTATAAAGAGGTGGTGATAACTCATGTTAACATTTATGTTTATCAATGGTCCCCAAATGATCTTAAATAGATTAAAAATGTCTAGTTATATGATAATTTCCATTTACCATCATAAATATATTGATCTTATCCCCATGGCTAAACATATAAGTTTAAAACTAATGTACCAATTTAGTGATAAAAAGGATATGGTTTTATAAAATTCTTTTATTAATACAACCATGAAATTGAATTTCAAAAAATTATAGTATTCTCCCTTTTAAAGAAAATATAAAATTTTATTTCATGATATATTTAACTATTTATCCAGTATTTATTAATAATTTGAGTTATAGAACAAGTGATATGGTCATATTACTGACATATCCTCTTGATTGTGAATATTTAAGACAGAAAATGATTTATTTTTTTCATTTTTTATGGAAAAAAGTTGAAGACATTGTCTCCAGGGTTAGGGTTTAATTTTCCTATAACTATATAAAAATTGATATTCCCCATGAGTTTGGGTTGAGGTTATGTATAGTGCTTCCATAATGGATATATGGGAAATTCAATTGAACATTTAGTGGACATGTACCCCAAAATGGTGTGCATCTTCGTTGAAAAGATTTTTTTAAGTGGTGGACGCTTGAAATACACAGATGGATAGATTTCCTAAATCTATGTACAACAGATGATTGAAATAGAAGATTTTCATGGTATATGATGACTAGTTTTGAAATAAGAGTTCCACTATTTTCAACAATATGATTGGAAATTTTGGGATTTAACTAAATTGTAAATTCTAAAGGACACGTTATTATAGTTATCAAATTTTATATGATAGGGAGATTGAAGTTCCATATTAATTGAGAGTTTAACCATATATACATGTGTATGTTTTATCTAATATTAATTGAAAAATAAGAATTTTTTAAAGGCCAAATTTATGTTTAAGTGATAGGGGAATGTTCTAGAAATAGGGTATCGAAAATCTCAGGAACGGAATCTGGTCCCCATCCAAACCGGCACCTGACCCACCTCGTGATAAGGAATGAATAGTTTTCCTGATCCCCATAGGCTGGCATAATTGCCCGGGTACTGTTAAATAAATTTTGGGAATGATTTACCTGAGTTTATAAACATACAAAAACAAACAAATGTAATAAATAAAATCTGGATTTTTAGACCAATACATATTGTACTAAAATTAAGAACTTAATTATACAATTTAATAATATTTTTAAAAACAATTAAAAAGGTAAAAACCAATAAGGAAAGTCGAAGAACCTTCACATGGAAAGAGGCACCACCCTCAAGCCATATCCACAACACTGCATCACGATGGACCACTAAAAACCCAAACCATTGGCACAAAAGTTGTACCCAAACCTGTGAGAAAAATAACCAAGTCCACTTACACCCAAAGGTGTTAGTAGAGTGTGATCCAAATCCCATTAGTACACTATAACTAAGATATTCTTTGTGGTAAACAATCAATGGAAAAAATCATTCATGTTTTCATAAAAATTGAATGCATGAAACAATCACTAAATGATTAAACTTTAAATAAAAAATAGTTTTCAAGATGTCAATTTTAACAAATCCAAACTTTTTAAAAAAAATACTAAAGCAACTGAATTTTCTAGCCAATAATACCATATGCCGACTGTAATCCTAAATCATCCAATGAGTACAAGCAATGGGAAATAAACCCCAGTCCTAAATGGCCCTAAGACCTTAATTTTTATTGTTTTTTAATAACCCCACATTCAAGGGATGATGGGGAACACTTAAAAGGCCCATAGTTTTAGTGATTACATGGACCATAGACTTAAGATACATTACATGACCCAAAGGTCATAGGGAATTCAACTAGAATATAACTACAAGTAACTGCCCCTCCCTAGCATTTTCATCATGATTGTAGATCTCACCTTCACATGGTTTTCTAGATAAGTTTCTTGGGAATGAATAGGCTTGTACCGATGGCATATACATACTCTATCATTCTTTCAAATCAATTGGTTCTGCTCTGGTGAGTGCTCCTACTATAAATCCTCCTCTGGGGCTGCTCTTTTTTTGTAGATTCTGTCTGTGACAACTGCATGTGGCCCGAAGGCCTTTAGTTGGCACGAAGGCCTTAAAGGTGGCATGGATACCCTACTGACCCAAATTCCTTAAGTAATCCAATACCAAGTTTCAATCAAAGGCTGGTCCTCAGGTCAAAGCCAAAATGTCTTGTGATGGTAGCTCGTTGCGGGTCCTGGGTACTATGTATCTTGGTGAAATTAACCATCACAATACCCATTCTCATGCACACAATCCACTAGTAGGTATCATACCCATAACCTAGTGTCCCCATAATCATCATCATCGTAGTTTAGTTAGTTGTGTCAGCCTCAAAATTGTTATGTGAAACTAAGGCCAAACCCAACAGGATCACTACCATACTAGTACACGTCCACCCACCTAGATACACATATTTCCCTCTTTTGCTCAAACATATTCAACAAGCCATGAAATATAATTTTCACATTAAAATAACACATCCACATAAAAAATTCACCAAAAATCCAACATGTATTTCACACAAGTCACATAATACCCATTTTAATTCAAATTGGTTTTGATGTCATACTCACATCAAAATAGCTCACAACACTTTTCACATCTCTTTAACCCTTCAAAAAATCATTTAAAAAAATTATAAAACATTTAAAATGAGATACAAATCATAAAAAAATCCCACATGCACATGGAACATAATACCGTTTTCCTTCAAATTCATCTAGTCATCATACTCATACGAAAAATCCCAAAGACATGTTTTTCACCCACATCAAAATTTAATAAATCATCTCAACAAATTATAAAACATTACCAATATGTTTGACATTAAAAATAACCAACTTCTCCTTAAAAAACAATTCTGAGAACACACACCCACAAATATAGTACATGGACGTTCATTTTTACACTTTTTCTAACTCCTTAAACCATCTATGATTTTCATAGAACACAATCAAGAAGCATGAAAATTTTTTTTCACCTAGAACCCATTAAAAACCCCCATTTTTCCCCCAAAATAACACCAATACCAAACCAAAGAATAATTGGAAGCCCAAAAAACATTTAATAAACCATTTTCACATGTTTTAAAACAAAACAAAATATTACCAGAAGATTTACACATTTAAAAATACCAATTTTTTTAAAAAAAGTGAAAATATAAAAATAACTGATTAACAAACTACATCAAAAATGGGTTTCCCCCAAGTCATAGAATATAAGGAACATTAAAAATATTTTTTCAAGTAAGATAAGTCATCAATAAATTCTTACACATCGAATCACCTATTTTTTGTGTCAAAACCCCCAAATCATGGGGCAAAACCTCAATCGCACCACCACCACGCCACAAAGCAGTATAAACGAACCCTAAACCACAATATTTCACCAAGAAGAATCCAAATGAAACTGTAGGTAAAAACCATAACTTTTGGAAACTCTATACCATCATGGAAGAGGGAGTAAACCAAAATGTGAAGGAATGAAATGAAGAGAGAAACACTTACTTGAATAAATCATGAATAAACGGACCCAAAAACATGACTTGCTGAAATTCAAAACATCAATAAATTCATGTGAGGTTCAAATAAGGAAAAAGAGGTCATGTTGAACTGTAATGGGGGAATATAGTAAAAATTGAAGGATTCTTGAAAGAATAAATTAACCTCTTCAAATCTAGGAGATTTGAGAAATCCATAGTACTTTCTCCTCAATTCGAGATGAAATTGAGCTCCAAAGAGGGGGAGAAGATAATTGGGGTGTTCCTTGGGTAGGTGGGCTCGAGATATAGTTATAATCAACAAAAAAAATCATAAAAATTGAATGATATATTAAATAATTAAAAAATATATAATACCAGAATTGGGATTTCGGGCTGGCGCAACACCTTAATAAAAAACCCAAATCTGTCATTATTTGGGATGTATATGGGGTCTAAATTGATAAGGTATTTTTAATAAATTAAGGGATGACAATTGGGAAGTGGAATGGGTGTAAAATGTTGAAAAATTAAGGATATATGAATGAAAAAAATATATTTTTTAATATAGAAATGGGATCACGGTTTGGAAATGTTTTTTGAATACCCACCATTTCCACAAAAATGCATGGAAAACACCCCCAAAAAGATTGAAATTAAATGAAAATACATTCAAAACAATCCCTGGATGTCGCAATTCTACCAACCGTAAATGTTTCTGCCATTATAATGCTAGAATAAGGCCAGATGAAAAAACCAAACCCAACTAAAATGCCAAAATGGACACATTTTATATGTTTCACCGCCAACAAAAAAGATAAGATATCTCAAGTTTATCAATAAATGAAAAAATACTCTATAAATCCAAAATATATCCCACTTTCTTATTTTGATCAATCACATTCTGAATTCATCCTAATATAAACACCTCCAACACCATATGAACAAGACTCAAGCAGTTTACCCAAACAAACAACAACATCGATCAATGGTACACTTACCTTAATTAACTAAATTAGGGGACGCCTCCCATTCCCAACATTTTCAAAAGGATGATGTTGGTAGTTAGATAGCTCTGAACAAGACTACCTACCACCATGCCAAGACCAGGGACAAAACCGAGTTACTGATATAGAGAGACACAAATGTACTCCCCACCATATGAGACAACATAAATTTTCCTGTGACGGAATCAGGACACTAACAAGGGGACACATGAATATAATCCTTGGAATAATGGGTAAAATCTCATGCTATTTTTCCATAAAACATAAATGTGACTCATAGTCGGTCTCCCAGACATAATAACAAAACATCTAAACTGATTATCCCAATCTGACATGAAAATACCCAAAGATTTAAAGAGTTGGCATGTCTACAGGGTTAGTCCGCACAGTTTAGGAAACAATGCACTGACCGTACTGTTCATTCTATACAAAGGGTAAACTTCACATGGTTACATGGCCAAGGTGAACATCTGTGTGGAGACTCTGTGATAGCTACTATCTCTTATCCCGCAGTTCCCTAGGAAAGAGCACAATTATTGCTAACCATGCGTAAATAGTGCGCATTAATCTACCTAGCCTAAATTTCAAACTTTTCCCAAAAAAATCAAATGAATTAAGAGGAGGAAAGTATGAAATCAGGCTAAACCCTGGAAACGAGGATGTCCCAAATATTCCACCAAACAGGAATAACACGAACAAGATGATTACACTAGAGGTTTAAACTATTCCCATCATTCATACAGAGGATATGAATTAATCCAAAGGTTTTAACGACCTAAGTATTTTTCTGACTACATGCCACCCTCAATCAAGGATTTATGGTTGGAGATCAAAAGATTGAAGCTTCTTCGACCTCGCATTCATGGTTTTGAAAACCCTGAATGGAATTTCTTCTTCTGATGCCACAAAAAACTACACTAAAATCCTGGATGGGTTCGACGAGACATAACACACTTCAACCTCACATTACCATTTCCCAACATTTTTGTCATGATCTGTCCTAAGAGCTCATGCTATGGCTACCCCAAGCCCACCTTCCATAGGCCAGAGGATGGCGAGTACCAAAAAAGGCGTAAATCTATATACTGGGAAGGCATTGCGTTAATAGAAGTAAACAAACACAATAGAGTACACAACTGAATTAAGAACAAAGTAAAACTGTATACAAAAGTAAGTGCTGAAAAGAAAGGGGCTGGAAATAAAATCTCAACAGTAAGTACAATACAATTGAATGACTAGTACAATAATAGTAAAGTAATGCAGTAACCACTGAGTCATCCCCCGGGAATCCCACCTGAAGGGTTGGTACATATGGTCTCCTTAGCACCTCGGGTTTGTCTGTCCGCTTCGTGTACATCTCACCAAGTGGTCCACCTTCGGATAATGTTCATCTCCACAAGTCACAACCACAATTTGTGTTATTCTTCGTCAGCATCCAACCCAATGTAGTGCGGGCATAGCCCGTGCATGGTTGAGTATAAAAATACTCCGTAGGGACCCCGGGACCCCTGAAGGTCTCCCAAAATACATGAAGGATAAACCGCAAAAGAAAGATACTATCACGAAGTATCAACCAACTCTACTTAGTTATATGCCCATACATATACCTAAGTCATCAATCCCAGTTCGACTCCAACTCTCGATCCCAAGCACAACCCAGTCCACACA
The DNA here is from genome assembly GCA_963277665.1 of Viscum album. Classification (NCBI taxonomy): domain Eukaryota; kingdom Viridiplantae; phylum Streptophyta; class Magnoliopsida; order Santalales; family Viscaceae; genus Viscum; species Viscum album. The sequence continues at coordinate 1,373,457,630 of OY728128.1, forward strand.
GGAAAGAAGTCAATCACATCAATGATAATGATTGAAAGTCAAGACTCATATCACATAGGTATACATCTTTCGTAAAGTGATAAAGATGATCAGATGAAGTCACTGATTCATCTAATATGTCAGACCCATGTAGTATACTAGACCAGCTAAGCTGTCGGACCCAGTTAGGATACTAGACTGGCTACTCTGTCAGACCCATGTAGGATACTAGAATATAATTCAAACTATTAGACCCACATAGGATAAAAGAAAATTATTCATCACCACCTAACCCACGGATAATTCACTTATGGTATTCGTTATCACCGAACCCAAGGAGGATTCCAGTATGGTAGTTGTCGCAGTCGCAGCCAGCTCTAAGGATCCCGCACACAACACGCTCGATTCTGGGAGGGTCCTCTCCTTGATCAAAGGCGTCGATAAATCAACTATCATGATGTTTGGAGTTGATTTATCCCGAAGTTCCGTATTATAAAAAGGAACCCAATGCGATAGATGGCGCGTCAATCGGAAGGTCGGCCTGAGAGATATTGGCTTTTCCATTCCATGGGACGGGTTGGAAATACGCTCATTCCAAACCCGGTCATTTCCCAAAGACATCCAAAACTCACTTAGAGTATTTCAAATGGTCGTCCTTGTCGCGAGGGTCCCAATGCCGCCTACGGCACATCGATCGGATGCATGGTCTTTGAGTTATTCATGTTTTAGTGAAAATTGGCCCTATCCTTTAAGCCTAGTGGGCTGGCTAGTCGGCCAGACTTGGTTCGGCGGGTCCGACCCGGGAGAGGGTCGGAACGACCAGGTGAAGCGCTCGACCTGGCCCGATGGGGCCGCGCCTGGAACGATGCAGCTCGGCCTGATGGTCGAGTGCTGCGGGGGGAGGGGGTGTCTCCCAAACCTGCGCCGCCCTCCTATCTGGCCGACAGAAGCCAGTCTATCCTATCGGCCCAAGCGGCCCACACGGGCGGCCCGCGGACCCTCAGCACGGCACCTGTGGGTGCCACGACCCCTTCATTCCAGCTGGATGATGAGCCACCCGGTTCACCTCTGAAGCGGCCCGCGTTCCGTAGGCCGCTATTCTGTAAAGCGCTGTGCCACTTGTGGCACCGCGGTCTCCCTACGGGCCGACTGACTTTAGATGGCCGGTTCTCCTTTAGCCGAGCGGACTGCGGTTTCGGGTTGCAGTTCCTCCGCACGCGGCCGGCGCACTGCCTCCACCTTTTCTCCTTGCCACCATTCCAACATGGACTCCATCACAAATAAAAGAATCTACGGAGGGTCCTTGGGCTGTGTGCATTCGGACCGCGCCCTCCACATTATGCGGTATCAAATGGCCAATGAAAATTTAGAAAATTCAAAAATTAACGGGTTACAAATTATTCACCTAAAATTGAAGAAACCTTTACCTCAAAATATGGTTTGCGGTAGTCGGGCATCGCTGAAGACGACGTCGCGTGGAGAGTGCGTCATCTCATTGACGTCGGGGAAGAAGTAGTCGAGGATGGAGCATCGTCGGCGTTCCATGTTGGTGGCTCCTTCTCCTTTGGCTTGGGCAAAGTTCGAAGGAGGCGATTTTCATTCTTCAGTGGTTCTTCGTTGGAAGGATGGTGTTCTTCATTGAAGAGAGGAACTCCTTCTTCAAATTCTCAAGAGCTGTCCCCAAAAATCCTCTCAACACAACAAGTGTCCAAATTAAAATAATAGCTAAGGCTATTATTGTATTCACACATGAATTTGTAAAATTCAAACACTTTAATTAATTAATTGGAGGATTCAACTCATTAATTAAATGTGTTGGAAAAAATTAATGGGAGAGATGGAGGTGGGAAATTCACATAAATAAGGTGAGAGTTGTCAAATTAATTAAGGGGGGTTTAATGGGGGCTTAATGGAGTTGAAAGGTTAGGGGATCGTGTGGGCCCCACCTCACAAATATCCTCTCATGGGAGGTTATGTGGGTGTGGGCCCCACCTCTAACTCTCCTTGGGAGGAAATAACCATGAAACATAAATAATATTGTGTATTACAAATTTTATTTATTTTATTCTAAATCCCCAAAAATTAACACTCAACCCACATAAAACGCAACTGCAGTAAAGGTCTCCTTAAGCGAATACGGGTGTTGTGAGTTCATCGGTGCCCTCATATTTCGATCCCAAGCGCTAGTTCAGAATATAGAAAAACCCGCACGTACGATTACTAAACGTACCCGAACAAAATATCAGAAATTGATTTCGGGCACACCAGGCCTTAGAATCAAGTGCCGTCAGAAACCGCAGACTCGTAAAATTCCAAAGTATCTATGAAAAAAATTTCCATGAAATTTCCATGTTTTAAATTACTCCCACCTTAGGGATTTACATCCCCGTAAAGCTACAACACACACTAGGGAAACAAATGGAGGTAGTGAGCTCACATATGAGCTTCTCACTCCCATGTTCTCTCATAGAGGTTCCCGTGCTTCCATCAAATGCGCACTAGAGGAATCGACTGCCCACATAATACCCGCTCCTATCAATCCTCGATATCCACTGGGACATCTGAGAATATCACCCCATCATCGATGTATAGATCTCTGTGATCGATTATGTGGGATGGGTCGTGCACAGATCTTCTCAGCTGAGATACGAGGAAGACGTCATTCACCTGGTGTAACAGAGATGGAAGGGCCAGGCAGAAACCCATGTCGCCTACTCTATCGAGGACCTGGAAAGGTCTGATGATACGTGGAGATAACATGCCACCCCAACCAAATCTCCATAGACCTCGTCATGGTGAGATCCATAGGAAGAGATGATCCCAATCCTCAAACTCCAGTGGTCTCTGTCTCCTATCAGCATAGGGAGTCTGTCTTCTCAATGTAGTCTTCATCCACTTCTAGTTGATCTGCACCTTCTCCTTCATAGCTTGAACCATCTCTGGTCCTACAAGTGCTGACTCCCCAAGGTCAGTCCAGCACGGAAGGGATCTTCAAGGTCGGTCATACATTTCCTCATAATGTGCCATCGCAATGGTGGAGTGGAAGATGTTATTGTACGCAAACTCCACAAAGGGTAAGTGATCCTCTCAACTGCCACCATAGTCAAGGACACATGCAAGGAGAATTAACTCGAGATTCTGAATGGTCCTCTTAGTTTGGCCATCCGTCTGAGGATGAAAGGCGGTGCTCAAGCGAAGCTGTGCCTCGAAAGCCTCTTATAACCCCTTCCATAGATTGTACGTGAAATGAGAATCATGATCAGAAATGATAGACAATGGAACACCACGAAGCCATACGATATCTTGAATGTAGAGGCATCCCTAGATCACTACTGAGTTTTGCTCTCAGATCAGTAGGATGTGGGCCGACATGGTGAGTTGGTCTACGATCACCCAGAGAGAGTCGTTTCCTCCGGATGTACGTGGAAGCCCCATCATGAAATCCATGGATATCCCATCCCACTTCCACTCTGGGACCTCTAAGTGGTGTACCAATCCAACTGGTACCTGGTGCTCCGCCTTCAGTTGATGACAAGTGTGATATCGTGAAACGAACTCTACTACAACCTTCTTCATACCCGGCCACCAGTGCTGTCGTCTGAGGTCCTGGTACATCTTTGCCACTCCTGTATGTACCGCTAGATGGGAAGTGTGAAACTCCCTTAGCACTTCCTTCTGCAGTGCAACTGGTACCATAGTATGTACCCTGATGAGGATGACGTGCTACCCTCCTTCCGAAAATCCATTAGGCGTTGCCCTGTGGATATCTGAGCACGTCGCGTCTCATAGTCAACGTCCCCAAGCTGTGCCTCTCTGACTCTCTAAAGTTATAGAGGATTAACTATGAGTGACTGTAGAAAGACTTCTCCATCTCTATCCAAAAAGGATATATGCTACACGGCTAGCTGCTCCGTCACCTCTCCTTGTTGCTGAATGCCTGATCTGCTGTTGAGAGCATCAACTACAATGTTCCCCTTCCCAGGTGTATAGAATATCTCAAAGTCATAGACATGGAGGATCTATATCCATCGCCACTATCTCAGGTTCAGGTCCTTCTATGAGAAGATGTACCTGAGACTCTGGTGGTCAGAGTAGGCTGTAAAGCACTCACACATCAGATAGTGCTGCCACATCTTTAAGGCGAAGACCACTGCTTATAACTCCAGGTCATGGGTAGCATAGATCTTCTCATACTGTCTCAACTTTTGTAAACCATATGCGATCACCACTCGATCCTACATCAGGATAGAATCGAGTCCGGTCCGTGATGTGTCGCGGTACACTACGTACCCAATGCCCTCATCTAGTATCCTCAGGATGTGCGCACTGGTCAACCTCTACCTCATCTCTTGAAAGCTCTGTTGACATCTATCCGACCACATGAAGGGTTTCCCCTTCTTCGTTAAGGCTTAAAGCGGTGCTGCAACTCTAGTGAAGTCTGGAACAAATCTTCGATAGTACCCAGTCAGACCCAGGAAGCCTCTCACCTTCATCACGCTCATGGGGGGCTCTTAAGCAAGTATTGCATCGATCTTCGCTGGATCCACTACAACTCCATCATCAGAGATAACGTGTCCCAGAAAGTGAACCTATCGAATCCAGAACTGGCACTTTGAGAGCATACTATAAATCTAATGCTCTCTGATTGTATCCAGTACCACCCACAAGTGGTAGGAATGCTCCTCCTTAGTAGTCAAGTAATACAGTATGTTGTCGATGAAGACTACGACAAAATGATCGAGGTAAGGATGGAATATCCTTTTCATGAGACCCCTGAAGACTACTGGTGTGTTGGTTATGCTGAAGGGAATAACCAAGAACTCGTAGTGTCCATTCTGACACATCAAGACCATCTTTTACACATCCTCGTCTCAAACTCTGAGTTGGTGATAGCCTGACCTGAGGTATATCTGTGAGAACCATCCTGCTGATCAATGTGGTAGTAAATCTTAGGGAGTGGGTACTTGTTCTTCACGATCACCTGATTCAGGTGATAGTAGACGACACACAGTTTCAAGCTCCTTCTTCTTTCTTGGTGAGAAAAATCGGAGAAGCCCAGGGTGAAACACTGGGTCAAATAAATCCCTTCCCCTACAAGTCCTCTAGCTGTACCCGCAACTCACGAAGCTCAGCGGGAGCCATCTGATATGCTAGAGTAGATATTTGTGCTGTCTTGGGGTATATGTGTATGTAGAATTCTACCTCTCTATGAGGAGGTACTCCTTGAACGTCTTCAGGAAAAAATTCCGCATACTGATCCACCACAACAGGAAAACTCAGACTCCGCACATCAATCGCTCCAAGGATGACACTATCCAACTGATGTGTGATCGGATTCCCTCTTCTCTGTGTAAGTCCATCCTGCACTGTAAAGGATCCCTTCTCGCCTGTGAAGGTGAACCTGGTCCCATCCATGTAGACACACCACACCTTGTGCCTAATACAGTCGATCTGATCTTGGACTATAGCTAACTAGTCCATACCCAAGATGACGTCATAAGGCCTCAACGCCGCTACAAGAAGTTCCCAGTCGAAGCTCTTGCCTCCTAGTGTAATCTCAAACTACTGTCACTAGTGCATAATCATCGAGTCTACTCCTGTATGAGTCTCTAACTATAAGGATTGAGCCAACAGCTCTGTCCGAATCTCCGAGCTCTGAACAAGGGCAGTGGCAATAAAATAATGACTCGCACATGTGTCTATAAGCAAAACAACAAGGGTGGAAGTAGGCAAAGATAAAACCTCAAATCATATTAGGTGCACCATGGTCTTAGGCCTCGACTGCCTAGAGCTGAGCCTGCCTCTGTCTGCCAGATCCGTGTGGTCGAGGTGGACCTCCTATTGGTGGTGGTGGTAGAGCCTCGAAACATTATCTACCACCTGCTGCTCAGACGGCTCCTCTTCCTCTTCCACCTTCTCCTGGAGGACCACCATGGTTAAACCTTTTCCTCTACATGGGAGGTCCATCCACTGTTTGCGGCTTATCTACATGGCGGGTGAGGCAGTCCTGTTCCATGTGACCCTGCCGGTCGCATGCATAGCACAACCTTCTCCTCGTATATATGGCTCTGTTTTGTGTTCCCTGCACAACCAAACCTGTATCATGTGGTCGCTCGCTTGATGAATTGGTCCCCTTGGACCTCTGCATCAACATTCTACTACTGGATGCAGAAGACTCTGCTACGTGTCGCCCTACGGTGGGTCTCGCTATGGTGTTGGCTCAGCAAGAAATATTTCCACAAGACGGTCTCACTGCAGCACTCCTGCCTACGTCAGAATGCTGAGGGAGATCATCAAAGCCATGATCTCATGTATGAGTCCAGCTCAACGGTTTGGGCCCTGAATAATGGTTCCCATACCATTTCCATTTAGTAGCGTGAGAGGGCGGTAAACCTCATTGAGGACTGAGCTACTATCATGCTGACATGCCGCATAAGAAGTAACTCCAGAATCTGCACCCCATGAAGGGTGACTGGGACGAACTTTGAGTGGAAGAGACTATTGAAGTCCATCTAGAGTAATGATTCCTCATCATGAACCTAGAGTATCATGATACACCATCTACCTGCTAATGCCTGTCGGAGACTTGCGGCAAAGATCACAATAAGGTCGGCTGGTGTCCATACTAATCTGAAGACTCTGACGATAGCCTCCAGCCAATCCTCGGCTGCCTGAGGGTCCGTCTTTCCACAAAACCTGGGTGGCCTCTATCACTGGAAATCATGAAATGCACTCAGGAAGCATGCACTCTCTACTACTGGGGCTGGTGGTATCGGTGGCCCAACGTTTAGTGGTACCGTTGCTGCCTCTGCTATGATGGGGCCCTGCACTGAGGCCTCGTCGCTCGGTGGGTTTCCTTCTCTTATGGAACTCAGAACCCTAGCTGGCTGCCTTCATGGGGCCATCCTGAAAAGATACAGGTGTTCCACGGTCAAAAAAATATACCTAGTGAGCTGAAACAAAGTAATAACAAAGAAAACTTTTGAAACACACATGCAATTAGTGTTTTCTTGCACTGAGTCGGAATTTAGAGGTTAGGGTCCTGGTGTATGGATACGTCAGCCGCCGCACCAAAACTGGACTCCTTGGAATGAAACCCATGCTCAATACTCTTAACACTATTGCTCCATAGAAAGAATGATCAGATTCCTGAGTTTTTTTGTAGAACCGACTCCCCTAATACCAATTGTCACGACCTATCCTCAGGGCTTATGCCATAACTACCCCAAGCTCTCCTTCCATTGGCTAGGTGCTGGAGACTAGCACGAAAGGAGTAAATCCTTATACTGGGAAGGTATTGCCTTTATAGAAGTAAAAAACCACAACAGAGTAAGCAACTGAACTATTCACAAAGTAAAACTGTATACAAAAGTAAGTGCTGAAATGAAAGGGGACAGAAATACAAGCCCAACAGTAAGAACAGTACAACTAAAAGTCTAGTACAATAGCAGTAATGTAAAGCAGCAACCACTTAGTCGTCCCCTAGGAATTCGACCTGAAGGGTGGGTACAGAGAATCTCCTCAGCACCCCGTGTCCGTCCGTCCAATCCGTGTACTTCTCGCCATGTGGGCCACCTCCTGGTACCGTCCAGCTCCACAAGTCTCTACCATGATCAGTGATGTCCGTCGTTTGCATCAAACACAACATAGTGCGAGCATAGCTCGTGCAGGGGTGAGAATAATAATACTCATTAGGGACCCCGAGACCATAGAAGGTCTCCCAGAATCCACGAAGGTTAAACCACAATGGAAAGATATAATCACGAAGTATGAACCAAATCTACTTAGGTATATGCACATACATATACCTAAGTCATCAATCCCTGTTCAGCTCCAACTCTCGAGCCCAAGCACAATCCATTCCACATAGGAAGAAGTCAATCACATTGATGATAATGATTAAAAGTCCAGACTCAGCTCACAGAGGTATACATATTTCGTAAAGTGACAAAGATGATCATATGTAGTAACTGATTCATCTAATCTGTCGGACCCACGTAGGATACTAGACCAGCTAAGATGTCAGACCCACATAGGATTATAGACCAGCTACTCTGTCAGACCCACGTAGGATACTAGAATAGAAGTCAAAATGTTGGACCCACATAGGATACAAGAATAGTAGTCATCGCCATCGAACCCATGGAGGATTCAAATATGGTAGTCATCGTCACCGAACCCACGAAGTATTCCAGTACGGTAGTAATCACAGTCGCAGCCACCTCTAGTGTTCCCGCACACAACACGCTAGATTCCGGGAGGGTGATCTCCTCAAGCAAAGGGATCTATAAATCAACTATCATGAAGTTCAGAGTTTATGTATCCCAAATATCCATCTTGTCAAAAGAAACCCAACGCGAAAAACGGCGCATCAATCGGACGCCCGGTCTGAGAGATATTGTCTTTTCTGTTCCAGGGGCCCGGTTGGAAATACGCTCGTTCCAAACCCATACATTTACCAAATTCCTTCAAAAATAACTTAGATTATCAAAAAAGGACCACCTTGTCGTGAGGGTCCTAGTTCCACAGAGGATGCGTCGATCAGACACACGGTTTTTAAGTTATTCACGTTTAAGTGAAAAAGGGCCCGGTCCGTCAAGCCCAGTGGGCCGGCAGGTCATCCCGACCTGGTTTGGTGGGTCCGACCTGGAAGATGGTCAGACTATCCCAGTGAAGTATACGATCGAGCCTGAGCGGGTGCGGCCTGGCTCGGCGCGGCGCGTCGCGACACGGCGTGACCGGGCCCGACTGGCTGCGGCTCGGCCCGGCTGGCAGAGCGCTATGGGGGGGGGGGGGGGGGGGGTCTTCTCGGTGCAAGAATCCCACATGGGCGGGCCATGGTCCCTCTCCGCGGCACCTGTGGGTACCGCAACCCCTTTATTTCAGCCAGCTGATGAGCTGACCGGTTTTCTGCCGAAGTGGCCCGCGAAGCACAGGTCGCGGTTCTCCGCAGCGTGGTGCACCTTGTGCCATTGTGGTCTCCCTTTGGCTTGACCGACTTTAGCTGGCCGGTTCTCTTTTGGCCGAGCAGCTCACGGTTGTAGGCAGCGGTTCATCTGCACGAGGCTGGTGCACGGTCGCCGCCTTCGATCATCGCCACCTTTCCAACATTGTCTCCATCACAAATAAAAGAACCTACGGAGGGTTGTCAGGCCGTGTGCATTCGACCCGTGCCCTCCGCGTTAGGCGTTATCAATTGACCGATGAAAATTATGAAAATTCAACAAAGAACAGGGTACAAATTATTTACTTAAAATTGTACAAACCCTTGCCTTGAAATAAGTTTCACGGTTGTCGGGCATCGCGGAAGACGGTGTCGCGGGGAGGTGGTGTCAACTCGTTGACGTCGGAGAAGAAGGAGCCGAGGATGGCTCGTCGTCGGCATTCCATACATGTGGCTCCTTCTCCTTTGGCTTGGCCGGAGATCTAAGTAGACGATCATCATTCTTCGGTGGTGCTTCGTTGGAAGGACGATGTTCTTCGTGGAAGAGAGGAACTCCTTCTTCAAATTCTCAAGAGCTCTCCCCAAAAATCCTCTCAACCCAACAAGTGCCCGAACCAAAATAATAGCTAAGGCTGTTATTTTATTCACACATGAATTTTTAAAATTCAAACACTTTAATTACTTAATTGGATGATTGAACTCAATAATTCAAAGTGTTGGAAAAAATAAATGGGAGAGAGGGAGGTGGAATGTTCACATAAATAAGGGGAGAGTTGTCAATTTAATTAAGGGGGATTTAATGGGGGTTTAAGGGAGATGAATGGTTAGGTGATCTTGTGGGCCCCACCTCACAAATATCCTCTAATGGGAGGTTATGTGGGTGTGGGACCCACCTTAAATTCCCCTTGGGAGGAAATAAACACCAAACATAAATAAAATTGTGTATTACAAATTTTATGTACTTTATTCTAAATCCCCAAAAATTAACTCTCAACCTTCAAAAAATGCAACTACGGTAAATTTCCCTTTAAGCAAATACCGGTGCTACGAGTTCATCGATTCCATCATATTTCTATTCTAAGCACCTTTTCAAAAGATAAAAAACCCCGCACGTATGTTTACTGAACGTACACGAACAAAACTTCAGAAATTGATTCTGGGCACACCAGGTCTCGGAATCAAGTTCCATCAGAAACCGCAGACTCGTATAATTCCAAAGTATTTATGAAAATATCTTCATTGTTATTTCCAATTATTTACAATTTCACAGAAAAAATGGATTAGAATATGCTTACAAATCAACCCTTGTTTCTTTGTATTTGAGAAGGATAGAGGAAATGACATATGGAAATTCCTTCCTCTAAATAGAAGATGTTGAGGATTTTATAAGGGAGACACACTTACAATAATAGGATACTCTCATAGTATCTCACAACCTTCAACATTTAATTAGATCAGAACATGACATCATAGGGCCTCACCGAACAAGAGCATTGTGACTAATAGTAACTAGACAAGGAAAGGGATCTTATGCCAAGTCCTAAATAGCATAGGATTTTAGAAAATGGGAAAAATATCCTCTCTTGACTAGATTTTCATCACATGTGTCTTAACATCATCCCTCACATCAAATGGACTGATGAAGGACCCAGAAGTCCTTTTAGAAAACATCCAACACTGACAACCCCGAACTAATTTCACCATTGAAGACTCATGCAACATAACAAACTATAGTATCTTTCAACCAGCTACGACCATTATCCCACTACAAGAGGATCCACAATATCAATAATGGAAAATGGTATAACTCAATATTCAATGATCGAAAAAAATATACCTTATATTGATCAACTTGAGGACCATCCAACAACAAAACAATATGGGTTTCACATTACTTGTTATCTAACCCTTAATGGGGGTGTGCGTTATCCAACAAGAGACCCAAAGGACCTAACCACGATGATCCATTTGTTCAGAAATACAACAATACATATTCAAATACTTGAATGGAAGGACCATAAAGGCATCCTGAAACATTTCTCATATGGATACAACTAACAAACCATTCAACCCAGCTTACTGACCAAATGAAAACCTAAAGCATCGTTCAAACAAAAGGGGTTCTTAGACTCAATACATCCCACAAAAAAAAAATTTCTGAAAACACATAAGATGCGCCATCCAAAACATGTCATAAAGACATCATGTTTCCCATTAAAATCATCTCTTTGAAAACAAATAGTTTGGTTGTATGTGTATCCACCAACAGTACCACATGGGCCTCACACATGCATGATTCCTTACAACACCAGGAACCTTCCTCATATCCATCCCAAAACACATCTAGTAATTACAATAAGAATAAATCATACCATATATCCCCATGCATGTGGTCACTCATTGAGATACCAAAGTTTAGAACAAAAATATCTTAAACTTTTAGAAACCAAAACAGTCAACCAATAAATCATTTTTCTCTACACCGCTAACCATGAGATAAAAATCCAAATTTACATCATACAAAGCATTTAGGAAAGACACAATCCATCAAATAAGAACATGAATTCATGTAATGTACAAAAATTTCAAAATATTTCATCCCATTAAAATACCTTTCAATAGTTTAGATAACTCTACTGGAAACACTTTTTCTAAACCAAATTTAACATATTTTCTGTTTTCGAAAGAGGATTAAAAAACTATTTTCCATTTCAAAAAAATATTTAAAATTCAGTTCCACAGTTTAACAAATCAAATAATTCCCTATTTATTAGAAAATCATATCACAAAAACAATACAATCCTTAAAACCATGTCATTTTTTCATTAAAACTTAACTTCAATGATATTAAAACTAAAGGACAAAAGACATTGAGGAAGGAAACTAGTTTTGGTTGGTGACATAGACTTATCGATGGCTTCCATACAGTAATAACTTCACCATCACAGAGAATCTTATATGGAAATATCCCAAGCTCTACAAGGCTTTCAAGGCCCTGTGAGCTCACTGAGACTATTAACCCAAATCTCTTTTGATTTCCCCTAATCATCATCAAACTAAGAAAAACATAGGACAAAGTTAAATTCCAACTTCACCTAGTGATGCAAATCCCATCATGAGGTGGGATTTCCAAGAACACTACCCATAACCAAAATTTCATGTCCGAAAAATTCTATCTCTAGACTATCCCGACTCCTCCCTAAATAACATTACCCAAGGAGTTAATACTGAACCTCCTCAGATACCATTTTGCCATGAACCAAATATAGTTGCATCAAATCTAGCACCTGACCTGACCTGTGACAAGGACTGAAGGGAATTAAGAATCCCCATAGGCAGGAACACGTTCCTGGGTATCACAAAATAAAATTTGGGAATGATTTACCCAAGATTATAAACATAAAACAACAAACAGATCAAATAATCTAAATCTGAATTTTTTCAAACCAATACATATTTTACTAAAATTCAGAAATGAATTTAAATATTAAAAACAAAGTATAAAGACGCATTCAAAGGTACAAAACCAAGACGGACAACCCACGAACCATTACATGGTAAGATGCACCACCCTCAAGAAATCTCCACAACACCGCTTCATGACATACCACTAAAAACCCGAACTGTTGGCACAAAAGTTGTACGCAAACATGGGAAAAAAATAACCAAGTCTACTTACAACTAAAGGTGAATGTATAATGACCCATAATTTACATACATTTTTATTAATTCAGAATTTATGAATACTTATTACAACATATAACAAAACCATGATAGGACCATATAGATATATTGTCATTAGAAATTGGAAAACATAAACAACTAGTTCATAAATCATCTACATTGTCTCCCGCTTATTTTATCATATCTATAGTCCCTTTTGGAATATCCTACTTAATACCATTCTTCCTTACCTGGGGGAAAGAAAACATACAAAAGGGTGAGCTCAAATGCTCTGAAAGGGTAAACAAAGTAAATATCAATCATATCATATTCATAAGAACATAACATTTTGAAAATCATAACCTACAAAAGAGATTATAATATCATGACATGGGAGAAATCATAGTAGTGAAATGTGATCCCAATAATAATAACATAAAACAAGAAACATTTTTTCATACACACATAATCATAGAAAATAATTTCATGTTAGTCAAGCCTCATTTCCAAGACCATCATAGCAGACAAAGTCTATTACTGGACCGATTTCACTACTCATTCCAGTCCTGTATCACTGAACCGTATTAACATTCCATTCCAACCATGTATATCTCATGAGATATAAATCTTTACCCAATTCATTGGAGGGTGATATAGGCCCCCCATCTCATAACGAAACCATTCTTATGTGTGCCTCAAAATCATAAATCATACATCATAGCATAACCCATGTAATAAAAATGGGATTCTCAAACATCATGCCATCAAAACAAAATCCATGTAAGATAAAAGGACATGATAGAAATAATTCCATCATACCATAATCAAATAAATGAAATAATATGGATAGAAACTTAACTCAATATGATCTTATATGTAAAATAATTTTTATAAAACACTTGAACTCCATTCTTGGGGAAAATGTCCTTTCTACTTCAAAAACATTTTTCCTTTCTCAACATGTCATAAAATTTTAAACTATAAGAAGTAAATTGAAAATAGTATTAAAAACATGTAAAGGAAATATCATGAAAATAATGTTCTATGAAATCATAAAAATCCATTCATGCCATATAAGTTAAAAAAATATTGTTCTCATACTTTGGCCAGAAAATTCAAAAACTATCTCATTCTAAAAACGACAAAAGATTTTTTCCATATCTATTACTAAAAATTCACAAATAGGAAAAAATTGGATTTAAATTTTTTTAGTAAGATAGAAATAATATTACATATTGAGGAAACATGGATATGGATGATAAATATTCCCCAGTAAATTCTGAAGTATAAACAATCTCGGATGAAATTGAGATTATGAGATTTTCCCTTACCATAGATCTGATATGCTTTGTACGTATCCAAACCTCCTGTATAATGATTTAAATAATGTCATTTACTTATTCTATAATAATAATCATTGTTATGATATCATATATGGTCATATTCTTATCTTCTTATTTGTAATATTTCATTGATACTTGTTATTCGGGTGTTCATTGCTTTCTGTTTTTATGCATGTGTTTTCGAATAAATTCTTGTTCATCTTTTTAGGTTATAGCTACATAATTTACAGAATGGTAGTAGTATAATATATATCATATTTATTCATTCAATTCATTTATATAATCATGGTTTAATTAATATCATGTTGAACGAATCACATCGCATCGTGGAGGCGGTAAGTCGTACGTATGCACGAGTGACGATATCATTCCAACAATTATTGAATGGTATTGTAGTGAATGATAGAATATATCAGAATTAGTATCATGTTATAATAATCATATATAGTTATTATTTACACCATTATACCCATCCAAGTAATGTTAGGGTGGAAAATAGATTACACCATGGCGTGGAGATGGTATTCTGTACGTACGCACGCGTTGTGATTTCATTTTCCGTAGGATGGATACAAGGTGAAATAGGTTTGTTTCATATTTATAATAAAATATCAGTACATTATTGATACTGATGTTATTACTTTATAATGAAACAAATAAATATGGGGAAGTATAATAAGAAATAAATTTGAAAGGATCAGGAAAGGATATTACCTCTTCTTCGAGGCGGCTCTTCTAAACCTCCTCTTAGGGAACTAAATTTGGTCTTTGAAGAAGACCATGACATCTAGAATGTTTCTAGGAATGTGTAGGAGAGAAATGGACAGGTTTTTTCCAATTTTAAGGCTCAAAATGTTGTGAGGACGAGAGAGAGGAGGTTCCCTTTTATGATGAAGGAGAGGGGATCCTTTGGAAACGTATGAAATATTAATTTATAATAAATTCAAACCCCACATAAATTCCTCCAAAAATGACTAAATTAGAATATGATATGAGATAGGGTTTTAATATCATCAACCAATAAAATTTAGACATGTTTGGAATTTATTTTAAACCTTATCAAATTGATTTATCCTTATTTAATCTATTTAATTTTATTTGTTGTAATAATATTCTATATTTTAAATTGTTTTAAATAATTATTTATGTGTTTTGAATTATCCAAAATTGGATAATTTATGACATTTTAGACCATATAAATTTCAATTTTTAATTTTTAAATATATTTATGATTTTTAAACAATTTTATAATATGTTATTTTTATAAAATAACAATAGTGTCAATTTTGACACTATACATTTAATTGCATTTAAATAAAATCCACACATGGAATATATTCGAACCAAAATATTTTATAGATTTATAATATGTCATATTCATATATGAAATATGTGGATAACATTAAGTAGTTCATATAATATTTATTTTAATATTTTTAAATCCATTTATTTGATATTCCAATCAATAAAATAACTTCTACATCACTATTATGTCATCATTAATGATAAATATTTAATTTATAAAAATTATAAATAAATTCTCATGATTTAGATGATTGTATTATCATTATGGAGAATATTTATATTCTAGGTGTTATGAATTTTTTCACTAAATTAAAATTATTACACTTATAAGATATAAGAGATTGACATGTTGTTACTTTCTTTGGATTTAATTATAATTATATCATTTTCATGGTCAATAGTCCATGAAATGAATCTATTACAACCCTAAGGAGATATGGGTAGACTTATATTCATCCAATAGAGTTTTTTAGCTGGTATGGTAATTTTATAATCTTATTTGTACCCTTAATTACTTGATTTTCATTTAACTGTAGTAAATAAAATTTACTGTTGTTACTATTCATAATTTCAAAAAAATAAAAGTAAACTATTACAATATTTTGGACCCACTGAATCCAAATATGGAAACCATTTTTTAAAATTCAAAACACATAAGTTTCAATAATTAATTTAAAATTAATCCCGTTGTTAAGAAAACGAGTTTTAAAAGTTAAAACATTGTCAAAGATTGAAATGTTTTTACCTATAAATTAAATGTAAAATAATTGGTAATGACATAAATTATATTAAATTGTAAAAATATATTCTATTTATACATTAAAACCATTAAATTTTATCATTTAAATTATCTTGATGAAAAAATTTGTTTTTAAGAAAAATTTAGAGTATTTTTACTATTCACCAAAATAATGAAAGTTATCAGAAGAGTATCAAAACCTTATCCAATGTAAATTTTTATATCATGATTCAAAAAAAGAATTTTATTTTGTAAAATTGAACTTATCAACATGTCAAAAATTATATTTAAAATTGGTGCGCCATCAAAAGGAGGTAAAACTGCATTTTTTAAAAAATTCTTCTTTTATCAGAAAAATTGATTTTGTTTTCATATCTCATTCTAGAAAATGTGTAAGATATAATATAATGTTATAAAATTCAAAATTCAGTTAATAAAATTAATAGCAGCTAGTTCATAATTTTATAATAATATACCATTTTTTAGTGATACTCGGTATAGCGTACAATGCAAGCTATCGAGGAAGATTGCTCTTAGGTGTAACGCAAGCCAAGCCAATGTTGTGTGTAGTGAAAGATTCCATTGGTGTTGCATATAACAAAAGACATTAAAAAAAATATTTCTCATAAAATCAAAGTGTGTTACATTCTACCCCCCTTAAAATGAATTTAACCCTCAGAATTTGTCAATTTGTAACAAACATATTAGGATACATCTCCCTCATCATATCCTAAAGTTCCCATGTAGCTTCTTCTAATTGGTGGTTCCTCCATAAAACTTTATCCAAGAGAGTGGTCTTTTTTCATAGGTATTTTTCTCTATGATCCAGAATCTCTATGGATTGTTCCTCATAAGAATGATCTTGCCCCAGCGGTACAACTTCTGAGCTTAGTACATGTGAAGGATTAGGTATGTACTTTCTCAGGAGAGATACATTGAAGCCATAGTGAACCTAAGAGAGATTTTGTGGAAGTGACAATCGGTATGCTACCTTCCCAACACGATCCAGTATTTTGAATGGACTGATATACCTAGGGATTATCTTTCCCTTCTTTCCAAATCACATTACTCTCTTCCAAGGAGATATTCATAAGAACACTTTATCACCCAATTCAAACTCTAGGTCTTTTCTTTGGATGTCGGCATAACTTTTCTGTTGACTCTGAGCTGCTCTTATGTGTTGTTGAATAGATCAGACCTTTTTTACAATCTCATCAACAAGATAAGGTCCTAATAGGATTATTTCCCCAACTTCATCCCAACAAGATGGAGTTCTGCATTTCTTTCCATAGAGAGATTCATAAGGAGCCATCTAAATACTAGAGTGAAAGCTATTATAATAAGAAAATTCCACCAAAGGTAGGTGATGATCCGAACCACCTTTGAAATCCAAAGATAATGCTCATAACATGTCTTCAAATGTTTTAATTGTCCTCTCAGACTGACCGTCTGTCTGAGGATGATAAGAAGTGCTAACACTCAACTATGTATTTAGAGTATGCTGAAGACTTTGCTATAACATTTAGGGAAACCTCGGATCCTGATCAGATATAATGGAAAGTGGTAGTCCATGAAATCTTACCACTTCCTTTACATATATCATGTCAATATGATCAAGAGAGAAATCCTCTCTAATAGAAATGAATTATGCCGACTTCGTAAGACGATCAAGTATTACCCAGATAGCATTATTAACTTTGTATGTTTTAGGGATTCTAGTCAAAAAGTCCATATTGATGTTTTCCCACTTCCATTCTGGTATAGGTAATGGTTGTAATATCCCCTTAGACTTCTGTCTCTCAACTTTAACTTCCTGAGAAACCAAGCATCGGGAAACATATTCAGCAACATCTCATTTCATGACATCCCAGCAGAAGTACTATTTCTGGTCCCTATACATCTTCATGCATCCATGGTGAATAGAGAATGAAGAACTATGAGCCTCACACAATATTTCCTTCTTTAATTATGGGATTGGAGGAACACAAACCCGATTCCTAAACCTTATTATTTCTTCACAATCAATGTGGAATTCAGGAAAATTTCTCACCTTCTTCTCTAACTCTACATATTAATTCTATGCTTCATTAATCTAGACATGTATATATGGTTGAATATTCAGTTGAGACAGATAATATTTTTCCCCTTCCATTATAATTCCAAGATCCATCCTTTGTAAATCCATAAATATTGGATCTTTTTTTATCCTCATCATGGATAAGCTTGCATGGTCTTGTCGACTTAATGCTTCTGCTGCCTTGTTTTCTTTCCTAGGGTGATAATGAATTGAGCAGTCGTAATCCTTAATCAGCTCCAACCATCTTCTTCGGCACATATTCAGATCCTTTTATGCGAATATATACATTAAACTTTCATGATCATTATAAATATCACACCTTTCACTATAAAGATAATGCCCCCAAATCTTTAATGAAATGATTAACGCAGCTAACTCCAAATCATGAGTTGGGTAATTTTGCTCATGGATTTCAACTGTCGTGAGATATAACTATCACCATATCATTTTCCATGAGAACACACCCCAATCCCTTCTTGGATGCATCACTGTAGATAACAAAACTTTCTCCACTACAAGGCAGTGTGAGAACAGGTGCACTGGATAACCTTCTTTTTAAATCCATGATAATCTTTTCACACTACTTCGTCCAAACGAACTTAACTTCTTTTTAAGTCAACCTGGTGATTAGATTATATAATCTTAAAAAATCTTTCACAAAACGTCAATAATATCCATGCAAACCAAGATATCTTTAGTTCTCAGTTACTATTGTTGGTCTCGAACATCATTCGATAACCTCTGTTTTTGCTGGATCCACATATATCCCCACTTTTGAGATTATGTGACCCAAAAATGATCCTTTTTGAAGCCAAAATTCACACTTGGTAAATTTGGCATAAAGATTCCCCTTTCTTAGTGTCATTAATAGAATTCTAAAGTGATCTTCATGTTCTTCCTTGCCCATTGAATAGACAATAATATCTTTTACAAAGACTACCCCAAAATGACCAAGATAGTCTCTAAAGACTCTATTCATTAGATCTATGAAGATAGCATGGGCATTAGTTAGACCAAATGACATCACTATAAATTTATACTATCCATAACTTGTACAAAAAGCCATCTTTGGTATATCCACCCTTTTGACCCTTAATTGACGATGCCCTGAATGAAGATCAATCTTGGAAAAGTATTGATCTCCTTGTAGTTGGTGAAATAAGTCATCAATGCATGGGAGAGGATATCTATTCTTGATAGTGATATTGTTATGTTCTTGATGATCAATGCAGAGTCTCATGGATCCATCTTTCTTTTTAACAAACTGAACAGGTGCTCCCCAAGGTGATGCACTAGGGTATATGAATCCCTTATCAAGATTCTCTTATAGTTTCTTCTTCAATTCCTATAACTCAATTAGGGCCATTCTATAAGGTGTCTTTGAAATGGGCATTGCACCCTGTATGAGTTCTATTGAAAAATAAAATTCAGGATTTTTAGGAAGACCTAGAAATCCCTCTAGAAAGACATCATCAAAATCTCATAAAATGGGAATATTCATAACCGTTAGTTTCTCTCCAACCATTTGAGAATCATAAACTTCATTTAATAGAATCAAGTCCCATAATATAGAAGAAATTTCCATTGGAGGGTTATGTTCATCCTTTCATCGATAGATGATCATAGATTGATCAGGAATATGAAATGTGACTTCCCTTATTTTGAAATTTATATGATCTACATATAAAGAATTCCAATTCATGCCAAGAATCACGTACAATTCCACTATAGGAAGGATCACAAGATTTTCAAGAAGCACTTTCCCACAAACATGAATCAGAGAAGAATTGTAAACTTTTGATGTGACTGTTGTGCCATTAAGAGTTGTTATAGCTAACTCAACTGCTAATTGTTGGGGTAGTATGGTGATACCCTTAGAAAAATATTTAGAAATAAAAGAGTGGGTGGATCCAAAATCGAATAAAACATTTTCTACTTTAGACTATAAGGTAAGTGTACCTTTCACGACTTCTTTATCGTACTCCACATTGCCAATAGAAATTGCATGTGACTATCCATTGTCTTTGGCCTTAAGAGTTTGTTGACGTCGATCATCATCAACAACACTTGGATTAGTGCATTGATTGTCATAATGCCCCATTTCCTTGCACATGTAACATTGAAGTATTGGAGGTGCATTATCTATAGTCTTTTCTTTCATTGAATCTCTAACTTCTTTTTCCCATCACTACAACATTCAATTGCCCGATGGCCGTCTTTTCCACACATAAAACATTTACTTGTCCCGTTAAGAAAATTACATCCATGTTTCTTTCCACACTTTGAGAATAAGGAAAAACTCATCTTCTATTCAGTGTGGTATTTAGATTTTCCTTTGAATTCCATTTTCCTCTTCTTATCAAACACATATGACTGATGGGTTACTCCAATCTCCATCTCAAGCTTGAGAGCACATAAAACAATTTCCTCATAGATATTGAAGTACCTTATAGCTATGTCCCTTCAGAGACATGGTTTTAATCCACTAAAGAATCCATTGATCTTACTCTCAGGTTGGATAATAATCCCAGAAGCGTACCCTGCAAGCCTTGTAAAATTTGATTCCTAGGTACCAACAGATTCATCATCCTTTTTCTTCAGTTAAAGAAACTCATTCACCATGTTTGTTTGAAGAATACAATGGAGGTACTTATTTAAAAATATGTTCTTGAACTCTTCCCATTCCATGGACCTAATTTCCCTCTTTTCCTAGTATTCTTGATAAGATTCCACCTTTGATCAGCATCACCTTCCAAACGATATACTGTTAAGATGACTTTATCATGTTCAAAACATTATAGAACTGAAAATATATTTTCAGTGGTACTAATCCATTATTCAGCCACTAATGGATCAGAACACCCTCTGAATAAAGGTGGGCGCTGCCTCATGAAGGATTCAACAGAATGTTGCTCCTTCCATTGCTCATTTAGAAGTCCTACATGATTCATAGCTCGAGAAAGTTGTGTGAGCATGGAAACAATATATTTCGTTCTAACTCCCATAATGTTTGGATTCTTAGGGGGATAATCATTGCATTTCTCATCGTATTAAGCATTAACACGGTTCCTTTGGGTTCCAGCCATTGACTAAAACCAAGAAAAATTGTGTGAGAAACAGTAATCAAAACAAAAAAACCACATAATCTAGAATAAAATTTCACACTTTAGGTCTTATCATAGGTTATTCTTGGACATTTCTAAAACACTAATATTGTGTTCCATTCTTAGAAATATCCTTAGGGTTCTTACTAAGGCTTTCACATCCCAGATTACAAAGGTTGACTATACCTTTCCTCTAATACCAACTATAATGACCCATAAATTATATAAATTGTTATTACTTCATAATTTAAGCATACTTATTATAACATATAACAATACCATTATATGATTTTATAGGTATAGTGTCTTTAGAAACTTGGAAACATAAACAACTGGTTCATAAATCATCTACATTGTCTCCTACTTATTTCATCATATCTAGAGTTCCTTATAGCATATCCTACGTAATACCCTTCTTCCTAACCTGGGGAAAATAAAACATACAAAAGGGTGAGCACAAATGCACTGTAAGGGTAAACAAAGGAAATATTAGTCATATCATATTCATAAGAACATAACATTTTGAAAATCTTAACCTACAAAAGAGATCATAATATCATGACATGGGATAAATCATAGCAGTGAAATGTAAACATAAAATCTTATCATAAAACATGAAACATTTTTTCATACACACATAATCATATAAAATCATTTCATATTAGTCAAGACTCATTTCCAAGACCATCATAGAAGACAATGTCCATTACTGAACCGAGTTCACTACTCGTTCCAGCCCTGTGTCACTGAACCAGATTAACTTGTCGTTCAAGTCATGTCTATCTAATGAATTATAAATCTTTACCCAATACATTGGAGGGAGATATAGGTCCCACCCATCTCATAATTAATCCATTCTTATGTGTGCCACAAAATCATAAATCATAAATCATTGCATATCCCATGTAATAAAAATTGTATTCTTAAACATCATGCCATTATAACATAATCCATGTAAGATAAAAGGACTTCATAGAAATAATTCTATCATAACACAATAAAATCAATGTAATAATAGGGATTGAAACAGAACCCTGAATTATCTTAGATGGAAAATAATTTTGATAAAACACTTGAACTCCATTCTTGTGGAAAATCTTCTTTCTACTTCAAAACTATTCTTCCATTCTCAACATGTCATACAATTTAAAACTAAAATAAGTTAACTGAAAATAGTTTTGAAAATATATAAAGGATGATTCATGGAAATAATGTTCTATGAAATCATAAAAAACTATTCATACCGTATAAGTTAGAAAAACATTCATCTCGTAATTTGGCCGAAATAGTCAAAAAGATTATCTTACTGAAAACGACAAAAGATTCCTTTCATATCTTTTACTAAAAATTCACCTATAGGGAAAATTGGATATTAACAAATTTAGGAGGATAGAAATAATATTACATATTGAGGAAACATGGATATGGATGATAAATATGCCCTAGTAAATTCTAAAGTATAAAAAATCCCTGATGAAAATGAGATTGTGAGATTTTCCCTTACCTTAGGTCCAATATGCTTTGTACGTATCCAAAACTCCTGTATAATAATTTAAATAATGTCATTTAATTATTCCAAAATAATACTCATTTTTATGATATAATTTTTGGTCATATTCTTATCTTCTTATTAGTAATATTTCATTGCTACTTGTTTTTCGGGTGTTCATTGCTTTATGTTCCTATGCCTGTTTTGTCGAATAAATTCTTGTTCCTATTTTTAGGTTATAGCTACATCATTTACAGAATAGTAGTAGTATAATATATATTAGATTTTTTCATTCAATTTGTTTATATTATCATGTTTTAATGAAGATCATGCAGAATGAATCACATCGCATCGTGGAGACGGTAAGCAGTACATACGCACGAGCGACGATATTGTTCCCATAATTATTGAATTGTCTTGTAGTGGATGATAGAATATATAAGAATTTGTATCATGTTATAATAATCATAAATTTTTACTCTTTACGCCATCATACCCATCCTTGTATGGTGGTGGTGGAAAACAGATTACACCAAGGCAGGGAGACGGTATTTCGTATGTACGTACACGCGGTGATTACATTTTTCATAGGATGGATAAGATGTGAAATATGATTGTTTCATTTTTAGAATAACATATCAGTATATTATTGATACTTATTTTATTACATTATAATGAAAAAAATCAAGAAGAGGAATTAGAAGAAGAAATAAATTTTAAAGGATCGGTAATGGATATTACCTCTTCTTCGACGCGCCTCTTCTAAACCTCCTCTTAGGGCACTAAAGTTGCTCTTTGAAGAAGACCATAACCTATAGAATTATTCTATGGAAGTGGAGAAGATATATGGGGAGGTTTTTGGCCAATCTTTAATTCTCAAAATGTTTTGAGGAGGAGAGGGAGGATGTGCCCTTTTATAAGGGAGGTGAGGGGAACCTTTAAAAACATAAAAAATATTAATTTATAATAAATTCAAACCCCACTTAAAAACCTCCAAAAATGACTCAATTATAATATGAGATGATATAGAGTTTTAATATCATCAATAAATAAAATTAATACATGTTGGTAATTTATTTTGAACATTATCAAATTGATTTATCCTTATTTAATCTATTTAATATTATTTGTGGTAATAATATTCTAAATTTTAAATTATTATAAATAATTCTTTATTTGTTTTTAATTGTCCATAATTGGATAATTTAGGACATTTTAGAAAATATAAATATAAATTTATAATTTATAAATATTTTTTTTATTTGTAAACAATTTTATAATATTTTATTTTTATAAAATAAAAATAGTTTCGATTTTGACACTATTCATTTATTTGCATTTAAATAACTTCCACACAGAGAATATATTCGAACAAAAAAATTTAATAGATTCATAATATGTCATATTCATTTATCAAATTTTTTTATAACATTAATTATTTGATATAATATTTATATTAGTTTTTTTATAACCATTTATGTGATATTTCAATCAATAAAATAACTTCTACATCACTATTGTGTCATCATTAATGATAATTATTTAATCCATAAAAATTATAAATAAATTCTCATGATGTAGATAATTTTATTATTTTTTTATATAATATTTATATAAGAGGTTTTATGATATTTATCAATAAATTAAAATTATT
The DNA here is from genome assembly GCA_963277665.1 of Viscum album. Classification (NCBI taxonomy): domain Eukaryota; kingdom Viridiplantae; phylum Streptophyta; class Magnoliopsida; order Santalales; family Viscaceae; genus Viscum; species Viscum album. The sequence continues at coordinate 1,373,481,927 of OY728128.1, forward strand.
ACACTTATAAGATATAAGAGAGTGACATGTTGTCACTTTCTTTGATTTCAATTATAATTATATCATTTTTATGGTCAAATGTCCATGAAATGAATCCATTCTGACACTTAGGTGATATGGGTCTACTTTTATTCATCCAATAGAGTTTTGGAAGGTGGTAGGGTAATTTTATAATCTTATTTTTACCCTTAATTACTTGATTTACCATTAACTGTAGTAAATAAAAATTACCGTAGTTATTATTCATAATGTCAAAAAAATAAAATTACCCTATTAACATAATTTGGACCCATTGAATACAAATATGTAATCCATTTTTCAAAATTCGAAAAAAATTAGTTGCAGTAATTAATTTAATATTAATCTTGCTGTTATGAAAACGAGTTTTAAAAGGTAAAACATTGTCAATGATTGAATTGTTTTTATCTATGAATTCAATGTAAAATTAATGGTAATGAGATAAATTATATTAAATGGTAAAAATATATTATATATGTACTTTAAAACCATTAAATTTTATTGTTTAATCATATAAATTTTCATGATGAAAAAATTTGTTTTTAAGAAAATTTTAGCGTATTTTTAATATTCATCAAAATATGAAAGTTATTAAAAAAGAATTAAAAATTTATCCAATGTAAATTTTTATATCTTGATTTAAAAGAAGAATTTTATTTTGTAAAATTGAACTTATTAACTTTTCAAAAATTATATTTAAAATGGGTGCTCCATCAAAAGGTGTTTAAAATATATTTTTTGAAAAATACTTTTTCTATCATAAAAATTGATTTTGTTTTCACATCTCATTAAATTAAATGTGTAAGATTAATTATAATGTTATAAAACTCCAAATTCAGTTAATATGATTAATAACGGCTAGTTCATAATATTATAATAATATATCATTTTTAGTGAAACTCGGTATTGCGTACCATGCAAGCTATCAAGGAAAATTGCTCTTACGTGTAACACAAGCCAAGCTAGTGTTGTGTGAAGTGAAATATTCCCTCGGTGTTGCATATAACATAAGACATTAAAAAAAATATTTCTCATAAAATCATATGGTGTAACATGATGTTAGGTGTGAGCCAAAGACTTATAGGATAAAACCATTAGGAGATTCCATCTGATAAACATTCAAAGACAAAAATCATCCAAGTTTTCAAAAGCATGGAATTTTTGTAAAAATTTCTAAAAGATGCAACTTTAAATAAAAGCAATTTTCAACTGGGATATTTTAAAGAACCAGAAATTTTAAATAAAAAAAATCTACTGAATTTTTCATCAAATCAAACCGTATGATGACTGCAATAATAAATCATACAATGAGCACAAGCAATGGGAATTAAACCCTAGGCCGTAGCATGCTGTGGGTCCAGGTACCTCGTATCTCAGTGAATGTCACCATCACAATTTATGTTCTTGTTCACATGAGCCACTAGTATTGATAATACTCATAACATTTTGTCCCCCATAATCATAATAATCATAGTTTAATTAGTGTTTTCAGCATCAAACATGAAACGTGAAATTGAGGCCAAACCCCATGGGATCACTAGCATACTGGTACATGTCCACCCACCTAGATACCTGGGTTTCCCTATTGTTCTCAAAAGTGTTAAACAAGCCATGAAATATAATTTTTACATGAAAATACCACTTCCACATGACACACTCACCATACCCCCCACATGTATATCACACAATTCAAATAATCCCCCTTTTAATTCAAATTGGTTTTGAAATCATACTCACACCAAAAATGCCCACAACACATTTCACATCTCTTTAACACATAATAAAATCCTATAAAAATTTTAATAAAACATATCCAAGGTTATACACCTCACATAAAATCCCAAACACACATCCCACATAATACCCTTTTTCCTTCAAATTCATTTAGTCATCATACTCACATGAAATAGCCCACAAACTTGTTTTTCGCCGTCATCAAAATTTAATAAATCATATCTAAAAATTATAAAACATTCAAAAAAAAATTGATAGAAAAAATCCCCACCTTATCTTTCATAAAAACATTATAAAAACATACACCCACAAAAATAGTACATAGACATCATTTTCAGAATTTTTGTAACTCATTAAACCTTATAAGATTTTCATAAAACTATTTCAAGAAGCATGAGGAGGTTTTGCACCTAAAACTCATTCAAAAACCCCGTTTTAATCCCAAAAAACACCAATACTCTACTATATAAGAATTTTCATCCAAAAAACATTTAGTAAAATATTTTCATAGGTTATAAAACAAACCCAAATTTAAGCAGAAAAGTTACACATTTAAAATACCAATTTAAAACAAATGTGGAACTATATAAATTTACTAAACAAAATCCATCAAAAATGGATTATTCAAAATGCAGAACATATTAGGATCATTGGAAATAATAAAATCAATCATTATATCTCATAAATAAATGATTAATCATGGAATCACCTACCTTTTTTGTCAAAACCCCACGTATCGGTGTGAAACTTCAACAGCACCACCACCACACCTCAAGGAAGTGAAAATAAACCATAAAGCACAACAATTCACCAAAAAGTCCCCCAATCTAACCCTAGGAGCATACCATAACTTCTAGAAACTATATAATATCCTGAATGTGGGAGGAAAACCTAATAATAATGAAGGCAACGAAGAGAGAAACACTTACATGAATAAATATTGAAGAAAAAGGCCCAAATACACCAATATCTGAATTTTAACACATCCATAAATTAAAGTGAGGTTCTAATAAGGATAAGTAGGTCATGTAGGAACTGGAATATGGGAAAATAGTAAAAATTTATAGATTTATGAAATAACCAGTTTACCTCTTCAAATCAAAGAGATTTGAGAAATCTCGAGATATTTCGCCAAAATTCATGATGAAAATGAGCTCCAAAGAGGGGGAGGGGAGAATGGGGCATGACTTGGGTAAGATGTCTTGGATGATAGTATGAATCACAAAAAAACATAAAAATATAATGATATATTAAATAATTAAAAAAAATAAACTAGAAATGGGATTGCGTGCTGGCCCAAAACCTTAATAAAAAAACTCAAATCCGTCATTATTATGGATACCTAGGGGTAAAAATTGATATGGTGGTCTTAATATACTAATGGATTACAATTGGGATGTCAAATGGGTGTAAAATATTGAAGACATAACTAGTTATAAAAGAAAACAAATTTATTTTTAAATCTGGTAACGAGATCACACTTAAGCCGAAATATTGACAAACCCACTATTTCAACCAAAAAGCATGGAATACACCTAAAACAAAGAAAGGATGAAAATTAGAATAAAAATAATTTTAAATGATGTCATGGATGTGACATAAAATTTGTAACATAATATGAACCAAATTTCTAGGGTTTCATTTTTTGTATCTTTGAGAAAGAATCATCAATTCACAATTGATAATTGATGTGTTTATGAATGGGTGAGAATGGATGGATTCAATGTAGACGAGACATGGATAATAGATAAATTAGTATGCCAAATTCATGTTCCATATATTTGAATTAGAATATATATAATTTCAATTATGGATAAATCCATGATGGTGAGGTTACGAATTATGGAAATATTTACATACTTGAAGATATACATATGCGAGTTCAAAAATGAAGCCATGTGATCATGCGGAAAAAAAGTATTGTGAATTTGATTTACAATACCATTATTGTGAATGAATATTAGATATCATAAATTATAGTTGGACCATGATTCAGAATGAAAATTGGGAATTATTTACATTATTTAAATGGAAACACTGTGTGAAACTAACTTATCTCCTAAGGGATTAAAATTTTAGAAAAATAAACACTTACATCTTAAGAATCATTCTAATAAAAACCACTTGAAATAGGAATATTTTAATAATAATGTTAAAATATAATGAATAATAATAATATATGGTTTAAAATATTCATTTTTAATTTTGTTCTCAATTAAAAAGAAATAAGGTGCATAATGGAACTTCTGTCTCAAATAACGATGTTTTGAGATGAGACCCTTCCCTTGAATCATTTCATAGTTAATGACACTCAAAAATATTATGAAACATTTTATTTAAATTGGTAATCTATTTTATAATCTTATTATTATATTTTACTTTTTATACATCTTATTTAAAATTATTTAATATTTTTTATTTGTTAGTTATAGCTTTATTGACCCATAGAGTGTCAATAACACTGGCATTTCCAACTTGTTTTATAATGTTGATTCTATTACCCATACATTGAAACAAGGTTCTTAATTTATTTATAATTTAATAAAATTTAATGTATATATATAAATATTTTATTTTTTTATAAATATAATATATTGTTTTAAAAGTTTTTAATTATGAAGCATAAATATATATTTTTTGTTGGTTGATTCCAGTGATTTTTTAGAACAAAAAAGTCACTTTGTTAAAAATGTTAAATAAAAAATATAATAATTCATGAAAAATATACCAATCATTATTTAATTTTTATATTATAATAATACTATTTTTCTTCTTCACATGGTTATCTGTAATCAAAAAATAAATTCCCATTCATATAGGTGGTTAAGCAGAACTGAACATTAGGTCACATTAACTCGGTTGGTGAGTATAGTTAAGGAGGAGTTTATTATTACATAATATCATAATAAATATAGAAGAATGACATTGGAATGGGTATTTATATTTTATTTAAAATTATTTTATGATTTTTTTGATATATAATGAAGAATAGAATAATAAATAATAAATTGTTCAAAGTTGAGTTGGCTGTCTGTGCACACAAAAGATTGATGTTCCTTTGAATTTCAAAGTGGTTGGAAATTAATAAATAATGGTTCTATAAATAATAATATGACATATATGTGCAATGATTATCTTTCATTCTTCATATTATTTCTATAATATTATATGTTAAATAGTAATATAAATATGACATACATAATATGTTGACAACGCATTCATTGGTGACTTGATATTTCCTTTTATGTCCCCTTGAAATTAGAGGGCTTCAGCTATCAATGAGTGATTGGAGATTATGTTCATGTTATAGTGATATACAGAGAGTACAATTTATGTGTTTAATGTGGGATTATAAAGATATATTATAACATTGAATGGGTAGATGTGGTACCATTTATAAGAGAAACTAATGAATATTTGGGACTCACTCATAATTTATTAATTATTCGAGGACACTATTTAATGGTAAATATATAAAAAGTAAAAAAATATTTATTTCGGAACAATATAATGTCACAAATCATATGATCCAATTATTTTAAAAGATTTTAAAACTTGTTTTGGCTATTTTTTCTTAGTAAAATTCTTTTTACCAATTTTACATTTAATATGTGTCACTATTTTTTAAAATTACTTACTAATTTTATAAAAAAAAATTATTTCCAATTTACCTACATTTTTAATAATGGATGTATATTATGAAATCATTTTTATCATAAAAATTTCTAACTTTGATAAATGTTATTTTTTAAATAACAATACATAATCACTGATATAAAATTATTAGAAAATGATATTTTTCAGTATTAAATTTATATCTTGGATAAAATATTTATTATTATTGATTTTCATAACATAATTATAATTATAAAAAATATATTAAATGTTATGAGTCTTTAAATTAAATTAAAAACAAAATCTCACCATAAAGATACTATATTCAAAGAGAATATTAAAAATAATATTTATTAAAATAACATCTTATTTATCTTTAAAAACAAATTAAATTGTATTTATAAGCACAAGTAATATACTATAATTAATAATTTTTACATATATTCATATTTTTGAATAAATAAGTTTTTTTGAAAATTTTCGTATATAGTTTCTTTACGATAGAATCGCAAATAAATAACTATCTATGAAATTTTATTTTTGACCAAATATTGATGTTATCATAAAAATTGAAAAAAATCATACTAAGTAAATTTTCATTAGAGGAGTTTGAGAATAATTTTATTATCAAATTAATAGTTTAAATTTTAAAAATTTTATTATTGAAATAGAGTAAAATATTTAAAAATGAAATTCTCTATAAACTTCTTCTATATTAAAATATATTAATTATATATCTTCATAAGGTAATAACATTTAATGGTCAATTATATTTATTTTTATTAATATTTTATAAGTTATGGATTTATAATATGTTGTGGTTTGTTTATGTTGGTTGTATAATGTCCAGCATTTTATGAAATATATTCGTCATTATAAAGTGTCCAAAAAATTAAGGCATTATAGAAAACATGGAAAGATAAATTCTTAATAGCTCTATACACGAGGAGATTAGAAGAGATTATTTGCATGGTGGAACATTAAATGTTTTGAATGAGGTGTTCCCATTATATCCACATAAATTTTGAATATAAATGTTTTCAAATATACTAGACAACAATAAAGAGTCGTTATAATTATTTCAAAAATATAGTTGAATGTAGATTGATGTTCTAGAGTTATTGAGAGTCTATCCTTTTGTGCCTACATATGTTTCTACTAAAATTTAATAAGAAATACTCATGGATAAATACTATATTGAAGCCAAAGGATGGAGTACCATTGAAGACATGGAAGAACTCATATAGGGGAATTAATTTTCTTAAAATTGGTTGGGCATCATTTTGTTTTCTATTTAGAGATAATAAAAAATTCACAAAATAGTTTTAATATATTTATGAATATATTATATTTTATAGATTTAATGTGGTGTTGTACTAGTTCAGAAATAGTAATTCCTTGAAATTCCTTGTTCCACATTATTATATTTTATCCAAAAAACCAGAATAGTCGAATACATGTTGTGGATGTCACCTTGTACGTAAAAATTTCAATATATGAATACCCATTTATTTGTGTTTAAAAAATTATCTGACATATCACATAAAAATATTCTATGGTTTTTTTTAATTTTCAGCAATAGTATATGAAAATAAAGCTATATATATTCATGTATAATTATGTAAATGAATTCCTATTATATGGGATTTTGGTGATGTATCCTAACATCATGTAGCTAAATCTTAATATATATCCAAATTATAAAACACATACCTGAATATAATTAAAATTAGTATAATGATACATAGACAAGCCCATATATGAAGATTCTGCATATGTAAGGGAATTTGTCACAACATTGGATGATCCATAGGCACCCGATATCCATAAATTGTAATTTCAAATTAGTAATAAAATAAAAGAAGTCTGCATATATTGTCACAAACCTACCCAGGTCGAACCTGAACCGATCACCTGAACTGATCCGCAGTAAGCCATAAAAGGCATTCCTGATCCTCCGAGGCCGGTGACAAGAGCCAATGTATCAACAGAGTGAAAGTGGGAATTATTTCTCCAGTAAAACTAAATAAGGAATCTAAATGAAAATATAACATCACAAAAAAAATAAATGGCACAAAGAGAATGAAAGGACAACAACACGTACTAGCCTGACCATGAAAAAAACAACCAGGGACCCTGAGGGCCACACACAAATCCACCACCAACTTTCACCCCCAACCATTATACTTGTGTTGAACCTGAAATAGAAACCAAAAATAGGAAAAAAATATAGGAGTGACTATTAAAACACAGTATGAATGCACAAAACACTATCCCCAAATCACTACCTTTAAATTAATAATTGAAAAATTATAGTTTTGAAGTAAATTATATAAAATATGGGTTTCCACAGAAACTTATATTTCCCAAAACATGTAATAGTTCATTTCCCTTTTTAATTTAAATTCAAGTTTAATTCTTGAAGGGAAAATGTGCATTGAATTTTAAAAAAAAATTAAAAAATTTTGAAATAAAAAATTTAGTTGTTAGTCAACTAGAAAAACTACACATAACACGAAACATTGAAAACGAGAAATGGGAATGTAGGAAATGAAGACCATTAAAAGAACTAGGCCTCTTAATCATCCACCACATATAAATAATCACTATAGAAAACATGGGATTAACCTAGGAGCTCGTGAACAATCTATGACGTACAATATGTGTGACTAATCCTAAAGGCATGCCTATTATCGATGAATTCATAATGCCCAAATGCTCGGTGTTTCCACACCATGCCTAACTGAGGTCTCCAATCCTCGGGCAGAGAAAAGTCCATACTAAGGTCCACTAGCCAGTGCGTATTCTAATCTAGTGTAGCAATCCTTATGAAAAGATTCATCTTCTATGTCGGGTGCCCATGTCAATATGTGTAATAAAAGGGGATGAGTCAACAATGTAAAACAAGAAACCAATTCCCCTGTAAAAACATCATGCACACTAACCCAAAAAATCAACGTCCATAACAAGGTCACACCCTAGTCAATCCAAAGAGGGTTTCCAAAATAATTTATTTTAATTAATGTTCCAAAAATGCCTTAACCTACATTAAGGAAAAACATCATTTCTCAAGAGAAATAAAAACACTTTCTCACGCATCAGAAGGAAACATTTATCATCAAACCAGAACCACAGTTGAAAATCCCTGAATTATGTTTAATGTCCCAACTAGAATTTTTAACTATTGTGCAACAATTCATAAAAACAATTTCTACTGGGATACATATATATATACACACTCATTTAAAGAAAATAATTATTCAAAAAATAATTAATTAATATTATTTTACATTTATCGAACAACTATGAAATGACAAGAAATAAATATATTCTAAATCAAGGGAAAGTGCAGTGGGTCCTATCATAGCTCGATGTCCAAACAGAATGGTGCATCCCACCTCAAACATACGCACAATCACACGCAAGACGATGGCTATAGTATCAAATGTTTTCCTTACCAACACAGTACAACAACATCACAATAACTAAAAACGCATACACAGGGACTTAAAACAATTAAAATGAACAAAAAGTGCAAACAACACCTAGACATATTTTTCAAACACAACTTGCACTATCTACATTATTTTCTAAACTGCTTTAATTTTTGAAAAAAATTCCAAAGAGTAACCAACGGCTTACACACACAAAACCCCTTCAAACCCCACATTAAATTTGATGCACGAAAAACACAAACTAGAAACTCCTTTCACACCATTCAAACATTTTAAAAAACATAAACACCATTTATAAAATAAATTCAAGGGGAATAATAAGTAAGGTATACATAAAATCCACTACATCTCTGAAAAAATAATTTTCAACATGTGCACACCTCCACCCCTTTCAAAAACATATCACACACCTCATATGAAACCCATAACATGTAAAAATTAAGTAAGCCATTAATTATATAATTATTAAGCAATTTAATGGGAATTATTTAATCCACATGAAATGAGAAAAATGAAATAAAACAATTTAGTTCTAAATTTTAAGGGAAACACAATGAAATCCATCCTAAACCCCCAAGTAGAATGAAAACGAATGGTCGAGACTGGTGCACAATCTCATTCAAACCTCAGCTGCATGATTCATAATCTTAATCAAACCATGAGCTATCAACTCAATCCCAAAATTTAGGGATCAAATCCAAATAACAACCCCTAGAATTTAGGGTTTGGAAAAATATAAAAATCATTATGGAAAGCCTATACCTAATGTGAAGAAGAAAAAAATGTACCAAAAGAGGGAGTTTTACAAGAATGAGGGCCACACAGAGGTGGTCTCAGGTTAGGGTGGCTCACAGGTTGGGGTGGGGGGAAGGCATGGAGATCACACACACTGGAGAGAAGAATTATTGCAGTTCTAGGGGGGGTGATCAGCCAACGAGAAGTGGGGGAGGGGGTCAGATGTCATGAGATGGGATGAGAAGAAAAGGGTGGTCACACGCAGACCTAGGAGGGACTCCATTACAAGGGACTAATTAGAAGATTTCGCGCTGAAGACGGGACAACTAATTGATACTGGTAGGATGTAGAGACAATAGTCAGATGATAGATGAGGGGTCAAGGCTTTGTGAAGGATTCACTCGCCAGAAGAGGTCTAGCCAAAAATGGAGGGGCCGAGAGGAGTGCGGCACACTAGGGTAGTGAGATAGATCGCTCTAGAAGGGCAGGGGTCTCTGAACAGGGAGGTTAAGGGGGGTTGTGTCGGTGAGTATGTGGGTTGTCTCATAGGGAGGAAGGAGGCAGAACTTGGTGGAAGGACAACACACCAAGGGTTGGGCCAGGGGAGGATGGTGCTACTATGGGAGGATGAAAGGGGGGATCCAATAGGTTTTTTGTCCCTCTTTTTGTCATCAGAATTCATAAAAATATATATAATAAACTTAATAATAATAACCATAATACCTTAATTACAATAATAATAATAATAATAATAATAATAATAATAATAAATCCTTATTAATAATAACACTAATAAGAATAATAATAATTATACCGATAAGAATATAAATAAAACAAATACTCATTTATTTTTAATAAAAATGATAAAATTTATTAACCCTTAAAATTTTAAATAATGCAATAAATTAAAAAAATTATTCATTTAAATTTCTTGAAGATATTAGGATCATGCCGATGCCTGGGCGAAGTTGCGTGGGATTTCCAAAACATGCCTTTCTCGTGTTCTGAAAGACGTCAACTCAAAAAAGTGCACTTTTTGACATAATTCAAGAGTTTCTTCGGGATTCAACCCGAAAATTAAATGAATTTTTTTTATTCCAAATAAATCATAAAATAAAATAACTAGACTGGTCTGGGTGTGCCAAATCCCCTCACCATAATGATTTCTACCCTCATAAATCCACAAGAATACCTAGACACAAAGATAAATCTTCTTATGTTTCACTCACCTCCAAAAGTCTAAGGTGATCTAGTTGATCAATCCAAACAGACACAAAAATCCCATGTGTTATAACTCATCTTTAAAACATGAACACCTCAACCACTACCAAACGGAACCCAAACCATCAATCTCAACCAAGGAACAAATGATCTTAAACTACCTATGAAACTTATTCCCATTATCTTAGTCCAACAAAATCGTTGGGTGTACTCCAATACCTTCATTTACTCAAGAGGAAGAACATAGTATTTTGTGGTTTCCCTAGAGACCACCCGCCATAAAATGATACATGAAAAGAAACTTTGATACTGACACAGGGAGGCCAGAATGGAGTCCTAACCATAAGGATCAGGATAACACTAAATTATTTCATGTGTAACTCTGTTACACCCAATGTGGGTCTCCCCACCATAAGAACTGATATGATTAACTGAACATGAAAAATTTCCTCCCAGAACAAAAACCCCCACCATGAGGGAGGTAGAAGTGAATGGTCAAACAGATTGAGCATCATAACTTCCTTCATCGCCATATAAAAAATTGTGTACCCTAATAGGAAAACAAAACAAGTCCCACTAAGGACAATGATTAAACAAAGGACTTGTTTCACCGATGGGGTTCTCCAAACTAAGAACCAATATCACTATGGGGCTTATAAATAGAGTGTTGATGACTGAACCATCTCTTGCAATGCAGTCAAGCTTCTGAAATTCACAATCCTAACATAAGAATAAAAATTTATCCAAGAAAACTTCCATTCAAATAAAGGTTAAAAAAAGGATTGACAAAACCATTCTTACAGTTGAAGGAAAATAACACCACAAAGCTCAATAAGATTTGACTACTACTTCTAAAGAACACAACAATGTGAAAACCTCAAAATGATCCCAAAAAATCTACCTACTTTGGATGAACAAGACACAACTCCATCCTCTTCCTCAACTTCGTCAACACAGAGAAGTATTGTTGGATGAACAAAAAAATGATGAATTCCCAAGTAAGTTCTTCTTGAGGCTTGCATCGACAAACAAGTTTCCACCATTTCCAGGTTTGACCATCAAGTATAAAGGTAGAAAAGTTCATATTAATTGACTTAGGAATCCCAATGAAACTGAAGTTCCTCTCAATATTACGCAACCGATCCTCCTTCTCCAGATGATTTGCTTGACCAAAAAATAGGGGAGGGTTCAACACCCAGAATTCTAGAAGATAGTCCATAGGTCGGTCAACTAGTGGATTTGATAAGGGTGCACTACCTGAAGATTTACCTTGGGCATTCATCCAACCATCATGGGGAGAACACTAATAAACAAAGAAAAAATGAACTTAATAAAAACATCGTAATTATCATATCAAATTTAACTTTTTATAATTTCAAAAATAAATTGTTACAAAACAATTTATATAATTAAAGAAGATTTAAACGATTCACTAGGGTTAATTAGTGTTGATGGGTGACTTATACATATAGTATGTGGTCATATGCTCGTCACACCACAGTCACAAGGATCACTCAATGGTAACGTCCCTAGCTCCACATGGACTTCCAGAATATGCGACCTCCCGGAGGTCACTTTCCTGACTCCCATTTCATTTCCCCAACAAAAAATTATTCAAAGGAACCAAAAAGACAATAACAACCCAGAAATACCAGGGTAACCCGAGGTTCGGAACGAGCAAGGGTTCATGACATCCTTCTCCTCCGTAAGCCTTGAGTCCTAAAAAATATACTCCTTCTTCCATGACACACCCAAATAATGATGGGAAGTCTAAAAAAATGGCCCGCTCGAGAGCTGACCTCCTCTAATACAATTTTTTCATGAACCATCCTGGGTCAAACCAGAACTGGTCTCCCAAGGCGATCCTCGGCAGGGCTAAGTAGGCGTTTCTGATCTTCTTGGGATGGTGAAAAGAACTAGGTCATGAAAAGAGAGAAAGTGGGAATGTGTTTTCCCAATAAAATTAAATATGGTAGCAGAAAGAAAATAGAACTACTCAAAACCCTAAATGAAAGAAAGAGAAAGAATGTCCAACAGCACATACTAACCTAACGAGCACCAAAACTCCTCACGACCCTGAGGGTTTCACACCAATACACAACTAAAACTTACCCCCGATCAGAAAACATGAGTCGAACCTGCAATAGAAACAAAAAAAAGAAAACACTATAGGAATTAGTATTAAAACTTAATATGCATGCCAAAAAATCCCCAATAAACTAACATTAAATAATGAATTTATTAATTCCAAGCATGACCTAAATTATATGAAATATGTGTTTCCACACACTTACATTTACAAAACAAATAACAATCCATTTCCCTTTTAAATTTTAAATAACATTTTATGTTTTAATGGTAATGGTGCATTACATTTTAAATGCTTTTTTGAAAACAATTTAGAAATCCAAATTTTTGTTGTTAGTCAAGAGGAAAAACCACACCCCAAACACAAAATAAAATTTGGTAAATGGGAATGTAGAAAACGAGGACCAGCAACCAAAATAAGCCTTTCAATCATCCACTAGAAACAATTAAGCCCTAAAGAAAAAATGGTTTGAACCTAAAAGCATGTGAAAAATCCAGAACATACTATATATGTGACTCATCCTAAAGTAATTCCTACTCTTGTTGACATCATAATGCCCAAACACTCAGTGTTTCCCTACCTGGCCTAACTAAGGCACCTATTCCTCTTTGCAGAGCAATGTTCATACAAAGGGAAATTAGCTTTTGTGTATTCTAAACTAGTTTACCCATTGTTCTCAGAAGATTCACCTACTATGCTAGGTTCCCATGTCAGCACATGTAATAAAAGGTGGTGACAGAATAATGTAAACAAGCACCAAATTCTAATGCACTAACATCACACACCAAAACCCACAAAATTGACATGCATAGTAAGGTCACCCCTGAGTTACTTCAAATAGAGTATTCAAAATAATTTTTTTCATGTTCCAAATAGACCTCAACTAACATTAAGAAAAAACATCATTTCTCAAGAGTAATAAAAACACTTGATCACTCATCATAAGAATAATTTATCATCAAACTAGAACCCCACACGAAAATCCATAAATTATGTTCAGAGGAAAAATATGCATTTTTCACTATTGTATGACAATTAATCAACAAAATAATATTAGTGGGATGAATAAAAATAAATAATATCATTTACATCAAATAATTATTCTAAAAATAATTATTTAATAATATTTTTCACTTATTTAAAATCAAAGAAATGATAAGAAATAAATAAATTCTAAATTCGAGGGAATGTGCAGTTGAGGGACTAAATAGGCTCGATGTCCGAACTAAAGGGTACATCTCACCTCTCACAGACGTACAGTACGTAGAAGCCAATGACCACACTATAGCGGGTTTTACTCACTAACATGCTCCCCAAATTGAACAACACCTAAAAACTCATAAACACAGACATAAAACAATCCAAATGAACAAAACAGTGAAAAAAACACCTTGACAAGATTACAATACAAAAATCACGCCATCTACATTATTTACTAAATCAAATTAAAATTTATAAAACAATTTCCATAGAGTAACCCATGACTCACACACAAAAACCCCCTAAAAACCCCATTTTAAATCTGATGTAGGACAAAAACTGACTAGATATTCTTTTCACACCATTCACATATTTTATAAAATGACAGGCACAATTTATAAAAAACATTCAAGAGAAAAATAAATTATATGTACTTAAAATAAAACACATATAAAAAAATTCAACACGCGCAGTCCTCCTCCCCTTTAGAAAACACATCTGGCACCTCATGTAACACCCAAAGCATGTAAACAAGAAACAAAATAATCATATTAAAATTATTAAGCAACGTCATGGGTAATTATTTAATCCTCACGAAACAATAAAAATGAATGAAAAAATATTATTCTAAATTCAAAAGGAAATGGAAATAAATCCAACATCATCCCCCAGGTGGATGAAAAATTCACACCCAAGACCGGTGCGTGGTCTCATTCAGACCTCATTCGCATGACTTGGAAGCATTATCAAACCCTTCACCATAAAAACAAACCCAAAATTGAGGGATCAACTCAACATAACAACACCTAGGATTTTGGGTTTATAAAAAACATTAAATTCATTAAGGAAAATCTTTACCAAGGGGGAAGAAGGAAAAAAGGTACCGGAGGAGGGCGCATCACCGGAAGGAGGACTTCACAGAGGTGGTTTTGGGATAAGGTGGTGCATCGGTGGGGGAGTGATGGGAGGGAGGTCGTGCATTCCAGACAGTGGTAGCAGTGCATTTCTGGGGGGGGGGGTGGTGACTGGGCTGTGAGAAGGGGGGGTCGGAGGTCCCGAGCTACGGTGAGTTTTTAGAGCGGATGTGCGTAGGGTATGTGGGATGCTGGTAGAGGGGACTTGTTTGGAGAAGTTTCACTAGTGGTGGGACAACCAGAGGAGTCTGGTAGGAGTTGGAGGTGGCAGTTGGACAATAGAAGAGGAGTCGGGGAATGGTGGAGGAGTCACTGGTTGGAAGAGGTCTGACTGAAGATGGAGGCACCGAGTGGACTGTGGCACACTAGGGAGGGAGACATTTGACGCTGGAAGGGAAGGTGTCTCTGAATATGGAGGCCGAGGAGGGTTGCATCAGTGAATAGGTGGGTTGTCATGGTGGTGGGAAGTAGCTGAAACTAGGTGTAAGGATTGCGCACTAAGGGTCGCGCCAGGGGTGTAGGGTGCTGCTACGTGTGGAAGAAACATTTGAGGGCGCACCAACAGGGTTTGAGCCTCTCTATTTTTCAATATAGTCATTAAAATTTACAATAGTAAACCAAATAATAATAATAACATTACCTTAATTACAACAACAACAACAATAATAATAATGAACACCTATTAATAATAACACTAATAAGAATAATAATCATCATACTGATAAAAATAAAAATAAATAAAATTCTCATTTTGTTTTAATAATGACAATTAGAATTACTAACCATGAAAATTTTAAATAACACAATTAATTAAAAAGTTTATTTATTTTAATATTCCGATGATAGGTGGATCTAGATGATGCCTGAAAAAGCTACATGGGGTTTCCAAAACATTCCTTTGCCTTGCCCCCAACTACGTAAACTTAGAAATGCACACTTTTTGATGTAACTCAAGTGTTTTTTTAGGATTCAACCTGAACCTCAAACACAATATATTTGTTCTTCCAAATAAATCATAAAATAATATAACTAGACAGGTCAGAGTGTCACATAAATAATGAATTTTTTTATATTTCCAAAAAAATAATATGAAGAAGAATATGATTTCAAGTTGTTCTAAATTTTTTATTCCTGGATTCAATAAAAAATTATTTAATGTTGATTTATATAAGGGATGAGATGAAATATAATTTGATCATTATTAGTGGAAATATATGATAAAAAATTCTTAAAAACTATTTCTAGGATTCACAGATAATAATGAAATTCAATCATAAAAATGTTGTGTTGTGTGTTCTTGTTCAATATATCATGAATCATATTTAATTAATGAAAAAATCCAATTTATAGATAGATCAAATGAAAGGATCCAATACATGTGTTCTGGATAGAATAAATGGATTTATCATGTTTTAATGAATTTGGATTATAATAAATGATAACTTCAGTATCCCTCAATTCTATAGATCAAAGTAATCTAAGGTTGTGGAATATATGTAAGATGTATATGTTAACACCATATAATAATATGATATAAAATGTTTGTACTATATTCATCAAATGTATTATTCTTTAAAAAGAGTTCTATACTACTTTTTTAGTCTTATATTTTATATACCTATGGAAAATGTAGTTGGTTATTTTAGAAGAAAAATTTAATGAAGGTGATGTTGTTTTTATGTTAAATATATCTTTAGGAACATTTTCCATGAAAAAAAATATAATCATTCAATGAGGTTATCAACAAATACCCCTTGAACTCAAAAAGATCATATAATGTATCATTCCAACCAAAATGGGAAAAAATGATTTCCAAAAAAATACATATAATTTATAAAATTCATAATGGGATGATATAATAAAGGTGTAACACATTTGGATAAATAAAATAATAAAATATCTCACTTAAAATATGTTTATTTTAATAAAATACTATGAATGGAACATGAATAACCCATCTAACACCAAAAATAAATTAAAAATAATGAAGTTAAGTATCTGAGTGAAATAGATAAAGGCTAAGTAAATAATTAATGGGAATTATTAAGAGATAATGTGCGTTCAAATAGATAATAATACATAAAATTGAATAGGGTTTCATAGATATTTCTTCAACTCAATTCTAATATTGCTTGTTATAAGAATATAACCTCCTGAATAAACAATATTAGTTCATTAAATAAATTCTTTGATACATATTTCAGGAATATTTTATTTTATCACCAATTTAGAATCATATACCATTAATTTATGACATAGATTTCCCTCCCATTGGCCACTTCATGTTATTCAGTCAATTCCTCCAAAACCGGTTTACGGTGTTGACCATAGTAAAATGGAGCTATAATATTTTTTTTAATTTACAAAGTTGTATATTTAAAAATTATTTACCATTCTATTTATAAATTAGGTTTACGGTATCATATATTATCCAAAGTTGATTCAAATTATGGAATATGTCTCAATATATTCATTTTTGGGTTATTGAATTCACTATTATCCTTTATTGTAAATTTCACTATCATAATTAAAAATTCATATTTCATAGATATTAATAATATAATTTAATTTTTTTAAACAAATTAATCTATTTATGAAACTATCCATGTATGGTGCTGATGATAAATGAAATAAATATTCAATCGCGGCAATGAACTAATCAAAACACATGTGATGTTTTTTTATTGTAGATAAGTGTAAGGAAAATAATTTTTTTCATTAACATATGAAATGTTTTTTATAATTATGATACTTATTTATTTATATTGTTAATGTTATCATAGATTTTTTTTGAGAGAGTGGAAGAAAATAGAAATTAAATATGGTAATTAGAAATACTCACACTACTTCTTGTGATAAATCATATAGTAATTTAAAATTTTCTCAAATTTTATTGTATTTTGATGATGAAAAACCCACTATAACATATATAAGAGTTTTTAGTACTTTTAAGGTTGGTATTGTTCAAGATAAAATGATTATTTTGTGTAGAGAAGTACGTTGGTGAAGGGTTACTATTACCAGAGTAAGGGGAACTATTATGAAATGTAAATCACTTAATTAAACAAATTCCCATATTTAATGTAAGTAAATAAAAATATTAAAATTTATGCGGGGAAGATGAGGATTGGTTGATAAATTCCACACCCACCCATTTAATTCTATGGATTTGTGATTGTAAATATTAATTTAACACATTTTTTATTTATCCATTACTATGGTGACTCGCTTTTACCATTGGAAACTTATTATTATGGTCAAAATCAAGATTATCCATGTTACACTATTTATAAAAGATATT
The DNA here is from genome assembly GCA_963277665.1 of Viscum album. Lineage (NCBI taxonomy): Eukaryota > Viridiplantae > Streptophyta > Magnoliopsida > Santalales > Viscaceae > Viscum > Viscum album. Next base: position 1,373,500,209 of record OY728128.1, read on the forward strand.
TAAAAATATTAAATAAATTTTTCTTAATTAAATTTTTAATTTTTATAATTTTTTTTAATAAGATAATGCATAACGAAGAAAAAAATAAAAGGGATTTTATAAATAAAATTGATTTATTATTATTTTTTCGAGTAAAATTATTTAAATAATTGTTAATTTATATAGTTATATAAATTATCACTAATTTTAATTAAATTCATTACTCAACAATGATATATTTAATTTATTAATTATAAATACACTATATATGGAATAATTGAATTTTATCAAAATAGATATTTTATATCATAATAATTTTATTTATAATTTTTAAAATAGATTACATATTTCCTTGAAACTAATAAGGAAAATTTTATTTGATAATCCTGTTTGATTTAAAAAAAATTAAATCATACTAATATTACAAATAAAATATCGAAAACATAAATTACATTTATAATTACACGTTTAAATCATCCAAACCACATATTGAGAAACCCCTCAGTACCTCAACATAATATCTAAGGGTAAGACAAGACATATTGTCCACAGAAAAGAGAGATTTAGCTTCCATGGATCTCAAGTGATTTGCATAATCATGAACTCCTCCCATTGATAGTTTTTCTCACATTTTACTTATTGAGTCTCATCTTGTGTGTGGTTTAATTAAAACCACAGTTATGCAACCTCATTTCTAGGATCTCAAAAATTAACTACATAAAGAAGAATCCCAATACATGATACCATTGCTTCTCCATTATACGTGGATTTCATAATGTATTTATATCTATTTTAACCCACCAATACCATTACTTTAACGTCATTGTCACATATAATACTTATAATTTCTCCTCATTAATATATCATCGTGTTCATAGTTTATTATGTCATGTAAAACAATCTATCAAACATAAAATAGTTATATAAGTTAAATATTTATAAAATTCACGGATTATAAAATATATCACCTGGGATATAGTTAAATGAAATTATCTATATATTTTTAAAGAATAAATAAAAGGCATTAAAAATATAAAATATATCATGTTATAAATAGGTAATGATCAAATTTATCATTATTTCACAATAGATTAATATAATGTATAATATGAAATGATAATTTACCTCAAAAAAAATAACACTGAGTAATCCTTAAACGATTATCATCATATATTATTATAGGCTACGACTAAATGATAATGTTTTCATGTGTGGGAATTCGTATAGTGATATGAAATATGTTCTTGAGTCACAAAACGAGTTTTATGAATTGTATATCCAACCATGTATTCCCCATATAGATTCATAAAATATGTTTTTGATATACTAGGTGTTCATGTTTCAAATTTTGATTTCCCCGTACACAAGGTCGAAAGATACCTAGTATGATGAATTTAATTCATGGATACCTTTGTTATGTCAAACCTAATTAATAGCTTATATTTGGCTGGTTTGGTATGTTGCTCAAAATTGAATTCTAAGAGTCTTTTCATAGATCTTATTTTAAATATAGAATGAAAATTTTGAAATTATATCCCTTGATTAATGTATATTGAAAGAGTATTTAGTCATACCAAGAAAAGAGAAGTGATATTCTTATCTATTTAATATAGGGAATATGATTTTCACATCATTATGTGTGAATGAAATGTGATGTGTTTATAAACCTTGTTAGTCTATATTCATATTATTTTTAATGAATGAGTAACTAGAATGGGCTAAAATAGTTTATATGATGTTGTAACTCAATGTTTTGAATAAATTGGTCATATAAAAATACATTATTATATATATCCTATAAATCCATGTTTTTTGTATGTTTTAAATTAATTTTGAGGATAAGTGTTATCCATTACAAAAAAACAACAATCAAACCATTTTGACCAATAACCAACCAAGTTGATTCCATGAAGTTAAAAAAATTTGAAAATAAAATCATTGTGACCTACCTCTAAGATCTACCTCTAACAACATTCTAAAGACAAATTCATATTTTTAAACCAACAGAACACATATTCCAAAAAAACTCATTATCAATCAAATTTCTTATACTTCTCATGTATCCCCACAACATAAGACAATCATGTACCACAACCTATTAAATACACCACCATATAACTTAATCCCCATAAGAAAAGCTTTCTAAAACTGAGAAACACAATCTAAAAAAACATTTATAGTCAATAGAACATTAGCGCAGTTTAATAGAAAAACACAATAATAAAATCAAACCATGAAAAAATTGATAGTAATAAAAAATCACTTGAAATTTAAAATGAAATTCACCACATAATATAGACTATTAATAACAAATAATTTCATCTCCTAAACATGAACTATTAAATCTACTTTACTCATTACTAACAACCATAGTGAACACCTAAAAATGGGAACACCACAAAAAATAAAACACACATACATACCAAAAAATTACAAATAATCATAAAGAAATAATACAATATTTTTTATGACTCTCAGAACAACAATGACCTGTTGAAGAATACATCCCAAATCCTCTCAAAGAACCACTAAACTAGAATGTACTGGGGCAAAGTAATGGAATCCTAATGCTTGAGCATTGTATATGATGATGATGGACTAAAGAGAATGATGTAACCATAACTAGTACCCATTACATCACACAAACCACTCTATGAAATAAATCCTTAATAAGTCACACCTCTAAAGACAATTACAATAATTTATCAATAACCCTGAAAACAATCTCTATTATCAAGAATTGTAGAAAATGAATAAAACCATACACAAGTACAGTAAACATACTATATAAAACTCTTAACCATAATAATCCATACTAAGAACCATAATCATATCCTATTGATGAGTTATTTTGTGATGGTTAGATAGAAAAGAGAATTTGGTGACCAAAATCCATGTATGCAATATCTCCCAACCTAAAAGGAAGAAAATACCACAATGGTCAGAGAACCCATGAAAATGATAAGAAAAAATAATAGATATCCATGAAAAGAATAAAGAAGGTATATGAGTTATATTATAGGGAAATATTATGTTTTAGGAAGAAATATAACCTCAACAATCCCAAATTTATATGGTTATACAAATGGAAAGAGGTACAGAGATACATGTCATTGATGTACATCACAGTAGATAAATCCCTATAATGAGTATTGCTATCATTTTCCATAGCTAAATCATTGACTTATGTTATGAATTAGAGAATTAATATTTAATTTCACTTATATAATGGTCTGTGGAGTATAATATTGTTATTGAATGAATATATATTGAGTTTTATAAAACTAGAATAGAACATCTAAAATTCTTTTAGAATTTTTCTAAATAAGATATGGATGGATGTTAACAATGTACTTCATATTATGTTTTATATAGTGAATTTCATGATATATTCACACAAATGGGTAGGAAAATTCTAGAATGGTGTTTGGATACTATTTATTATTTTGTTATATATGATACAATATATGTTGAAGAGACTCATAATCTATAACCATTTAGTGAAAATTAGAGATTATTGTTGATATGAACCAAATCCTAATATGTATATGATACATGTTATCTTATATCAACTGGAATGATAATGGTGTATTTAATATTGAAATATAAAATTAATATTATAGGATTGGGAATGTTATTTACAATGATATATTGATATCATATCACCCTTGGCTTCATATTTCATGTTATACAATATGTTGAAATCGCAATTCTGTATAATCATAATAAAAAATTCATATGGGTTCTATTATTACTTATGAATGAAATTCAAATCCTTAGGGTTTATAAATCATTCACATTTTCTTCCATAAATTATAAAATATCACATAATGAATTGTATGGGATAACTATAAAATGTAAATGTTATGTACAAGGCATAATGTCTAATAAAATTATAAAGAGAAGGTATTTAATTGAACATTATTTAATTATGAAATGAATCACATAGAACGATTTAGAGTTACTTAAAGAAATATCATGTTTTTAATGCCATTAATATCATACATTACAATATTTTTCCTTTCCGTTTGATTATCCCAATGATGCTCTATCCTCTTTAATCTTTTTAACCAACATATTATTATTACTTGGTTATGTGGACAATCACGAAATAGAATTTTGTAACATTGGAGAAACTACATATACAACATGGTGGGAAAAGATTTTAGGTGTTCATGTTCATATTAACCATCCACCAATATATGGATGTAGTAATAGCCATCAGTTGTTCATGGTACATGTTCATAATTTTATTAATGCTTGATTTTAGTTTTTCATTGTGTGCTAGTCTTGGGAATATGGTTTCTATTTTATTATAATAGGTTAAAATGTTTTATTTTATACATATAAACCATTCAATATGTTATGATCTATGATATAATGTATTGTAGGAAGGTTTAAATTATAAATTTAATATAATTAATTTTATAAATTTTAGAAATAATATATCCACACCAAGGGGTTATTCCTATTAAGCATAAAAATAAGTGACATGTATTTTGTGTTACAAAAAATTCCAGAAAATACAAGGTATTAATATAAGTTCTGAAATTACTTATTCAATAATTATACTAAATTCATTTGTGTGGGTATGGAATATATTTCATTATTATCCTTCAATTATTATTTTATTAAATTTATGTCTATTTATTAAATAATCTCTTACCTGATAATTTTTTTTCTAACCTACTCTCCCCCTTTACAATAAAAATTAAAAAACTCAATCACATTATTATTATAAAAAGTCAATACATAGTATATCATAATATATTTTATATTTAATTATATTTTTATTCCAATATTATATATATATATATATATATTTTAAAATATATATTTTAAAAAAAAAATAAATCATTTGTTATCTATTAAAGGACAATATTATATAGAAATAAAACTAATCAAACATGAAATAAATCCATAAAAAAAATATTTTCTGAAATACAATGAAACTTAATCTCACTTTTATATTACATAAATTAACTAGTAATGATTCATAGTCCATGATTGTTTTCAGTAATGAATGGAGGACATGAATAACATAAATATCTATAAAAAAATATCATATAAAAGGTGTCAATATATCAGTTTATTATTGGAAGAAATTAAAAATGTCATTGGAAATAAATATATTACAAAATATACCACAAATGTTTAATTCATTCCCCTATACATATTATGAAAATAATATAAATTCCCTGTGAATGTCTAAAAATATTATGGAAATGGAAATTCTATCCATAATTTTCAATAAGGTTTATGAATTTAATCAAATTATGAAATTAATTTTTCTGTGTTTTAAAACATATAAGTTACTAAAAAAATTAATGAATAAAAAATAGTAAAAACATATAAATTAGTATTAATTAGACATTAATTAAATTTATAGTATAAAAAATGTTATTTTTATTTTGGAATACAATGAAAATAAAATATATTTTTTCTCTTCTCCAAACCAAAAAATTATATTATCCATAATTTAAACATTAAAAATATTCCTAGTTATATAAAACTGAGAGAGAATAAATTTAAAATAAAATTTTTTGTCCTTTATTAAATGGAGGATTTGTATTCATTTAATGAAACAATAGATGTTAATATACATTTTTTATTTCTCCTAATAATATTAAGGTGACCCATTTTACATGTCATATATGCCTCACTTCTATTAATTACTTTCATAAATTCAATTCACTAATAGTCAAATGTACGATTTAATAAATAAATATGTTTTTTCCATGTGTTATGATCTCTAATTAGTCTTATAAATATGTATTTCTTGAAAAGGAGTAAATAATGTTTGTTAATAATCAACTGATTCATTAGAAATTAGTTATTAATATATAATAATACATGTGAAGAAATTATTAATCCCTATGGATCAATTAGTGAAAATGAAAATAGTTAAAGAATATTTTTATCATATTCATATGAAACAATGTCCATTGATGTTGACTCCCTATGTTGGATACATTAAGGATGTATGAAATTTTCCTACTCAACATAACTATAATTTTAAATAATTTTAGAAAATAAATTGAGGTTTATTATTTTTGAGGGTGGGTAAGGTACCCTATAATTTGTTATTGTGGGTGAATAATGACTGTAATCGATCATTATCCATCAATATGAATATATTAATAAAAAATAAAAAAATTTCTCTCAATAAATAAATATTTGAAAATTTCATTATAATAATTTATTACTCATTTAAATTTGATATTAAATATGTTCCCTCTAGAATTAAATAATTCTACACGGGTTACCATCATTGAACATTATATTTTACATATGCCCCTCTAACTATAGTGGCATGGAAAAATGAGAGCACGGGTTCAATCCCATTATGAGTGTGGAATGTAGAGAATTTTTTTACCAATGGATGGGTTAACCCAAATTTAATTAATTAATTTACTAATTTAACGACATGGAATTAATTAGTAATGTTGAAGAAATAAATATAAGATAGGTAAAAGTGATGGGAACCTATTTCCTGAGGTAGTTTTATTATACTCCTTATTTCAAACTCACGTACAAAAAACAAATTAATTTTATGGAAAACAATCCAATTTTATAGAATTTTTAAATCATTAGACCATATGAATACACCCCTTTAAATCAATTAATGTTCATCTAAATACTAAAAATTACTAAATAAATTTAAGATTAAAAATCCAAAATTAGAAGAGTAATACAATTCACTATCCTTTATGTAATCATCTCAATCATGATAGTACACTTTAAAAATTAAATAAATCTGTTCAATGAAACCCTGATGAGTATAATATACTTTTTTTAAAAGTTTAGGGCTGAAGCCTCATTTTGTTATTAAAGGAAATCAAATACCTCTTTTAACATGGTAAAGGGAGACCCATTACATAGCCCGAAAGCCCTATGGTCATGTATCCCATTACGTAGCCCGTATGCCCAGATTTTTGTCCCAAGTCCCATTTTATCAATACTAACCTAGCTGCTAAAATACCCACCGAGTGAGTATAATATACTCACTAACAAAATATGATAATAATGAAAACAAATAAATTTATGAGTGAAGGAAAATATGACTTTGTGGGTACAAAGCCTCTCAAACTGATTCTCTTCTCCCCTATGTATTTATCCAATCATCCTAGTGGGATCACCATAATGGGAAAAACCAAATTCTATAGGGTTAATAATATAATATAATTAATGGAGAAACAAAAACTGAATTAAAATAGGAATCATGCAATAATATTAAAAAAATAAAATAAAAAATATGAACGAATATCCTAGCTATTGAGAATGATCACTTGGTAGGAACCCTAGATAAAGACACTTGATTGTAAAATATATTTATATAAAATCCTCTCTCCAAGGACTATAATATTCCATTTGTAATATTACAAGTCATGTTAGTGTTTACCCCTAGTCAAACCCCTATTAAAACCTTTATTATAATGTCAAAATCGTGTTCCCCATGAAAATATGGGTTCTATTTAGATTTCAATTTTAAACAACATGATATTTTATTTCACACTATGAAACCATTCATTCTAGATCCTGTAGGGCTTCACCAATTCAAGTTTCTAACTTTAGCAACGAAATCAATTCCCCGGTATTTCACAACATGAATTAGATTTTTCTGGGTTCAATATGACATTCATGACCCGAAATAAGATCATCTAATATAACTTTGATTATATTAATCCTACCACTTATCACCTTTATACTTATTTATATGTTTTAATGTCGCAACATGAAGATTCCTAGTGAAAAGTGTCCAAGCATCTCAAAGTTTAATTTTTTTTCCATCTGGAATTTTCTAACATCCCCTTAATTTTGCATCTTCCATAAAAAAACCAAAACAAAAAAATTAGTAAGGTGTATCGATTAAAATATGTCATTATTTACTATAATAACTCATAAAAACCATAAATAAATATATATATAAATATATATATTGGATACATAATGTATCAAATTAATTTTATTTAATAATTATACAAATGTTTCATTAGGATTATCCATTATGGGATTATGTCCATGATGAAATAAATCCATATTATGAAAGATCAATTGAAAATTTATTTCAAATTCAATGTTAAACTTTCACATACCTTATTGGAACATAATTTTCAAAATAAAATACTAAAAATAAAAAATATTAATATGAAAATTTATTCAATAAGAAAATAAATAAGAATAAGAAAAATATGATTTTATAAAATTTAAATAGCTTCATGAAACTAATCTCTATAAATGATTAAACTCCCCAATAGTGATATCAAAATTTTAATGTCCTTTTGTGTAACATTTAATTAATATGTTTTATATGATATAAAATAATAAAATAATGTTTTCAGGCCATATCTTAATGAGTGTTAAGGATTTAAAATTTTATTAAATAATTATAAAACATGAAAACAAAGGGGAGAAGAATTCATAAAAAAAGAATGAAATACTCAAATTTTAATTTTAATTCTTATTTTTGTGAAATCAAATGTGTTTCAATGTATGATTAGAGGATAATAAATTCAATCACACCACATACAATGAAAAGTACAATATACTTAAAAATCATTAATTTTGTTGAAATCCCTTGGTCAATGATTAATCTAAATAATGATTACCCTCAAGCACCTTAAATAAGTGAAATTTGATATTAACCATATCATATCATTTATTTTTCATTGTTACAACCCTTGTGAATAGTAAATTGTATTCCATATTACACTATGATATCATGTATAGGATAGATAAATGGAACCATTAGCTTTCTAAATTTATTAATAAAATTTCGTCACACGAAATCGTAGAATTTATTGTCCAAGAAGATGAATTAATTTTGTAACATTCATATCCATACAATATAATCTAATCCTCAAATCTACTTGAACACATGTGTGCATACACAATAGAAAAATGATTTCAGCTATCAATGATGGTCTAATTTCATAAGTGGGGAAACTGTACCCTCGGTATCATGTTATTGGAATGATTGAAAATTGAAAACCTTATAGTTAATAAACAAATAAAAATATGGGGAAAAAAATGGATTTCACATCTTGCATAAAAAAACATAACTCAATAAGTATCTACGGTACATGATAATTCTTTTGAATAAAATTAGTATTAGATATCTAGTTGAAACTCCATATAAAAAAAATCTACATCCTCCAACACCACCTACATAACTATCTACCATATTGATATCTTCCTTCACCACATCCATAGTCATGAAGTTTATAAAAAAATATAAAATAACTAGTTTGATATAAGTAAAATAATTAGTTGAATGCCACAAAAAACCATTAACATTAGTTCATATGATATACATGTCTATGAAAAGAAAATAATAAGGGTAAAAGTATAACAACAATATGTTAATAAAATGTAAACCGTACGTCGATTCCAAGAAGAATGAATCTACCTACTTCAGCCCCATTACAGAATGAACTCTTCTTGCAAAATATCCATGCTGATATAAACCAAAATTTTCCATTGACCGTATCCCCCATGATAGAATAGAATAAAAAAATTCAAAAACATACCACTAACTGTGATATCTCAAACACAAGATGACCCAACTCTCGCACTTCCCTCTTAAAGGAAAACACCCAGAATGTAATAAATTTTTCCCTTTTGGATAGCTCATGTACATTACAAAGAAATGCAGGAACATTCCTCTCAATGGAAACACTTTTAGACTCAACCTTCTCATGAAACTATTGAAGATAGAATAATGACACATAAAATAAAAAATGTAATTTAAAAATCAAATTTCATCCCAATTCAAAAAATATATTCATCAAAATATTCCATATGGAAGAAAAACAAGAATAGGTTAAGGAGACACACACAAATTTCATGTGGTCAACCATCATACATAGTATTCATAGGGATAAACATTTATGCCACCAAATATTATTCAAAAACATATATAATTCTTGCATTAATATCAAGGGATTACAACCTCAATGTTTTTGATGAAAAACACAATAATTTATCAATGAAACATTATAGATGAACTACCTTGTATGGTTTAATAGTGAAATTCTAAAACAATATCTCCAAAAACACCTCATTCTTGTACTTATTATCATAGTTTTCGAGACATCAGTTTATTTTTCATACGAACCACTCTCCAAGGATTCCAAGAACAAGTTCAATCTTTTTTTCAAGGATAAATAAGTCATAACTGTGATAATATAAATCTATCTCATAGACGATCAAGGATAATCAAACAAATTCCATATCATACTTCTTGATAATTTCAAATTACTTCAAAAAGAAATTATTGAAACTACACATGTTATTATAATTTCTTCTCCATGGAGGAATCCATGATACAATAATGATAATTATTTGTTATTATTACTATATATTTTAAGAATATTTCTCACCGAGGAATTATTTTTCTACAATTTATTGATAGTTTGGATGAACTATACTTACAAATGTATGAAATGAATGCATTGAATCTTCCCACTCAACTATATAACCCAAAAAATAGAAGAGAGTGGGTGAGGCTCTTCTAATATATGAAAATGGATAGATAAAAAAATAAACAAAAACATAAAATTAAACCACTTAGTAAAATGATATTTCTGGCTACATAAACTCAATATGTGAACAAAAAATGAATCCCATATGGGTTTATCTATTTTAGAAATATTATAAACATATTTTGATTTATATTGTAGGAAACCACGAATTTTATTCACAATTAAATTTTCATAAGAACAAATATTAAAGTTGGAGGTTTTCAATTCAATCATTAATTGTTTTCAACCATTAACTGAGTTAAATGAATTAATTTTAAAAATTAATTGCATTTAAAACATTCCATAATGATTTATAGAAGAATTCAAGGAATGAAGGAATAAAATAGGAAGTTTTGAAATATTATTTCATAAAAGAGGTAGTATTAAGGGTAACATGGTTTTACCTTAAGCAAATATCCTCTATACCAAAACATTTTCTTTTAAATATGTAGGTCACCCTTATAAAGATCACCTTACTTTTGTGCAATGTTGGGACTACAGTTACATATTACAATTGTCCAAGCTAGTACCCTTATGTAGTGGTTGGAAGTCATAAATTACTTTAATGTAAGTCTGTACGTACCCTTACACACTAATATATATCATTATTAATTTACTGTAACTCATGGGATACCCTTAGTCAACTATGGAGGTACCCTTATGCAGTGTTTGAACACTTATATGACACTTACAAGCATTACATACCCTTATATAGCCTTCATAAAAACTACTCTAACCTTACATGACCCACATAAACATTCCTTCACTCTTACAAAATGGATAAAAGACCACACAATGATCACATAAATGATGAAAACATAATTTACACATGGATACACCTCGTAAATGTTTAGTTAACTTTAAAAAATGAAATAAAAAATTAGAGTGAATATAATTTTAAAAACATATTTTTAGATAATTGAAAAAAATAAAAAATATAGTTTATAGACTTTCTAAACAATTGATAATAGTACACATTTTATTTAAAAATTTAAAAGATGAGGTTGTAATTTAGAAAATATTTTTGTCCCTAAAAATGTTTCAAAACCATAAAATCACCACAAATGTATCTATTTGTTATTAAAAAAATCCAATTGAATTTATTTGTCCCCTTATTTCTGATAACCAATTATTAGATTTCCATAAATAAATTATAGATTCTGGAGTGGATATTTTTATACATCCTTCATCAACTTATAAATATTGGGATCCCAAAAAAATATAAGTTATAATAAAAAACCATTTTTTTCAAAACAATTATATATTCCCCTTACATGAAATTATAAATGGGTTAACCAATATTGAAATTTGTAACCACATGATAAGGTGGTTTGTGAACAAATTTTTATAATATAAGATTCCACTTTAATTTGAGAAAGGGGATACTTTTATCCTAATTTATTTAAAAAAATGGGTTGGTTTATTCATTTTTTACCCATGTGAATTGGTATGAATTAGAGGTCTGAAAATAGTGATATTGTAAAAATTTCAATATAGGGTTTTTCATGTGAATAATTGATCAATGTTATGGGAATTAAATTTTTTGGATTTAGATTATTGTTCTTATAAAAAACCATATCCCACATGGATTAGAATTCACAAACCAATTTGGAGCCTAATTGGATAGATAAGTTTTCTATAATATGAATTTAAACAATAAAATACATTTAATATTTCATGAATTTTATCCTTTCTAGATGAAATTTCATTATAACCCATTCAGGTCACCCCCACCCACCTTTCAAACATATAAATATGAAATTAACCTATGTACAATTGAAAAAATTAACAAAATGACTGCTAAAATTGACTATTGTTTCAGGAAATAATTCAAAAAATTCTTAATAACTCCAATATGAATATAAATAAACAAATATGAATATTTTTGTATTTAGTAATCGCATTAAATGTTATTTTTTATAAATACTAAAAAAATCATTTTATTTATTTTAAGTTCATTTTATTTGATTAATATGATTTAAAGAGATTACAAGCCACTTCAGTATTATAGAAAACTGGTAAAAGGAATAAAGAGGAGGTTCCAACACATGGAACCACCAAACTGCAAATATTCATTCATAAAACTTTTATAAATGGTGAATTTCAATAATAATATAGAAATATTTAAAAAATAAATTAATATTTGAACCATATTTTCAATTTCATCAGAAATAATTTTATTTGAAATATTTTTATCTTAATCAAAAACCAATTTTACCGCATCTTCCTTTGGTGTTTTATTTATATAATTTTTATGAAGTAATATATTTAAATTCCTATATATTTGGAAAAAATTATCATTCAATTAATTTTTTTATTAAAGGGAATATAAAATATTTTTAATATTGTTTGAAATCATTTTGAATATTGATGTCTCATATTTGAATTGGAGATTAATTTTGTTCAATTACATGATGAAATTAAATATTTATAATTTACTATTGGTTTATAATTTATTTTTAGAAAAAATAAATATTTTTTGGATGGATAGGAGGATCAATGTTCCATATAACATAGAAAGAGAAGAATAAAATAGAGTGTGAAATTCAAAGTGCATTCACGCGATAAAATTGCATCAAACGTTGGACTACTATCAAAATTGTTAAATAATATATTCATGATAATAGTATCTCTAAAAAATATTGGTTAAAATATTCATTATTTATGTAGATTACTAATTTTTGGAACAAGAAGACTAAGTCTCTATTATAAAGAAGGTTATATTTTTATAAGGAAAATTGTTTCTACTAGGTTAGAGTAAACTAAAATATTTATTTTAATATATAAATAAATACATATTATTTTTGTCTGATGGATTATATTATCCTGGAGTATTTTATTATTTTTATAAATTAATTATTTAATTGAATATAAGCCTGGAGTATATTTAATATAGGAATATTTTTTATCAGAAATATATTTTATAGGTGGAATCTGGATCAATTTTATTACATGCTTTTATAATATAAAAATAGGTTTATTATAAAATCATTATGTATTATTTAATTCTTTTAGTTGATAATAATAATATTCTTCATCATGGATGGATTTAATCATTCCAAGGATGTATAATCCTTCATCATTGGAGAGCCTTTTAAAATCATTGTTTCCACACTAGATTTTTGAAATTTTGTTTCATGGTTTTATTTTTTGAATAAATTTACATGAAAATAATAAATATATATATATATATATAATTAACCTATCTAGAAATGGTTAATAATTGATTATAAATAACAAAAAATTTAATAGGCATTAATTAATTCACCTCCTCTCAATAATTAATGGGCACCTAAAAAATCTAACTCTATGGTATATCGATATATTTTAGTGATCTACATGATAAAAATTTAAATTCATCACACAAGTAACATATTATATATCATGAAATCTCAATATGTTTGAAATATTTTAGTGATTTAACATTTGTATCCTTTAGATATTTATCACAATTAATATATTCCGAACACATTAATTTATATATCTTATACAACAAATGATTCATTTTATATATCAATGGTGAAATATTTAATTATAATATAACACAACACTCCTAATTTAAGGAAATGAAATAATGAATAATATTACTATAATGACACAATAAAAAAAATAAAAAAATAAAAATTACTAATCTAAGGCAATTATAGTGTAATATTTGGACAAACCTCAATTTAATACAAATATCCCTTAACTTTATGAACAGAGGGTCCAATAAAAATCAAAATATTTAGTAGATTATATTATTGTGTGGATAATTTTTTAGATCCAAATTTTTTATAAAATATTTTATATTGTATAAGAAAATATTGATATGGAATTATAAACGATGAAAACAAAAATTATTGTAATACAAATTTGAGTAACATATAATAACATGTTTGAAATAAATTAAATGTGTGGTGTGATATTCTAAAAAAATAAACTAACTATTTATTTTAATATACATCAAGATCTATATATTAAATCATTTTATTTAAGTAAATTTAAAAAGATAAATAAAAGGCACACATTGTAAATTTAGCATCAAAATTATAAAAACATAATATTTTAATTTCATTACATATGAACACTATATATAATATTAAAAAATAATAATTATAAAATTAAAATAATAAATAAATAAAGATTAACAATATAAAATATATTAACTTTTGATTTATAGGTCACGTGTATAAACACTGAAAATCAAAAAATGCCTAAAAATTATGAAATCATTCTATAAAATAAACAATGAATGAAAAATTATTACTCTTTGTAACACACATATTTATATACATGGGGAATTAATAATGATTAATAATATGAAAAATACAAAATATTCAAAATGTCATGTTTTTATCCGTTTTATATTTGGATATTAAATTTTGAAATTATTCTCAAATTTTATAAAGTTGTAAAAGAACATGATGTCATCCCTATAGAATCATAGAAAATAATAAATTTTTAATAAGTAAAAAACCGAAAATTGATATTTATTATACTAAATTTTTAATAATTAATTAATTTTTGAATCTTTTACATTTCATTTAAAACAATTATTTTATGTTGCATTAAAATAATATGAACATTTCATTATGGAATGCAAATAAGTGTTTTTAAATAATTAGCATATGAAGTCCCATTTAAAAAATGAAAAAATAATAATAATATTTACTTGTGTTTCTGTATAAAAATTCTTCTTTTTTAATGATTCTCATGAATTTTCTTTTATATTGTTCTTGAAATGTTAATGATATAAAATAATAGATAATTTCACAATATAATTTATTTTTAAATTCTCATTCCTGTAAGAACCAATTTTTTAACTCAGGTACAGATCCCTTAAATTGCTTTCTAATTATTTATCATGGACCTAATATTGATTAATAATAAGTTATCAAAGGTTTTAGGTGTGTATAGGGCTTTTACAATGCTCGAAACCAAATTATTTTTGGAAACCTAAAAGAACGTTCGGTTTTTATACATTTTCACTAATTGTGCTACCTAACCATACATATGGTGAAATTTCAAGAAGAAACCTATTAAAAGGTTGGAAGACAATTTCATTAACCATGCTGCCCAACCTCATGGGAGCCACTATTACTAGGTACTCATGCATGGTTTGTGCATAGTATCTCAAATCGTGTGGACAAACCATGCACAAGCTATTTTTTTGGGTAAAATGAACATTTCACCATTAATGATCTAATTATGTCCCCTCATTCCTCCTAATTCATATTCTTGAAGGATTAACCTATATATAATGATTTTTTAATGCTATTTTAAGGCCTATGTTAGGGATTTAAAGATCTCCTTTATTTGGGATTCGATCGAACTTATGTTGTCATGTTGGATGCACAACTTCATGTAATTGAGTACATTTTATCCATTCTTATCCTCTATTACTCTCAACCATAATTTTGAGGTGTGATAATTTTTTATTATTTTCTCATATCAACTCAATTCAATATGGAATTAAAGATTGACATCATTGGAGGAGGATCGTACAACTCTATGGTGGGTAGTCTATAACTCATTGATTATGAAAAACCCACATCGAAGGAGGAGGAGAATGAAACACTCCTTTATAAGATGGTGTGGATACCTCTCCAATCATGAGACCTTTTCATGGAAAATTCCTATGTTCTAGATCCTAGGGAAGGAAAACCATACACAGTATGTGGCTATAATTATTCTCAGGAAGTGTTTCCACACCATTTAAAGGTGAACACAGGGATGAGTTCTTTTAAGGGTGGAAGACTTTAAGAACCTATTTTTTCACTTATTTATAGATCCATTAAATTTATGTTGAATTATTTATTTTTGTCCTAATATGGATTTATAATGAGTTATAAATGGACTTAGTGGTGTCTATGGATTTTTCAGAGCTCCAAACGGGCCCTTTTAGAGAAACTGACAATATCGCACGGTTGGCACACAGTTTCCTTAGTCGTGTTGTCTAACCATGCGAATGGGGGAATTTCGAGAAGAATTGTATTGCATTTTTGGTGCATGGTTTCCTAAATTTATTGCCTAACTATGTGTGTTCCACATTTCTGAGGTATAAATGCATGGGTTGTGAATGACTTTTTCAAATCGTTCAAAAGCTATTTTTTGGGTAAAATGACTGTTTTCTTTTAATGATCTAATTAAGTATACTCCTTCCTCCTAAGAAAAAATCATGGGAGATTAACTTATTTTTCTCAATTTTTGTGATCATTGAATACATATAGTTGGGATTATATTATCCATGGCATCTTGTATCTGATTGAGATTTCATTCCTCACATTGGATGTGCAACGGTAAATACTTCAGTGTTTTTAGCCTTTATTCTTATCTTTTTCTCTTGACCTAGTAATACAGGTGTGAGTGTTTTTCTTCTTTTATCATATTTACTCTATTATGCGCAATATTAGAGGCCAATATCATAGGAGATGGACTGTATAACCCTTAGGTGTGTGGTTTATAACTCCTCGATTATGAAAATCCCACATCGAAGGAATATGATCATGAATCACCCTTTTATAAGGTGGGGTGAATACCTCTACCATCATGAGGGATTTTCATAGGGAATGCCTACGGGCCAAAGCCAATGGATAGAAATACCATGCAGGTTATTCCCAAAGTGGAAAATATCATAATTTTGGGCTGGATTGGACAGCCACAAATGCTATCCGAACCATTGTCCATTTGATGTGCCAGTGGGGATACAGGGCCCTTTGGGGGGTGTCTTTCTGAAAACCCCACAACAATGTAGGAGGATCATGATGTACTATATTATATGGTGGTGTGGATACCTCTACCATCTGGAGGACCTTTCATAGGCAATGCTTGAGGGCCAAACCTAAGGAACAAAAAATCATTCAGGTTACTCCAAAAGAAGACAATATCATGATCCTTTTGTGGATTGGACCATCACAATTCCCATAACAACAAGAAACTATAAAAAATAATTTCAATCATATAAGTCACATTTTAATAATTGACATTTTATTTTTTGATATACTTACTCATTTACTGTATAATGATAAAAAAAATTCATATATTTTATAATTATCCAATATGTGTTATTTTTGTTACAATGAGTCACACAGATTTATAATATGAAAATATTATCTATTTTTTACAAGTGATAGTGTAATCAACCTATATAATTCCATAAAAAGGAACATTATATAACAATTGAACTTTTTATTTAATGATGTAATATTTCCATATGATCTACTAAATATAACATTAAATGAGTTTGAGATACATATTTTAAATCCATATGAAAGTTTTATATCTTATTATTATATTATAAGGTAAATTTATAAAAACAAAATTTTCAAGATTAATAAATAATACTCAGATTTTTTTAATACAACTAAATGATTTTCTATAATGTGAAATTATATTAAATTGAATTTAATGGAAAAAATTCTCAATCCTCTATAGATTCTAAATTTATCTTATTAATCAATATATAAAATAAAAATATAACATATAATGAGTCATCATTCAATTTTTATATTTTTGTTATTTTTAATTTCCACTACCTCGTACTAATGAAAAGAGGCATTCATCCAAATGTATTTCAATATTAATGAAATTTTGAAACTAATTGTAAGGATCATTTAAACATTCATCGTAATTTATCACCTCAAGTGATATGGTAAATGTAAAAATCGGAAAATTTATAATGGGATTTTTCAATTCTATATTAACCCATGTCATTATGGTTTTCTTATTTTTTAATTATTATAAAAAAATTAAGTATTTTTTAAGAGGCTTAGTTCTTTACTAATCAATATAAGATATTGAATGTTGTAACTCATAATGTACTACCCATTTAATGTGTAAATTTTAATTTCCATGAAAATTTAATTCATCCTTTTGGACACAAAAAAATCATTTCCAAAAAATAGTTTACAAATAAATTATATCTTTGAGATATTTTTCATTATCTAAATTGTTATCATACATAATTCCCTTTGTCATATATTTTTTCATTATGAATAAATTTATTTTTATAATATGAAATATACTATAATCCTTTTTATTTATTAGTTTCTAATGTATTAAATACATTGAATTACTAATAATATATCATATAAATGACCACACTAATTTGTTTAATAATTCTAAAATATAATGAACATATTGATAACAAACTCATTAGGGGGTACAATGGAATCGTTTGGGAACATGTCAAAAAACCTATTAGTTGTATATATCAGCATTGAGAATAAGGATACTTATATATGATATGTTATACTTTTAAATCCATTATATGTTATTCTTATGAATTGGATTAATGAATGAATACTTTATATGACACTGATTAGGAAGATAGATCCTTTTAATAGTGAATAATTATTCCAAACATATAATGGGTTATGTTATTTGGGCTCCCATTTGAATAATGATAAATAGATCCATTAATTTTTTTGGATGACTGTAATATTTTTTGTATTAGTTTTGAATTGGAAAAATGGAATACGAGTATTTAAAAATTTAATCACTAAAATATATAACAATTTTGTCATTGATATTAGAATAACAAATTTATTCATAATCATCTAATGTGGCAGGAATTAATAATTATAAAAATTTAATCATAACTTTATTCTATTAATAAGACCTAATCATGTGATAAATATATTATGAGATCGTTGATTGAAGGAACTGATTTCAAATCCCGATACATTTTCTGTGTATGTTAAAAATTCTTTAAGATGCATTTATTTTTTGATTTCATGAAAAATAGACAACTCCTTTAACATTATACGATTGTAAAAGTATCATTAATTTAATATAGGAAAAACCATGAGTAGGTATATTTAATCATGTAACTAACTTATGAATTGGGGTAGATATGATATGTACACTAATAGATAATGTGAGATATAATATATTATCATAGTGGATTTTCATTCCTTACATAGGTTTGTTTCATAACTTAAAATTTCACTTTCTTTCGTAAGAAACGTTCTACTTTTAAAATAAACCACCTGTAATGTATATTATTTATTCACTATTTGAAAAATTAACATAAATAATTTACAATTTAATTGTAATATCTCTTATGTATAATGTGATGAAATATGAGCCACTAATATTGACTTAACAATATTAAAATATTCAACAATCCATGAATTAAAATATTCATTTAGAAAATAAAATTCTATTCATTTAGTTAACACCTCTGAATGTAGTGAGAAAATAAATTCACTTCCTATTTTCTAAAATAAAATATTAGTTAATTAATTCATTTGTAGTGATCATTCAAACTCCACCAGATCCCAACCCTCAATGTGGGGCCTACTATTTCCTATACTCTAATTCACTATAATTGGTAATGTGTCTGACTGGACTTAATATGTTACCATCTATGGCTTTATCTTGTTAGTAGTGAGTGAAATTCGCATATCAAGAATAGAATTCATAAAAATATCTATTATTATAAAGAGATATAGAATTTTCCTAGTAATAAAAAACACTCCAATTAACACACATGAGGTTATATAATCTATTTTTTGTATGATATCAGATAAATCATGATTATTAACTTCTATCACCAACCTTATAGGATTTATTAATTTATTAAACGAACATAATTGATATGATTAATTTATTCAAGCAAAACCATGGATTCTTGAAGGCAATACCACACATCTCAACATGGATTGAGATATCACTTCCTATATTTTAAAGTGACAAATCATGTCTTAATCATTATACTAATGTTAACATCCAACGAAAAAAAAGAATTAATGCTACCCTATGAAAATATAAACATTATGGATTTAATTTCTCAACAAATTATGTTATTGGTTGGTATATTTTAATAATAATCTCATGTTGAGAGACTAATACACATTCTCAGAGATGGGACTGACCAAAAATAAGAAACATTTTTTGATTATATGTATTGGTCGATCTGGAGGATCTCATCCACATTAGATTACTTTATGAGAACATATTTAAGAGAAGTATCAATGCTTATGATCTCCTATAACATTTTTTCAGACATAATCTATTTCATGTTAGCATGATGTATCAATGCAATATGATATAATTATTTTTTTTATTCTCAATGTATCTCAAGGATCTCATTATAGCTATAATTTATGTTACCTCTTGATATGAAATTTATTTTAATTGAATTACCAATTATATAATAAAAGAATAATTATTACAACTATCATGATATGAAAAAAATATATATTTGAAACTATTTACCAATAAATGTAATCAATGTACATATTTGAGTAAGGTCTATAGAACACTCTGTCAGAACAATATTAAGTGTTTATATAATGTAGTTATACTACTAATGGAATTGATAATTTATGAGGTTTTCATATTTCTGTTATATTGGTTAGAATCAATTCCATGGAAAATTTAATTTAATGATTACCCATACTATTGTTATAGATCATACCAAAATGGATTCTTTTATAAATTTTTTTTTATAAATAACAGAATTTTCATATAGTTATTTTTTTATCAAACGTAATTTTTTGGAATTCTCGAAAAACCCAATATTACTACGATACATTGGAACATGAATAACAATACAAGATAACCATATACAACCTAATAACTAGATTAAAATTTTATAATTCAAATTTTAAATATAATGATAATTCCTAAAAGAAGACATATGCTAAAATCCTTATGCCTCCAAAAAATAATGAGACACTGTCTTGAAAGAGACACACTACCCCGAGCCTAGTAAATTTTTTCCTATAATCTCTAGGAATATTACAATTCTAATTGAACTAGATTTATTATTGGAAAATAATAAACAATATAGATCCAAAATGAAATAGGAATCAAGGTATAATCCTAGCAAAAAATCTCCATCAAATGATCATCGAAAACCACATCACCATCATTGAAATAATAATTGAAATTCACATCTAAAAATCAATCATGAAACCAAATGTAGATTGACCAAAAAAAATTATAACATGACATAATTAAAGTATGTAAACTTATATAACAAAAAAAATTACCAATAAAATCCTCTATAATGATGTGGGAGAAACACAAGAGAAACATTTTCTAATACAACATGGATCCATGAAAAAATAACATCAAACCCATTAAAAAATTGAAATGAATGAATGTAGATTTCATAGTTTTCACCTATTAGGACACTGAAATATCTCAATAAACACCTCGTAAATCCCTCTTGATAACAAAAAACTAACAATATTAATTCGGAGTAATTAAATAGGAGGAGAGATAAGAGTCACAAATATTTTATGCCTAAACAGTGATCCAAGACCATCACCAAGGGAACCAACCACTTCCTCAAAGTTGATATGTAATATCAACAAAAATAATAGTAGTTTCCAATGTTAACAAGGATTAAATATCAATAACCTGTTGTAACTACCAATAGTTCTATCATTGGAATTTCCATTATCATAATTGTGTTATATTTTTTAATGTTAAATCCATCACGTGAACCTCTTTTTGAAACCAAAAAAAATTATTATATTATTTTAAACATTTAATTTTGAGAATAAATTGGCTAAAAAATAAAATAATTAAAATAGGGGAAAAATTAAAAAAAATATATAATAATAAAAGTAAATTTTGATATTCACAATCCCAAAAAATAAACTCATTCTAAACATGACTATAGAAAAGAATAAGAATATTGTTAATGAAATATAAATATTTAAAATGAAAATAATTAATCTTGAGTGAAATAGATGTGAATGAATAAAAAATTAAATATGATGTATTTATAAGAAGAAGGGAATCAACCTGACCTTTACATATATGACTACTAGAATAATAATTCGATTATTAGAATAGTAATCTGACCATTAGGTATCATAACCAATTTTTTTGAATAAAAACAACACCTATGGACTATGAAAATACATTTTTTTATTTAAAATAAATATATTTTAGATTTATTTCATTGTATAAGAAAATAAATTTTATAAATTGATAATTTATCTGTGCTTTTTTTTATATTCCATAAATGTTTTAACATCACTTTTATAATAAATATAATAATGTAAAAGAAGTATTATTTTCAAATACTTCATTTATAATTAAAAATTATGTTTTAATATAATTATAAGATAATTTTATTGGGCTATAGGTAATATTTCAAAGAGTCATAAAAATGATCAAAATATTAAAATCAGGATTTTTCAAAAAAAAAATAAATTATTCACAAATTAAATTTATATCATTTTTAAAATTATTTTCATAAAATAGACTTCAGATTCAGAATCTCCTATCCAAAAAAATTATTGAGTGGACTTATTTGAATTTTTATAAAATATTGGATATTTTCTTAAAAGTGAAATATGTTAAAAAATAATATTTGGCACTATAACATATGAAGTGCCCAGATTAGTGTGAATCACTGAGAGAGGGAGGGGGTGAATCAGTGATCCTTTAAAACTTTTTACTAATTGATTCTTAATCAATTAATCCTTGATGGCTGGTTAAAGCCTCGATCCACTCTTCTTGTATCTCTCACCCTTCCTCGAATGATGCAGTAAATATAAAGGCACATGACACAAGGATTTACAAGGTTCGGCACCAAAGGCCTATCTCCTTGCCATGTTGGTTATACGCCCCAACATGGTTTCTCTATTATAACCTGTTAAAATTACAATGGTCGATACAGAGTCCCACTATATCTCTCCTGAGTCCCACAAGAGGGTCTTTATACTGCATCCCACAGTGTTACCAGAGTCCCACTGGCCTGCTTTAGAATCCCACTGATGACTTCTTCCGCCCTGAGTCTCACAGGGGGCTTCTCCTGGCTCCTCGAGTCACACGAGTAGCTCTTCTTCACTTTATGATTCTTCAAGCATCTTCATCAGTCTGGGATAAAGACTGGTGGCCTTGCTCTCTTCCTCTGATCACTTGAGTTGATCAGGTCTTCTCGTCTTGCTCAGGATTTATCTCCTTCTTCTAAGGATGACTTGGCTTCTCTCCAACTACTGAATACTCAGACAACTGATGTCTTTAACTTCAGTCTGGTCCAGTCTCACTTCAACTCTACTTCATGCACTGAGTGCATGGCATCTCTGCATCCTCATGCACTAATTGCATGGCTTCTCAATATTATTCAAGAACTCTTGGTCTTGGACAACTCAAATGCACACAACCAGATTTGAGCTTGTTCACGTGTGCACGTGCATGCATGCAAGCATGCACTCCCCTTCTCTTTCTTTGGTGTGATAAACCCTCATAGGGTGTAATTCTTTTTGCACACACACCACTTCTTCCTTCACACTCTTTGATCAATTTGTTCACACACTTAAAAGTGTTTTCTCCTTTAGTGTGGGTATCCTTTACTTCTTTTTCAAAATGTACACACTTTAATTGTGCACATACTAGGTTTTGCCTTTTGTTCTATTGCACACACACCACTAAGGTAAGTCTTTGGCCTTCTTCCTTCACTTTTCACACACACACAAAATGTGTGGTCTTCACTTGGTGCTTATGCACACACTTGGGTTCTAAGGCCCTCTTGTCTTCCCACTTGGCTACGGCCTTCCTTTTGTTTAGAACAGACACAAATCTAAGCCGTGGGTCCTTCTTCACTTGGCACACACACAAGGGGAAATGTGGCTACGGCCTTCTTGGCTTCTTCTTTCACACACACTTAGTGTAGTGGCCTTCCTCTTCTTGCAAACACAAATACTAAGCCTGGGCCAACTTGTTTCTTCAAGCATGCACACACAAAAATGTCTCGGCCTTTCTCCTTCACTTTGCACACACACTTCCAATATGAAGGCGTGCAAGTGATTGGTGCGGCCTCTCCTCTACTCCATTGTCACGCAGGTGCACAAGGCACAAGAGCCGCGCAAGGCCTCGGGTGCAAGGTAGCCGTGAAAGGCTCAACCAACTGCGGGGTGCGCAAGTGATGCGGCCTCAGGTCGTGCAAGCCTCAAGAGTGCAACAGCACCTCAGGCGCGCAAGCTACTCCTGCCGCGCAAGTATGCGGGTAGAGAGAGCTCTTCCTGATGCGCAAGTGAGGTGCACAGGGGACTCCTTTGGGACCTCGGGTGGCCCCGATATCTTCATCCGCACAAGTGGGTTGCGCGGGGCTTCTTCTTCGCGAGGCACAAGGGTGATCTCACGGGACTCCGGGTTTTCAACAAAATATTCAGCAAGCCTCTCAAACGCCTTGGATGCCCCTTTTATAGGCAAAGGAGAGGCGGCTCATCCGTGTGAGATAATTCCAAATCCCCGAAAGTTTTGGTTCTTTAAAATCATTCCAAATCTTGAATTTACTCTCTATTTCACGCGGGCTCATTTATTTTTCGCTCCTTCTCATGCATGCGTCGCGGAACGTGTGCATGGCCTCTGTTTAGGCCCATTCATGCAAAGCATGATCTCCACGTGGCCTCGACATTTTATTTTGCCTCGGCCAAACTCCAAATCTCCCAAACATCATGTGAATGCATATTTTATTGCATGGTTGTGTTCATACGGCTTAGACGAACTCCATGGATGCTTCGACTCAATTTATGGTGGCCGGGATCTCAAAATCCGTCGTCGGGAGGTGCCTGGTTTGAAGGAGGAGTCGTGGGTGGCCTCGGGCGAGCTCAAGGTAGAGGATGACTCCTCAACCGTCGGATCCGGAGTTGAGAAGACATCGGACAGCCGTGATCATAAGATCTCGTGCGGGATCGATCGTGCGGTCGAGATCTGGCGCGCGATCGATCGAGCAGCCAGGATTCGCTCCCGATGAAAATTGCGCGTCCCACATCGAAACAGACCACGAATTTTCCGTGGTTTATCAACATAGCACTCCCCCAGCCGGCTCAATTGAACTTCCAACCTCCACGGTGCCGCCCCGCACCTTGTTCTCTCTGCGGGCACGCTCTTGCGCCCACTCCTGCCACTCGGGCGTGCCACTGGCGCCCACTATGCACACACGGGCATGCGCTCTGGCGCCCCGGCTGCGCAGGCTTGATCTCTGCGTGGCCCCGGCTTACACACGGCCGCGGCCTTTCGGGCTGACCCCATGGGATCCCCCTTGGGCGTGGCGACATCGAGTCCCACATGTGCCTTGGGGTTGAACCCTTAAGGCTGGCCCTTGGTGGCTTCTTTTTGCCTGAGTATAGAACAAGTCCTTTGTTTATAAATGAAGTGCCCAAGTTCAAATGCCAAATGCCACATCTTACTCTAATCCGTTCTCCCTTCTTCATTTCTTCTCTTCTCTTCTTCTTAAGAATTCCTCCATTCCTCTTAAATATTTAATCTTCACTTAGGAGTGACATTCCCGAAGGTTCATCATCAACCGAAGCTCCTGAATCAAATAATTCTTCAATGTTCTTCATTGATCCAATCAGAGATCAAGTTGGATCAACTTCTAATTCACCATGCACTAAGTGATTGTGCATGGACTTCATTAAACCACTTCATCCACTTAGAACTTGTGGATGGATCATCTTCAACTCCTCATGCAGTGTGAAGACAATGCATGATCTTCTAACATTGTTGTGACATTGTATCCACTTGATACAAGTTCTTGGAACTTAAAGATCAGCTCATCAATCATCAGATGTAATGATGATGCTCCATCATCATCCATTCTTCAAGTGTTGTCACTTAGTATCACCTTGATACATGTATTGGAACAATAAGATCAGTTCCACAATCGTCTGATATTCATGGAGAATGTTTCAACCATAATCTCCTATGCCACTTAGTGAATCTCCTAAGTGACATGCCTCTAAGTACCATGGCCATTATCCTTCATCACCATCACCATCACATCCTTTTTCATTCACATCTTGACATTCCTTGACATCCATTCATTCCATGACAACATCATGCCTCATTGACAACAAATGCAACACAGTGCATTTCAACATAAATTTATAAATTTTTTGATCTTGGATGATGTATAAATAAATTATTTTGTTCTAACATGAACCATGTACTATATATACCCACAAGAATAATTACTATTGGATGCCTTGAAAAAAAGTAATAGACTAATTAATATAATATTTAAAACATCCCTCTTATCCCTTTATTAATTTGACCCCTCACCATCCCTTCTCCACAAAACTTATAACCCTTAATTCATGAATAATTCGATCCCATTTATCATAACAATCCTTGTACATGTTTCCTAGTGCTATTATTCTCCCGAAATACGATTTTCATGTTCCGTAATTATTTTTTCTTATAGATGACATTCCGGATGTAAACTTCTCAAAATATCTCTTTCAAATTTATTTCTACTATTACATTTTCATCTACTCCATAAATAATCATAACATAATTACTATACTATTCCAAAAAACAAATTATTTTTTTAATTGAATTCCTATATTGTATCCTTAATTATTGAGATTCTAAAACAAAAAATATTGTATATAATATGTTTGGTTCATCGCCTTGTTGAACATCATGCTTCATTTTCCTCCACAATTGTCAAGGATGATCATACAAATATTTCTAGATAAAATAAGTTGATTATGATTATAATTTAACTTATTTCATGTTATATAATTTTTTAATAACCATTAAATGAAATAGAATGATTTTTTTCCTGATAGTCTCTAAATCTGCATAACTGAACTAACAAAATAATGGTATGGTTTTTAGCCAATTAATCATCCCTATGTGGAAAAATTCTATTTGGTGATATTTATATTTCAATTATTGTATGAATAATATTACATTTATCTTTTTTGAGTTATAATATTATCATATATGAACATCCATTAATTATTGACATGTTTTCTGGTATTGAAACCATTAAACAAACTCCATTAGAACAACTAAATAAATATTTATATCTCCTTGAAATAGATATAAATAGACACAATAGTAATATATTAAATAAAATGTTGATTATAAATTTAATTAACTAAGTAATTGTTTAATTTTTATTTTATTATCTAGGATTTTATGTGCATGTGCAGAATGATTCAGCACCCCATGTTAATGGATCTCTATAAATTATCCTTTTCCATTGCGTTATAATCTTTTTATATCATTCAATATTTATATATCTATTTAATGTTATGGATTGATTACAAATTTTTATATATATATACCTCACCTATATAACAATATTTTTTTTCATTCATTTGATGGGTGTAATACATTGCATAAATTCATTTCTCAAATTCTCTTATTATGATATAACCTTTGATAATCATATGAGTCAAAATTACATAACCCATTTATTTTCATGTGTAATTATTCTTTTATCCCATATGATTGATTACATTTTATGTAAAAAATAATCATATAAATGTAATCATGGGTTATGCCAAAGAGTTCTACAATACATTGGGTAATTTATCTTTAACATGAGATGATAATAAAGATATTAGGTAGTGCACCTAATTCATAATTGGACATTATCCCCTGCGTGATGTTATATTGAATGTGAGACTTGAATTACACTTATTTAATGGTATATATTTCTCCTTCATTTACATAATTCTATTATTTTATGATTATATGATATTTTTTATTCCCTGACATTCCCTTTGAGGACAGGGGTGAATCAGGGTGTGAACTTTTTCAGTGAATAACATGGATCTCATCCCCATGTTATTATGTAATTGTTAAACCAATCTAGTATAATGGAACTCTTTCCAATAAAATTTTTTCAAAAATTGATAGAAAACACAACCTAAATATATTACTTGGTTAACAATTATAGGTTAACCCGAGGATAATATGTCGATATTGTATTAGTCAAACAGAAATCCAATAAGATTCAATAGATTTTTTGTATTGAAATAGTTTATAAATTCTAACTTAATTCTGAGAACTTTGCATAACAATAATTTTATGGATGAAATAGTACCTCCTTAGGATATTTTTTTTTCCAAATCCCCCTTTCTCATTGTATTGGGTGAAGCCTCTCTATGATTAGTAACATGAAGTACCCTTCTATATCAAAGAACATAAATATTCTATTTTTCATCAAATAGGTATGATTATGATGCTTCGATACATTCCAAAATCAATTATCAAGTCTAATTATAATCCCATAAGTACCTTTCATGGTACAATCTTTTTCTATGAAACCCCATATTTTTAATGAAATATCATAATTAACAAAAATACCTACTTCTTTAAAACAACCAACATTCGTAAAGGTTCAATCTTTTATGAAACAATAAAACTTGATGAAACACCATCAGTAAAATTCATTAGCATAAATTAGATATAAAACATTCATTTCATGGAATATTTATTTGAATAAAGTTCCTAATTAATTTATGAATTACATTTCCATAAAACCATCATTAAATTAGAGAGATCGGTCCTTGTAAAGCCTTAATAATTTATAGTATTTTTCTTTTAAGATAAACATAATTTCATTTCATATGATTCTTTATATGAAACAAAAAATTAGTCTTTTGTTACACAATGCATAAATATTATCTTTTTCTACATAGAAAAATATAGTTATGTTGAATTACATGAAAGAATGGACTTCCTCGATGCCTTGTGTAACACAAAATACAAAGAATATTTTATTAAAAATATTTAAAATTTAATATAATAAGATTCAATTTTTCCATTAAATTTATTTTTATTGATAATATAACCTAACTTATGAAAAAATATTTTTTAATTAATTGGTTACAAGTTAATTATGAATGAATATAATAACAAACAGAATATATGGGGAATGAGTTTGATAAATACTATGTTTATGATCACAATTTCAGTTAATCCTAATAAACTAAATTAATTAAAATTTGTGATTAGTATTAATTTAATATATATATTACATATTCAGTAAAATATTTCTCTAAATTCATATAATATATTTGATAAAAATAGATAATAAGAAACACAATATTATACAGAAAAATATTATTTTATAAAGGCAATTTTTACCCCTTTTAATGGAGAACCTATTTAAAATATTGGTTTTCAAATTTTTTTAGAATTTAATACGAAAAAATAAACATTATTTTATTAAGATAAATTTTATAATTTGGTTCTTGTGATTGTTTTTCTTTTTCTGTGAACATTAATTTTTAGACAAATAGTGAAATGTACTAAATTTTAATTTCAAACTGCCTTTTCAACTAATTTATTTATGAAGATAAATAAAATTTCTTATTTGTTTTAAATAATAATTAGATCAATTTTACATTTATTTATAATATTTAAGTCATTTGAATAAGTTTCATAGATATAAAAACATAGCAATCATTTGAATGTTTTTACTTTAAAAACCCACATTCTTGTCTCATCTGTGAGATAAATATTAAATTAACTTCTTCCCATTATATGATTTAAAATTTTAAATAAGGATTAAATATTTTAAATAATAATAATTTATAATTTATAATATGTTCAACATATTTATTGACAAAAAATATTTCTGATATTAATTAAAACTAATTACAGCGATTAAGAGACATTTAACTTATCAAATAAACTAAACCATAGAGTTAAGGCCCTAAGTGACCTAGAAACTTGTCAAAAATTAATGGATATAAATATTTATACCATATCCTCCCTATTATATGATTTAGTATAAGGCCCTGGCCTTAAAACTTACTTAATATTGAATTAAATGTATAATTCACATTGAGGATCTTTTCAGGTTTAGAGTTTTAGAGAATTAGAACATAACTTTTACATCTAAAAAGATTACAAATTAGACACTTCTACTAAGTATCCATAAAATAAAAACTCTTAAAAAGAAACATGTCTAGTTCCATGTTTTAGATAGCATGACTTTCCCTTCATCCCAACCATGACCCTATTCCACATTTAGTCATGTGAATAACATTTCAAAAAAAACTTGGGGTGAGCATAAAAATCTCAGTAAGGGACACACAAAGAATGAAAACTGTTAGTTTATCAAAACAACAAGTAAAACATGTATAATTTATCAAAGTAATACTTTTCACCTTTATGAAGTAGTAAAAAAAACTATTCACTGAATAAAACTTCATTACTTACCCTTCTGTAACCAAAAGATTACCATAAAACCCATATAAAGATCACATAACATATAAAAGTAACTTGGGACATAAACATACTTAAGTGGAATAACCATAAGGTTGACTTCCACACATATCACATAATGGAATATCCATTCAGCCAACTTCCATACATACTTAATGGAATATCCATACGGCCGACTTCCATACCCAATGCATTGGAAGTTATAACATAACCACCCGTCTTAGTATTCACGGCACCACCCGTCATATGGTTTCTCACGTAACCACCCGTAAAATGTCCAAGTACCATCAATACACATAAAATATTGAAAATATAAACATTTCAATAACAACATTTAATTTTCAATCACAATAAGTAATTCCAAGATATTGAATTGATCAATCCATTTTCAAAAACCATTTAAAAGATATTTTTGAATCAATGTGTCCCATACCACATTGATGCTTTTAATGGAATTATAATTTTAAAACATTAATTTCCATATAAATAAATACTGAAAACCATTTTGAAAACATGGACAATAAATATAATGATTTATAATAATAAATCATTAAAACATTTAAAACGATATTTTTGTTAAATAGTTTTTAACAAAATGAGAGACATTTGAATACAAATAATAGCGGAATAACATTTAATACGAACATTATAATATCATGAGAATAAAATGATTCATGATATAATATGTCAAAGGACAGTATACACACCATATAAGATTGGATTGGTGCATAACAACAATGAATGTCTCAAAAGAAATGTAAAATGAGATGAAATCCATTATAAAGAAGGTATCCTTAAATTAAGGATAAATCAATCTCATAATTATGTGTGACAAATATAAATACACCCAATATAAGTGGATATTAAGTGTAAAACAATAAAATGTTATTCACACATATTCAAAGGATGACGTATTCAATAACCACATGTTGAACCCAAAGAAATCGAAAATGGGTTAAGAAGTTCCCTTGGTAAAATTTGACAGCCTAACGACGTCACATTAAATTTTACAAAAAGGGTTGATGAGAGAGATAAAGGGGGTCTCATCATTTGGGCCTAAAATTTACATAAATAAGGATATATAATAACATATCCCAACATAATAGTATGTGAATTAAAAGACATAACAAAAGAATTCTTTTAAAAAAAAGGAGGGTGAAAGGTCCCCTTACCGAGTTGGGTAACTTTCAAAACGTACACCCCATGGAAGAAGGGTCATACAATGAGGATGTGAATACACATAAATAAAATTATACTACACAAAGTGTATAATAATATGCATTACATACACCACTCACAGGAAATTGTGGAAAATGTAGCATAAATCTCACGGGAAAAAAAGTGAGATGAAAAATCGCTTACGAAAACTCGGCAGCCTAACTGCGCCACAAATTATGGATTGATGAGATCAAATAGGGTCTCCCATAATATTAACATAATGTTTACAGAAATAAGAATATAAAATAACATCCCCCAACATAACAAATAGGAGCTTAAATGAAGTGACATGAAGAAGAGTACTTAAAAAGAAAGAGAGAGTTTAAATCTCTTACGAAAATTCGGCAGCCTAACGGCGCCACACAAAACATCCAAAATGGATTGATGAGAGAGAATGGGGTCTCTCATCATATGAACATAAAAATTACAGTATGATTAATATAAAAGAACATCCCAATAATAAGAAATATGAGCTAAAAAGGAATGACATAAAAGAGTGTACTTAAAAAGAAAGATAAGAGTAGGATCCCTTACCTCGGGTCCGACTTGACTCGATCATTTTTTAATCTCTTGATTAATAAAATTGAGTTAATTGATACTTTCTTAAGAACCTGTTTAAAGTTAATTATCCCTTTTATATCACTTATTACCATGTCATAGACATTATGTAATCATTTATGTTAATAATGTTTGTTTTGTCGATATTTGGTTCTTAAGTCAAAAGTGGACTACTTACAATTACATGTTGTTCGTGTGGTCAAAGTTTTATTATATCCAGAATGGTATTCATGATGTATATATCATATATATCATATATATCCAACATATACATGTATTTATAATATTACATAATCATTTATAGGTAAGAAATGAAATGCACCGTTCATGGAGATGGTAAGCCGTACGTACGCATGAACGCTACTTTCATTTCTTTGTCATATTAATGGAATTAAAACTAAATGAGAGGTATGTATATTTTAATTCCAGAATTATATTCATCATTTATATGTAACATAAATTATATATATCCATTATAAATATGTACTTATAATAGTACATTACATTTGGGGATAAGAAATGAAATGCACCGTTCATGGAGACGGTAAGCCGTACGTACACATGAACGCTACTTCCATTTCTATATCATATTTAATGGAATTAAAAAATAATGATAAATAATATTATTCTAATTCCATTATGGTATCATATATAATATCATTAAATATATCCTTTATACATACCACATATGGTATTAACGAATCAAATCACTTTGAGGGGGCGGTAGTCCGCACTTCCTTAAATGAAGATATCGCGTTTACCCGTAATGGAAACCATAAAGGTATTCCATAAAAGAAAAATACAGAAGCATAAGTAAAACAGAAACATATTAGATATCATATATAAATATAGTGTCATCTTAATGGCCACCTTTTAAGGTGTTAGAATAATGATGAACAATCATTGTTTCGGGAGGCATAAATTCTCCATCCACGGAAACAGTATGTTCTTTAACCATTAGATGTAGGTGTGTGTAAGTGTATCTCGACACCATCTTTTAAAAATATCCTAGTATAATGAAGATACTGTATTTGTTACAAAATAAATGAATAAAAAGAGTTTAGGGGGTTGGAGAAGCAAAATAAAACAAAAGGACTCAAGTGAAGACATTACCTTAAAATCGGGTAACTCCATTTGGTTTGAGCTCAAAGGCTTCCTTGGGAAGACTTCTGCCCAAAGTAAGGCTTCAAGGAGTAAGAGAGGGAAGTGGAGAGACAAAATGGGTAGGTTTGGCCGAGCCAAAGTCTTTGGGAGTGTGGGTAAAGAGGTATAGGTGGGGGCCTTTTATAAGAGGAGAGGAGGGGCACTCTTGTAAAGTTACAAAATGTTACTTTATTTTCAAACGAGATTCGGATTTTAAAGGTTTCAAATTGATGTATTTCTAGGATAAGGTGATAAGGGTTAGAAATACACTCATCCAATAGGTTTTGGACATGTTTAGGTCTTAGATATTACATTATCTTTCCGTTTTATTTAAATGGTTAAATAATGAGGTCATCGCTGCATCATCATGATGTCATAAATAATTTAATTTATTTAATGTCTAAAAATTATAAAAAAATACTATGATGTATTAAATCTTATTAGATTTCCAATTAATATTTCTAGTAAAAAATATGACTAGTATAACCCCATGTAAATTTTTTTTTAGTAAAACATCTCATGTTTTTGTCATTTTTACTTTAACATTAAATAAAAAGATATTTATGTCATTTTCCAACCAAAGTGGCTCCATGGGTTCCCCAAGTTGACCCATGGATTTTAATGGTCGTCCATGATACATCCAATTAGGGTAGGACATGTTTCTAGGTCATTTAATTTTATTAAAACATTATTCTTACCTTAAACTACACTAATTACCTCCAATCGCGATTAAAAACTTAATAAGTAACTATTCACCAAAAAATTATTTTAATCCCATTGAACCAAATTTTAATTCTTAATGACAACCATGTATGTCGGTTTTTGGAAATTCAAAATACAATGATGGAAAAATTTCATTTAAACGGAAAATCAGTTTTTAGAAGTACCACTTAGTGGTTTCACTATTCATCAAAAATTGATGTTTTTCAGAAATATACCAAAACGTCACTCTAAGCTATATTTGATATTCCAAATTCAAAAATGATGTCTATTTTACAAAATTAGAAACATATTAGTTTCATTAATTAATTTAATAATTAATTCCCGCTGTCAGAGCAAATAGCGTGTTTTTATAAAATAATAAGTATCAAAAGATTGACACTAGTTTAAGTCCAATTTCAAAGTGAAATTAATTCCAACGACCACTATTGTATTAAATGGTAAAAATATAATTTAATTTCACATTAAAACCAATTTAAAAGATAATATAATCATATAAATAAATAAGATTAAAAAGAGGTTTTGAATTAAAATACAACAATTTTCACTATTCATTAAAAATTGAACTTTTTTGGAAAAATACCAAAAATTTACACAAAGTAAATTTTTATGTCCCAATTCTAAAGAAGAGTATTATTTTGTCAAATGTAACACATAATATTGTCAAAAATTGTATTTAAAAGAGGTTCGCCATCAAAAGGCGTTTAATCGACCTTTTAAAGAATATTAGATTGTTTAGGCTTAAAATTGGATTCATTCGCATTTTTAATTCTCTAAAATTTATTATAAAAAGTAAAAATATTTGACAAACATATATAATCATTTTGTAGTTAGTTATATTCAATCCCGCCTTTACAATAGTTAGGCGTTAACTACCATTTAAAATAATATCACTTTATTATTAGAGCGCAACGTAAGATTCCCAAGAAAATCGTTGTTGCGTATTGGGTACACCATCGAGAATAGCATCCCCATTAAGGTAATATTAATATTTTATTCACAAATATGGATAAATATAAATATGTCATATTCTTTATTTACTTGGGGTGTTGCATCCTTCCCCCCTTTTGATAATTGCGTCCTCGCAATTTTAAAATTGTGCTTGGAAACATCCTTGAAAGTCCCACATCATAAAAAGAGTCGATAAAACAATAACTTTAAAATAAAGAAAGATAAGTACAAAGGTCACCCAAGTTAAACCATAATAGGATTCCAAGTATGAAAATATGGACATGGAGGAAAAAAACAAAGGGTCATGTTCTGATGGAGAGTGATATAAAACATGTTTAGGATAAAGTTAACCACAAGAAAATCACAAATTTTTGATGGGTTAAATGGTATTCAATTCACCAGTAGGAAAAGTTAATAGAAAACATTTTTGTTTTAAGTTACTTTTAATTTAGGAATTTATTCATAAGGAAACATAATCACTTATCATGTTGACTTTCAACTTTTATTAGATTCCTTACACAAACTCATATTTTCTCCAAAATACGTGTATTTAGGAAGACTAGTTCACATTAAGAGTACTATAATCAACTTCTAGAGAATCACCTAATCCAAAAAAGAGAACTATATACTTCCCATGTCTTTAGAAATTAACCAAAACTAAAACCAAAAAGGTTAGTACAAGATCAGATAATCCAGAAAAGGATAACCCTTTATAAAAAGAAAATCTATTCTTAACGTCAAAAATTTGTCCAACAAAACCCAAAGTTCAACGAGGACCATTAAATAATCAATTTTTCCATCAAATTCTTTTAAAGTAAACCAAAATATGATTGAAACCCAAATATTTTAAGGATTTAGTCACATAGACTTCCATGTTAAATCGTAACATTTATCTCCAAACAACATCAGTTGCTCTTAATGTCTCGTATTGAAAAGTAATTAACCTAATCACATATCCTCCATGATATGTTAATAAATTTCCATAGATAAACCAAAATCAACATACTATTAAATCATAAAATCATCTAACTAAAAATAATCATTCAAACTAACCAGGGACTTCACGTAGTCCAGTGGTAGGCGATAAATACTAGTTGCACTTTTGTTGTGGGTTCGATTCCCACAGCTTTGTCCGATGCGATGGGTTGTCACACGGTCTACGTGTTGTCCTTTTTCCAAAAATATATAATTCTCAAATCATTTCCCAAAAAGAGATAAAATCATCAAAAATAACCATAACATAATTTAACCTCAATTTTATCTCAAGCCTTTCACTTCCATCATAACATATAGTGACCCATAATTACATCAAAAGTAAGGATCATATAAACCCAAATGGTTCTTTATAACTATGTCCAAAAAGAACAGATAACTATTCCTTGAATAAAATATTCATATATGAAACATCTGGGTTACACATACTATAAAAAGTATTCTAATGTAACCCCATCATCAAAAGAGACTTAATACTCTTAAGAATTTCACCATAACTCTTGAAGCCCTTATATGTTAACATCTTACTCATTCAACATTCTTCATGATCCATTAACCATTCCTTTCCAACTTATTCTGAAATACTTCTTTCCTACAAACAAAATCATGAATCATATCCTAAGATTCCAAAATAGGAAAACAATAGTTAAGAAATAATCCATACCATTTATTGGTCATTTTCAGTTTCTTCATCCTCAATCGGAATGGCATTAGGTATTGGTAAATGAACATTTCTATGATCTTGGTGATCGCATTCACGAAACTTCTTCATAGGACATGTGTTTGCATAATGACCATGCACACCACATTTAAAACATTCAATTGATCCCTTAGAAAGAACTTCTTTCCCTTTCCTCGAGTCAACTGGATGCTTCCTTTTTCCATGGCAGGTTCTTGCTTTATGACCTTCATTTCCACATCTATAGAATTTTTATGTCCCTTTGAAACATTTTCCTAGGAGTTTCTTTCCACATCTATGAGACATAGGTTTTTGAACACACTTACCTTTATGATTATTACCTGTAGTTCCATAGGGATTTGTTTCTCTCATATATGATGCCTTATAAAAAATCACCAAGGTTTAGGTGGTCAATCATGACTCCAGATAGTTGGTTGAGGATAAACACAAGAGTTCTCATTGCAGCTCCCATGTCATTCAGTTGCTCGCTCAGAAAACTTTAACAGTTTCCTTCACATCCACCGTTACCATGGTGCCTGCTAGATCCATCCATTTACTAAAACAAAAAAGGGTCAGTGTGAGTATAACAACAAAAACATCATGTACTAATGAGGAAGATATACTTACTCATTCACTTTTTCTAAAAACTATGACTCTTTCTGTAATCCTAACCATTATGGTCATGTTACTTATGCTTAATGAATACCCTAACCTCTAAAGTTATCTAAACCGACCTTTGATACCAACTATAAGACCCCAGCCTTAAACCTTACTTAATATTGAGTTAAATGTAAATTCACATTGAGGATCTTTTCAGGTTACAATTTTAGAGAATTAGGACATATCTTTTACATCTCAAAAGATTACAAAGTAGACACTTCTACTAAGTTTCCATAAAATAAAAAATCTTAAAAAGAAACATGTCTAGTTCCATGTTTTAGATAGCATGACTTTCCCTTGAACCCATCCTTGACCCTATTCCACATTAATTCCTGTGAAAAACATTTCAAAAAAAAAACGTGGGGTGAGCATAAAAAGCTCAGTAAGGGATACACAAACAATGAAAACTGTTAGTTTATCAAAACAATAACTAAACCATGTATACTTTATCAAAGTAATACTTTTCACCTTTATTAAGTAGTAAAAAAACTCTTCACTGAATAAAAGTTCATTACTTACCCTTCTGTAACCAAAAGATTACCATAAAACCCATATAAAGATCACATAACAAATAAAGGTAACTTAGGACATAAACATAATTAAGTGAAATAACCATAAGGTCGACTTCCACACATATCACTTAATGTAATATCCATTCGGCCAACTTCCATACATACTTAATAGAATAGCCATACGACCGACTTCCATACCCAATGCATTGGAGGTTATAACGTAACCACCTGTCCTGGTATTCACGGCACCACCCGTCATATGGTTTTTCACATAACCACCCATAAAATGTCCAAGTACCATCAATACACATAAAATATTGAGAATATAAATATTTCAATAACAAAATTTTATTTTAAATCACAATAACTAATTCCCAGATATTGAATTGATCAATCCATTTTCAAAAACCATTTAAAAGAAATTTTTGAATCAAAGTGTCCCATACCACATTGAAGATTTTAATGGAATTATAATTTTAAAACATTAATGTCCATATAAATAAATACTAAAAACCATTTTGAAAACATGTACATTAATGATAAAGATTTAGAATAATAAATCATTAAAACATTTAAAATGATATTTTTGTTAAATAGTTTTTAACAAAATGAGAGACTCTTGAATACAAATAATAGAGGGATTAAATTTAATAAGAAAATTATAATATCATGAGAATAAAAGGATTCATGATATAATATGTCAAATGACAGTATACACACCATATAAGAGTGGATTGGTGCATAACAACAATAAAGTTTGAAAAGAAATGTAAAATGAGATGAAATCCATTATAAAGAAGGTATCCTTAAATTAAGGATAAATAAATCTCATAATTATGTGTGACAAATATATATACACCCAATATAAGTGGATATTATGTGTAAAAAAATCAATGGTTATTCAAATATATTCAAAGGATGGCATATTCAATAACCACATGTCGAACCCAATGAAATCGAAATTGGGTTAATAAGTTCCCTTGGTAAAATTCGACAGCCTAACGGCATCACATAAAATTTTACAAAAAGGGTTGATGAGAGAGATAAAGGGGGTCTCATCACTTGGACATAAAATTTACATAAATAAGGATATAAAAGAACTTATAGCAACATAATAGTATGTGAATTAAAAGACATAACAAGAGAAGTCTTTTTTTAAAAAATGGAGGGTGAAAGGTCCCCTTACTGAGTTGGGTAACTTTCAAAACGTACACCCCATGGAAGAAGGGTCATACAATGAGGATGTGAATACACATAAATAAAATTATACTACAAAAAGTGTATAATAATGGGCAGTACATACATCACTCAACGGAAATTTTGGCAAATGTAGCATAAATCTCACGGGAATAAAAGTGAGATGAAAAATCGCTTACGAAAACTCGGCAGCCTAACGACGCCACAAAAAATGGATTGATGAGATCAAATAGGGTCTCTCATAATATTAACATAAAGTTTACAGAAAGAGGATTATAAAATAACATCCCCCAACATAAAAAATAAAAGCTTAAAAGAAGTGACATAAAGAAGAGTACTTAGAAAGAAAGAGAGAGGTTAAATCTCTTACGAAAATTTGGCAGCCTAACGGCGCCACTCAAAACTTCCAAAATGGATTGATGAGAGAGAATGGGGTATCTCATAATATGAACATAAAAATTAAAGTAAGTGTAAAATAAAATAACATCCCAATCATAATAAATATGATCTTAAAAGGAATGACATAAAAGAGTGTACTTAAAAAGAAAGAAAGGAGTAGGATCCCTTACCTCGGGTCCGACTTGACTCGATCGTTCTTTAATCTCCTGAATAATAAACTTGAGTTAATTTATACTTCCTTAAGAACTTTTTTCAAGTTCATTATTCCTTTTATATCACTTATTACCATGTCATAGACATTATGTAATCATTTAAGTTAATAATGTTTGTTTTGTCGATACTTGGTTCTTAAGTCAAAAGTAGACTTCTTACAATTACATGTTGTTTGTGTGGTCAAAGGTTCATTATATCTAGAATTGTATTCATGATGTATATATCATATATATAATATATATCCTGCATATACATGTATTTATAATATTACATAATCATTTAGAGGTAAGAAATGAAATGCACCGTTCATGGAGACGGTAAGCCGTACGTACGCATGAACGCTACTTTCATTTCTTTGTCATATTAATGGAATTAAAACTAAATGATAGGTATGTATATTTTAATTCTAGAATTATATTCATAATTTATATGTAACATACATTATATATATCCATTATAAATATGTACTTATAATAGTACATTACATTTGGGGATAAGAAATGAAATGCACCGTTCATGGAGACGGTAAGCCGTACGTATGCATGAACGCTACTTCCATTTCTAATTCATATTTAATTTAATTAAAACATAATGATACATAATAGTATTTTAATTCCAGTATGGTATCATATATAATATCATTAAATATATCCTTTATACATACCACATATGGTATTAACGAATCAAATCACTTTGAGGGGGCGGTAGTCCGCACTTCCTTAAATGAAGATATCGCGTTTACGCATAATGGAAACCATAAAGGTATGCCATAAAAGAAAAATACATAAGCTTAAGTAAAACAAAAACATATTAGATATCATATATAAATATATTGTCATCTTGATGGCCACCTTTGAAGGTGTTAGAAGAATGTTGAACAATCATCGTTTCGGGAGGCAGAAATTCGCCATCCACGGATATAGTATGTTATTTAACCATTAGATGTAGGTGTGTGTATGTGTATCTTGAAAAAATATTATAACAACATCCTAGTATATTTAATATACTGTATTTGTTACAAAATAATTGAATAAAAAGAGTTTAGTGGGTTGGAGAAGCAAAATAAAACAAAACGACTCAAGTGAAGACATTACCTTAAAATTGGGTAACTCCCTTTGGTTTGAGCTCAAAGGATTCCTTGGGAAGTCTTTTGCCCAATGTGAGGCTTCAATGAGTAAGAAAGGAAAGTGTAGAGAAAAAATGGGCAGGGGTTGGCTGAGCCAAAGGCTTTGGGATTGTGGGTAAGGAGGTAGAGGCGGGGGCCTTTTATAAGAGGAGAGGAGGGGCACTCTTGTAAAGTTACAAAATGTTACTTTATTTTCAAAAAGAGATTCGGATTTTAAAAGTCCCACATAGATGTATTTAGAGGATCAGGTGATCAGGGATCTAAATCCACTCATCCAATTGGTTTTGGACAGGTGTAGGTCTTAGATATTACATTATCTTTCCATTTTATTTAAATGGTTAAATAATGAGGTCATCGAGGCATCAACATGATGTCATAAATAATTTAATTTATTTAATGTCTAAAAATAATAAAAGAAATACTATGATGTAGGAAATATTTTTATCTTTCCAATGAATATTTATAGTAAAAAATATGACTTGTATAACCCCATGTCAAAATTGTTTTAGTAAAACATCTCATGTTTGTGTCATTTTTACTTTAACATTAAATAAAAAGATATTTATGTAATTTTACAAACAAAGTGGCTCCATGGGGTCCCCAAGTTGACCCATGGATTGTCTTGGTCGGCCATGACATATCCAATGAGGGCAGGACATGTGTCTATTCCATTTAAGTTTATTAAAACATTATTATTACCATAAACTACACTAATTACCTTTAATCGAGATTAAAAACTTAATAAGTAACTATTCACCAAAAAATTATTTTAATCCCATTGAACCACATTTTACTTCTCAATGACAACTATTAATGTCGGATTTTTGAAATTAAAAACACAAAGATGGCAAAATATCATTTAAACGGAAAATCAGTTTTTATAAGTACCACTTAGTGGTTTCACTATTCATCAAAAATTGAAGTTTTTCAGAAAAATACCAAAACTTCACCCTAAGCTATATTTGATATTCCGAATTAAAAAATGATGACTATTTTAAAAAATTACAAAAATATTATTTTCATTAATTAATTTAATAATTAATTCCCGCTGTCAGAGCAAATAGCGTGTTTTTATGAAACAATAAGTATCAAAAGATTGACACTAGTTTAAGTCCAATTTCAAAGTGAAATTAATTCCAACGACCACTATTGTATTAAATGGTAAAAATATATTCTAATTTCACTTTAAAACCAATTAAAAAGATAATCTATTCATATAAATAAATTAGATTAAAAAGAGGTTTTGAATTAAAATACAACATTTTTCACTATTCATTAAAAATTGAACTTTTTTGGAAAAATACAAAAAATTTACACAAAGTTAATTTTGATGTCCCGATTATAAAGAAAAGTTTTTTTGTTAAATATAACACATAATATTGTCAAAAAGTGGATTTAAAATACGTTCTCCATCAAAAGGCATTTAATCGACCTTTTAAAGAATTTTAGAATGTTTACGCTTAAAATTGGATTCATTCCCATTTTTAATTCTCTAACATTTATTATAAAAAGTAAAAATATTTTACAAACATATATAATCATTTTGTAGTTAGTTCTACTCATTCATGCCATTACAATGGCTAGGCGTTAACTACCATTTAAAATAATATTATTTTATTATTAGAGTGCAACGTAAGATTCCCAAGAAACTCGTTGTTGCGTATTGGGTACGCCATTGAGCATAGCATCCCCATTAAAGTAATATTAATATTTTATTCACAAATATGGATAAATATACAGATGTCATATTATTTATTTACCTGGGGTGTTACATTTAGTGCATTAATCTATACATTGTTTTCTGGAATAATGTGATTTTAATTCCATTTACAAAATTTTACAAGAATATAACTCCTTCTCTACTATAAAAAGGCACTCACCCCTCACACTTTTCTACACATCTCAACAGATTTTCTCACCAAAAAATGGTAAAATAAGACCAAAATATCTCTACCCTAAACCTATAACCCCCATATTTTCCAAAAATACATCCATGGAATCTCTTTGGTGAAAATAATGAGGTGATACCCGTATTAGAGGTAATATCGTTACTCAACCAATTTTTCCCATTATACATAACCTAAAATATTGTTATTACAATAATAAATCATAAAATTAATTAGATAAAATTAATTAAATATTTTTATATTAATATTTATAAGTAAATTTACACACACATTCAACATTTGTGTAAAAAACATCTTGTTTGTGTGTCCGTTTAACAACTGCTTCACGAAATGATGTCATATGTTTTTTCTTTAACACCTTTCTTGTTAAGGAATTATGATGGGAAAGCTATTCGTATTTGATATAAATGATATATATTATTTCATTTTTCATCTTTAATTTTTATATATAACATACCTTTAGGCTTTTCATTTTTTGGGAATACGATAGCATTGTTCGTGGAAGTCGGGACTACCGTCTCCTCAAAACAATGTGATTTGATAATGTGATACATAGAATGTATAAAGAATGTTTTTAAATAATAATTTGTGAAATTAATGAAATATATATGATATTAATTACATAATTACATTTTGTAAATATAAAATATAATTTCCTTTACTACCCTTTTTATCCACGTAAAAGTGATAACATCAGTCGTGGACGTGTGGACTATCGCCTCCTCAACATGATGTGATTCCATTTACAAAAAAAAAATTCTATAGATAAGTATATATGATTAAGTAAAATTTTATTTTTCATATAATGATTATTATTAAATTAAATACATTTATTTACCTTTTTTACATAATGATCATTAAAAAATGGGAATGTTACACATCTGTTTGTAGGTCATACAATCTCTCTAATAGTAGTTTTGGTTAATTTTTCATAAACACAATTTATTATTGATTTTAGAAATATAATTGATATATAAAAATGATAAAATTTCATGATTATTATTCTGGATATGTATATATAATGACTCATTTGACAATAGTTGACTTACCAAAGTGATTTTTTATACAAAAACTGAATATCGTCCAAACAACTGATGTAAAATTAATTGTTTAGTAAATTGATTAAAAAATTGTAATAAGTGATATAAAAGTAATTATATACAAGGAAATGTTTATGAATAAAGTAAATAATTAAAAATAGATTATTCCATATGAATAAAAATACACATGTGACATGTCAGACACAATGTAAAGGATTTTATCTCAATTTACATTCCATTAAGACTTATTTGTTTTTATGAAGCAACTAACTTTTATATGGATTATATATTTCAATTTGAATTGTTATATCATGAATATTATTATTTTAATTAAATTATAAGTTTCATTTAATGTTATTACATCATGTGGTTTATGATTCAAATGTTTAAAATTCATATGGGACACATTGGTGTGTTTCAATATTATTTTTTTCAATAATATTTTAATCATCATTCAATAGTGATTTCATTCATCAACATAAAAAACACTTATTGTTTCTTATATACAATTTGGGAATTATTTATAAATAAATATATTTTATGCAATATGGATATTTTATATGGAATATTTTTTATTAATTAAATCGATTACTTGATATGAGGAATGATTTGGACATGCACAGACC
The DNA here is from genome assembly GCA_963277665.1 of Viscum album. Classification (NCBI taxonomy): domain Eukaryota; kingdom Viridiplantae; phylum Streptophyta; class Magnoliopsida; order Santalales; family Viscaceae; genus Viscum; species Viscum album. The sequence goes on from OY728128.1 coordinate 1,373,544,582, forward strand.
GGTTGTTCCCAAATATTATATAACCCCTCGATGCATTGATAGGTTCTCATGAGAAAATTAATTTGTCCAAATTAAATTCATTTCTACCTATTGTTATAAATAATATTTTTAATGTTATTTATGGAATAGTTTTTCATGTGCATCAGATATGATGTCTAGTAGTTAAGCATTTTCATCATATATATTTTAGTCATTATTGTTATTATCCATTATATTTTCCTAGGTTTATATTTATGGCTGAATTTCAATATCATTTTATTGATTTGATGTATTTTTCTTATATTTATACATTTACATATTGATTATTCCTTAACCCATTATTTTAAATGAATGACTTCTCCATTATTTACAATCCCATGTTAAGATATTCATATTTATTCATTATTGCTTCTATTTGACACACCCTTTATTAGTATGTGAGATCACCATTATTATATTTCCTTCTCCCATATAGTGAAGTTGAATCCATTGAATGAGTTTCATGGATTCTAGGATTTTATTTTAGCTATTATTTATTTCATTACCCATTTTAATATGGGTATTATGTGTGTAATCTTGTTTTCCAAAACCTCTAAAATGTTATGTCCTTAGGGATTTAATTTTGTATCTATCTAAATGTAATAAAGAAATGCACTAAATTTCGGAATTCTATGGTCATGTTGTAATAGTTGGTATTAGAAAATGAATAATATAAACTATTGTAACTATATTTTGAAAACACTTATACATAACCCTGAGATATAGTTTGAGGATATATATAGAAAAACATCAAATAATTTTAGTAAGGTTGATATTATGTGGGTATTATTGGAGATACATCCAATTTTGGACACTACATGTGGACATGGTACTGACAAAGATCTACCTAAGGGTAACATATTCTAAAGGTTTAGTTGGGATTGACTCAACTTAACATGGAATATGAAAATTGGTCTAAATAAACTGATTGTTTGACATTCCTAAGGGATATGATTTAGAAAATACCCATTTTGTATTCAAGCAATTATAAAGAGTTTGAAGATAAATATATCACCAAAGAAACCATGTTTATTATTATGATATTAGATAAAGAAAATATTTTCAATTATTGATTAGTGTTTCACTAGTTTTAGGATTAAAATTTTATTTTAAAAAATTTAATTATCTAACCTAGGATATTATATTATTTGTTGTAATGCCTAGAAAGAATAATAGTATCAGGTCTCATGGAAAATGTTTAGATGGCCTTACTAAGGAAAAAAATATAGTCGATATTGGAACTAAGAATTTAATGGAAATATTAGGTCATATTACTTAGGTTATTACACATAACCCTTCCTGTATGGATAATAATTTTCCATAGTGAGATTTTTTTATGTTACATCACTTTATCTCATAGATGACCCCATTATTTAGTGGGACTACTGACCTAATGAGGGCTGATTAATAGATTATTTATTTGTAAAAGATAATAATGAAAATGGAATGTAGTGAAAATAAAAATGTTATGCTTTTAGTTTAGTACCTTAAAAGGGACTACGATCAATGGTCATTGTCGAAACAATATACTAAAGAGGAAGAATAAATATAACTCATAGATTGGAATGATTTTAAGGATCATTTTTTTTCAAATATTTCCCTCATGAACAAAAAAATGATATGAGGAAAAAGATTCACTATTTAAATAAAATGAAAGAATAAGGTTTTGAGAATTATGAAGCTACATTTAAAATGTTATCATGTTATGGTAAAAAAGCATACATAATACGGAGTGCAATATTTACCACTTCAATGAAGGTTATAAGGAAATTATTCTAAGGGAATTTGTGTATAAAATTTTCTTCATGTAATGAAAGTTTTTTATGTGTTATCAAGATAGAGATAGAATTGTGTATGAATTATGGATTATAATGGAATAAATAAAAGAAGATAAATAAAGATAAATTAATAGATAATGGGAAGAATTAAAATAAGTGTTTCCCCCAAGTTATGACTATGGAAATAATCTCCCTATGAATTTCATAAATTTTTTGTGAGCTTAATATAAGTACAGTGAATAACGAATCTATGAAAAATAATGAAAAGGAATGAAGGAAGATAGTACAATTCAATGTTGAAACTTCTTCGATATAGAGCCATATGTATATGAATGTCCCAAGTGTCAACATAATATAGCTCATATGAAGAAAAAGGATCAAGTTCAAGATTTTATTATTGATAAAATAAAAGTGTAGTGATCAATGTTCTTCTAAATTTATATATTTGAACTATTTTGTAAAAATATTTTATTGATGATGTTCTGATCATATCCTCTATGATATATATAAGGATTGTAATACCTTACATTTTTATTTAATATTGGATATTGCATGTTGATGGGTATCAAGGAAGCTGATTCAATATCTAGTTAATTTTTTTTTGAAAAGACATGCATAAGAGAGAGATTACACTTATTGGATTCATGATACGGAGATAAAGATATTAGAATAAATTATTAGTTGATTTAGATAAATTAAATTGGATAGTGCTCAAAAACCTTTAACTGATTATTGTTTTTCTGAAAAGGTTTTCTACACCATCATTGATTGATTTTAAAACATGTTTTATTTAATGGATATTTCAAATTACTTGTTTCTTACTTTAGGAATAAGGAATAATTCATTATTCCAATAATTTTTTATAGTAATTCATTATATTACCATATTTTAAGACAATTTGTGATGAACGTTTTCACATATTCGATTGGTGATGACTAAAGATGTACTTCATGTTGTGTAAAGACTAATGATATGTTCATTTTCTACATTCTATGAGCTTCCATCTAATGTTTTTGATTATAATCGTATGCAAAAGTAATCCATTTAAGAAATAGTCAATTTTGAACAATGAATTTGGTTTTAGGGATTCTTGTGTTACTTCACCATATTATGCACTGTGTTCTATGAGAATATGTAGAAATAGTTTAAGGCATGCCAAAATGATAAGACAATGATTATAGAAACAATCAAATTATGTATATTAACCTATATTCATTAAGTGTAAAATAATTTTTCAACTCTACGAAATGGGTCATAAAACAAGAACGGTTTCCTATTATCATTATGTTGGATGATATTTATGAACATTATATTATAATTATATTTGTTGCTAAACCAATTTATGATGTTGGATTTAAAATAATGGTATTTTTAGACATAAATCCCCCGATTACATATATCATGATTCAATTGTGAGAACATAATTTATTTATGATGGAGAGAATGTTACACAAGAAGACATTACAAAAATTTTCTTTTATAATAAATTTATTGCTTTTTATTATATTTAATTATACAAACCAAAAAATTATTCTAATTTTACATTAAATTTTTTTTAACTTACTCTACAAGGAATACAAATTTTTTCTTTCAATACATGAAATTATAAATTTTTTCGAAGGCATACATAACACGCGGGACAAATAATTTATTAATTCTTTTTATTTAATATAATAAGATAAAAATATCTATTAAATTGATGGTTATGAATAGAATTAACTAAATTTTTAAAATCATTTGTTAAATACATTGAATAAAAATTTATATGTAATGAATAAAATATTATGTTTAACTTAAAGGGAATTACTTTATAAAAATGAATTTTAGGCTTAGAAATTTGTTTTATCCTAATAAATTAAATAAATTATAATTTGATGGTGATATTAAAATAATATATATTTTATATACTTAATGAAATATTGTTTACATTCATCCAAAATAATTGATTATCATATGATAATAATTCACCCAATATTATGCATAATAACATATATTGTTATAAAGGCAATTTTAACACCTTTTAATGGTGCACCAATATTAAATATAAATTTTCAAACATTTAAGTTTTAATATGAAAAAATAAATGATATTTTCGTAATAAAAACAACATAATTTTTATATGGTGGATTTTTGGTATTTTTCTGTGAAGATTGATTTTTTGATAAATATTGAAAAATAATTATTTTTAATTCCAAACTGATTTTTCATATTATTTAATAATAAGGTTAAATTATTTTTTAAATTTTTAAGTCATAATGTGATCAATTTTACATATATTTGATCAATTAAGTCTGTTATTAATTTTTCATATTGATATTATATATAAATACATAGCATACTTTTGAACATTATTACTTTAAAAACTAGCCTTGTTGTCCTATATACAAGATTAATTTTAAATAAATATCTACTACTTATATGATTATAATTTTTTTAAATGGATTCCATATTTTAATCAGAATAATATATAATTTATAATAAAGTTAAATTAGTTTTTTACCAAAAATATTAGTGAATGTAATTAATAATATTTATATTGATTAAAAAGATATTTAGCTTAAAAATGGAATAAACTATAAAAAGATGGGCCAAAATGACCTTCAAAAATATAATAAAGAAATTGGTTGTTCATAGTTTGACCCTATACACATTTTTATCTAATTTTTTCCATTCATAGAGAAAATAACAGGGGAAAACATGGGTATAATTCCTTTTTACAAAATCTACAAGAATTCCATTCTCCTCAAATATAAAAAGTTACTCACCCCTCTAAATTATTAACACCTATCAAACCATTTTACTTGGCCATAATATGATCATGTAATATCCTTACATCCCAACCCTTAACCTAGAATCATCAAATTTTGGATAAACACATTGAAGAAATCACTTGGGTGAAAACCAAAATGTTTTACCCAAATAACAGGTTAATACTTCCTTGAGATATTTTTTTTATTATCAATATACATACCCTAAAATATTAGTTTTACATGATTATATAATAAGTATAGTTTCCAAAAAATATATAATAAAATTTTATAAAAATAGTTCAACCTACACTTACCCGCTATTCAATCTAAGGGATAATGAGTATTCCATTCATGTTTCTTTTTTTAACTACCGCCTCACGATACAATGTCATTCATTTTTCATTCACCACCATTCAGAGTAGGGAATTATTATAGAATTTATATTTATATATGACATATATGTCATTTATAATGAGTATTATATTTTATAAAATTTATATAGAATATTAATTTATGCTTTTCATTTTGTGGTAATGGGATAACATCATCTATGGTGGGGTGGAAAAGAGCATCCAAAAAGTGATGTGATCGATTCACACAATACATGGAATGTTTTAAAAAAGTTTTTAATTAAAACTATGTGAAAATATTAAATCACTATGATATTAATTTCATAATTACCTTTTGGTAAATATAATATATCACTTTCTTTATTACACATATTTCACACAAAAAGGTTATAACGTCGATCGTGGATGTGTGGACTACCTCCTCCTTGACATGATGTGATTCATCTTAAATCACAAGAATCATATATATAAGTATTTTTTTGAATAACATGTTATTTTTTATATAATAATAATTCTAGAAATATATTGTGTTACTCACCTTCATTCCATAATGATCACTATGAAATGGAAATACTACTCATGTGTAACTACGACATACCATATCCATGATTGTAACATTTGTTTAAATTTCATAACCAGATTTCCTGATTAGATTTATATGTTTTTATAGTTGACCTACCAAAGTCAATATTGAACCATAAACCAAATATGGTAAAAATAGAATAGGAATACTTATTTGTTTACATTGGTGTTTATAACTTTTTAATAGGTTAAGTAAATGTAATTATAAATGTGAAAAAGATTATAAAGTAAGCAAATAATTAACATAATCTTTTTATTTAGGAATATGAAGGCATATATTAATAGTCAGACTCCAGGTAATGGATTTTATTACAATTTAAATTATATTGAGACATATTTGTTTTTATGAAACAATTTACTTTTATATGCTGTATATAATGACACTTGAAATGTTATATCATGAATCTATTTATTTTTTTAGCATTTCTATATATAATGTAATGTCATTTTTTGTAATATATCAGAAATTCTTGGTAATTGTTTTTATTTATATGGAATTATTCTAAGACTACATGCTTTAATAGAACATGATTTTGAGGCCCGAAGAACCCTAAAAAAATATGAATTTTTTTAAGGTGAGTTCAGTAAACACGCGAGCTGGTTTTTCTAATATTTGAATCAGTGCTTAGATTGAAAATATGAGGACAAATTTGTATTTAGAATTCTGGGATTCACCTAGAATGGACTTAACTGTAGCCGATAAGGGCATGAATTATATTATTTTTTGACATTTCGAGAAAACTAATAAAATAACATAAAAGTTATTTTATATTCTTTCTTGTCTGTTAAGAGGTGGATGACAATGTTATGATATGGAAAAAAGTGGATATAGGGAATATTAATGTGGTTCATTAATGTCATATATCACGTAGTGTATTGATACACTAAAATGAGAATACCGGTGACAATGTTTCTTAAATGAGACTGCATAATTATGCGATGTCGTAGCGTAACTGAAACACTATGACTTGATTCCTTTAATTATTTGGTACATTTGAGATCACATAATTAAACATTGTTGAACCTCTGATGAACCTCCAAAGGAATTCGTCACTAATAATGAATGACGAAGAACATTAGAGAGATTTCACTGACATCAACAAACCTCGATGAATGGAGCTGGAAGTGATGACGTCGACGCCTTGAAATCTAGGGGAGGAACGTTTTAGCATCAAATGTCATAGTGGTAGGGGTTTGATTTTAATTCCATGTTCTTAACCATTCTTATTTTTCAATAAATGATTAACACGAATAAACCAATGAATATTTTGATCCGTTATTTCATGTAATTATGTAGGGGGTGACATCTGATGGGAATTTATTATTTGGGATTCAAGCCTTGCAAGAAATGGTTGAACTTCAATCACTGAACCCCCCACCCATTATTTAAACTTCTAACGCGGAGGGCTTGGGCCAATACCAATAAGTCATGATAGCCTACGCTCGTGCATTCTTAGATGCCAAATTCTTGAAGAGGCCAAAATTTGATTATAGGGAATGAGAAGGGATGGCGGCAACCTGAGAGGTCTGTAGGTGCAGGAAGATCTGAAATCGAACCACTCGACCGACACCGGTGGCCCACTAAAGGCACCACCGGGGTGGCCCCACCGACATGGCGGTGGCCGGACCACACTAGCTGTATGAAGGTGGTAGCACTAACCGGCACTACGGTAGTAGTGTAGGTGGATAAACCTCACCGACATCACTGGAGGACAACGGAGTGCCTGCTGGTGCACCGTGTAGGGGGCGGGGGGCTTAGAGGGGGTGGCTCATGTTTGGGAAACCCAGGTGGTGCGGGTCGTGGTCTGTCGACTGCGGCTATAATCACTCTCTTCCGTGGGTCTAGTGGGAGCCTGACACGGCTTAGATGCTATGTCCTAGCTTGAGTGAACCCCACTGTTCTGCCAACCTGATGGACCTAGCTAAGGCTGGTGAGCTAGGCCCCTATCCCAGCAAGCCTGCCCGGACAGGACCGAGTCGCTAGGGAACACGACGGGCTGGACCCTTGGCCAAATCAGGCCGGATCCTACAAGTATTATTCAGCCTAGCACATTGGCCAGGATAGACAAGCCTGACCCCAACCCAAACAAGGTAAATTCGAGTCTATCTAATTAAACCAGTGAATGAGAGACCCTCGGGCTGGGTTAGTCATGTTGTTCTGACCAGGTCAGACCAATCCCCATCACAACTAGCCCTCTCTTTACTAAAATTGTTGTATCATGAAAACCACATGCCTGATTGATGGAACTTTTGTGGTGTTGGGACCATCTTGATGAGGTAGATCTTTTGGAATGCTTTTTGGTGTCTTTAATTGAGGTAAAGATGTGGATAATGGCTGGAGGAGCGGTTCCCCCAAGCACACTACTTATGGAACCATGTGGTCTATTGAGACCTAAAGACTATTTAAAAATGGCCTAGTGGGAAGTTGGTTTGTGTGAACCCACATTCCCATGGTGGGGAGATTCTATGTGTGACCCCTCAAACCCATAGTACTCGACAGGAGGAGAACATTAGTTCGGCCATGTTGGGAAGCGGATCAGTGTGACCCGAAAACCCCAAGGTGGCGAGAGACTCTGTGTGACCCAACATACCCATGGTACTAATTAGGGATTACTACCACAATAGTCTAAAGATAGTGGGATGAAACTTTTGTGTGACCTGGTTGGCCCATGGTAATCTATAGAGGATGATTTTTCCAGTAACTGGAAGGTTTGATGACATTACTGATGAAGCTACTATCAATACCCTAGAATATAACTAGATTAAGATGTCGTGTTCTATGTTCTTTTTCAACATGCTATGATATGAGGATTTATATGTGGTCTTTTATTTTTTCGGTCCCTACAGTGTTTTCTATTACACAAATCGGCACGGGCCCCTCCTATGCATGTCGGGTCATGTGCACATGATCGATGCCTCAATGGGGTCCTTGGTGGACCGGGACCTAGTGAAGCCATGTGAGACATGACCGATCGACACTTCGACAATGGACTTGGTTTCCTATGACCAGGTGATGCCCACTAGGGCCAGGAAGATAGGACATAATACTTTAGCTTCCTATAACCTCACTTCTCTTATGATAAGATGGTGTTTTCCACGTATGGCGATTAAAGAGTTTTTATTTGTAATTGGTGGTTTCAGTTCATTTTATTGGGTTTGTATTCTGGAAAACTTGTTTTCAACTATAGTTTGTACATACATTGGTCTTAGTATAATTTTTTCTTATTTCAGTGTGTTGGGATGTGGTTAGAAGTATCTATGCATACAAGTACTCAGGAATGTGCCTCCACTTATAGGATTATGCCTTCGACACTAGTCACCACCCCTAGCCTTTGGGAGGCGGGATTGGGGTAGTCACAACACGATCCCTAGGGGACGGGTCAGGAATACATGGTATTAGTGGATGGTCAGTCCTACAATCAATACCTGGGGGCTGTGTTTTGTTTTGGGGAATCATTGTTAGGTGTTTTGAGTCCGAATTTCAGATTTGGGGGGTACAATGTTAATGCAGCGACAGACGTGTCCATATACCAAGACCGTGAATTCTGATTTTTGTCTCAATACTTGAAAAAATTGGTTTCATTAGTTTCTCCTTATGTTCTTTTCAATAAATGTTGTCACACCATGTATGTCATTCTAACTTTGGTACATCATGATCTATTTTAGGATGCCTCACCAAGAACAATCATCTAGGATCCCGATACATGGTTGTGAGGATAGTATGCCTAGCAACAATGAGTTTGTTCAGGGACTAGTTCTATAGTTGGCCCCAACGAGAGGTTCACCAGTCCTACCACCCCCATATGGTCAACATCTACCTCTGGTAGTTCTGTTAGTGGACATCAGGAGGCTCAGTTCCCTACATAAGTTTCCAATATAGAGAGCTTCGAGGATTAGGGGAGAGATGGAACCTCAGGTTGTTGGGGACTGGCTGGAGGCTATGATGCGGGTATTCCACTTAATGAGGACACCTCCTGACCAGATGGAGATATTGACAGTGAACCTTCTACAAGGCTCAGTAGGGATATGGTGGGTTTTTACCACCCAGTCAGATGATAAATTGACCCTCACTTAGTCATAATTTTAGTAGCTTTTCCGGGAGGAGTTTTTTCTTGTGACCTTTGGTTGTGTGCACTTTCTATAGCTGCTTAACCTTAAAGAGGGTAGTATGATGGTAGCTGAGTACTCATAGAGGTTCATTGTGCTATATTTCATCTCAACATACATGGTGTAAGACCCATTCTTCAGGGATCGAGCCATTGAGAGGGGACTTGGGCCGGAGATTAGGGTATCCATGTGGTTTTTTAGTATCTAAACCAAGGTCGGGGGTAGAGAGATCCCTTCTTGTGGAGAGATTCTTGGAGGAGTAGGAACCAATAGATAGATCTACTAGTAGATCCTAAGAGGCAGAGTCTTCACCAGGTAGTAGATAGTAGACACATGGGCCCAAGTGATCCATGTCATTCAGAGACATACCCCTTGACTCTTGGTTAGTAGAGTGGGATTCCCAATATAGGGGGAGCAAGCAGGGGGGGTCAGGTAGTGCATCGAATGCGGCGAGCAGGGACACATGGAATTTGAAAGCCCAACTCATCATACAGATGACCTACAGATGGATGAGGGGTCACCAATGAAGCGACAATAGCTCATGCTAGGTGGTCCACTTTGCGGAGGATGTGGTGGAGGAGCTATCCGAGAGGTAGGCGGTGGGAAATAGTTTGAGGTGTTACAGCCACCACCCAAAAGAGGTCCACCCCGACCATATGGAGAAGTCAAACATGAGTGATCTGAGCTCCATGAAGCATCGACTTACATTCATGCACTGAAAATATGATCAGAGTTATGATCTGTGTCATCTCCACCCTAGCTACAATACATATATAAAAGGTTCTAGCCAGTCCTTCCTTTCCACGACCCTCATTCAGAGCTCGATGATTCCGATGGAGAAATTGGATGGATACTTATAGCTTTAGACTCCTATGGGAGATTAGTTGGCAATTACAAAATACTGTTGGTAGTGTGACCTCACTCTAGGAGGCAAGATATTTGGCCAGGTTCTCCTAGTAGCGGTGTCGAGGAATTATGACGTTATGATGGGAATGGGATTGTTATCTATAGTTCATGTTCAAATCAACTATTTTAGGCATACAATGCAATGTATATGTGTAGATAGGACTAGGTTTTCCTTCTCTATCAATAAGGAAACCATTGTAGTGTAGGACAAACTCTCTTAGGGGAGGGTATAACCTATCACTCAAAAGTTGGCCAGCCTCACCCCCAGTGAAGTGGATGAGAGAATTACAAGCTTCTCTATTGTGTTGGATGAGTATATGGATGTTTTTACTGATGATTTAATGGGAATAAATTCTCATTAGGATGTAGACATTTTCATCGACCTATACCCCTGGACGACAACGATATCCACATCGACTAAGAGGATGGGCCCCGCGGAGGTTCGCGAGATAAGGGTACAACTAGAGGACTTGATGGAGAAGGGTTTTGTAAAGCCTAGTGTTTCACCATTGGAAGACTCGGTGCTATTTTCCAAAAAGGGAAATAGGAGTTTGAAGTTGAGCATAGACCCTTGGTGCCTAAACTAGGATTCGGTGAAGAACAATTATCCACTACCATGAATCAATGACCTTTTCGACCAAATGAAGGGAGGGAAGCTGTTCTCAATGATAGGTCTCAGATCAGGTTATCACCATATTTGGGTATGGGATGAGGAAGTACTGAAGACAAACATTAGGTGCTGGTATGACCACTCGGAGTTCCTGGTGATTCCTTTCTGCATGAAAAATTCCCTAACAGTGTTCATGGACAACATGGACAAGATCTTCTAGCCTTACCTTGACTATTTCATTGTGGTTTTCATTGACAAAATCATAGTGTTAACAATGTCGTAGGAGGAGCATGATACACACCTAAGGATAGTCCTAGATACAATCTAAGAGTAGCAGCTTTATGGTATGCTCTCAAAGTGCCAGTTCATGATTTGGGATGTCCACTTTCTGGGACACTTCATCTCATAGGCTGGAGTTGTAGTAGATTCAGTGAAGATATAGGAATTTCTTTCTTGGGAGCTTCCTAGGAACATGATGGAGGTGTGGTTATTCTTGGGGTCAGATGGCTACTATAGGAGGTTCATTTTCGACTTCTCTAGAGTTGAATCAGCCTTATTGGAATTGACTTGGAAGAGAAAACTCTTCATGTGGATTGATAAATGTCAGCAGAGTTTATAAGAGATGAGGCAGAGACTAACTGGTTCCCTAATCTTGAGACTATCATATGAATATGTTTGGAATTTAGTTTACTAAAATTCATTATAAATCAGATAAAGCAATGTCTTGGTGCAGGAGCATGTAGTGATTGCATACAGCTCACGCTAGTAGAGGCCGCATGAGGAGAACTATGCAACCCATGACCTGGAGTTAGTTGTACTGGACTTTTTCCTTGAAGATGTCGTAGCACTACTTGATGGGTGGGATGTTTACATTTTAATCTAACCACAAGAGTCTGATGTATATATTATCCAATAAGGACCTAAACTAGAGATAGTGACGATTGATATAGATCCTCTATGACCATGTCATTGAGATAGTCTATACTCCTATGAAGGGAAATGTAGCAGCATAGGTTCTTAGTAAGAAAACTAGTTTGCAACTACTGTGTGAGGAAACATAGAATTATCCTCGATTGAGATATCCTTCATGGATGATGGTGGAGGCACTTACCTTCGTTCAATAAAAATTAATCCCCAACTCTTACTACGAGTCAGGGAGTCATGACTGGTGGATGTTGACTGTGAGGCTCGATGTGCTATGTTTTCCCCAAGATGGGTTCATTATGGATTTTGTATAGGTGGGTAGCCTATTATCCTTTTCAGATGGTGCACTATAGTCCCATTAATATTGTGGTATGAAGGTATTGAGGGAGTTCGATATTCCCCTTTTGGACTTACATCCTGGTGTGGTGAAAATGTACCCTGAACAATGAATTTAATACTGGTGGTCGAGGGTGAAGAAATTGGTGGTCAAGTTCGTTTCACAATGCCTCACATGTTCTCAACTGAAGGCCGAGCATCTAGTTCTAGTAGGCTTGTCCCATCCACTTGAGGCACCAGAGATGAAAAGAGAAAATATCTTAATAGGCTACATGATTGGGTTACCATCTATGCCTTGAGGACATGATTCTATTTGGGTGATCGTTGAACGAATCAACAAGTCGGCTCACATCATACCCATCTGAGAGCAGGGACCGGTAGGGGGATTGGGATTCCTATACATCAATGAGACCATGCAACTTCATGGGGTTCCTTCAACGATCGTCTCAAATCATGAGTCCTACTTTACATCCAAGTTGTGGAATGGATTATATGAGTCCTTTGGGATGCAACTACATTTGAGAACATATTTTCATCCCAAGATGAATGATTATATTGAGTGGACCATACTGCCCCTGGAGGACATTCTTTGTGCTTGTGTACTTGACTTTGGTCATTGTTGTGAGGACCACCAACCACTGGTGGAGTTTGAATAACCCAACATCTACCACTCCACCATTGCCATGGCAGTGTTCGAGAGATTGTATGGGTGGAATTATAGATCACCCTTTTGTTGGATAGACCTTTGGGTGTCAGCACTCATGAGTTAGAATTTTGTATGACTGAACACCGAGAAGGATCATATTCTCAAGGAATGGATGGGAACTACAGAAAGCAGGAATAATTGTTATGATAATAGTAGATGAATACCCATGGAGTTTGAGGAGGGAGACCATGTTTTCCATCAGGTCTCACCCTGACGAGGGTTACATAGATTTTGATGGGGCGACAAGCTATGTCCAAGGATCATCAGACCCTTTAAGATCCTGAGTAGAGCTGTATAGGTGTTGTCATTCATATCCCATCCCCCACAGATGCACCGGGTGCATGATGTTTTCGACGTGTTGTTGTTGAGGAGGTACGTGCATGACCCATTATATGTCATCGACTGGGGCGAGCTAAACATTGAAAATGGGGTGATGTTGGTAGAGTTCCTAGTGTAGATATAGGATCGAAAGGAGTGAGTCCTACATGTGCAATTGATTTCTCTGGTGTGAGTTCAGTGAAAACATGGTAATCTCAATTAGAAAATATGGGAGTGGGAGGCTCAAATTCGTGCTTAGTACCCCCATCTGTTGGTTTTGTTGATTTAATTTGGATTTTTGGGAATTAAATCCCAAATGTGGGGAGAATGTAGTGTCTTAGATATTTCTTGTAAAATTTTATTTATATGGTATTATTTTGAGGCCATGCACTCTGATATCACATGATTTCAAGGTTCGGAGAGCCTAGAATGGAATTCTAAACTTTTTTTAATGTATATTCAAAATATGTGTGGGAGGGGTTTTTTACATTTTGAATTAGTGATCGGATCAAAAATATGTGGAAACCATTCAATTCAGAACATTCAAATTCTCCTAGAATGGACTTAACATCGCCGGTAGGGGCCGAGAAAAGTGTTTTTCATAGATTTTGAGAAAAAAAGTAAAATAACATAAAAAGTTATTTTCTATTATTTCTCATCCATATAGAGGTGAACGACGACTTTTCTGTGTGGAGATGAAGTAGTGATGGGGAGTATTAATAAGGCTCATTAATGGCCCATGTCACACAACCTGACTATGATATATAAGGACAATAACAACGACTCTATTTTATAAATGAAACAACATAAATACATGATGTCATACTGTAACTGAAACATTGCAACAAGTTCCATTAATTATTTGGAACATTGGAGATGATAGAATTAAACCTTGGAGATTCTGTGATGAATATCTAATGGAATTCCACTCTAAAGAAGAACGATGATGAACATCAGTGAGATTTCACCGACTTCGACGAACCTTGAATAACATATCCCAAAGTGATGACATCGATGCCTTGAACTATCAAGACTAAACGTTTCAGCATAAAACATAAAATAAGAAGGAGTTTTATTTTTATTTCAATTTTCTTCCCCTCTATTCTATTTATAAAAACAAAGAATATAGATAATCCCATGAATATCTAATCCGAAATTCGTGCGTTTATGCAAAAGGGTGAATTTTCATAGTGATTTATTATTTGGTATTCAAAAAATTTCACGAAATGGATGAACTTCAATCCTTGAACCTCCCCTTGATTTAAACCTCTGACGTGGAGGGCCCGGGCTGACATGAACAAGGTAGGAGAACCTCCGTTCATGCGTTCAAGGTGTTCACATTCTCAAATTTGAGGACATTCGATTCCGGTGCCTGAGTAGGGATGGAGGAGAACCAGTAAGTTCAAAGGCATAGATGGATTGGAAAACGGACCACCATAGAAACTATGGTGGCCCATAGAAGGTTCCATAAACATGGAAGTAGTGGTGTTAAGAGGGAGGTTCCATATAGTATTATGGCAGCAGTTGAAGCGACTGTCCCTCATCGGTCATGCTGAAGGACTGCGTCACGCCTATTGGTGTGCCATAGTGGCTGGATTCGCGGCCTGAGGAGGGCACCATGTGGAGTTTGTGCCCCATGTTTGGGCAACCCAGGCAGTGCGAGCCATGGTCCATCGACCACGGCTGGAGAGGCCCTGCATCCACAGGGTTATCTGGAGCCAGACGCAGCTTGGCTGCAGTGTCCCAACCAGGCGGCGCACCACTAGTCCGCCCACATGGTGGACCAAGCTCTGGCTAGTGGGCCACACCCCTAGCACAATTGGCTTGACCGATCTCTCATGCTAGGGGGATGAATGCACTCTGGCGGTCCGAACCCACACCTAGTGGGTTGGACCCATGCCTTTCGGTTCGAGTCGAACTGGACTGGATCGGTGGGCGACATGGCAGGTTGGACCCTTGTCCATACAAGGCCAGGTCATGTGAGGCTTATTTGGCCATACCCAAAGTCTAGGACAGACCAGACTGACCCCGAACAGAACCAGGTCAGGTTGAGTTTGTCTAATTAATCTAGGGTATGTGGGACCCTTGGACCAGGTTGGTCTGGTCATTCCTACTAGGTTGGAACACATCGTGTCACAACCAGCCCCTTATTTACTTAAATGCCCGTATCCTACAAACTGTGCATCGGATTGATGGGTAATTTATCAAATTGGGTCCCTCTTGATGGGAACTATATTTTGGAATGATTTTTGATTAATTTCATGTATGTCGAGATGTGATCAATGACTTGGATATATGATCTACCATGAACGCTATGTACAGAACCGTGTGGTTAGATTATACATGAAAACTGATGAAAAAAGGCCTAGTGGGAAGTGTCTCGGTGTCACCCGACAATCCCAAGTTGGGGATCAACTCAATATTACCACGCAGACCCATGATACATGATTGCAGGATTACCTCAATTCATCCAATGTGGGAAGCGGCTCTATGTGACCCGGCAAGCCCATGGTGGGGTGCAATCCTGTATGACCTAACATACCCATGATAAAAATCAGGGATTAATACGAAAATTGTCCATGGTCAGTGGGAAGTAGCTTCTATGTGACCATGTAGGCCCACAGTAATCGATATAGGAGGAGTTCTATAGCTGTCAAGGAGTTCAATGATGTCACTGACGAAGCTACTATGACTACCCTAGAATATACATAGAATGAGATGCCTTGTGATATGTACTTTTGGTACATGCTATTATTTGAGGATTTATGTGTGGTATTTCATTTTTTTTGGGTTACCTACTCAGTTTCATGTTACTCACCCCTGTACGGTCTCCACCCATCCATGTCGTGTCCCATGAAATCGATCAATGCTTCGATTGAGACCTTGGAGGATTGGGACCCTATAGAGCCCAATGAGACCGGAGCGATCGACAACTTGATGGTGGAATTGGTAGCCTACGACCATGTGTGGCCTAGTAAGACTGAGTAGATAGGATAGAATACTTTGGTTATTATTATCCTCGCTAATCCAATAATCGGGTTGAGTTTTCCATGGATAGCCATTAGATCCCCATTGTGTACGTTTTTTAGTTCTTTTTGTTGGGTTTGTATTCTACCCCACTGGATTTTAGCTATAATATGTACGCAATTTGGTTTTAGTATACTTATTTTCTCTTTTCAGTTTGTTGGTATGTGGCTGGGAAAGTCTTTATGTACCGGTACTCAGGTAAATGCCTCGCACATGTTGGTTGATGCCTTCGGCGCTAGTCCCCAACCTCTGGACTTTGGGAGCAGGCTTGGGGTAGTCACGACATCGGCCTTGGGGTACTGGTCATGAAATTTTCTAATTGGTATTATGATTCAAATGATTCAAATTTGTATCTGTCACATTATAGTGTTTAAATATTATTTTCCTCGAGAATTTTTAAATGATATTTCAATGGCATTTCCATTTATCAACTTCGACATCCAATATTTTTAATTAACCTCCATATCATAATTATTGATAAAACATTATATTTTATTCAGTATGGATATTTTAAAATTAATTAATTTTATTAATTAATTTGTTTACTAAATATGAGGAATTATTTGGAGAGGTAATGACATGTGGGGAATTGAATTTATAAAGCCCCTCAATACATAAAAATGTTCTCATGAGACAAATAAGTCTTTCAAATTAAAACATTTTCTGGCCATATTTTTTAATCATCAGGTAAAGGCCTTGATAGTTAATGTTTTTATATTTCTCATACATTGAATCCAATTTTTATGAATTTACTTCATTAATATAATTATTATTATCATTATTATATCTGAGAATTTTGTAGGATAAAATCATTGTATTATTTTCATCCTCAATAAATTTTTTTAATGGAAAGTGTTTTCATTTTATTTTTTTTACATATTGATTATGAGTTTTCCAATTATTTGATAGTTATGGGATCTCAATTATTAAATATTTTTTGTTTATTTGTTCTTATTGAATCATTATTACTACAGTTGTACTCCTGCTTACTGAGAATATAATCTCACCCATATTATGTTTCATTTTCATACGAAATGGAGAGGTTTCATTTATATGTGTTTAAAATATGTTCATATTTTATTTTTGTTACAATTTATTTCATTTCCCTACATAATATGGGTATCAAGTATGTAATCAATTTTTCCAAATCTACTAAATTATTCATTAATTTAGACATTGAATTTTGAATCCATGCCAATGTAATAAATTGATGAATCCTCTTAGAGGTTTCTCAGGTTGGGTCATTATAATCATCATCAAAAATAATTTCAGGATAATCACATGATGAGAATCCACCTACTTATAAGAGATATTTACCCTTATGTCAAACTCTATGGGTTTTGAAAAACTCTATCACACATGGAATACATGTCACCTCAATCCATTAATGTCGACTTATCATTCACAGGACTCGCTATATTAAAAATATAGTAGATAAATTTTTAATTAATGAAAGGTCACACAGTCATGTAATATATGACCTTTTTACATTAAAAAAACATCTTATAATCATGAAACTCAGTAATGTTTTATTTCACCGTTCAAAAATCATTCATGAGTCATTCTTTTTAGAATCATCAAACCTTCATGAAAACATATTTTGGATAATTTATTACATTTTCCATAAAATCATGAAGAAATCCCCAAAATAAGTCATTCAATAAATTTGTTCCATCACCCAAATATTGGACACCAAAAAATTTGGAAAACAGTAGGAATAATCCCCATCATAAACAATGAAGACACATTTACCAAAATGTAACTTGGTTTTCGTTGTAATAAATCAACCCAGTGTGGATAGAAAACAAACAAAAAAATAATAATTTTCTAGAAATGAAAACCCTTAGTACCAATAATTTCTCCCATTAGGTTTCTTGAAACCATTAGAGAAACCAAGAGTGTCAAGAGTGAATTTCATTCCTTAAGATACCACTGTCCTTTTATTCAAACATTTCTTAAAAAACTACCTTCCAATGAATTTAACCATTCTACCCCATTATAAAAAAACCAAAATATACAATTTTTCACATAGTTCTCAAGAAAAATGACCCCACTATCGTATCTCCCCCTAATACCTTCATCCAATCCAAAACAATTTTCAATTTAAAAAATAAGGAGATGGGTGTTATGATAGAAAAGGAATGAAATGTAAAACCTCATTAAATGAACAAAATGATATAATGAAAACTGGGAATTATGTCCTTTTCTATTTTAGAGGACACGTAGTGACCAAATCGGTTCATGTTGGGTTCCCAATTTTTTCTATGGAAAAGAAAAAACCATAATTCATTTATTTGATGAATAGAATGGTTTAACGAGAACCAATAAGTCTGTCTTCATTGTATTGTGATGGAAATTCCATGGTCAAATCAGTTCATATCATGTTCACCAGTTGTGTTTCATCATGAAATGATGTGGATGTGATCCATATGACTTTTTGGTAATGGAGTTTCAATGACTTTCACAATCAATGACATCAAGATTACCATTTTCAAGTGTTTCATAGAAAATATCAATTTTTCCCACATCCAAAACTAGGTACATACCTATTTTAAAAATGAATTTTGTTAGTTGGGTATTCAGACCCAATCAAACTATGTAACACCCAATGGACAAGGAGAAGGGAGTTCTGACACATCAATGCCTTTTGGGGAGGATATTTCTTACTCTAGGATTCTCTTGTAGATTTATGGTATTTTTTGTAAATATATTCCTACTCTCAATATAGAACCTGTTACCATAATATAATGATCATGGGTTAAACAATTTATTGAATAAAAGAAAGATCTGATTTGTAAATCCATCTATACGTATCTGAGGTTCATCATCCATTTCTTAATAATGGGATGTTCATTATGTGATGAAGTTGTATAACCACATATATAACAATTTGATTCACTATTTAAAGGTTGTTAATATTCCATAAAGGGGATTAAGATGTTATGATGTGTCATAAAAATCATGGTTATTATAGGAATAAAAACACAAATTGTTTGTTAAAACCCATACATTTTAACAGAATATGGAGAGGACATATGTCCAGGCACATAAGGACTGGATAATAAAGCTATAGTCTCAAGGATACATCATATGTATCCTAGTTATAGAAGGAATTAGAGTTATCATTGATTAATTGGTTTCCTAGTCCACTAATGTATGTGTTATAATGGGCATCCCATAATCCTAATTGGATTCTAATGGCTAAAATAGTGGAGACATGAGAAAACCTACATAAAATTGGATGCATATTTTTTGTCATTCTTTGGGAAGGAATTGTAACTCCTTGACCTCAGTTTTCGACAGCCGATGCATTATTTATAACATTTTCATAATTAAAAGAAAATAATATTTTGATCGAACGAATTGGTTTATTAGTTTTGTAAAAATAGATATATACATTACTTCAACATTAAAATTTGATGTAAAATACAATACGAAAATTCCCTTAATAAAATCCAATACACCAAGGTTACCCCTCCAGGTAATTAATAATTTACTCCTTTACATCCTGGGAAAATGAACCATATGAAAGGGCTAATATCATATTTTTAATAAGGGTAATCCATACATCATAATATATCATAATCAAAAAAATTAATCATGGTGAATAACTTAGAACACATTCCTTGCAAAATGAACTTGAGTATAATATGGCAAGAATAAGGGCCTAATAAATAATGTCATAATAAAGAATAATAATTGGAAATATACCAGTGAAATAAACTAATGGACTATCAATGACATGTTTCATAATTAGGTAAATACTTACATTTAGAAATTATGAAATATACCATTAAGGCCTCAGCCACGACATCTGAAAACGATTAAAGCCTCATCAAAATCCATATTTGAATTTGGGAAAGCACTCATCCAAGTACCTATATGTTTGTCTCATGAGACTAATCGATGCATCGAGAGGCTATAGAGGGGCCCACTCATCACATATTATTTTCAATTCATTCAACATATTAATGGAGATAAATATAAAAAATATAAACTTTCATATTGAATATAACATATGAAATGTATATAACATTCCCCAAACATAAACACTTTCCATTTGGAGTAATATGGTGAATGGTTTCTAAATAGAACATCCATAATGAAACTGATAAAAAACCATTAAATACAATATGGTAGATGATATCATAATATACTAGCCCCAATTATATATAAGATTCAATAAGATGTTGAAATAGATACAATTACTCTTAGAAAAACATTGAGTAATTATTGGGATAAATACACTTTTACATTCAAATAAAGATATGTTTTTGAAAATTATTTTTATAAAACCTTAATTGATATAATATAGTTTTCTTAGACAAAAATGAGTGATTTTTGAAAAATAATGGTGTATAAAATAGATTATAGAGTATAACTAAACATAGGTATGAATATGAGAAGTTCCATTGAAACAGACTTGTATTTGGGGAAGAATTTTTGAAAGAACCTTTTAAAGAAAGAACATTACCATAAAAGAATGATAGATTATAGTTGGTACCCATATATAAAAAATTACCAAAAATTTAATTAGTATTAAATATGAATAAATAATATTTTCATTGTGCTAATTAGAGGATAAGAGTAACCTAGATGAAAATGAAGGATTGGGTAGAAAATCCTTACCTTATGTCTGAATGTATTCCACACATGACCGTAATGTCCTTGATAATCAAATTAAATATATAAATTAATTAATTGATAACATGGTATAAATATATTTTATTCATTAATGTTTTATTAATATTATTTATGTCTTTATTTCTATGTTATAATATAGAATTCTATTGTTATAGAGTGTTAATTTCCTTGATTTCATGATCTGTTCACTTAATTATAAGATTACAGAAGTTCATTCAAAATGGGATTTATAGTCTATAATTGATTTTATATGAAATTAGTTATTATACATAAGGTTAAATTATTGTATAATTCATTTCAATATTTTTGGTGAGGTTGAATCATTAGATAAAACATTTTGGAAAATTGCTTGGATTATTTTGATCGGTTTCACTCACAAAGAGCGTGTTTGGATTTATTATTTCACATCATGTGTGTATGATGATTCCATAAAATAAAATAAGATAAAATAAATATTTTTGTAATTGGTTCGAATATTAAATGTTTTCATGAGAATCCATGAATACAGTAATAGAAATTGAAAACATATCATCCTTGAATGCCATTATTTAACACATCTGAGATGGTGTTTTCATTTTTTTTAATCAAGGGAAAAAGAGACATTATGATGAATTATTCCATTATCATAACTAAATTAAATTATTTTAGTTATACATGTGTTATCATAACTTTAGTATGAGGGTATTTTTGGAGATAAAAAAATAAACTTGAAATAAATAGAGAAGTTTATAAATCCCTTACAAAAACGCGGAAGCCAAACAACGTCACATTAAAATTCATAATAAATGTTAATGAGATAAAAAAGTGGTATCTATTAATTTTTAGATATTATGAAATATGTTGGTGATATGGAATGTTGTCTCCCAACATAAACCAATGAAAATAAATAAGGAATAATATTAAATGAGTGCTTGAAAAATGGAATAGGGGTAGATTCACTAATCATTTAGAGTAACTTCTAAAACCATATCTTTGGGACCTTAGGGGACTGAGGATGACTGTTTAGGACTTGTAATGAATGAAATAAAATATATTAAATGACTATGAATTTTTAATGAGAGGAATGGAATATATGGGTGGGTATTTATAGCTATACTGAGGGAATATTTTATTAATTTCTGAAGGCACCTCAGCAGTGGTATATGAAAAACTATGAACTTTCCCATGGTATTTTCCAATGGTATTGGACAATGTGGATAAATTATATAATATTTTCATTCACATAGGTCTACCATAATTTTATATTAATTATTACATCATTATGATGTCATTAAACACACAAAAATCCTCAACTATATTTTTACTTTTCAAAAAAATCCAATATATTTTATAAAATCTTCCTAAAATTAATGTAACCAAATATTGATGTTCCGAAATTGAAAATGAAATTTTTGTTATCATAATTTTATTATAAATTATTAAATTATTACTTTTATCAATGAAAAGAAGTATTTATTAAAAATAATAGTGTACATTAAATTCATAGAAAAATTTTCAACACATAAAAAAAATTAAATTACATTAACATTTGTAACTATAGAAGATAGTTTAGATAGTAATATTTCATTATAATAAACATTAATAAAACTTTAGTTTTATATAATAATGCAGATCTCATTGAAATCTACAATTTTTACTTGAAAAATCAATTTACCAAATTAGTCATTTTTTCATGAAAAAACTATAATCAAAATAATAATTATGGAAAAATAATCTTATTTATACTTTCTTAGGTGAGGTTACTATCCAATTGGTAGTATTACTATTCATATGGTTATGTTACCATTCATAAGGGTATGATAATATACACCAAAAAGGAATGTTGATCCTATCAGACTCTATATATTATACTAAATGCAAATGTGTATGTCTGTTTTATGAAATTATAATCAGAAAAGTGGAGAAATTTTATCTAAAAACCAGATTATAACTATCTCCTATAATTATATTATTGTTTTTTTCCATAGAGTCAGTGTTTCCATCATTCAATATTAAATGTATTTTTAAATCCTCAGAGAGTTATATCCCCCCCAAATAATTTTTTAATCAAATTTACCGAATTGATACCTCATAAATTGATTTGGGTAGTTCATCATCACATGATCCTTAGGCTCCCACATCACCGCTTCAATTTTATGAGTTTTAAAAAGAACCATTACCAGCTATGTCATATTATTTCTCAACACTTGTTCTTTAGTGTCCAGAATATGGATATGATCTTAATTATAAGATAAATTAGGTTCCAATTCAATGTCTTTAGAAGTGAGGACTTGCATTGGGTTTGGAATGTAATTTCTCAATAATGAGACAAGGAACTGATTGTGTACCATATAAGGGCTTGGCTCCATTGTTAAATTATCATCCACAACTCCAATTCTCTCTATAATTTACAAAGGGCATGTGTACCTTGAGATTTTTTCTCTTTATTTCCAAATATTATAACACCCTTCCATGTAGATAATTTCATGAAAATATTATATCCCTCTTGAAATTTAAAATCTATTCTTCTCTTATCATTGTTGATCTTCTCCCTACTTTGAGGTGGTATGATATGAGTTTGTATAGTCATTACCTTTGTTGTTGTTTCCTCCACATTCTTTGGACCCATAAGCTTCCTTTCACCAACTCCATCCCAACATGTGGGTGTACGACATCTCTTTCTATATAAAACATCATATGGTTCCATTTGAATCCTATAATGGAATCAGTTATTATAGGAAAACTCCAAAAAAAATATAAATACAAATCCCGCATATCATAAAATTCAAGCGATCAGGATATCAACATGTCTTCACATGTTGGGATCATCCTTTCTCACTACCCATCAGTTTGGTGGAAATAAATAGTAATAAAACAAAGATCAGTTTCCAAAGCATTATGTAGACTTTTCAAAAATTTCGATGTAAATTGAGGTTCATGATCAAACACTTTTGAAAGTGGTTCTCTATGAAGTCTTACAACATCATTTATATAGAGTTGTGCAAGGTTCTCATGTGCAAAATCCTTCCTCATAGTGTGTAAATTTGTATATTTCTTAAGTAGATCAATAATTACCCATTTAATATCATTACTTCTTAGAGTTTTGGGTAATTGAGTGAAAAATTCCATTGTAACATCATCCCATTTCCATATAAGAATATATAGTGGTTTTAGGACTCGACCAAGATGTTTTCCTTCATCCTTCACTTGTTGATAGACTAATTGTATTGATACATAATCATCAATTTCCCTCTTTGTGTTATCCTAGAAGTAATATTCCTTAAAGTATCTATATATCATATTGATTCTAGGATTTATAAAAGAATTTGATCTATGAGCATCATCCAATTACACATTTTTAGCTCGAGTACAATAGGAACACAAAACCTCTTGCCAAATTTATAATTCCATCTTCATATATGAAGTCTTCCTAAATCCCATCCTTCAAATAATTAATTTTCATTTTAATATTCTTTTCATCTGGATGAGAACATTTAATATTTTATAATGATGATATTTTGGAAACCAATTAGATATGTAATAATCTTTCACCTTATTTAATGATTCCCATATTCATCCTCACTATATCTATATACATATGATCCATGTCAATTTTCAAACTTTTGAACAACAGGATCATTCCTACTCAATACATCAACTACCTCATTTTCTTTTCTAGTTAGGTAGTGTATGGAACTATTAAAACCTTTAGTAGCTCAATCAATCCCCTTTACATAATGTTGAGTTCATTATTGGGAATATGTATTTCCAAATCTTGTTATTAGTATATATCTCACATCTTTCAGAATATAGATAATGTATCCACATATATTGAGAAAATATAATATCTTATAACTCAATATCATTAGTTAGATAGTTATGTACATGAATTTTTAACTACCATGATGCATAGGCAATGACAGTACCATTCTACATTAGTACATAACCAAGTCCTTTCTTCGATGCATCTCTGAAGATCATAAATCCAACATTTTTATATGGTAGAGTCATGATCTAACAATTCACTAATAACATCTTCAATTCATAAAAACATTATTCAAATTATTTTTTCCATAATAATAACCCCTTTATGAGTAATCAAGGTTAACAGGTCAGATAATCCAATGATGTTCATGATGAAGTGCTGATAATAACCTGCTAAACCAATTAAACTACCTACCTCAATTATTTTTGTTGGAGTAGGCCATTCCTAAACTATCTTTGTATTTCTTGGATAAACTAATACTCCATCCATAGAGATAATATAGCCACAAAATAAATAGATTGAATCCATAATTAACATTTGATAAAAAATTTACATAACTCGTTCCTTCTTTGAATAGTCAGTATAATGCGCATGTGATTCTCATGATCGTCATAGATTTTGGAGAATACAAATATATCATCAATAAATAAAACAACAAGGTCATCAATATATTCTTTAAAAATTATATTCATTATATCCATGAAAACATAGGGAGAATTAGTCACTCCAAAATGAATTACTATATACAAGTAATGCCCATATGTGGTTTGAAATTCTGTATTTGGAATATCATCCTTCCACACAGGAAACAAATGATATACTTATTGAAGGTCCACCTTTGAAAACTTTTTGGGATCTGTGATGCTGATCAAATCAATCATCAATGCAGGGATGGGGAAACTTGTTCATTATTATAATAATGTTGATCTCCCTATAGGCAATTCATAACCTCATGGATAAAAATTTCTTCATAATGAGAAGAACATGAGCTCCATATAGAGAAACACAAGGTTGAATAAATCCTTTATCACTAAATTCATCTACTTGTTTCTATAGTTATAATAATTCCATAGTTCCCATTCTATATGTAATATTTGATATGGTCTTTGAACTAGGAATTAAATCAATAGATAACTCAACATCCCACTCTAGAGGGTGTCCTAGTAAATCCTCTGAAAAAAGCATTAATATTTTCTTTCAAAATATGAACATTCTCAATTTGAATATTTCTTTCCAAACCCACTGATAGCATTTTCTCATCCTCACCAGGAATTGATTATGTAGATCTACTAAGGGTGGATGTAGTTAAGAATTAGATGATGAAGTTTCTAACCAAACAACAAGAGATTATATATCATTCTAAAAAATTATAACTTCCTTAATCTAGTAATAGAAATTCACAATATAATTTGAAATCCAATCCATTTGAAGGATTATATAAGAGTCAATAATGGGAATGATGATAAGTTTAGAAACTAAGTAAGGTTTATGTGTCATAAGGGGGATTGATCAACACATGATTGTTGTATGGATACATCCCTTGCGTGTTTTGACTACCAACACCTTTATTAAATTAAATTGGAAATATATAATTTTCATTAAAAAATGGGATTATATAAAATAATGTGATGATCCAAAATCAAATAATGCAGGGCTATCTTTGGGGAAAAGATTAATGTACATACCACCACATCATTATGAATGTCAATCTCTACAGATATGATCACACAAGATTGGGCTAGATCCCTTGGCCTTATCTAAGGCGTGTTTCCTTTATTCTGTGTACAATCATTAGCATATTTCCCCATATCCATATAATTATATAATTATCCCTTGATAGCTTATTTTTTCCATTCCAATATATTGTATGATAGAATTTCTGTCCACTATAGTAGATAATTTATTTTCATTATACGAAGGATCGTGGGTGTCTCCATCAACAAGTATCAAATGTTTGGAAATTCCCATTTATATTCTTCCCTTTATCCATTCTATCATTGGAAACCCTCTACTTCTCTTGTTTTCTATTAATGTCATAAAACCTAGAACTGTTTCTCTATCTTGATAGAACATGAGAAAATGAATTCATATGATGTGAAATATTGGGAGACTAGTGCCCTTCAGTGGAATGGTTCTAAACCATCATAGAATTTTTCAATCATTCTCCATATATAATGTATATATTCAGAATCATTCCATGATAACCTTGTCAATTTGGCATCATACATTGCAATATTTTCATCCTCTTTATTTCATAGACTCATGAATTTCCTCTCTAAATCTTCCCGTTATTCCAGAGGAAAATATTTATCTAGTAAAAATTTCTTTAAAATACCTCCATTATATTTGTTCTATTTCTTATATTTCTTCCTCTGTCTTTTTTTTAAATTAATGATCAATAATGATCAGTATCTTCTGATATATGAAAAACCACCTAGACATACTTATCTCTTTCATTAAATCCTTAAGTGAGAAATATATTCTCTAAATAACTTATCCACTACTCCACTATGAATGGGTCTATAGTCCCATTAAATGATGGAGGTTGTTGTTGCATATACTAGTCTAACATTGCTCCTCCACATTGTGGATCAGGATTCACCATGTGGGTGAGGTTATTGTTCATAAACTGAGTTTTTTTCCCATTATAGTTATAATTTTCC
This sequence comes from Viscum album, assembly GCA_963277665.1. Lineage (NCBI taxonomy): Eukaryota > Viridiplantae > Streptophyta > Magnoliopsida > Santalales > Viscaceae > Viscum > Viscum album. The sequence goes on from OY728128.1 coordinate 1,373,572,046, forward strand.
CATCACTTGTCGTAGCTCTAGTACCAATATCATTATCTTGAATAGAAGAGAAATCCCTATATGGGATATGTGTGTTGGTATAGTTTCCATTCCTTCCACTAGGTGTCATTTCTAAATAATTTAACACACTTTATTAGGTTTTGAATAATAATTTATAGGCTCAACTTGGAAAATAATTAACAAAATTTAAATCCAACTCATAACTAATCACATAATCATAAAAATAATTTCATATGGGAATAAATTACATTTAAATGCTTCATAATGGCATGTAACCAAAAGGGAAATTATTCTAAAAATATCCCCTAGGTGTGCCAAATTAGGAGCGCTGTTAGGACCATTTTCATGTACCATGTTTCCTTATTTCAAGCCCAAAACACCTTGTCATATTTGTTACTCCTAGGTACACATGTCCCAGAACTACGTCCACATGTAGTATCCAAAAATGGATGTATTTTCTAGGAAGATCTAAATAATATATTCCTTACTAAAATTCTATTTTGTACTTGTATTCTTATCCTTAATGTCTATCATTGGGTTTTGTTCCCTAATCTAAATTTTATAAATATAGTTTCTAAAATTTTTAATAAACTTCCTATGATACCCACTATAACACCCCCACCCTTGTTGTTTGGAGCCGTGGATTATTTATAACATTGGCATAGTTAGAAGAATGTATTATCCTGAATGAAAAAAAATTACATTAGTAGTTTTGGAAAACCATATACATACATATGTTCAACATTACATCTTGAAATGAATTAGAATATAGAAATTCCTTTGAAAACATCAATAGCACCTAGGTTACCCCTACAGGTCATTCATAATTTACTTATTCAAATCATGGGGAGAAAACATAAAAATGGGTGAGCTTGGATTCTCAGTATGGGTAAAAAACACATTAGAAGATATCATAATCATAAAAATTTTATGTGGTGAACAACGAGAACCACATGCCCTCAAAAATGAACTTGAACAACATATGGGAGGAATAAGGGATAAAAAAATAATGCCATCGTAAATCCTAATCATGGTTATTCTACATAACGAATATATTCATGGACTATGATTAATTGTTTCATAATGATGGAAATACATAATGGAAGACATTATAAAACATATCAGCAATGCCTTAGCTAATACATCTAAAAATGATTAAGCCCTCAGCCAAAACTATATCTGAAAATGGGACATAAATTGGCCAAGTAATTATATATTTGTATCATGAGACCTAGTAATGAATCGAGGGTCTATAACAATACCCAACCCAAATTTATTATGTCTAATTCATTCCTCATACAAATGGGCATAAACATAAAAAATATATACATTCACATTGAAACTAACATATGAAATGTAAATAACATTCCCCAAACCTAAATACTAAAAATTTAGATTAAGATGGTGAATGGTTTCAAGATCTAAAATACACAATCAAACTAATCATAAACCATTAAATAGAATATGGTATATTATATCATAAATTATTATTCTCAATTATACATAATATTCAAAAATATTTTTGAAATGGATAATATTATTCTTATAAAATCATCGAGTAATTCTTGAGATAAATAATTATTTACATTGAAAAGAAAATTTCTTTTGGAAATATATTTTTATAAACCCAGAAGTGATATTATCTAGTTTTTGAAAAATAAAATGGGTTATTTTATAAAAATAATGGTGGATAAAAACAGATTATAGATGGTTCTTGAATGAGGGTATAAATTAGAGAAGTTCCCTTGAAATGAGCTTGTATTTCGAAAATAATTCCTCAATAATCCTTTTAAAGAATGTAACTACCCATAAAATAAAGAAGTATTATGGTTGGCACAAATATATAGAGCATTTACCTAGAATTTATGAGTAGTACATAAGAATAAATAATAATTTCATTATAGTAAGTAGTGTATAAGAGTAACTTGAATGAAAAATGTGGTTTGAGTAGAAAATCCTTACCTGAGCTATGAATGTGTTCTCCAAGTGACCTTAATTTAAAAAATAATATAATTAAATCTCTTAATTAACTAATTAAAAAAATTATCTATATAGATTTGAATCTATAATTTTTATTATATTTATTTATAAAGTTATTGATAAGTTATATGATTGAATTCCATCAGTTTGAAGTGCTCGTTTCCATGATTTCATGATCGGTTCAGATGATTATATGAGAATGGATGTTCATGAAAATGACAATAGTAGTCTATAATTGAATTTACCTATTATAAATGATCATTAATAAGTTAAAATTTTTATATATCTCATTTGGATATTTTGGGTTGGGATGAGTCATTAGTTAAAATTTAAATCATAACTGGTTGGATTATCTTGTGTGGTTTCATTCGAAATGAGTTTTTTTCATTTATTATTTCACTTAATGTTTCAATTAGGATTATAGAAAATTAGAAAGATAAAATAAAAAAATTATGATCCCATTCAACCATAAAAAGGGTTTCATGTTCGTCTATGAAGACAATAATAGAAATTGAAAAACCATCATCTTTTAATGTGACAAATTAACACATTTAAAATGGTGTTTTCAATTGTTTTGTATAAAATGTGGGGAAATGGGAGATGATGATGATTTATTTCAGTAGAATAATAAAATTATAATATATTTAAGGTACTATAGTCATAATTCCTTTATAATTAGGGGAGTTGAGGTGAGAAAAAAAGTAACATGAAAGCAAAAGAGAAGTTGATAAATCCCTTATGAAAATTCGGAAGCCTAACAACATCACTTAAAAATTCAAAAAAATATGTTGATGTGAGAAAAGGGGGTCTCTGGTCAATTATTCAGAATATTAATGGAATGGGGGATATGTAATTATATATCCAAAAATAATAAAATGGAAATTAAAAAGGAACCCCATAGAGTAAGTCCTTAGAAATGATGGTCGGGACCTTGGGGGCACGATGAACCTTTGGTAGGACTCCAAGGGATGTAAAACAACCATATCTTTGAGAATTATGAATTTGGAATGAATGGAATGGAATAAATGGGTGGGTATTTATAGCCAATGTGAGGGAATTTTTTATTAATTTTCGAGGACACCTCCTCAGTGGTATATGAAAGACCATGGGCTTGACCATGGTATTGGACACTTGGGACACCCCATATAATATTTTAATGTACAAATTTTAACCCAAATTCAATATTAATTATTACATCATTATGATTTCCTTAAAAATACTGAAATTTCATAAATGTATTTTTAATTTTCACAAAAAAAATTATTTTATAAAAATCACATCAATTCAACATAACCTAATACTGACTTTCTAAATTAAAAAATGATATTTATTTTATCCTTATCACATTATAAATATGAAAATTTAAAATTTTATCAATGAAAATTCTTTTTTAATAAAAAAAATTGCTGACATAAAATGCATAGTAAAATTGTTGACACTCAAAAAACAAAACTTGCAACAGAAATGATGGAACAACAATTTTATTTATAATTTCATATTTGAGGTTTTTGTTCCATTTTTCATAAATCTATTTATAAGGGCATGTAAATATTCATAAGGTTAAATTACTATTCACCAAAAATAAAATTTGATCATATTGGACACTAAATATCTTACTGAACACAATCGTGTATGTCCGTTTTTTAAAATTGAAATCCCTTAATCTAAAAAATTAAATCTAACGACCATGTTATAACTCTATCCTATAAATATGAAAGTTTTTATTTCTCATAGATTCATTTTTCATGAATTTTAATTAAATTTCTTTGTAAATCCTCAGGGTGTTACATACTACTTAGATACCCAAGTTGTTAAAGGAATCAGAGTTATCATAACTCACTCACGCCCATTGTTCCTGTCCTAAGTTAGATACCCATTTGTAGAGGAACTTATATCGTGCCACTCATCAAGGATTTAACAGCAAGGATTCCATTGATGGCGGAGATTAACGATGTTAATGATATGAATACTTCATCTTCATAAGATCGCATGAGCCATGATCAATGTGTAAAATAGGTAATGAAAGTAATTAGCCTCACTTAATATGGATGTGGGACATATGTGGTGGGAAAGTCTTTGGGATGTTTAACTGGGAGCTCAGTCCTTTGAAAGGAATCTTACATATTCTGGAAATAGAAAGAATTTGGTTTATTATATTTTAGTTTGATTCTCAGTCTACTATTGGATGAGATCGAATGATCAGCCCATGGGAATTATAGAGTGTCGATGGTTGAAATGTCGAAGACATAGAGGGAATTAAAATGAGGTGGGTTTATCCTTGGAAAAAATGATGTAATCCACACATAATAGTTGTGGTAGGTATTATAGTCCTCATATTTAAATTTATTAGAGCTTACATAATAATGAATCTCTTACTTGCATAGCATTTTACATTATATTGATGGTTAAGGATTACACACTGAAATTGCCCACATCTTTGACGATAATTATGATGCAAAAGATATGGTCATTGAAACTCCATTAGCCCATGTCAGCTATTATCTGGATGAGAAATTTGGGATAGGAAATGAACATTCTCACTACTTATAGATTATATACTTAAGCACATAGAGAACTGTTTAGAGGATTAATATTTAACTCATTACTCATAACAGTTTCTTACATATACTGGTTATTGATGTAATCATATACATTATAGTTATTTTGGTTAGAGAATACACATTAATATTTACCTTCTAATCAGGGCATTGAAATCAGGGTTGGAAAAGGTTATCAAATCCCAGTATTCCCATTTTTCATGGCCTACATACGTACCTAACATGATAGAATTCCTACATCACATGCCTTGATTGACTGCTTGACATTTTAGAGGATGTCCCGAAATGCTATGTTATATTTTTTCATGTACAAATCTAATTGTATAATTTTTTTGACTTGTCTATGGGATGATACATATCTTGGATGGTATATATGAGGGTCATCGCATGAATAATGATGAATTTTCCAAGGTACATCATGAGACATCGCAAGATAATCATGGAATCCTTCATATCATCCTTGATGACATCTCGAGAGGGAATCTCATGATCTAACTAACTTTCCCATGTTTCATCATGAACGTTTGATGATACATTTGGAGGAAATCAATAATTTCAATACGACGTGTCTAGAGGGTGACTCATAATCTAGGATGATATGTCTGGTGGACATTGTGGTAATTGGTCAGCATGCTCAATGGGAATCATAAGAGCCAATAGACTTGTCAAGGTGCTACCTTGATACTCAACTGACTTGTACTAGTTCCCCCATATGAGTTTTGGGACATGTCTGAAGGACATCACAATGATTAGTTTAAAAGATCATAGGGATTCCCATGAATAGGGTTTAATGAATGTTGGGAAATCTGTGACTTTCTTTGACATGTCCACATGACATCACAAGATCCAAATAGTATTCCAAAGTAGTGTTTCATGATCTAGGTGACATGTCCTGGGGATGTCTCCAGTCTAGGGTGGTCCACATAAAACACATCAGGATCGTCAGATATTTTCATTTCATAACTATCACATCATTAATCCTTTGTTCTAACATTTTATTGAAAATTCATTATATTTATTCAATGTTGTCTTTTTTAAGTCACTCGTGATTTAAGAGATGTGTGGGATGTTGTTTTCATTCCAACAAGATGTACATCAAATGATATATATATGTGATCACATGAAGTGTATATGCATGTTTCATGATTTATATTGTTGTTCACCAGTATCGTACCTGATGAAAATATTATGTGATCCCAATGCCAATATCTTTGAGAAATCCACTATGTCTTAGATGTTAGGTTTTATATATTGTTTGTATGTTATCTGATGTTAGTGGTCCATTTTTTTGAGATATGAATTTATAATTTCTCCAACCTAGTTATTCACCACTGGGTATAGAACATATCTCACAAATCCCAATACATTTTGTGTCATGTACTCTATGAGTTCCTATCATAAATCTTTCTAGGGGATTTGCATGATTTTAGGTGATAGTGGTATCAACCCATTAATGCCTCCTTTATTGAATTATTTCCAACTAATGGGGTGTTTTTTAGTCATATATATATTCCTAAGGACTTCCATATTGTCATATTGACATATCGAATGGCCTTCATGAGATCATGGTTGATGTCATTAGTCCATCATGTGATCTTAGGTGACTTGTCTAGAAACCATCATGAGATAAATATGACTTATCAGTGGGTCATTGTGTAATCAGGCCAACATGTGATGGGTCTTGTAAGCTAATTCTATGGATAACATTGGTGTATCGCATGAGTTTTATTATCATGATATGCTTCGATCATTACACTCTTTATGTGTGTTGTTTATATTATAATGGTTGGTGATCTCATTAGGATGTATGGGTGTTGTCAAATACAATAAATCTACACAATCATGATGATTCATGGGATCAACAAAGGGGATTTGTTTAAATTCCTGAGAGTTTCATGGAAAAATCCATCTATTTGTGATTATAGAGACAAAATGGAGAGCAAGAGGTCTCCTTGACATACCTAGTTCCCTTTTTTGTGATCTTTATGACATGCAACAAGACTTTCATGAGATGATGTGGAAATCTCACTCTGTACTTGGAGTGTCTTGTGAATCACCAAGTTTGCATGACATATTGTTTTTGAATGCATGACTTCTACATTTTTATTTCCTAAATTTACTTTACAATGTCTAGGGGTCTTGGGAGTTTGATTTAATGTTCTCAAGGACTATCATTCTCACCATATGTGTTGTGTCTCCTAAATTAAATCACCATAAGAGTACTTAGCCTTTGGGATATTTTTCTCCCATTTTTTACTGACTTTCAAATTGATTGATAGGTGTCTGATAGTTACAATGACATGTGACAAGTGGGATATTACTTGGATACTCTTGTGAGATCAGAGATTTCATGGGTAACCTTTCAAGGGAAGAAGGACTCATCAGAAATGAAATAAAGGGATCTTATATAGGCTATGTGAATTTCGTGACCATCCCCATGTTCCTATATTAGTCATGTAATCACATGTCTCCTGGGGGTTCACATGATTCATGTGATCAGGTCCTACATTATCTTATTTTTGTTCTGTGTGAAAAATAATACCCATATTCATGTATTTTTTTCATTTTAGGATATTCTGATGCTCGTTTGCTGGATGTAAAAAAATTCCACCCTTATGAGAGATGTATTCATAAAAAAGGTACTAGTTCTAAGGAAGGTACTTTCCCGCCTGTGACATTATTGTTTTCACTAAATGGTGTCTTGGGTGAATCGTTGTATTCTTGATGAATTTTGATATTCTCTGGGATGCACTATAAATAAAGGAGAAGAGATGTTTCCATTCAACAACTACTCCATTATCTAGATCACGTGCACCCTAATTCCTTCACATGAAATTATCATTTGACCTCCTACTAGATATGATCAATAGACCTCACAGTGAGCCCATTTCATGAGAACTATTTTAGAAGACATCATTTTCTCTGGTTCCTTATGAACCCAACCATGGACAATACTTTAGTAATTGATTGAAATTTTGTTGTGGGGATGTACAATAATTTTTATTCCATCACAGAATATGTTGCACGGATCATGTGATCCGTTAAATGTTGTGTGGCTTGAATGACTATATCAGAGTCATTAGATTTCATGTCTTTAAGGGTTCAATGAGTAGTATAGTTCCTTGGAGGTTTACAATGCCATCAAGAACTTCAAGAGTAAGGAAATTTCTAAGCACATTATATGATTCATGAACACCTTGGTAATTCATTTAATGTGCATGATTCACCCATTATTTAATGTTTTCCACTTTACAATAATTTATTTTATATGTCTATCATATTCTAGTTACTTTTGTTCAGATGGATTTTTGATCTTGATATGGTTCCTTTAATGAAGTTAATCAATGTTCCATGATCTTTAGTAATTGAAATGTTTCTCCTAATACCATGTGAATTTTAATAATGAGGTTCTGAAATAGATTATAGAATTCTAGCTTCAAAATTATCCATTATGACACTATATTCCACAATATGTTTTTAGCCTAATAGACGATGTTTTCATTCTTACATTGGACTTAAATATTATATCATCAATGGTGTCAACTTCTTTTGAATATATTCATGTGATAATTACAGAGGATGGATGACTGGTCGATGTTAAACCCCATGGGTTGTCTTATATATTGGAAAACTTCCCCATAGCCCTGAATGGTTGTGATTTTTCCCATCATCCTTGTTCTCAAAGTTACTTGATTATATTTTTATCTTCTCTAGACAATCTAGGTGGTGGATGGAGCTCAAAATTTGATCCCTTTAATTACTGTAATCCATTTGTTTCAATTCTAGTGCCCTTCTAGTTAATGAAAATATTTCGGGAGTTTTCTTCTGAGTTATATAGTGTTCATATTTATGAAGCGGTATAGATTTCATAATTTATTATAAATTCTCAACCCAATCATTTAAATAAATTTATCATATTTTGGTGCCTTGAATGAACTCATACAATTTTTGCAATGGTGAAGTGAAAATTTCACAATGTGATATCAACCAACTAGGTGTGATCCCTCATCTTAGAGATTGAAAGCATGAGTTCCACCCTATCATTATAACTATGATGACCATTTTCAGACTCCAGTATTGGAGATGAGCTTTCTCCCCATTATATAGGTGAAGCTCATAATGGATATTACCATGATCTTATGTATCTCCATTAAATATTGGATCAACATTTTCTCATACCATAGTAGGGTTTGTCCAACAGCTATATTCCTTAATTGGTGCCCTTCCCTACAAGATCATGATAAAACTAGATTATATTGGGAAATTTTAGAAACTAGGGATCATACTTCATTGGTATATCAAGTGAATTCAAAGATCACTACGAGCCTTAGTCCTTCAGGATTTATGGACATGTTCCAGAACAAATGGATTTTTTTTAGCTAGGGAAACACAATCAGGAATCATGGATAACATGATAGTAATGAAAGAATATATAGTGGTTGGAAAGTTCCATAATTTGTTAGGGAATACACTTGAATGTCTTTACCAAACACTAGACAACATTCAAAAACAAACACCCCCTATTAGATCAGTGGTCCATTCCAGTTTTATTTGGATTGATACGAGACCTTTTCCATTTATATGAATATTATAATTCCATAGGATCCCAGATTCCCTATCACATCTAATATTTATGAACATATCTTGGGATTTTTCTATGTAACTAATATCTGATGATGTTACAGATCTGATGAGTTGATTTTATGGATTTGATAACATCCCTTATTTCACACAAACTTGGCCAATCATTGACAATCACATGGGATCCCTCGACGAGTGGTCATATATGATCTCCTCTAAAGATTGTTCTCTTGTATCAAGGATGGAATAACTGATTTTTATGATCTATACCCACTATATCAGTTTTCTCATCACTTCTGTTACACCTAAAGTGTCTCTCATCATTATTTCACTATGGCGCTGGGAGAGTGACACCTTAAGATCAGCCTTCATTTCTTGATGATGTCAGTATATAAATAAATTTATTATTGGATCATTATTTTACCTACTGATATACCAACATTTCTTACTTAGGATTCTGCCCAGACATGGCTAGCATCCTATCCAGGTAGTATACTAGGTTGGAAGGTTTATCATTTCGTCATGAAATTTTCTTCACTAACTCAACGTTATGTAGTAATAATAAAGTTAATTTGTGGAATGAGAGATACATCATTGAAGAAATAATTTTTAGTGATGACTGTCTCAACAAGGGGAAAGAATTTTTAGAGTAAATCATTCGTCCATTATAGGAAATGGGTGATATCTCTACTGAGGTGGTGGTGTTTGGATATTCTTCTCCTATTTCCATTCTAGTTCAGCAAGTTATTCCGTTTATTGTCATTTAGATTCCATCAATCATAAATTCTCAGACACGATGTATGCTAATCTGATAGCAGATTCATGCCTTCATTACATAGACCAATTTTAAAACCTTTAATGACCCAAGGGAACACCCCTATTAACTATTTAATGACATCAGGGTGGTTGGATTTGATCTCTAGAAACTATATGAAATCATGAAACAAATTATCTAGACATAGAACGATATGGTATACAATGAGATGTATTTTGATTATTTTCAATATTATGCTCTTTCTGTAGAACATATGAAAGAGGATTTAGAGGCACTTGAGAAAAGATACCAATTTATGTCTAACTTGTAAGCCCAGATGGTTTTCTTGACCATTCACACATACAGTTATGAGGATATCATAGAAAACTTGAGGTCTGATCTCTCAATAGTTATTTTAAATGTAAAAATCTCAAAATATATATGAGGAGAATAATACATTAACCAATACACTCCATTATAGGTGAAATAAAAAGAAGTGGGATGAGAGGAACATCAGTGTTGAATTATCACTTCTCGCAAGACTCTTTTCAGTGCTTTCATCGATATAAAATGAGTCTTGTTATAGTTTTATGTAACCCATTTTTTTATATTATTGTAGTGGCATATAAATGTTGATATTATAACAATTCCACATTATCAATGAATGTATTTTCTAAATCAAACATGTTGAATTCCAATTTTTCTCCCATTCATTATATGAATGACATTTCACTGATCCAATTTTATATAAATCAAAAAAATATACCCCTTATTTGTAAAATTTTATGCAAACAATAATTATTGGATTTTAATGATGATATCCTATTAGATTATTTTGTAAAAAAGATCATGAATTCCAAAAAACCTGAGATTTATCATTGATACATATATATTACATCCGTTTTGAGAAAACATGTTTTTCAAAGATACCATTATATAGTATATATATCCCTTAGGGAGAGTGATATTTATTTTGCTGAAGCAGAGAGACATAGTGATTATTTATTAACCTTTTAAGACCATGTGGTGGGACTTACATGATTTTTTACTCTTGTAGACAAAATTTCTATTGTGCTGTATTTTATTGTCTTTTAGATCAGAAATTATATCTCAATATTTTAGGGAATTTTAATTTGCAACTTCTGTTGATTTCTTTTATGGACATTCAGCATGTACCTTATATCATTAATGTATATTTTATTCTAGCTCAACCATTTTCTTCTTAATTTTATGGTATTTTAGGTCTCACCTTCTGATAATATGTAGTTTAAAGTTTTATTAAAATGATGTAATCAATGATAATAGAATATGGTGTAAACATTCTAGGAATTACCCAAAACGCTATTGGGTGTTGAGATATATTATGGTGTATCTAATTCTCATTAGGATCAGGGCTTCATTCTTTCAAGGAAGAGGTTCCATTGCTTGGTAGGTCAAAACCCATATATGTTTGTTAGCATTGTCAAATAGAAGTGTATTAACTGTTTTTCAATGTTCATGGATGATTTATTATGGGAATATTTTCTAATGAGGAAGTTGAATCGATTCTAAGTCTACCAATATAGATGAATAAGAGTTATATAAGTCATGAACCAACTATTTGAGTCTATGATAATGGGATAGGGTAGAAAAGTTAGTGATGACCAAAAACACACTGAAATTTTGGGTATCACGGAGGTATTTATTGGTCTCACAAGGATTTAAGATCCTCTCTTACAAGTAGAATACTCCTTTTTTTAAAATGTAAACTCCCTTATAATTTCATAGAATTCCCATTTAATTATTTCGCCCATAACTTTCCAAGTGAGTGGTAATATTATGGAAGAACCAAGAATATGGATGATGTGGTTGGGAATCAGTGTTGAGAAATCCAGGAAGGGTTCTACCACCCTAGGATTGATTAGCTTTTAATTGTGATTCATGATCCCTGCACCATGTGGTTTTGAATCATGGTATGTGGGACATCAAAATGTCCAAGAATGGAGTGACTCAAACCTACATTGCTAGAGTGTACAAAACATTATGATGTAATTTAGATGATGTGAAATATGCTAGGATAGTTTGGGGTAGAGATTGTATATTATGGACCAAAGGGATCGCGTTAAGAGGGTCATTTTAGGAATTCAAATAGATAATGACACAAAGCACATTAAGCTATTGAGTTATACATCAATGATTTCAGGGCTCACAGGGGATAGAAATACAATTATTGAAGGTGATTAATTTTCTTGACGACCATACGTGAACATGTAAAAGACATATGCATACATGGATAACCAAGTAAAGGGTATCTTAATGCTAGGTATCCTTTTTCAAGGGACATGTAAGATTTATGGTGATTATTGTACCCAAATATTGAATTGGTATTTTCAAAAACATTAATTTCCATTAATGATTCAAGAACCATAAATATTATGTCACCACCTAGAGAACACATTATCTTGGTGAGGTGATGTGGCAAACCATTAATCTAACTTTTTCCTGGACCTGGTGGTCCAACGATAATATCATGGATTTTACTAGGGATGAAATTTATAACCTATGATATTTACTAATTTTTTATTTAGGCACTATTTTTTATTATCTATGAATATGATGTGTTTATAAAGTAAAGACGTAACTTTTCCTCGAGCTTCCCTCTACGAGGTTACAAAAGGAAATGTTTTTTTTGCCTATTTTTGATGTTCATGTTCTTGAGAGTTGGACCATTATAAGCTAGAGATTAAGGTATTTAAAAATTGACTAATAGTGAAGGCAGTTTACGGTCATGACACACATAGAACTAATATGAAGGTTGTTACAGATGATCCTAATTAGGATTCCTAGGGTCAAGAGTGCCCTACCATATTTTTTAGTGTGATATATAAATGTTTTAAATCATGGATAATGGTTCTCAAGTCATGGGTAATGATATGGTACAACTATACAAAGATTGAACCAAAACACATTGTGGTACTGAGTTCCACCACAATACTTTTGGGGCTCACAAGGATTGAAAATCCCATTTTTCAGAGCGGCATATTTGGTTGATGACTATATGAATATATGTAGATGAAAAATGCATACATGGATAGTATGAAAAAGGTCCCTTAAATATGGGTATCTGTTTAAAAGTAAATAATTGGGATTTGGAAATTTGATGCACTAAATACATAATGAAATATTTATGGGTTTATGTGTTTAAAAGATGAGGATGGAACCCCAAACTTAGGATGACTGAGGAAAGGATCTTGTAGCCCTTTGATAATGATTGTTAATGAGGGATTTAATGCACAATTTTGACATTGTTTTGTAATTACATAATTAATTTAATGTATTTTTAATGTCATGAGGTGAGGAATTTTAACATATAGATTAATGTCATATAGTAATGATGTATTTATTTTCCAATAGAATAATGTTCTGCGATGAGGTTGTTTTTTTTGTGCAGTGTAAATGTCAAGAGACTATGTAATTTTCCTCATAGATTAACATCATGTTGTTAGGATGTGGGTAACGATGTGAAAAAATATGTAATATATTGCATGATCATACTATTCATACATAGATATAACTCATATGTAGGAAAAAACGGTCTTGTAAGACTAATACCCAATATATTTTGGTGCATTATTTTATCAGTTGTGGTAATTGATCCTCATATTGGATACACTTGTGTCACTACATATCCTATGTTGAAATGAATCATTCCACACATGGTTCTTGAATGAGCAACTCTCTACATAGGTCTGGCCCATACATGAGGTGGGAATGGTTCCTGTTGGCTATTGTAGCTAGGTTCATGATGGGTGATGTTGGAATCACAACATATCTAGTGATGATGAGAGTCATGTAAAATCCAGTTCTTCATGTACCATGTTCTTTAATGTAATGAAGTGATGACTATTGGATATCTGATGTGAAAATTTGTATTCTAGCTAGACCCATGGGTGGGTGTAAGAACTTTACTATGTATCCTATGGCAATAGAGATCAATACATATGTAGTTTGTGGGGAAGTTCATCCCTATGCATGTCTAGTCTATACGCAGATAGGGTGAATTTTTACATTTGTTTAAAAAGGACACATTATTAAAGACTAATAAATCACTAAATATATTATAATTATAGGATTAATTTCTCACATAGATCTTGAATATAGGTATGTTAGGAGACTGACACAAAAAGTGGTATTCCTCTTAGGAGAGGTCCAAAGGAATGTTTGGTTTTATATCATGTAGGGACATCAACTATGCAGTTTAATATTATCCGGTAAGGAATCATTGTATAAATTTTATTTTATCAAATTTAGGACCTTTATGAGCATGCCATGTGCTTTTAGGAGTAGTTTTTTAGTGGATCCCTTACTAAAACTCCTAATATAACATTGTATATTCTTCGTTAGATAATCAAGGAATGGAAAATGTTCATCTTACCATGTAGAGACAATTAAAAATAAAATAGGCTAATTTTGTATCACGTAGTGGCCGAAAAAATATATATGATCAAGGAGTCCCTATGTATCTCATTGAATATTAGATTAAAGGAATATATTTTTCTATAATACCATTGTTGTTTTAATGTTGGGTGTAAATGAAAATTAGCCATGTAGATTAAGGTTTTTTGGTAAGGATAAATAGCTCCCTGTATTAATGAAGATGAATTTTGTCGACATGTACAATTTTATGTCATGTCATAATGTTTTATGTCCACATTTTTTTAAAATCATGTTTCATGGAAGAATATAGATGCAAAATTTATTGTTATAATTCTAGGAAATGAGGTGATACACAGATTATCTTTTTGTTTCATGGATGTTCTTATGTAGTTTAATGTCATGAAATCAGGGAAACTCTATATAGTTTATCATTGGGTGGTTAGTGCATGGTGTACCATGTATTTTAAAGTATTTATTCTTTGACATGAGGTGTTTCATAGTTTATAAACATTATTTTGGGATGATCTTGTGAATTATAACATCATGGAATCATTATGGGGGTACTGTGTAGTTTAAATCCATGCTTATTGGAAGTTAGGTGTTGTGTGTGTTATCATTTTGCTTCTTGGATGATCATATTCTGTTTAAATTCACTCAATCAGGATGTGATGTATCATTCAGTTTAAATCCATGGTACCATGAATGCTTTATACATATTATTTTCCTGTGGTCTAAAAGAGGGGTACATTGTAGTTTAAATACATTCTATAAGGACCTAAGGTGTTGTAGAATTCATTATATTTCTACTAGGAATATATTATGGAGTTTAAAAACATGTAATACTGATGAGAGGTACTATGATGTCTATTGTCATTCTACTTGGACTACTCGGTATAGTTTAACCTCATGTTTTCATGATTTTGGGTATCGTGTTGTTTAATATTTTTCTTCCAAGACATAGGATTTTTTATGACAGCTATGAAAACCATTTCTTGAGAATTATCACATTGGTGGGGGTGTGACATACTCCCCATCCATTGTGTTCAATGAGTAGGCACAATTAATATAGGACATACATATAATGTGAGGACCATACCATATTGATTGTGAATAAGAGGCATCTTCCTAGATATCATTGAGGTTATGAGAGCCACTACCAGTTCTCCTTTGAGGAATGAATGGAGGTTAACCTTTTTAATAAAGGATCATACAATCCAATTCTGATGGACATCAATGTTGTACAATTTACGCACAATGTTCTCATTGGGAATCTTCAATTCATCTAGTTACTTTTTTGATTACACATCATTTTGATAGTTATATGAAAATGGGTTTTCAGGGATAATGAAGTTGGAATTATAGAGGTATCATTGCCTCAGTCCCATACAATAATTAATACGGTGTAGCTTGTGTAGGAGTACACATGGTGGTATTGTAATACTATAAATCATGGTGGAGACTGTATATAAAAATATTATTATCCTTCTTCACAATATTGTAGAATATATTTGAAAGAGTGTTTTTAAAGGCCTCTATCTTTTAATATTCAAATATTTAATAGTGAGATGAGTGATTTGACTCGATATTGTTTTCTAATATAGTTTATTCAACTCCTTAAAACTGATGTTTGTTTCATTTTATGTCAATGTTATGTGAGGTACCCCAAACCTAGTGAGGATATATGAATTTATAAAGTTGATTATATTATCCATTCTAAAACCCATGAGTGGAATTTTCTTATCCCACATGGAAAAGAAGTTGATTATAGTAAGAATGTATGTGAACAACATAGCATTGGATGGGGAATATAGCCCCATGACATCCATTCTCCAAACAACAAGTGGATAGTAATATTTCGTTGAATGTAGAAATTTTGGTTGATGATGGATGAAGTTTTCATGGATCTAGAATGCATTGAATTTCTTGGTGAATTCCATAAAGTCTTGTATCATTTTATTCTACTAGAAACCCATTATCTGGATTTTGTGGGAGAGCATGGTTCTAGACTGATAATCAATGAAGAAGATTCCATGATAATGTGAATATCTATTTTTTCTATGAATCTATGCCTGATTTCATTAGATCCTTTATTGTATAATAATTTATTTTCATTTAGACCATCCCTCTAGGAAAAGATCATTTCATGATGCCAAATCTATTCCCTCCATACTCGTTATGTTGGCAAAGCTCCATTTTGGAGATAAACAGTTATGGGATCACTCTGTTTATGGTTGGACGTTGATTACTCATGTTCTGGGGTGCTGTTAACCTGATTGAAATATATTTGAGATGATTGTTAATGAGGCCATTATTTAGTGGGTGATACATAATATTTCTACTTTCATATCAGAGTCGTCTAGGATTGTGGGTGCATTTGAAAATGCATTATCATGAGAATTCTTTGATTAGGTAACATGATGCAATGTGGGATCACAAAGGGAATTATGTAATCAATCTCATGATTTAACTAGTTGCATGGGGTAGTTATTAGTTTTTTATGGCACAATCTCCATTTATAATATTTATCACTAGATATGAATCCACCATTGATATTCAAGTAGGATGCAGGCCATTTGATGTTGTAGGGATAGTTCCAAGACTGCAATGATGGCTTGGTATTTAGCCTCATTATTTTTACATCATTTGGACAGTGAGAAATAGTAGGAAAAATAATAATTTTTTCCAAGATAAAAATACAATCACTAGGACATCTCAATTGAGATTTTGGTTTTCAACAATTTTCCAAATAATACATAAGGAGGTCCCATCAAAAGACATCTCCCATGATAAGGTAGTTTTGTAGACATAGAATACATCTTCATATAGATTCTCAGTGTCCACAGATTTATTTCATGAATTATGATTTTTTTAATGTGGAAATAAGGCAGGGATTTCCCTTTTTCTGATTATTGTGATACAAACTAAATGCCTTACTACTATTGAATGACTTCCAATCAAATCCAATGCGCAGTTAGAATACAAATTGAAATGATGTACTTGAGTTGATCAAAATGACAAACTGAATGGACTTCTAGGTGCTTCATAAAATTAAATACTTTTATTAATTTGAATATGTGTTAAAGGATGTTATTCTCGGCATCACAGTATCAGGTATCAATATCATTAACCATTCAGTTGAGGTATTAGTGAATTTTCATTCTCACATCATCATTTTTATGGGTGAGGAGGGAACTCGGTGATCCTTCCATGGATACCACATGAAATATAAGTAGCCTCCCTTATATTAGTGTCATTAAAAATGGTTGGTTCAGTAGGTAATGCTAGATACTTTTGATGGGTCCCTCAAAATAATTGTGTTATTCAAGGAAGTTCCATTCGTTATTATGCAGGTAAAGGGTATAGATTTTTTAGCCCATTTGGCTACGAAAATGTGAATTTAGGAGAGGTACCAATGTATCCCCCAATGTTCATTGAGAATTTTTGGGGGTTAAATTTCTATAATATCAGTAGTATTCTTTGGGTCGACATCAATTCCATAGTGGAATACAACAAATCCATGGAACTTCCCAAATGTTACCAAAAAGTACATTTTAGTGGAATAATATTCATAATGTGATTTCAATAGCTATTAAATATTGTTTTAATTTCCATGAAGTGATCATATCACTCTTGGTATTTGAATACTAGGTCTTCGACGTAACATTTTTCTATCCTTCCTAGGAATGACTAAAGAAATGATTCATAGTTTCCTGATACGAAGAACCAGTGTTCATTAAGACAAAGAGCATGACCTGAAAGAGAAATACCCCATTAGTTATTTAAAGGAATTGTACTCTTCATATTTAGGGGCCATATTTTTTTATTGTACCCTAAATATCTTCCTCGAATAAATGGTCTTTTAAGCCACCATTTTCATCGATCAATAGTTCTATGATTTTAAATAGGAAATCACCCTTTGTGAATTTCCAATTACGGTCTGTGAAATTTATATAGATCTTAATATTATCAATCTTATTCAATACATGGATGATGTTATTGATCCATTTTGTGTATCTGACCTCTCATGAAATTTTGGATTTGATCAAATTTTCAACTACCACTTCTACATTATTGGTATGGTAGGGCTACATCGTCATGGCTATCTTCGTGGTGCCTTAATTCCCACTAGGTATGTTAAGATGGTGTGTATCGATAAGAATATTTAGTCTAGGATTTTCTGTATAGTTCCAAATGAACAAATATTTATTTTTATTATGAAATTAGATGTATATATCTTGTTCTTGGAGGGGAATGGTATCACTAATTAGATTTGGCTGTATGCCTTATTATGTTCCCAAATTCACATGTATGAGAAAATCAATGGTTATTAATACACCTTTCTCGAATGTGAGAGGGAAATTCCAAAGGTCGTCTCCATCCTCTCCCAACTCTGATTCTGTCGATATATTCTTAGAAGAAGTTGGAAATATTGCAGATTCTATGTAACTATCGGGGTGAGAGAGGCCATAAGAAGAGATATTATCATCCCATTACTCCTGTATCATTACAAATAGATGATGGAGATGATTTTATTTTATACTATTTATAGAAAATGGAATATCTTGAATATATTATACTAGTTCTATCAGCACAACTAGATTTATGGTGAGCATATGGTCAATATTTATCATACTTCGGGGATTTATAAAGGAATACCCCAAGAAATTTGTGTTTATAACCTATATATAATCATTTAATATTAGTTTCATGCCTACCTTTTATAGAATCATGCATCAATTTATGATGATTTAAAAGTATCAAATGGGTCGGTGTCACTATGTATTATGTCAAACTTTCCATCAATGTGGTATTTCAGACATTGATGGAATGTTTAAGGTACTTAATATCGATTTAGATCTAGGGACCTTCATGAATGACATTGTATAAGATGTATTTCTAGATAACCACAAAACATGAATTAGATGCAAGATACCCTAACTAATTTTGGTGTTTGTTCTTCCTTATACGTCATTGATCACACTTAACATTCCCTTGAATAGACTCCTTTGTGGGAGAAATATTACCTTTGTTATATAATAAACATTGAAGTGTTCGATTCATGATGTCATTAATTCCAGAGCCATTTTCAATCAGATCCCATTGAATGATAAAATTATCAAGTCTTCCCAAAAACCTATATGGTGTTTTTGTGTCCATGGATTACCTCTTCTTAGTCATGCACTATGTACTAGATGAAGATGTTGAATTCTACAACCATGGTCTCCATTCGATATACATTGACATAACTGTCTTATATCTCAAAAATCAATTATGATTTAGATGGTTTTAATGAGTACCTATCTGAGTTCTTATGAAATATGGATAGTATGAAAGATTGGGAGATTATATGGGACAACCGAAAACTCTTTAAAAATAATGTAATTTTTATCCAGTTGTCATTTCACTCCAATGTGGGGTTTCTCATAGATGTGGGGTTCAATAATAGATATATTTGAGGTTGACAAGACCATTCCTTGAGTTGGGTTTGTGGGACCATCTGCTACTAGTGGTAGTAGTCATGCTAGCCTTCCCTATTGTCTAGGCTGATCAGATAACAGAACCCCTTCTTGGTGTTCATGAAAGACTATTCTGTGTGGACAACCACTGTTGGGTTCTGATACACATCCATATATTTCTTGGGCCTTCTTGTGTGTCTACCGCTAGGCCTCATCTTAATAATTTTACTCTTTGGGGGTACAACTGAAATATTGTGTCTGACCATGCATGAGTTGTCCCCTATATCACATGTTTCAGTGCATGTGGCCTCAATTTCCTTTTATATGTGCGGGAAACACATATTATAAGGAATTTTCATCACTAAGGAAGGCTTCTTCCAATTGAATCATGTTTATAAATCGAAATATGATCACTTAATCTAATTAGTGTTTCTTTTGGGGGATGGTTATCATCGTTCATATATAACTGGGATGAAATTTTAAAAAAATTGAGATTGTATTAGAGAAGAATATGACACTCCTTAATTTGTTTCCACCTCCTTCCAATGGTCGTACAGACATTTGGGAGGAATATATGATGAGAAATCCTTTTTTGGGTAAGATATTATGGGGCTATGTTTTTATTTTCTTAGGGTGGTAGGAATTTCATCAAATTTATTTTATGTTATACATTTTTTAAAATTGTATTCATGTCTGTCCTAGAAATTCTACCAATCACCCTCTTAGTCAAACTATGAAACAGTTTTGTAGGCCACCTTCTCTAATGATTTATCTAACACCACCTTTCTAGAGTAGACCTTGCCTTGTGGATATCATTGAAGACTGTGCAGTCATGGATATTATGAATAGAAATTCTATAAAATGGGCAGTATTTAGAATATTTTAGGAGTATTACCTCTTCAGGATACATGTAATGTAATATAATGAGTTATTTATTGTCCATGGATACCATGAAAAAAAATTTACTTCACCATTTAAGAAGGAATATTCTATATTTATCCATTCCTAAAATCATATCAGACCCTAATTTCTCTGTTCTTATGGTAGAGGAAACTTTTTTGGGTTTTTTCAAGATGAAAGGATGTATCAGGAGGATTGAAACATTCCTAGGTGGTTTTATGGGAACTACTTCTAAAATGAGAGGTACAATTGAATCTTATTATTTTCATAGCCTATTTCTTTATGTAGAAGGAATGATTCGAGACTTGGATTAGTTTTTTTGAATGTCATATTAAAGATGATGTATGATATCAATGAACTAAAAGATCCAAAATTGATATATCATTGGGATCAGCGGTGTCTGTAACTCATCCTAAATATTTTTAGAATATAGATCTAGAAATTGATCACGTAAGAGAGGTATTATGAGTGAATTGTTTAAACCCGTCCACCTAGCTATGATGTTATACACCGTCTCAGTTTTTTTCTTATAGCTTTTTAGGTAAAATTTTTTCTTTATCCTCAATGTGGAGTTTAAATGATAAATTTATAGATGATCAGGGAATTCTCATCCAATAACCAAGCATGATAGAATAATTTTTTATGAATCATGTTAGACCAATTTGAGTCTGTATAATTCACCTCATCTTGGTCACCAGTGGTTGATATCAGGGTCCCATCATCGGCGCACATCAGTATACAAAGTATGTGACATGTTTCTAGGGGTCACCTTCATTATCAAATATGGAATCTAATGATTGAAAAAATTGGTTAGGGGGATTTTATCATCCCCCAACTAGTGAAATGGATTCCTCTATAACTACGTAAGTTTGTGTCTCGTTCCCATGTATTACATTTGTGTATCCAAGTTCTCAATGATAATAAGAAATTTTGGGGGAATTACATTCTAAGAGGCCACCCGTATCCAAGGAGTGGGTGGGGGTTGATACAGTGTCCCCACATTCATCTACCACTCATTCAAAATAATTCCCGATACTAAATGATTTCCTTAGAAATGGAGAGCCCTTCACTCTAATGGAGGTAAGTCACAATAATTTTTTACTACCTCATTTATGAAGATTGGATTCCCAGATTTTGGGATACTCTATTATTTTGATACCACTCATTCTGGAATATCATATTTTAGAGGTGGTATATTCATTTCTTTCTGGATACAATACACAGTGGGAATGTTTGCCAATAGTTTCTCATAATTCAGTTGTCTTATAGTATGTTTCTCAAATTCATGTTGTGAAAAAAATTTCTTCACAGATGGAAACTCAATTATTCTATGTGATGATTGGGAAATAGCCACTCATTTTCCATCTTCTTAACATGGTTCACCTAGAGAGTTAGAAACATGATATTTGTAGGTTTCATATTTTAGACACTCCTTTGGTTTTGGATTTATAGAACCCCATGTGGGGAATCCAAATCAACGTTCTCTCTAGTTATGTTTTTCATTTTCTATCCTTCTTCATTTTTTTATTGATCAAGAATGTCTATCAAATTTAAAGTGAGGAAATTCATAAGGAAAATTTGGGAAATAGGGATTATTCCAATACATTAAATAAAATAGGCCGATTCTTCATTTACATCATTAGGGTAAATCTTAGAACCCTTGGATATAATGGGCTATTTTTTCTTATGACCCTACCATGGTGTGATTTCATTTTTTGTTCTTATTGAATGGACCTATGAGTAATGACCTTTAGGGAGTTTCTGATCATTGTTTTTTAATGGGCCCAAATAACATAGGATTGTCTTATTGTGGGAGGAACACAAGGGTTGTCGATATTTGAAATTTACATCCCAACCTAGAGATGACTGATTCTCCTTGTGATGATGATGATGATAAAAATTACCCCATCTCTGTATAATACTTATTGTTTTTGGGCCATACATAGAATTTCTTGATTCGAGTGTTGAGGTACATTGATTGTAGTTAGGGATTTTATAGCTCATTTGACAACAAATGGAATATTAATTCCCATAGTCTTGTGGGATGGGTTTAGTCTATAATCCTCATTAATTTCAATAGGACTTTCTTAGGAGATGATGAACCTCGTGATTATGATTAACATATAAATTCACCCATCCCAGTCAATTGGGGTTTGTTTTTAGTTGAGGATGATACATCTTAAATGCACTTGAAAATTAAAAATAGTAGAGGTGTAGGATGTGGTAGATATTACCCTATCTCGGAGTGTTGGGTTATCCCATTTATGGATGTTATGTATAGTGATCCAAGATTAAAATACATTGATATTATATAATTTTAGATTAATATTTAGAACACTTCAAAAACATATTCCCTAGAACCAAAATTGTTTAATATCTTTGGAATCGCAGAAACCAAATCTTCTATCCTGGTGAAAGATCTTAAAAATATATCATAGACATATACACCATTTTAGTTCTACTTAAAACCATTCTTCATATCAGGGAAAAAGGAAACATAATAAAGTTGTGAGCCTAGATGCTTAGTATGGGTAAATAAAGGAAATGTGTAATCATAACATGAAAAAATAGGTTTTTGAACGTGAGCATAAAAATTTAAGATCATACCCTGAATAGTAGAGATAATAATAAATATAGGTAGTTTATAAGACATATATCATAGGATAATTAAGAGAATGATTCATAAAATCATAACATAAGATTAATACATGGAATTTTATGAATGCAGAATAGTTTATAATGTTTTGAACATGTATAAGTATAAACAATATCAATAATTAATTCATGCCAATGAAATTAGGCCCAAAAATCAACATGGGGACCTACAACCAGGTCAATGCATAACATTGTGAACTTGTAATAATGTTCACACATAACATTATGGAAATGGAACCTGGTCCATTCATAACATTTTAAACATGTAATCTGGTTCAGGCATAACATTGGGAACATGTAATCAGGTACACACATAATCTTAGGTACATGAAACCAAGTACAAGCATAACATTATGAACACATAATAAGGTTCACTGACACCATTGTAAAAATATAATCAGGTTCACACATAAACTTATGGACATGAAAATAGGTCCATTCATAACAATTTAACATGTAATTAGGATCGTCAATAACATTTCTTCTTATGAGTCATCCATCATTACCCAATGTATTGGAGGGATATAAAGGTCCCACCAAACTCATAATTAAATCTTACACACATGTGCCACCAGATCATTAAACATAATTTCATAACCCATGTAATTAAATGGGTATCGTAAATACATAAACATATCAAAACATAGGGAAAATATATAGGTTTCATACAAATTTCATCAAAATCATTTCCTGGGAATGAAAAAATATTTCGTAATCATATAACCAATGAAAGAGAAAAATGATTCAAAACTTCTAGGACAGTAAGCATAACCCATTCATAGAAAGGATATTAATAAAAATATTTAGATTATTTCCTATAAGGTCATGAGTAACATCAATGAATACCATCTTAGATGGAAAATAATTTTGAAATATCATTCAAAAACTTTTCTTGAAGAAAATATCCTTTCATCCTTGAATAATGTATTTTTAATACATAAAACCTTTTAAAATAATTTTTTTATAAAATATGTTGAAAAATTAAAATGAATACATGAAACAATTTTGAATTCCCTTAAAAAATATATAATATTCTTGAAAAACATTTAAAAAACATATTCCTTGAAAACACATTGAAAACATGTTATGAAATATTGTAAATGTTTTGAAAACCATTTTACTTCAAAACATATAGAAATAGAAAAAAAATTAAATACCATTTATTTGAAAATACAATGAAAACATGAAATTAAGGCTTGAAAACATATTTAAAACCATATTCCTTGAAAAATAATAAAATCATTTTGAAAAAAAATGAAAACAATTTTTCATGAAATTTAATTTGAAATAGACATATTTATTAAAGATTTAACATTTAAAAATTAAAAGGAATATTTATAGGATAACAGTGTATAAATCTACACATGTCGTATGATGTAAAAATAACATTACTTTTTCATGGTAAAAAGTTCAAAAAAATTATATTTTAGAAAGAAATAAGAAAATTCCTTTAGATGTGATAGGTAAAAGATATATAGAGTAAAAATTTATTTTTGAGATTATAGTAAAATGGAATAATATTCGTGGAAACCATTTGTAGAAAACTTAGATTCATGAACGAAGGGAGGGTAAATATGAGATTTTATAAAAACTCATTATCGACTATATTATGTACCATAATGTATAAAATAGCTACTGAAATATGTATATACATTTTATATCTAAATTTGAATTAGTTTTCATGAGATATTGATCATCAGATTTCTTCAAAGTAAAAAATTATTATAAACAGTCTTGAAAAGTGATGTGATTGTCTTAATAAACACTTAAAACCTTGTTACATGTGGTTATAATGTGTATATAAGAAAAGGATATTAATTTAAACATAAAATATAATGAAAATTATGAAATTAATTATTTAACATAAAAAATGGATATATATACACCTCAATATATTATTTAGGATCATAAAAAAACACGAGTCTCAAAGAAGGAAAATTTCATAAAAACTATTTCACTGATTTTATAACATTGGAAACTTATTTCCCATGAATTAAAGGTCATGAAATGGACATGTGAATACCCATAAATTTATTTATGGGATGAATATAATACAATAATGTGAAATACATATACCACATAAAAGAAATGAGTGGCGAATAGAACAAGTATCTTAGAGAAATAAAAAGGGAGATGAAATCCCCTTACCTTGAGCCATGAATCATGTCGTACCCATTCAAACCACCTATATAATAAATAGGAATTTAGTGTAAATATTATATAGAAACATTTTTTTATATAAAACCACATATTTTTTTATTGTTACATTATTTTACCCTCTTGTTTATAATCTTATGTTATGGATTTAATTAGGGTAATAATCGCTTTGATCTTCGCATTTCTCTTAATTTTTTATATATTTAGTCCTTATACATTATATCACTATTTAAACAATATAAACTTTTATAGAAATATTATTTATACATAGAATATTTTTATTATAATATGATATAGAATATATATATGTATGTAATTAAATACACAATTTATGGAGATGTTAGGTCGTACATATGCATCAACGCTTTTTATGTTTAATTGTCTTATTAAAAGAAACAAAGTAAAAGGAATATATATATATTTTATTATTAAATTAAATTTATTATATTATATATATATATATATATATATATTCCCAAAATTCATCCCTAATTATATCGATGTTATGTATGAACGAATCATATTTCATTAAGGGGGAGGTAGTCCATAGTTCCTCAAACTAAATAATTATATTTACCCCACAAGAAAAGTGAAAAAATGTATTTTAAAAGTAATAAATAAGATTAAAGAATTAATAAATATATTATATTGCATATAAAAAATTATTTCCCATCATTATGTCCCCTATGGTATGTAGTAATGGAAAAATGAACAATCAACTTTTCATGAGAAAGTAATTCAGTTTACACAAAAATTTTAAGTTTGATACCCATTAGATGGAAGTGTGTTTAAGTGTAGGTAGATATAATTACATTACAATATAATATTATATTCAGGACTCTATTTCTATTATATAATTTTTAGGACAAAAATATTTTAAGGGTGGTGACTAGAAATGAAACTAGGGATCTTGAAAGAGTACATTACCTCTTAATTGGGAACATCTATTTAGCTTGTAACAAAAGGATTCATTAAAAAAGTTCTTAAAATGGGAAGGATTCAAGGAGAAAGCTATTGATGTTACGATCTCATTTTTTAGAGTTATGGAGAGCCATGGTGCATGAGATGTGTGAGTAAGAGGTAGTGGTGGTGTCCTTTTAAAGGGAAGGAAAATGAATCACTTGGAAGATATGAAAACATGTTATGTGTACAGTGTTCTTATAAGAAAAAGGAATACCATAAACAAAAAAAACATTAATGTATTTTTTATGGAAGAAATATGACCATCAAATGGGTTTTGGACAAGTTTCTAGGTCATTTGGGTCCTTAACAATAAAGAGTAGTCCCTAATTAAGCTTAATTTGACCTCAATCATTGTGACTAATTTTAACCACTTTACAAAAAAATTTTGAAAAATTTTATGTGGATCTTATTAGACTCTAAAAATTATACTTATTAAAATATTGTATCTAATTTTTTCAAAATTGAATTTTCTTAATCTATGAAATTAATGTAAATGTTAATACTGTCGAAATTGCATGAATATGTGGTTTAAAATTAAAACGTTCAAAAATTTATGTTGTTTTTCTAATAAATTTCAAATTGAAATTCATTCTAATTACCTCAATTTTGATAATATAAGTATAATTTATCTAATGTGACCTTAATAAAATTTATATATAATTTAACATTAATAATTATTAAAATGAAAAGGCATTTATTAACTAAAACATTGTATTTTCTATTATACATAAAAAATGATGTTTCATAACAAATCCTGAAATATCACCCTAAGATAAATTATACATTATAAATTCTAAAATAAATATTATTTTATAAAATCTAATTTATTAATGTGTCTAAAATTAGTTTTATTATTAAAATCACTTCATTTGAGAAAATGTTATTTTTAATCACAAAGGGATTTACCAAAAATCATATAATTCCATACCAATATTTTTTATCTTTTTTAAAAAAATTTTAAATAATTTATGAAAATTATTTTTTACTATTGATTTAAATATTTTTAATAGCTTGGTTATAATTATCAAATTTATGGAATTATAACTAAAAAATTATTATTTTTTAAAACATCAATGTTGTTTTTACCGTTCTCCAAGTCAGTTGTTTCGTGTAGCACAAGCCAAGTAAGTATTGATTGTTGCAAAAGAAAAGTTGGTAATGTGGGTTGTGAAAGCCGAGATGATGGTGTGTGAAAAGATAAATTGATTTAATGTTGTAAATATATAAATATATGTATATATAATGAACTATTTATAGTGTCACGTTAAATGAAAAATATCAAAAATATAAATTAATTTGGAAAATTTTATTTCCAAAAAAATCGGTGGGTTACATTCTACCCTCCTTAAAATTAATTTCTCCGTATAAATTCTCCTTGTTTATATAAGGTTTAATATTTGAAATATTCATTCGTATAAACCCACATCATAAAAAGGGATACTAAAATTCCCTTAAAAAGGGAATGTTGGATAAAAAATAGTTACCCAATGTAACATATAACTAGGTTTCCACTAAAGATAACAAATGTTGTGAGTGATTATTGGACAAGGATAAAAAAGTGTATATATTTATAAGGAGTGATTGAGTTTATTAATCACAAACAAGTGAGTAATCAATGAAAACTATTGGGCCTCAATGTCATAAATCTGTGATAATTCATAAGACCATTATTTCAACAAAAATTAGAGTATTACGCTGACACATTTTCTTTTGATCATTACCTTAATGTTGAATAATTTTTATATTAACCATGAATATAAATAAATAATATTTCTTCATACATTTATTTAATGAAAATTTCAATATTTATTTGTGATTTTATAAATTTATAATTAACCCATTACATAATGTAATGGACATCTATAAATTAACATTTCTAGTTTAAGTGCTAAAATAAAATTTTAGTAGATCTAATGGACCGTAAATGAATGAAAAAAATAACTATTTATCTTTAACTATACCTAAAAATTAACATGGTTAATACATTAATCTCTAAACATGATAAGTAACACTATTGTTTCATCAAAATTAATTACTCATTAAAAATATCTATATATTAACCATGACATCACATTAACTAGTGGTGGGTGTAAAACACTTATCATGCTTCAGTAGTGGGTTCATGATCTGAGGTCTTATTAGAGTTGATTGGTTGTCACTCGACATATATGATGTCGTATTATATATCCACAGTAATATAATTTCAAAATATAAATATGTTTCACATCATTAAAATATGATTAACCACTAAATATATTTTTAAACAAAGTTTTCAATACAAAATCTTTACATAAATACTTCCTCCAAAGTTTTACTAAATATATTCTTGAATGGTTAATTTTATAACCCTTCTAATATATGAAAATAAAAAAATATAGGATATTTTAACAAAATCATTTTAAAATTTATTCATCCATATATCACAAAGTATCACTTTGTTGTCACATTCCTAATATGTAAATACCCTCTTTGTAAACTACCATAATTACTTTTTGAAAACATGCACGATTTATTATTTTAATGATTAATGGAAATATTAGTTAACTATATGATTTCGTAAACATCATCCTCGATGGCATTGAAAACATTGTCAATAATCAATTCTAGGGTAATCTGTACAGTCAAATTTACATATTATTATACATAATATTATTACACAAATATCATTATGTCCATTTCAAGCCTTAATTAAGCGTTTCCTTACCTTAATAAAAATATCACATTTCCTTGAAATCACTTCTATATGTATTCATTACCATTTAAAATTTCTTTTTATATAATTCTTTAAAATCAATTATAAATACACTAATACATCTTAGGATTCATATAACCTAATATTTGAATTCCAAAACATAAATATGTCATTAATCTAACTTTATTCTAAAAACATTACTCAGGTTTCATCAATATATTCCTTAATACTTATTCCCTAGAATATAAAATAAAAAACATCAATTAAGGTTCCTAAACCTCAATATAATTATTATTATTATGTTCAATGAAACCAATTCATAAAGAATGTCACATACTTTTCCCATGCAATTTGCAGTCTCATTATCTTTAAATGTAAAACCAATACTCATACCAACTTTTTAAATCACCTTTTGATATTTTACCTTTAGAAATATATTCACATAATGCCCATGATTTTCCCATAAGGATAATTTTACATTAATTATGTTCCATTCAGTTCTCTATATTGAATAAAAAAATCATATGTAAAAAACACATATCATATAAAAAATCCACATAATCATGAAAAATTACATATAGGATGTCGAATTCATAGACTGTAATTATATAATCTAAAAAATTTAATCCTTGGTCCTTCCTAGAAAAATTATATCTAGCTCATTCGTGATGGTTCATTAAGTGTTTCTGAATT
Source organism: Viscum album (assembly GCA_963277665.1). Lineage (NCBI taxonomy): Eukaryota > Viridiplantae > Streptophyta > Magnoliopsida > Santalales > Viscaceae > Viscum > Viscum album. The sequence continues at coordinate 1,373,601,851 of OY728128.1, forward strand.
TAAAAAGAATATCCCCCATGAGATTCAAACTAGGTGTGCAGTAAGGCTTATTGTCATGTAGTAGATTACACTATGTTTGGCCTAGAACATATTGTTGGAGTTGTTACCAATTGGTATATTTGATCTGGATAAATTTCCACTTATTTTATCTAGATAGGGATGTTTATCTAGGAAACAACCAACTCTATCCTTTACCAAAATTCCACTACATTTCATAAAAAATTAACTCATCCTTATACTTGTAATTAGATACATCCCATGTCATATCCCTAGAAATATAACTAGGGATCTGAATAAATTTTTCCTATCAAATTTTTCAATGTATGGATAAATTGTTCCATTAGAACTGAGTATTATGACCAAGGATTAAAAGAAATGGATATTACATCATTTGAGATGAATATTTAGTAAATTGAAAAAATACATGCCCGATGACTGTAATAGTATAGTGTCTTTGGAAAATTGGAAACAAAATATACTATCTTGGTGAAACATCTTAAACATATCCCATAAATATCTAAAAATATCACAATTCAACCTAATAAATTTCTTCATAACCTAGAGATAGAATCATAAAAATGGGTTATCTGAGATGGTTAGTAAGGGTAAGTAAAGGAAATGTGTAATCAGAACATGAACAAATTGGGTATGGATCTTCAGAAAGACATTTCAATATCATAACATTAATATTGAAGATCGTGATAAATATTTTTTGTTTTTAAGAAAAAGATCAAATGGTCATTAAGATCAGATGTCGTGAAATCAAAAAATAGGAATAATGTATGGAATTTTTGGGATGCACATTGGTTTATAATGTTGTGAATATGTATAACTAAAACAGGTTCACCCAATAGTTTAAGGACATGAAATCAGGACCTAACATCAACTTGTGGACATGAAACCTGTTCTATGAATAAATTTATTAATGTGTAAAAAATTTCACTCAAAACATTATGGACATGAATCCAGGTTCATGCATAGAATCTTGAACATGTAATCGTGTTCATGCATAACATTGTGAACTGTAATCTGGCACACACATAAACTTATAGACATGGAAACAGGTCCATGAATATCATTTTGAACAATTACTAAGGTTCATTCATAAAATTGTGAACATTCAATCATGTTCAAACATAAATATATGTACATGAAACCTGGTTCATGCATAACATTCTGAACATGTGATCATGTTCATACATCACAGTTATACTCATGAGTCATATATCATTACCGAATGCATTATAGAAAGATATAGGTCTCACTCATCTCATAATGAAATCATATATACATGTTTCTAAAGATCATTAAAAATAATATCACAACCCATGTAATGAAATAAATTTCTTAAATAGTAAAAGGGTATCATAACAAAGGGGAAAAATATACGGGTTCCATAATCATTTCATCAAAATCCTAACCCGTGAATGAAAAATGGAATTCATAAACATATAACTCATATAGGAGAAATGGGTTTCATAAAGAAAATGAAATTAACCATAACCAATTCATATAAAGTATATGAATTGAACAATTCGATCATTTCATAGGATTGAATGAGTAACTTTAATGGCTGTCATCATATATAGAAAATAATTTTGAAATATTTTTTCAAAACAAATCAGTAAAATATCCATTTGTCTTTGAAAAAATAATTCTTAATAAATAAAACCATTTAAAAGTATTTTACATATAAAATACCTTTAAAACTTTTAATTAATACTTGAAATCATTTTTAATACCAATTTCATCGAAATTTTTTAAAATAATCGTCCAATTTTTTTTAAAAAAACTCTATGAAACCCTTTATTAACTTTTTATGAAATCTTCAAAAAACTTTAAATACCATTTATTTGAAAGTAAATTGAAAACATGTAATTAAGGCTTAAAAAAATTTAGAAAACAAATTTTCTTTATAATTAATTGGAAGAAATTATAATTTATTAACCATTCAAAAATTCAATTGAAGCATCAATGGAATGGCGGTGGTTAAATCCATACAAGTCGTATGAGGGAAAAAGAAATTTCTTTTTGAAAGGTAAAAAGCTTTAAAATATTATTTTTTTGGAAAGAGAAAAAATATTAATGTGGTGAAATTGTTAGAGGAAATTAATGGTAAATGTTTTTCAGATTATTGGATAATGGTATAATATTCATGGAAGACCATTTCAAAAATATATATTTACAACCGAAGAGATGGCGAAGTTAACCTTTCTTAAAAACACATTCTTAACTATCTTCTATTGAGAATAATACAAAAATGGTACCAATACATGCATAAATAATTAATAACTACTATAGAATGAATGTTATTAACATATATATATATATATATATATTAATATTTCAATAAATTAAGCATAAAAATAATCAATCTCGAAAAGTGATAAGATTGTCTCAATATAATCTTATAACTTGGATACATGGTGTCATACTATACATGTAAGAAAATTAAATTACATGAGACATAAAATATAATTAAAATAATTAAATTCATGATTTAACATGTAAAATGGATGTATATAAACCTTGAGGTTGAATTTAGGTTCATAATAACACATGACCCTCAATGAAAAAAAATTGACCATAAAATTTCACCAATTTGGTAACATTTGAAACATAATCCCCATGATAGAAAGATATTGAAATTCGCATGTGAATGCCCATATATTTATCTATTATATCCATATAATGAAATTATAGTCATTACATACACCACACAAGTAACGAACCAGGTATATATAGAATATTAAATTTGCATATGTATTATTATTTATTAATAAGATATTAATTTAGGGTTAAGGGTTAGAAATTTTCTAATAGTGTACTGAACACACAACATTAGTTTTCTCTAAAATCTTACGTTTCACACATCGTTGAGTTATACTAAAAAATAATAAAATATTATTATTATTATAATTTTAAATTGTAGTTAATGTCCTGCCATTACATTAGCTGAAATGAATAGAATAAATTAAAATATGATTAAACATGTTTTTTAAATTTTTTAAATTTACCCACTAAATTTTAGTTGCTTAAAATTATAATGATTCCAATTTTAAGCATAAAGTACTCTAATATTTTTAAAAGGCTAGTTACCACATTTTGATGGAAAAAACTATTTAAATATATTTTTTTCAGTTTTATTTTTTATATATGACAAAGTAAACTTCTTCTATAGAATCAGGTCATCAAATCTTATTTGGGTAATATTTTTTGTTATTTTATGATAATGTTCATTTTTTAATGAATAGATAAAAATCATTTTAATAAAAAAAACATCCTTTTCATTTAATTTAATTATATAGATAGATTATCATTTTAGTTATTTTTAAAGTGTAATTGGATTAAATTTTTATCATTTAATTCCTTGTTGGTCAATGGATGTAATTTCTCTTTTAAATTGGACATAAACACATGTCAATCTTTTGGTAGTTTTTACTTCTTATAAACTCGCATTTTCGTTTTCACCATGGGAATAACTTTTCAATTTATTTCTAAAAATTCTATAATTTGAATTTGGAAAAATGGATTCCATATTTGGATTCAAAAGGTCTAAATTATGTAAACACATTCCTTTTATTTTTTGACATTATGAATAGTAACGAGAGTAATAATTTTTATTTACCTTCGATAAATAGTACATCAGGTAAATTAGGGTAAACAATAATATTATAATAATATTAAACTACCCTAAAACATGTAATAATCCTTTTTTATGAGATACGTCTGGCCATAAAAATCTTTGGGATGATTTTAGGACCTTATGGAGCCACGTGGGTGTTATAATGACGTGTTATAAGAATTAATTTAAAGTAAAGAGAAAAATAAAATAAAAATGTTTCTTTTACTAAATTAATTTTAATATAAGGTTATATAAATAATTTAATCTACTATAAATAGTCATTAGAATTATAGAAATATTTCCCACATCATGTTATTTTTTTATAAATTTTAAACATTAAATATATAAATTTATTTATGACATAAAGATGATGTAGTGAATACCATGTTAATGAAAGTTCCAAATAAATTATATGATAAATATTAAAATAAATATAATTTGGTAATTTTGAAACCATCCATGAATTATCCCAAAATGTCTAAACAACAAGATATCACTATAAGATTAAAAATGGTAAAATAAGTGACAAATCCAAAAGATAATGATAAAAAAATTAAAACATGTATAAAATTTATTGGATGTCATGGGTAAAAACCAACAGAATATAATATTATAAATAAATTATTTTGGACCATTTTAGTTGAAATTAAATTTATTATAAATTATCATTTCAAGAATTTCCTAAAGTGCCCGTCCTCCCTCTTATAAAATGCTCCAACCTCCACCCACTTACTCACACCTCTCAAGCCCCTTGAATAATCCAAATACATCTCAAATAATCTTTAAATATCTAAAACCTTCCTCTTAAAATACTTATCTTTGGAATAAGGAAATTCAAGAAAGCCTTTTGGTGCAATTCAAAAAAAGATACCAAATTTTGAGGTAACATCTTCTCTCAAGTTCCTTTATTTTATTTTAATTATTCACTTACTATACTATTCTTATTCTATTATTAAATAATATAACTAAAATAATAAATATAATTGGATTTTTTATGATATTTATTTTTACAAAACATACAAACACCTCCATCTACAGGATACTAACAAATTATTTCTTTGTACGGAGAACTTCCGCCACATGAAACAATGATTGTTCCATTTTCTCTTAACAAATATTATGGGGGACATTATAATGTAAATATATTTCTATATGACAAAAATTCTTCTTATATTTTATTTATGCTTCAATAATTTTTATTTACAACATTCCATTATTCTTTCAATAATGTATAAATATGATTATTTCATTTCAGATAGTGTGGACTACTGCCCCCTCAATGTCATATGACTTGTTCATGACATACGTGGAATGTATAAAGGATGGATTTAAAGAACATATGTAACATATGTAACATATAAGTTATACTATTATAACAAAATACCAATGAATAATTTAGTTTTCTTTCCTTTAATATGACAAAGAAATGAAATTAGAGTTAATGCTTACGTATGGCCTACCGTCTCCATAAACGGTGCATTTAATTTCTTATATAGAAATGTTATGGACTATTATAAATGTAAATATACTATATATATAAGATATTATAATAATGAATTATATTCTCTAGATGATGTACTTCTGACTACTTGGACAAATTACATCAAAAAAATATCATTTTAAACTCAAGTACCGAATATTGACAAAATAACCGATTTGAACTTAACTTATAATATAATTTTATAACATGGCAATAAGTGATATAAAATAAATAATAATTTCTAAAACAATTTCTGAACAAAGTATAAATTATCCTCTGTTTATTATTCAGGATATTTATGAATAAACGAGAAGTCGTACTCAATGTAAGGGAACTTCTTAAACAAATTTCAATTCATTGTGTTTATCTTGTACTTAATGATTTTCTCATTCTATGATAATGTATGAAATGAATTTTTTATATATTATCTCTAATTTATAATTTATTTATGAGAATTTACAGTGAATACAAATCATCAATCATTTTTATTAACATATTGATCTTTGTATGGGAATTTCAAAACTCAATTTCCACTAATTAGGTTTGACACATACATCGTTGATTATATTATTCCAATATTATGTGTGGAATCACTATTTATTTATTTACGATGTAATTTACACTTCCATTGGTGTGTATATACCCCTTTTACATATAATAACCCCATTGATAATTTTTTACATCATTTATACGAACTTTGTAAGGGAAATCTGAACTCAATCTCTATACATTGAGTTAAGAATCAATGTCGTTGGATTTGTTTTTCCAAGAATATGCATCAATGACCAATTATTGTTTTACATTTAATATAGTTTTATATTGGGTATAAATATATATTTGTCACAAACAATTATGTCATTCATTTATCCCTAATCTAGGTATACAATCTTTTTAAGGGATTTCATCTCAATTTACATTCAATTAATAATTACATGTAGTTATGAACCAATTCACTTTTATATGGTTTATATACTTCTATTTGACATATTATATCCTGAATCTACTTATATTTATGATATTAAAAAATAATAATTTTAGTCTTTAATTATTTTTATTGAAGTATGTTTTATGTGGTAAAAGACTTCTTTAAATAAAACATTATTTTAAATGTTCACTAAATTTCTTCTTCAAAATAGTTCCCATTTATTTTCAGGTTTTCAAAATTATTTTAAAGATTTATTTATATTTAAATGAGTTTTTTAATGTTTAAATTCCTTTGAAATGTTTTAATGTTGTAGAGACACTTGGATTTAAAAATTTTCTTCTCAATGGCTTACATGGTTTTGAATATGTATCGAATAATTCATTATGTTGAATTGATTTATTATTAATAATACATGAAATACAGATAATATAAATAGTTTATGTGTAATAATTATATAATGGTACATGGAAATTTAATGGGTTGTTACTTGATAAAACAAATATGGGTGGTTCTGTGATAATCCATGGGTGGGTGAGCCCGTGATAGCTCTCCAATTCATTGGGTAACGTGATGGAGGTAAATGTTAAGGTTTATCCTATGAGATTAAGATAATATACTGTGACTGTTATTCTAAATGTAACCATGATGTTTACTCCCTATATAGCTATGAAAGATACAATGTATGTATGTTATCGATGCCATAAGTTACCATTATGATTTATTATTTCTATGAGTTATTCATAAATCTTATGATTTCATGAGTTATGTTAAAGATATTATATTTTATGAGTGAAAAGTATGTTTTCATCGATTTGTATGTATTCCTGGATTTATTTTCTCTACACTTATTTTATACCCCTTACTAATATTTTTATGATCATCCCATGTTTTTGAACATTTTTCACATGGTATATGGATAGTTTAGAGAAAGGAATAATTCAAGAATAAAATTATAAAAAACAATTCATGTTTTATTTAAGGATATTTATTTTTTGAAAAGAATTAATAATGATTAGAAGAGTGTACTTTGTAAATTTTGTGTTATTATTTAATTTTTATGGTATAATTCTCTAAAAACTAAACCTAAAAATATCATTAATGTGAATGAAAGTAAATTCTTGATCCAAACTCATGATTATGAAATGCTTAAGGCTGGGGACTTATAATTGTATCAGATTAATGGTTTAGATAACTTTAGGGATTATGATTTTTTGTTAAAAACATGGTTAGTCCTTATGTCTAATTAATTATATTAAATCCTTGTTTTCAAACTTTTCAGATCAATGAAAGTCATATGAAAATGTAAGGAGGAAGATATAAAATAACATTCATATCTTTTCTTGATTACATTCTTGAAATAATTATTGCAAAGTCATGTTTGGAGGATCGTGAAACTATTTCTGACATACAACTCACATGTAAGAAGTAGTTTGAGATATCAAAAACCTCCACTATAATTCACTATCATCGTTGATCATGGGTTCTTTTAGTTAAATATTATTTTCCTAATATTATCATATTTTTAAAAATGTAAATATTATCAAGGCATTATCCGATATTTTACCTTATCATAATATCTTGAAGTATATTATGATTTTGAAATAGGTGATGAATAGGGAGTCCCTTGCGAAACCTATTTTTATTTAATTTTAAAATAAATAATATCAGCACATACTTATGGTTTTTTAAAAAGAACATTGATTGAATGTTTCACCACAAACTCAGTCTGACAATTTTATAAAAATCTTTTTTTATCAAATGTTTTCAAATTATATGTCATAAATGATTATGTTCATAAAAAATTTCTATGAACACCCATATGACCCATGTTATATGAGGTGTATTTGGATAAAGGAAGAAAATTATTTTTATGAATATATAATTAATTACCTCAATGCATGGACCTTCTATTTACGTGAACAAGATAATGATGAAACTATGTGGACACCATGATAAAGGTATGATGCTCTTTCTATTGGGAATAGTTTTATTTTATCATTTTTAGGTGAAATAAAAAAAATGTCAATATGTATAATACATCTTGAATTATGATGTTGAGGACATTATGAGTTAGGATGAAAATGAGAAGGATAATACCTCCATTGATGTTAAATCATGTTAGGGTTATTTTTGAGTTTTATAAATAGGCACAACCCGTCACATCCGGAAAGGAAGTGGGAATCGAACCCACAATCGATGTGAGACTATAGAACATCGCCTACCACTGGCATACATAAAGTACCTAGTTGTTATGTATTATTGTTTTCTATAAAATTATTATATTTATATAGAATTAGTTGATATTGGGAACATATCAAATGCATATCTTTATTAATGGAAAATATTTTGGTGATTATGTTATAAATTTTATTTTGGAAGACATTCGCTATTTTGGGAAAACTATATGGCTAAGGAAAATAGAATACTATGGGATTTCATTTGAGCAGTATTGGTTGAATATTATTTTGGAAGAATCTATGTATTTATTGTGATGTTATGGAGATTCAAGTCATTTATGGGAGTGATTAACCTATTTTGTAGAATATTTGATTAGACTAATGACTTTTTGGTATGAAAATTTTTGAGTAGTAGATCTTATCATGAGATAAATATTTTGATTTATCATGGAAGACTATGTGATCAAATTATTTTGTATTTTAGGTTTCAATATTATTTTTTATTATTTTGAATAATTTTAAGGAAACTTGATTATTTAATGGTCTTTAGTGAACTTTGGGAATTGTTTGTTAATTTATTGATATTAAGAGTAGTATTTTTTATAAAGCATTATTTTTTGGGGATTATTTGGTCTTTTACTAACCATTTTCATTTTGGATAATTTCCAAAGTCAAGGGAAATATGTGGTTCATCATTTGTGGATTAAGTGATTCTCTATACATCGATTCTAGCACTTCAGGTGTGATCAATTCATCTCGAATACTCATCATTGGGATAAAGAATGAGTTTGTGGATGAATTTTATTAATGGATGAAACACTAATTTTCAAGTATGTATGTTTCTATAAGATCATATCCAAGATCATAAATAAAATTCCCCAACATTATGAAAAAGACCATATAACAAAAATGCTGTCCATTTACTTCTCCTATTGTGAAATCAAAGAACATTTAACCCATCACAATTTTTTGGGTTTTTGGATGTTAACTTTCTCTCGATCATTTCTCAATCGTTCTCCATCAGAACAAGACATTTAGTTTTTCTTCCTTATCCATGCATTCCAACATGAGACATAATATGTGATACCTCGGGTGACCTTTGTACTTGTCTTTAATTATTTTTAAGTGATATTTTTATTGACGCTTTTTTTGAACTGATATTTTCAAATAACATTCGGAGAAAATTTTTAAAATTGTGTGTGTGTATGTTTTTTAAAAGGGGGGAATGATGTAACAACCTAAATATTAATAGAATAATGAATTTTTATATTTTTTAATATTTAGTAAGAAGATATTAATTTTGTTTTAATGATGATTCTTTTTCTGATAGCGTACCTGAAACACAACCATGGGTTTCTTCGAAATCTTATATTTCACAAAACATTTAGTTATACAAAAAAAATTAAAAAAATTATTATTATTTTCTAAAATCGTAGTTAACACATAGACATATATTGGATGGAATGAATATAAGTAACTAAAATATGATTATACATAATTTTTAAATATTTTTAAATTTATGCAATAAATTTTAGAGGTTTAAATTGAGAATGAATCTAGTTGTAAGTATAAAACAATCTGATATTTTTAAAAGGTTGTTTACAACCTTTTTATGGAAACCCCTTTTTAAATATAGTTTTTGTCCATTTTTTATGTTATATTTGACAAAATTATCTTCTTTTATAAAGTGGTACCTCAAAATTCACATTTTTTAATGTTTTGGTAATTTTTCAATAATCATGATTTTTAATGAATAGTGATGAATACTGTATTTTAATTTAAAACATTATTTTCACCTATTTTATTTATATAGTTTGATAGTAATTTTAATTTTTTTAAAGTGTAATTATATTAAGATTTTATTATTTAATTCATTTTTTGTTAGTGGAAGTAATTTCACATTGAAATTGGGCATAAAAACCTGTCAATCATTTGGTAGTTTCATTTAATCAAAACACATATATTTCATTTGAGAACGGGAATTAATTTTAAATTAATTTCTGAAAATTATGTATTTTTAATTTGGAAAAATATATTTAATATATTGAATCATATGATCCAAATTGTATAAATAGGTACCTTTGATTTTTAGAAATTATGAATATTTACTTCAAACATTATTTGAATTTACCATGGTTATATGGTAAATCAGGTAAATAAGGGTAAAATATAATATGAAAATACTTTAAAACTACCCTAAAACATGTCATAATCCTATTGTATGATATATGTCTGACCTTGGGAATCCTTGGATCGATATTAAGATCCCATGGAGCCACTTCGATGTGATAATAATGTGTTATATAAATTAATTTAAAGTAAAGAGAAATATAACATAAATATGCATTCTTTATAAAAAAATAATATATGGTTATATAACTAAATCATGGACTATAAATAGTTAATAGAAATATAAACAGTTTTCATACATCATCGTATACCTATATATAATTTTTATATATTATTAAATAAATTTATTTATGACACAATGATGATGCAGTGATTAACTTATTAATGAAGGATTCAAATAAATGATATTATAAATATTAAAATAAAAGTAATTTGTTCATTTTGATGCCATATAATAATTATATAGATGAGATTGATATATTATATTTTTTTAAATCGTTTTTTTTTTCTAAGAAATTGATGTTTTAAGAGTTTTTAAAAAAGACATGTTTGAGTAGTGTCCAAAATTGACACAATTCATAACTTAAAATATAAAAGTTTTTATTAATTTATATTAAATTATTACAAATAATTTTTTTGGCCAAATGGTGATGTTACAACCAAATATGTCATTTTTGACGTTTTTTTGGGGTTGTTTGACATGATTTGGTAATTACAATAAACTACAATGTGTAAATAACTTGCTATCACTATAAGATTAAAAAATGTAAAATAAAGGTTAAACAAATAACATAAGGATACATAAATGTTCATAACTACTCTAAAATTAATTGGATTATGGGTATTATCACCAACATAATCTTATATTCTAATTAAATGAGGTATGGACCATTTTTAATAGAAAATGAATTTATAATAAATTATTATTCCAAGACATAGCTAAAGTGCCCCTCATCAATTTTATAAAAGTTCACCACCTCTACCAACTAACTCACACTTATCATACCCATTGGATCATCCATAACCTACTCAAATAATCTCCCATCATTTCTCCCTTCTTTCTAGAATCCTTAACATCAACAAAATAAAATTCAAGATAGATTGTTGGCTCAAATCCAATGAAGTTACCGGATTTAGAGGTAACATCTTCTCCCATGTCCCTTTCTATATTTTCATTATTCACTCCCTATTCTATTATTATTATTATATTATTATATAACAACACCAATATAATCAATATTCAAGGATTTTTTAATGAGATGTATTTGAACTACACTTAAAAACACCTCCATTTAATGGATAAAAACATACTATTTCTGTATACGTTGAACTACTAGATCACGAAACGATGATTGTACAACTGTCTCCTACCACCACTCATGGTGTCCATTATAATGTCAATTTTTCTATATATGAAATTAATTATACGTATATTTTATATATTCATATATAATTTTAATTAACTATATACCTTAATGCTTTCCATGATGTGTATATATTGTAATTTCATTTGAGAAGTGATGACTACCGCCCCTTAAAGTGATATGACTCGTTCATGCAATTAATGGAAGCTAAAAATGCGTTATTTAATAATATAATGTAATATATATAACATATATATTATAATGGAATTTCAATATACCTATTTATCTTTTAGTTTTCATTCGTTTAATATTACAAAGAAATTAAAGTATCGTTCATGCATATGTACGACCTACTGTCTCCACGAACAATGCATTTCATTTCTTATCTCAAAATTTTATGGACTATTATAAATTCATATATACTGGATATATATGATATTTAAATGATGAATAATATTTTTGAGATTATTCTCTTTTGACTACATGGACAATTTACATCAAAACAAGTATATTTTCGATTTCAGTACCGAATAACAAAAAAATGACTGATACGAACATAAATAATTATCTAATTTTTATAACATGGTAGTAAGTCATATAAAAGAAATAATATACCTAAAAAAGTTCTAAATCAAGTATAAAGTTTTCTAATATTATTAATCACAAAATTAAAGAATGAATGAAACATATCAGACTCAAGGTAAGGGAACTTCTAAACTAAATTTCTATTCTTTGGGTTGATCTTATACCACATGATTATTTTGTTCTATTATTATGTGATAAATGGATTTTGATATATTATATATTATTTATACATGGTTTATGTGGAATTATAGTCAATACACATAATCAATCTATTTGATTAAGTAAATGATCTTTGTAAGGGAGTTTCTAAACCCAATTTCTACTAATTGGGGTTTACACATATTTTATTGATTATATAATTCCAAGATAATGTGTGGAAAAACTATTAATTTATGAATTTTGTAATTTTTACATACTATTGTGTTTATATACTTATATTATAGATAATAATTCCATCAATAAATTTTTACATCATTTATAGAAACATTATAAGGGAAATTTTAACTCAATCTCCATTCATTGAGTTAAATATCCATGTCATTGGTTTTTTCAATAATATGTGTGAATGACCTATGATTTTTTTAAAATTTATATCCTCTTATATTAGGTGTATTTACATTTATCACACATAATTATTTTATTGATTTATCTTTAATATAAGTATACAATTTTTTTAATAGATATCATCTCAATTTACATTCCATTAAGACTTACATGTTTTTATACATCAATTAACTTTTATATGGTGTATATAAATTCCTTGACATATTATATCATCCATCTCCATATTCTCATGATATTATATGTTTTGTTTAATTTTATTCTTTTAATTACTTTTTTCATGTATTTTCTTCATCTAAATTTATTTCATTAATTCCCATGTTTTCCAAATGGTTTTAAGGATTTATTTATATATACATGATTTTTTAATGTGTAAATTTCATTAAAAATATTTAAAGTTGTATGGGACAAAGTAATTTAAAAATTTTATTTTCAATGTCTTAAAAGGTTTTGGAAGTGTATTAAATATTTCAAAATCTTTAATTTATATCTTATGATTGTTAAATAAAATATTGATAATTTCAATATTTTAATCATTGTGTATATGTAATGGTACTTGGAAATTTTATTGGTGGTTACGTGATAAAACAAATACAGGTGGTTCCATGATAATCCTTAGGTGGGTGATCCCGTGATAGCTCTCCAATTCATTAGGTAACATGATAGATGTAAATTTTATGGTTTCTCCTAATATATTTATTGAATATATAGTGATGGGTATTCCAAACGTAACCATGAATGTTACTTATTATATAGCTTCAAAAGCTACAATGTAAGAATGTTATATATTCCACAAGTTTCCTTTATGATTTATGATTTCTATGAGTTATTCAGAAATCTTATGATTTCATCATGTATATTCAAGAGCATATTTTTTATGGGTGAAAACTATGTTTTCCTTGATTTTTATGTATTCATGAAATAATGTTTTCATTCCCTATTTTATATCCCTTACAGAGCATTTTATGAGCATCCCATGTTTTTTAAATGATTTCAATAGGGTATAAGGATGGTCGTGACAAAAGAATCATTCAAGAAGAATTTTATGAATAAATGAATTCATGTTTTATTTAAGGATATTTATTTTGTGAAAAACTTTACAGTGAGTAGAAGAGTCTACCTTGAATATTTTGAGTTATTATGTAATACTTATGGCTTTATTTTCTAAAACTCTATTCCAAAAAATAACATAAATGTGAAATAATGTAAACCCTTGATTAAAACTCAATATTATGTGATGTTTATGGATGTGGCCCTATAACACAAATGGAAAGAGCAGTGAACAAATCATGAATCTCACTGAAATTATAAGTGAGATAAAATATCATTAACTTGATTCTTGACTATCATCATACTCATTAAAACCACCTACATAATAAATAAAAATTTGTTATAATTCTTTTTCAGAAACATATTTTTTATCTTATACAATATAATGTTTAATTATTACAATATATTACCTTCTTGTTAATAATAATTTGTTAAATCATCACTTGGGTAATCATATCTTTTATTCATTTCATGTGACTTTATTTGTTATATATTTGTCCCATATAAAATATATAAATATTTTTATTATTTTAAACATGATATAAATACCAAATATATATAGTATATCTGTGTTAAAATAATATATTGAATATATAAGTATAAAATGAAATACACCAATCATGGAGATGGTAGGTCGTACGTACGCATGAACAATATTTCCATTTTATTATGTTATTGATAGAAATAACATAAAATGAATAAAATTAATATATGTATATATAAATATATATCATTATTAGTGTACAATTATTGTATCATTTATATCTTCTATATTCACTAAAACCATACCAAATACAATCCATGAAGTGAATGAACGAATCATATCGCTTAGAGGGGTTGTAGTCTACAGTCCCTCAAACAAAATTATCATATTTACAACAAAATAAAAGAAAAATATATATGTTTAGTAAAATTAATATTGAACAAACCTCGTTTTGTGAGGAAGTAGCACATTGTACACAGAAACTGTATGTTCGCTACCCATTATATCGATGTGTGTATCAGTGTAGGTATAATTTATTTCATAAAAACATCCTATTATATTAAGGATACTAGAGTTTTTATATAATATTGTAAAATAAAATATTTAAGGGTATAGAGAATGTATATGAAACATTAGATCTGAAGAGACGATGTTACCTCTAAACCAGGTAACTTATTTTGGTTTGTGCCAAAAGGCATCCTTGAAAGACATTATTCTAAAAAGGAGGGTTCAAAAAGAAAGTAAAAGAATTTGGGATATGATTTTTTCATAGTCTGGTCAATCCAAGTGGATTTTGAGGAGTGATGAGGAGGTAGTTTCGGTGGCCTTTTATAGAGAAGGAAAATTATTCGCATGGAATTTTTTAAAACAATTTATGTTCAAAAATGTTATCATTTAACAAAAGTCATTAAAAAACCACTAAAATTATTAAGGTAACGTTCATGCCCTAAATATGTATAACTCATGGGGATTTTACAAGTTCTTATGTAATTTGGGCCCCTAATATTTTGGTATAGTCCCGAATTTAGCTTAATCTGACCTTAATCGTTGTGATTTATTTTAGTCACTTTTACTAATATTTTTGGTCAAAAAGTAAATTGACCATATTAGACTCTAAATATTATATTGATTAAGATGGTGTTTTTCTCAAATAAAATTTTTAGAACTGAGGAAATGATTGTTAATTCCATTAATATAGACATTGTGAGAAACTGGGTTTTTAAATTAAAATGTTCAAAAAATTATTTAGTTTCTATATTCAATTTCAAAGTGAAATTGATTATAATGACCTAAATTGAATTAATATAATTATAAATGATATAATTTGACATTTAAACGATTTTAAAATATAATTTAACAGATACTAATTAATTAATCAAAAAGGAAGTTATTAACTAAAACACAGTTTCAATTCACTATTCAAAAAAATGACATTTCTAAGAAAAATAAAAAAATTAAACCTGAGATAATTTCATCATTAAAAAATAAAAAATAAAGTTTCTATAATCAAATAATATTTTTAAATGAGTCTAAAATTAATTTTATTAAAAAAGTGGTTCATTCGAGAATTTTTTTTACATAAAATAACTTTACTAGAAATAATATATTTCATTACAATTACGTTTATCTATATAACCAATAATAAAAGATATTTGAAAATTATTTATTATTAATCATATAAAAACGTTTAAAGGATATATTATAATGATCTCATTTGAATAATTATAACAATAAAGTGATGTTTCATAAAAACATCGGTGTTCTTTGTAACATTTTCCATGTCAGTGTTGTGGGTAGGGAAAACCAAGTTGGTATTATGGGAAGTGAAATCTAAGATGTTAGTTCATGTGGTTCAAGAAAATTTAGTGTTTTATGAAAGGAATATTTGACTTAGTTTTTTAATATATACATATATATATATATATGTATATATAAAGAACTAATTCTAGTATCATGTGAAATGAAAAATATCAAAAAGAAAATTTAATTTGAAAAATATATTTCACAAAATCTCAAGGATTTACACAATGCCAGATTAAAATTAATACTTTGTTAATGTTTCATGTTTATTCCCATATAGGATCTGGGTGTAATGGAATCCCATGATGGGAATAAATTACTATAGGATGTCGTCAGATTCACAACAGTAATTGATTTTATGTCTAAAAAGCATTCATGTTTCATTGAGGGCCCCAGTTTAATGTCATGTGGGCTATCCTCTACCATTTTTTTTGATGTATGGGAATTATTGAAGAGGGGGAACACTGTTATAGTGACTAGCTGGCTCGCTCATTATATGGTCCTCTTGTTTTTTTTGAGGCTATGATATAATAATATTCTATATATGAGGGGCTATTCTATTCATGTGGTGAAAAAATGTGAAAAACTCTATATATTGACCATACTGAAATAAAAATATATTACATGGCTTTAGAGATATAATACTTAAGGGTTGTGATGCAATGACTCCAAACATGTTGCATATTTGAGGTGGGAGTTTCTAGTTTTTGATCCTGAACAATAGAGGTAGTACCTAAGTCCAATTACAAATATAGTCTATTTATGATCTAAATGTGATTCTGATATTCTATATAGGATAGATTTCTATCCTTCATTCATTGTTTAGTTTTCCATGTATTTTCATGTTTATAAGATATGTACTCCTTCACTGGATTATATAGGACCTCATAGTCATTAATAGTGAGGGGCTTGAACATAACAAGATGGTTGTCTCGGCATAACTCTCTCCATATATCAATGTCAACCACCTCTTAAGAATACATACACAACTCCTTCTAGTTCGACCATAGAATATGTTTTTAAGGGTTTCCTACTGACTAGAGTGGAGTGCTATTGGATGTTAATGGATAAAATATTTGAGGATGACCAAGATGATTCGAGAACCTCCCGATACAAAGGATTATGAGTTTTGAAAACATCTCAATAAATATGTTTCTATGAAAGGTGAGGATTTCCATGTCTATCATAGATATTTCTCTGTTTTCGGAAATGGTGGATATCAAGAAAAAAAATAATGCATTCCAACTACACAGAACCGTGAGTAGGAATATCCTGGTAATGCTAATATTTTACTTTTTTGGAAGAGTTTATGGACCCTAAGATGTTTATAATTTGTCTTGAATTACCTCAAGGACACTATAATATAGCTTATTAGTAATATAGGACTCATCAAACATCATGGTCTGAATATTCCAAACTGACTTTAGGAATTGTATTAGGTTATGATCCTATTGTATGATGGTTTTTGGAAGTTTTTATAATAGTGTGGTTATACGGGTGCATGACCATGATAACGAGAAGATACAAGAATATTCCAATTAGAATACTCATTATTGATTTGGATATGAACCCATCTTATGGCATGTTCTATTCTAACTTATTGCGACTTGGTTAGAATGGGAGTATGAACTCAATCTTGAGCCATCGAAATATGTTGTTTGTTTTTTTGGTAGTGATATGAGCCTACCCCCAAGGCAAGTGGTACTCTCGGTTGGTGAGCCCCAATTAGAACAAAAAAATGATACAAATTTGTATATGTATTCCATGATGGAATATGATGAAGGACCACCAGAATGGGAGATGGAATATGAGCCTCCTATATTGTTTCCTCAAAAGGATACAAGTGCAATCATTCATCAGCCGAAGTAGGAATATATTCTAAAATTACATGATATGCTGGAATATGCCAAAAATAGTCACTGATAATAATATTAGACTCTCTAGAGACATGTTTCATTCTTACTTGGTGAGCCCTGACCTTAACGTGGACATGATTCTGATCATGGGACTTTGGTTTATGTCGTTGGGCTTCTTCAACGTGAATATGCACATGTACCATGGCATTTGACCTCTCACTTGTTGTGACGTAGCCAGAATGTAATGACCATGAATTATATCAATGAAATCCCCTTATTTCAATTATTCCATATAGTATAAATCACATAAAATCGCATAGAAAACACAATACAGACATTATCAATGAATTATGAATAAAATAAGAGATAATTCTAGATGTTAAGAATCATATACCAATAGAATAGTAACTTGAACATTGGAATAGTAATACAATCCATATAAATAGTAAACAATACAATAATTAGTAAAGTAACCTATGAAAGTATAAGAATTTTTTTGGAATCTTATTAATGAAAATAAAATATAATTATACAACACCATAATTAAATAAATGTTTTGGATGTGAAAAATTATGTTTTTCTATTTTAATGAATTATAAATGATTATATACTATATTATAATTAATATAATGAATTCAAAGGAAATTTATTTCAATTAAATAGATTCATAACTTAATATTTTGTAGTATTATGATTATAAGATAATTTTATGAGTCTTTATTTAATTTTTCCATGTATTATTTAGAAAATAAAATGTGAAAATATATATGTCCACATAAATAATGATTTTAAATGAAAATTAAATTTCCCTTGTTTAGAAAATTAATTTCACAAAATGGAGCTCATTTTTTAATTCTATATGTCAAAAATGCTTATGGTGAATTTTTAGGATTTTTTTAAATTACATGAATTATTGGTGAAAAATAAAATTTCATAATTTATGATAAAAGCTAAATACATGAATTATTGATTTATAGATGATGTAAGGATAATTTAAGACAGAAATCATGAATAGACTTTCATTATTTTTAGATATTTCATGATAATGCTCAATATATTCATATTCCTGAGACAAAATAATAAACTAATGAATAAAATTATGAGAAAACACCCCTCTACTACACCATGAAACCCACCCCTTCTCCTCACACCCAATATGTTCGAATAATTTTCCATGTTTCTTTATATAGAACACATATTCCAAAAAATGTTATTATTGGTGTTCAAAGATATTTCTTCAATGTAATGGGTAATGTTTAGTGTTATGAGACCTTATGTTGGGATAGGGAGTGAACCAAATACCTTAATGGTACTGTTTCCAACATGTGATATAGTCTTAGAGTTTAGCCTTGACTCACGTTTATGACATGAAAGATGTTTCTTGAACATTTCTATGTTTACAGGATTAAATTTTCTAATGTTATACATGTTATTATTCATTATGTTTATTAATGTTTCATGCCATTTTTGTCATCATGTTATTCCTTTTAACTCATGTTCTATGATTTATTCCTATGCTTATTCCCTTTTTGGAATTTTTATCCAATCACATTCATTCATTTATTCCCTAGGTTATTCACTAAATATGTATGATCTCAATGTATATTAGGAGCTCATGATGAATATTAAATAAAAAAATGGTTTGTTTTCATGTTTTCCAATTATGTACCAAATCTTCCAAAGACACTAAATTTTAAGATCTCTGTTTGTATTTCGTGGTTAATTATGATTAAAATCAGGTAATAATAAGTGCTAAAAGATAGGGTCGCTATTTATAAAGGAGACTTGGGCCGGATACATGGCCATTGGGATATTTCATTGGTCTTTTTTGATAGTCACATTCCCATGCACTTAGTCATGCACCACAATAACCAACAGATCCCTAGATGGAACAAGAGTACGATCTCGGTCCGACGTCTCATACTATACTAGAATAATATAATAATCTGGATGGATAGGATAAATAATGTGTTAATTAATCATATAAACCACTTGTTCATAATGATCAATGTGTTGATCATACCTTGATAAAAAGGAAATAATATGTGCATGTCCTTGCATCTATAATATTAGTGTAATATGATAGAGGATTTCATTAGATGTTGATAAGATGTATCAGACATTATGAAAAGTGTATTCATGGACATAATATTTCACATATTTCTTCTCCACAATATAATATAAGATATATTATATTTAATAAGGAATATGTGACCACATATATCCCACTTGATCGTCCGGAATATGTCGATGGACATCATGCACAAGTGTATGAATACACACCTCCCCAATGCCTACTGTAGGAATATTATACACACTTGTTTTGAGTGAGTATAGATATGGTTCTGGCCACTGGTTACTACTTGAATATATTGGAAGACATCATCATCAAAAGTGGGGATATGCATCCTATCAAGGATATCCATTACCTTCATTTCCCAGTGTGTCTTCTATATTTAATTTTCATGGGGATCAGAGGTAGAGGTGTGTCTAGTGGTACATTCATAATGTGACTAATTGTATAACTATGGGAAGGTATTGATGATAACAATTTATAGGATCCCTTTTTAGTGGACCCAGAACTTGAATGTCTTTGTATTTGACTCACTCATCCACCTCTATCAGAGACTAAATGAGGTGGTTGTCGCACCCTGGGGATAATCACTTAATGTGGTAGGTAGTGGAAATAAGGGATACAAGCATAGATGAAACATTTAATGGATGATTCAGTCTCATAAAATTACATTCTTTTAGACCCTCATGAGAATCATCAAGGATCGTGGTCATAATACATTGATAGTATTTTTGAACTATTGGGTTCACCACCAGACATGTATGTTTTTGAGCATGTGAGGTCATTTGGTGACATGCGGTGGTTACAAACATAGGTTATTTAAAATACAGAAATTATCTTGGATTAGGATGCTCTTGATGATATTATTATCTTGATTCATTTGAAAACAAGGGAAAAGGTTTCTGATTTGTTTAATTTTGTAGGCATGGTGCATGATCTATCAAATATGGATAGTTAAAATAATTTTCCTTTTATTAATGATTTTATAATTCATCATACAGGGACCTTTCAACGAAATGATGAAAATATATCATGGGTTGTTTGATAATAGTGGATTAGATATAACATTTCTGTCAATAATAACACCTTTGTTTGATATTCCACCAAGTTCCCTAACACCTAGTTATCTAGCCATCCTTCCATTTGAAGGTATTACATCAGTTTCATTTATTGTGTAGGTTATTCAAAGAACAAAATTCCCTAACACATGATTAACCGACCAATATATTTTTATATAGATTCATGTTGGGTTCACCATTATTATTTTAAAAGAAAACAAATGACCTTGAATACAACATTCATCAAACATAATGGTTTGACGAGAACCAAGAAGTCTTTCATTTCATTATTTTGAAGAAGATATTATGATCTAATAAGTTCATGTCAAGTTCACCATTTTGGTTTCAAAATAATAGAGATGACTTCAAAACTCTCATTCAGTGAATATAATTATTAAATGTGAATTAGTCTGTACATTATTCTTTTATTTTGAATGAGATGTTGTTATCAAACTAGTTCATCTCGGGCTATTGATTATTTCATTGGGAAATATTGTGGATGAAATGTGTACGATGTTTTTATTGTGGGGGTATAATTATTTTCCCAATCAATCACATTGTTTATAGTATTTGTTAGGCCTTAACTATAAATCCCCAAATATTCCCACATAAATTATTAGGATCATATGTAATTTCTAAAGGCAAGTGGAAATTTGGGGTTTTATACCAAACCAATTACGAACACCCATTGTTCCAAAGGATGTGTGGTTAGCCAAATCACAACCTTTTTGGGGGTAGAGGAATTATTTAAGACTTCAAGAGTCACTTATATTTTTAACGTATGTTTAAAAATCTCGTCCTAATCATAATATGGAATAGGTTACCCTAACATAAAAATCATAGGTTGACACATTTTACAGACAGAAGAATGGGATCCAATTAGTTAATCCATCTATATATTTTTAAGGTTATTATTTCCTTTCTTAGTTATGGTTGTTGCAAATGTGTTGAATTTTTTATTTCTAGGAACATCATAATTTTATACCATTTATGTATGCAATTAATATTTTGAGGTGGGTATTGTGTAGTTTTGAGGATTCCTACAAATCCTGGTTATTACAGGAATCAAAAACCATGTAGTTCTTTAAACCCTATATAGTTTAACTTCATCCATATTGGACATATGTGTAGGTACTTAAGCACCATATTTTCATGCTTGAGTCTTGAGGAGACATCCTATGTATCCTTGTTATAGTAGGAATCATAGTTATCTATGTTAAATTGCATTCTGAGTCCCTTGATAGTTAATGTATAATGATTGTTTAATGTAGATGACTGGGTCCTGATGGTTTAACTATCAGATATATGAAGGCAATTACATCAAAGTTTATGCCTATTTGAGATCGTGCCTTATAAAGGCATCCAACGTATCTGGGTTATTATAGGAATTTGAGTTCTCATAGTTCATTCATTCTCTTGGGACTATCCCAATGGTAGATTCCATTGTACGGAGGAAATTATATGATTCCACTTATTAGGTCATGAAAACTAATGGTTACTTGGCCAGAGGAGATTCATGATTCAAATGATATAACCATTGTAGCTCCCTATGCTCATGTGAGCCTTTCCTATGTGAGAAATATGGGATAGAATTTAATTAGTCTTTATAGATATGGATGTGGTACTTATGTTCTAGAAAAACACTTGGTATGTCTAATATAGTGCTCATGACATAAGAGGGTATTCCTATGTGTCCTAGTTATATCAAGAATCAATGTCCTTATAGTTTTATTGGCTTATCAATCCACTTATAGCTGAGTTAGAATACCCAAAACATGGGAATGATTGAATCCCTATAGTTGAAATGTTGGTGACATGGTGGGGCATAAACTGAGGTGGATGACCATTTGAGTTCAGGCTCGGGCCATTAAAAGGCGTCCTTTATATCCTGGTTATGGAAGGAATCAGAGTCCATATAGTTAAATTGAAAGGTGGTAACAAACTCATGTATCCCTTATATACAAATCATATAATTTTATGATGAAGGTGAGGGAATATACCCTAATGATAATCATTACTTTTTATATTCTTAGGATACAAATGATATGATCTTTTCAACTTCCTTTTACCAAGTGAGCTATGTTTGTTGTGAGAAACAATGAATAAAAAATAACTTGTCTCACTTGTTATGAATACATGACATAAGGTCATGGAAAAACATTTTGAGGTTTAATAAAGAGATCGAACCATGGATTGGAAACAAAAATATCTTAGTTATATAAGGAGTCAAATTCTCCATAGTTTTTTAGGGCTTACACACTGATGTTTTCATTAAAATTGAGGATTACAATCCAAGGATAGACATGGATATAAATTCATGGGATACCTTTTATCCTAGATTACTTTCTTTACTAACAATATTGACATCCATCATAACATGAAATGATTGTTTTTTTACTTGTCATAGGATTTCCATACACTTTTGGTAATATTGATGACATTTCCAAAGGCAATAAAATTATCCAATTGACTTTTCCAATGGATGTTGTGAATCTTGGATGGTATATTTGAGGGTCATCACTAGATCAATTTGTACTTGTCTGACTGACATCATAAGAGTTGGTTGGTTGATATTGGATGCAATTATAGGATCTTGGATGACATGTCCATAGGGTGGTGTATGATCCTGCGGAGTTTCTATGGTGTCCTCATGAATTCTAGCAGACACAATTGCAATGAATCACGAGAGTGAACACGACATTTTTTAGGGTCACACATGATCCTGGATAGTGTGTCCTGAGTACATCACGATTCCTGGTTTCTCTATCCAAAGAGAATAACAATAGACAGTTGACATGCATGGGTGCTACTGTGAGACTCATCTAGCTTATAGTAGTACTGCTACATGAGTTGAGTGACACATCTCATAGAAACCGCATAGATTGGTTGGAGATTGTTATGACATAGATGAAGTATGCGATGGTTTGCATGGTTTTTCTTTTGTTGATCTTGAGGATGGTTTCATAAAGTAAATACACATTGAATTTCTAAGAATTCGGAAGCTGGAAGTTTGAAGATTCGGAACAGATAATATTGAACATTCAGAACCTAGTGTTTGAAGAATTCGGAGTCTGGAAATTGAAAAGTTTGGAACCGGGATATTGAAAATTCTTGAAAGCTGGCTGATAGGAGATGCGAAGGCCCTTAATCTGACGATGCTTTGCTGATGTTAAAGTTATCACAAATCATGAAAAATTTCATGATAAAAGCTGGTTGAAGGTATGTTAAAGAAGAAGTTCATAGTGATATGTTCAGAGTCGACTTCCTGAGATAGAAGTTTTTAGTGGGAAGTTCAGAGTTGACATGCAGAAGAAGAAGTTTGTAGCGAGATGTTTGGAGTCAAATTCCTGTGTCAAATGTTCGTAGAGGGAAGTTTGGAGTCGTCTTGCTAAGTCAGATGTTCGGAGTGGAAAAGTTCAGAGTCGACTTTCTGAACCCGAAGTTTATAGCCAGATGTGCGGTGTCATGCTGAGAATTGGTGAAGTCGTAACCAGAAGTCGTATCGAGATCTAGAGGAGTCATACAGAGAATTGAACGTCTTTGGTAGTGATTAATAAAGAAGGGTCATACTGAGAATTGAAATGGTGTCATGCCGAAGAAGAAAAGAAGAGTGGATCTGATAATGTGATATCGAGAAATCAGAAAAGTGGATATGAGAATGTGACTCCAAGAATCCTGCATAATAAGGTCGGATCTGGAAAAGTCTGAAGCACTAAATCAAGAGAAGGGGAAGAATATTTGAGAAAATTCTAGAAGAGTTGAACAAGTCTTAATTACTCTGAGATTTCAGGAGAAATTAAGATTTCGGTGAATTTAAGTGAGCGGGAAAATTATATTGGTTTCTTTCCTCAGCACACTTTTAAGCACCTATAAAAGGATATTAGAGTACTAAGTAAATTGATTTGATCATGTTGTAGTGAGAGAAGCTCTGATAATATAGAGAGAGAAATAAGTGTATGACCTACTGATTTTTCTTTTCAGTTTCTATTGAAATGATAATTTGATACTGGTTGACACCGTATTGAGATTCTGGGATTAAAGAAAACACAGATTGAAGAATTAGAGCGAAGAAGAAAAATTTCGAGTGAAGAATAAAATTTAGAGTGAAGAAATTGGAGTGAAGAATTCGGAGTAGAGATTCGGAATGGGGAATCAGTAATGGATATCACCGTATTGAGTTTCTCAAACTGAGGAAGACTCATATTGAACAACCAGAGTGAAGAAGAAAATTCGGATTGAAGAATCAGAGTGAAGAAGAAAATTTGGAGTGAAGAATTCGGTGTGGAGAATTCGGAGTGGAGATTTGTAATGGGGAATCAGTACTGGTTGTCACCGTATTGAGTTTCCCAGATTGAGGAAGATTCGGATTGAAAAATGGGATTGGGAAAATTCGGAGTGGAGATTCAGAATGGGATATTCGGACTGTAATTGATCTATCTCATGTCCAAGAGTCCTTTACTTTCTTCTGGGTAAGGATGTAAAGATTTGTGCTGAACTTTCTTACACTTGTGTATTTGAATAGATGTGCAGGTAACATAAGTTGATACATGAAACGAGACTTTTACCAATTGTTATAAGAGGGTGCACACACACAGGAGTGATTGTTTCACAGTGCTTCACAAGGGTAAGGGTATATCCTACTCATTATAATCCAAGGATTTTTTTCGTAGTGTATTTTATGGTGATTGATTGTTTCCAACCATACCTAGGACGTAGCTATTCTTATTGAATAGTGAACCTTGTATGTTGTTGTGTTCCTTGGGATGTGTGTTTTTTTGTTTCTCTGAAGGGATGTATATCTTTGACATGTGGAAAAGGTTGTTCTCTTTTTAAGAGAACTTAAAAGAAGAAAAAGGGGTACCAATGATTCACCCCCCCTCAGTGGTTCATTACTCCAACTGGGTCCTTATAAGTGGTATCAGAGGGAGTTTGCCTTTGTTTTCCTTGCTGATAGAGAATCTGATTTGTGTGAACAACAATGGCATTCCGGTATTCTATGGGAAGAACTATCACATCTTGAAGGATAGAATGCTACCGTATCTCATGTCTATTAGTTATGAAGTTCTTGAAGCTGCAACAGTTGGATTTCCCCCCATTGATGAGAATGTTCCACTTACACCTGTTGACAAGAAGTTTCTTGAGAATGATGGAAGAGCCAAGAATGCCATATTGTCTTCACTTTCAGAAAGTGAATTCTTATGAGTAAAAGGAGTGGCCATGACCAATGGTATATGGGAGAAACTAAAAAACATATACGAAGTCAATAAAAAAGTCAAGAAGGAAAAACATCAAATTTGGAGATTGAAGTATAAAGACTTGAATATGGGAGAGCATGAATCTGTTGGGGATTTATTCACCAGGTTAAATGATATTGTTAGTACCATCAGTTTTCTTGGTGAAGATCTAAAAGACACTATTGTGGTGTAAAATATCTTGAAGATTCTTCCTGATAAATTTGATGCCAAGGTATCTTCATTAGAAGACAAGGAATTGGAGATTCTATCTCTTGATGATTTTCATAGTACACTCATTACTTAGGAAATAAGAAAGGAAAAAGCTAAGAAGACCAAGACAAAGGTTAACATAGATTTATCATTCAAAGCCATAAATATTGAGAGATCTAAGAAGATATTGACTGAAGAATATAGTGGTGACTTAACTCTGAAAGTGATGTTTGTAAAAATATTAACGATATTTTATCCTTGTTTTCAAAAAATGTTAAAAGAGGCACAGGGAAATACAAGGGAAAACTCCCCTTGATGTGTTTTGAATGTGGAGGCATTGGTCAATTTGCAGCTAACTATACTCGAATGGAAAATAAAGGAAATAGTGATGAAGCTGAAAGAAAGCCAAGAATATTATGGAAGAAGCAGGGTGGTAAAGGAAAGTTGTGGAAAGAAAATAAGTTCTTCAAATTCAAGAGAAAAACATTCCTATCCATAAATGAAGAAGATGAATAATGTGATGCTGAATCCGAAAAATCATTTGAGCATGTTGTTGAGAATTCCTTTATTGCAACAGTGAATGATGACATTTTTGGAAGCAGCAGCTCAGAAGAAGAAGAAACTTAGCTTGAGATGCATTTGAAAGAATAATTGAATGAAGGTTTAAGGATGATCAGAAGGCTGAAGAAGCTTAACAATAATTTGGAAGATGAATGTTTCTCAGCATCCAATCAAGACAATGTTAAAGAATAACTTGATAAAGAGATTGAAGACTCAAAGAAGTCTCTTGAAGATGAGAAAATCAAACTGATCACATAAGAGTTGAGCTGAAGAAAAAAGAGGAATAACTAGAACTTGTTCAATAGAAGCTTTCTGATGTTGAATCAAAAAACATTTGTTTTCAAAACTCAACTACTGATGTTGGTGATGGCTCTCAACAAGCACATTCTGAGAAAATTCAACATAAAAAAGGTGGTTTCTGTGAAGAAGAAAGCTGAGAAAGTTACTTATGTGGCCAAGACCAGCGTTACTAGGAACTCTGATGTTTCAAGGAAATATAAGTCTAACACTAGGAAAAAACAAGAAAATTTAGAGATGGAAGAATTAAGCTGAGCAATCTTGCTAACAAATGAATGATTGGTGGGGCTAAAGAAAGAGAAACAAAGAAGAATCAGAACAAAAGCTTTAGAGGAAGGTACTCCTTCTATGGGTATTGTTGGTATTGTGGTGGATTTGGGCATACAAAAAATATGTGTTGGTTGAATCAACATTATTACCATAACCCCATGAGTTATGAAAGGAAGAGATTGAGGGGGAGTCAATATTTTCATAAGAAGAAGTGTGAGAAGGTTTTCTTGAAGAAAGTTGAGGATAATGAAGTCAAGATAGAAAATTGGTTCCAGACTCTGGAGACCATTTGTGAAAGGTGTGAACAACCGGGACACCTTGCAAAAGGATGTCTTGTGCTGTTACCAGCTCAACAAAAAGTTCTTAATTTTCAGAAGCCAAAGGTGAAGAAATAAATGAATGAAGAAAAAGCTCTTGAAAAAGCTCTTGTTGTTGAATCTTATCTAAAAGTTACAAAGGAAGAACGAACTTGGATACATGATAGTGGATGTTCTTCACATATGACAGGAGACTTGATGTTGCTAAGGAATATGAAGATGTTTAAGGAAGGCACAATGAAATTTGGAAATGATGAATCTTTAAAAATCAAAGGTGTTGGGTCAGCCATCATTGGAAAGGAAAAATTAAAGTCCAAGAAAACTCTGTAGGTTGATGGGCTGAAGCATAACTTACTGAGGGTATCCCACCTGTGTGATGAGGGTAACAAAGTTATCATCAAGAAAGATGGATTTATTGTGAAAAGTGAAGAAAATGGGAAGACTGTTACAAGAGGCCAACAAACCAAAGGAAATCTATTTCAAGTTGTAAATTCACAAAACTCTTGTTACATGAGCATAGTGGAAGAAAATCAGTTGTGGCACAGAAGACTTGGACACATGTGTTAGAGAAATATGAGCAAGTTATTTCAAAGGGACAATGTTCAAGATATTCCAGATTTTCCAAGAAGAAGAGATTGGTGTTGCACTACCTGTCAGAAAGGAGAGATTACAAGTGTTGTGCATAAGAAGGTTGACATTTGTTCTAAACAACCCCTTGAACTAATAAATTCTAATATATGTGGGCCGATGAGAAAACAATAAACAAATGGATACAAGTACTTTATCACATTCACTGATGATTTTAATCACATTACGTGTTTTATGCTTATGAAGAACAATTCATATGTCCTGAGAATGTTTAAAATCATCAGAAGGAAATATGAGAAAGAATGTGAGAACTCTGTGAAGAAGCTGAGAACAGATAATGGTAGTGAGTATAAAAGTGACGAATTTGAAGACTATATTGAGAAGCATGGGATTCAACATGAATATAGTGCTCCATATACACCTCAAAAAAATGGTTTTACTGAAAGGATGAACAAAATCTTGGTGTAAATGGGAAGAACCATGTTCCTTGAACATGGCCTTACTCATTACATTTAAGGGAAAGCTACTAGTACAACTGTTTATATTCAAAATCAATATTTATACAGGCCTCAATCAAACAAGACTCTATATGAACTTTTCTATGGCATTACTCCATGTATGAAGCATACTAATGTTTTTGGGAGCCCATGCATTATAAATAAGAAAGCTGGAAGCAGTGGAAAATTCTAGCAGAAAGGAGAAGACAAAATTTTTCTTGGATATGCAGCAAAAGGAAGAGGTTATAGATACTTTAACAAGAAAATGGAAGAATTGTGGATGCAGTTGATGTAAAAGTCATTGAAACTAGGGGAATAGATAAGAATGTACATACAAACAAGGAAGATGAGGAAGATGAAGTTAACAATTACGATAAGGATGCAATGAATTGTAATCCTAATCAAGGTGAAGAATCAGATTCAGCCATATCAAGTGATGAGGAAGGCACACGAAAATCTAATCCATAGCTGATGAAAATAGTGCATGCTTAGAATATTATTGGTGATCAATGTAACATGGTTCAAACAAAAAGAACATGTAATTCTATATCACATAATTACATGTATTCCAAAGTGGAACCAAATGATGTTAATGAAGCCTCTGAGCATTCGGAATGGGTTTAAGCCATGATGAAGAATTGGATCAGATTGAAAGGAATGACACATGGGAACTCGTACCCAAGCCTGAAAGTGAGAACAGTATTGGCACCAAATGGCACTTTAGGAATAAGTAGAATGAAGAAGGTAATGTTATTAGAAATAAAGAAAGATTGTTTTCCAAAGGCTACTCTCAGATTGAAGGAATTGACTTTGAAGAAACTTTTTCTCTGGTAGCCAGATTAGAAACTATCTGAATCATTCTTGATATTGCTGCACAACGAGGCTACAAAATCATTCAAATGGATGTTAAATCTGCATTTCTTAATGGTGATCTCAATGAAAAAGTTTATATTGAGCAACCATGTGGCTTTGTTTTTGGGAAGAATCAATGTTATGTGTGTAGCTTGATGAAAGCCTTGTATGGGCTAAAGCAAGCTCCAAGAGCTTGGAATTCTAAACTGGATACTTCCTTAAAGGAGATGAACTTTATGAAAGGGACGGTTGCCAAAAATCTTTAAATCAAGGAAAGCCAATATCTTTCTCTCATTGTTATTGTCCAGGTTTATGACATTATTTTTGCTGGGAATGATGAAAGAAGCTATTAAAGGTTTGCTGAAGAAATGAAGAATGTCTTTGAGATGTCCATGTCGGGTGAAATGAGATCATTTCTTGGGTTATAAATTTTGCAATAGAAAGAATTCATTTTTCTCTCCCAAGAAAAATATGAAAAGGAACTTCTTAAGAAGGTTGGGTTGGAAAACTCAAAACCTATATCAACTCCTATCTCAGTGGGAACAAAGCTAAGAAAAGATGATAAAGGAAAAGAAGTTGAGCAGAAATAATATTGAAAGTTGATTGGAAGTTTGTTATACCAGACTGAATCAAGAACATATATTGTTTGTGATGTTAACTTTTGTGAAAGATATTAAAGTTCTCTTAAAGAATCACATCTCGTTGCTGGAAAAAAATTCTCAGATACATAAAAGGAAGAAAATAATTCGGAAAAAAGTATAGTGGCTCAAATAACATTGATTTATTTGGCTATTCAGATACAGATTGGGCAGGAAATGTTGATGATAGAAGATCCACATCTGGTGGAGTGTAATTTATAGGAAAAATTTGAGTTGATTGCCACTAAAAGGAGAAAAATTCTGTGACACTTAGTACGGCTGATGTTGAATATGTTGCTGCCACCATGGCCATCACTCAACTTATCTGGATGAAGACACAGTTGGAAGATTTCTTAGTTGAAGTGAAGCTACCCTTGATCATGGGATGTGATAATCAATGAACAATTAATATTACCAAGAATCTATTCTAACATTATCGATCGAAGCATATTGACAACAAATATCATTTCATCTAAGAGAATGTGGAAAAGAATGAACTGAAACTTTAATATGTTTCATCTACTGAACAAGTTGCTATTATTTTCAGGAAACCCATTCCAAAGGAATCATTCTCAAGGTTGAGGTTGAACATGGGTGTCCAAACTCTTTCTCTTCCAGGATAAGGTATGTTGTTCCATCCCCTCTCTCTTCTTACCTTTGGATTGTTTTGTCAAGGGGGAGAAGTTGTTTGTATCATAAATATATTGTTCAATGAGAGATTTGTGGGTAATCTATGGACTCATCACTGCTTGTGTATGTAATCTATTCAAACTGATTGTTGGATTGGTTGTAGGAAAGAACATGAAGTTGTTTATAGGATGTATGAAGTTGAAGATATATGAAGCTGAGATGAAGATATATGATGTTGAAGATGTCATTTTCACTACCTATGGACAGCATGGTTTTGCTGTCAATGATTCTTGTTTCTTAAAATTATTTAGATCATGTAGTCTTATAATTATTGATAAGTAATCCTTTGCTTAAGGTTACAAAGTTTGGTGAATAATGAAATCTTGGTTGACAACAAAATCCAAAGGGGTAGATTTTTATGACCAATCTAAAGGAAGATATGGTTTGCATGGATTGTCTTTTGTTGATCTTGAGGAAGTTTTTATAAAGGAAAGACACCTTGAATTTCTAAGAATTCAGAATCTGGAAGATTGAAGATTCAGATCCGATAATATTGAACATTCAGATCCTAGTGTTCGAATAATTCAGAGTATGGAAATTTAAAAGTTTGGAACCTGGATATTTCAAATTCTTGAAAGCTGGGTGATAGGAGATGTGAAGGCCCTTAATCTGATGATTCTTTGTTGATCTTAAATTTCTCACAAATCATAAAAATATTCATGATAAAAGCTGGTTGAAGATATGGTGAAGAAGAAGTTCTTAGTGAGAAGTTCAGAGTCGATTTACTGAGTCAAATGTTCGTAGTGGGAAGTTCAGAGTCGACTTGCAGAAGAAGAAATATGTAGCAAGATGTTCGGAGTCAACTTCCTGAGTCATAAATTCATAGCGGGAAGTTCAGAGTCAACTTTCTGAGTTAGAAGTTTGGAGGGATGATGTTTGGAGTCGACTTCCTGAACCTAAAGTTCATAGACAGAAGTGCGGAGTCATGCTGAGAATTGGTGAAGTCATAACCAGAAGTCATATCGAGATCCAGAGGAGTCATACCGAGAGTTGAAAATCTTTGGTAGCGATGAATAAAGAAGGGTCATACCGAGAATTGAAATGTGGTCATGCTGAGGAAGCAAAGAAGTGTGGATCCGAGAATGTGATATCGAGAAATCCGAAGAGTGGATCCGAGAATGTGACTTCGAGAATCCAGAGAAACAAGGCCGGATCTGGAAAGGGCCAAACCACTAAATCAAGAGAAGGGGAAGATGATTCGAGAGGATTCTAGAAGCATTGACAAAGTCTTAATTACTCCAAGATTTCAAGAGAAATTATTATTTGGGTGAATTTAAGTGAGAAGGAAAATTATTTTGGTTTCCCGCCTCAGCACACATTGGAGAACCTATAAAGGAGATCAGAGTACTAAGTAAATTGATGTAATGATTCTCTAGTGAGAGATGCTCTGATAATCTAGGGAGAGAAAGAAGTGTATGTCCGACTGAGTTTTCTTTTCAGTTTCAATTGAAACAAGAATTTGATACTGGTTGACACTGTATTGAGTTTCTCAGATTAAAGAAAACTCAGATTGAAGAATCAGAGTGAAGAAGAAAATTCGGAGTGAAGAATCAGAGTGAAAAAGAAAATTCGGAGTGAAGAATTCAGAGTGGAGATTCGGAATGGGGAATTAGTACTGGATATCACCTTATTGAATTACTCATACTGAGGAAGACTCGGATTGAAGAATCAGAGTGAAGAAGAAAATTTGGATTGAAGAATCAAAGTGAATAAGAAAATTCGGAGTGAAGAATTCAGAGTGAAGAATTCAGAGTGAAGAATTCTGAGTGGAGATTCAGAATGAGGAATCTATACTGGCTATCACCATATTGAGTTTCTCAGACTGAGGAAGATTCGGATTGACGAATCGGATTGGGAAACTTCGGAGTGGAGATTCAGAATGGGATGGTCAGACTGTTATTGATCTATCTCAAGTCCAAGGAGTCCTTTCCTTTCTTCTGGATAAGGAAGTGAATATTTGTGCTGAACTTGCTTACACTTGTGTATTTTAAAATAAGTGCTGGTAACATAAGTTGTTACAAGAAACAAGACTTTTCCATATTGTTCTAAGAGGGTGCACATGACTTGGAGAGATTGTTTCACAGTGTTTCACAAGTGTAAGGGTATATCCTACTTGTTGTAATCCAAGGATTATTTTCTTAGTGGATTGTATGGTGCTTGATTGTTTGCAACCATACGAAGAACGTATCTATTTTTATTGAATAGTGAACCTTGTAAGTTGATGTGTTCCTTTGGATGTGTGATTGTTTGTTTCTCAGTTGGGAATTATATCTTTAACAGGAGACAAAGGTTTTTCTCTTTATAAGGTAACATAAAAGAAGAAAAAGGGGTACCACTGATTCACCCCCCTCTCAGTAGTTCATTACTCGAACTGGGTCCTTATAGATATCTCGGTCGGCTTCATTTGACTAGGGTGTAATTTATATGGGGAACCATTTCAGTTTATTTGATAGGTCTAGAGGACATCACATGATCCAAATAGTATACCAATTGATCCTCTCAAGATCTTAGTGAAATTTCTTGGTTCTTTCAGATGTTGTATGTGGTTTATGTGAAACATATGCAGGTTTATGTATATGTTTTTCACATATATATCCCATCATTTAGTCATTATTTTATCCATTTTTTACATGTAAGTTAAATATATTTGAAGTTATTTTTTTATGTCCATCATGATTTAATATATGCAAGGGGATGTTCATTGTGTGTCCATCTAGAAGTACATTTTTTGACCTATAAGTGACCACATGAGGTTCTTATGCCTGAAACCTGATCCCTCCAGTTGTTAATCAGTATCCTCTCTAATGGAAAAAATTTTATATACCATGGATAGACAGTGTGAGAAATTTTCTATAATGAGGATGCAAGGATCTAAGGATTTATGGTATGCTCCTCAAAGTTAGTGGTAAATTTTTCATGCTGGGGTAGAGGATTTATATTCCTTTCGACCCTAGTTATTTGTAACTTTTCACATCACACTTCATGAAAATCTCAGATGGAACTTTTTTCATGTACTGTTTGAGTCCCTTCCATAAATCATTCTACAGGCATGATGTGATTTTTTTGACCATGATATCATCCAATAAACACTACATTAATTGGATTATTTTCAATTAATGGGGTATTTTTTAATCTTCCATACATGGATAGGGACTTCCATGCTTTCATATCAACATATCTAAGGGCCTTAACGAGATTAGGGTGCCTATAGAATGTCATCTATTTTATCTCAGGTTGCTGGTCTGGATCCTTTCTCAAGACAACAATGAATTATCATGGGGCCTTCATGAAATTGGGCTGATTTGACAAGGTTTTTCTGAGACGGTGACAGAAAACCTTGGAACGTCACATGCGTTTTATGACTGTGAAAGGCTTCTATCATTCCACTATTTATTTCCTTCTTTTATTTTTACTAATCATTGGGTTATCGTCAGTATTTATGAGTGTTTTCGAATACAATCACTCTACCTCTTAGTGATTCATTATGGAAATAATAATGGGGTTTTGTGGATATGCATGAGTATGTTATTAAAAAATCCATTTTTTGTCCTTATTGATCCTGAGTAGTGAGAAAAAGGTCTCCTGGACAAACCTATGACCCTTTATGTAATGGTGATGAAATTCCAGTGGGGTTTTTTGTGATGAGGTGTAAATGTCACTCGGTTCTTACAATGTCTTATAGATTTTTAAGGTTGCATCACATGTTGTTTACGATTGCAAGAGCCTCCTACCTTTGAATTTTTTATTTCCTTTGTTTATATTTCAATGGTTAGTGGTCTCACAAGTTGCATTTAATGTTTTCAATGACAATCATTCTCCCCATTAATGATGTGTAACATGAGTTTTATGCCCACCATAGATTCATGTCTTTTCGATATTTTTCTTCCACTTTTGAAGGAACTTCATATTGTTTGTGGGGAATCCTATAGTTGACAAGACTTGTGACCTTGGAAGCTTATACGGTTTCCACCACCTAATTAGAAATTTCCCAATTCATCTTTATGAGAGAAAAATACATTTTCAAAATTGACCTTGTTATATCTGCTACTATTTATATGATATGCATGATCATAAACATGATCCTCTACTCTCATTAGATCATATGTATCCATGGGGTTTACATGATTCACAAGATCAGGGCCACCTTCATCTTCCATTACATATTGTGGTATATAATACCCACATTAATGTATTGCTTCCTTTGTGTTTTTTTGGATTCTCATTTGTAGAATGTCATGATTTGGTTAGGTTTTAACATCCTCATTCAATTGGTGGTTTCTGAACACTGAGGTTCAACTCATGTATCTTGAACGTTGGAGCTCTCAATGGCTTGGTTCAGATCTTGAACAATTAATCGTGATCCTGACATGATCCATTTTAATCACACATTGTTTAAATTTTACATTAATAATGTTTTATCTATTCTCAATATGTTGCGTATGAGAGTGTTAAGACATATTTTTCATGAGCTCGATCCCACACTTAATGTAATTAATTATCTCCATATTATAATTCACCTCATCACTAATATCAATATATTGTTCCTTCAAACTTAATATCTACATGAATTCCTTTATTATCAATAAATATAATGCGTCATCCTTACTGTGAAAGGTTATTTATTGTTTCTTCCACAACTATCAAATACATTTGTTATTAATGAATAATGCACCACTACTTATGAACATTCAATACTCCGTGTCTCTAGACCAATTTATATCATAAATTCTGAAAATTCATTATACCTTCCTATTAGAAAACTTAATCCAACATTTAGTGTACCTTTAATACACCACATTATTATTTTAATTACTTAAAAATGTAATTACTTCTGATTACATAGGAAGATAGCCACTAAAAATGTTTGAAAGATGATATTTGGTCATTTTATTGTGAAATACAATAATATTTTAATTATTCTCATTTACATGGGTGTTCTACATAGTTCCCATCAACTTACTTTCAAAACATTTTCCTAAATGCATTCAAATTCGACATTAGTTTGGACTCATTCCTACTCAATTTCATTAAGAGATATCTTGAATACCTTTATTTATAAATGATGTCATACTCTTTCTTTTGAATCATATATATCCCCACAAAGTATGCGAGTACAGTAATCATGGAAATTTAAAT
The DNA here is from genome assembly GCA_963277665.1 of Viscum album. NCBI lineage: Eukaryota > Viridiplantae > Streptophyta > Magnoliopsida > Santalales > Viscaceae > Viscum > Viscum album. The sequence continues at coordinate 1,373,638,310 of OY728128.1, forward strand.
TTCCTATTTCATTTTATAATTCTATTCCTCCACTAATCCATGTCAATTTCTGAAAAAATATAATATCATACACATACGAAATAACCATAAATTTATCTCCCTTAGAATTCCATATATATAGATTAGGGTCCACACCTCATATTTTAAATTGCAATAATATTAAATATGAATCTCATCCAAAATACAATGGTAGTCCTGTCTTCTTCAGACCAAAAACGTCCTTCATTAATATACAAACCTTTCATTAATCATTTGAAATAAGAGATCCCAATAGTTGTTCAATGTAGTCAACTTATTCAAAAACATCATTTATTAATTTTTTTGACATTCATATGATAATATTTATATACTCATTGAATATCCATGGATTATTAAATCCTAATTGAAGATAGACAAGCTATTTGAAAAATACTTTCATCAAACAAAAATCATTCAAATCTAGGCATATATTTTTAACACAAAGAATATATGTTTTCTGATCATATTACCTGAATCATCAATTTTTTTAAGATAATCGTTGTTCCAATAACAATGTCATTTTTTGGCCTCTCAACATGATTCCACATATAGTTTTTGTCTATTTGAGCAATATCTACATTTATAGAATTAACCATTAATTCATCACTCGCTACTTCGTCAAGAAACGTTATTTCCATAATTGATAAAAGAGAAAAATGTACATAAATATTCATTATCCATTTCTGTGTAAGTATGGATAAAACCAAAATGTCAATTGACTAAACAAAAATTTTTCATCTATTTCGCCTATGATATTCTAATAGTTTTTCTTCATTAATGGTTTCCTCATCAAATTCTATTTCTGAACCATCAACATTTTAAGAACCCATAATGGTTGGAACGATAACAAAAAATTTTGTATCTAAATAAATCCTATTCAAACATTCAAATACATCTTCAATCTTATGAAAATAGGATATATTAAGGTAATTTATAATTTTATCATCAGTTTTATTAACATAATTTCTCTCCACAATCATTATAGGAGGATTATTTTAGAATTTATATGATTTACTATTCATTGTGTATCTACATAATATTCAATACTTTTTAGAATTATAATAACTTCTTGATTTCATTATTCTCTCAGATGAAACATTTTCTTCCAAAACACAAAAAAAATAGTGAGGTATTACTCCCTTAACTTTTCTCATATAGTTTTATATCCACTTCTAGGATCATCATATTAAATTTATAATGTACAACACTACTTTAACACCCTCATTCCAGTAATAATAAGAATCAAAAATCTCAAGAAACATAGTTTTGGCCATTTTATTCACCTGTCTATTTATGTATTCAAAGACACCATTTTTTGGATGTTATCATTGAAGAAACCACATTGATCCCATAGTTTTGAGTTGATTTTAAAATTCTGTTGATGTTTATTATATTCTATGAAAATTAAAATATATTGATTGCTCATCCTATTTTGTTCCCAACTCATTGTAGATATCTCTTCATGTTATTAATTAAATCTCATTTATGATTCATAAAAATCATAATGATGTTCTAACATAATCATCAATAAAAATAATTAACTACCACTCATAAATTTTTCTATCTACATTCATTGGAACAAAAACATCTATGTGAACTTGATCAAGAAGCTTTGATGCCATTTTTTCCAAAGATGATAAAATTCTAGACCATATTTCTTCACCTTAATGCATCATAGGTCTTTTATCTACCACATTTCAGATATGGGATATCTGCAAAAACCATTATCAGGGATATGTTTTCCATTTTCCATAGATTAATGTGTCAAAAAATACAGTGCCATAAGTTTTTTCCACTTTTATTTTTAAGAAGCAATTGTTTTTAACTATGTATATAGTACAAATAACCATTTTACTCGAGAATTTCATGATACAATTAAATATAATTCTATAGATGGTGATACATTTATTATTAAATGAGTGTACCAATAATGTGTAATAGAGTTTACTCGTGATCCATATATTTTAACATATATAGTCTATATGGAATACATCTATTTTCTGCATCCCATCAATTTCTAATTCTTTGTATAAACCTCATTTAATATTTAAGGAACTATCATTAATGAATCTCACTATTCCATTAAAAATTTCAATATAATTTCTCAAAAATTTAATTTCCTATAATATTTGTTGTGAATCTAGTATTAATAATCTAATTTCGAATATTATTTATAACATTGAGAGTTATTTATACTAAGTTAGCTTTCTCAATATTCTTATTTTCCTTCCATGAGATATATGATTGAGTAATGGAAAATGATTGCCTCTCCAATCTCTTTTCAACATGAATTGTTATATTATATCATATTCTACCTTTAGAGGAGGATACTGATTTTCACGATTAATTTTTCAAAGTTGACTAGTATTGGCTTGTCTTAGAGTTCTACAGTTATCATTTTCAGATTTTCTTTTAATGTAATGAATATAATTAAAGCCAAAGTTAAATGAAATAGGTATCAAATTAAAATATTTAATATATATGATGAATCATATAGTATCATTCTATTTTTTTGAATACCATGTTCTTCATCATTAATATAAATAGATTCCTCTTCATATTAATGCATGTCATGTCTCAAAAAGACACAAAATTGATATTTTATAAATAGAAATATCTTATCTGTTACATTCATCTACATGTACCCTTCTTTTTAAATTCATTGGTTGGTGATAATATCTAGATAATAGATAATTATTTTCTCATATATTCATTATTTAGTTCAAAGAAATATCTATTAGGACATTTAGATGCTTTGTGATATGTCTTACAATTTAATAATTTTATGATCATCTCATTTCCAACCATTGATGTTTTTTTATCATAACAAATTCCACTTCATTAAACAAATTTTTTTTATTCAATCATTCAAGGATTTATCTTATCCTTTAAAGCCATGTTAAACTAATAAAAAATTCACTACATATATTAACCTTCCAAACTGAAAGTTCTTCTTATTTTCCATTGATTCTGATTAAATTTCTAGTTTACTCTTCTTTTAAAAAACATCTTCATCAAATACCACTAATATATTATAATTTTCTTCCAATATCATTGTATCATTATTGTATCATTTTCATTCTATTAAATTATTATTTCAAAATTCACAACCTATTCCATGATATGAGGTGAAAAATGGTATTCTTCTACTCCTTGTAGTTGATCAATGTCTACCTCATGATGATCGACATGTTCTAATGAATCTTTTAAAAAAAGTCAAATTTTCACTCATTGAATATCATGCCTATTAAGAACACCCGCACATTAAACCTTGTGATCAAAAACCCCATATGACTAAATAGATTCTTCCTTCATTATTTCTACCATTTCATCTAAATCTATCATAAAATCTTTATCATAATATTTAAACTCTAGTTCTAGATTCTCCTAAATTTATTTATCATATTGTTCCTCTTTAATGAAAATACCATCCTATTTAATTTCCTTCTCTATTTGAGTTCTCCATTTTCAGGGAAAAATCCTTTAAGGCCTTTAAAGGATTTCTTCTTCACATTCTACATCATCACATTTCCTTGAGCACTAATAAGAAACTTATGGTACTTTACAACACCAAAATAATTTTAAGGAAGCTTCCATTCAAAAGTCCCTTTTTCTCTCTTGATATTTTTTTGGAAATATTAGAAAGAATAGGGATATCACATTCATCAAGTGTTGAGACTTTTGGATTTTACAGAGGGGATACCTTCTAAATATTTTCTTCACAATTATAATATACTTAATTTTTCACCAATTACATGAATTTATCCATCAAATATGGTAATTTAATTTAACAAACTATCACTATTTCCCACAACATACATTTTCAAATCATCACACTAATTGAGAAAAAAATTATGCATGGCCTCTTTTACTCCATTATCAACATCATATATATTTTCTAGTTTCTATCACATGTCTTTATCGATAGTGAGACTCATGAAAATAAAATATAATTGATAATATAATACTATTGTAAGAACATTTTGTGCATTATAATATGCATCATGTAATTTCCATTATGTTTTAACCATATAAATTAATATCACACAAATAACACAAATACACTATAATATGGCAAATAGATGTTCCAACATATGATATTATTGATGTGTTCTCATTATATTATCCCAAATATTGATGTTTATTCCACAATAAATAGTAAGTCCCTTAATGTTAATTGTATTACCCTTTAATAATAAAACCGAAGATAAATTTAATTTTAGTAACCTATTCTCTATGATACCAATTGGAATAACCCTAAATAATTGAGAAAGGAGTGGTGAATTAGAGTGTCAAATTTTGCATTGAATAATAATGACCTTCTTTCCATGTTGGAATAATCATAATAATGTTTTTTTCATATTATAATGTAGTTACAAATCACACATGTATAAAAATAAAAGCATATTTCATCATTTATACATTCATAAACACTAAGGTATATTATAAAGATTATAATCCATTAGTGTGTTGGTTATACCTGAATCCACTATGATTAATTAGATTTTATTATTGCAATTAATCATATATGGATATCTGATATTAGTAATACATTCTGTACAAGAATTTTAGGGATGTAACACTATCTCCCTTAGATCACTGACATTGCCTCCTCAATGCACTCTTATTTGGAAGTTGCCTTTCTCAATTTAGCATCTTGGATAAAACTTCTATAATTTAGATCATGAATATAATATTTTTCATCATGTAGGACTAAATACTAAGATTCAATACATTTCAGAAAAATAGATTTCAAGTATTCTAACATAAGTATTATTAATGAAACACACTATATATAAGGAAACATCATTTCATATCAAGTAATTATCATGTTTTGAGAAACTAATCACTTTAAAAAACTCTTAACATTCAAAATACTCATAACATTATTGAAACTATTAACTCTTAAAAAACATCACTAAAATGACTTATAATATAATAGATCTAAAAAATTCTTTTCACCAAACAAATATTGATGTAATCCGGTAAATTGTGTTACCTCGATTCCCCAACGTCAACATATATTTTATCAAATTCTAAATATTTAAAAAATGTTTTGAAATTTTACATTCATAATACTTCTCATAATCATGTAACATAAAACCCTTTTCATTCATGTATTAGAATATTTTCCCCAAACATTCGGAAAAAAACCTCAAAACCATCAAGACCCAAAAAATAAATGAATTACAGGAATTTTAAATATTTTCATTAGTTAATTCAAGAAATAAATATTTCATGAATCATGTGCCATCATTAAATTTATTGTCCCTAAAAAATTGAAAACCACAAGGAAATGATTACACCTTCAACACTGATCCCACTTTAACCATATTATCACTTGGCATATAAAACCATTGACCAATCCATACTTCATTAACAATAAACTGAAAATAAAATCATTTTCCATCTTATGAAACCATTGGTTATGACACCTTTACATTATTTTTCTATATGAATATTCAAAATCTGTATCTTTATGATATCATTTTATTCCTTTGGATTGATATCTTATGATTTTCCATGATGTTATTTCCCTTATCGTGCTTTATAGATCATCCCTTTATTTCATGTATTCCCTAGGTAGTCATATGTAGTTGTTTTTCTCTCAAAAGGATTTAAGTGATCATTATAGAGCATAAAATAACAAAATTTTAATGTTTTTCTCAATGATGTTTTACGTAACTTGTATTATAAATACACAGAGACTCTCGACACATTGGGTGTATTTTATTTTTATTTTATTAAACAATTCTTCTAAGAATAATTTTAATTTTCTTGGGTTGATATAAATTGTATCATAGTATAGTAAACATATTTTTGGGGATATAGACTATAATAATACATTTATAACCCTATGTATAAGTCTATATAAATGCAAATATCCTGAAATTTTGGTAATTCAGAGAGAATTTAGTTTCTAGAAAATTTCATCCCTATCTACTCACTAAAAGTGGACAAGTCTTTAGAAACAACTTTCCTAGGGGTAATGAAAAATAATCATGGAACATTGGGAATTCACTCGATAAACACTAGGTTCCAAAAAATAGTATTTGATACCCACCTTTTTTTACACTATTGGTGGATATTATTTAGAAGACAAAAAAACTATATTCGAACAATTTTAACAGATATGAATGGATTTTAATATCAGAAAACTGAATAAGTAATTCATTAATGATAGAATAGAATGGAACCTAGAGTCCCAATAAATATGATGTACTTTTCAATTATAAGTTATTTCTTCAATATTTATTGTTTACATGCTTATATTTTTGTTAGATTATATATTATCATTCATTGTTTTCCCTTTTTATTTAATAGAATGAAATAGTATGAATTTTTCTAAAAATCAATGTGATTGAAAATGTGATGACCTCCCTAACGAGATTCATTACTTTATGGGAGTGGTATATTATAACTTTATGGTAGCTCAAGATCATAGGAATAATTTTAGCAATGAACACATGAATTATATATAACTCCTTCATTATCTTCATAAATATCATGTTGTGATCAGTTCCATTATGAGAAAAATACCTCCTAGGATTTGTGGATTTTTGATCCCTAGTCATGTAATAATGGAACAAATCTATTTGAATGATTTTCCCTATCCACCTATTCTTTTAAGATGAGAATTATTTTCTATAAATATATCATCTGGAGGGGGGAACCGAACAATGATAGACACTAATTTAGAATATTAAGTCAGTAGAATAAATTGATTCCATAGAATGAGAATGAACCATGAAAATATTTTTCAATAAATATTCTCCCAAAAATTTTATTGGTCAAACAGATAGATAATTACACAGAATAGAGAAAAAATAATGTGAGTATATCGGCCCATATGAGGTAAACATTTCATGTCTTGCACAATATGTCTTCTAATTTTTCATTAACACAAAAATTTTGTTAGATAGTTTATTTAGTGATTAAGACCTATGTTATGAGAATATTTAATGTTTCAAAACTCTACCAGATTTGAATATATTATCCATTGATCACTCAATGTTGAGAGGTATATTGGTTACTATTAGTGGTCTCATGTTTTTAGAGATAAAAATTACATAACATATTTTTCTTTAGAATTATCAGTTAAAACAAATCAGGGAGAAACAAAACCCCACCGAACACATGTCAATTTTTTTAAAACAATCTCCCACCAAATAGTCTCATGTGAATTGAGAGATAATTAAAATGTGTTAAACGGTTATCATGATAATATATATTAGTGGGAGATAAATTAATACACTAATATTATGAAATAAAATAATAGTTATAGAAAAACATAGACTATAGTCTCATGCTTCAACTGCAAGTAAAACATTCATTATGTGAACCAATACCCTATTCTGAGTTTATTAATATATATAAAATGAGAGAAACAACCATGGACTAAAGGGAATGTAAGGGAAAATGTGACCGCTACTAGTGAGCTGGATCGAAACAAAAATCTGGATTTAGGTACACCAGTTTTAATTGAGAATTGGTAATGTACTATTTTTATGGAATAATTATTTCTTTTTTATATTTCATGTTTAGATGAAATATTAAATTACCACCACAAAAAATGGTGTTGATATATCTATAAGAACAAAAAATTTATAGCCTTTTAGATCCCATTTATATAACTCCATCTTGATCAATGATTGCGGACTGAACCTCATAGAAAATATTGAATTGAATCCTTTAGTATATTTTTATGCTTTATATATAATCAAGTAAAGTTATTTATATACATAAAAATAATACATATGGATAGGGATATCACTTTTCACATCTTAATTCATCCTCCAATAATGTACAATTTAATAGGGGTTGATGAATCTCTTATGGAATTTTCATCTCAATTGTTGTAATTATTGATTTATGAGTAAGAATATATATCGTAATTGATTAATTATAATAAAATAATCATTACTAAATAACTGACTATTATGAGGGTCTATAATGATGTATTCCATGATGAGTTTACCCATCTTCCTCCAACCTGATATTTTGTGCACTTAATTGATGATATACATGGATGAATATATATATCTTATAATCCATATATAACCCCCACCATTGAGTTGGATGGCCTAAATAAGTAGTTACTAATGGATACATAAAATGGTTTTATATACATGATAGATTCACTCTTGGGTATTACAGTCCTATTTTTCAAGAGGTGAGATGGATCAATGAAACTCTACATTTATTATCACGATCTTAAATAAATTAACAATAATGAAAATATATCACCTAACATAGTGAGATGACTTATTAAGTCCAAAATTCAAGGTTGGGTATTTCACTAAGGAGGACCTTTAGTTATTATTTCACCAATTAATTGCTTATAATGAAGATATTATCATTCCTACCATTAAAAATATGTATGGAAACTAAGATTTCACTGCGATTCCCTTTAGACTTGCGAATACATCAAAAAAATATTCATCAATAAATAATCACATTAGTGATTACATTGAAACATTCATGATAGTATTTATAGATGATATTATAATATAATACAAGATTAAATACGAGTAGAATAAGAAAATGAATACTATGAAGAAAAACTTCTAAATGGATAACTTTTATACAAATAAAATTAAATGTTAGTTCTATATGAAGTAAGAATAAATCTTCTAACATGATATCACAAGAAAATGGATATATGTGGAACCATATAAGAAAAATAAAATTTAGGAGTTACCCAATTGAGTATATATAACATAGATCCATAGTTTGTAAGGAATAACTGTGAATTACAAATAATTTGTGAGAATCTCATTGTGATTTTTCAACTGACAAACCATAATTACTTAGAAAGGAAAAATATTTTTACACTAATGAATATAAAGAGGGATTCAAGGAATGGAAGATGTTTCTTATCATTACATAAGTATTTGTAGTACCCACAAGTGTGGATCTTTATTATATATACATCATCATGTTAAATAAGGGATTATGTTTTGAATTTATTAAAATAATAATGTTCTATCCTGCACCTCATGGAAGCATAAATTGAATTATATGAACTATACAATACATCATCTAGAGTAGGATTTAGTGATCATTATGTTGAAAATATTAAAGTATTATCTATTTGGGGGTATTTTTGACATATATATATACTATAAGAGTCTCAAATATATATTCAAAAAGAATATGATTAATATGAACAAGTGAATATAGTTAGATATGATCTGGGATTTTGATAGCTCAATCATATACAATCAAGGAATGGAAAATGTGGTAGATTATATATGTCGAATGGATCTGAAAATCATGTCAATGATAAAAATTGAGAAGGATACAATCATTTTATACATGAAAATTATTGAAATATATATCATTGAGAAGTGAATATCATGATTTGATTCTCAAATGATTCATAAACTATCACTTCTAGAGAAGATAAAGGATACTCAAAGAAATGATTTTGAAATTAAAATGAAATTGGAAGGTATTAAATAAGGTAAATCCACAGAGTTAAAAATAGATAAATAAAGAGATTTTATATTTGAGTAACGACTATGTATTCCATCAAATCATGGGTTAAATATGGATCCATTTAATGGTTCACATAGATCAACATTATCTATCAATTGAGGGAGCACAAAGATGAATCAAGATCTCTTAGAGTATTATTGGAGGGGGAAAATTAAAAATGAGGTCGTAGAATATACATCAATGTTCCTAGTATTTGAATAGTTATTTCTTATAGTCAAAAATATAATGGGGTGACTCAACCAATATATAAACCAATTTGGAAATTGAAAAAAATTATTTTAGTATTTTTCACTAGTATTATAAACACAGAAATAATAAATAATTCATTATGGTCTATGGTGAACAATCTTATATAACTTCACATTTCATCCCTATTCTAAATGATTTCTCACCTGATCATATTGTAATGATAAAATTCAAATAAGTGGTGGGGGTTAATTTGAAACCATTACCGATTATATCAAATTTAGATCTTAGATTTAACTATACATTGAAGATGAGTTTGAAACATGATATAAATATTATTTTGAGCTTATATCTGACATATCATCTATAAAAAGTAAGAAGATATAAGCAGATTATAAATCCACTTTAGGATATGTTTAGATCATTCTTAATGGACACAAATGGACGATGTGTTGTGAATAATTATATATTTGAGTTCTAATACAATAATATATTTAACTAAATAATCCAAATGTCTCTATAAAAATCTCATTTTGGGAAGAGTTGTAGAATACATGAGTGTTTGGAAGATGTTTAAGAACATAAGATTGTTTGACTTTATATTATTGTTGAAATGATGTAAAAGGTTAATACTATTAAACATCACATTTGTACATCTCATATATGACAGATAAACAATTCTAACAATCATTTTTAGATCCGGTGGTTGAATTTGGTGATAATGTCTTCCTCTAAATTTCCCTATGGAATATGGTCAAGAGATTTGGGAAGAAGGTTAAGCTGTGTATTATGTACATCAACCCCACAAAAATTGTCAATCAGATTAGAATTATAACCTATATATTATCACTACCACCAAACCACTCCCATGTTCAAGATTTATTCAATGTAACACCCTTGGATAAGTGCGTACAAGATACATCACATGTACTAAAATATGAGGTGGTATTATTGGAAAATTATCTCTATTTTAAGGAGAATCTACTAAAGATCATTAACTATACGGATGGATTTATATTAAATGATGCACCTCACTTAGTCAAATTACTATAGAGAAACTATATGTATGAGGAGGCCACATGGGGTCCTGAGGAATCCACGAAGTAGATTTACCCTCACATGTTTTCACCTTGGTATGTATAATGAATTTTTTACGGAAAATTTTCATATGGAGGAAGAAAGAAAGGTAATTTAATTCCATCAAAATAATTAACCATCTTATAATTATTTCATATTTAGAAATGTAGTATAGATGATATGCAGCATATGATGAAACCAATACAATTTTTTTATATTAATTTAAACTTTATATTTTGAGAAGAAATATTTCCATAATAACTCAATGTATGAAAATGGGACAAAACAATGAAATTAGATAATACTAATAATAAATTTGGTATATTCTCAATCCCGCAGAATAATTACATTCATGAACAATATTTGTAGATATTTAAAGGAATATTAGTATTTCAATATACATTTTAAAAATTAATATATATAATTATGAGACAAATAAAATTGCATGTTGAATGAGTGAAATATGATGTATTTATAGCAATTAAGAAACCCATATCACTAATATAAATCTAACTATTGGAATATTAATATTACTTTTGGAATAACAACCTAACTTTTAAAATAGTAATCTCACCAATTGAATTAGTAACCTAACTGATGAAATAATATCCTCACCTATAGTACTTTAATATAATATATATATATATATATCTTATAGAATGAATATATTATATAATAATACCATGGAATAAGTAAAAAATTATTCAAAAAGAAAATATTAAGTGTATCTATATTTATAATACAAAAAAATTATTACACTTTCACAACAAAAATAATAATTTATGAGATATTTTATACCGAAATATTTTATTTATAAATAAACATTATTTTATATTATAATATTAATATAATTTAATGAGACTATATATACATATAAAAAGGGGAAAAAATTTATCATAATATTAAAATTTCTTATGTTCATATAAACAAGGATTTTATTTCAAAATTAAATTTACCATATTAAGAAGCTTATTTTCCAAAAATTAATTTATATTTGTGAATCAACTTGTTAAAAATATTGGATTATTTTTCTGTTGTTTTTCTAAAATATGTTTTAATATTGAAATGTGGTATATAACATTATAAGCTAAATACATGAATTATTGCATCATTGATGATTCATAAATATATTATTTCGAACTAAAATGCCCTAATAAATGTATATTGTCTTCATAATAAATATTATTGGTAGTCTTGATGAAAAAATCATAAGGAATATAATATTAAAAAACAACCCAATGTTTTCCTTATAAATACCACCGCTTTTGCTATCAAATTATAAGACTTGGATATTTTTTAGTTTCCTCCCATTTATATTTCCAAATCCTCTTCCCCATGTCCTACTATTTCTACTCTCACCATAAGGCCCCTTCTATATTTATTATGGTCTTTTTCATGGAGATGACATTCAAAATATAACATTCTCACAAATTTTAAATTATTTTTCACTTTTAACATATTATCCTCTACAATAAAACATAACATAGTGGATAATGTTAAACAAATATGGATTAATTTCACTTTATAATTTAATATCCATCTACTAACCTCCCTTATTATGTTTCAAAAATGAAATTGATTTTTTAATATAGTTAGTTCACCGTCTCCAGGGATAATGTACATTGCATTTCACAAAAGCCTCTAAAAATGGTTAAAAAAGTATTATTATGATTAAATAAGTTTATATTCAATATAATATAATTTATTTCATGTTATGGGATGTTTAAATCATCATTTAATTACATAAAAATATTTTAGTTCGTGGTAGTCAGCATGTCCACCTAATTGAACAAACTGAATAATGTTTTAATTGTTACTAACTTAATTGTACCTATATCGAAGAATGAAATATTTTGGACCATTTATATTTATAGAGGTATATAAATACCATTTCATTTATTTTTTACAATTTTTATCCTATTTTATAAAAACTTCAAAAAATATCCAAAACTGATCTATCCTTGATAAAATGAAATGAACACCCTCAGAACAATGAAATTGAACATTAAATCGCATTAAAATGGTTATAAATGAATATAATAAAACTATACTAAAAATATATATATGAGATAAAATGTTATTAATTTATTAGTTAATGAATATAATTCAGTTATCCATGATTTTAATTGTAAATGGAGAATGATTTTGGATACTATGGAAAGACAACCCTCAAAAACACTATTTCCTTAGGTTATGACCCTTCTATATATAACCCAATTTATCTATATATATGATGATATGTAACGATTCTATTTTTTATATATGTATCTCACAAACAAACCTATCATAATCACCCTTATTTTAATGCGTTAATACATGCCTTAAGTTTATTTCTCAAATTCCATCGTTATGAAATCTACTTAGATTATTATATAAGGTAACATTATACAACCCATTTAATTACATGCAAATTCTTCGGCATTTACTTTATGGTGGATTTTCTTTTGTGCTAAACATAAAGATGTACATGTTATTATGGGCATACCTAGAAATATATCAAATTAATTGCTTAATATTTTTTACTCATGAGGAGATTTGTATGAGATTTAAGAGTGAACTAAATCCATGATGGGACTCTGAATAGTGGGTGATTTTTTTATTCCATTCTCTTTAAATTATTCTTCACCATGTTTATTACCTTCCTCCAATTTATAGCTCACCCCTATCTTTTTTATTGTACCCACTTTAGAAAATGTTGTTTTAGTTACCCAACTAGATTTTGGACCTCAGTATGAATATTAAAATAATATGATTTTATTTTAGTTTCTCTTGGAATTTTTGCAAACCCATTCTACAAAATACACAAGTACTCTCGACCATTGGGTTTCATTTCATTTATATTTATGTTAAAAATTAATTTAATAACATCTGGGAAACACTTGGGTCACTGTTAGAACAATTATATGAACATTATTTTGAAATATAAACAATATTAGTGTATGAAACCATCCCAAACACACTGTTGACATCAAACAGAACTGCCAACACCATCGCAACCCACCAAAAAGACCTTCATTGTATAAAATGATATGATCATTAAAAAAATTGGATATAAATATAAAATGGAGGAAAATGGAATAATGAGAAAAAGTCCCAGAGAATCACTACTAAAAAATTATGAAATGCCTTGAGAAGCTCTATGGAAAACGAAGATGTGGTCTAGTATGTAGATTTTGTTGAAACGATTGGTGTTAATAGTGATATGGGGGCTTGAAATGGCAAATTATATAACACAAAAAGTGATATAAAAACATAACCATCAAGAGGTAGTCTTATAATGGGAATTATTTGGAAAAATATTAAGAGAGGGGAATGATAAATAATGACCCAGTAAAAATTATTTAATCGTTAGTAAAAATGAAAAAGTGTAATATCAAGAACATTTTGGATAGTTGGGAAAAAGTTTCTGCGAATGTAAAAAAACCAAGATCATTAAAGGAAAAATGACCTTTTTAAGAATACCCCAGTTTTCCCAATACAAATTTATTTTACTTATTTATTAGGAACTCATAATTATTATCAATAAATTAATTTCCTCAAATTTATTTCTATGAATATAAAAATAAGAATTAATATTAGAAAAAGATTCATCCATAAATTTTTAAGGAACATATGATGAATTTTTCAAAAAATATAATAACAACTTATATTTTTTTCACATCTGGTCACTTGTGATGTAAAATTATGTCATAAGAGAAAAATAATATTGTTAAAAGATTTTTGTAGAAGTTGGAGAATATTATTTTCTATTCCCCAAAATCCAATATTCAACCTCTTTTAATTATTAATTGATGTGTATATATGTTCCCACATTATGAAGATGATTTGATTGTATGATGTGTTATATTTGATAATTTTAATAATACAAATATCATAAATTTATATTTTATGTGATTATATGTAAAAGGTAGTGGGTATTGAATTTTTATATATGTTATTTATACTGGTGCTAAATTTCACTAAACTAAGACTTTTTTGGGTTTGGGATATTTCATAATGATAAGAAGAATGAATCCTTCCATGGTATCTTCACACACACCCACCATATGGAATTCCCCAACATTCAATCCAATGTTCCCTCAGGAAATAGAAATCACACACATGCATTTGTTCACCTTGATAGTTTTTGTTACCATACCCCCTTTTAGGAAATATCGTGAATGACCAAATTTTATGCTTATCCCTTATGCTCCCATATTGGGATTCTAATTTATTCATGTTATTCAGGAACTAATCCCTTACCCGAGGTGCTCAACTCACCATAGTGGAATGAATAGTTATCATGGTAGCTTTATTTGCTTCTTTCCTTGTATCTATTAGTAGACTACATGAATATTATACTATGAAAATATAGAAAAATAAAATTTTGAATGTTAAAAGTGGATGAGAACCATACATTCCTAGCATCCAAATAAACCAAGCCTTTTTAATTTTTTCCTTCAAGAAACTACCTATGTCAAAAAAACAAAGAAGATAATGGAAAAAAATTGGGTATTTTTTATGTATGATTGTTTTTATATAAAATTGTAATTAAATACTAATTATCCTAAAAGACTAGGGTGATGGAACATATGTCATATCAGTATAATCATTGTTTTACATCACATACCCGTGTCATCTTGTATCCATCCAATATCGATGATCATTTTACAAGGCTATCCATCTAGGGTGATGTTTCACCCAATCTATCTACTTACGGGAACACTACAAGTAGGTTGTTTATTCATGTACCAATTCACCCAAGACTAATTATTGAGAACCAATGTACCCAGTACTAATAATAAATTACCTAGTTCAATATATCTTGGTGCCACTTCACCAAAGCCACATTACATGGGCGCCTATGTACACAGTCCCTCTCCATGGCCTCATCTGATACATGAACAGGCTATGAACATAGTGTGAACCAATTTGATCATTTATTAATATGAAAATACATATCATTGAACCTATGAAATTCAATTTCTAGGGTTTTATTACAATCCAATTGGACCCACAAAGTGAAAAATATCATATTCTATTAGTAATCTTGTTCCCAATAATTAAGTGAATGATAAAACCTTTAAAGAATAATGAATCTCTAATAGGATGATCAAGCACCCTGCCGGCTTTCATTGTAAAATCAATGAGCCATGTACCACTTCGTATGGCATTCTAATCCATTACAATCCAAAAATACATAATTTTATAAGATTCATTGTCTAGGTTGGCCAAAAATGAGCCTCCAATTAGCTATAATAACTAAAAATTCAGTACATTGACATATTATTTATATTTTTAGTTTTAATACATCATATATTTATAAAAACATTAGTGAGATGTCATGTATATATGTTCCTCCTACAAGACTTAATACCCTACCCTGTAATCATCTAATTAGCTGACAATAAGAAGGATATAGCATAAAGGTCCATTCATGCATAAGTACCCCCAAATATTTCTAGTAACATTATTATTAGTAAACCAATGTTCATGACTATAAATATAAAATCATATAATAAATTCTAAATACTGTTAATTACTTGCAATATTTCTCAGATACATAAAATTAAAAAGAACATCAATAAGACTCATATGAATAACCATAAAATGTATTCAAATAGGTCCCTAATGCATGGAAATAAAAGGAACATCAATTTTAAAGGATCTATGAAAATAAATTAAACTAAAATATTCCATAACATAGGATCTTAAAAGGAAGGACATTTACCATTATGTAGGACTTCACTATTTGGGTTAAATTCCCATCACACTGATACATATAAATCCCATTCCATTGGACAGATCCCTACTCAACAAAATATACTACCTCTATATATATAGATAAATTCAAGAGTTCCCATCTATAAGTATTTATACTCTACAATATGCACTACCGAAAGAAATAAATATATTTTATAATACATATATATGTTTACATCTTGAATGGTTTCAATCAATCACTTTATTTAAGTTAAAAATAGAAATTTCTTAATGGGATGGAATCATGGTATATATAGTCTTAAATATTTAATATAATCCTAAAATATGAAAAAATAACATCAATGAATGATCTAACCTACCATTCACTCAACCAATTTCCAACCTGAAGTGTTATTGGTGTGTCCTAGTGTCTACCTACCATTAAAAATTAGGTCTACACTGAATCAATACTTCATGGGAACTAGGGAAAACATGAAATATAATGTTGAAAAAAATATGAATCCATTATCCATGAAAGAGTTTGATTGACCAGGATTTTTCTTGTGATTATACAAATAATGAGTTCCATTCCTATTTTTCATATTCCTCTAAGGGACACCTTTTAATCAAATAGAATAACCAAATATAAATTTTGCTAATAAACACCATTTAATCATTATTAATAAGAATATTGTACCTAAATTTATTGTTCAAAACCTTATGAAATTAAAAAAATACTCCTTAGCCACCATATTGGTCATGGATCTAGACAGACTATGAATGTTTTCCCTTAATCATCGCCTTCATCGCTAACAAGTGAACACACTTATATAGGAGTACTGTATCATTGGGTTTATCCTAACATTGATGAATGATATAATTATCTTCTATGTGGGTCAATATCTATTGGATATATAATCACTAAAAGGTAAAAAAAGAAGTATGAGTAATCATCAACTATATTTAACCGCTTCAAAAGCCTAATTCCAGAGTGAAACAACATATTCCTCCATTATCATATAAAGATATAGGTTGTAATAAACTATATCCATATGAAAGAACAAGGTATATCATTATATTAAAACCACATTACCTTAAATTTTCTTGAATATCATTTTCAAGCAACTTCAATGACATTGTAATTGTTCATCTTAACCAGGTAACTAATGAGAATGTCTCAATAGGGGTGAAAAACGACCAAATTTTAGGTATAATTTCATATAATTGTTCCTATATTGACTCTTAAATACATACTTCTTATATATATGGTGAATAATTAATTTAATCATATCGATTATATGAACTTTTATACTCGTTATCGTATTATGATATCAACCAAGAAAAAAATATATAATCTTTATAACTCTTCATAAATTTAAAGGCGTATTTAAGAAAAAAATTAGATAAGGAATATATCATTTATCCCATCCATAAATATCATTGGAATGTTTAAATAGTGACTAAGGGGTATCATAGGAGATCTACCATTCATGTGGTCTATCATCAACAATATATGACCCTGATTTTGATTACTATTGAAACCCTAGTCTCCAAGATTAAAATTTATATAATAGAGTATGATCAGGGAAAATATATAATCTAGGAACAGATTCATTCACATATAGATGTTAACAATCTTATGTATTGTCATAATATTTTTAAAATTTTAATATGAATCTATAATATCCTCATCTATGGGAGAATGAGATTATTTGAATTTATGTTCTTTCTATAGTACATTGATAATAAAATGTGGATGTCCTCACCATAATTCCAATCATGGATTACCTCTCTAATGAAATATCATGATCAACCTTTGTGGTCCTCCACATATTTCAAATTGCGATGTTCCACCATACTAAATGAAGAAATACTTTCATCAAGGTCCTCTCCTAACTGTGTAATCAAATTAAAGTAACCATGGATTAAAAAGTATAGATCCTCCAAATAAAAAGTAGTATGGCATCGATCACCATGGAGAACCTCACCATTGTTATCATTGTGAAGGAACAATGTGAAATGACTTATCTTTTTGACACAATGGTACTATCGTTGTTAAAAATGTTTTTATGTTACCATCATTTTGATAGGATCATAGGAAATATGTGGCCAACTACACTAATATCCTCATCATTGAATAAATATATATCAACTCAATTAAAATGTTTTTAAGGATTCTATCAACATCTTATACACCATTATATTTCTTACCCATTATAACAACATGATAAATTTTCATTAATCGTACACCTTTTTAGGAACAGTGTAGAAATTATGTTTACTATTATATGAAGTATGTGAATAAAAAAAAGTAAATGAGGATATTACTATCATCATATAGAAGAAATCATACAGGGATAACTTTTTTTATTATGTTCTATCATATCAATTCTACCCACTATGATATTCAAGTGACATTGAAAGTGTAATGAATAACAAAGATTAATTTAATATTTTGGGAAAATATATATCAAATTTAGACTACTTACATGTGTTAAATTGTGTAGACTTGCCATGTAAATGTGAAAACTAAGATCTGTATTAATGTTTTTAAAGACTACTTTTGGGTGGTATAGAACCCTATGTAAAAAAGAAATAGTGTATGTATATCCATCATGACTGACTCAATATTTTGAAGGTACTCAACAAAATAGTCACTAACACACAACTTTATGTGTGTATTAGAGGATAGAGGATATTTTTGAGTTGTGAATCCAACCTCAGTCAAGAAAAAAACATATTGTAGATTTATATACACTATATAAAAGTAATCCTGATGAGTGTATAAGGGAAGAATATTCGTTCTTATGGATGTAATGGAATTCATAATGTCATGTCATCATACTAATGTGTGTATAGGTGATGGTTTACAAATAGAGAAAGAAGTTATTGGAAAAGTGTATCTGGAAATTTTTACTATGGAATTTCATCATGTTTTATAAATCCATTAGATATTACCAATAATTAATCGAAAAAGAAGGGCATCTATGAATATATATGTTTATTTCTACAAGTTTGGATGGATAGTTACATCTACTAAATGGATATGTGTACCATTTGGGTAGTGTTCAAAAAATTCGATGTGATTTATATTTAATTTTTATTTCATAATTGTTCAAGTTATAATTTGTATAATAATCATAACCAATTAGTATTTTTAAATTGATATCCAAACCTGATAAAATAATATTTTAATGAGAATAACATCAGCTATTCATCCATGGATATATGACACAAATTCAAAACCACAAAAATCCATATTCCCAATAAATATTTATTTTTTCCATTTTATGGATCATGAGGTGAGATTTTACTTGGATGGGGGGATTGACTTGTCATGGGGGGTAGTATCTGTGGATTCCAGAAACCAATGTTTTTCCAAATAACATAAAAATAATAGTAGTTAGAATGATTCGATAAGAAGAAACTTATGTTGGTATGGTTTATTTGGAATGTAATTCATCCAATAATATATTGGATGATAATACTATAGTTTTCCCCATTAAATACTTGGTCTCTATGTTTTAGACATCATTGGAGCATAATAAAGTGTTTCTGATATAAAGGATATTCATCACGAGTTATTCAAAAGGAAAAACAATAGTAGACAAAAAGAATGAAATTATGATTATACAAGGATAAAATAAATTAATGAATCTAACATTCATATATGAGGTATAGAAACACTTATTGTTATCTTCACGACTATATTAATGATATTCAATGTTAATAAAAATGAATAATTTTTATAGAAAACCGAATATTGAGATTTAATATGTTCAATAATTGATGTTCAATGATGAACCTTTGAGAAGGAAAATCTATAACTATATTATAAAAAACTCAATTTTTATAGATAAGTATAGTCACTTCATAAATGAATTCAGATTATATAATATAATAATAATTTTTCATGGAGATGTTGAGGTATATTGGTGTGTCATAGAAATATATGACTGAGTATTGGGAAGAAATATCACTTCAAGAAAGAGTATAGTGTTCATAACAGTACAACTATATGATTAACTTTTATATGTACATGTTTAACTAGTAAGATTAATGGAATAAACATATTTTGATAAAGTGTTACAATTATATTGGATTCAGAGCTAATTAATTCATAAGATTACTTTTACTCAATGAAATAGTGATGAATTATCTTAAATTTGGTGTCTATGATGTTTTAATTAGTTTATTCCAAATATTTTGAATCTGATAAAATTTTAGAATTGGTATATTTTAATATCCAATTGATTTGTGATTGATTATTATACCGAAATAATTTGGAATCACCCCAAGGATAGAGAATAACAAAATTCAAATTGGGACACATGATGATGTTGTATATGAGAGAAGATTTTAAAATATATTTTATAAGTTTTCTTTATATTCAATTGTATTTTCAAGAGGAATCATGAATTGGAAGTTATATCTTTCTGAATGATAAAATGGGGAAGTATTGCCTAGATAAATAGTTTTAAATACTTTGGTGTTGTAGAATTAATAAACAGGATATCTCAGTGGGAAGTACATAATGGTTCATATAAAAAATAACATGTTAAATCTTGATAACATTTCAATTGTAAATTATGAATGTTTTTTGATGGGAAAACCAATTATTTTTTCATTCAACTTTAATGGATAGAAGCCTAGATATTAGATGTTAAAATATAATCACTCTGATTAGTTGGGACACACACCCATCTGAGATCATGGACGGTCACTGTAATTTAAGATATTTATTTATTAAGATAATAATAAACTATGGGTTAAATTTCATATTGATAAATATGGTATTTTATATGATTTATTAAATTGATGACTGTAGTGGAGATGGAAACTAGTCAAATTATAAAATGATTTAGGTATGACCATGGTAGTGAATAAAATAAATTAAATGGATAAAAATTATTTCAAAAAAAATATATCATTATGGATAGAATCATACCTAGAATACTAAAACAAAATGTTGTGGTGGAAAGGATAAATTGCAAATCGATAAAAACAGTGTGAAAGATAACAATAAACCTATAAATTCCAAAGGAAATGTGGTCAAAATAAGTGAACTCGGCATCACAGATGGTTGACTAATGTATATACTATCATATCAGAAAGGATGTTCAATAAAATATTTAGTTAAACAAAACGACAAAAATGAAGATCTACCTTAAATTTTTTACAAGGATTTAATTTTTTTGGACTCTATAAATAGATAAAACATTAGGGAAAATCTAGTGGAATAATTCATTATGGGATATAGAGACGAAAATATAATATTATGGACAATGGATTATAACAATAGACAAGTCTTTAAGAGTTGGGATATTCTCTTTAATGAGATAATTCTATTCAGTAACCAAAAATGGTTGATATTACAGTTAAATGGTAGTAATCAATTGGGAAAGTACTAGTTGATCAGAATGGGAGAAACCTTCACAAAAATGGATTAATATGTTTATATGTTATTACTAGATGTATGAATGTGATACTGGAATATGAAGTGTCTGATAGCTCTGGAACTGGTGACTCTTGATTTAGAGTACTATAAACTAGGAATCTTAATGTGAAATCACTATAAAAAATTGTATTGGATATTGATGAATCTAAATTTCTTTTGAGAATATCTTATAAAATCAATAAACTAGATTAATGGTGTAGGATAAAATGAAATTTCAACAACTAATGGATTCAGGTCCACAAGAATTATACTATGAGGTAGCCACACATAATGACACAATATAATGGGAGTCTGTAAGGAATGATTAAATTTCATTATATAAATCTAATGAATCATGGAACATGGATGATATAAGTGTAAATGTGAACAATAGAAAATGTGTGTGTTCAATATAATGAAATCTTCTCATAGTTGAAAAATAAAAAAAAGTAACGATTGGGTGTTTTGGTATTTCAGCAAAAGTATGGAATTGTTTCATTCAAGTAAATTTAGTGGAATAGATATATATATATATAAACAAATAGATGTGGTTTATAGATGATCACATATGAAACATGTTATATAAGTTGAATAAAACTCATTATGGGTTGAATTATGTTTTGAGGTAGTTAAATTCATACATTAATGATTTTAGGGTTGAATATGTATCCACATAGAGAAATATTTTCAATTATTTTCATAGGACATAATGGAATGATTGATTTTTTTACATTCATATCATATATGTGGATTAATGTTTTCTAGATGGACTGGATGTTAGAAGATTCCAAAGCTAAAGATAAATTTTTCTAGATGGTATGGGATGAAACTTATTGAATAGGAAAAAATATATTGAGAATACATATTAATAGAGATGTAAATTCTCATAATTTATCGATATCTAGAAGAGATTCAATCCATAAATTCATTGAATTATTTTGGAGGACCAAATGAAATATGATCATGGCTCCATTGGTTATAAATTCCAAATTATTGAAATATATGTGACCTAGAATAAAATTGGAGGTTTCCTAAAAGGAAAAATATCATGGTTCATCAACACTACTAGGTATAATGAACACCCTGATATGTAATCAACAAGACATGAAATTTGTATTTGGATTTCTAACTAAATTATGGTTGAATCATATAAGGGTACACAATGAGGTCGTGAAATGGATCATCACTTATATAAAATTGTAATATGATACAACCTTGTTCTTGAGAATAAATAATAATTTTCAAGGTCATTTTGGTTAAAAAAATACTACTAATTTATACATATAGAAGTGAACAATATGATTTATATTTACATATAGGGTAATGGTGGTTAGTTACATGTCATATCTATAAGGGATTTTCACATAATCCATAAACAAATATGAGGATACAACTATAATAGAAGTAGGAAAGTATATTTATTAGTTAATGAGATAACTTTTCGATCATATTAGAATCCACAATGATGTAATATTATTCAAGGATAATAATATCATGATCCATTGGGCTCTAAATCAGTAATTTCACTCACTGATGAACCATCATTAAATGAAATCCCACTATATACATAATTTTCCATAGGATGAGGTTACAGAGTCATGAAAGGAAGACAGAATTTAAAATTTTTTAGATCTGTTTACCAATGTTTTAGTCTAACCAAGTCTAATGAAATGTTGTACCTCATTTGGATGTGGTTAATGGGTGTATAATTGAAAACACTAACTATTATAAAATTGAATAAGAGTAATATTTTGTTCCAAAGTGTTGGATAGTTTCCATAGGTTCATTGAATCAGTATTTATGTCACATATTATTAGGATTTCAAATCTGATTTAGCCATCATAACACTGAAAATGAATGGAGATACCTAAAATTTATCACTACATAATGAGTGTATAGTGGAAATTGAACCACTCTAGTTAATATAAGGGTGTTCGTATGGTGATACCCTCAAATGGATGGGTCAGTGGGTGGAGTTACAAACATATAAAACATATGTTATTGGAATAGTGTTTTAGAATGTGTTAACTGGGAAAATAAGACAAGTTTCATAATTTTTTCAAAGTAGGGAAATGATTCTTACAAATTGAGGGATCTATATGGATATAAAAGTTTAGTGTCATGTTAAAGATTAGATTGATGCTTTGATGTAAGGCATATGGGTACTACATGCACAGTTATCAACAATACATTCAAAATAATTTTTAATCTAATACTGATATGATATTTTAGAGTGATTAATATCTATAATAATCATCACTTATTAAATTTTTCATTTAATGTACAATACATGTGATATATGGATATAATAGAAAAAACATAAATATTTCTCTCATGGATATAGGATATGTTTTCCAAAACAAATAAATATATATAAACTTTACTTTTCTATTATCCAATATTTTTTTTGATAAAATAATTTTTCATGAGTGTATTTAAATATTAAATTACTTTGTTGATTAAGGTTCCCATATTCAAATATTTATGTATATTATGTAGTGCATGTACTTTTTTAAATCTAAATTTTGATGATGTGTGTTGTCCAATGATTTATCACCCGATGTTCATATTTTATTGGAGAATTCCACAAAAAAATGGAGATCTAAATTTCACCATATTCATTAGCTAATAAGGTCTGATTGGGAAAAACATGAATTTTCATATCTTCAATAACAGTCAGATGTTTTACGGATTTGAAATTTAAATGATAAATTTAACAGTGTTGTTCTTTTCAAAAATCTCAATAGTGGATCACTCTATGAGATAAATATATTTTGGGACTCCTATATAAAGCTATTGAGAAGGTGGAATAGGCATCCTAAATAAGGAATGTAAAAAACTAAAAATGGAGAAAACCTGTCAATATAAATAAATTATCTCCAAAACAATGTTTTTATACCCTTTTCATTCATAATGAGTTGATTAAATGGTAAATATGGACTGGATAACATCTTCTTAGATCATATATTTTTGAAACCACAACCCATAGGGTTGGTTCATTTTTACCACAACATCAACCCATGGGATCTTGTAAACCAAAAAATATCTAGGATCCTATGGTATTATATCTAACTCGATCCATGAAAAATGGGAAAGTTGAATTTTTATCACCCCTCTATTAAGAAATTTTGTGTCTTTAAGGCTAGTTATAACATCATTGGAAACACAATCATTATTTGTTCTTTCCAGGATCCACCCCTTCATTAATATCATTCTTAGTCAATGATGTCAGATACACAATCCTTTTCATCCTCCATAATCCACTTCAATTGGAACATAAGGTATAATGAGTTTTTACTAGAATTCATAATATGTTAAAATTTTCCATATTGATGAAAAATTACAAGGATTATTATGATCTATCCCTTGATAGATATTCATGTGATGATAAATAACCCTAAAATTAAAATCAGTGTATAAATACTTTTACTTGATTCATTTTATAATATGTTATTAAAGTCAACTCAATAGTCATTTGAGCATGAAACTAACAAAAATGAATTCAATGATGAATAATCCTTCTAAATTGGGTTCAACAATGATAACCATCGAGAAGGTGTGTGATCCAAATATCAACAATAAAATAATCACTGATGAATTATTCTAGAAAATGTCTTATATCCTTATTTGATATATTTATACAATTATAATGTGAAGGATGTAAATATACCCACCTCAAAACTCTATGATGTTGATCTTCTCTCTACTCAGGAGAGGAGTTCTCAATATTAAGATTATTTGGGGAAGATGAAGAAAATCAACACATAATTACTTAGAGACAACATCATTACTAATTGAAGCTCCTATATCAACTATGATATTCCTTCCCTAGTGAATTCTCCTCATTTAGAGGGAACTAGTAGACCGACAATACAATTTTCTAGTCATCCAAACAATGTAATTAAAAACTAATTAGTTTATTTTACAATAGTGACCATGAAATATCAAAAATTTAATCCCCTTATATAGAAATTGTCACCACTTCATCTGAGTAGTCCTAATACAAATTAATCTTCCTAAAATCAATTATAAATAAGATATATGACCATATCCAACTCATCTCTATACCTCTACCTGAGTTTTGTCTCAGGTGACAGTCCCACCAGAACTCCTTTAATATAATAACTCTATATCTACATAGATGGAACCTATTGAAAGGAGACATATTCTAGTATAGATATAGAGAAACCATATCTTAATATGTTCTAATAGACATATCTTGTACCTAACTTTAGAAATATCATATGTTTTATATTCTATGTTACAAGAGATCTGTAGAAGTTTCTATGAATTTTATTTCAATATAAGGACCCATAATGTGAATGACAAATAAGTGTGAGGTAGAAGGGCTTAAGTGCTTATTTTATAACCCAAAATGACTCGAAATAATATATTATAAGAATATACCAGCTTGATATATCATTAATTGGGATAATCTTCAATGATAGGTTTGTAACAAATTCATCTCCATGCCATGAAACAAAATTATTCTCAAGATCTCATATTGAAACCATCTTAAATATGAGAGGGTTTCATACATCACCCCCTAGGGTATAGGAAAATATGATTTCATAAATATTTTTTATATGAAGGATAAGTAGATGGATATATGATTATAATATATATTAGATGAGTTATAAACTCCCACCATTCCATTGATGTACCTTCATAAATTCATAGATTTTAATTTTTTTGGAACAACACATAGATGATTATATTTGGAATTCAATATTAAAGCCTCACCTAACCCCATCAATAGTATATAAATATTCATGAATATCATAAATGAAAACTATCATGCTTAATCAATAATAATACCAACTCCAACTCCAAAACCCACTTAATGTCATGCATTTCATCCTCTTGAATAATAAGTGAAAAAAACCATCATCAGGGTGGAAAAATATATTTGAATACCATAAATAATAATGATAGGAAGATATATATTTATTCTTTTTGAATGGTGAATTTTTTACAATTCTTCATATCTACCTTGGTAATGAACCTCATTAAATTACCATTTGTCTAGAAAACCTAATGATGTTGGTCTAAAATATCACATGTATTTTGTCCCCTTCAATTGAATATTTGAATAAATATTCAAGACTAATTTATCTTCTAAAATATATTCTAGAAGATGGATGTCATTCATAATTTCAAGATGGGTAAACCACCATCAATAATGACCAGTGTATCTCATACACCCCTAAAATAATAAAGGGAGTGTAATGGCTTTATAGCCAAAGTGGTATAGAAATTTTATTATTGGGTAACTGGGAAATCATTAAACATGAAACATGTAATGATCAGAATGAAACTGAATATTCTATTTTTGAATATAACCTCATCTATATTTTTTTATGTGGACTTATAGTTATCAAGAACTATTATAGACCGATTCATACAATAAAATTAAATAAAATCATGCAAAAAATATACCCTTCTAATACCCAAGACAATCTAGAATCTACTAGTCTTCTTATTCCCATTAGTGTGTAGATGATAAATAAAATACTATATTACACATTCATCTAATAAAAAGTCACAATATAGATCAGTTCATTTCATCAACATAGAAAAACCCTGTACTATTGAAGGGAACTCATGTAAACTTGATTTTCCAATTCATTATTGAGAAGGCGGTCTATAGGGAAGCACATGTAACATCTCAAAATTTTAAAAGGAAACACTATGTGTCTAAACGAACTACTTAACACTATGTTGCCTTTATATCTAATAATTAAACATTATTTTTCCACTTTTGACTTTTTAATTTAAAAAATGGACATATAAGGTTGTGATCAGTAAGTTATTCGATGTCTAATGGAACCGACATGATTTTTTGGGGAATAATAATATATCCTTTTGAAATCAAATATGAATATAAATTCGACTATAATAAATAGTAATTATTATTATTATTTTATTTTCATATATCTTTAAGAGAATGACATCTAGAGTAAATTTTCGAGGTGATAAAAAATGACTTATAGTTTTAAAATTGTTAATTTTTTAATATATTATAATTTTATTAAAAATTAAATAAATCATATTTAGAGAACTATTTTCCAAAAATGGAGTTCATTTTTGAAATATACAAATCGAAAAATGTTTGGGGTGATGTTTTGGGATTTATCTGAAATACTTGAATTTTTTGTGAATTGTAAAATTCGACAATTATGAAATATGATTAAGAATTGTATTAATGAATAATTCTTGAGTAATAGATGATGTAAATGGAAATTGGTTAAAATTAACATGCACTTACTATTGATTTGGGTTACATGAATCAAGGCTATTAATTTCTTTGAGATAAAATATTAAACTAACGATTAAATTAATGTAAAACCCCTCCTCTCCACCACTATAAATTCCATCCTCGCCCCCTCTTCTTAACACATATATCAAGCCTTGAGAATTGTCTAAGATCTTCCAAATACCCTCCTCATGTCTCATCCTCACTTCCAAGACCACCTGGTCTCACAAAAATTCCAAAACCAAAGGGCTTAACGAGGATCTCAAGGAGATGATATCAAGAGGTAAGAATCGTGTTTAATTTTTTTATGTTTTCTTTTCAATTCCTTTTCATTTCATAAAATACCTTCTCGTCTCCTTCTCCAAAATGAATGAAAGATACATAATCTTATATATTCTATATTTTATCATGTATATGTAACTAATTCAACATCATTCTTCTTCTCCTCTTCCTCTTATTCTAAAAATAAAAACACCTTCTGTGATGTGCTAATTTACCAAAATGGTGGACGATGTGTTTTAAATATACATTACATCATTCAAAATAGGTTATAAAACTATTTTAATGGTTGAAAAAATATATTAAATTTTATTATATATCCTATTTATAATTTTTAGTGAATATATATACATAATATTATGTTATACAATGAAACTAGTTTGTGATTATCAAAGAACCACACAAATGATCTAAACTGATGTCAAAAATGATTTATCTAATGATTCGTCCAAAGAAAATATATCCAAAACAATTTATATTATAATTATATACTATGGAAATATATGAATAAAATTTCATTAAACTTATATAATTTAAATTATATATGAAAAGGTAATCAAATACAAAACTTACCATTGAAGTCATGAAAAGAATGCACCCAAAACTATAGAAGGAACAAAATACTAATGATTAAAGGGAGAAATGATATTATTAAATGATCGTATAAGGTGTATTAAAAATTAAAATGTTTCTGTATGATTTTAATAACACTCTTTTAACTATTAAAACGGATTTTTAAGCATGTTTTATGTAAAACAATACCGAGGTAAGGGAATTTTTAACCCAATCTCCAATCACAGTGTTTACCTTCTACATTATTAATTATGTGGTATTAGAATTTCTGTGTGATGTATTTTTTTTATATTATGTTTAATTATGGGTATTTACTTTTTATATACATATCCCATCCACTCTATTATGTAACACTTCAATTATATTATATTTTTCGGGGGTTTCTTTTAAAATCGTCATTTACTATTCTATTTTACAAAATTCAAAATAAATTATTTTATATAATTATCCATGTTGTATGATTATGTTATGGTTCATCGGAATTGTTTATAATGAACGGTGATATCTATATACCCCTATAATTCATTTGGTATGTGTATGTTAGACACCAACATCTGGTTACTCCAACTGTGACTATGATGGTTACACAATAAGATAGCTGTGAGGGTTACATTGTAACGTAGCCATGAGGGTTACAAATCATAATTTAGCTAAGTGGGTTAAAATATTATGTAATAATTCCCCAAGATACCCTTATTCTCTATTTATTTTCCTCTAATTTATGTAAATATCATGTATCTCAATGAAAGTATATGATTCTTTATGGGTGATAAGTAAGTGTTGGTGAAAATGATTTCATATTTTTATAAGTATTCATGTGCTGAAAGTTTCAATACTTCTTTTAGGACCCTTATTGTGTTTTTATACTTATACCATGTTTATAAAATGTTTTTCATAGGAATCCTTAGAAGTTCAAATGACAGTTAATGTTATAATGTAGATGAATCAAATTAGTTATTTTCTAACTATTTTTGTAAACTCTAATTTAAATTATGTAAGTTGTTGTTTTATTCTCCTAAACCTAAACTAGAAATGGTTCTCAAATGTAAAATGAAATGTTTATTTTTCTATTATAATTTATAAAAAACCACACATCAATTTTATTAATGACTCTGAATGTGTATGTTCAAGGATTTATAGTTGGTTTCAGAAGATATGTCTAGACAACTTTGAATATTAGATATTTTCGGATTTTATTGTGGCGATAATAATGTTTGAACTTCTATTTAATTGATTTCAAGTAATAAATTATTATTTTCATAATTTTAAATATGTTAATTAATAATAACATGTATATTGAATTAATTGGGAGGGAGCAATTCAGTTATGGGGGGAGAATGTAATGTCCTGAAATTTTAAATGTAAACAATATGTTCCAAAATTAACTACTAAAAACTATGTGACTTTTATAACCTAACCATTAAACATTATTTTTCTGCTTTTCTGTTAAAATTTCCAAAAACGAACATACACGATTGTGATCAGAAATTTCTATGGAGTCTAATGGAACCAAATTGATTTTTGGGGAATAGTAAAAAATTATTATGAATAGTAATATGACCCTAATGAACAATAAATTTTAGTATTATTTGATTATATTAAGGATTGAATAAAATTACATCTTGATTAATTTTTCATGGTTATCAAAAAATGTTTTACAGTTTTTGAAATTGTTAATTTTCAAATAAATAATAATTTTATTTAGAAAATAAATTTATTCATATTTAGAAAAATATTTTAAAAAAATGGAGTTGATATTTTAATTTTACACGTTGAAAAATGGTTTGGATGAATATTTGGGATTCTTCATAAATGAAATAATTTTTTGGGAATAATTAAATTTAATAATTATGAAATATTATTAATGAATGAATTTATGCATCATTATTGAGTCATGGATGATGTAAATGGCCATTCGATCAAAATAAAATGCACTTATTACTGTTTTTGGTCACATGAATAATTATTATTCACAGTATTTAGAAGCAGATCTTAAACTAATGATTTAAATAATATAAAACCCCTCCTCTCCTCAACTATATATACCACTCTCACCCCCTCGTCATCTAATAACCCTAATGCCTTGAGCATTGTCTATGTTATGAAAAATCTAACCTCCAAGGATCTTCCCCACATCCAAGACCTTCAGCCTCACCAAAAGGCTAAAACCAAAGGCCTTAATGTGGATCTCAATGTGAAGAGATTAAGAGGTAAGAATCTCATTTCATTTTATTATGTTCTATTTTTAATTCCTTTTCATTTCATATACACCCTTACCATCCCTTCATACAAGAGGAAATAAAGATAAAGAATATTCTATATTCCATATTTTATCATGTTTATGAAAAAATATTCATCATCATTCACCCTCTCCTTTTTCTCTTATTCTCAAAATAAAAACACCTTCCATGATGTTCCGATTTACCAAAATTGGGGATAATGTGTTATCAATTTCCATTAAATCCATAAAAACTAGTTATAAAACCCTTTTAATAGATGAAAAATATTTTAAATTTTATTATATATACTCGGTCATGTTCTGTTGTAAACATATATATATAATATTGGGTTATTTAATGAAACCAGTTCTTGATTATCAAGGAACTACCAAAATAATCTAAACTGATATAATTAAAGATTTATCTAATGATTCATACTCAAAAAGTATAAATAAACTTATTTATGATATCATTATATATTTTTTAAATATATGAATACCATATCATTATACTTCTATAATTTCATTTCCATATGATAAGGAAATTGAATACCAAACTGGCTATGGAAATCATGTCAAGAACCCACCAGAAACAAATGAAGGAACAAAATACTAATAATTAATGGGTGAAATGATGTTATTATAAGATCTTATATGGTGTTATAAACATTAATATTTTTCTATAAATTATTAATAACAACTCTTTATGCATTATACATGAGGTTTAAACAAGTTTTATACAAGACTAACCTGGGGTAAGAGAATTCATATCCCAATTTCCATTCTTTGTTTAAACATTCTGCATCATTAATTATGTAGGGTTATAATTTTTTAATAATTATGATTGTCTTCTATTGAATTATATGTATTTATAGTTTATATACATATTCATTCCACTCTATTATGTTTCTCTTCTATTAAATGATATTTTTAGGGTCATTTTCATTTAAAATCCTCTAAAATATTTGTTTTAAAAAAATCAAATGAAATGTTTTATGAAATTGTTCATATTGTATAATTGATTTCTAGTTCTTTGTCATTGTTAATGATGAAGTGTGGTACCTATATCTCCCTCCAATTCATTTAAAATGTGTATGTTGGAGGTCGGTTGTATGGTTAATCCAAGTGTAACTGTGATGACTACAACATACAATGGGTGTGGGGGTTACATTGTAAGGTTGTAGGGAGGGTTAAAAATGATAATGTAGTCGTGAGGGTTAAAATATTATGTAATTAATTCCACAAGATAACCTTATTCTATATCTATTTTTATTATGATTTATGAAAATATCATGTTTCCCAAAGTTTTTATATGATTCATTATGGGTGAGAAGTATTTCTTTGTGAATATAATTTCATATATTTATAAGTATTCATGTGATAACGACATATTCTGTTAATTTATAACCCTTAATGATATTTTTATACTCATACCATGTTTGTAAAATGTTTTTCATTAGAATTCTTATAAGATAAAATTATTGATAAGGTGATAATGCTGATGAATCCAATTAGTTATTTTGTAATTTTTTTTTGTAAACTATGATTCAATGTATGTAAGATGTTGTCTAATCATCTCAATGTTAGACAAAAAATTGACCTATATTGTAAAATTTAATATTTATTTTTATGTTATTCTTTATAAAAAATAAACAATATGTCTTTTACTAAATCCGTACATTCAGGTTTGTGGATTTCTATCACCTTTCTAGAAAGATGAAGGATTAGATAACCTTAATGTTTAAGAATCATTTATAATTAATCTGTATATGCTAAAGGAAACTAAATATGTTTCACCCTAATGAGATCAATTTTAATATAGTTATGATTTTTAATCATCTATGACATGTTAATACCCACTCATACCATTTGACTGATAGATAGACTTGTAGTTGTCTAAGGATTATCGAGGTTTGTGAAGGTCAGATCACCCTACCCCATAGTGGAATAACATAACCCCCATTTTTAGTAATGTGAAATATAAATTTATGTGCTCATATTTGACACAATTTTCTCAAACTAGAGGTAATAGAATTTTTGGTACATCTATGAGTGTCTTCACTATGAACGCAGGATGCCTTGGGAGAGGGAAAACTAGTGCGTTTATAGAATGTTGTCCATCTAATCTAGGTGTCTTCTTAAATATTCATTCGTAGATATATTTCATTGGGGATCATCATGTTTAATGTCTATAGTCTATGAAAATACTTTTTGGGCATGTCGTCAAGTGGAGATGAGTGTGGGGTCTGTCGGCTGGGGATTTTCATGAAAATACGGTTTGACTTGGGTTTAGATATCAATGGGGAATCATCCATTTGATCATTTTCCAATATTTCAAAGAGTTTCTTTAAAATGATTAAGGTCCTACTTTTGATGTCAATTTTGATGGTGGGTTAGATAGTGGTTTGGAATATACCACTTAAAATTAATGCCTATGGTGTGAGGTTCCTTTGTCCATATGATTAATGAGATGATGGGGTGATCATATCTCCAGTTAAACGATATCGAGTAAGGGTTTTCTTGAAATTTCAGTTGGGAAACTTGGGTTAAATCTTGTTTTAAATGGATTAAATTCAATTTTACATTGAAATGATTAGGTTTGTAATGGTCATTTGGGAACACAATTAAAATTCATGAGAGAAGCTTCATGACAGCCATTATTCTGGTAATGGATGTATGTTGTTCCCAAATGATTCTTAGGGAAGAGAAATTCTAATGTGGGAAGGTTGTAACAATTCATGTTTTGAACGAGATGTAATTTCAGTATAAGTTTTAACTTTTATAGTTATTGAATTTTTAATTTTAAAATAATGAGTTTCAGAATGGATTTCTGTGAGTACATTTGCTTTACATCCAATTTAATTTGATAAATGCAATAATTAAGTTTCTTATCGCGCAGTTCTTACATTAAATTAATGTAGTATGTTTTCTGGGTATGAATGCATTGTTTGATATGGTTAATTAAATGCATATGATTAATGATGGATTGATCAATACCAATGTCATGTTTTTGTAATAAAATCCTTCTAATGGAGGTGTGCTTCCTTCAAGCAAAAAATGTAGTGATAGACTATTATTCTTCCACACCTTAACGAATTGGTGATCCTTTATGCTTGATATTATAGTTGTTAAATGGAATTCTAGGTTTATAGTCCCTTTATGATGAATTTTTTCTATGTAGGAACATTTATTATATTCGTGGAACCATATATTACACCTGAGCCTTGATAAAGTATGGGATACTAGTAACCTCCATTTAAAACCAGGTCTACTCTTGATTTTTGAATGGGACTACGCTTTCAACCCCTACACTCATAGGAATACAATGGCCCATATATGGGTTAGATTACATGGATTAAATTTGTACTTTTTTGCATCCTAAAATTCATAATGACATTGTGTCTTTCATTGGATTAACACTAAATATTGACCAAAGAACATTAAATTCTGATTTGAACCTATTTTATCAGGTAATGGTTAAGGTTTACCATGATGAACCTCTCTCTAATTAAATAAAATTCTCCGCTAAAGAATATAAAATAGAAATTAGGATTTAATATGATAAAAAACAACTATACTTTGAAATTTTCAAACTTATTGGACACATTATAGAAAATGGTATGGTGATTAGGAAACAAGTAGTCCAACCGATAGAGAATGAATGGAAGGAAATAAAAAATAAAAAAATTAAAATCCAACCAACACTGACATCCCTGAATCATCCAAACAAAAGAATGAAGTATGGTTGATGAAATCCACTAAATCAAAATTTGTAACCTCTTGGGCTAATCTTGTTGAAGAGGATGAAGTTAACTTCCTAAATGAGCTTGAATCCACTGTTATGGATGTTATTCAAAAACGAAAAGAAAATGAACTTGGGGTGAATGAAATAGTTAAGCTATCTACCCCCTCTTGTATTACTATTTCCAACTCTCATGATTCAAGTAATGTTCCCCTGAGCATAAGAAACTCTATTCTTGAAGGTAATTCAAAGGGAAAAAATATTGGCCACTCTTTTGGTAACTTGGTTGCAGGTACAGATTCCTAACAGGAGGCACCAAACAACAGCCACATGACCCCATATTTGGGTTTAGTTTATGACACAACCGAAGCGGGAGGACTCCGTCATGATATACCGTCTCTGCATCCACTAGAAACCTCTGCAGGCTATGACCGAAAACAGGCTGGCACTTTCCCTAAGCCCAATCAATTGATTTCCAAGGGGACACATTCACTAGATCCTGGACTGTAATCAGGAATGCACCCAGGAACATCATCTCATGGCACTGACTCCTCTCTTTTAGGAACAAACTATGACATTAATTAAGTAGGTATCAAATCTAATGACAGTGGCATGCATAGGAATATTGTGAACATAAAATCTCAAAATGAAGATAAACTTAATCCCAATAGCACTAAATCCACCAAGGAATAACATGTCATGGAGAAATCTAAAATAAGGAGAAGAGAATTCCAATAAGAATTCTTTGCAGGCTATTATGCTAACCAAGTTAGATCATTACCTAAGTCCAAACATGTTTTAGTAACTGCACGTAATATGAATAAATACAAGCTAAATCCGGACACATATGTCAAACGCGGTGTGTTAATTTATTGTGGTGTACCATCAATTGGCATAGACAATGTCCACCATTAGAGGCTTTCACATGATGCTATTTTGGGAAACTCCCTATAGCTTGTCATCTCAGGTATGCAAGGAAATGTAGAGGGTTCTCATTCGAATCTGATGGACTCTCCACCACTGGATTCTGGGAAGCAACTAGGAAGGCACTCAGGTGCATCAACTCATGGCCATACCTCAAATGTTCCACGTACACAGTCCCTGCATTCCAGCACTAAATCTGTAGATATATGTTATGACAATATTATGACTGAAAATGTTGTGATCTTGAATACTCATAATGAGAATAAAAATGATACTAATATCACTATAAACACAACAGACATACATGTGAATGAGAAATCTAAAACAGATAGCACATATAACCCTCCAACTTCTACAAGTCATCAGTATATGACCACGAGTCCATCTATCTCTAAAAAAATTAGAAGATATACTACACCCAAGGGCTCGAGAATAAAAAAAAGGAGTTTTAACTCCAAACATAGGTAAAAATGAAAATTCATTTTTGGAACTGTCAGGGTATTTCCAACTCTGACACCCTCTCTTTTCTACAATGAATGATTATCACTCCGTACCCCATTTTTTTGATATTGCTAAACCTAAAATCAATTTACCTCCCATGTTCCACCACTTATGTCAGTATGGATATACCTTCACTAGTTCTACTAAAAATTCCTCTACATTTGATACTCTATGGATCTTCTTGCACTCTTCCATTCAAATTGTCAATATATTTAACATATCAGATCATGTCATTACATGTGATTTTTTCCTTGAGAGAACTCGTATTATCTACTCCTTTCTTTATGCCAATAATATATATTAATATTGAAGACCTCTTTAAGATGAGCTTACCTATATAAACAATAGCACTCAAGAACCTTGGTTTATAATTGGACACTTCAACGCTATCCTCAATTCAATATAGAAAATCGGTCCTTCTCATGCTATGACCTCCATGAGAGAATTAAAATACACTATCAAAGACAACAAATTTATAGAAATTAATCTTCTGTGATCCAAATACACTAGGTATAGAAATCAATACAATAGGGTGGTTTCCTATAAACTAGATAGAGCCTTCACAAACATTCCTAACCAAGATAAATGGGACCCCATTTCCCACACCACCCATCATAAGATACATTCATATCATCACCCTATTTTGATCAATGTCTCTAATAAAAACTATTAAACATATTCTTCCATTTAGATTTAATAATACTTGGTTCTTTAACACTGAATGCACTGGCATCGTGAAGAACTATTGGATCTCCATGACTCATTGCAATGATTCCTTTGCTTTACCTTACAAATTAATGTCTCTTAAATATATGCTCTAAGTTTGGTGTAGCTCTCATGTCAAACAAATAGAAAAGGATATACTCCTCCTTGAGATTTATTTGAACCACCTTCAAAATCATAGCACAAATTATGACTTTAGAACTAATCTGAACGATGAAATCAAAATTTCTATAAAGCTCAATTCTTTGCTCAATTTTAAGGAGAGGATGAGAAACCATTTTTTTAACGTAAAATGGTTATCCAAAAGGGACTGAAAAAACTATGTTCTACAATTCCAAACAAAAGATCTCAGAAAGATTATAGACCTATTGCCTCTTTGAAAGATTGTGACAACATATTAGAAAATAAAAATGATATTGTGATTCACATTGTGTCTTATTTTTAATCTATCTTTAGTGGCCATGATAGAAACAAAGACCACTTACCTAAGATAATGATGATAGTGGTTAGCGATATAGATAACAACACTCTTCATAGCACCCTACATGATGTTGAAATTAATGAAATTGTCTTCATTTTAAACCTTGATAGTTCTCCTGGCCCTTATGGTTTTAGTAATGGTATCTTTCAAAACTATTGGGATATTATTTACATTGATGATTTCAATAATGTCAAATCTTTCATCTCCAATGGTGTTCTCCCTCATGGTCTAAACTCCCAATTTCTCTCTCTAATTCCAATGGTTTACAATGCTTCTGAGATCCATTCTTTTAGGCAAATTTCCCTCATTAACACCCCCTATAAAATAATAATGAAAATCATTCCTAGAAGAATCTCATTTATCACTAAAAAATTAGTTTCCTGAAATCAATTTGGGTTTATCAACTGTAGATCCATCCAAAATTTCATTTTTCTTTCGTCAAAGTGCTTCAAACCCTTAAGAAAAAGCAACAGAGGTGGTAATATTTCCATTAAACATGACATTAGAAATGAATTTGATACCATGGACTGGAGTTTAATTTTTAAAGTGATTCAATGTTTTGGTTTTAGTGATAATTTTATCACAAATATCTGAAATTTATTAAATTATTCATCCATCTCCAATCTTATAAATAGTTCTCCCAAATGTTATTTCAAATGCACTAAAGGTGTCAGATAGGGGGACCATCTTTCTTTCATCATTTTATCCATTGTGGGGGACTATCTTAGCCGACTCCTCACTCGTCGAGTTGATCAAAACAAAATAAAACCCATCCATTTATGTAGAAATATAAACACTCCTACTCACCTATTGTATGATGACAATATCATTCTATTTATTTAAGGTGATAATAGAAATATATTCACCCTCCAAAATTCCCTTACACACTATGAGGATATCTCCAGTCAAATGATTAGCCGGAACAAATCTTTTATTTACTTTGGAATAAATTTTCCCCCTAATAGGAAATGTAGTATTATAAATGACTTAGGTATAAAAGAGGTTTCTAAAAATTTTATGTACCTAGGTTTCCCCATCTTTTAGGGAAGACCCATATCATGTCATTTCATAGAAATTTCCAATAAAGTTACAAACCAAATTTCCTATTGGATAGGCAAATCCATCTTTATTTCAGGTAGAATCTGCCTTGTCAAATCTAATATTGACTCTAAATTGGTTAATTAAATGATTGTTTACAATTTCCCTTCTTGTATTATTAAAAAAATGAACACCAAAATCCATAATTTTGTTTTGACCGGTAACACTGTGGAACAGAAACTTGTCACCATACCATGGTCTACATTTTGGAAACCAATTGAGAATGGAGGTATTGAAATTAATAATATTAAACAATTTAATGAGGCTCTGAAAGCTAGGCTCACTTGGAACTTATTCTATAATAACTTCTATCAACTTCCTTAAAAATTGAGTTCTTCATAATCTTAATAAATGAATCTCTACCTTTCTTGCCTCCTCTATCTGGCCATACATAAAGCATTATTTTTTCACTATTATGAGTAAATTTACGTGGATGGTCTCCAAAAACTCCTCCTTGAACTTCTGGTTAGATAACTTGGCTGGCACTCCTTTTATTTCCAAGGTTACCCTTGACCAAAACCATGGGAACACCAACCTATGTGTTAGATATGTTCTTAACTATCATAATGATCCTCTTCTTGATAACATTATGAATTTAATTGAAAGCCACCCCTTATCAAATACAAATAATTTCTTAGTTTGGGAACCTTCTCACAATGGTATGCTTGATTCTAAAAACACTTACATCCATTTTTTTGTATCTCTGAAGGTGATCTCGGGTGGTTAAAACTTTTTGACAAACCTTGGATAAAACCGTCAAGATTTACTTTAATTTTGTTACTTGATCATAATAGACTTCCCACTGATGATCATCTTCAATCGTATTATTTTCAACTCTGTTCTAAATGCAGCATTTGTAATCATCACAGAGAAGATGCTAATCATCTCTTTCTTTCTTGTGCCACTGCTTCTACTCTTTGGAATTATATTTTTGAAATTTTTGATTGCCAATGGTGGATGGATGACTATGTCACAACTAAATTAAATAGATTTTGTGATTTTAATTGTTCTCAATATATTAAAAACATTTTTCCTTCTACTATCGCTGAGATTCACTGCATGATCAGTTATGATAGAAATATTATTATTCATAATAAATGCTCATCCAATCTCAATGCAGAAAAAACTTGGATTATCATTGCCACTAGCGAAGCTACTTTGATCCAAAAGGGTCACGACAACAACATGATGAAAGAATTTAGCATCCTTCGATGTTTATGAATTTATGGAAACTATTTTCAACCTCGCCATACATTTGAAGTATTCTGGTGTGCCTCTCTTCCAGGACGGATTAAGTTTAATGTGGAAGGGGCTTCCAAAAGAAATCCTGGTCATGTGGGTTGTGGTTCCCTCTTCACGAATCTTACTGGTCATATCATTGGTTGATTCTATAGTAGTTGTGGCATTGCTCCCCCTTTGGAAGCTGAAATGATGGGTATGATTCATGTCGTCTCTTTTTCCAAACAACATGGCTGGAACAACATCTGGAATGAGAGTGATTTGACCAGTATTGTGCAAGCCATTTGGAATTGTTTGATACATCTTGCATGGTTGATCACCACATATTAGATGGACTACATCCATGCTCTTTGCGACATCAACTACATCATCACTCATATATATCGTGATGATAACGTGGTTGTAGATGGTCTCGCAAACAAGGGAGTCAATCAAGACATTACCTAGCTTGATGGCCATCCTGTTGAATTACTTCCTTTTCATAAAAATGATTGTAATATGTTTCCATATATTAGAATTTTGTAACTCTTTTCCTTTATATTTGTAATACCTTGGTTTTCTAGCCATGCACCATCTTATAAAAAAACATGTATCATGTCAAAAAATTTTCCTGTTAAGAAAATTTAGTGTGTTGACCCGTTAGAAGATGGCATGTCTAATGGTATGTTTTACAGTAATGGGTTAAATGGGATAATGTGTGTTAATTTTGAAATGTATGAGAGGATATACATTATTTCATGGACTTGAAAAGAATTTTAATGTTAATATATTAGGGATATGGTATGGCTAAGTGAAATGATTAATTGGTACTACTGTATGCATTATATTATGGTTATGAAAATGAATATATATGGAATGGGCTAATGAGATGCATGAGAGGTTAATGCCTCATGAATTATATGTTTTGAATGATTTCTACTTCTGTAGGTATGGGATCCAAGTGACCATAAGGGCCCTTAGAAAGAAAGTCTATGTGAGTTTTCATGTTGATCTTCTAGATACTATGAGATCTTGTGGAGTTGATCCTGGTGATAGCCCGTGAGTGCTACCCTTGGTGATGGATTCCAGTGTGTTACGTCCAGATCCATCCTATTCTAATTCCCCAAGGACCGTGTGATCCATTTGTAAGAAGAATGTGTAATCTTACATGTTTATTTTCATGATACTATGATAGAACGTGGAGTGTGGACCATGATCTAGACCATTAGAGCTTCCCTTATTAATGGATGTTTATGGGTTACATCCCAATCCAGCCCGAAATAGCATCCCAGGTATATGACCAATTTGTGTTGGTGAAAACTTGGTTCATATAAGAGTTTGACATGTGTATATATATATATATGTATATATGTATACATGTTATTACTATATATATATAAATTGACATAATCAAATGAACCCACTATAAGCTGATGCAAGTATCACCTTTAGGTTTCCTGTAACGCCCCAACCCCAAAAGCCTTGAGCTAGTGCATTACTTATTACATTGGAATGTTTTAGTGGAATGAAATCCAAAGGGAACAATATGATTAGTTTTATTTAAGAAACTAGATACATACATGTAACTCATATTACATTTGGAAAGGTAGCAAAATATAATAAATAACCAAAATGAATAAATTGCAACCACGAGAACTCAATAAAGGGCCATCTTCTCATAAGCTGTTAAAAGTAAACAATTGAAAGGGGTAAGATCAAATGGTCAGTAAGGGTTACTAATAGTGGAATCATGGATCATTAAAAAATGAATCATAAACAAATTGAAATATTTAATATGGCATGGTGAATAAATGAAAAATACACACCATTAATAAACATAAAATGAAACTTCATCCATAGATTTCGTCTTAGTGAAAACCTCATGGATAGTAATAATAAAAAATTACTAAAGAGATATGCTTACTAATTGGAATTCATGTATCTGGAATGTGATACCACAATAACTTTTAAATGTTTCAAGTCTATGGGCAGAAACCTATATGATTTTATGAATCAAACTCGAACAGTTTTTCGCTAATCGGTTTGTCTAAAGAGAACTATTGATGCATCAAGAGGCTATAGAAGGCCCCTTATGTCACTAAAACCCCATGAATTCTTTATAATTAAATTTAATACAAGTACAATATGCCTTCTCAATATCTGAAGCGTGTAGAGGATACAGATTCATCAATATTTCCATAGTTAAAACAACATTCCAAACAAACACCTTATATAAAATGGTATACATCTTAAGACAATAACCATATCCATGATATTCGAGTATTGATATATAATGTGTATACAATTTCAAATGAAAAAATATCTAAAATTGAAATTGGATACATAACATAAGAATTATTAGGTGCACAATACTAGGTAACTGAGAATGAAATAGAAATTGAGACGAATTCCCCTACCACACTGTAATCAATCAAGTCATATGGCCAAAATTTAATAACCACCAATTAAATCACAAAATACAATGAATATAAATAGAATCATGATAATAAATATCAAACTTTAGTACACAATACACAACATGCATGAAATAAGTGGCGAACAATGGAAATCTCAAAGAATTAAAAGTGAGTTAAGAAACCCCTAACCTTATGTCCGAAAGTGTTCCTTGATGGTTCTAAATGACTAAAATAATTAAATTTATGTTAATTAATTATTAATTATAGAATATCCTACAAATTTAATTTAATTATTATAATTTTATTATGGTTTATTATTTTTTTATGTGTTTAATAGGATCAATTTTTATTGTTTTGGATGAATTTTCTTCCTTGGTTTTCATGATTAGTTTACTTGTATTCACGAATGGAAGTTCATTTGAAATGTGGTTAAAATACATAATTTTTAATATATATTATTATTGAAATTAAAGAGTTATTAATGATCTGATAGTGATTTTGGTTAAAACCATGAGGATGAATTATTATTTAATAGTTAAATATAAACGCTTTAATTAACATGGTGGTTTGGTGCATAAGGAACTTTTTTGAATTATTATTCTATATTATGAGTGTGTAAGGGTTATATAACATTTCATAAGGTAAAATGAATATATTATGATCTATTTAAACCATTAAAAATGTTTCATGACTAGTCATGAAGATAGTAATAGAAATTGAAATCATGTTATCCCAAAATTTTATACATTAACACATATTGGATGGTATTTTCATTTTTTAGTTTAAGAGGTTTGGGGAAAGAGATATGATGATGAAATAATAAATTATCAAATTAAAATTAAACTCCATGTATGTTGATGGAATTATTATAGGATTTTTATTTTGTGAGGTGAGGAGGGAGAAACAAAATAATCGAACATTTAAAAGAATTTGAATGAAATAGGAAGATAGGATCACCTACTGAGTACTCCTCATTGAGAATCTCTCTAATGCCTTTGTTTTTTGCCTTTTGGTGAGACCAGTAGGTCATGGATGTGGGGGGAGGTCTTGGGAAGTATATTTGGAAGATTTCAGTAAAAGATAAATCATGATGGTTGTGGGAGGAAGAAGGGGTTAGGGTGGTTTATTTAGT
Source organism: Viscum album (assembly GCA_963277665.1). NCBI lineage: Eukaryota > Viridiplantae > Streptophyta > Magnoliopsida > Santalales > Viscaceae > Viscum > Viscum album. The sequence goes on from OY728128.1 coordinate 1,373,681,773, forward strand.
GTAGGGGAGGAGAGATTTTACATTATTTTAATCATTACATTAATATTTTGGTTCAATATGATGAATAGTATGGATTTATGTGATACAAAATAGTAATAATATAATGTGAGTTAAATAAAAGTGGTATTAAATCATCCTTGGTTTACCTAAAATGGAGTAATACAAGTATTTGGCATTTATTGTAATTTATCGTATTTTTCAATTCATCAAAAAATCTAGAATTTCAGAAAAAACAATAATTCACCATAACCATTTTTCAACATGTGGAATTGAAAGATGAACTCCGTTTTTATAAAATATTTTTCTAAATATTATTAATTTAATTTTTAAATAAAATCATAATTCATTCAAAAATAACAAATTTAAAACTATAGCTCATTTCTGAACACCTAGAAAAATTTATCAACATCTCATTTCCAAAAAACCATAAAAAGATAAAATAATAATAGGATGTACTATTCTTAGGGTTCATATTACTACTCATTAGGTTATATTACTATTCACTTGAAAACAAGTTTGTTCCATCATTGTCTAGATAACTTACTGATCACAACTATATATAGTAGTTTCTTGAAATTTAAAACACAGAAGTGGAAAATATATGTTTAATGGAAAGGTTTTTACTTTCTCCCATAAATAACCAAGTGTTTTTTAACAGATACTAAGTGCTTGATTCATTATATCCTATCTAATGAATATAAATTATTTTATAGAAACCTTCCCTAAAATGTCTGGCATGTTATAATTATCACACCTACAGAATTTTATTCTTTGATATTTTTCATATATAAATCCCATTAAAAATATTTAAGTTGTTTTTATTCATAATTTACTTAGGTTCTCATGTCACTTTATAAATTTTATGGTTTCTCCAATGAACCTTTAATATCTGAGTTGTCTAATTTCTCAGTATCTACACCCTTATGTCAATAACCTCGATGGGCTTTTCATCATATGACAAATCAGGTTCTAGATCTATTTCATCATAGGTGAGGACATATATTGGGTATGACATGTATTTCAATAAAAATGACATTTATAACACATTATGAACTTTGGGAAGACTTTTTGGCATTGCTAAACGTTATGCTACAACTCTGATCCTTTATAAAATATCAAATAGTGTAATGTACCTAGTTCTCAGTTTCCAGTTCATATTGAACGCTAAGACACCCTTCCACTGAGATTATTTTAGAATGAAATGATCTCTTACTTTAAATTGCAATTATTTTCTCCAGTTGTTAGAAAAAATCTTTTTCCGACTTTGGGCTACTTTAATACAGGCCCAATTTTGTTAACATTAGAGTTTTCTCTTTGATATATTCTAGGCATATAAGTTTCATCTCTACAACTTCATCCCATGAAAATGGAGTTAGACACATCTTACCATATAATGTATAATATGTCACCATTTTATTTCTATAATGGTAACTATTATTGTTGGAAAATTAAACCAAAGGAAAGTATCGATACCACATACCATGAATGTCAAGAGAGCATGATCCCAACATGTCTTCCAGTGTTTGAATAGTCCTTTCAGACTGTCTATCAATTTGGATGTGATATGAAGTACTCATATTATGTTCAATATCCAAAGCCTTCAAGAGAAATTTCTAGAATTTTTATGTCAGGCAAGGATCTCGATCGGACACAATCGATTGAGGTGAACCATTAAGTCTTACAACATCATTAATATAAATTCTTTCAAGGTTATCATGTGGTAAATCCTCTATTATCAAATGGAAAAGTGATGATTTCTTAAGATGATCAATAATTAACCATATTTCATCATTCTTTATAGGTGTCCTAGGTATTCCTCTAACAAAATCTATCATAATGTCATACCACTTCCACATAAGAATTGTTAGAGGTTGCATGAACCATCTAGAATGTTGTTTCTCGCCCTTCACTTGTTGACAAACTAGAATCCTTGACACATTGTTATAAAATTATCTCTTTTTGTTATCCCACCAAACATATTCCTTCAGATCTCTATACATATTATTACTCCCATGGTTTATAGAGAAATTGGAGATATAAGAATCATCTAGTTGTTCCCTTCTTTATCTTAGTTATTTAATGAACTCAAAACCTCTTCCCAAATTTCATAACTCCATCCACATACAAAAATTCTACCAATCTTCCATCCGTAACAACGTTAATTTTATTTAATTGATTACCATAATTATATTGAGATCATTTTATCTAATCTTGTAAATATGTGTTAACAATCATTTAAAATAAGAACAATGTTTCCCCTTCAATAACAATTCCCATATATATCATTCGTAGTTTATTAATAATTCATCTACTACCTTATGTTACTTCACTAGGATGTATATTATTGAAAAATCATAGTCTTTGAGTAACTCAAGCCATATCATTACCTCATGTTGAGTTTATTTTGGGTAATAATGTATTTCAAACTCTTGTGTTCCATATATATCTGACATCATTCATTGTATTGATAATGTCTCCAAATTTTTTGAGAAAATATTATAACTGCTAACTCAAAATCATGAGTGGGATATTTTTTTCTATTGAGTAATCAAATAACATGACGCATAAGCAATAAATTTATCATTTCTCAAAGGGAAGCAACCCTGCACATTATTTGATGCATAACTGTATATCACCAATCCATCATTTCTAGAGTGAAGAGTTAAAATTGAAGCAGTGACCAATATTTATTAAAATTATTCAAAGAGTTATGTACATTCTTTCATCAATAGAAACATAACCCCTTTAGGTGTGGGCTTGGATAGCGGGTTATCCAGTCAGGCGATATTCGGAAATAAAAAACGCTGATAGTATCGTAATAAGAAAATAAAACCACAGATGTCAGTTAAGTTCATTGAGATGGTACATTAATATATTTCCCTTTTCATTGTAGGATCAAAAATGATTTCATCCTTAGAGAGAATATGTATATGAAATGTGACTAATTAAATCCAAAATTCACACTTACTAAAATTCCCATTTAATTAAGTTATTCTAAGAGTTTTCAAGAATAATCTATAAGTTATTCTTATGGTCATTGTACCTTTCAGAGTATACTAGGATATCATTGATAAATACCACAAAAAAGTCATCAAGATATTCTTTGAGAACTCTATTCATTAGATCCATGAAAACAGATGGAGAATTAGTTAGTCCAAAAGGCATTACAGTAAACTCATAATGACCATACATAGTTCAAAATGATGTCTTTATAATATATTTCTTCCTCACACATAGCTGATGATATCCAAAATGAAGGTAAATCTTTAATAAATATTCGGTCCCATGAAGATTATCAAATAATAATCAATTCATGGAATATGATTCATTTTCGTTACTATAATAGCATTGATTTCCCTATAATCGATCCATTGCCTCATTTACATTTCATTTTTCTTGAAAAAGAAGACCTTGGATCCCCATGGATAAATGGTAGGTCGAATAAATCCTTTTTCACTCAATTCCTCTAGTTGTTTCATTAGACCAACTTATTCCACAGTGTTTTTTCTATAGGGTACATTTGATATAGGGATTTCACAAGGAACTAAATCAATAGGGAACTAAACATCCAACTCCAAGGGATGTCTTGGTAAAACCTATAAAAATAAATCAATGTATTCATGAACAATATGTACATCTTAAATTTAATTATTTATTTCCTCACCGATTGATATTGAGTTCACTTACTCTCCGAGAATTGTATTCTGTACAGATAATTGGGGTGGATCTAGATAAGAATCAGATGGCAAGGTTTCTTCTCGAAAAATAAGTGATTATAGACATTTCTAAAAACATATAACATCATTTTTCTTGAAATGGATCTTGCATCATAATTTGATAGCCAATTCATACTGAGAATTATTTCAAATTCAGTCATTGGTATGATGATAAGATTCACTACTAAAGCACATTAATGTGTTGTGAGGGGGACTGATCGAGAAATCTTTGTTTCAATAATACATACCCTAAGAGTTTTGACTAGTTACTCATTTATTAAATCAAATTGGACATGTCAACATTTCTTGGAACACGTGTGATATATAAATGAATGAAATGATCCAGAATCAAATAAATCATTGGATAATTTTGAGGAAACAATTAATGTACCTTCCACCAAATCATTAGGAACCTCATCCTCTGAGGTTGTAATCACATAGGCTTTCCATTTTTCTCATGGCCTTTTTTGGGAAATTTTCCATGGTACTTAGGACACTCTTTTTCATAATGTACAACTCTCTAAAATTATACCATTGAACATCATTGACTTGTCTCATCACCATGATTTCACTAGATGGATTACCCTTTTTTTCCAGAATTATAGAAAATTTTCATTCCATTCATGAATTTCCCATGATGATTCTTTCAATTGTTCTTGCATAATAGAAATTTCTTCATTCCCTTTTTCTTCATTGGGGCTTCATATTTTCCATGTTTATTATAATTCCTCTTCATATCATGATTTTCCTTGAGCAAATTTGATCTAGAAAATTCCATCTTTGTTATGGGGGAACGTGATAAAATTTCATAATATAATGAAAAGATTTGAGAATCTAGTTCCCTTCAAAGACGTCACTGAAGACATTAAAAGAAATGATCAATCTTGTATTATGAATCATGTACAAAGTCTATATCATACCTGAATAATCTTGTGATGGTATCCTCATATTATGAAACACTCTCTTCTTCCCTTTTCTTTAGGATAAGAAATTTCCTCTTCATTTCAGTTCAATGTTCATGAGCAAAATATTTGACTAAGAATATCTCCTTAAATGTTATCCATTCCATATCTTCTATTTCTTATCTCTCTATGGTATTTTGGATCCAAGACTTCTTTTGATCTGCATCACCCTTTAGAAAAATTACTTCCAGTACTACCTTTTCATTTTCATTGCATCTTAATGCCAAAATATATTTTCAGGGGATTTGATCCACTCCTAAGCTACCACCAGATTATTAGTCCCACAAAAATACCATGAGATTCTACTACATAAAATGATCCAATACATGTGTATCATGACTATTCATCATAGCTTGAGTATGTTTTTTCCCATATGGTCATGATCTAATCTACTCCAACATTTAATGTGTTGAGTTACTCAGTGATCCAATCCCTACATTACATACAGGTATTGATTTCACTTCTTACATTAGGCACCATCACTAAATAGTTTGATACACTAAATTTTTTCATAGATCCTAATTTATTACTAGAAAAAATTATGATTATTGGAAAATTTATGCACAACTAATCTCATAATCATAAAAAATGCTTTTATTTACTTTGAAATCCTTCATAATGGGTTTTAATGAAAATATGAGTTATCCTATTCATATAACACAATATTTTCAAACCCAGTGTGTATTAAGACTTGTGTTCATGTACTAGGATACCCCTGGTAGTGCCTAAACCTCCTTGTCATAGTTTTCACTCATTTTTACGTCTATTCCAAAACCAAATCAACTAGTAGTATCCAGACATGGATTCATTTTCTAGAAAGATCCAAATAATATATTCCTTACCAATATACTAGTATGTTCTTGTATGGTCGTTCACAAAGACTATTTTAGTGTTTTGTTCCCTAATATATTTTTCATAAATTTAATTTCCATGTATTTATACTAAACGTACTCTCATACCAACTGTAATGGCCTGACCACAAAATCCTGGAGTTAGTTCAATACTTATTACATATTTATGATTAAAATGAATGAAATACTAAAGGAAAAATTAGTTTAGTAGTCTTGAATAAAATAGATAAATACATTTAACTCTTATTACTTGGGTAAACATAACAAAATACAATACATAAAAAAAACTAATAAACTGCATCCACGAGAACTCAATAAAGGATCTCCTCTTTAAAGCCTTTTGATGATAAAAAACTGAATGTGGTGAGTGGAAATTCTTATTAAGCATTAATAATAGCATAGGCATGAATCTACAATAACTTAATCATAAAAAATATTGTATATTCAATATGTCATGGTGAATAAATGAAATACACATGCCATTGATAACCAGAGAATGAAACTCTATCCATAAATTATGTCATAGTGAAAACCTCAGGAATTGTAATAATAGAAAATTAATAGAGAGACATGATTATTAATTGGACGTCATGTATCTAGAACATTATACCACTATAGCATTGAAGATTTTTTTGTTTGTGGGTTGAAGCTAGTCTATTTTTTGAAAAAAAAACTCGAAGGGGTTTTCGCCAACTGATTTGTCTCATGAGACCTGTCGATGCATCGAGTGACTATAGTGGGTCCCATCCATCGTTGAATGTCCAAATAATTATTTATTCATATATTTAAAATAATTTCAATATTTATTTTCGATATCCTTATCGGGAAGAGGATACAAATTCATCAACATTTCCATAGTTAAAACAATATTCCAAATAAATACAATATGTAAAAGTGTATAAAGCATAAGAAAATAATAATATCCATGATTCTAGAATATGGATATACAATATATTTACAATTTCAAAGGAAAAATCATCATAATGTCAATTAGATACACCACATAAGAAATATTAGGTTCACAATACCATGTAACTAATAATGATATGGAAATTGAGACCAAGTCTCTTACCATGTTGAAATCAATCGAGTCGTATGAACAAAAATCAATAACTAACAAATGAATCCAATATAAAATGAATATAAGTAGAATCTTGATAATATACATCAAATTTCCTTACATAATACACCACATGCAAGATATAAGTGGTGAACAATGGATATATCACTGAATTAAAAGTGAGATAAAAACCCCTTACCTTATTTCAGAAAGAGTTCATTGATTGATATAAATGATCTGTATAATAAAATTTATATTCATTAATTAATAAATACAGAAACTCCTATAAATGTAATTTTTTTATTATAACATTATTAGGCTCATTCATTTCCATTTTATGGCTTTAACAGGTTTATTTTTTATTGTTTTGGAATAATTTTCTTCTATGGTTTTCATGATCGGTTTACTTGTATTCATGAATGGATGTTCGTTTGAATTGTGGTTAAACATTCAGAATTGTTAATATATATTATTAGTGACATTACAGAGATATAAATTATCTTTTAATGATTTTGGTTATATACCATATGGATGACTCATTGGTTAAAAGTTAATTTTAAATTCTTGGATTGACAAGGCAGATTGGTGCATAATGAACTTTTTTAGTATTTTTATATTATATAATGATTGGGTATGGATTCCAGAACATTGAATAAGGTAAAATACATATATTATTATCTTTTTCAACTATTAAAACGTTATCTTGGCCATTAATGAGGATAGAAATATAAAATTAAACCACATTGTCCTTGAATGTGATGCATTGACACATCTCAAATAGTATGTTCATTTTTAGTTAGGAGGTGGGGGAATAGAGAGATGATGATATCATGTTATATTTACAAAATAAAATTATAGTAAATGTATGTTAATTGAATTATCATATCATTTGGATGTGGTGAGGTGAGTAGGGAGGAACAAAAGAATAAAACGTGAAAAATAATTTGGAAAAAAGGAATAGAGGTTCACCTCTTGAGTACTCCTCATTGAGAATTTCTTTAAGGCCTTTGTTTTTGGGCTTTTAGAGAGACCATCCGGTCATAGATGTGGGGGAGGGCTTCAGAAGTGTATTTTGAATATCATAGGCATGGCTCAAAGATTTAGTGGTGTGGTAGAAATAGGAGTGAGGGTGGTTTATATAGTGGAGGGGAGGAGGGATTTTACCTTATTTTAGTTATTATATTAATATTTTTTCTCAAGAATATGAATAGTCTTGATTAATGTCAAACCAAATAGTAATAAATTCATTAGTGTTTGAACCATGTGGGTTTAAATTATCCATGAATCACCTATGATGTAGTAAAACAAGTATTTAACATTTATTGTAATTTATTGTAGTATATTATTTATAAAAAATTCAAGAATTTCAGTAAAATCCCAAAAATTCACCCTAATAATTTTTCTACCTATATAATTCAAAAATGAACTCCATTAATTAGAAATAATTTTCTAAATATTAATAATTTATTTTTTAAAGAAAATCATAATTCTTTGAAAAATAAAAATTATAAAGATATAACTCATTTTTGAACACATTGAAAAATTAATGAACATCTCATTACCAAATAATATGAAGAATAAAAAATAATTATTTGATTTACTATTTATAAGGTTCATATTACTAGTCATATTAATATTCATATGGGTATGTTAAAATTAACCATTAAAACAAGTTGGTTTTATAAAATTCCAAATAATTATAGATCACATCTGTAGATGACTATTTTCTTTAATTCAAAACACAAAAGATGAAAATTTATGTTCAATTGCCAGGTTATGAACTTATCCCATAAATAACAATTTCTTTTCATCGAGAATCAATGAGTAATGGAATATGTTCTATATAATGAATATAATGTGTTTAAGAGTAACATTCCATAAAGTGTTTTGGGTGTTATATGTTCCTTAGGAACTTGGATTTGTGTTTATTTATAAATTTAGTTATATCATTACTCCTCTATACCATCATATTATTGTAATTATATTACACTATATTGGGGTTGAGACAATAGATGAAGGGATACTGAGATTTCATCTCACACCATGCCTGGGAACCCTTGGTACTAGAGTAGACCCTTACATTTTCAAGACCATGGTTGATTGTTTTATGATTTTACTCGAGGAGTTAGAAGTAATGGACCGAGCTATAGCTCAGGATGCTCATGAAGATTGATCCTGGGACTTTTTTTCATTTTTATTATTTTGATATATTGTAATGCATGATGTATTATTTACTGCTTTTTTTCATGTATCATTATCATTCCATGCATTCATTTGTTGTATCAACTAGAGTGGGACACTTTTGGTCATTTATATATGAATCTATCTTCCGAAGATTTATCATTTTTATTTACTATTACCATTGTTCAATTTTTAATAACTCTGATATATCATTATAATACTCTGATAAGAGGGTATAGTCTCTTCACTATTAAATTTTAAGACCCTTGATTCTAGTCAATATCCACTGTAATATAAGGAGTCATTATAGAGGCCAGGTGATCCACCGGTCCAGATATCGGTTCGATGGTAAGTCAGGTAGAGACATTAAAATTGATAGACACTTGGTAAAAAAAGTTGACATCTTGAAAATTATTATTTTCAACCCAAATAAAATCTCCATCTTATATAGTATTAAAAAATCGAAGGAACTTATGGAATCCTTAATTGTGGATCTTTCAAAATCCCAAGTGTTTAAGACTAATTTTTTTATTCAAGGCATATCCTATATAGACTGCATCCTAAGAATGTCATATAGTCATTCCCCTCATGGAACAAGACAAGGAAGATTCTACGTATGGAAAATCAGGGATTTATATGTGTATATAGAAATATTATTGATGACAACATCCATTGGGAGACTATTAAAAATGGTTCTAGGATCAACCTGATTCTAACTATGTCCCTTCAATATTTTTATAACACAAAACCTATCTTCTATCATTCTAGTAAAATAATTAAATTAAATCGTATAAGTGATCAGAGGGAATGTAAAATAATATTAATGAGAACCCAATTTTGACACTAAATATCTTACTCATTATTCATGGTGTAATATCAATTTATAGATTATAATTGCTTATTTTCAAGGTCATGGATCCACATGTATGCAATAGTTACATTATAAAATTGTTAATTCCTAAAATATGATATTTATTGGAAAATCATTTTTTCATATAGAAATAGTTCCCCTTTTGAGTACTAAAAATATCAATATAAAGATGTAGGGTTCTATAAAATGTATTAAAATTTTCCATTGGTAAATCATTACATTAGTATTACTATGCCTAATGTACGAATAGTCATCCCAATAAATCCTTGGAGAAAATATACTAAACATTAGGTGTTTCTCATTAAATGAACCTAGGTGAAGAATATCAACCATTAAATTTAACATGTTATATGTGTTACATTATAAAATGAATTAATACTATCAGTCACAATACTCTGATATGGGATTCATGATGAAATTTCTATTCAAGATATCTCACTAAGAAAGGAAAATTCTTCCAAGAAGTCAATGTGGATAGATCCTTCCCCTATGATTCTCTAATATAATGTGGTTTCATCTAATATTAAAATATAATTTCCAAGGATCATTGATTAGATGGATATAAAACCAAGAATAATATAAATAAGGATTTAACAAAATTTACTCATTTTATTATGTTTTCGGTTACATTAGATGAACACCATCATTCAAAATAAAGATTATATTTTGATTGGAAAAATAATTCCCATATATTGAATCCTAGAACATTGAATAATAACACATATTTTGATCCAAATGATGATGAATAGTAAGTTGATGGAATCAAATTTCCCCTTTGAAATTCATAGAATCTATTTTGATTACTATTGATGAACTCTTACATATGAACAACAGAATGGATGATAATAATGGACCTATATTGATTTGTACCACTACGATCGATGAGAAATAAGAAAAGTACTTCTCCTTAAGCAACCAAAAGATTTAATTTTTTGAAATTACATAATTATTATAATATAATCAACTATAAATTGATCTAAGAATTCCAATAAAAATACAGTCACGCTAACATAGTTCCCATCAAGTAAGAACTAATAAAATTTCATTATTCATTGACATTATACATATTACCATTCATTATTTGATATAATATTTTCAGGAGCTGATCATGAAACTATTGATTGATGAATTTGTGGGAATATATATCCCTTCCTTAATAGATATATATTTTTTCTATTACTATATATGAATAGTTTCCCAGTACATTGAATCTATTGAAGTTAGAGAACCTTATGGGGTATATTGTTACAACGTAATTACCTATGTATCGAAAAAATTATATTGTAATATACCAACATTTTTGACATTATAGTTTAAATCCTTTTGATAAAGATTATGGAATGTTATGGGAATGATATAGTTCTCATGTTTCAAAAATATTTTGATCATGTTTCCGATCATGAAATACTTTTAAACAAATTATGACAAAAAATTTGAATTTGTCCTCCCTGAAATACTCTTCTGGGGTAATATTAGGGAAATATATCAGCCTAATCATAAAAATAGTGGCATTTATGTTTTCCATGAGAAAGGTTTATTTAATATATAATTACCCATATTGGAAACTCATGTAATTGAAAGGATACCAAGGACATCACATTTACATATGATGCTTTATATGAATCCTCTCTAGTAAGTGTTTTCCCATCCCAAAGTCAATCCAAAACGGATCACCTGTCCCATGGATGCTTATTTTTATAGGTACTTTAGTGATCTAAAGTAGTCCAACATTTGTTCAATAATTCTAATAATTCCCATTGAATGGGATCCATTTCTCCTCTATGTGGTTACTTTATAGTAAAATATTTCTAGTATCCTATATAAAAAATTATTATGGTAAGGAAAATAATCCATATTATCTCTGAAGAACAATAAATGATGTTGACCTAAAATATTATAAATTTTAAAATAACATGTTTGAAAATATATTCAATGTTCAAAAACTGGAACATTATTTACATAATCATGAGGTCCATCTAATTCTTCATATCAATCCACTCATGTATATCCCAGGTCACATGATGTGAACTGGGTGTCTAGAAATTTGGAAAGTAATTTTATAGTAGTTTTATATATTTTTAATGTCTTTTATGGGGATAAAATATAAACTATTAGTATATTTCTGTATATTTCACATTATCCCAAAAAATTAATTATTAGACTAGAAAATTCAGCAGTAATATTTTCATCCATCCATAAAACCTCCCATACATGGGAAATATATTTTTATGGTGCCACTATATGCCTAAACATGATAAAGGTAAACAATATGAGGTTCAATTGATTCTTCATGGGTATTATATTTATCTCCCAGTTGAAACTAATTGTAACTTACTCATTAATTATATTTAAAGGATGCTCCAAAAATGAGGTATAATATCAATCCATCATTTCGTTATTTTTTTATAGTCTTATAGATAGAAGAGACTCAATTGAATGTCAAGGGGGACTCAGAGTTGGTATTCAAGAAAAATAATTTGTTGTCATGACATTATGAAGGAAGAGTTGATTCCATTAGATTATTATATTTTATTTTGATATTTCAAATCCCATTTCAGCCAATAATATCTCATAAATTGAGTTCAATTAGTTCACATGTATATAAACTAACCATTGAAGCATTAACCCATGAATATCTAATCGGAAAAACATGGAAATTTTCACTGCTAATAATAAGGTTGTATCTCCATTATTCTACAGAGTCGTGGATGAAATTAATGATGTAACCCCAAACCCAAGTCAAAGTGACAATTTATTTTAATTGATTAACATTATAGTGAGATGTATGTTTCTTATAATTGGATACCATCATAATGGGATCCAACAATAGTGTTGATCCTAGAAGGAATGTATCTAGTGGTAGATTGTAAATTTAATCCACTATGATGACCAAATTGTTATAAGGTTCTCTTGAAGTGAGGATTTGATGGAGTCCTCCTCTAATGAATTCGAGGGGGGACATACCCTTTTAGTTTTCAATGAATTATACACTAGAACCTACTTCACACATCAGTATGTAACTTGGATAACCAATATAACTAAGAATGATGAAAATTTCTAATAGTAAATGAAAAAAGATTGTGGTTAGTTCAATATGATATATCAGGATTCCTAGATATATGAAAACTTCATTTATTAACCTGTATAATTATTTCACACCATGAACTAATATTTATCATTTACCATGTAGAGGATAGTTTTCATGGGTCTGTACCCTCCACCCAAAATTATATAGTCAAAGAAAATCATTACCACAACTTATATCATATCTAAATAGTATAATGTGGTTCCCCACAAATAAGTCATAACTAATGATGTCATAAAATTCATGAACTCTAATATCAACATGATATTTGGTGTCCCTGATACAATATTAATGGGAAAATATAATAATTAATTAACATTCTTCTAGATGAAGCTATATCAGGATCATAAGGTTTCTTATAACTATTAATCCTACAATCTTATAGATGAAAATAGATGGTTAAATGAATTTAATATGGAGGCTCATTTCTCACATGTTTACGAGACAAATGATGTTCTATCCATGAGTACAATTATCTTTACATCAGATTTTCATATATAATCAACTATATTTTAGATAAATTTCCACAATTATGAGTTAATGAATTATAGTAGATAAATGAGAAAATTTTATGGAAACTCAATTATATTGAAATTCATTATATTCAATTCACATGACAATTCCACTAAAAGGTTTTCTAGTATTGGATTATCCAAGGGGTCAAAGTGTTATCCCTAAGAAATTCCTTGAATCATGGGATGAATTTACTAATATGAGTTTCTAAATTATAAGGTTCTCACAATATACTTATGATACTGATTAATATTTTTTATTTCTTAATTATATTGGATGGAGATAATATCATGCCTACAAATAATGCATGGTTTCTCAATAAGTACATTTCATAGTATCACACAAGACTCAAAATTATCAATTACCCTAAGAAATTATGTTTTATAAAATATTAGTCATTTATACATTATTATAAAATACATATAATGACGTCAAATTTGAACATACATAAATTTAATAACACAAGGATCTTGTCACATGACATTAAATATTATGGAATATATTCTTTAACACATTACATATTGTTTGTAGTAGCCCATCCTATATGATATTAATCTGAACAAATTAGTATGTTTCATCTGGACTCAAATAATAATTCCCCTATATGAAATTTCAAATAAATGATAGTTTCCTTTCATAGGGATTTAGTAGTTATCGATACACACTCTAGACCTAATTTAATAGTTTTCTAAACCTATGATAAAAGGGTCCTTACTATAAATATATGTGTATTTATTCACTACTAGAAATTTAATCTGTAGCCACAGACCTATAACAACCGTTTAATAGGTCTACGACTATCGATTTTTTATTATCACTGTTTAATTAAAAAAACTATGTCTAAAAATATTCTAAATTGCGACTGTCTCTTTTTTAACAATTCATATCGGGATCCTCCTCCCCCTGATCCGCATCCCTATCACCGCACATCCCTCCTCCCTAACAACGTCTCCTCTTCCCTGATGAGATCTCTCACAGTGGTGCCCTCCTCCCCGATGACCACTCTCACGGTGTTTCACTCCCCCCGATGACATCTCTCACCCCCCCCCATACGACCTCTCTCACAGTGGAACCCTCCTCCACAAAGTCCTCTCTCACTGTTGTGCCCTCCTCCCGGAAAACCCATGTCACTGCAGCACCCTAATCCCTGACGCTTCCAATTAATGCATCCCTCCACAATATTTTATGTGTTTATTTATGATTTCCATCATACACTTCTTGTCAAAAGTTTCACTATATGATAAATTATCATGATTTCAATAACACTATTGTCTTTAAACGGCCACACAGGTTTCAAGAATGCATTTATGTATACAACAAGATCATTTTGATCTATCTGATACGATTATGTAAGGATAACACCACACCCCCTTCTATAATACCATTTATCAGAGTCAATCATTTCCCCATTAATGGAGGAAGTGAAAAGATGAAAAGATTGATCCAATGGATTCTACACAGCTTGGGTTTGAAGATAAACACAAATACTTCTTGTATTTTGGGTTACGTGAGAGGATTGGATGTCGTCATGAATCCTTGGGGATCAGTTATTTTGGAGTCATCAATCCAATTAGGAACTCGTGATTCTCTACAATCCATGGATAATGCTCTGATTAGAGGTCTCACCATTTGCAGGTAGAAGCATGTTGCTCACAATTACATTGAGTCTATTTCTCAAATGGTTTTCAAGTCCCTTCTCAGATGCAGTCTCAAACCATGGACGAATGAATACACCATATATAGAAGCAAAATTTTTGTGAATAAAACCTATAATATCTTTATGATGGGCATGAAATGAACACTGTGTCAGACTTTCTAGGTTCAAAGGTGAATTATGAATTAGTGGTTACTCTTTTCGCATGTCTCAGATCACTTCCAAGGGAGGGGGAAAAGTTGGTCATCGTATATGCTCCTTATCTTCACCATTACAGGACAACATAATTCTAGGTGTGAGATTTGTTTTCTTCCCCTTTGATTATTTTTTGAACATGGTCTGTACCTTCTTATAACACTTTTATTTATTTTAAAAAGTATTTTTTGGAAGATGATTTATTCATAACTGAAAATCAAAACCAATCTCGCCATCACCGACATAGAAATCCCACCTCCCAGCAAACCTCATTCTTGGACACAGCTCTAGAACAGTTCTAATGCAGCCACCACCTCTGCCCACCCCCCTAAGATCCTCCTCCTATCCTGACATCTTGGATGCGGCCATCCCACCTCCCCCGACCCTCATTATTCGATGTGGATTTGCAACGGTTTTGACGTGGCATCGTATTAGTTCCAACGCGTCCACACCAAATCCCAAGATCCTCCTGCTTCAACGTAGCCTCACCACCTACCGGGATCGTCATCATACATGTGATGGATCAGTGAATATGGTACATTTATCCAGTGTTGATTTCATTGGTACCCTATCTATGTTTTATCCCACACATAGAAATGTTTCTAGGTAAGGTTGACCAAGGGGATTAAAATTTGGAATACCAAAAATTTGAGATAGAAATCCTAAAATCAAATCCCTTTCCTTCTATTCAAAAAAATAGTTGAGAGGATCCCAATCATGGTGTGTTGATTTGAAGGTGGAGTGACATAAATTACTAGAATGAAAACTTGTTAGTTCATTTTCACTTCATCCCTAGATTCCTAATCCCTCACATTTACTTTAGGAATGTGAGAATATACCCAAGGATTGTATCAGCATCCCACGATGAGGATCATACTTGTTTTTATTATTGGATTTATATGGTCGATTAACCAGATATGAAAAAATTCTCAATGTTTACCAAAGTATAGTTTAATACTTTGGAGTTTCACTTGTTATTAAGATCCAAACAGAATCATGATGAGTGGTTGAGCCATGTCTTGTCTAAATTAATCCCAGTTAAGTTGAACATACATTTTTTGATGTTCATAAATAAGGGCATACAAAATAAAATTAATATCTATAGAAAAGTAATTTAGATATCCTCAACATGTATATATTATGTGAGGCTAAAATATGAGTTAGTATAGAACTTATTTCATAATGTAGAATGGGACATCTTTACTTGGTCCCGTGTTGGGTAACTTATGGTATTTCAATTTTTGGGGGGCTAAAACATTGAAATTTTGTTTAAATTATTTCAAAGTGTATAGAAACATTCATATATGGTTAATCATCATGTAATAGTTTTTTTAGTGTTGTGTTGGGTGATTTAAGAGACATGGAACAAGGGTAGTGAAGATAATAATAGCTCATTTTATTCATTCAAGTTCATGTTCTCCTTCTCATGGGAAAACTAAGTTCCCATAATCCTATTGAAATTAAAATGGCTACTAGAAAGGGGATCCTCCATATGAATATGATTACAAATGATAGAGATCCTATAGGGCGGTGGATCAAGTGGATACCCCCAATGTTAAACTAAAAAATAATTTGAATGGGTACTATAAATAGGGAGTTATGAGGAGGGATTTTGAATGAATTTAGAAGATCTATGATTATCCAATATAGTTCCTTTTATGGTTTAGGTAATTTGTTCTGGATGGAGAAAATATCTTCAATCAACAACCTTTAAATTTGGAGAATAGATAACCTCAAGATTTTTATTGTTGAGTAGAACTCCATGATTTTGTTTAGATTACTAAATAATGACGCAAGTGATCCTTGGTATTCTGTTTATAATACTAGGAAGTGTAGGTCCCCCATCGATCAAGGAACAAATATCATTCATACTTGGAAGGAGGGGAAATTTTTTGCATAAAATCTATCTAGTAATGAGATACCTTATGAGATTATTTTAATCTATCATATTACACTAGATCTTCCACATTAATATGTAATTATTTTTGATGGTGAAACCCTTAGTATTCATCACTTTAGACACCCAAAGTGAAATATTTCCCAATAAAAGGTTCTTCTTTAGTGATAGATAATTTCCGAACTATTTCATCAATTAAGGATGTTCTTCTAGGGATACCATTAATTGAGGTGAATGAACAGAATACTCAAGGGATTTATGAATAATACAATTTTCATCACATGTACAGAGATAATAGTAAATTTAACTAGTTGGATAATCAATTACCCAATCAACTATGTGGTCTATGTCACGAACCAACCTGGGTCAACCCTGAACCGGTCAACTGATCCAGCCCATGACATGGCCTGAGGGGCGTTCTCGGTCCTCACTGGCTGACAACTACTATCAGGCAATAAAAATCTACCCATTTGGAATGATTTGGCCCGTGAACAAAAGATAAACAAACAAAAAAATACTAACGATAGAAGAAAAGAATAGCAGTGGAAAGAAAATAAAAGTACATACCTCCTTGTGACCTCCTAGGTCACCACCCAACTCAAGACCACACTACTCCAACATTGAACAGCTAAACCAGGAACTTGTATGAGAAACTAAACCTACAACGGGAAAGATATAACAGGCGTGAGAACCAAGATGCTCAGTAGGGATTCCAAGAATAAACCACTGAATCCAACAATTCTCTTTTCCAAAATATTCTACTGACACAGATTTGAAATACAGATAAGATAGTATGGTTTTAACATTTTAAAATATGCCACATGTTGTTCTCATTTAAAAACCCATCACACACAAGACACCATTTCAAAAAACATTTTCAATGTTAAAAATGAAATTCAAAACAGAAAAATACCAAAGCTGGGCTAGAGTGAAACAAGTGAAAGTGAAACTGAAAATAAACCAGTGCAAAGAAAAGTAAACAAGCAATGTAAATAATTCATCAAACATGGGTGATCCTAAACATCCCTAGAAGACCCCTGGACGTACATGGTTTCGAAACCACCAATAGAAAATTGGTGAAGCTCCTAAGTCTATAACCAATAGACTGCCCTAACTGACCAATCCAGTGGAAATTCCCACCTAGCCTAACAAAAAATACAGGGGGTACCAACCCATCTAATCAGGTTTGGTCAGCAACCGTCACTCGATAATCTAAAAGAAACCCAAGAACCCATGGTGGTTATAATAATATTGTGTAAGTAGGAAGGCCCTCGCACGCATGACTCATCTCACCGCACTTGAATACCCCAAACATAGATGCTTCCTATGAGTTCGCCCATAAAAGGTTACCCTAGATAGGAGTGCCCCATAAATTTTTATATATAAGGATACATGTCAAACATATAAAGTGCCAACAGGGTCGTCACATCATTCAGTTATCAAAACTACTTTATTAAACACTTGGAGTTGTAAATCAGGACTCTAGTTTTACATAATCAATGCCTTTATGAAAACATTACAAAAGATATTCCAAAATAACACTAAACACCACTTTTGTATTTTAAAATCCAAACTGGCCCTTATGTTCCAAGTTTCAAGGAATTGCAATAAATGTCTTTAGTGATACCATATTAAATTTGTAAAATAAACAAACCCAAGCGTTGTCTTATTCCATTCACTCAACAAAAAATATACATCAAATGACTAACGGGCATATATGTGTGGATTTATTTTAAATCCAATTTAAAGAACCACAAAAATAGACACACATAATTTAGAAAACAAGAACCGCTTATAAACCAAGGATTCGAT
This sequence comes from Viscum album, assembly GCA_963277665.1. Classification (NCBI taxonomy): domain Eukaryota; kingdom Viridiplantae; phylum Streptophyta; class Magnoliopsida; order Santalales; family Viscaceae; genus Viscum; species Viscum album. The sequence goes on from OY728128.1 coordinate 1,373,700,570, forward strand.
AAAAATACCAATTCCAAGAGATGCGGAATCATTTCTTCAAAATCATTATGTTCCATGAAATCAACCAATGTAGGACAAAAAACGTTCATAAAATGTTTCTACCAGCAAGCACCACTCAATGAATCCACCAATACCATTTGCAGAAAAAGGCAGTTACTTCCAACCAAGTTGGCAAGGCATAAACATGTTCGTAAATAGAGGAGCATCCAAAAATCCTTTTTAATCAAATATTTCAACAATAAAATAGTACCATAATTTAACTATAAACATACTAGAGGTGTGAAACAGAATCTAAAATTTAATTAAGAAAATGGAAGCATTAAATTGATTAAAATTCGGAGCAAAGGCATGAGAGCACCTACACATAACCAAGGAACTATATCAAAGCTGTTTTTAACACTTTTAACCATCAAAGAAACACTGCAATAAATAAACTATCAGGATTATAGGGGTTCAAATAAAATTTATAAACTAAATGAAACCATGTATGTGCCTATGGAAAACTTCAGAAAGAGAGAGGGGATGGAAGCACCTGCCTCGAAGAAAGGTCACGTCATGCTTTCTAACTCAAGGAGCATCTCGCTCGTATGCATGCACTTCCATATATATATATCATTAACTGATGCATGTGTTCCTCATGCTATGAAGAAACACTCTCATAGAAGATATATATATCTATACATATCCATACTTGGGAATATGCATGAGCACTTTCGAATCCAACTGCAACTCCTTTCAATAGATCCTTCAGACTCAAAAACCCCATAAATACCTAAAATAAAATAAATCCAAACAAAGAAATTAAGATAAAATTAAAAAACTAACCCTAAAAAAATCAAACAGTTCACATGTAAAACCCAAATAACACTTTAACATATTTTTTTAAATAAAACTAAGGTAAACACCCCCAAAATTGTATCAATTTATTTTGAAATCTCATATCATTATTTATCAACACCCCAAGAACATAAAAAAATAAATATAATTTATGAATCACACTAATGACCAATTTTTAAACAATTCATCAATGCCGAAGCATCACAAAAATCTAGATGAGAATACCATAGCGATGTGAATTACATTTTAAAAAATGTCAAAATAAAATTTTTCACTTAAGAAAGCAAATCATCGTACACACATATAGACATAAACTAGGAACTGAATCAAAACATATTCTTAATCAATTCTAAAAATTTAATAACTCTATATCATGCTAATTAAGGGTATAAAAAATCTACAAAACAAGTTTTAAAACTAAAATAAAGTGTGCGCACATTAGTGGAGTTCGTTGGAAATAAAAATATTTGAATTTACCATCCTCGGAGGGGCGCGAATATAATCGAACCTCAAAGGAAGGGTGAAAAGAACAGTTTGGACCCTTTGTATACAGAAAAAAAAGGAACACACACGAATAAAAATCACTCGGTTAGGTTTTGGCCAACTCAAATAAAACCCCCCAAAAAGGAAAAACATGTAAAAAATAAGGATACCATAGAGGGAGGTGGAGTCACACCAGTTGAGGGTGGTGCGGACGGAGCTGGCGAGGTCGGCCAGAGCTGGCATGGTCGGCCAGAGGTCAGGGAGCTGGGTTGGTCGGACGGTTCAGGGAGGGGATGGTGCAGGCAGTGGCATAGGTTGTAGGAGGTCGAGTGGGGGGGGGGAATGTGGTATAGAGAGGAGGAGACTGGGAGGTGGGCCGCAGCCGGAGGGAGCTCTGGCGAGGGGGTGTGCGCACAAGAACAGACCAAGGGGGTGCTACGTGATTCTGAGGAGGGGGTGTTGTTGGTAAGGGGAGAGGGAGGATAGATGCGTGAGGGAAAAAATAATGTAGCGTGATTCGTATGAGAGAGAAAAAAGAATGTACGTTAAAAACCTTAAAAAATAACTATAACAATAAATATAATAAAATAAAAATAATAAGGATAATAATAACAATAATAATTAAATAAATAAACTAAAACCAAACAAATAATAATAATAATAATTCTAATAGAAATTTTATAAGAATAATATTAATATCAATTTAATGATGATATTATTATTGTTATTTGCAAAAATAAACATATCATGGCAGTTTAAACACTTATAAAATGTAGTTATCTCACGTATTGGCAACCTCCCATTCACCAGCATCGAACTCATGGGAACTTTTAATTGTATAGTGACCGCGGACCGGCCCGAGACCCATCAAAATCATCAAAGATTCAAAATTTCAATCCTGGACCCAAACCCAACTATGTCCAAAAGATGCGGGACTGAGAGAAGAATAAAATAAAAAGGAATTTGTGGTCCGTGTGTGACAATTCTCCCCACCATATAAACTTTCTACCCCTATAATGTCTCCAAGCCTACAGTCAAACCAACTTGAATCCATGACTAGAAAAAATCATAGAAAACCAAGATGCTCGTGGTGGCCATTACCAACACACGTCACACCCTACCAACTCAAGGAAAAATCATTTCTCAAAGTTGAGGGTAGAAAATGGGAGGGTTCTCCCCACTACAAAGATTTACAAACACATATGCCATGAAACCCAAACACACCACCCCCTGGGGGGGGGGGGCAACACGGGAACTCCCATACCAAACTCATTCATTTTCCCAACATGGACCGAACAACACACCTAATACTTTGATGAAAATATCACTAAGGAATAACCCAAAAACCTAAGGATGAGAAATAAACTCAATACATCCCATAAATTTCATGAAACAAATACCCCCTAATGAAAATAGCTGAGACCAATTCCAAATCCAAACTAGTCTGTCTATTAATGATCCCACACCATTCAAAAATACCAAAAAATTTAAAATCCACAGAGAGAGTGGATAAGACTGATTGAATTTCATTGCAATGAGCTCATCACACCACAACAACGAGGATGAGTTTATGAAGGCAACAAGAATCAAACAATAAAACCTTGGATATTTCCATCTGAAGTTGAAAACATGATCCGAGACGTTGTTCCAAATGCCCTCAGAAACTCCTAACTATGGGAGACCTTCACCCCAAGACATCTAGTTGGTGCCCTGATGGTTGAAGCCATCTCCTGCCTCACAGTCAAGCATTTGCGTCCCTCAGTCCCTAACTTCTTCTTCCAGAATGATGCTTCATAAGGAACACTTCCTGGTGGCCCGAACAGTCGCACTGTAGCCAATCTTCGGAGGGATGTGACAAGGTCGCTTAAAATTCCTGAAATGGCCACAAAAGTGGTATGCGATAGAACGATCCAACAAACTGGGTGTCGGTACAGATAAAGGTCTTTTCCCGAAGAGGAACTTCACAAGAGCTGACCCCAACCAACTTCACCCAGACTCTAATGATGATGAGACATCCCAACTTTACTAGTTCAGAACTGGACCCTCAACTAACTCTGGAACGGTACGAACCTTAACTACCCCGAGAGTTCCTGAAAACCAGAAAACTCACTATCATTCCGAACTACACAACTGTCTCTAATATACCTTTATTACCTTGATAAGAAAGCAACACACAAAAGAATTAGGAACTGGTCATAACTCATTATCAAATTTTGGAGGCTTTCTGGGCGGCATACTCTTAACAACACGAAAAACACAATCAAAACTGGCATCAATCCAAAAATCAATCAACGAAACAACACAAGCCAAGGGAAACATGCCCATAAGACAAACACATACAAACACAATAATAAATCACTTTTCCAAAACCATCATTTATTTAAAATTTTAAAACCCACCTATGGTAGCTTATGAACCCTCACATGTGCATTCATTCAATCTCGCCCACATAATCTGCAAACAAGTTCCTCTACGCACACTCTGTACAAACCCACACACGTGTCACGTTCCATAAGGAGTGCCATGTTTCAAACATTTCTTTTTTACTTACCAAATATAGACACATGCCATGTTTTTCCAAACTGATACACTTTCTCCTTAAAACCCCACTTTACTAATTTCAGAAACAATTTGGAAGAAAACTCTTTTTTCATTTCAAAATCACATTCATTTTCAACACACACTCTCATCGACCGAGTTCAAAACAAAACAAAACCAACTATAATGAATCGGAAAGAGGAACTATCGTCTGTGCCTAACCCAACGACATGGTGGGGAGCCATGCCCTAATTAATGCATAACACTAAGAGGACCGTAAACCGAGCACATGGAATCCACTTGGGTTACCACCTCATGTGAGGCCGAAACGTGAACCGATTCGTCCCCATTGTCATCCCTCAATACAAAACAACCAAAGTCAAAAGATTCACATCCTAGACTACCCCTGGTAACTCAGGCCTCGTTACGAGCGGTGGTGATCAGGCACCAACCCGTAACCTACTTTCTGAGCCCCGACAGTAATAATATCCCTCTAAAATACACCCCAAATGACAAGAACCTCCTCTGATACCATTTTGTAATGATCCAACCCCGGTCGACCCTGAACCAGTCACCAGAGCCAGCCCATGTCATGGCTCGAGGGGCGTTATCGATCCCCATGGGCTGGAAACTAGTGTTGGGCATCAAAAATATTACCGTTGGGTATGATTTGGCCTGTTAACACACTTCTGCAAAAATTGCCTATATCAGCGCTAAAAAAGGGCTTTAATAGCGCTAAAAAGGGCTATAAAGCTCAGCTCTAATATAGGTGGGTCCCTATTATCAGCCCTCGGAAAAGCTCTGATAAATGCCGCTTTTATGAGCGCTAAACAAATCACTGATAAAAGATCCCATTATCAGCACTTTTTTTAGAACTGATAAAATGGGCCTTTATCAGTGCTTTTAAAAACCACTAATAAAGGTCAAAAAAATTAAAAATAATTATAAATAATACGGGGGTGCTTTTATCGGCGCTTCACACACCCTTTATTAGCGCCAGGAGGTCTCTCGCACGCTGACCTTCCAACACATCCTCATAAACGCGCACCAACTTCGCTTCCACCTGAACTCGAACCCGAGACCTCCCCCCTTTCAGGGCTGCACCTTTACCACTATGCCATTTCATTTTTTTCTGTATTTAATGATATATTTATTTATATTTATTTATATTTATTCATATATTGATATAGATTCATATGAATATATATATTTTCCATATATTAGTATATATATATTAATTTGTATATTAATATTATATATATATATATATATATATTTAGTTATAATTTTTTATATGTATATTTATTTGAATATTAATAGATACATATAAGATTAGTTTTAAATACATTTGTGAAAAAATATTTTTTTATGTGTCTTTATAAATAAATAAATAAATACATACATACATAGATATATACAACACATATACAGAGATATATACAACACACATACACACACAGAGACACACACACAAACACATTTATATTTTCGAATAAATACATATATATGTGTATTTGAAAAGCCATTGAATGTACATATAAGATTAGTTTTAAATACATTTATGAAAAAATATGTTTTTGATGTGTGTTTACAAGTAAGTAAATAAATAAATACATATATACATATATAAAACACACAAACACACACATAGACACCCACACAGACATAGAAACATATATATTTACGAATAAATACATATATATCTATATTTGAAAATCCATAAAATGTTAAAATGACCATAAATTATAATCTAGAATTCCTTTTCAATGCCACAACCAGCCAAATTGAAGAAAATGAATCAATCTTCGATATGATATGTATCACAGTCCTGACAGACATCCAAATCAGAAGTTATACTTGTTTTAATGTTAACAAATCAGGGTATCCTGACTAAAAACTCAGTTTTAGAGGCCATATGGGATTATTTTGGGATCAAAAAATGTGACAAAGGATTTTTCTAGATACCTAGCGCATAGAGCTCATCGCAGGATTCAATTTGATATGTTATAGAGCTCCAACAGACACCAGGATCAAAAGTTATGGCCGTTTGAAGTTTGAGTTACATTTTCAACATATTTTAGATATTTTATTAATTGTTTTGATTTTTTTGTGTCCTCAAATTGTTATTAAATGATTTTTAATCGATAATAATTAGTAAATTATTAATTAATATTATTTTTTAAAAATATTTTTAATCCATTTTCACTAAAGTTTTATATATTTAATGCAATTGTCTATTTATACGTATCTATAACATATTTTAAAAATATATATTGTATTATATCAATATAAATATACTTATATAAGAATAATTTATTTTTCCAGATTTTTTTTAAATAAATAATTTTTCCGCACTGATAAATCCCCCCATTATCAGTGCTACTACAAGAAGCGCTAATAAATAGGTCCCCATTATCGGCCCTTTTTTGAGTGCTAATAAAGGCCACCATTTATTAGTGCTTTTTTTAGCGTTGATAAAGTCCCCTTTATCATCTCTTCTTTTGAGTGCCGATAAAGGGGTAGTGCTTCCCTTGCTAGTTTTTGGCATAGTGAAAAAATATAACCAAACAAATAAAGGCTGATGATAGGAGAAAATACAAGCAGCAGAAAGAAAATAAAAGTACATACCTCCTTGTGACCACCTAGGTCACCACCCAACTCAAGACCACATTGCTACATCATTGAGCAGCTGAACCATGAACCTGTACGATAAACTGAACCTACAACTGGAAAGATATAATAGGAATGATCACCAGGATTCTTAGTAGGAATGCCAAGAATAAACTAATGAATCCAACAATTATATTTTTCAAAACATTCCACTGACACAAGTTTGAAATAATGATATGAAAGTAGGGTTTTCACATTTTAAAATATGCCACAAGTTGTTCTCTTTTAAAAACCCAACACATTCTACAGACCATTTAAAAAATCATTCACCATGTTTTAAATGAAATCCAAAATAGAAAATTACTAATTCTGGGATAGAGTGAAACAAGTAAAAGTGCAACAGAAAATAAACAAGTGCAACGAAAAGAAATCAAGCAATGTACATAATTTAGAAACCTTTGCGTGATCCTTCACATCACTAGAAGACCCCTGAACGTACATGGTTTTGGAACCACCTGTCGGCATATGGTGAAGCTCCTAAGACTATAACCAACTCGCCGCCATAACTGACCAATCCAGTGGCAAAGCCTACCTGGCCTAACATCAAATCCAGGGGGTACCAACCCGTCTAATCGAGGTTGGTCATCAACCGTCACTCGATCATCTAAAAGACTCCCAGGAACCCATAGTGGTTATAATAATACTATGTAAGTTGGAAGGACCTCACATGCATGACTTATCTCACTGCACTTTCCTACCCTAATCACAGACGCTTCCTATACATTCACCCATAAAGGGTTTCCCTATATAGGATCACCCCATATATTTATATATATAATGATATATGTCAAACATAGAAAGTGCCAACAGGGCCGTCACATCATTCTGTTATCAAAACAACTTTATTAAACACTTGGAGTTTTAAATCAGGCATCTAGTTTTACATAATCAATGCCTTTATGAAGACATTTCAAAAGATCTTCCAAAATAACCCTAAACACCACTTTTGTATTTAAAAATCCAAATAGGCCCTTAGGTTCCATGTTTCAAGGCATTGCAATAAAAGTCTTTATTGATACCATATTCAATTTTTAAAATAAACAAACCCAAGTGTTGTCTTACTCCACGCACTCAACAAAATATATACATCAAAAGCCAAATTGGCATATAAGCATGGATTTCATTTCAAACCAATTTAAAGAACCACACAAAGAGACCCACATCATTTAGAAAACAAGAACCGCTTATAAACTAAGGATTCGAGAAAAATAACAATTCATAGAGACACGAAATCATTTCTTCAAAGGAATTAAGTTCCATGAAATCAACCAAGGCAGGACAAAAATGATTCATAAAATGTTTCTACTAGAAAACACCACTCAAAACATCCAACAATACCATTTTTAGATAAAGGCAGTTAGTTCCAACCAAGTTGGCAAGGCATAAACATGTGTGTAAATAGTGGAGCATCCAAAAATCCATTTTTTTATCAAATATTTCAATAGTAAAACACTACCATAAGTTAACTATAAACATACTAGAGGTGAGAAACATAATATAAAATTTATTTAATAAAACATAAGCATTAAATTGATTGGAATTGGTAGCAAAGGCATGGGAGAACCTACACATAACCAAGGAACTATTTCAAAACTAATTTTTAACACTTTTAACCACCAAAGAAACACTGCAATTAATAAAATATCATGATTATATGGGTGAAAATAAAATTTATAAACTAAATGAAACCATGAAAGTTCCTATAGAAAACTTCAAAAAGACAAAAGGGATGGAAACTCCTACCTCAAACAAAGTTCACGTCAAGCTTTCTAACTTAAGGAGCAGCTCGCTTGCACGCACACACTTCCATATATATATATATATATATATATATATATATCCTTAAATGATTCACGTGTTCCTTGTGCCATGAGGGAACACACACACATAAGATATATATATATATTCATATCCATACTTGGGAATATGCATGCGCACCTTTGAAACCAACTAAAACTCCTTGCGATAGATCCCCGAGACTCAAAAACACCAAAAATCCCAAAAATAAAATTAATCCAAAAAAATAAATCATGATTAAATTCAAAATCCAACCCTAAAAAGCACACAATGTTCACAAGTAAAACAGAAATCACACTTTAACATTTTTTTAAATAAAACTAAACGAAACACCCCCAAAATTGTATCAATTTATTTTAAAAGATCATATCACAATTTATCAACATCCCATGTACATAAACACATAAACATAATTAATGAATCACGATAATGACGAATTTATAAATAATTCATCAATGGTGAAGAATCCTAAAAATCTAGATGAGAAAACCATAGTGATGTGAATTACATTTTAAAAATCGTCAAAATAACATTCGTCACTTAAGTAAGCAAATCATCGTAGAGGCATATAGACATAAACCAGGAACCGAATCAAAACATATTATTAATCAATCCTAAAAATTTAAGAACTCTATAGAAAGCTAATTAATGGTATAACAAAGCTGAAAAACAAGTTTTAAACCGAAAAGAAAGAGTGTGAAAATTAGTGGAGTGCTCTGGAAATAAAAATACGTGAATTCAACTTCCTCGGAGGGGGGAGAATACAATCGCACCTCAATGGAAGGGAGAAAAGAAAATTGTAGACCCTTCTCATACCTAAAAAAATGAACACACTAAAATAAAATGCCCTTGATTAGGGTTTGGACAACTCAAAGAAAACCCTCTAAAAAATGAAAAACAAGAAAAAAATAATAATGATACCATAGAGGGGGGGAGTCAAAGTGGTTAAGGGTGGTGCGACCGAAGTTGGCGAGATCGGCCGGAGTTAGTAAGGTCGGCCGGAGCAGGCGAGGTCTGTTGGAGGCCAGGGAGCCATGGTGGTCAGACGATGCTCGGAGGGGCAGGAGCAGGTGGCAGCATAGGGAGTAAGACACTGGGAGGGGGGCTGTGGCTTAGATAAAAGGAGGCGAGGAGGCAGGCCATGGCTGGAGGGAGCTCCGGCGAGGGGGTGCATGTGAAGGAATGGACTAGGGGGGCATTGCACGATTCCAAGGGAGGGGGGTGTGTATCTGGTAAGGGGAGAGGGAGGATATATGTGTGAGGGGAAAAAGATTGTAGCGTGATTAGTATGAGAGAGAAAAAATAAAGTATGTTAAAAACCTTTAAAAATTTAACAATAAAAAAAATAAGATAAAATAAAAATAAAAATAAAAATAAAAATAAAAATAAAAATTATAATAATAAATAAACTAAAACAAAGCCAAAAATAATAATAATAATTCTAATAGAAATTTTATAATAATAATATTAATATAAATTTAATGATGGTATTATTATTATTATCTGCAAAAATAAACTTATCATAGTGGTTTAAACATTTATAAAATTTAGTTATCTCAAGTATTGGAAACAATGTATTCACTATGGTCGAACGCACATGCACAGCTAATGGTACAGTGACCGTGCACCAGCCCGAGACCCACCAAATTCATCAAAGATTCCAAAATTTCAAACCCGTACCGAAACCCATCTTTGTCCAAATGATGAGGGACCGAGAGAAGAATAAAATAAAAGGCATCCACTGTCAGGGTGTGACAGTCAAAATCCTAACCATCATAAAAAATTTCCAACCCATGACCAATTTCAATCCCAACCATCTCAACATAGAATTCAATATTTTCGATATATGTTATTAGAATTTTTTCTAAAAAATACAATAAATGAATTATAAATTTTTATAATAAATATTAGATATATAAATCATTTAAATGGTTAGGGAACCCATTCCCCTCCATGTTTATACATTCATCATATCTTAGATGAATCTTGTTACACACAAACCCCTCATGAATAACTCAAAGATGTAACTATTCCCAAGAGTGGGAAAACTATTTAAAAACATAAAACAATTATTTATAAACAATTATATTTTTAAAAATAAAAGAAAAAAACAAAGTAACCAACATTAGATACTAAAAAATCATATATGGATAATGAATTAATTGGTTTGAGAATATTAAAATTCAACTAGAGGAACCTTGTGAAATTGTTGATGGGTGATAAATTCTGGAGAAATGTTATTTTCAATATTCAAAAGAGAGAAAATTGACATCTTGGAATGATTATCTTAAATATTATTTTATTATTTATGGGAGAGTGTAAAGAAAACATAAGAGATTCAAGAGTTTAGATAAAGACATAATAACCCTCAGAGATGGACATCTATAACCCATCCAATGAATAATGAGATTGATCTATCGACACTAAAATAATAGGAGGAAGATGGACTTGATGTGGCCATTTTATAGAAAACTTATTTCTTACTTATACATAGATTTATCTGGATCAACATTATAATATATAGTAATGTTTTTGATTAGTTAATTTTTTTGTAAGGTAATGATGTTTATACTACTATTGTGTGTTGATGGGACATTCTCCCATCAAAATCAATGGATTTATATGAATTTTTATTTTCATTTCTCAAGTGTGACTTTTAGGAAATCAAATTGATTCCTTATTAGTATTAGATTATTATCCATGCGCTTTAAAATTTTATTGTGGGTTTATCTATTAATTTTGTTTACACATATTAATACCACATTTTTCATTCATTTATAATATAATTAAGGGGAGTGAGGGGTGATAAATGAGTTATAAATCATTATCAATTACCATAGGTAGGTGAATTTACTATACCGATAATCATTTTTTTACTACTGACCATATCACACTGAAGTGAGAGTGAATAGATTGAGATCTTGGGTCATTCCATGGTATTATTCATGGGGGGAATTTATTTAATAAGATTATTAAATAATTAATGAGATAATTATATATGGGAGCCCTTTGTTATAAGATCTAACAATTGTATTAAAAATCAATGGTGTTTTTCATTCTATACTTTGATCATTATTTTGGGATCATTATTTTGTTTAAGGACATTCTTATTGAAGATTATCTATTCATTCTTATATGATAGAATGATTTAAATTTCTACTTCTTATAATCTTGCTTATTTGAAATTATATTTGATTAACACGGTAAAAGATATGAAAAATGCATATTTATTTGATTTTCAGGTTGTTCTGAGAGGAATATGAATACTTTTTGTTGATGATGTTAACAACTTATAATTATAGAAGAGCATAAAAAGTGGATTTGGAAATGATATTTTCTGTATGGATTTTTTCTGTGACTTCTGGCTCATGTAGTGACTCATTTTCCTCATTATATAAAGATTTATTATAAGACCTATTTATATCCTATTTCAATTACTTGATGGTTCATGCTCATTACACATCAAGTTTTTAATGTCTGTTGAACCTTCATATATTTTCCAAAAGTATGGGTTGGAAAACCAACTCATTCATTTTTTGACTATTTTATTTCATTTTTTCTTCAGTGAATATTTACATATTATAAATATTGAGCTTACAATGGGTTTTTTGCAACCTGTGGTCTACGTTTTTCATTGCATGATTCAAAAGGGGTATTTCGACTTCCGATTGTTTTCCTATACAAGTTCATCATTTTAATTGATATGTTTTAAACCTAAACCAGGCTTGATGAAAGATGATGAGTTACTGGTGATGAAAAAATGGTAAATAAGGAAAACTGTAACACCACTGAGGGTCCAAGAGGTTAACATCTTTTCTTCTATAGTGTTTGAAGAATCCTGGTTCAGGTGATTCTTTCATTCCAATTATGTTAAGCACATAAAAATATCAGTGTCTTTTTTATGATTTTATAACATCTTTATATTGATTAGTGTTGTTAGTGACCACATGTATTTAATCATTTATTCTCATACTAATCATGATTTTTGATTTAGTGTTAATCGAAATGTTTATTTTTGTTTCTATTTATCATGTTCAGCTGTAATAATTTTTAGAAGAATCTATTCCATGAAATCTCTTGTTCTTGTGAGTTTATATTTTTGAATCAATATATATTTATATATATATTTCAGTTTATTCTAATACATTTCATGATTTCTATTATTCATGTATTCATGATTCTATCTTCTATTTATAGAATAATACCCATGTTGAACCGTTGTTTTAAAATTTTTAGAAGAATAATTAAGGCCACTCCTATCCATTAGTTTTTGATTAAATTATATAAATTGGTCTCATTATCAGTTGTAGAATTTTTAGTGATGGGATGGTTAATGTTTAATTATTGATACACTACTACCATAATAATGATATAAATACATGAATATTATTACTCATTTTAATTAGGCGGCATGGGGGTGGTGCCGGGGGTGAAGGATTGGGGGTGGTGCAGGGGTGTTAGGGGATGGTTGTGGGGGTGAGTAATGGTTTGGCGGGATGGGCTGGTTTGGGGGGAGTCTAGTATAGGGTACTGGGTGGGGGTGGTGTGGGGGGTGGGGGGGGGGGATGCGGGGCTGGTGCATGCTAGGGGGTTGGGGGGCTGGTACTGGCAAGGGGGTGGGGGTGGTGTGAGGGGAACAAGTTTTGAGGGGAGGGGACTGGTTTGGGGGGGGGGTCTAGTACATGGGAAGTGGTGTAGTGGTGAGGGGGGGCTTTTTGGGGGCTTGTTCAGGGGTGGGGGTGGGAGGTTAGGGGATAGTTGTGGGATAGTGGACTGGTTTAGGGGGTGGCTAGTACAAGGGGAGGTGGGGGTGGTGTAGGGGGGTTATGGGGCTAGTGTCGGCGTTAGGGGAATGGTCATGCTGGGATGTGGCTTCATGACTATAGGAGGGGGTGATGAGGAAGTGGTCACTAGGTTGGGCTATGGCTTAGGAGGCTGAAATCGAGGTTTGGTGGCCAAAGGTGGTTTGAAGCCTAACAGTATGTGTTTATTGGATGGCTTGGATTGAAATAGAGAAAGGTCTTTTTAAAATTCCAACATAGTGTAAAATCAACATGAGATTCATAACTTGAATATATTAATGGCTCTAGGTCAAGGTATAACCTAATTTTTCAACACTTTTGATTTATTTTCAGAAATTTTAGGACTATTTGACATCTGGGGTCGGCTAAAAACTTAATTTTGGTCTTACAGACAATGATTATTTGGAGGATGTTATCCAACCATATAAATAGAGTTGTATAATCTAATTTAGAAAGTAAGAATTTATAGATAGCTCATCTCAACATTTAATTATATAGATAGAGTAGTTTCCATTTTTAGAGAGAATATCATTATGTTCACTTGTAGCTGAATAATTATTATTTTATGAAATGGATTTGTATCCATTTTTATTTTCACCTCCGATTTAGGGTCTTAAGAACTGCTTATTTTGTCCATCTTATGGAGGGTTAGTTGGTATGAAAATCCTAGGTGTTGCATCTTTGCATGTTCTTTCATCATTGCAACACATTTTACAGAAAAACAACATTCAAAGAGTATGCTTGTTCTTATCTTATATGCCTAAATTATTGATTTTTTTTAGATATATTTCTTAAAACATCTCAATTACATTTTGAAGGGATGAAATATTTAAGCTGGTCATGTTTTTGGATCAAACTTGTCGTAATTCCTGGGATTTTTGATCGTTATGATTTGAATTTGGTAGTTTCTCTAATGAAAACTGAAATTAATCCCAATGGAGATATTGAACCACACGTGCTTTGGAAATTTTAAAATAATTCTGAAAATTTATTGGATGAACTCTTGTGCTTGATATATTTATTGAAGTACAATTTTATGTGGCTAGTGATTGTGCCCTTCGGGTGTTTATTGTTCATTCAGTGAAAAAAAATTCACTATATACTACCTTGTTGGTGCAAACCTGCATTATTAATGTACGGGTCCTGAATTTCCAAAAAACCATTCTCTTTGTGGCTAAGATAATGCATCCAATTGCTTGTATTCATTATATATCAAACACTGTTTTTTGTTGCTAGCACTTCTTGATGATTTGAGATATTAAGAGGGTGGTATTTTCTTCTATGTGTACACTCCAATACCCATCAATCATAAGTTTAAGTCAAAAGATGTGAACGTATGAGTTGAAAATAGATTATTTTTATAATTTCTGTTGTCTTATAGTTCATACTACTTGTTTGTTACTTGTAACATTTTGTTTCAACGCAATAAAATGGGTTCCTTTTTGGGAGGTATTCTTTCCACGGACATAGGCCCAAAAGGGACCAAATAAAACTATATCTTTTGTACTTATTTATTGTATTTTTTATTTATTTTGAATTAGTTTGTACTAATCATTCATGATGGAATTTCAATTTGATATTAAATTGTGTATACCTAGGGAACACATACTGTATTTTTAGAATCACATAACTAGGCATGTATATGTGTACAAACCCTGAATTTGCACCCAAACACATATGTTGTGTGTGCAAGGGGATAGGGGTGCAAGGGATGTTTAAGTGGGAGTCCATGGGGGGGATGTGTCGGGGTGGTGCACGTGGGGCTATTCAGGGGAGGAATGGGTGTGAAGGGGGGGGGGGTGTTCAGTAGGGGTGGGGAAAGGGGTGTCAATCAGTGGTGTGCAGGGGGGTGGGTGAAAGGGGGAATGGGGTGCAAGTGGGGTTGTGGGGGGGGGGGGGGGGCTGGGGGAATGGGTGTGTGGGGGGGGGGGGGGGGGGTTTATATTAGGGGTAGTGCAAGGTGTGTCTAGTAGGGGTGGTGCTTGGGGTGTCCAGCAAGGGTGGTGTAAGGGGTGTCTAGTAGGATTGTGCATGGGTGTGTGTGCAAGGGGACAAGGGGTGCAGGTGGGGCTATGTTGGGGGTTGTCTTTCCATGGGGGGGTGGCTGTAGTCCACTATGTGTGGGGGGGGGGGTGCATGGCTAATGTCCAGGGGTGGGGGTACAATCTAGGGGGTGTCTGTCCAATGTGGGTTGTTGTCCAGGGGGTGTTTTCCAAGGGGGTGACTGACCATGGGGGGGGCATAGGTGTACATGGGATATGGGGGGGGGGGTGTTCAGTAGGGGTTGTGAAAGGGGGGTCCAGTAGGGGGGGAGGGATTTGCAAGGGGACCCTATGATGAAAGGGATGTGGGGGGGAGGGGGTACAAGGGGGTGTCTATCCTGGGTGGTGGTCCAGGGGGGAGGGGGTCTGTCCCGGGGGTTCACCAAGAGGAGGGGGGTGCTATCCATGTGGTGTTTGTCCAGGGGGCATCGGTGTCCTAGGGCTGCAAGGGGGGTGGGGTACATCAGTGGTTGTGCAAGGGAGTCCTGTAGGTGGGAAAGGGGTGTGCATGGGGTGTGCAAGGGGTTGTGTGCAAGGGGACCGAGGAATTGTAGATCATTCAAAGTAGCTTATATCAAGTTATCAATAATCATAGATATTTCATGGCTACTAAAATCAGTTGTATAAAATTATAAAATAGACATATATATATCTGGAAATAAATTTTATGATTCACATTCATCATTCTAATATGAATAATGTTTTAATTGTTAGTTAAAGGTCATATAATGCCATGTTATAGTGACCTGATCCAAGTAGTCATGGAGTTAGTGTCATGCTACAATTACACTAGAATATGATATAAGTAAATCGCTTCACAAAGTAATGAACTGTTTAGTATTATTGGTAAAAAAGATATATACTTGAGTCTTATATTAAAAATGAATACAAAAAATAAAAAATATTTTTTTAGGTTAATAAATTTATTCCATCTAGAGTATCCTTTAATATCATTCTTAGTACACTTCATGAAATCCTATGTAAAAGAATTAAAAGAAGGGTGATATCACATACAAAGTAAGGGTTAGTGAATACAAATAAATAATGAAATCAATGAGATTAATCATTATGACATGGAAAATAACAGAACATACATTACATGTAATCAATAAACTAAAAAAAGTGAATAATAAATATTGAATAGTATATAACTATAATATGTAATTTAAATATCTAGATATGGGATAATGAGTATGGTAATGTAAGTAACTAATAAAAAATTTTATTTAATCAATAAACATAGAATTAAATTCATCCATACACAGTTTCATTATGAAAATATCATTGACAATAAACAATGAATATTGAAGAAGGAAATGATTAATTACTGAATTTCATTTCTTTCATGAACATGATACCATTATAATTAATACCTTTCAGATGAAATTATAAATATATGGGTAGAAACCTATCTACTTAACATTTAAAAAAAATAGAATGGTTTTTCGTGAACTAATTTCATCTCATTAGAATAAAAATCCACTCAAAGGGCCTATGTTAAATGGTTCCCAGCCTGTAAGACTTCCATTAACCTACCCCAAACAGGTATAGTACATATCCAATGTATTCCTTATATATCGAAAAACAATGTTCCTTATCAAATTCTCATAGATATTAAATGATATATACTTATCAATATAACCCCATTAAATAGAATATTTTTCAATGTAAACACCATATGTAAAAATGGTATATAACTTAATAAAAAACATATCCATGATAAATGATATATATAATTATTGTAAATTGAGTGTTCAATGGTCCTAAGAAACCGAATATCTCATGGAGACAAAAAGTAATAAAAGTATTGAATATCAAAACTATACATTTCAAAATAAATCAAAATCCATCCAGAGGATTAATAAGTATGTTATCAATACAATATATCCTATGTGCCATGGAAATAAGTGGTTTTTGTCATTGATGAATGGAAATACTATAAAAATATTTTTAAAAACATTCTTAAGGTAAATATACTTTTTGTATTGAAATATATTTTACAAGTAATTTTTTTAAAATAACATTTAAAAAAATTCATTGACATTTTTCTTTTTAACATGTAATGGAGAATTCAATGAAATGATTGCAGGTAAATATGTACATGTAATATGTGGTAAAAAATTTCCTTTTGTAAGGTAGAAAGGATAAATAAATATCTTTTTTAGAATGAGAAAAGAACAATAAATTGAAAACATTGGTAAAATAAAAAATGTGTAAAATGTTCATTAATAAATAAATTTTGAATATATATTAAAATTTTAACACCTATTTATAAAACAAGGGGTTTAGATGAAAATATTTTCTCTAACTAAAGTGAGAAATGAATTCAGGTTTCCATAATAAAATTTTCTAAATCATTTTAATAAACAAAGAGTGGAAAAATGGTATTATTACTTGAGTTATGTTATAATAACTAGAGGAGAAAAAATATATGTGTTTATCAAACAATAATTCAATAATTTTCTCTTACTTATACTCATGTCTAAACAATCCCGAACGAAATGAGATTGTGATGTGGACCATTGAAAAGACCGTAACATTAAAGTGAGAACAAATAAATTAATATTTAATGTGTATCAAATATAAATACACATATAATAAGTATAATTACAAATATATATATCCAATTTCTTTATAAATACAATAATATAATATTAATTATTATGATGAAGTAATATAATCCGACGAAGAGGAATCAGGTTATAAAATTCATTAAAACATGGTAATTTATAATAGAAATCCCCATAAAATAAATAATTCAAGTTGAAACTATGAATAACATGAATATAAATTAATTTAATGTATAATATATCAGAATAAGAATTATATACACCACACAAATGAATTATGTGTTGAAAATGGTTTATCCCTCATAGAAATAAAGGTGAAACAAGAATCCCTTACATTGTGATTATTTTCAAGTGAACATATATAATTGTTTTAATAAGGTTAATAACTAATAGAAGAGACTTAAATATATTAATAATATCATATATTAACTTCTTACTATACCATATTAATGTTTTTTTTAAAAATCATTCATCATTTTCATCATTTTGTGTGTTAATTATCATGTTTTACAAAAATGTTTTTACTTGCTAATTTTTATTCCAATTACATATATCATTATTTCATGAAATAGAAAATTTAAAACATTAATTAATTATTATATAACTTTGGTATATATTTATATATAAGGACTTATAAATTTTATAGATATGTAATAAAATTCACCATTCATGGAGACATTAGGTCATACTTATACATGAACGCTACTACCATATCATTTTCATATTAAAAGAATTAAAATAAAATGATATATATATATATATATATATATTACTTTATTATATCATCTACTTCACATATGTCAGATATTTTTATTAAAACCATCCTTAATATGTTTCATGTATGGTGTGAGCGAATCACATCACTTTGAGGAAGCGATAGTCTACACTTCCCAAAATGATGTTATCATATTTACAAGAAATGGAAATAAAATGTATATCTAAAATAACAATTAAATATTTATAAATAAAATTTAAATATCTCATATATCATACATAAATATAATTTACATCATAATTCCCAACCATGAGATGTCATAATGGAAAATCGAACGACATCATTTTTTGAGAAGGTAGTTCATCGGACACCTAAACTATATGTATGTCACCCATTAAATGGAAGTGTGTATAAGTGTAGGTAGGAAATAATGAATATAAATAGATAATTACATTTAGGTAGTCAGTTATATTAAATAATAATGTAATAATATTTATTTATTGGTTGTCTAACGAAATAAATTTAATTCAGCCATAGAAGAATATTACCTCATTTTCGGGTTACTCCTTTTGGTTTCCACCAAAGGGATACTGGGGATGGATTTATTCCAAAAGTGACGATTATTTATTTATGGTAGAGAATTTTTTTTGATTATTTTAGTTGATTTTGGGTTATAAAAAGGGGTTGAGAGGTGTCCATTTGTCAATGGGTTGAGTTTATTTTCAGTGTGAAGGTGGAGTGAAATCCTTGTACATTTTTTAAAAGCGAATTCCACCCATATTTATCCCCTGTCATGTGGCTACAATAATGAATAAAAATTTATTATAAATAATGAATAAAAATTCATTATAAGAGATTATAGGCTATAAATATGGCATCCAATGTCCTTTTTAAAATTTTGAGGTTTATTCAGACATTATGATTAAGGTTTAGTCCCTTTTTAAGAAAATTTTTCTCTTCATTGTTATAATTATTTTTAATCACTTTGATTGATAATTTTTGCACAAAAACTAATTTTTAGTAATTATAAATTATAAATTAGTCTCAGTAAAATTTAAATCCATTTTTACAAATTATAATTATTTAATTATATGAAATTAGATTAAGTATAAACCCACAGAAAACATGACAATGTATGTTTTTAATGTAAAAACGGTCAAAATTTTGAAATGTTTTTATATACAATTTCAAAGTGAAATTGATTAAAAATATATAAATTTTATTTTTTTAACAAATTCATATAATTTTACTCTAAAAATTTTAAAAATATAATTTAATATTATAAATAAATAAATTGAAAATCGGTTTTGAATTAAAATTTCCTATTTTTCACTATTCTTCAAAAATTTAAACTTTTCTTAAATATTCCAAAAAATATACCTAATCTAATTTTTATGTTACCATATAAAAAATGATGTTTCTTTTAAAATATATAAGATTTAAATTATAAATAATTTTTTTTAAATAATATTTTCCATTAAATGGCAATAAATTTTATTTTTAAGAAAAATATAATTTTATACGAAAAACAAAATTTATTCTTATATTATTGATATAAAATCTATTGGATAAATATAAAACACTATTTTATATAAAATATATACATTTCATTAATATAATTCACTAATATAAATTAATTTAACTCATTATAATAAATCGTGATCGGAATATAATTATGGTTTTTATAAAAACATTCGATTTATATTGAATTGGTTCTTATATTCATTTTTTACTTATAAGAAAACAAGGAATTCAATAACATGTACTCTTGTGATCATTAATAATAATAATTAATACTAATTCTATGGCTAGGTTATATAATATCATATTAAATAATAATAATTTTATAAAATATTATCCTTTTGTAAACTTGGTCTTGTGTGTAACATAATACTTTGAAGAAACTTGTTCATTCATGCAAAGCAACATAACTCAATATTACGTTCATTGAATGATAAATGATGTAGTAAATTTATTTAAAATATTAAATATACCATAATGTCTCTATATTTTACATTCCTTCATGTTATTGTTGTTGTGTGGCATACACACTATCGAATACAATGTTTTTACATCAGAATTTTGGGGCGTCACATTCTCCCCACCTTAAATAAACTATGGCATCACAATATAAACATGATCATGGATACAGATTGTTTTATGTTTTATATATTTATATCCCACACAACAAGAAGGATATATATAAAATCTTCTATAATATATAAAATGGGATTTAAAAAGGTCATGTTACACCCTATTATTTTACAAATTATATTTGTTAAAATTAATATAATCATTTATATATTCTAATTTTCACAGAACACTGAATTCAATTTTTTAAAATTAAATATATTTGGATTTATTTATATCTAACCATTAGATAATTTTACACTCTATGGAACATAATGTTTAAATTACGCTACACACAACACAAAGTTTATATGAAGCATCATTTTATTATTATAATTATATTGTTATAACATACCAATTAAAATTATTTATAAGAATAGTACAAAATAATTTTTAAAAATTATTAGTAATAGATTTATATAGGTAAATAATGTTTATAATATGACTGAAAATCATTAAGAAATTATTTATAGATTTGAAAATATTACTTTCTTAATAGAAATGCTTTTATATACTTCAATGAATATTGATAAAATTAATTTTAGAAACCTCTACAAATTTAATTTGACAAAATAATATATATTTTATAATTTTTAATTCAAAAATTATTTTAGGTTTTATTTTTTAATTTTTTTGAGAATCATCATTTTGGATTAATAGTGAAAATATTTAATCCTAATTAATAACTGATTTTTAGTCTAATTTTTTTATATAGTATAATTATATTTTAATTTTTCGAAATAGATTAATTATACATCTATTAATCGAATACATTTCATTTAAATCATTTAATATGGAATTTAGATATAAAAGCATAATGAACATTTTAACATTCTCAGATCAAAACTTGTTTTCTCTCCACGTCTACCTGATTAGCATTAAACATAAATTTACCACATCTAAGAACTGAATCATTGAAATTGGAAAAAAAAATTATAAAAATTATAATATTTATAGTCTAATAATATCAATGTATTTGTAAAAAAATATTACTGAAGGTGATTAAAATTAATTACAACAAGAAAAGAAAAAATTAAGCATAATAGGGCATTAAACATCAATCATAAAGATAAAAATGAACATTAAACATATCCATAAAAATTATTATTTTCTTGAAATATTTCAAAGATAATATTTCCATTATTGAGATTATTTTATGAATATTTTATGGTAGAAACATGGATACACCTAACTTATCTTCAAAAATTCTAATTGTGTCCCCTCCTTCACTTATATTAGGTCACCACCTAT
Source organism: Viscum album (assembly GCA_963277665.1). Lineage (NCBI taxonomy): Eukaryota > Viridiplantae > Streptophyta > Magnoliopsida > Santalales > Viscaceae > Viscum > Viscum album. Next base: position 1,373,722,405 of record OY728128.1, read on the forward strand.
CACCCTTATTCACACCTATCAGGACACATAGGTTACAAAAAATATATTTGAAATTAACTTCCCAACAGCCCTCCATTTATCACTGAATCCACCTTTTGGGCATAAATCCGTTCAAAGAATCCATTTATTTCAAACCAAAAGGAGTTACCCAAAAAAGATCTTACATCCTTTCTCAAGAACCATTCCTTTATCTTTGTTCTCCAATACCTAAATTACACTTATATAATGGATAAATAATAGCCTAATTACCCTCAAAATACTAATATGATTTTATGATATGGGTTATAACCATACTTAAACAAAATTCCATCTAAAGGGAAATACACTTTCTATTCTTGTGTACGATGAACTGCTGCCTCACAAAATGATGTTTTTTGTTTTTAATTTACCCCATCTAATGGTAGGTAATTATGATGGAAATTATATTTTTATATGATATATGTGATATATATGATTAATTTATGATTCTTCAAATATTATAAAACACATAACTCTATTATTTCTATGTTGTCTAATAATAATAATTTTTTTGGGTAATTGTGGACTACCGCCACCTCAATGTGATGTGATTCATTCACACACTACATGGAATATATTAATGATGGTTTTCAAGTAATTATATGATAATTAGGAAATAATAATTCTACTATTACAATATTATTTATATAAATAGAAATCTCATTTTATTTCATTCATCAATACATTAATAAAATCTAGATTATATTCCAGCGTATGTTCAGCCTACAATATCCAATAATGGTACATTCCATTTCATACGTGTATCATACATGAATTTTAATAAATAAATATATAATTAATTTATATGATATTTATACCATTTTTATATTATTTAAGTATGTAAATCATGATCTTGGTAAGAGGTTCATGATTAAAAATTCCAAACATATATGAAAAACAGTGTAGATATTACCGGAAACATATCATAAACATGGAGTTATTAATGAATGGGTTATATAAATTAATAATCTAATCATATAAGGTATTATTTATAATTAAATTTTTATATATTATATGTATAATATAATTGTATTTATTATACGAAGGGTCCAAATTTTTTGAATCAATTCAAGACCTAGGGTAAGATAATTTCATTTCACTTTTTATTTTTGTGAGATACATGCATTATTCAAGACACATTTTTTTTGGCTTTTATACATACCATAGATATATTATATTAAAATAATAACTAAACCTATTGGTTTTTTCATGTCCATTTTATGATATTTCTTCCATGGTGCTTATGTTTCAAAATTCACCAAAATGGTAAAGCAATTTTGTCTCAATTTTCTTTCTTTGAGACACAAGCGATGTCATGAAATCTCTGTGGTGTATATAATAATTTTCTACATGTTATATCTTGAATATACTTATTTTAATGATATTTAAATATTCATTTTATTTTATTCTATACATTTTAGTATGATTCAATGTAACAAAAGTTGTATGGATTTATTGCTTTAGTCTCATCGTTTATCGAGACTATTTGGGATTATGCTTCAATTGACTAAATATTATTATTCATACCTCACGATATCTCATGAATTTTATTATCCTAGGGATATTCTTGATATATCCAATTAATGGTACCATTTTATTCTTTTGGTAGTTAAGATAATTAAAAAAATTATTTTATGAAAATAATTTTTTATTTTTTCTTTTCCATCATAAATATGTGTTCTTTCAAAACATTATTTTCAAAAATATTTTTCAAAATTGTTTTCATAATATCCTGTTATTTTTAAAGGAAATTTATAAAAATGTATTACATTTTCACAAAATTTTCATAAATTAAATTTTCTTTTTTCTGATCAAGGTACATTTCTAAACATTTTAGGTATAAAGGGAATATTCCGCTTGTATTGACTGAGCCACCATCATGAGCATATTTTTCATGTTTTATAATGTATATGACCTAATTTATTTTTTATTTTTCAAAAAAGTTTCTTTTTATTCAGGAAAATATTTTAATTTAATTTTCATTCAAACACAAAAGGTTTTCAAAAAATATATTATGTTTACAAAATTTTTTAAATTGTTTTTAAAGATTCCATTATAGGTTTTCAAAAAGTTATTTTCAAGTAATATTATTTAAATGATCATATATTTTTTTTCATTTATTATCATGGAATATTGTTTTCCAAATGTTTCATGCTTCTTTTTTAAGTTTTCATGTAAAATGGTTTTCCAAATGTTTTCAAGTTAGTTATATATGTTTTGAAGGAAAATGGTTTTCAAAATGGTTTAAATCCTTATATATATGTTTTCAATGAATTTTAAAATAAATTTTTTTCTATTGATATTATGTTTTTAAAATCATTTTCAAATATGAGAGGATATTTTATGAAATAAATGTTTTAAAAGATATGGAAAAGTTAATTTCATCTAAGATGAAATCTGTTAATGGGATGCATGTCCTTCTGGGAAATGTTCTAAAGGGCACATTCATATTCATATTTTAATTGTTTATGTATTGATGAAATAATTATTATGGTAAATTTTTATATTCAATGGGATATATGATTTTGAAACCCACTTCTTTCATTGGTTATGATTTGATGAAAATATTATTAGACCGTTATATATTCTATTGGTAACGATATGATTAAATATTAATGAAAACAATTTCACTTCATGTGTTATAATATGAATACTGTTAAAATATTATAGAAAACATATTATGTGATGAGTGGGATTTAAATTTCCTTCCCAAGAATTAGGAAACTATTGTTGAATCTTATGTATAAATGTTTTGTGTGATCTTGATTACTTGTTCACAATGTTATTTAGGGGCCTAGTTGCATGTCCATAACATTATACATGAACCTCATTACATGTTCAAAATATTATGGGTGAACCTTATAATTGTCCATAATGTAATTTTTTAACCAAATTACATGTTCACATTATTAATAATGGACCTGATTTCATGTCTATAAGTTTATGAATGAACATGATTATATATTCACAATGTTATGAGTGAACCATATTATGTGTCCATAATGTTATACAAGAACCATATTAAATGTTCATAATGTTATTCTTGTACCATGATTCATATCCATTGTTTATGCATGAACAGATTACATGTTGATAATGATATTAATTAACTAGATTTCATTCTCACAACATTAGGTGTAGAACTAGTTTTGTGTATATAATGTTATGCGGCAGCTGGATATCATGACCCTAAATTAATGGGTGAACCTATTTCTAATTATATATGTCATGATTTTATACATGGATGTGTATGGCCAAATTTAATTTCTTATTCAAGTTTTATACTTTCATGGAAAGTGTTTCTGATTATATTATGATTTGTTTTATAGGAATTCTGACTATTATAACATGATTCATTTTTTATGAACATTGATATTCATAGTGTGATCTTCTATTGATGTGATCATATTATCATACCCCTTTTGTCATATTACTCTTATGTATTTCATTTATTTTCCCTTACTAATAATTTCATCTCACTAATCTCATATGTTTCATTTCCATAGGTTATAAATAAGGTTTTTAGTATAATTAATTAGAGGTAGTACATCATGGGAAACATTAAAAATCTTTCACTGAGATAGTTGATTTTTGTTCCAAGTTTCCAAAGGCACTGAACTAATAGGATATTTGGAAATATATTTTTGTAATTGACTATATAATTGAATAAAAAATATTTAAATATATTTGTACGCTAAGACTAGGTTGTTATAGGTAAAATAAAAAACATATATCTAGGTCTCAACGTAGGGGTACAATATTGGAATGTGGTGATTTTGTCATAGACGAAAAGCATAATTATTTATAAGTATTTATTGAGTTTATCAATGAAAAATAAGTGAATGGTCAGTGGAATGTTGAGGGCCTAAAACCCGTAAAATATTTATGATTTAGGATAAGATCATTTTAAAAAAAAAGGTATTAGGATAACATTTAATTTATCATTTTCCAAATGATTATTATTTATTTTACTACCCACAAAAATATAATTTCATAACATATTTTTATATAAAAAAATTAATCTATTTTTGTTCTATGATAAATTTATAATTTATCTATTACAACATGAAATAGATATCCAAAAATTAACCTCGATGCTCAATGAACTAAAATACAATTTTAACTGGTCGTAAGCCCCATAAAAGAGTCACATGTCATTCCATTTTCCTCTAACTACTCCATAAATCCAACTTTGTTAATACATTAATATGTAATCCTAAAATGTAACACTATATTTTCATAATTAATATCTATTCATTAAATGTTTTAACTAGAAATAATTACAATTAACCAATACATTGTGTATGTCTTTGGTTGTAATTAAACCCTTATCATACATCTATTGTGGGTTAAAGACTTGTCGACATTACAAAAATTATTGGTTGTCCACCGACATACTATTTTTGATTCTTATAAAACCACACTAATATAACATATTTAATTAATATGATGTACATCATCAAAATTTATTCAATAAATAGTATTTTGACTATGTTTTTAAATATAACACCAATATAAAAGTACTTAATCAATTTATTTCCACATAGGTCCTTTCAGGTTCTAGAGTATATCCTTTAGAAGAAGAAATTTCTAAAAACCAAAAACCATAATGTGATAATCATTTATTATATTTGAAAAATTATGTAATCATTTTTGAATGTCTAAATCCTGACACTATATTTTCAATCTAACACACCTCTAATTTAACCTTGGTAATTCATTGACATTATATATTGAAATCCATAATAATGGTTTTTAATGAATATGTGAATTATCATAAGAGTATCACCTAGGATTATTAAACTAGGTGTATAGTAAGGCATGTTATTGTGTTCCTGGTTACGCTCATATCACACTAGATGAACCTTGTTTGAGTTGATACCCCTAAATACATCTATACTAGAACCAAGTCCCCTTGTAATATCCTGAATTGGATGTATTTTTATGAAGACCCCCATAATATCTAATATATGATAATTCTATGATGTTATTATATGAAGTTTCACTGAATGTAGTTCCCAAGGTTATTACTAAACATGATCTCACCCAAAATGTTGCATCTATACCATAGAAATCCAGGACCTGGTGTGTGGTAAAATTAAAATGGAATAATATACAAGTGACTAATGTACTAAAAGACCAAACATTTTATTATTCTTGGTAAACTAAATACGTACATGAGGATTTTGTTACTAATTAATACACAAATAATAGCATATTTTTTAGGATAATAACTTAATTCCATCTAGTTTATCATTTAAAATCATTCATAGTTGTCTATTGGTAATCCATATGAAATGAAATAAAATAGGTCAGATCTAAAGGCTAAATAAGGGTTAGTACATCATAAGCAATAATGAAATCATTGAGAAAATTCATTATGGCTGGGTAAATAACATAAAAAATACACCATATAATCAATAAACTAATAAAGAAGTTCATAAACAATATGGAATGGAAAATAAATTAAAAAACATTCAATTTAAATAACTGAATACGTTATAATAAACATGGAAAGGTAAGAATCCAAAAACACATGGAATTTAATTAATAAATTTGGAATGAAATTCATCAATAGTCTTTTTCATATAAATGATATCTTTTGAAAATAAATATTGAATATTAATTAAAGAAATATATAATTATCATAAATCATGTTTCCCATTAACATAATAACTTTATTATTAAGACCATTCATAATAATTTTTAAATATATGTTTAGAACCCTATCTATTATCCATGGAACCAAACTCAAAGGGTTTGATTCCAACAAATTTCATCTCAGGAGACTAATGATGTTTCGCGGGTATTACTTAAAAATGTCCCAAACACATAGGGATTTCATTAACTAGTATATATCCAATAGGGATTTCAATAATTGTTTCCAAACCCATATAGATCAAATGAAACTTATTCAATATATATAGAGTAAACAATATTCCTTGTCAAATATCTGTATTGAGTAAAGGATACTAATTTATCAATATTTCTCTAGTTAATAAAATAACTATCAAAGTAATCACCATATGTAAAAATGATATATAGTATAGGAATTAAATATATCCATGATAAATAGTATGGATAATTTGGGGAAATTAAATTTTCTATGATCATAGGAAATTTAATATTTTATTATTGATAAAAAGAATCAACAAAGTTAATACCAAAAACTCTAAATTTACAAATCAATAAAAAACCATCACGAGAAATAATAAGGATGGATTCAATAAAAACATCAAATTTGGATTAAAAATAAATTTTTTCCCTATTTATGAATGGAAATACTAAAAAATATATTTTTAAATCCTTGTTGAGAAAAATATTTTTCCATTTTGAAAAAATTTTAAAAACCTTTTCATTGAAAATAAATTTTGAAATTAATACTATTTAAGAAAATTAACCTTTTAATATATCATAAGTGTATTCAAATAAATGATGGTGGGTAAATCTATACAATTTGGGGAAGGTCAAAATAACATTGTTTTTTATATTAAAAAGGATAAAAATGTTCCTTGTTTGGAATGAGATATATAATAATCCAATGAAAATATTTTTAAATGAAAATAGGTTAAAATATATATAATAAATCAATTATTATAAGTTAAAAAAATTTAAATTCATCTAAAAATTTGTGTTTTCAACGAAATCATGTTCTCCGAGTAAACAGTGAAATGAATTTAAGTTTTCTTAAAAAAAATTGTAAAATATTTTTAGAACCAATGAATACGAAATGGTACCATTACTAGAAAAAATTTAGGAATACAAAGAGAATAATAAAATATATGGGTGTATTAATAAATGGTTCAAAATTTCATCTAATTGATATTCAAGTGAAAATAATCCTGAACAAAATGGGATGGTGAAGTAAACCCTTGAATGGACCATAATGTTAAAGTGAGACTAAATCACTGAATAGATAATTAGTATCAACTATAAATATGTATTTAAGAATTGTAATTACCTAAATAGGTATTTAATGTCACTATTAATGTAATCATAAAATAGTAATGCAAATGAGGAGGTAATATAACCCAATGAAAAGGAATTTGTTGATGAAATTATGTACCACAATATAATTTTTAACTGAAATTATCTATGAATAAATAATCCATATTAAATATAATAATACCATTAATAATAAAAAATTGTGGTATAATATATATAAATTGTAGGCATATACACCTCAAAAAATAATTAAGTGGTGAAAATGGTGTATGCATCACAGAAAGAATAGTGAGACTACAATCCCATACCAAGCATTTTCTTTATAGGTGAAATTACATTAACCTCATATATAATGGTTTCAAAAATCATAATAAATTATCTTAGAATAATACCCATATTTATAATATCATTTAGTATCTTCTTATAATATCTTATTTCATGTTTGTTAAAATCATTTATCATTTTTATCATTTTGGGTGTTAATTGTCATGTTTTCTAAGTATGATTTGACTTGTTACTTGTTGGTCTAATTACAGAGATCATTATTTAATCATATACATAATATAATTAATTAATTAATTATCATTTATATTCAGTATACATGAATTTAAAATAATATGTAATCTTTGGATATAAGGAACGAAATGCACTGCTCATGGAGACAGTAGGTCGTACTAATGCCTAAATACTACTTCCATTTCCTTATTGAAATGAATTAATGAGAATTAAATGGTATATATATATATATATTATAATTAAATTATCATCTATATGTCAAATTTATCAAAAATGTTTATTAAATCCATCTTTTATACGTTCCATGTATAGTGTGAGTGCACACATCCACAAATGATGTAATCATATTTATAGAAAATAGAAAGCATAAAGATATAGGTTATATAAAAATAATAAAAAAGTAAATAAATTTTAAATATCCTATATATTATATATAAATAGTGTTTCCATCATAATTCCTAACCATGAGAGGTTGTTGGGGAAAATTGAAAGACATCATTTCGTGACGTGGTAGTTCATTGTACACATAAATGAAAAGTTTGTTACCCATTAAATGGAATATTGTTTAATTATATGAATAAAAAATAGAAAAAAACCACCTCTGTATATTGACAATAATTATTTTATTATATATTTATGCAATAATAATATTTCATCCACTATATAATAAAATAAAACAAAAGTCATCATTGAAGAATGTTACCTCTCTTTCAACAAACTCCTTATGGTTTGTACCAATGGTCTTTCATGGATAGATTTCATCAAAAATTTATGATTCAAGTATATGGGTAGGGATATTGGAAAATTATGTTATCATATTTTGTGTTAGAAATATGGCATGATAGTTTTAAAAAAGTGGGAGGGTTGAGTTCTTTTTTACAGTGGAGGTGGAGTGGAATTCTAGTAAATTTCTAAAAAGGGAATTACACACACATTTTTACCACTTCACATGGATAAAATAATATAAAAAAGTTGATAAAATATATTATAGGGACTATATGTGGAAATAAAATCTCTTTTAGACATGCTTTTTGTTCATTTTTGCCCTTAATATTAAGGATTGGTCCTTTGTTAAGCTAATTTTTCTCTTAATCATCATCATTAATTTTAATAACATTAAATAATATAATTTAGATAAAAAATATTTTGACCTAATTAGAAAATAAAAATTAATCTAATTCTAAATGATTTTTCAATTTTTCCATATTAAAAAAAATTTGGAAAAAATTTATTTAAATTTTATCTTGTAGATTGGATGACATTGTATGTCCTGAAATAAATTTTTTAAAAATATTTAACTATTTTTATATCTAATTTCATATTAAAATTTATTATAATGTGCTTCATTATATTTTTTTTCTGAAAATACATAATTTTACTAAAAAAAATAAAATATAATTATCCATGTAAATAAAATATAATAAAAATGAGTTTGAATTAAAATTATGTATTCTTCATTATTCACAAAAATGAAACTTCTTAGAAAAATTTCAAAACATCACCATAAGATAATTTCTATGTTCTTGATTAAAAAATTATGTTAATTTTTTCATATATAGTTTATAAAATTACCAATCTCTAGATTTCAAATATGTTCTCAATTTAAAGGCAAAAAATTGAATTTTTAAACAATATTAACAAAACATGATTTATTCTTATCTTAGACCTATCAAATCTTCTGGATGAATATAAACAATATTTGATTGAATATATATATATATAATTAATATCATTCATTAATAGTAATTAATTTAGTTTCTTATAATAAAACACCTTTGGAATATAATAATAGGTTTTATAAAAACATCCCATTTATATTCAATTGGTTCTTATATTCGTTTATTATTAATCAGTAACCAATTAATTCAATAATATATGTTCATATTTTCATTAATCTTATTCATAATTTCTAATTAAATTTAAATCTTATATATTTTTATATTATATAATAACATTTTAATAAGGTAATGTTCTGTAAACTTTGTCTTAAATATATCGTAATCCATTAAAGAGACTCGTTGTTAAATGTGGTTAAAGCTAAAAAAATATTTTATTCATTTAAAGATAAGGGATATATTAAATTAATTTAACATAAACAATAAACCACAAAGTCTCTAGAGGTTATATTCCTTTACATTCTTGGTGTTTTATGTCAATCAAACTATCGAATATACTATTTTTACAATATAATTTCAAGGCATCACACATGTTCCCATGATAATATTATTTTGGAACTAGTCATTTGAATATCAGATAATATTCTATAATACTAAATTTTTTTCTTCAAATCAATCCCTATCTCCAATAACCCAGGTAATGTTTATCATAAATTTCATTCATTAGAAAGAGATATTAGATCACTACCAAAACATGGGCCATATTAACTGTTTCATTCCAAAATATATATCACTAGTCTAACCACCATGACCAAAATCTATGTGAACCTCCATCAAAGATGTTCTATATCAGAATTTTATAGTTAATCACATTATGTTTCCACCATTCCTATGATATATTGGTTTTATCTTATTTTTGAAAATGATTGGTGATCTATAAATCACAGAAACATTTCGTTTGATCACAATGACCCTAAAATACCTGAAACCATTCATGAAAATTTCCTTACTAGAATTTATCTCATCATTTACATCAATATTACCATAACATTGATATATATAATATATCACTATTTTTAAATATTGTATGGCCTTAGGCTCTAGATACATTTTGGAAAATTCTATTTTTCTATAAATACCGACACTCATTGCCCTAATATTGATGACCGTATAATAATCATTGTGTAGAGATAAGAACCCAAAAATACTAGTTCAAGTATCATGTTACCATTACATTTGTAATAAGATACAAGTAAATCACATCCAAATAGACCGAATAGTTTATATGTCTTTGTAAACATGATATATACATGGATCTTATTTGATAAATGAATACAGTAATTAAAACATAATATTTTTCATGGATAATTGCATTATTACATGTATAGCATCCTTTCATATAATTGTTAGTAAACTTTAGGAAATAATAGGGAATTAAAACATAATAAGGGTAAGCTTAACCTCAAGGTAATGGTAAAATATAGTTGAAGTAATAATTAACAAATGACAATAGCCATTATAGAAAGGTATTAACTGATGAAACATTATATCTAAATAATAAACTATGAAGGACGTGTTTTAAATAATTAAAGTTAAATAACTAAAAACAGATGTAATGTTATCAAAAATTGAGAAAAAAGTGATTAAATAATATGTAAAGGTAAATAACTAAAAAATTCCATAAAATCATTACAATAAAAATTATATGAATCCAAATATTTTTCATAGTGAAAATATCATGGATAATAAATAAATGATTCTAAATGAAATGAGTTCTCAATTACTAGATGTTCTATCTAACACACATTAAAACATATATTATCAAGATAATTCTTAGGATAACATAAAAATATTGGTATCAACTCATCTATTCTTCTTGGAAACTGAATCGAAATGTTTTTTATAAACTATTCTCATCTCATGATACTACATATACATAAAGAGGCTTAATTTTAATGGACTTGAACCCATAGTTTATACATTAACCATTAACTAACTGATATGTCCTTCATTAACAAGTCCCCATCCTATATAGTGTATGCACAATGTATTCCTCATATATCGAATAAAAAAAATTTACATCAAATATATGTAATGAGTAAAGGATACATATTTATCAATATTTCCCTAATCAATAAAATAACTATCATAGAGAAAACATGTGTAAAAATTAAATATAATTTATGTAATAAAAATATACATGATATATTTAGCTAATAATTAGATAAAATTAAATTTCAATGATTATAGAAAATTTAATAATTCAATGGTGCTAAAATAAAATAAAGAATTTTATATCAATACTATCATTGTCCAAATGAATCAAGAACAATCCAAGGTATTATTAAGGATGGAATCATTACAAAATATTCTAATTGGAGTAAAAATAAATTGTTTTTATCATTAAGGAATGGAAATAAATTAAAAATATCTTTTATAAAAACCATTGAGGAAAATGTCATTTTTATTATTATTTTTTGAAATTATTTTGATTGAAAATTTATTTTAATGAAATTTTATTTAAAAATAATCCTTTTTGAAATGTAATTTAAATTTCAATAAAATTATGGTGACTAAATATGTACATGTCATATATATTAAAAAGAACATTCATTTGGCATGGTAAAAGGGTTGTAAAAGTTACATACTAGGAAAGAGACAAGAATATTACTTCCATAAAATTGGTAAAAAATGAAAAGGGTAAGAATTATTTTAATAAATCATTATTAAATGATAAAAAAAATTTATAAACTTTCTTAGAATATAGGGTTTTTAGAAGAATATAGGTTCTCTGACTATAGAAATGAATGAAGTCGGTGTTTGTTTTAAAAAAAATTCTAAAACATTTTTGAGAATGAAATAGTGCAAAATTTTACTATTAATTGAAAAATGTTGTGAATAACAATAAGTTATAAAATTATATGCAATTATTAAATAAATTTCTAATAATTTATTCTAATGGAAATTCAAGTGTAAAAATTCCTGAATAAATTTGATTATAAAGTAAACCCTTGAAAAGACCATAAAGTTGAATTGAGAATAAATCACTAAATAGATTATGAATATCAGCTATAAATCCACAAATATGTAGTTTCATTACATAATTATATAATTTTATATATTGTACACATAATCATATAATATTAACGATAATGAGGATGTAATATAACCCAATGAAAAGAAATCAGGTTATGAAATTCTTTACCAATAGATAACTTTTAACTCAAATAACAATAAAATAAATAATTAAAATTGAATATTCTGATACAATGAAGTTAAAATAATTCATGATATAATATAACAAATTGGAATTTATATTAAAACATTCAAAAAAATCAGTGGTTAAATTAGTGTATTGATCACATAAGGAAAAGTGAGACAAATATCCCTTATTTTGTATTTATTTAGGTAGAAAATTAATTAAACATCATTATAATGGTTTTACGAATACGAAATACATATAACATCACCATATTAATATTAATAAAATCATATATTATGTTATTATAATATATTATAACCTTTTATTAACAATCATTCATCACATTCGTTGTTTCGGGTGTAAATTGTAATGTTTTCCGAGTAAGTTTCAAATTGTTACATGTTGTTTCTACTATATATATCATTATTTATTCATATATAAAAATTAAAACACGAATTAATTATCATATATATTCACAATTTATTTATTTATAACAATCTATAAATTTTGTATAATGTTAATGAAATGCGCCATTCATGGAGACGGTAAGTCGTACGTACGCCCAAACACTACCTCAATACCATGATCATAATTAAAGAATGAAAATTAAGTGATATATATATTTTAGTTATAATAATAGTTAAATATATATTTCATATATTCTGAATTATTTTTTTAAAATTAACCATTATATTTTCCATGTATAGTGTGAGCGAATCACATCGCTTTGAGGATGCCACAGTCCACCCTTCCACCAATGATGGTATCATATTTACAAAAAAATTTAAATCTATATGGTATGTGTTATATAAAAATTACAGAATTAAGAAGAAATTATTAATTTTATATATATCATATATAAAGATTGTTTTCATCTGGATTTGAAATAATTAGAGGTGGCAAAGGAGAAGCAAACAACATCATTTCGTGATGTGGTAGTTCGCCATACACATAAATCGTTAGTTCATTACACATTAGATGGAAGTGTGGGTTAGTGTAGTTCGAACCATTAGAATATATAATTTTAATTATAATACGTATTTTTTTATATACTCATGGAATAATAATTTATATGGGTGGAGAAAGAAATAAAATGAATGTTATCGTTGAACAATGTTATCTCATTTCTAGGTAACTTCTTTGGGTTTGCACTAAAGGGCTAACATGGATGGATTAATTATCAATGTGTGTATTATTGGTTGAGATTAGGGATTTTTGGATCATATTTTATACATTTTTAGGTTGATATAAATGGATTTATTGGTGTTAATAAGTGGTAGGGTTGAGTGTCTTTTTATAGAGGAGGAGGATTGGCATTCGTGACAATTTTTGAAAAGGGAATTCCACCCACGTTTTTAATTTTTAATTTGAATAAAATGATGTAAAAAATTATATCCAAAGGATATTAGGGTTTATATATTGATATCCAATGGATTTTGGACATGATTTTATGTCATTTTGGCTCTTTAGATTACGGTTATGTCCCTTGTTATGCTAATTTTCTTCTTTACTGTTGTGATAAATTTTAATTTCATTCACAAATTATTTTAAGAAAAACCTATGTTGAAATTATAAATATAATGATTTCAAATTTTAAACCATTTTTTTCAAATTAAATCATATAATTGGCAGAAATTAATTTAAATTTAATCTCACACACGGGATGAAAAAGTTGATTTTTAACGTAAAAATGTTCAAACGATTGATATGTTTTTACATTACATTTCATATTGAAATTTATTAAAATTACCAAAATTCTATTAATATATTTATAATATAAATAAATAAACTTTAAAACCAGTAAAAAATATAATTTAACCAATTTTATAAATTAGATGAGAAAGATGTTTTGAATTAAAATTCATTATTTTTCACTATTTATCAAAAAATGAAATATTATAGAAAAATTCCAAAAATTCACTCTATACTAAGTTTTATGTATTAATATAAAAAATTCGTTTCATTTATAAAAATAAAATTTAAAAAGTTCAAAAAATTGTATTTAATATAGGTTCTCGATTAAAAGGTGGTCAAAGTGTCTTTATAAAAATATTGCTTTTTATGTATAATATTGGTTTTGTTCTTGTCTTATCTCTATCTGATATATTTCATGAATATAAAAAATATTTTATGGATTATATTACATATATATTTCATCAATATCATTAACAAATTTTAATTAATTTAATTGTTTAAAAAAGAATGACATTGGGTGCATAAAATAAAAATATTTTCTTTACATTCAATTTGTTCTTATATTCATTTTTTATTAATAGGTATTCACTAAATTAAAAAATATATATATTAATATTCTAAATAATACAATTCAGAACTAATAATTTAATGTATTGGTTATATATTATTATTTCAAATAATAGTGTTTTAATAATATATTGTTGTTTCAGAAACATGGTATGGCATGTAATAGAATCCATTGATGAAACTCGTTGTTCTATATAATGAAAGATAAATTTGTATTTCATGCAATGATATATATATAGTCTATATTAAATTAATTTATAATATTAATAACACCATAACATTTCAAGAGTTAATATTACTTTACTTTCTTGGTGTTCCATTTTATAAATGATATTGTACATCCTCTAGAAAAGTGTGAATTGAAATTAAACAATTCACATGGACAAACATGAAACTATTTCTCTATGTAGAATAACGTTATTGAAATGTGTGAAAACATGCATAGAGAAAAAATATTGAATATTTTTAGGGATTTATTGAGGCCAAAAATTAAAATCATGTAAATAATCAATGGAATATTGGGGTCCTCAAATCTATAAATCCAGTATAATTTAAAAGACCATCGGTTCAATGAAAAATAATGTATTAGGACAACTTTTTTTATATTTTTCCTACTATAGAGTAATTTTATTATTATCTAAGAATATAAGGATATATAATTACATGATATATTTTAATTTTAGAAACACCATTACTATCCTTTTTTCATTGATTAATGTCTATTTTATCTATTACTCAATGAAATGGATATCCAAGAGTTAACAACATCTTTTGAAGCACTGAAATCAACTTTTAAAAGATCCTAATACCCATAAAAAAGTCATTTTATTTGTCTGGAACTACATTCCAAATCCAATATGGTTAATAAATTAATCTGTAAAACTAAAAGTAACACTAATTTTTTATTATTAATCTCTACTCATCAAATTTTTTAGCTATATGAAATGACATTTTAATACGGACATTGGGTAGGCTAGTTGTTGGCATGAAACCCTAATCATCAATCACTCATGGGTTCAAGCCCTCCATTATTATATGATTTCATTTTTCTAAAACCATAAATTTATTAAAATAAATATGGTGTAAATCCTTGAAATTTAATCATTAAGTATCCTTTTAGCTTGGGTTTTCAAAACAACACTAATATATGAATACATCAACCATTTTATTTCCCCATAGTTCGTATTTTGGGGTAAATATTACCCTATATCAATAATTTTCATTATCTATTCAAACCATTCATAAATTTTTGTCAAGAAAATTTAAATTATTCTATGCATTCCCCGGGGGAGTACCAAAAAAGGTGAGCAGTAAGGCACATTGTCCTGTAATAGGTTATTCACGAGTCATACATGACATGAATTTTTGGATTTGTTTCCCACAGGTACATATGTTATAGAACCATGTCTATTAGTAATATCCCTACAAGGGTTAATTTCTAGGAATAACCACCTTATATAAACTATATCAAAATTATAGAATGTTTTCTTACACTTATAATCCAATTATTCCACTATTTTATGTTTTATAATCTATTTTAATTCTAAAATTGTCATATATTTTTCAATACTTATCATCATATTCTACATTAGTATTTTGATATCTATGTTTTTTTTCTAAATCTAGTTCCAAATGTTGATACTAAACTTTCTGTAGTACCAACTATATTGACCCAACCCATGGAGTCCCATATCCATTATCCTTATACCATTACATTGTCATAGGATAATAATAAATTGTCTCTCAAAAGCGCAGAACAAATTAGTGGCATTGGTAAACTAGTCACATACATGACTCTGGTTTTATAAATGGATACACTAATTTTAACATAATTTTTTCCATTTTGTGGATATTTAATTTATTCCATCACTTTAATCCTTGAATATCATTATTATTACACTTTTGGGAATCCTGGAGGAAATATATATTAAAAGGGTGTGCTAAAATGCTCAATAAGGTTAACATATTGTGGAATAAATAATGAATTGATTTAAATAGTAATTATAGAAAATTAATAACTAAAGAAATAGGAAATTTAATCAATAATCTGAGAAGGAAGTGTGTGAAAAATATTTAAAGGTAAATAAATTAGAACACATTTCATGTAATAAATAACATATAAGGATGTGTGTAAATAATATAGTATGGTAAATAACTGAAAATGAATTCCATTAAATCAATAAGTGATAATGAAATGCATCAATATATTCTTGCCTAGTTAAAATATCATGGATAATAAATAACTAAATCTATATTAATGAAGTTAATAATTATTGGATTTCATGTATGTGGAACATAAAATCCTATAGTATCATGTCCTCTCACAATAAGGATTGTATCTGTGGGTAAAAATTCATCTATTCACCTTAGAAACAAATTAAAAGGGTTTTGGATTAACTAATATCTTTTAATGAGACTACCGATGAATTTTTGGGCTTACCTTAAATGTTCCCCATCCAATTGGTCTTGAATTAGCCAATCCCTAGCCCATAGGTCTTCGTATAACTAGCCCCCAACACGTTTAGGGAATTTCCAAAGCATTGCTCGTATAATGAATAACCCGAGTCCCATATCAAATGCTGGTATTTTGTAAAGAATATAGATTTATCATTATTTCTAGAGTCGATAAAATAAATATCAAAGTAAACACCATACGTAAACATGATATACTATTTAGTTAATAAACAAATGCATGATAAATAATAGGGATAATTAGGTAAAATTCAATATTCCATGATAATAGAAAATTAAATATTTCAAGGGGACGGAAAGTAATCAAGGAAGGGAATATAAATTCTATCCTTTTCCAAATAAATCAAAAACAACACAATTAAAATAAATTCATTATATACAAAATACCAATATTTTATTAAAAATAAATAGTTTTTGTTATTTATGAATGGATATACTATAACAATACGTCCTAAAAACATTCTTGAAGAAAATATTCAGTTAATTTTGAAAATACATTAAAAAATATATTATTATAAATAAATTTTAAAATATTCTTTATAAAAATAAAAATTTTAAACATTTCATGGTGGAGTAAATTAATTGTTGGTTTTTAAATCTATCCAAGGCATATAAGGTAAAAAAATAAACATTCTTTTTAGGGTAAAATGGTTATAGAAGATCCTAGATTTTAATGTGAAAAGTAGATTACATTAAAAATGGTAAAACAATATAAAGGTAAAAATTTATTTAATTAATCATGTTTCAAAGGATAAATACATTTTGGATAATCATTTTATAATACATGGGTTTTTTAAGAAAATAGGTTCTATGACTAAAGAGAGAAATGTAGTTGGCTATTCTTAAAATCATTTTCTAAAACATTTTGGGAAAAAAGAGTGAGAAAATGGTTCTATTGCGTGAAAAAATATATAAATAACAAGCTAAAAATAAAATTTTATGGAATATAAAAAAATTATCCATTAATTTCCTCTCATGAAAATTCTTGTTTAAATAATCCCTAATAAAATGATATTGAGAAGTAAGCACTTGAAATGACCATAACATAGAAATACGAATCAATCAATGAATATATTATGTGTATCAATGTGAAATAAAATTAGAATAATTTTAATTAAATCAATAGATATTAAAATTAATTATAATTATAATCATATAATATTAATGATAATGAAGAAGTTATATAACTCTATGAAAAGGAATCATTTTAAAAAAGTATATCTTTCATAGTAATTTTTATCTCAAATCACCATAGAATAAATAATTAAAATTAAAACTAAAAATAACATTATGTTAATATAATTGAAGATATAATATATCTATATTGACATTAGATACACAAAACAAAATAATTAACTGGTTAAAATGGTTTATGTCTCATAGAAAGAAAAGTGATATAAAAATCATTAGCCTTTCATTTATTTTTGGGTGATCAGACTTTAACCTAATTTATAATAGTTTTAACCATGTTAATAAGTTATAAATGAACCATAATTACATTTATAGTATAATATATTATATTCATATAATATGTCATTACCCTTTTGTTGGCAATCATTCATCATTTCCGTCATTGCATGTGTTAATTATCATGTTTTCTCAGTATGTATTTACTCTTCCCTTGTTGTTCCTAATACATATATCAAGATTTAATCATATATTGAATGTAATATATGAATTAATTATCATATATATAGTATATATTTATTTATAATAATCCATAAGTTTTTTATATATGGAATGAAATGCACACGGTAGGCTGTATGTACGCTTGAAACCAACTTCAATTTCTTTGTCATATTAAAATAATAAAAGTTAAATGACATATATATATATATTATAATTAAATCATCATTTAAATTTAATATATGTTACATATTTTATTCATAAAATTATACATTCCATGTATAGTGTGAGAAAATCTGAACTCTTTGAGCATACAGTAATTATCACCTCCCCAGACGATGTCATCGTATTCACACAAAATAGAAAGCATAAAATTATGTGTTATATAAAAATTATATAAGAATAAAAATATTATCAACCTTTTATAAATAATATATAAATATAATTAATTTCATATTTCTCATCCATGATAGGTGGTAATGGAAAAAAAAGAACATAGTCATTTCGTGAGGAGGTTGTTTTCGATACATAAAAATGGTAAGTTAATCACCCATTATATGGAAGTGTGTGTATATAAATGTATAAAACCTATTATAAAAAATTATCAGTATATTAAGGATTCATTTTATATTATATAATCATAGAATAAAAATATTTTAACTAGTTGATAAGGAAATAAAATGAAAGTGATCGTAGAAGAATGTCAACTGATATTTAGGTAATTTATTGGATTGCATCAAAATGATTTCTTGTATATATTTCTGACCAATGTGAGTATTATAGGTTTTTAGGGATTTGGACATTTATTTGAGTTGATTATGCGGGAGAAAAGGGGACTTGGGTGAGTTAATAAGTGGGAAGGTTTAGTGAAATTTTATAGTTGAGGAGGAGTGGCATTATAATATTTTTATTAAAATGGAATTTCAACCCACATTTATATCATATCAATTGGATACAATAATAGAAAAATTTATCAAAAAGTGAGGATAGGGTCTAAATCTGTACATCTAATGGGTTTTTAACAAGTATCTCAGTCATTCTTACTCTTTAGTTTACTGTTTATTCCCATGTGAAGAAAATGTTTCTTTTAACCACTATAATTAATTTTAATTACATTCAATAATATGTTAACTAAATAGTTAGTTTTAACTTATTAGAAATTTTAAATTGTTATTATTCTTAATATGGATTCCATTTTTCTATATTATAATCATAGAAGTGACAAAAATGGGAAGACAAAAATGAGTTTTAATGTAAAAATGTTCAAAAGTATGTGATGTATTTACAAAAAAATTGAAAAAAACTTATTCAAATGAAATAATTTTTATTAATTTTTGTATAATTTATCTTAATGAACATTAATAAAACTTTAAAAATATAATTTAAACATGAAAATAAATGAGATGAAAAAGTAGCATTGAATGAAATTTAAGTATTTTTCATTATTCATCAAAATATGAAATTTTATAAGAAATAACAATAATTCACAAAAACCAATTTTGGATGTTAAAATTTAAGAAATTAATTTTATATTGACAAAAAAAATTTAATTTTTTTTAAAATATATTGTAAAATAGTTTCTCTCTTAAATGGTTGTAAAAGTGCGTTTATAAAAATATAGATTTTCAGGTGTATTACTAAGTTTGTTATAATATTATGCCTATAAAATCTATTTTATGAATATATAAAATAATGTATTATAGATATAAAATATATATTAGTCATATAAGTAAAAAAATTATTTTATTATATTTTTTTTAAGAAAAAACACCTTTGGGAGCATAAAATAAAAATATTATCTTAATATTCAATTGGTTATTATATTTAATTCTGATTACTCAACAACCAATGATTTGAGTCATATATATTCATATGTTCATTAATTCTATTAAAAAATTATAATTTATGATCTATGTCATATATTATTATCTTAATTAATAATAATTAAATAATATATTGTTGTTCTGTAAACTCAAACATTTCTGTAACGCAAGCCATTGAAAAACTCAAGGTTCAGTGTGATGCAAGATAACTAAGTATTATATTAAATGAAATGTAAAGGATATATAAAATGTATTAAAATATTAAATATAAAATAATGTATCAAGAGTTTATATTAATTTATGTTCTTGGTGTTGTATTTAATATACGTTATCGAATACAATGTTCTTACCTTAGAATTTTGTAGAGTTATAAAATTAATGATACCTAGAACACTCTATGTTGAAAACCAAAAAAATGAAATCAAGGTAAATATGTGATTCTTTACATAATAAGAATTCACTTCGCTTGTTTATAAACTGTTATGATCATTTATAAAAACAAAAATGAATGAAACATTATATAGAAAAAACCTAGGAAGGGAAGTTATAGAAAAATATGAGCTTCTACTCTCAAAACCTCTCCAGATTCTTAAATTAGAAAAACAATAAGGCTGAAATAAAATGTAAAAAATTAATATCATATCTTCCACTGGTAAACCATAACAAATTTTGCTCTAGGATTATTGGGTCTAACCACTTTACAATATTTTATAACACCCTTATTTCCTCACATATTAGTTTAGATGATTTTTGTGAACTCCTATATGATATAATATTTTATTTCTTAATCCATATTAACCATTCGAATACTAATTTAGGAATATACCATTTTTATTTTCAATACCATTATTCAATCAAGACTATCAATCCAAAATAAACTAACCATTGATAAGAGTGATAGAATAGTGCCTCCATATTCAGCATGCATATATCTATATAAGAACATGAATTATTGAGAAGATTGTATCTTATCCTTGTTATTATAACAAACTCACTTCAATTTATAGTGATTTTATATATTCTACCATATTTATCCTTCCTACATCCATCTTAAGGTATATGATTAAATATTATGGATTGATTTTTATATATCCTCACTGACTCTAATGTTTTGAAAATTACTATTTAATTAATCTATTATCAATCAATATATTATTGAATTTTTTTATATGGATATTACAATTTTTGAATATCATAATCTTATCAAATAATGATAATGATAAATTAAGGAATTTTTTTCAATTAATAGTGATTAACCCAAAAAATATATTTATTTTGTTAAATAAAGAGGGGGGAACATCATAAATAACATTTCATTTCATGAAATGATGTTCTAAAATGAATTGGAAAAAAGAGAATTTATAATAGAATGGGGCTGAACAAAACTGTAAATTAGAAAAACTTTTATGGTAATCAATTACCTAATATTATAGTTATACTCATCTATCAATTTTTTTATCTCCTAGGGGGTGTTTCGGTTTTTTCTAAGAATATTTTTGTTGATTTATTTTAATAATGGACACAATTTTTATTTCCACATCAAAAATTTTGGCATTAATTTTTACTAAATAATCATATTTTTTTTCATATTATTTGTGACTACCCAATTATTATGCTATGATTCCTCATTATTTTTTATAGTTATATCTTGAATGTCCCATTACACATATTCCACATTGTGGTCCATATATTAATTTTAAATGATATCTCCTTTATAAAATAATAATTTCTCCAAGTTAGAGAATTATCAATGGAAAATAGAATAAAATTCATAATAATTGAACCATCCTACAATTGTATTCCTAAATAGATGGAAATGTGATATATATTGTGATAAATCTCACTGATACATGTTGGAATGAAAAAAGAAGGATTAATTTTCCATAACCTTTCATGATTCATTCTCTCCATGAAAGTGACTATGAGGTTACTTCAACATCCATAACATTAATATAATATTGTATAATGTTTCTCTTTATACAATTTCACATATTCGATGAATTTTAAATCAAAAATGAGTTTGGGGCGTCTATTTCAGTATGGGTATATAGTAATGAATCTTGGATGGTTTGATTTCCAAGATAATATGTGAGGAAAAACTCCATTGTGAGATCTATATGGTTATCCTTCTCAAGATTCTCATATAATACAAAAAATAAATAAATAATATAGGATCTATTTTCATAAATTTTAGATACCAACTCGGTGATTTCATCTCCCCACTTCATTTCCTATATGAACGGTGGTCAGTGTATTCAATTGGTGACACATATCAACACTTCAGAGAGATAGTTTGCAATATAAGATAGATAATAACCGAAAGGAAATCCAATCAAAGCATTGGTTAGAGTTTGGATGATTATATAACTAATGTTTGTATTAATCTTAAATAATAATAATTTCCTAGAACTAATGGATATTGTTCAATGTTTTCTAAATTTTATGGATTCATTCCAACCACAAAGAATCATTGATTTTTGGGTCCAAAGATAAGAATTATTTAATTCTCATAGATAGAGACCCCAAAAATATTATCATAAGAACTCTACCCTATAATGAGATTGGATATTAATCTTCACCCACTGAACTTGTATAATCGGTCAGCAGCATTGTGAAAAGAACCTTTTATGGAGTGAATATTTTCTATTAATAATTCCCAACATCATTTCTCTTAGAGTTTTCATCTATCAATATTATAAATTTCCCTATAATCTAGAACCATTTTCCTCATGATAAATTTATTAAAATTGACCACTATCCAACCATGTAGGAACGTTGTGGAACTATAGGTTTTACAGGTATATTTTCACCCATTGAAATCCAACCAACACATGGTATATTATTTCTAATGGTTATGAAGTTGAGATATACTCATATATTCAAGGTGATATGCACAATCACCATCAGGCCAGTAGTTCATAGAAATTGCATGCATCTCGATAATATAATATACATCCATTGAGAATCGTCACTAAAAGGTTTCCCAACCAATGATATAGACATATATCTAACATAATGTAATAACCACATATTATGTGTTATCCATCATCTATAATATTATAATAATTATAATACATCCCAATATAATTTTGGGTTTGGTGGTTCATCATCATCATCAACTAGGTTTTTTATTAATGGGAGTATAGAAATTCAATGACCCATTCTCTAAAGATGATTTTAAGAGATGAATGAACTTCTCTATTTAAATTTTCATCAGCTAGATTCTATAAAATAATTTTTTTCTTTGGGACTCACCCAATATTATCTTATGTATTAACAATTGAAATAATATATATATATATATCATCAATGATAGAGACACGAATGATCTTATATTTATTAAAATGGATTCTACATATATCCCAACCTGATTGGTGGAAGTTTTTTGTTTAGGAAAACTAGTATCTCAAAATTAATATTACAAAAAAGTCAATAAAACAATACACTAAAAATTTTAGATCACTATATTGCCTCAAAAATCCCGAAGGCACTTAAACAATACTTGAAATCATAGTATAAATTTTTCCTAATGAACTATAATGACCACTCTTCAAAGAAACATTCCCTACGGTGAAAGTCAAATAAAATTATCAATCCTTTTAACTAGCTCTGTGTAAGGGATTTATTGATGGTCTATTATTTTTAAGGATCATCACTCATTAGTACTACATAATAGGCCATGTCATGTGACACACCATCATTACCCTTACAGATGACATGTCCATCGTGGGAAATATTTTTTCTTTTTGAGGCCTCATGATGATAAGGCTCATATAAAAGGAGACATAATTTTTGGTAATAGAATTTTCTCTTCAATCAAGAAGAAAAAACTACTATAGAAGAATATGTTCTAATGACATATAGTTTAGTAAAGGTGGTACCCATAGAATTTCAATTATTTTATAACATCACTTGATAATACTATGGAAATGTTTCTCAATGTCATTTCCCATATCTTCGGTGTAGGTAGACACCATAATAAAAAAATGATCTTTACGATCTAGAAATAATATATAGTGAAATTAGGTTATATTATATATATATATATATTTATTTAAATGTGTTTTTAGTGTTTTAGTAGAAATAAGATCATAGTATAAGTCATAAAAAATATATCATTAAAAATTTCACTATGTTTGAATATTCACTTATCTCCTTGCACTCAGGTTTTTATGGCCATTTTTTCATTACTATATGGGAAAACTGAGAAATAACTTCAATCCACCAATGTATAGTGAATTAAAATCGTTAGGGTAATACTAGATAGTTGTACATTTTCAATTTTACCGTACTCATGTATGTTTTTACTTACACCCTTTTCCTTAACGTGGGAGTGAAATACCTTATTTGAAGATAACATTATACCAATTTTATGATTATATCATAAATTGTTCCTCCTTATTATAAATTGTTATATATTTTAAGGTAATTATTTTCCCCCTCTTTTTTATGAGTCGATTTATTTTTTTGCTGAAATGTTTTGTTAATAAAATGAATCATTCACAGACTTCTTCCTGCATGCCTATATCCTAGTGCGTCCTGACTACCCCACCCAGTTTCAATCACATTATATACTATTATTTTAACATCCAAGGTAAATAATGAATAAAACATTTTTGTATTTATTAATATTTACGAATTAAATATTAATTGTACTTTAAAGGGGTTTCTATGATCAATTGCGTACTCGATACGCAACGATGAGTTTCTTTGAAAACTTATGTTGCACACTAGTAATATAATAATATTATTTAAATTGGTAGTTAACATGTAGCCGTTGTATTGGAGGAAATGGATAGAAATAACTAAAATATGATTATATATGTTTTTTAAAAGTTTTTACATTTATCCAATAAAAGATAAAGGCTTAAAATACGGAAAGAATTCAATTTTAGGCATTTATAGCCTAATTTTCACTAAAGCTTCACTTATCACCTTTTGATGGCGAACCATAATTAAATATAGTTTTGATCAATATTATAAATTCTATTGGACCAAATATATCTCTTTTTTAGAATCGGGGCATCAAAATTTACTTTGTGTAAATTTTTGGTATCTTTCCGATAAAGTTCATTTTTTAATGAATAGTGTAAAATGTTGTATTTTAATTCAAAACCTATTTTTAATCTAATTTATTTATATTATTAGATTATCATTTGAATTGGTTTTAAAGTGAAATTAGAAAATATTTTTACCATTAAATCCAATAGTGGTCATTGGAATTAATTTCACTTTGAAATCAGACTTAAACTTGTGTCAATCTTTTGATACTTATTGTTTCATAAAAACACGCTATTTGTCATGACAGCGGGAATTAATTATTAAATTAATTAATGTGAATTATATGTTTTGACTTTTTTAAAATAAAATTCATTTTTTAATTTTTAATATCAAATATAGCTTAGGGTGAATTTTTGGTATTTTTCTGAAAAACTTCAATTTTTGATGAATAGTGAAACCACTAAGTGGTACTTATAAAAAATTATTTTCCGTTTAAATGAAATTTTACCACTTGTGTTTTTTGAATATCAAAAATCAGACATACATGGTTGTCATTAAGAAGTAAAATGTGGTTCAATGAGATTAAAAATATTTTTTGGTGAATAGTAACTCTTAAGTTCTTAATCGCGATTAGAGGTCATTAGTGTAGTTTAAGGTAAGAATAATGTTTTAATAAAATGAAATGACCTAAAAACATGTCCTACCCTCATTGGATGTGTCATGGGAGACCAATACAATCCATGGGTCAACATGGGGTCCCCATGGAGCCACTTTGGTTGGAAAATGACATAAATACCTTTTATTTAATGTTGAAGTAAAAAGATGATACAAACATGAAATGTTTTACTAAAACAATTTTTACATGGGGTTATACAAGTCATATTGTTTACTAGAAATAGTAATTGGAAAGCTAAAAATATTTCCTACATCATAGTAATTTTTTTTTAATTTTTAGACATTAAATAAATTAAATTATTTATGACATCATGATGATGTAGTGATGACCTCATTATTTAACGATTTAAATAAAATGGAAAGATAATGTAAAATCTAAGAACTACAGATGTCAAAAACATATTGAATGAGTGTATTTAGAACCCTCATCACATTACACTCGAAATACATCAATATGGGACCTTTACAATCCGAAACCCTTTTGAAAATAAAGTAACATTTTGTAACTTTACAAGAGTGCCCCTCCTCTCCTCTTATAAAAGGCCCCCACCTCTACCGCCTTACCCACACTCCCAAAGCCTTTGGCTCGGCCAAACTCTGCCCATTTTGTCTATAAAGATCCCTCTCTTACTCCTTGAAGCCTCATTTTGGGCAGAAGGCTTCCCAAGGAATCCTTTGAGCTCAAACCAAAGGGAGTTACCCGATTTTAAGGTAATGTCTTCTTTTGAGTCCTTTTGTTTTATTTTGCTTCTTCAACCCCCTAAACTCTTTTATTATTTTCTTTTGTAACAACTCCAGTATATTCAATATACTAGGATGTTGTTATAAAATAATTCGAGCTACACTTACACACACCTATATCTAATGGTTAAAGAACATACTATTTCTGTGGATGGCGAATTTATGCCTCCCAAAACGATGATTGTTCAAAATTCTTTTAACACCTTCAAAGGTGGCCATTAATATGAAAGTATATTTAGATATGATATATAATATGTTTATGTTTTCCTTAAGCTTCTGTATTTTTAATTTTGGTCATACCTTTATGGTTTCCATTATGGGTAAACGCGATATATTCATTTAAGGAAGTGCAGACTACCGCCCCCTCAAAGTGATTTGATTCGTTAATGCCATATGTGGGACGTGTAAAGGATAGATTTAAAGTTATTATATATGATGTTATACTGGAATTAAAATATACATCTATATAATTATTATTTCTTTCCATTAAAGTATGAGATAGAAATGAAAGTAGCGTTCATGCGTACGTACGGCTTACCGTCTCCATGAAAAACAATCCAATGGATGAGTAAGTATGGAATCAATACAAAATTTCCAATTTAGAGTAAAAATAATTTCTTTTTGTCATTGATTAATAGATATACTATAAAAATATCTTTTATAAAAAATCTTGATGAAAATATCATTTTTATTTTGATTTTTTAATTGATTTTGATTGAAAAAATAATTTGAAGATATCTTATTTAAAAGTAATCATTTTAAAAAAGTAATGGAAATTTAAATGAAATTATAGTGACTAAATAATTACATGTCATACATGTGAAAATGAATACACATATAGAAATTTAAAAAGGATATAAAAGTAAGTTATTAGGAAAGAGACCAAAAGATACATTATAAAATGGTAAAATAAAAAAAGAGTAATAATGAATTTAATAAATAAAATTTTAAATGTAAAAAAAATTAAAATAAATTAGAATATATTATTTTTAGAAGAAAAAAGGTTCCCCAACTAAAGATATAAATGAAGTTGATTTTTATTTTAGGAATTTTCAAAAACAATTTAAGAACCAACGAGTGGAAATTTTTTAATATTAATTAATTTTTTTGAATAACTAAAGGATTTAAAATTTTATGGTTTTATTAAACGATTCTCAAATAATTTCCTCTAATGGAAATGCTAGTTAAAAAATTATTGAACAAATACGATTCTGAAGGAAACCCTTGAAACGACCATAGCGTTGAATTGAGAATAAATCACTAAATAGATTTTTATATTGACTTTAAATAATGATTTATGATCTTTACTTATATAAATATATATTTAGAGGTATTCGACACATAATCAAATAATATTAATGATAATGAGCCAGTAATATAACCCAGTGAAAATAAATCGGATTATGAAATTCATTAAAAATTAGTAACTTTTAAATCAAATCCCGATAGAAGAAATAATTGGAATTGAGTTTTAAAATAAATTGATGTTTGAATAATACATGATATAATATATCTAATTGTGAATTATATACAAAATTCAAAGGATTTTTGTTGTTAAAATGGTGCATTTCACACGTAAAGAAAAGCGAGACAAAAATACTTTATCTTGCCTTTATTTATTGTGAAAATCCATTAACCACTGGTATAATGATTTTATGAATACTAATAACAAATACCATAACAATATTCATATTAATAAAATAATTTTTTATGTTATTATAATATATTATTAAGTTTTTATTAACAATAAATCAACACTTTCATCATTTTGGATGTATGTTGTTATCTTTTTCGAGTAAGTTTTGACTTGTTGCTTTTTGTTTATATTATATTTATCATTATTTATTCATATAAAATTTTTATAAAATTACTTAATTATCATATATATTATATTTGGGTATTTATAATAATAAATAATTTTTGGATATAATTAATTAAATTCATTGTTCCTAGAGATGGTAGGTCATACGTAAGCATGAATGCTACTTCCATAGCATTGTCATATTTAGTGGGTGAAATGTAAATTATATATATATATTATAATAATATTTCCATAAATATTTCCTAAATTAAAAATTATATAAATAAAATCAACCTTCCAATGTTCAATATAGAGTTTGAACAAATCACATCACTTTAAGGATGCGGTAGTCCACACTACCACAACTGATGTTATCATATTTACATAAAATGTAAAGCACAATGGTATGTGTTATATAAAAAATTATAAAATAATAAATAAATTATATATATTATATATATTATATATATATAGTTTTGATCATTATTTCGAATAATTATATGTGTTAAAGGAGAAGTAAATAACATCGTTTCGTGAGGCGGTAGTTCACCATACACATAAATCATAAGTTCGTTACCAATTAGATTGATGTATGTGTTAGTGTAGGTAAAACCCTTATCATAATGAAGATTCATTATAATTATCATAATTATTTTTTAAAATAATCATGGAATAATAATATTTTAGGGGGTGCAGAAGGAAATAAAATGAAAGTGATCGTTGAACAATGTTATCTCATTTTCGGGTAACTCATTATGGTTTTTACTAAACGGATTACATGGACAGATTTCATACTAATGTGAGTATTATAGGATGAGTGTAGGTATTTTTTGAACTTGTTTTATCAGTTTTTGGTTGAGTCAAGAATTTTTAGAGTTGTGAATACGTTGGAGGGGAGAGTGCCTTTTATAGTGGAGGAGGAGCGACATTCTTGTCAATTTTTGAAATGGGAATTCCACCAACGTTTTTACCATTTCATGTGGATTAGATTATTGAAAAAATTATATACATGGTATATTGGGGACTTTATATGTATTTACAATTGATTTTGGACTTGTTTCCAATTCGTTTTGGCTCTTAAGATGAAAGTTTAGTCCCTTCATAATCTAATTTCTTCTTAATCGATGTAATAAATTTTAATTACATCCACAAATTGTTTTGGTTTATACCTATGTTTAAATTATAAATATTATTAGTCCAAATATTTAATCCATTTTTTTCAAATTCAATCACACAAGTTGTGAAAATTAATTTAAAATTAATCTCATATATGAAAAAAAAATCTTGTTTTAAAAGTAAAAATTTTCAAACAATTGAGATGTTTTTACTTAAAATTTCAAACTAAAAATAATTTAAAGGACCTAAATTGCAATAATTTAATTATAATTTAAATAAAATAACTTTTAAACTTGTAAAAAATATATAATATAACCTGTTCAATATTTTATATGAAAATGAATTTTTGAATAAAAATTCTATATTTTTCACTATTCTTCATAAAAGATAATTTATAGAAAAGTCAAACCCAACCAAATTTTAATGATTTTACATCAATAATTTATTTCATTTATCCATATAAATTTTATAAAAGTTCAAAAAACTGGATTAAATATAGGTTCCCCATTGAATGGTAGTAAAAGTGCCGTTATAAAAATATAGTTTTTTCTGTAATAATGTGTTTATTCATGTCTTATCCCTGTTAGATATATTTAATGAGTATAAAAACTATTTTATTGATTATATGAAATATATATTTCATTAATATCATTCATTGATATTTGATAATTCAATTCATTATAACAGAATGACATGTGAGCATAAAATAAAAATACTCCTTTATATTCAATTAGTTCTTATAATTATTTCTAATTAATAGGTATCCAATGAACTCAATAATATATATTGATATATTCAATAATAAAATTAATAACAACTAATTTTATGGTTAATATATATATTATTATTTTAAATAATAACATTTTAATATTATATTGTAGTTTTGGAAACATGGTCTTGCATATAATGGAATCCATTGAAGAAACTCTTTGTTCTATGAAATGAAATATAAATAATTATTTTATGAAATTAAATATAAATTATATATTCTATTAGTTTATAATATAATTAGTACCATAACGTTTCAAGAAGTTATATTCCTTTATGTTCTTGGGGTTTCATTTCAATCATGATATCTAATACAATGTTCTTACTATAGAATTCCAGGGTGTTACATTCTGCCAAAATTAAATAAATTATTCTCATGAAATTTAATCATGATATCAGTAATATTTTTTCTTATATATCCTATATTTAAAATCCCACATAATGAGAAGGATTCATCAAGCATCCTATAGAAAATTAATAATTGGAATTATAAATGTCACATGGACTAACATTAAAACAATGTCTCTAAGTTGAAGAACATTAGTGGTAAGTATAGAAACATACATGGAGGAAAAAGGATTAATATTAATAGGGATTTATTGAGGTCATAATTCACATAAAATTAAATTATCCATGGAATATTGTGGTCCTAAAATCTATAAATATCATATAATTTAATGTACCATCTGTTTAATGAAAATTAATGTATTATGAAAACATTTTTTTGATCTTTGTCCAATATTTATGTAATTATTTTATTATCTAAGAATATAAGGAAATATTCTTACATGAAATATTTCTATTTCAAAAACACCATTACCTTAATTTTGTTCATTGATCAATTTCTAATTTATCTATTAACCAATGGAATGGATATCCAAAAGTGAACCACAACATTTGAAACACTAAAATCTTCTTTTGGAAGATCATAACACACATAAAACATGTCACTTAATTTATCTCTAACTACTTTCCAAACCTAATATAGTTAATAAATTAATCTCTAAACATAAAAATAATGCTAATTTTTTATCATTAATATCTATTGATCAAAAAATTTAGGTAAAAAAATGACATTTTCATTAGGACGGCAGGTAGGCCAGCGGTAGGCATGAACCCCTAATCGTCCATCAGTCATGGGTTTATGCCCCATTGCATTGTAAGATTTAATTTTTCTAAAACCATATAATTTCTAAAATAAATACGGTTTAAATCCTTGAAATTTGATAATTTATTATCCTTTTAACTAGGGTTTTCAATAAAATTACAATACATGAATACTTCATCCATTTTATTTCCATGTAAGGCCTTCCTTGGGATAAATATTAACCTTGGTCATTAATTGTCATTATCTATTAAAACCATTAAAAAAATTTTAAATGAAAATTTGAATTATCCTAAGAATTTCCTTAGGGTGTACCAAAAAAGGTGTTTAGTAAGGCCCATTTTCATGTATGGGGTTATGCATGAGTCAGACCCGACAAAGGTTTTTTTGAGTTTTTTACCCCTGGTAAATCTATTACAAAACTATGTCTATTTATCATATCCATACATTGATTCATTTCTAGGAATTACGACACCATCAATACTTTACAAAAATTAGAGGATGTTTTTCCATACTTATCATCAAACTCTACCCAAGCTTTATGTTATATAATCTATTTTATTCCAAAATTCTAGGATATTTTTCTATACATATATTCAAATTGTACCTTTGGATTATGTTATTTAATATATTTTTTCTCAGTCTAGTTCCCAATGTTGATGATAAACTTCATCTAGTACCAATTAAATTTTCCTGACCCCTAGAGGCCCAAATACATTGGTTTTCTACCATTAAATTGTCATAAGATAATATTATATTATTTCCCAAATGACCAAAAAAATTAGTTGTCTTGGTAAATTAATCTCATACATAACTCTTTTTTTACAAATGGACACACTAATTACAATATATTTTTTCCCATTTGTGGAAATATACTTTATTCCATATAGTTTATTCATGAATATCATTCTTATTTCATATTTGGGAATCCTAGAAAAAATATACCTAATAAGGGTGATACAAAATTCTCATTAAAGATAATGTATAGAGGAGTAAAAAATAAATCGATAAAAAAAGTCATTACAGAAATGTAATAACTGAAGAAACATACAATTTAATCAATAAAATAATAAGTAAGTGTGCAAACAATATATAAAGGTAAATTAGTAAAAACAGATTCCATGGAATCAAAAACCTAGAAGGAAATTAGTAAATAATATGATATGGTAAATAACAAAATCAAATTCCATTAAATCAATAATGTGGGAATGAAATGGATCAATATATTTTGTCATGGTGAAAATATCACAGATAATAAATAACAAAATGGATATTAAATTAGTTATTAATAATTGGATTTCAAGTTTGAGGCACATAAAAACCTATAATTTCAAGACCATTCACTCTTTGGATTGAATCTATTGGTAGAAACCAATCTATTCTTCTTGGAAACAAACTCAAAGGGTTTTCTACCAACAAATATCATCTCACGAGACTACCGATGAATTGGTGGGTTTTCATTAAATTTTACCAAACAAATTGGTCTTTCAATAACAAATCCTCAACCTATAGAGCTTGAATCAACTAATCCCCAACCCATTTAGGGAATTCCCAAAGCATTCCCCATAAAACGAATAACCATAGTGCCTTATAAAATGTCAGTCTTTAGTAATGAATACTAGTTTATCAATATTTCCCTAGTCAATAAAATAACAATCAATTTTAACACTTTATGTTAAAATGTTATACGTTTTAGTTAATAAACACATCCATGATAAATGATATAGAAAATAAGAGGATAGTCAATGTTTAATGATCATAAAAATATTAAATATTTCAAGGGGACTAAAATGAATCATGGAAGTGTATAGAAATTCTATCAGTGGACCAAAAAATCAAAAAAAAAACATAATTAAAATAGAATGAATTAATAAAACATATCACAGAGGAGCTATCAACTATCCAAAGAACCCTAGCCATGGCGACAACACCTTTTGTTAATAGTGATGGCTGTTCCTCAAGACGCCTATTTATCCTCGCATCCTGCCTTCTCCCCTTTCTCAAATACAGCTTCCCTCTTAGACATTCCCACTATTATTTATTGGTCCAAAGTCCCTGCACTCCACCAAGGGGTTCCTTCTCTACCTCTTTCTTTAAAGAAGTTCATAGAGGCAATATCTCTCCACATATTATCATAGACTTTTCATTTCAATCATCAACAAACTTCATTTTATAATTTTGATATGTTTCTTAAAGGAATCTAGATCCTAGAGAAATGATTCATCATTGGTATTCTGTATCAGTTCCACATTCTTTTGAACTTTTCTTGAGATTAAGATCATTCCACAAAGTGGTACAAAGGAATTTTATCTTGTGATAGTTCTAGTTTTTTACTTCTAAAATGGAGTTAGGAATTTAACTATAAATTTGATATTCATGTTGAATGTGATTTGGTATATTTTTACGACCTTCCCATTCCATTCCAAATCCATTTTATTCTACAGATGTTATTTAATAACCATGGGATATTCCTAGAGTTTTATGAGCATTTTAGATCATTAGACAATCCAATTTCCCCTCATATATGAGTGGAAGTGGACATCTCAAAGCCTCTAGTTGAAGTGGTATGGTTTGAGATTATTGATGAAGTGTGTTGCCCTCAATTTGTGGTTTTTTAGAATTGGTTTTATTTTTGTTTTTCTTTTCATAATCTTAGACATCTGCATATGTACTACCACATGTCTCATAGCTCAATCCCAAATGAGATCTATTTTGGAGTTCTTCCAGTAAAAACTTTTTGTTATGAGGTTCCTCGGTTGGAAACAGGGTCAAACTTACAAACTTTTATGGATGCAGTTCCCCCTAGTTGTGGTGTTCTTGGTGACCACCAATCAGCGCTAAGGGAGGGGAGGCTCATAGTACTCCCTACTGATCTAAAATTGTGATGGTTTTGGGGGCATACATCAATCTCTAGATGTCCCATGTCCCCCAATTGTGCTAGTGAAGAAAGTGGTTGAACAACGGGTTGACAGACAAGAAAATGAGAAGATTGAGAGGCGGATTCTAGAGGTTCATTATAAACATAAGTGGTGTGAAGGGTAGTTATTATAGGTAATGGATAAGGTCTTAATAGTGATCATGAATTAGAAGGAGGTTTTTTCTCTACACTAGCTAGTAGTTATCTTGAGGGATGGTTGAGGGTTTTGGGAAGGGTGTCTCCAAATATTACATCACCTCCTATTACAAATTCTAACTACTTTGGGAGTTGGAGGCTTCATTCCATGCTCAAGATCCGGATGAGCTAGGAATGAAGTCACCATTACATGAATATGATGATGAGCTTCCCATTAAATTCTTTATGGATAGTGTAGAGGTAATACAAATTAAAGGACATCACAGTACAATGAAGAAGAAAGGATGAAAGGGGATATGGGACATGGGGATGAATTTTGAGTAAAAGGAAGAAGGGAAATGTTCAGAAAGACTATTCATAGCTTCCTAAGTTGATGGAATCAAGATCTGAAAAAACTTCCAAGGAGATGGAAGGTGTATCTATAGTTCGTAACTAGAATCAAATGAAGGAATATATCCTTAACATTTATATGAGTAAGGTAAGGTGTGTACTGTATGAGGAACAAGTGATGAGTGATATTGCAGGAAAGGATGATGGGTGTAAAGAGACATAACATAAACATATTATTCATTCTAAGATAGAGGTTTAAGAAGTGCATTTTCAAATCAATGCTTTAGAAAAGGATTTGATTATATTTTTAGAAAGGGAGGTCTAAAAGGATGTCAACAAGGAACAAAAGTCCAAGGTGGACCAACAAGATCGAATTTTTGCACGGGACTTCAATGAAGGGTGGATAGACATGAAGTAGTACATCCATAATTGGGACAAACTAATGGACCAGATTGATGATTCAATTATGGAGGATCCACTTATGAAGGATAATACACTTTAGTGGGAGCTATATCATGTATGTGAATCTAATAATCTTAGCCTTGTTTTCAACGATTTTGTGATTTTCTACTACGCTCATTGAATCTGGATGTTGAACATGTGTTGTTTACCACTTTTCCATAATAGTGATTTTGAAAAAAAAAATTAATTTTCAGGAAAAATATACATCATATAAAATTTGTAGTAAAAATAAATGGTTATTAGAATTGATGAATAGAAATACTATAAAAATATCTTATAAAATCAATGTTGAGGAAATATTATTTTTATTTAGAAAAATTATTTAAAAATAATATTAATGTAAATAAATTTAAAAAAATTCATAAAAATAACCCTTTTTAACACTGAAAGGTAGCATAAATGAAATGATGGTTATTAAATTATTCCATGTCGTATATGGTAAAAATAAAAGTCCTTTTTCAAGGTAAAAAGGATAGAAAAGTTCCTTGTTTGGAATGTGATAAGAATATTTCTCTGAAAACAATGGTAAAATAATATAAGGGGAAAATGTATTTAATAAATCATGTTAGAAAGTATGTCAAAATATTTGGAAATAATATTAGAATACAAGGTTTTTATTAGAAAATATTTTCTCCTACTAAATATTGATATGTGGTTGGTTACTCTTAAATTAAATTTCTAAAACAATATTAGATCCCAAGAGTGAAAAAAATGATAGAATTACCTGAAAAATGTTATAAATAATAAGAGAAAAATAATTTTTTTGGAAATATAAAATAATGATCCATTAATTTCCTCTAATGTAAATTCAGATGTAAATAATATCAAATAAAATGGGATCGTGAAGTAAAACCTTGAAATGATTATAACATCGAAATAAGAATCAATTAATGAATAGAATATGTGTATCAATGTTAAATCCAAATATAATAATTTTAACTAAATAAATAGATAGTAAAATTAATTATAAATATAATCATAGAATATTAAAGATAATGAATAGGTAATATAACCCAATAAAAGGAATTAGGTTATAAAATTATTTACTACTTGGTAAATTTTATCTCAAATACACATAGAATAAATAATTAAAAATAAAAATAAAAATACCATGAAGTTAAAATAATTCATGTTATAATATATCTATATTTACATTAAATACACAACACAAAATAAGTAATAGGTACAAATGGTTTATGCCTCATAGAAAGAAAATTGAGACAACAATCCCTAACCATGAATTTATTTTCAGGTGAACATCATTTAGCATAATTTATAATTGATTTAACCATGTTAATAAATTATAAAATTACTTTAATAATACTTATAATATAATATATTATCTTTTTTTCATATTTTATTACACTTTTTTAGAAATCTTTCGTCATTCTCATCATTACTGGTAATAAATGTAATGTTTTTTGAGAATTTTTTGACCTTTTTACATGTTGTTCCTAATAAATATATCACGATTTAATCATCTCAAAAATGTATAAAATGAATGAATTAACATATAAATATGATATATATTTATTTATAATAATCCTTTTGTCTTTTATAAAGGGGATCAAATGCACTATTCATGGAGACGTTGGGTTATATGTACACATAAATTTTACTTCAATTTATTTCTCATATTAAAAAAAATTAATATATATATATAATTAAACTATAATTTATATGTAAAACATGTAACATATTTTTATGAGGATGAATGTTTTTTAATTCCATGTATAGTGGTTGAAAATTTGACACATTGTGGAGATAATAGTTCTCACTTCCACAAACGATGTTATCATAATCACACAAAATCAAAATAATAAATGTATGTGTTATGTAATAATTATATAATAATATATACATTATTAATATTTTATATATAATATATAAATTTGTTTTTCATCATAATTCCAATCATTTTGAGGTTTTAAATGAATAAAAGAAAAAAGTCATTTCGTGAGGAGGTAGTTTTCCGTAGACAAAAATAGTATGTTCTTCATCCATTATATGGAAGTGTGTGTATGTGAATGTATAAAACCTATAATTAAAAATATGAATAAATTTATGATATATTTTATATTATATAATCATATATTAAGAATATTTTATCTGGTTAAGGAAATAAAATAAATGTGATCATTGAAGAATGACACCTCATTCTTGGGTAATTCCTTTTGGATTGCACCAAATGGATTTCATGGATGGATTTATGCTAAAAGTGAGTCTTATAAGTATTTTGTAAGTATTTTTGAGACCTATTTGAGCCTATTATGGGTGCTTAAATGGTATTTAGTTGAGTGATTAAGTGGTAAAGGGTTAGTTCCTTTGTATAGTGGAGGAGGAGTGGTATTCTTATAATTTTTTTAAAAGGGAATTCCACCCACATTACTCCCATATAAATTGGATCCAATAACTTAAACAATTATATAAATGGGAAGAAAGGGTCTAAATATGTACACCCAATTGATTTTTTACAAGTATCTCAGAAATTCTAGCTGTTTATTTAAAGGTTTATTCCCAAGTTAAGCAAAAGTCTCTCTTAATCACTATAATTAATTACAATTACATTCCATAATTATTTAAATAAAAAATTACGTTTACTTTATTAGAAGTTAGAAATTATTATTATTCATAAAATAGATTCAATTTTTATAAATTCTAATCATAGTAGTCCAAGAAATTAATTTAAATTTATTCCCACAAATGGGATGATAAAGTGGGTTTTTAATGTAAAACTGTTGAAAAGTCACTGATGTTTTTATACCTCATTACAAAGAGAAATTGATTACAATAACATAATTTTTATTAATGTTTTTTAATTTATCTAAAAAAACATTAATAATTAAATTAATAATTTGACCTTAAAAATAAATGAGCTAAAATAGCAGTGTTGAATTAAATTCAGTATTTTTTACTGTTCATCAAAAAATGACACTTTAAAGAAAAATACAAAAAAATAAAAATATCATAAATTAGATGTTAAAATTTCAAAATTTAATTTTCTATTTATAGAAAATTTTTATAAAATTACAAAAAAATGGTTTTAAAAGAGGTTCTCCATCAAAAGGTTGTCAAAGTGAATTTATAAAAACATATTTTTTCATGTGTAATACTAAGTTTGTTCTTATTTTATGCCTATAAAATATATTAGATGAATATCTAATAAAAATTATTGTATATATGAAAAATATACATTATAAATATAATTAAATAATCTTCGTTTAATTTTTTTATGGGAAAACTACTTTTGGAGAATAAAATAAATATATTTCTTTAATATCCAATTATTACTTATATTCATTTTGGATTACTCAGTAACCAATGAATTTAGTCATGTATATTCATATGTTCATTAATACTATTGAAAAATTATAATTTTACAAATAGGTTATATATAAGTATGTCAAATAAAAAAAATTAAATAATATATTTCTGTTCCGTAAACTCAATCTTTCATGTAACGCAAGACATTAAAAAACCCATGGTTCCGTCTGATGCAAGATAAAAATATTATATCAATTGAACACTGAAATATATATTAAATTTATTTAAAATATTAAATATACCATAAATTTTCTAAATTTTTTATTCATTTATGAACTTTGTGTTTCACTTCATACGAATTATCAAATACAATGTTCTTACTATATAATTTCATGGAATTACAAAAGGAATGATACAAGAAACACTCTATATTGAAAACCCACAAATGCAATCATGGGAAATATGTGGTTCTCTAAATTCTAATAATTAACTTCCCATGTTTATGACCTATTTTGACTATTTAAAACAACCAAACTGAATGGAACATTTTATAGTGAAAATTTACAATTGGAAGTGATAGAAACATTTGAACTCCTACTATCTAATCCCCTACCCATTCATAAACTACAAAATGTTTAAGTATAAAATAAAATGAAAAAAATTAGTCTCAAATGTTACACTATTCAACCATAAAAAAGTTAAATCTATGATTATTGGGTCTATCAAATTCACAATATTTTAGTGGGCCCATATTATTATCACATATTAGTTTAGATGATTTTTGTGATATCCAGAAAGATGTAATTTTTTGGTCCCTAGTCCATATTAAACATTGGAATACAAATTCAGGAATAACCCCATTGTTATTTTCATTACCTTTATTCATTAAACACTATCGAACCAAAATAAACTAACTTTATATTTTTTTGATAGCATAGTGCCGCTATATTCAACATGCATAAATCCATCTAAGAACACACATTCTGGAGAAAATTGTATCTTATCCCTATTTTTCTCACAAACAATCCTCAATTTGTGGAGATTTTATATATTCTATCATATTTATTATGCCTACAACAATCTAAGGGTATATGATTAAATATGATGGATTTATTTTTATATATCATTATGGACTCTAAAATTTTAAAATAATGATTTAATTATTCCATCATAAAACAATATTTTAATGAATTATGTTACGTGGATATTACCCTTTATGAATATCATAATATTTTTAGAGAATGATAATTAAAAAATTTGGAGAATTTTGGAATTATTAGTGACTAAACCCAAAAACATGTTTAATTTTTTAGATAAGGCGGGGTATCATCATAATAAATATCCCATTCCATGAATTGATGTTATGAAATGAATTGAAAAAAGAGAAGTTATAAAATGATGGGGCTGACCAAAAACTAAAAATTAGAAAATTATTTATGGTAATCATTGACTTAATATTATAGATATACAATCCTTGAAAATTTGGTACCAGCTAGGGGTGTTTCTATTTGTTCTATATAGATTTTTGTTGATTTATTTTCATAATGGACTAATATTATGATTTCCACATCCCAAATTTAGGCTTTCATTTTTACTAAATGATGTTTTTTTCATATTATTAGTTACTACCCAATAATGAAGCTACAATTCCTCATTGTTTTTTCTAGTGAATTATTTAATATCCTATATCACATATTCCACTTTGTGGTCCATATATTCATAGGAATAGATATCCCATTTATAAATTAATAATTTATCCAGCATAGATAAAGCTCACTTGAAAATAGTATAAAACTTCTAATAATTGATCCATCCAACTATTATGTAACACTCTACCCCTACCTCATTTTCATGAGGAGGCGGAGAGGGTTACTAGGCCTTAAAAGACATTCCAAAGGTGCTAAAGGCTGGGAATAAATGCTGAGGCCTTTGAGAAAAAATTGGGGAACGATTTTCCAATAAGAAAAAAACCAACCAAACCATCCACTAACAACCATTATATGATGTATGTCAATAAAACATTCAATAATTTATTCCCAAAAGACAACCAAGTTGTTCCACAATATAGTGAAAAACAAATAAAATCCAACATGATATTAGAGTACTATATAGAAAACTAAACAAGAAACCCAAAATAAACCAAGAAACACTCCACGACTCCACCATAAGATCCATGCTCCAAGTACCAACCCATCTCCAAATCATCACCACGATCTACTAGAAATGAGACGCCTTACCTTTTCCTGTGTCTCAAAATATGATGTTTGTAAAAGAAAAAAAGTTCCAAAGTATGGGTGAGTATAAAAATCAGTAGGTTTTCACCAATAACGTCCCTATTTACACCACTAGGATAGAAAAGTTAGAAACATTTATTTAAAAAAATTTATGTGAAACAATTTCTCAAAAACAGTGTATAGCCAAATATAAACATGTTTCCAAAACCGTTCATAACCAAAATAATACAAGTCCAGTTCAAACAAAATTTCCCAGCAAGTTATTTTTCTAGGAAAATTACTAAGCAACCTTTAAAATGATTTCACAATATCCCTTTTTGGAATACCCAACAATTCCACAAACCCATGCAACCAACCATGCATGCAACATTATGACAGCTCCATACTCATGAGCGGGTTTTCATCAATATACCAAGTCGTCACAATGTAATTATTTCTAATGTGCCAATAACCCATTGGCAATGAGCACAAGGTCATATTTCAACCGAGCCCTGTGTATGAGATTCTCATGTGCCATTAAACCTTTGGCACCGAGCACAAGGTCATATTTCAACAAAGGACCATATATGAAACATGAACAGACACCACAAATTCCCAAAGCTTATGCCAAAACACACCATTAAGTAAAACACATTTTATTGAAACCCATTTCCATCAAAACCATTTCAATTCCAGACAATCTCAACGTCAAACCATTTCAATAAAACACAATTTGTATTGAAAAATAAAGCACAACCAATTTCAATGAAATATTTATCTTCAATATAAAATTCCACTGTTATTGAAAACATCTAATCCCAATCATGTTCCACAATTATAGAAAATCCCCACTTTA
The DNA here is from genome assembly GCA_963277665.1 of Viscum album. NCBI lineage: Eukaryota > Viridiplantae > Streptophyta > Magnoliopsida > Santalales > Viscaceae > Viscum > Viscum album. Next base: position 1,373,764,290 of record OY728128.1, read on the forward strand.
AAATCTCTAATGTAAAATTATAAACCAAAGCACTCATTCAAAATCCCTAATTTTTCAATATTTCACAACCATTACTCAAGATGTTTTACAAAATGTGTTAAAAAACTAAATCACAATCAAATAAACACCAAAAATTCAATTTGAAAGTATTATAATCTGTTAAACTAAGTGTAGTCAAGAAAGAAGCCTCCTACCTCGATGGTTTTGATGAATAACACAAAGAACGAATAACGCACAAGAAAACCGGGCTGATTCTTCAAAATCACTCCTTATATCTCTTTTCCTAGCATGACCAAGACCAAATCTCATCATATTTGGCATTCACACACTTATATCAACCCATAACAGGTGTAGATCAAAGAAACCAATAGAATAGGAGACGTACATCTGACGAACCGATCATAAACGAAGAAGAATAATCACATACCACAAGAATGCAGCTTTGATTCGCCAAGGGAAGCCATTGGATCACCTCTGGAATGATGGTAGAACCTTCTTTGGCCTATGGAGGAGACAAATCCCGAGTTATGGCCACATCAGAGGAAAAACTACCCAATTAGAGGCAAAAAAGAGTGATATTCACTTTTTTAGGATCTCATTTAACTGCCCACACGGTTAGTCTACACGGTTTGAAAAACCATGTGCTAACCGTGTGTTACCTACTTCCTCGGTAGACCCTATCATGGCCTCCTTGCACAGTCTCCTGAATAGTGCTCCATCTTTTTGGAAGCCACTACCTCAAAGTTCCAACTACGCATGGTTTAGACAAACCATGAGCCGCCCATGTGACTCCCCCTTTTGCCTCAAAACATCATTCCATGTTCTCCTGACTCTCTCATTTATCACAATTAACATTATAACCATTAAAAATATTAATTAAGGGTTGCATACCAGAAACTAGGGGGTACTACATTCTCCCCACCATTGATCTTTCTATCCTCAGAAAGTAGACAATACTTGCTGGCCAAAAAAAGTTTCGGCCACTGCTCTTTCATTTCCATCTCATTTTCCTATGTCTCTTCCTAAATCTAACCATGTTTCCATAAAACCAGCACTAGGCCAATGATTTTCTCACCCAAGACTTTCTCTTTTCTATCCATGATCCTCACTAGAATATATACCAGTGATGCATCTGGTTCTAGGTCAACGTGATCCCATCAGATCACATGGTCAGGATCAGGGTGATACTTTTTCAATTGGGATACATGGATCACATTATGCACCAAACTAAACCGTGGTTGTAATTCCAACTGATATGCAACCTCTCCAACCTGTTCTAGTATCTAAAAATGGCCAATTTATTTAGGAGATAACTTTCCAGGCTTCCCAAAATGATGATGTACAAGCCTTGGAGAGATCCGCAAGAAGACATGATCACCCACAACGAATGACAACGGTCATCGACGGTGATCTGCATAAGATTTTTGACGACTCTGAGTTTTCTCCGTCTTCTTTCTAACCAACTAGATCCTTTGTATTGTTTCTTGGACAAGGCTTGGCCCAACTAATGAATTTTCACCCGTTTCCACCCAGCATAGTGGAGAACGATAGGGATTCACATACAATGCTTCTAACGGAGCCATGCGTATTGAGGTTTGATACTCGTTATTGTATGAGAACTCCACTAAGGGTATATGATCCTCCCATGAGCCACTAAAATCCATTACACAAGCCCACAACATGTCTTCCAATGTTTGTATTGTCCGCTCATATTTCCCATTCGTATGAGGATGATACACGGTTCTCATAGTCAACAGAGTTCCAAGGGCTCGATGTAATGATTTCGAGAAATGAGATGTGAACCTCGGATCACCATCTGAGATTATATACACCAGTACACCATGCCTCTTTACCACTTATCGAATTTAGATTTTTGAACGATCTTCCACTGTATGAGTTTAACGAATAGGGATGAAATTGGCGGACTTGGTTAGACGATCCACTATCACCCAGATGGAACTGTGTTTCCAAATAGTTCTTGGAAGACCTATAACAAAATACATTACCATTTGATCCCATTTCCACTCTAGGATGGGAAAATATTGTGATATACCATCTGGTCTCGGATGCTTTGCTTTAACCTGCTAACATGTTAAGTGTTGCGAGAGGAACTCGACCACCTTCCTTTTCATGCCACTCCACAAAAACTATTCCTTCAACGCCATATACATCTTCTGTGTACCTGGATGTAAAGCCCATCTTTAATGGTGGTAATAATGAAGGAGTTGTTCTTGAAAAAACATAGGTACAACCATCCGATATCTGAAACACAAAATTGAACCCCAATCAAGCTTCCACCATCAATGGTCTCCCCACCATAGAGTTTTGAACTTACAACTAGACATTCTACATCAGATGTTTGTGATTCACCGATCATTTTTACTAAATCAGGAACAAGCATAGTCGAAACAAAAACTGAAACATCACCTCAATCTTTAAATTCCACATGCATGTCGGCTATGAACGACATCAACTTCCACTCATCTGAAGCTTCTTTTTCCAACTGAGCATATGAATTTCTACTCAATGCATCTACAACTGAATTTACATTCCCCAGAGTGTGCATCAAGTCAAAGTCAATCATTTCGAGATTTTCTATCCACCTCCTTTGTCTCAGATTCAAATCTCATTGTTAGAAAATGTGTTTCAAGCTTTTGTGATCCATAAACACAGTAAATTTCTCACCAAGGAGATAATGTCTCCATGTTTTCAAAAGAATGGATGAATTTAGCTAACTCAAAATTATATGTTGGGTAATTCATCTCATGAACCCTCAACTACCTTGAACCATAATTATCTATATGATCTCTTTGCATGAGAACACAACCCAACCCTAATCCTGAAGTATCGCAATACACTACATACCCCTGTCATGATTCTGGAAAGGTCAAGATAGGTGTTGATGTAATCCAAACTATTAGTTCCTGAAAAGACTTTTAAAATTCTTCTGATTATTGGAATGAAGCATTTTTTATTTATTAGAGTTGTCATTGGTGAAGCTAGTCATGAGAAATCATGCAAAAAGCATCGTTAGTGACCAAAAAGACCAAGAAAAAATTGTATCTCGAACATGTTCTTCAATGTTTTCAAAGAGATAATAGCTTCTATCTTTTCAGGATCATCATAAACACCTTTCTCAGAAATGACATGGCCAAGGAAACATACTTCCTATATCTAAAAATCACACATTGTTAATTTTTAATACAAATGATGATCTCTCATGATTGGTAATAGTGTTTCCAGGTTCACCTCATGATCAACCCTTGTCTTTGAATAGACCAAAATGTCATCCACAAACACCACAAAAAAATAATCTAGATATTGTTGAAATATCTAATTCATCAATGCCATGAAGATAGCTGGTGCATTTGTTAGACTGAAATACATGACTACAAATTCATAGTGGCCATATCTACTTTTGAAAGCTGTCTTTAGAATATCCTCCTTCCGAACACCCAATTGGGGATATCCTGATCACAATTCAATCTTGGAGAACCACTGATCTCCCCATAATTGATCGAATATATCATCAATACGTGGAAGTGGATATCTATTCATTATTTTAACTTGGTTAAGCTTACGATAATCAACACACAGTTGAAAGGTTCCATCTGCCTTCTTCACGAACAAAACCGGTGGAGCCTATGGAGATGTACTTGGTCGAATGAAACCCTTGATTTACAGCTCCTCTAACTGCACTTTCAATTTTTGTAACTATATTGGTTCCATCCTATAGGATTTAAGGGAAATAGTATTGGCCCTCGAAAAGAGATCAATCGTAAAATCCACTTCTCTTAGAAGTGGAAACTTGGAGAAGTTCTTGGGAAAGACTTCTTGAAATTGATCCACAATAGATGAAAAATATTTTCCTCAATATCTTACATTTATTACAAAGTAAAACCTACCAATTAGTAAGATATTTTCCCACCATTGGTGCTAATAAGCACTTCGCACAGTTCTTTACAGTCCTCTCTCCTCTAAAGTGATGCTCGATACCGTCCTTGGTCATGAATCTAACTGTTCTCCTATGATTGTCAATTTGATCCTTGAACATTGTTAGCCAATCCATACTCAGGATTACTTCATAGACATCCATATCCAACATCGAGAAGTCTCATTTTAACTCATATCCATCAACATCTATAGCACTTGCTCTACACAGAAAGGATTGACATTCTCTTTCACCAAGAGGAGTTTGAGGTTTCAAAACAGAAGGCATCATTTCCAGTTTTAAAAATAGCAAGTAAAAAATAAAAGAAAAATTGAAGGAATTTGATTCAAAAGTATCAAACAACACTTGAAAAGAGTTTGAATTCAAAATAATCATACCTCTTATTGTAGATGGTCCGACCGGATCATCGAAAATCATCTTCTCAACTCCATACAATTGCATCTTCACTGTACTATTCTCCTTGTTTACTTGCTGAGGGTGCCCTGGTTGAGCAGTCATGGTATTTCTAGAATATCCAGGGCTCACTGTTCTCTCATGATGATATTGATTCTACTGTCCTCATCTAGTCGAAGCATATGATTCTAGAGATAGCTAAGATATGTCTCGAGCACCTGAACTTGGAGCACTATGACAATAGCACTAAAGATGCCCCATCTTGTTACAAGTATGAAATTATCTAGGTTGTGTCATAAAATCTTGATTTATGTGGTCAATCAAAAAACATTGAAAATAACCTGCTTTTCTCTAGGGTCATTGTGGAAGGTTTAATGATCTAATCATTTTGTTCTGACTTCCACTTGCACCATGGAAATAGGTGTCTCTTTTCCTCTTGTTCCCAGCGGTTGAGTTCCCACTGTTTCCTGTAGGTATCATCATTCCTCCTCCTATTGATCCCAAGATATCACATTCAGCAATAGTCGCTCTGTTCACCATCTCTGTATAATCCGTAATATAGAGCACTGCAATCTTTGATCGAATATACTGCCTTAGCCCCAATTTTAAGAAGCGTGCTGTCTAAGATGAACTTGCCACAACCTCTGGTACAAAACAAAATAAATTCATGAACATAGCCGCATAGTCTGTGCCAGAGAGGATCTCTTGTTTTAGGATGAAGAAGTCTGTCATTTTCTTGATTTTGGACATGTGAGGATATAATTGTATGTTGAACAATTATTCAAAATTCTTTAATGTAAGGAATTCATCCAATTTGGTCTATGCCGCTAAATCCCAGCACTAACGTGCAAGATCCACCAGCATATATGTCTCCAACATGACCTTGAGCTCTGATGGTGTGCCGATGAAATTGAAGATAATATTCATTCTACTAAGCCACACCTCTGCCTTCTCAGGTTCATCATCACGCCAAATGTTCAGTGGATTGTGTTTCCTAAACTGGATAGCATGATCCACATGCCTAGGTTCATTCCTCTAGTTCCCCGTATCCACATCATGAAAATCATGGACAATACTCTGAACCAGCTCTTGGTTCACCCGTGGATCAGGTGAAGCCACATTCTCCGTAGCTTCTTCAGGTTGGTTTCGATGACGCCAACCAGGTTCCATTTTATAAACCCACAAAAAACTCATCCAATCTCACTATCTGGCAACTGATGGCTTAGAATATAAAATTCTATCACATCAACTATCACAATATAGTTTTCTAAAACCTTATTTTTCCATGTTCAAACATTTCTTAAAACATTCAAAATGTTTTTTGACACACAACCCATTTCAAAATAAGCCAAAAATCCTATTTTAAAAATCAATCACTTGAATAAAAATTTCTGAATTTATTTAAAAAAATTTCAACTTGCAAAAAATCATAAATAATTTCTCACAATGATATATGCAATCATAGCAGAAATTCATTCCTCTACAATGCATGTCCTACTCATCTCATTGGCCAAACCCTTGAAAACGGGATTTCCAACATTATCGAAGTGTATCCAAAACCCTTATGTACCCAATACTCTAGTAACTTGAAGTTCAACATAAATGAGTTAGATAAGTCTTTTTATGCTATACATTTCACGTTCCGACAATCCTAATCCTATCTAAGATTCCAACCCAAGGAATAGATGAAATGAAATTCTAACACCGAGACAAAAGAACATTGTTGACCATTTGTACCACCAAGGAAGGACCAAACTGATACCACTTGTAACACTCCGCCCTAACTCATTGATTTGAGGAGGTGGTGAGGGTTAATAGGCCTTAAGTGACGTTCCCAAGGCTCCAAAGGAGGAAATAAATTCCAAGGGCTTCGAGAACAAATTGGGGAATGATTTTCCCTTAAGAAAGAAACCAACCAAACCATCCACTAACATCCACTATATGATGCATGTCAATAAAACCTTCAATCATGTATTCCAAAAAGACAACCAAGTTGTTCCACAATACAATCCAAAACCAATACAATCAAACACGATATCATAGTACTAAGTGGAAAGCTAAACAAGAGACCCAAAATAAACCAAGAAACAATCCACAACTCCACCCCAAGCTCCATTCCCCAAGAATCATAACATCTCCTAAGCATCACCATGAACAACTTGCAATGAGATGCCTTACCATTACCTGTGTCTCAGAATAAGACCTCTGCAAAGTTCTAAAGTGCCAAAGCAGGGGTAATTATAGAACTCAGTATTTTTTCCCCATTGAATTTCCTACCCATGACAGTAGGATAGAAAAGTTAGAAATAATTATATAAATTGGTTTATATGAAACAATTTCTCAAAAATAGTTTATATCCAAATCTAAACAAGTTTCTAAAACTGTTCATAACCAAAAGCATACATGTCCAATTAAACAATATTTTCCCAGCATGTTATTTTTCCTGAAAAATAACTATGCAACCTTTAAAACCATTTCACAATATCCCTTTTTGGCATACACAACAATTCCAAAAACCCATGCAACCAACCATGCATGAAATGTTATGACAGATCCACACTCATGAGCAGTTTCTCGTCGATCTACCAAGTTGTCACAAGGTAATTATTTCCCATGTACCATTAACCCTTTGGCACCGAGCACAATTTCATGTTTTAACCATGCCCCGTGTATGAGATTCTCATGTTCCATTAATCCTTTGTCACCAAGAATAAGGTCATATTTCAACCAAGCCATGTATATGCCACGTGATCACACACCACAAATTCTGAACGATCGTTCCAAAACACACCCTTCAATAAAACACATTTTATTGAAAACCATTTCCGTCAAAACCATGTCAATACCAAACCATCTCAATGTCAACCCATTTCAATAAAACACAATTTTTATTGAAAAGCAATGAACAACCAATTTTAATGAAACAATTTCACTTTAATAAAACTTCCCCATTTTATTGAAAACATATAATCCCAATAATGTGCTACAATTCAAGAAAATCTAAATTTTAAAATCTCTATTTTAAATTTAAGTACCAAAACACTCATTCGAAATCCCAAATTTTTCCAAATTTCACAACCATTACTCAAGATGGATTCCAACAAGTGTTCAACTACCAAATCACAATAGAACCAACACCACAAATTCAATTTGAAAGCATTCTAATCAGTTATACTAAGTGGAGTCAAGAAAGAAGCCTCATATCTCAATGTTATTGACGAAAACCACAACGAACAAAGAACACACCAGAGAACCATGTTGATTCATCAAAATCCCTCTTTATATATCTTTTCCTAGAAAGACCAAGACGAAATATTATTATATTTTGCATCCACACACTTATATCTACCCATAATGTGTGTATATCTCAAAAACCAATTGAATAGGAGAAGTGGATCTAAGAAACCATTCAAGAACGAAGAAGAATGATCATATACCACAAGAATCCGGCTTTGATTCACCAAGGGAAGCCTTCAGATCGCCTCCAAAATTATGGGAGCACATTCTTTGGCTAAGGAGGAGAAACATATCGTGTTATGGCCGCTTATAATAAAAAACAAGAAATTTAGAGGCAAAAATGAGTGAGATCCACTTTTTTAAGATGTTATTTATGTGCCTGCACGGTTTGACAAACCTTGAGCTAACTGTGCATTAGCTACTGCCTCAGTAGACCCTCGCACGACCTCGTCACATGTTCTCCCAAACCGTGCTCCAACCATGCGGATTCCACTGCCTCAAAGTTCCAACTACGCACTGTTTGGCAGCACAGTTTAGATAAACCGTGTATCACCCATGCGACTTCCCCATTTGCCTTAAAAAATCATTCCAAGTTCTCCTGAATCTCTCATTAATCACCATTAACATTAAAAACATTAAATGCAATATGTAAGGGTTAAATACTCCAAAATTGGGGTACTAAATATTATATTTAGGATGAGTTGTAAAATGTGGTATATATTATGATCAATATCACCTATATGAGTTTGAGTGAAAAAAGAAGGATTAATTTTCCATGAAATTTCAAGATTCATTCTGTCCATGAAATTGACGGTGTGGTTCTTTCAACATACATAACATTATGATAATCTTGGATAAGGACTATTAGTATACAATTTCACATAATGTATGAACATCATATCAAAAATGAGTTTGGGACCACCATTAATGGATGTGTATAAGATAAGGAAGTCTTGTTGGTGTGATTTCCATGAGATATGTGATGGAAAACACAATGGGAGTTCCACATGATATTACTTCTCATGAATAACATATAATACAATGAAAATTCAAAAATATAGGTCCCATGTTCATAAAGTTAATATACTAACTCGATGATGTTATCTCCTCGCATCATTTCCACTATGAAGGGTGTCCTTTGCATTCACTTAATGACATATCTCAACACTAAAGAATGATAGTTTGAAATACAATGTAGATAATAAACCAAAGGAATATCTACATAATCATTGGTTAGAGGGTAGAATATTAGATCACTGTTTTTTGCATTAATAATCAATAGTAATAACTATCACAAAACAAAGGGACGTAGTTCCACATGTTCCTAATTGTTTGGAGTCATGCCAACCTCTTAAAAAAATTGAAATTGGGGTCCACACATATGATAAATTTAATCAACATAGGTAGAGACCCCAAAAATTTTACTATGAGAACTCCACTCTATAATTAGATTGGATATTAATATTCATATGCTAAACTTGCAACATTGGCCAATTTCATTATGAAAAGATCCTTTTATAGGGTGAACATTTAACCTTAAAAATTCCCTAAATCATTTCTCCTTGATTTTAAAACTATGTTTATTATAAATATCCCAATAATATCCATCACCATGTATCAATGGGTGAATTAATGATTTATATATATTTTTCTCATGATGTAGTTATTGATATGCACCACTAAACAACCCTATAGGAAAGATATAGATGTGTAGGTTGTATGGGTAGATTTTCAACCATTTAAATACACCCAAATCATGGTATATTATTATAATGGTTCATATAGTGAATCTACTCATCCATCCAATGTCATATTCACATTCACCATTAGGCTAGTAGCTCCTACAAAGTGCATGCATCTCGGGCAGGTAATATCCATCCACTGAGAATCATAACCAAATGGCTGCCCAACCAATGATATATAATTAGATATAACATTACCTGATAACCACATATATCAAGATTTAATCATATATTGAATGTAATATATGAATTAATTATCATATATATAGTATATATTTATTTATAATAATCCATAAGTTTTTTATATATGGAATGAAATGCACACGGTAGGCTGTATGTACGCTTGAAACCAACTTCAATTTCTTTGTCATATTAAAATAATAAAAGTTAAATGACATATATATATATATTATAATTAAATCATCATTTAAATTTAATATATGTTACATATTTTATTCATAAAATTATACATTCCATGTATAGTGTGAGAAAATCTGAACTCTTTGAGCATACAGTAATTATCACCTCCCCAGACGATGTCATCGTATTCACACAAAATAGAAAGCATAAAATTATGTGTTATATAAAAATTATATAAGAATAAAAATATTATCAACCTTTTATAAATAATATATAAATATAATTAATTTCATATTTCTCATCCATGATAGGTGGTAATGGAAAAAAAAGAACATAGTCATTTCGTGAGGAGGTTGTTTTCGATACATAAAAATGGTAAGTTAATCACCCATTATATGGAAGTGTGTGTATATAAATGTATAAAACCTATTATAAAAAATTATCAGTATATTAAGGATTCATTTTATATTATATAATCATAGAATAAAAATATTTTAACTAGTTGATAAGGAAATAAAATGAAAGTGATCGTAGAAGAATGTCAACTGATATTTAGGTAATTTATTGGATTGCATCAAAATGATTTCTTGTATATATTTCTGACCAATGTGAGTATTATAGGTTTTTAGGGATTTGGACATTTATTTGAGTTGATTATGCGGGAGAAAAGGGGACTTGGGTGAGTTAATAAGTGGGAAGGTTTAGTGAAATTTTATAGTTGAGGAGGAGTGACATTATAATATTTTTATTAAAATGGAATTTCAACCCACATTTATATCATATCAATTGGATACAATAATAGAAAAATTTATCAAAAAGTGAGGATAGGGTCTAAATCTGTACATCTAATGGGTTTTTAACAAGTATCTCAGTCATTCTTACTCTTTAGTTTACTGTTTATTCCCATGTGAAGAAAATGTTTCTTTTAACCACTATAATTAATTTTAATTACATTCAATAATATGTTAACTAAATAGTTAGTTTTAACTTATTAGAAATTTTAAATTGTTATTATTCTTAATATGGATTCCATTTTTCTATATTATAATCATAGAAGTGACAAAAATGGGAAGACAAAAATGAGTTTTAATGTAAAAATGTTCAAAAGTATGTGATGTATTTACAAAAAAAATTGAAAAAAACTTATTCAAATGAAATAATTTTTATTAATTTTTGTATAATTTATCTTAATGAACATTAATAAAACTTCAAAAATATAATTTAAACATGAAAATAAATGAGATGAAAAAGTAGCATTGAATGAAATTTAAGTATTTTTCATTATTCATCAAAATATGAAATTTTATAAGAAATAACAATAATTCACAAAAACCAATTTTGGATGTTAAAATTTAAGAAATTAATTTTATATTGACAAAAAAATTTTAATTTTTTTTAAAAAATATTGTAAAATAGTTTCTCTATTAAATGGTTGTAAAAGTGCGTTTATAAAAATATAGATTTTCAGGTGTATTACTAAGTTTGTTATAATATTATGCCTATAAAATCTATTTTATGAATATATAAAATAAATTATTATAGATATAAAATATATATTAGTCATATAAGTAAAAAAATTATTTTATTATATTTTTTTTAAGAAAAAACACCTTTGGGAGCATAAAATAAAAATATTATCTTAATATTCAATTGGTTATTATATTTAATTCTGATTACTCAACAACCAATGATTTGAGTCATATATATTCATATGTTCATTAATTCTATTAAAAAATTATAATTTATGATCTATGTCATATATTATTATCTTAATTAATAATAATTAAATAATATATTGTTGTTCTGTAAACTCAAACATTTCTGTAACGCAAGCCATTGAAAAACTCAAGGTTCAGTGTGATGCAAGATAACTAAGTATTATATTAAATGAAATGTAAAGGATATATAAAATGTATTAAAATATTAAATATAAAATAATGTATCAAGAGTTTATATTAATTTATGTTCTTGGTGTTGTATTTAATATACGTTATCGAATACAATGTTCTTACCTTAGAATTTTGTAGAGTTATAAAATTAATGATACCTAGAACACTCTATGTTGAAAACCAAAAAAATGAAATCAAGGTAAATATGTGATTCTTTACATAATAAGAATTCACTTCGCTTGTTTATAAACTGTTATGATCATTTATAAAAACAAAAATGAATGAAACATTATATAGAAAAAACCTAGGAAGGGAAGTTATAGAAAAATATGACCTTCTACTCTCAAAACCTCTCCAGATTCTTAAATTAGAAAAACAATAAGGCTGAAATAAAATGTAAAAAATTAATATCATATCTTCCACTGGTAAACCATAACAAATTTTGCTCTAGGATTATTGGGTCTAACCACTTTACAATATTTTATAACACCCTTATTTCCTCACATATTAGTTTAGATGATTTTTGTGAAATCCTATATGATATAATATTTTATTTCTTAATCCATATTAACCATTCGAATACTAATTTAGGAATATACCATTTTTATTTTCAATACCATTATTCAATCAAGACTATCAATCCAAAATAAACTAACCATTGATAAGAGTGATAGAATAGTGCCTCCATATTCAGCATGCATATATCTATATAAGAACATGAATTATTGAGAAGATTGTATCTTATCCTTGTTATTATAACAAACTCACTTCAATTTATAGTGATTTTATATATTCTACCATATTTATCCTTCCTACATCCATCTTAAGGTATATGATTAAATATTATGGATTGATTTTTATATATCCTCACTGACTCTAAAGTTTTGAAAATTACTATTTAATTAATCTATTATCAAGCAATATATTATTGAATTTTTTTATATGGATATTACAATTTTTGAATATCATAATCTTATCAAATAATGATAATGATAAAATAAGGAATTTTTTTCAATTAATAGTGATTAACCCAAAAAATATATTTATTTTGTTAAATAAAGAGGGGGGAACATCATAAATAATATTTCATTTCATGAAATGATGTTCTAAAATGAATTGGAAAAAAGAGAATTTATAATAGAATGGGGCTGAACAAAACTGTAAATTAGAAAAACTTTTATGGTAATCAATTACCTAATATTATAGTTATACTCATCTATCAATTTTTTTATCTCCTAGGGGGTGTTTCGGTTTTTTCTAAGAATATTTTTGTTGATTTATTTTAATAATGGACACAATTTTTATTTCCACATCAAAAATTTTGGCATTAATTTTTACTAAATAATCATATTTTTTTTCATATTATTTGTGACTACCCAATTATTATGCTATGATTCCTCATTATTTTTTATAGTTATATCTTGAATGTCCCATTACACATATTCCACATTGTGGTCCATATATTAATTTTAAATGATATCTCCTTTATAAAATAATAATTTCTCCAAGTTAGAGAATTATCAATGGAAAATAGAATAAAATTCATAATAATTGAACCATCCTACAATTGTATTCCTAAATAGATGGAAATGTGATATATATTGTGATAAATCTCACTGATACATGTTGGAATGAAAAAAGAAGGATTAATTTTCCATAACCTTTCATGATTCATTCTCTCCATGAAAGTGACTATGAGGTTACTTCAACATCCATAACATTAATATAATATTGTATAATGTTTCTCTTTATACAATTTCACATATTCGATGAATTTTAAATCAAAAATGAGTTTGGGGCGTCTATTTCAGTATGGGTATATAGTAATGAATCTTGGATGGTTTGATTTCCAAGATAATATGTGAGGAAAAACTCCATTGTGAGATCTATATGGTTATCCTTCTCAAGATTCTCATATAATACAAAAAATAAATAAATAATATAGGATCTATTTTCATAAATTTTAGATACCAACTCGGTGATTTCATCTCCCCACTTCATTTCCTATATGAACGGTGGTCAGTGTATTCAATTGGTGACACATATCAACACTTCAGAGAGATAGTTTGCAATATAAGATAGATAATAACCGAAAGGAAATCCAATCAAATCATTGGTTAGAGTTTGGATGATTATATAACTAATGTTTGTATTAATCTTAAATAATAATAATTTCCTAGAACTAATGGATATTGTTCAATGTTTTCTAAATTTTATGGATTCATTCCAACCACAAAGAATCATTGATTTTTGGGTCCAAAGATAAGAATTATTTAATTCTCATAGATAGAGACCCCAAAAATATTATCATAAGAACTCTACCCTATAATGAGATTGGATATTAATCTTCACCCACTGAACTTGTATAATCGGTCAGCAGCATTGTGAAAAGAACCTTTTATGGAGTGAATATTTTCTATTAATAATTCCCAACATCATTTCTCTTAGAGTTTTCATCTATCAATATTATAAATTTCCCTATAATCTAGAACCATTTTCCTCATGATAAAGTTATTAAAATTGACCACTATCCAACCATGTAGGAACGTTGTGGAACTATAGGTTTTACAGGTATATTTTCACCCATTGAAATCCAACCAACACATGGTATATTATTTCTAATGGTTATGAAGTTGAGATATACTCATATATTCAAGGTGATATGCACAATCACCATCAGGCCAGTAGTTCATAGAAATTGCATGCATCTCGATAATATAATATACATCCATTGAGAATCGTCACTAAAAGGTTTCCCAACCAATGATATAGACATATATCTAACATAATGTAATAACCACATATTATGTGTTATCCATCATCTATAATATTATAATAATTATAATACATCCCAATATAATTTTGGGTTTGGTGGTTCATCATCATCATCAACTAGGTTTTTTATTAATGGGAGTATAGAAATTCAATGACCCATTCTCTAAAGATGATTTTAAGAGATGAATGAACTTCTCTATTTAAATTTTCATCAGCTAGATTCTATAAAATAATTTTTTTCTTTGGGACTCACCCAATATTATCTTATGTATTAACAATTGAAATAATATATATATATATATCATCAATGATAGAGACACGAATGATCTTATATTTATTAAAATGGATTCTACATATATCCCAACCTGATTGGTGGAAGTTTTTTGTTTAGGAAAACTAGTATCTCAAAATTAATATTACAAAAAAGTCAATAAAACAATACACTAAAAATTTTAGATCACTATATTGCCTCAAAAATCCCGAAGGCACTTAAACAATACTTGAAATCATAGTATAAATTTTTCCTAATGAACTATAATGACCACTCTTCAAAGAAACATTCCCTACGGTGAAAGTCAAATAAAATTATCAATCCTTTTAACTAGCTCTGTGTAAGGGATTTATTGATGGTCTATTATTTTTAAGGATCATCACTCATTAGTACTACATAATAGGCCATGTCATGTGACACACCATCATTACCCTTACAGATGACATGTCCATCGTGGGAAATATTTTTTCTTTTTGAGGCCTCATGATGATAAGGCTCATATAAAAGGAGACATAATTTTTGGTAATAGAATTTTCTCTTCAATCAAGAAGAAAAAACTACTATAGAAGAATATGTTCTAATGAAATATAGTTTAGTAAAGGTGGTACCCATAGAATTTCAATTATTTTATAACATCACTTGATAATACTATGGAAATGTTTCTCAATGTCATTTCCCATATCTTCGGTGTAGGTAGACACCATAATAAAAAAATGATCTTTATGATCTAGAAATAATATATAGTGAAATTAGGTTATATTATATATATATATATATATATTTATTTAAATGTGTTTTTAGTGTTTTAGTATAAATAAGATCATAGTATAAGTCATAAAAAATATATCATTAAAAATTTCACTATGTTTGAATATTCACTTATCTCCTTGCACTCAGGTTTTTATGGCCATTTTTTCATTACTATATGGGAAAACTGAGAAATAACTTCAATCCACCAATGTATAGTGAATTAAAATCGTTAGGGTAATACTAGATAGTTGTACATTTTCAATTTTACCGTACTCATGTATGTTTTTACTTACACCCTTTTCCTTAACGTGGGAGTGAAATACCTTATTTGAAGATAACATTATACCAATTTTATGATTATATCATAAATTGTTCCTCCTTATTATAAATTGTTATATATTTTAAGGTAATTATTTTCCCCCTCTTTTTTATGAGTCGATTTATTTTTTTGCTGAAATGTTTTGTTAATAAAATGAATCATTCACAGACTTCTTCCTGCATGCCTATATCCTAGTGCGTCCTGACTACCCCACCCAGTTTCAATCACATTATATACTATTATTTTAACATCCAAGGTAAATAATGAATAAAACATTTTTGTATTTATTAATATTTACGAATTAAATATTAATTGTACTTTAAAGGGGTTTCTATGATCAATTGCGTACTCGATACGCAACGATGAGTTTCTTTGAAAACTTATGTTGCACACTAGTAATATAATAATATTATTTAAATTGGTAGTTAACATGTAGCCGTTGTATTGGAGGAAATGGATAGAAATAACTAAAATATGATTATATATGTTTTTTAAAAGTTTTTACATTTATCCAATAAAAGATAAAGGCTTAAAATACGGAAAGAATTCAATTTTAGGCATTTATACCCTAATTTTCACTAAAGCTTCACTTATCACCTTTTGATGGCGAACCATAATTAAATATAGTTTTGATCAATATTATAAATTCTATTGGACCAAATATATCTCTTTTTTAGAATTGGGGCATCAAAATTTACTTTGTGTAAATTTTTGGTATCTTTCCGATAAAGTTCATTTTTTAATGAATAGTGTAAAATGTTGTATTTTAATTCAAAACCTATTTTTAATCTAATTTATTTATATTATTAGATTATCATTTGAATTGGTTTTAAAGTGAAATTAGAAAATATTTTTACCATTAAATCCAATAGTGGTCATTGGAATTAATTTCACTTTGAAATCAGACTTAAACTTGTGTCAATCTTTTGATACTTATTGTTTCATAAAAACACGCTATTTGTCATGACAGCGGGAATTAATTATTAAATTAATTAATGTGAATTATATGTTTTGACTTTTTTAAAATAAAATTCATTTTTTAATTTTTAATATCAAATATAGCTTAGGGTGAATTTTTGGTATTTTTCTGAAAAACTTCAATTTTTGATGAATAGTGAAACCACTAAGTGGTACTTATAAAAAATTATTTTCCGTTTAAATGAAATTTTACCACTTGTGTTTTTTGAATATCAAAAATCAGACATACATGGTTGTCATTAAGAAGTAAAATGTGGTTCAATGAGATTAAAAATATTTTTTGGTGAATAGTAACTCTTAAGTTCTTAATCGCGATTAGAGGCCATTAGTGTAGTTTAAGGTAAGAATAATGTTTTAATAAAATGAAATGACCTAAAAACATGTCCTACCCTCATTGGATGTGTCATGGGAGACCAAGACAATCCATGGGTCAACATGGGGACCCCATGGAGCCACTTTGGTTGGAAAATGACATAAATACCTTTTATTTAATGTTGAAGTAAAAAGATGATACAAACATGAAATGTTTTACTAAAACAATTTTTACATGGGGTTATACAAGTCATATTGTTTACTAGAAATAGTAATTGGAAAGCTAAAAATATTTCCTACATCATAGTAATTTTTTTTAATTTTTAGACATTAAATAAATTAAATTATTTATGACATCATGATGATGTAGTGATGACCTCATTATTTAACGATTTAAATAAAATGGAAAGATAATGTAAAATCTAAGAACTACAGATGTCAAAAACATATTGAATGAGTGTATTTAGAACCCTCATCACATTACACTCGAAATACATCAATATGGGACCTTTACAATCCGAAACCCTTTTGAAAATAAAGTAACATTTTGTAACTTTACAAGAGTGCCCCTCCTCTCCTCTTATAAAAGGCCCCCACCTCTACCGCCTTACCCACACTCCCAAAGCCTTTGGCTCAGCCAAACTCTGCCCATTTTGTCTATAAAGATCCCTCTCTTACTCCTTGAAGCCTCATTTTGGGCAGAAGGCTTCCCAAGGAATCCTTTGAGCTCAAACCAAAGGGAGTTACCCGATTTTAAGGTAATGTCTTCTTTTGAGTCCTTTTGTTTTATTTTGCTTCTTCAACCCCCTAAACTCTTTTTATTATTTTCTTTTGTAACAACTCCAGTATATTCAATATACTAGGATGTTGTTATAAAATAATTCGAGCTACACTTACACACACCTATATCTAATGGTTAAAGAACATACTATTTCCGTGGATGGCGAATTTATGCCTCCCAAAACGATGATTGTTCAAAATTCTTTTAACACCTTCAAAGGTGGCCATTAATATGAAAGTATATTTAGATATGATATATAATATGTTTATGTTTTCCTTAAGCTTCTGTATTTTTAATTTTGGTCATACCTTTATGGTTTCCATTATGGGTAAACGCGATATATTCATTTAAGGAAGTGCAGACTACCGCCCCCTCAAAGTGATTTGATTCGTTAATGCCATATGTGGGACGTGTAAAGGATAGATTTAAAGTTATTATATATGATGTTATACTGGAATTATAATATACATCTATATAATTATTATTTCTTTCCATTAAAGTATGAGATAGAAATGAAAGTAGCGTTCATGCGTACGTACGGCTTACCGTCTCCATGAACGGTGCATTTCATTTCTTATCCCCCAATGTAATGTACTATTATAAGTACATATAAATAATGGATATATATGATGAATGATACATATAAATGATGAATATAATTCTGGAATTAAGAAATACATACCTCTAATTTTGTTTTAATTCCATTAATATGACAAAAAATGAAAGTAGCGTTCATGCGTACGTACAGCTTACCGTCTCCATGAATGGTGAATTTCATTTCTTACCTCTAAATGATTATGTAATATTATAAATACATGTATATGCTGGATATATATGATATATATGATATCCAAATCAGGAATTTCATTCTGGATATAAAGAACCTTTGACCACATGAACAACATGTAATTGTAAGAAGTCCACTTTCGACTTAAGAACCAAATATCAAAAAAACAAAAATTATTAAATTAAATGGTTACATAATATTTAAAACATGGAAATAAGTGATATAAAAGGAATAATGAACTTGAAAAAGGTTCTTAAGAAAATAGAAATTAACTCAAGTTTATTATTCAGGACGTTAAAGAACGATCGAGTCAAGTCGGACCCGAGGTAAGGGACGTCGTCTCAATCTACTTTCATTGAGGTATATTTTGTCTTATATACTACTTTCTTTTATACGGTGTATAATACCCTTTGACTTTTACTTTCATACAAAAGGAATCTTTTTCTATGAAGCGTTTTACTAAAGGACAAAAAGGAATGTTTTTTTAACGTACTCGGTGACACCGACCTTTTCCGCCGCCGCGAGTATTATTTGGTCTTTGGCTTCCTCAACAAGCCGTAATGTTTTTAAAATAAAATAAATACCATATACTCTATTATGTATTTTGGTATTGAAAATGGTTTTGATAAATGATTCTATTATGTCAATATATTTAAATGATATATTGTGATTGGAATTTGGAAATGTTATCATTCCATTATATTGGATTTATGTTCTATGATTTTATATTGGTACTTGGACATTTGACGGGTGGTTACATGATAGAAAATATGATGGGTTGTGTCATGAATACCAGGATGGGTGGTTATGTTATAACCTCCAATGCATTGGGTATGGAAGTCGGATGTATGGCTATTCCATTAAGTATGTATGGAAGTTGGCTGTATTGCTATTCCATTAAGTGCTATGTGTGGAAGTTGACCGTATGGTTATTCCACTTAAGTATGTTTATGTCCCAAGTTACCATTATATGTTATGTGTTCTTTATTTGGGTTTTATGGTAATCCTTTGGTTACATAAGGGTAGGTAATGATATTTAATTCAGTGAAGTGTCTTTACTTCTTCGTGAAGGTGAAGGTATTACTTTGATAAAGTATACATGGTTTACGTGATTTTTGAAAAACTAACAGTTTTTATTCTTTGTGTATCCCTTACTGAGCTTTTTATGCTCACCCCAAGTTTTTTTGAAATGTTTTTCACAGGACTTAATGTGGAATAGAGTCAAGGACAGGATCAAGGGAAAGTCATGCTATATAAAATATTGAACTATTCATGTCTCTTTTTAAGAGTTTTTTTATTTTATGGAAACATAGTAGAAGTGTCTACTTTGTAATCTTTTGAGATTTAATAGTTATGTCCTAATTCCCTAAAACTCTAAACCTGAAAAGATACTCAATTTGAATTATTCATTTAATTCAATATTAAGTAAGGTTTAAGGCTGGGGCCTTATAGTTGGTATCAAAGGTCGGTTTAGAAAACTTTAGGAGTTAGAAAAGTGTAAAATTATAAGTTAATTTATGGTATGGTTGAAATGATATAGCATTTAAATATTACCATGTTGCTTCGCCTAAGATATTTCTTTTTTCAGAATGGTTTTCCACAGAGGAAACAAAGTAGCTATGTTGGGACGACATCAGGAGGAAGACAACCTTCCAAATCAGCAACCTGAGATGGTTGGAATTGGAATTGAACAGTTCGTTGCAGTGATGGCAGAGTTGACTCAGGCTATAACTGGTGGTGGTATCCATGCACGAGATCATCTAGATCAACCGCAGAGGAACATGTTAGTGGTGGAACATTTAATGAGGCAACATCCCCCACCATTCAGAGGATCATCTGACCCTTTGAAAGATGAAGGGTGGATTAATGCACTGGAGAATATTTTTGATGTCATGGGGTGTTCAGAACATCAAAAGGTTAGTCTTGTTGTTTACCATTTTGAAGGTGAAGCTGATCAGTGGTGGTCGATGGTGAAAAATATCAGGGATAATGATGAGATTGAGGATCTTCACTGGGACGAATTCAAAGGTATGTTTCTTGAGAAATATTTTCCTAAGGTGGTTCGTCTTAGGATGGAAAAACAGTTCCTAAAATTGAGGCAGGAGGATGATTCAGTGGCTGCTTATGAAGAAAAGTTCACTCGATTGGCAAGGTATGCTCCAAACATCATACGAGATCTTGATAGTAAAATAAACCGTTTTTACTCAGGGTTAAAGCCAAAGTATCTATGGGCTTTAGCCTATCGTGAGTTCAAAAGTTATGAAAAACTTTTTTGATGTGCGGAGAAGGTGGAAATGGAGTTTGCCGATGATCAGGTGTTCTATGACAAACAACAGAATAAAGGGTCTAGTTGGCAGGCACAGGGGAAGAATTCATCAAAGAAGCAAGGAGGTAAGAAAACCAAATATCCATCATGTGAGAAGTGTGGTAAAATTCATCCAGGAGAATGTTTATCCATATCTGGTAAGTGCTTTCAGTGTGGTAAGTCTGGTCATATTGCTCGTAACTGTAAGGAAAATGATCAAGCAGGCAATGAAAAGCTAGTGGTAATATGTTTTACGTGTAATGAAATGGGTCATTATGAAAACGAGTGTCCAACGAAGAACTCAACTGGGGGAATGCAGCCAGACTACAAGCAGAACGTGGTGGTGAAATCCTTTGCAACAAATTCAGCAGATGTTGGGCCATTGAATGAAGTAGTATCAGGTACACTGTTTGTTTGTTCAGATTATGCCAATGTGTTGTTTGATTCAGGGTCTACACATTCTTTCATTTCTGAGAAGTTTTCTAGTAAATTGGAAATTCCATCTCAAGATATGAGTCCTGAACTTATGGTAAAAACACCCGGAGGGAACGTTGAGACAAAAAGGAATTATAAGAACCTTCCTATCCTTGTCTGTGGAAAGAATCTACCAGTAAACCTTATTGTTTTGCCTCTAGTAGAGTTTGATGTTATTTTGGGCATGGATTGGCTTTCTGTTTATCTTTCTAAGATTGACTGTAGAGCTAAAATGGTTTCTTTTCAGAAAGATTTTAATTTTGTGTAAAAGAATGAACCCTTTATTTTGATAACATATCAAGAAGTTGAGAAACTTGTAAAATATGGAAATGAATGTTACCTTTCACATATTGTTAAAAATAAAGGAACTGTTCAGATTAATGATGTGCCAGTGGTAAATGAGTATCTTGATGCTTTTCCTGATGATTTTCCTGGTGTTATTCATGATCGTGAAGTTTAATTTATTGTTGACTTAGTTCCTGATTCTAAGCTAATTTCAAAACCCCCTTATCGAATGGCTCGAGATGAACAATTATAGTTAAAGAAGCAATTGCAGGAGTTATTAGATAAAGGTTTCATTCGACCTAGAACTTCACCATGGGGTGATCTTGTCTTATTTGTTAAAAAGAAAGATGGCTCAATGAGACTTTTCATTGATTATAGAACCTTGAATAATATTACTGTTAAGAACATGTATCCTTTTCCTCATATTTATGATTTGTTTGATCAGCTATAGGGAGCTCAGTATTTTTCAAAGATTGACTTGAGGTCGGGGGTACCATCAGTTGAAAGTAAAAGAAGTAGATGTTCTGAAGAATGCGTTCCGTACTAGATATGGCCATTATGAATTTGTAGTTATGCCTTTTGGGTTAACCAATACACCTGTTGTATTCATGGACCTTATTAATAGAATTTTCCATGAGTTCTTGGATAAGTTTGTGGTTGTTTTCATTGATGATATTTTGGTGTTTTCTAAAAGTAAGGAGGAGCATGAATGTCATTTAAGGGTTATCTTGCAAACATTAAAAGAAAGGAAACTATATGGAAAATTCAGCAAGTGTGAGTTTTGGTTACAACAAATTTCTTTCCTGGGTCACATTGTTTCAAAAGATGGCATAACTGTTGATCCTGCTAAAACAAAAGTTGTTGTAGAATGGACAGGACCTACAAATGTAACCGAAATCCATAGTTTTCTTGGTTTTCCAGGTTACTACCGAAGGTTTGTTGAAACTTTTTCACGGTTATCTAGTCCAATGACTAAGCTAAATCGTAAGGGTGTTATGTTCATCTGGACAAAAGAATGTGATGATTGTCTACAGGAGTTGAAGAGAAGATTGGTGAATGCTCCAGTTTTGGCACTTCCTTCCAGGAATGGTGAGTTTGTTATATAAAGTGATGCTTCGTTGAAGGGACATGGTTGTGTCCTTATGCAGAATGATCAGGTAATTGCTTATGCTTCACGTCAGTTGAAAACTCATGAGGTAAATTACCCTACACATGATTTGGAATTAGCTGCTGTTGTTTTTTCTTTAAAAATTTGGAGTCATCATTTGTATGGAGTAAAGTGTGAAATATATACTGATCACAAAAGTTTAAAGTATATATTAACTCAGAAAGAATAGAACATGAGACAGAGGAGATGGCTAGAATTAATCAAGGATTATGATTGTACAATTCATTACCATCTGGGAAAAGCATATAATGTGGCTAATTCTTTGAGTCGAAAAAGTAACGCTTCATTAACCATGCTACATTTGGAATGAGATCCTTTGGTATTTGATTTGATGAACTTTGGCATAGAAGTTGTTGGTGTTGGAAGTTCTTCGGTTTTGTTTCAGGTATCAGTGAGATCATCCCTATCAAACAGAATCAAGAAAGCACAGAAGGAAGACAGTGAGTTGCAGAAAAAGGTAGAGCTGGTTCAGAAATGTAAGTTGCATGAATTCAACATTGATAGTGATTGTGTTTTGAGGTTTGGGAAGAGATTATGTGTGACATGTGATTCACAGTTGCAGAATGAGTTGTTATGTGAGGCTCATAGTTCCCCGTTTTCAGTTCATCCTGGATGTACTAAGATGTACAAAGATCTGCGTGAGTATTACTGGTGGGATGGAATGAAAAGGGATATTGCTGATTTTACTGTGAAGTGCTTGACTTGTCAGCAGGTTAAAGCAGAGTGGCAGTTACCGAAAGGGATGCTTCAGCCTCTACCAGTGCCAGAGTGGAAATGGGAGAATATATCCATGGACTTTGTTGTTGGATTACCGAAGTCATCTTGAGGTAATAATGCAATCTGGGTTATTGTTGATCGCTTGACTAAATCTACTCATTTCCTTCCTATACGAGATAATTTTTACCTAGATCAACTTTCCCGTTTGTATCTTAAGGAGATAGTAATGTAACATGGATTTCCTCTCTCCATTGTATCTGACCGTGATCCTAGGTTTACTTCTAACTTTTGGAAAGGGCTTCAGAAGCCGTTGGGTACTGAATTAAATTTTAGTACAGCTTTTCATCCTCAATCAGATGGGCAGTCAGAACTAACAATTCAGACCTTGGAGGATATTCTATAAGCTTGTTCGATGGATTATCAGGGAAGTTGGGACCAAAATCTTTCTTTGGTTGAGTTTTCATATAATAACAGTTTTCATTCCAGCACACAGATGGAACGATTTGAGGCATTATATGGGAAGCGGTGTCGAACTCCATCATTTTGGGATGAAGTGGGTGAAAGGAATCTGATGGGACCCGAATTGATTGACGAGATAGCAGAAAAGGTTCAATTGATTCAGAAACACATGAGAACAGATAAGAGTAGGCAGAAGAGTTATGCAGATAACTGGAGGAAGGATCTATTTTTTGAGGTAGGTGATCATGTTTTTCTCAAGGTTTTTCCATGGAAAAGTTTGATGTGATTTGGTAAGAAAGGAAAGCTGAGACCAAGGTTCATTTGACCATATGAAATTCTGGAGAGAGTTGGATCAGTTGCATACAGAGTGGAATTACCTCCGAGTTTATCTCATGTACATAATGTTTTTCATGTTTCGATGTTGAGGAAGTATATGCCAGATTCATCTCATGTTTTGAGCCCAGAGGTAGTTCAGTTGGAAGAGAATCTCTCTTATGAAGAACAACTAGTCCAGATTCTTGACTGAAGAGAGAAAGTGTTGCGACATAAGGTAATCCACCAGGTAAAGGTTTTGTTGAAAAACCATATGGTTGAAGAGGCAACGTGGGAATCTGAAAATGCTATGAGGGATAAATACACCCACTTATTTTGATAAGTGAATAAAATTGCGAGGACACAATTCCTAAAAGGGGGAAAGGATGTAACATCCCAGGTAAATAATGAATAAAACATTTTCATATTTATTAATATTTACGAATTAAATATTAATTTTACTTTAAAGGGGTTGCTATGTTCGATTGCGTACTCGATACGCAATGATGAGTTTCTTTGAAAACTTACGTTGCACACTAGTAATATAATAATATTATTTTAAATGGTAGTTAACATGTAGCCATTTTATTGGCGGGAATGGATAGAAATAACTAAAATATGATTATATATGTTTTTTTAAATGTTTTTACATTTATCCAATAAAAGATAAAGGCTTAAAATATGGAAAGAATTCAATTTTAGGCATTTATACCCTAATTTTCACTAAAGCTTCACTTATCACCTTTTGATGGCGAACCATCATTAAATATAGTTTTGATAAATCTTATAAATTCTATTTGACCAAATATAACTCTTATATAGAATAGGGATATCAAAATTTACTTTGTGCAAATTTTTGGTATTTTTCCGATAAAGTTCATTTTTTAATGAATAGTGTAAAATGTTGTATTTTAATTCAAAACCTCTTTTTAATCTAATTTATTAATATGATTAGATTATAATTTGAATTGGTTTTAAAGTGAAATTAGATATTATTTTTACCATTAAATCCAATAGTGGTCATTGGAATTAATTTCACTTTAAAATTGGACTTAAACTAGTGACAATCTTTTGATACTTATTGTTTCATAAAAACACGCTATTTTTCATGACAGCGGGAATTAATTATTAAATTAATGAATGTGACTTATATTTATTGAATTTTGTAAAATAGACTTCATTTTTTAATTCGGAATATCAAATATATCTTAGGGTGAATTTTTGGTATTTTTCTGAAAAACATCAATTTTTGATGAATAGTGAAACCACTAAGTGGTACTTAAAAAAACTGATTTTTTTTAAATGAAAATTTACCACTTCTTTGTTTTTAATATCAAAAATCCAACATACATGGTTTCCATTAAGAAGTAAAATGTGGATCAATGAGATTAAAATAATTTTTTGGTGAATAGTAACTCTTAAGTTTTTAATCGCGATTAGAGGTAATTAGTGTAGTTTAAGGTAAGAATAATGTTTTAATAAACTGAAATGACCTAGACACATGTCCTACCCTCATTGGATGTGTCATGGCCGACCAATAAAATCCATGGGTCAACTTGGGGACCCCATGGAGCCACTTTGGTTGGAAAATGTCATAAATACCTTTTATTTAATGTTAAAGTATAAAGATGACACAAACATGAAATGTTTTACTAAAACAATTTTTACATGGGGTTATACAAGTCATAATTTTGACTATAAATAGTAATTCGAAAGCTAAAAATATTTCCTACATCATAGTAATTTTTTTATAATTTTTAGAAATTAAATAAATTAAATTATTTATGACATCATGATTATGCAGCGATGACCTTATTATTTAACAATTTAAATAAAATGGAAAGATAATGTAAACTCTAAGACCGAAACATGTCCAAAACCTATTGGATGAGTGTATTTCGAACCCTAATCACTTTATCCATGAAATACATCAAGTTGGGACCTTTAAAATCCGAGAATCTTTTGAAAATAATGTATCATTTTGTAACTTTACAAGAGTGACCCTCCTCTCCTCTTATAAAATGCCCCCACCTCTACCACCTTACCCACACTCCCAAAGCTTTTGGCTCGGCCAACCTCTGCCCATTTTGTCCCTACACTTCCCTCTCTTACTCCTTGAAGCCTCACTTTGGGCAGAAGTCTCTCCAAGGAAGCCTTTGAGCTCAAACCAAATGGAGTTACCCGATATTAAGGTAATGTCTTCTTTTGAGTCCTTTTGTTTTATTTTGCTTCTCCAACCCCCTAAACTCTTTTTATTATTTTTTTTTGTAACGAATACAGTATCCTAAATATAATAGGATGTTGTTATAATAAGGATTCGAGCTACACTTACACACACCTACATCTAATGGTTAAAGATCATACTGTTTCTGTGGATGGCGAATTTCTGCCTCCCAAAATGATGATTGTTCAACATTCTTTTAACACCTTCAAAGGTGGACATTAAGATGACAGTATATTTATATATGATATATAATATGTTTATGTTTTCCTTAATCTTCTTTATTTTTTATTTTGGGCATACCTTTATGGTTTCCATTATGGGTAAACGCGATATCTTCATTTAAGGAAGTGCGGACTACCGCCCCCTCAAAGTGATTTGATTCGTTAATGCCATATGTGGGACATATAAAGGATGGATTTAAAGTTATTATATATGATGTTATGCTGGAATTATATTATACCTCTATATCATTATTATTTCTTTCCATTAAAGTATGAGATAGAAATGAATGTAGCGTTCATGCGTACGTACGACTTACCGTCTCCATGAACGGTGCATTTCATTTCTTATCCCCAAATGTAATGTACTATTATAAGTACATGTATATAATGGATATATATGATGAATGATACATCTAAATGATGAATATAATTCTGGAATTAAAATATACATACCTCTCATTTAGTTTTAATTCCATTAATATGACAAATAAATGAATGTAGCGTTCATGTGTACGTACGGCTTACCGTCTCAATGAACGGTGCATTTCATTTCTTACCTCTAAATGATTATGTACTATTATAAATACATGTATATGCTGGATATATATGATATATATGATATCCAAATCAGGAATGTCATTCTGGATATAAAGAACCTTCGACCACACGAAATACATGTAATTGTAAGAAGTCCACTTTCGACTTAAGAACCAAATATCGACAAAACAAACATTATTAACTTAAATGGTTACATCATGTTTATAACATGGAAATAAGTGATATAAAAGGAATAATGAACTTGAAAAAGCTTCTTATGAAAATATATATTAACTCAAGTTTATTATTCAGGGCGTTAAATAACGATCGAGTCAAGTCGGACCCGAGGTAAGGGACTTCGTCTCAATCTCCTTTCATTGAGGCATATTTTGTTTTATACACAACTTTCATTTATATGGTGTATAAACCCCTTTTAATTTTAATTTTATACAAAAGGAATCTTTTTCTACGAAGAGTTTTACTATACAACAAAAAGGAATGTTTTTTTAACGTACACGGTGACAACGACCTTTTCCGCCGCCGTGAGTATTATTTGGTCTTTGGCTTCCTCAACAAGCTGTAATGGCTTTAAAATAAAATAAATACCATATACGCTTTTATATATTTTGGTATTGAAAGTGTTTTTGATAAAGGATTCTATTATGTCAATATATTTAAATGATATATTGTGATTGAAATGTGGAAATGTTATCATTCCTTTATATTGGATTTATGTTTTAGGATTTTATATTTGTACTTGGACATTTGACGGGTGGATACTTGATAAACCATATGAAGGGTGGTGCCGTGAATACCAGGATAGGTGGTTACATTATTACCTCCAAATCATTGGGTAAGGAATTCGGCCGTATGGCTATTCCATTAAGTATATATGGAAGTTGGCCGTATGGCTATTCCATTAAGTGATATGTGTGGAAGTCGATCGTATTGTTATTCCACTTAAGTATGTTTATGTCCCAATTTACCTTTATATGTTATGTGTTCTTTATATGGGTTTTATGGTAATCCTTTGGTTACAAAAGGGTAAGTAATGATATTTTATTCAGTGAAGAGTTTTTACTGGTTCATGAAGGTGAAGGTATTACTTTGATAATGTATACATGGTTTACGTGATGTTTGAAAAACTAACAGTTTTCATACTTTGTGTATCCCTTACTGAGCTTTTTATGCTCACCCAAAGTTTTTTTGAAATGTTATTCACAGGACTTAATGTGGAATAGGGTCAAGGACGGGATCAAGGGAAAGTCATGCTATATAAAACATGGAACTTGACAAGTCTCTTTTTAAGAGTTTTTTTTATTTTATGGAAACATAGTAGAAGTGTTTACTTTGTAATCTTTTGAGATGTAATAGTTATGTCCTAATTCTCTAAAACTCTAATCCTGAAATGATCCTCAATGTGAATTCCTCATTTAATTCAATATTAAGAAAGGTTTAAGGTCGGGGCCTTATAATTATAACATGTTTTCACATGCATATATATACATTAATTTCTAATACCCTTACATGAAATTATTCATGTGTCCATATGATTAACTTATACCCCATTCCCACATTAGAAAAATCATTTTTTATAGACCTATCATTACTGAGTCCATAATTTTGGATCGCACCTAATTAGGGTGAATGTGATTGTTTTCACATAAACATCACACCCTACACTCCTTATGTGCACACATATACCTCACGCCTCCCATTTTAGGGAAAAATTTAAAATAGGGGGATAGGAAGGAAAAGGGGATGGAGAAAGAGGCAATCTCTACATCAAATGTACTTATCCCCTACATTTTTCCATTTTTATGACTCATAAGGTAAATCAATAATTTGAAATAAATTATTAAGTCATGGTAAAAATTTTCATATGATGGTTTTTATATGAAACCAATTTGAAATATGACTTCTCATAAAATAATAGGTTGACGGACCCTAGGTCATATGGAAAATATCAAACCATGGTGTTGTGTGCATATATCAACCAAGATCTATCCAACAATAGATAAAATTACCACATTCCATCCATTTATGCTGAAAAATCCCCCATTCCATCCAACTAGTGAGAAACATTTCATAGATCATATACCTAGTTCTCAATTCTCCATGTACTTATACCTGTCTATAAATTCACTAAATTATTATACATGGTTGTTAATTATCCCAATCACCATAAAAGGTAAACACTTCACTCATGTCCAATATCATAGGTTCATATGTACAATGCCACTTAATTCCCTCCCAATATAATTAAACTAGTCATAAAATTTAGTTCGAACCTCTTCAATCATGATTCCTCTGATAGTAGGAATCAATCCTTCAATGATGCAATTTTCCTTGTTTTCCTCCCTAACTAACAGGTCCCTTAGTTTGAAAGAAATCATGTTCCCCATTTGTAATGGGGATCCATATTATTACATGATTGATGAAACATCCCATGTCTCTTTGTGATCATTTTGGATGCCCTAACACCAAGTTAACCACTCTCATCAACACAAATATGCATATATCTTCACGTATGGGCCTCTAATATAGTGTAATACCAAAAAAATACC
The DNA here is from genome assembly GCA_963277665.1 of Viscum album. Classification (NCBI taxonomy): domain Eukaryota; kingdom Viridiplantae; phylum Streptophyta; class Magnoliopsida; order Santalales; family Viscaceae; genus Viscum; species Viscum album. Next base: position 1,373,794,105 of record OY728128.1, read on the forward strand.
ATACGATATGTTCTTTAATAGGTTGAATGATAATTGTCCAAATGTTCTGTATAATCCCCAAATCATCCTCTCAGGGAAATATTCTTTATAAACCCAATATTTTTCTATCATTTATTTATCAATATAAAAGTTGTCAATATTTATGTGTAATCTTCATACAAGGTGTAATATGAAAAATTACCTCTCATGATTTAGAATCTAAAAAAGTATTATGAAATTGGATGTACTACTTAAAACCCAGAGTTAAAATTCTCTAGTAATTATTTAGACACTCATATTGTAATTATATGGTGATTGGTTAGGCATCCCATTCAGAATCCTCTAACTATAGGTTAGACACCATTTTTACAATATTGTTAAACATGTATAATTCACCAATGGAAATATCTCTATGTGACCATTGATTATTTTGTGACACATTTTATTTTATCTCCCTCCAAAAATAGATTGGACCAAATAGTATTCTTGTGTACAGTTCATTAATACATTTACAATTTTTTTTGGAAAAGATTGATTATCCTTGAAACTATCTTCATTTGTTAAATTTTCAAGTTATTCGTGGTCTTTAAATAACTAGTCACTTTTTATATACATCATTTTTAATTACCCAAAATTTACTCCCTTTCACCCATTAAAAATATATTGTATTTGGTTCCATGAAATCACTCACATAATGTATATTTTTTCTTCAATATTCTTCTTAGTATTTAAAATATACTACATCACCAATAAACACTATTTATATCAACAAATTATTATAATGATTAATATTGCACAGTTATTCCTTGATATTATTTTAGGTTTAATATAACATAAATCATGGATGGTAATTCTTCTTCTTCAAAAGTCATCAAATCTCATATTTGATCTATTATATTTCATTTTAAAACATTCAATAACAAAGAGAATCATCTTAATATATCACATGTTATTTTAACTATCTCAACATATCTTAAAAAATTACATAATTTAATCTAATTTAAACTCCTCATCCACATGTGCATGGAATCATTTCATGAATCATTGTTCATTTCATCCTCATCCATCGATGAGTATCTATGTTTAATTTTAATATCCACAATAATTAGACTTTCAAATTCCCTATTACATTATATTGTAAATACGTATGATTTGTTTAAAAGAAATCATAGATTTTATCTTAGTAATTTATTTAAAAGATATCATTTGAAACTATAAACATGTATCACTGAGCCATCACCTTTCATTATGTGATAAAGATTAAATGATAATATCACTATAATTTCATAGATCAAAGTATATTATCATATCAACACACTCCGTATAAATATTTTCATATGATCTTGAACAATGACTATGGACACAAACTCTCAGGATAAAATTTTAATCATCTATGTTGTGAACCATAAGTTTTTTGACCATGCCTAGCCCTCCATGAATAGTATACAATCAACCATTTCTTGATAAACTATATGGAAATAGACTATATTTATACCTTGACACAAAATCAATACTTTCACATATGTATCCAACACAACTAACTTGATAAATTTATGTTGTAATTTTTCCATCGCACTAAATGTGAAAATATCACTTCTCCTTTTTGTAACTGCAAGATAAATTTTAATAAACCTATACTTCTTAACATTACATTACCATAACTCATGTTATTCAAATGTCACAATTTGGAATCTTCTACAATTTCTTCAGGATATTTAAATAGTAGTTAGATTAATTATACGTGATTTAAATAGTTCTAGTTTATCATTTTTAATGATTTTGTTAATCTGTACATAATGTTACATAGGTAATGGATTTTTCTGAGTACCTTTTTTAAATGTTGGACCACATAGAGAGTTAACTTTTCATGGTTATAGAATTCAACATTTACTTTTACATATAATGTATAAATCATACATTACCTTTACAAAAATTGTTTTTCTCCCCCAAGTGAAATCCTTCCACCTAAAATTATACATCCAATATATAGTAGGTGATTTTAAACTATTCAAAAATAATTAGTAATTAATTACTTTAAATATCTGCATTAAAATGATCAAAAATTTATTTTGATTATATATCCATAATTATCCCCGATGATTAATCAATTCCATATTATTTCTTCTCAAATCCTCAAAACATATTAAAATCCCGCCTAATTAAAATAAAATAAAATTAATCTAATGGAAATATTAATAACACCATTACATTTTTTCAAAAATACACCCTAAATAATATTCCAATATGTGATTTTATTTTTTCCATTGTTATTAACAATCAAGTGAGATGGAACAATTTAAGAGATTTCTCATATCACTTTAATTATTTCAATGCTCTCACAGTCGTTTATTTGTTCAATCATCAAAAATATTCTATATATTATTGATATAAGGATGTTATCACATGGTTTTATTAATAATGTGACTTTAGTTATTCTATAAAAATTTTGAATGGTAATGTTGATATATAGAAAAAAGTGGGAGAAAAGAAATGTTGTCTATGTTCACTATAAACTCACTAAAATGTAATTCATTTATCGGAAATAATTATTGGGATACTAAATAATATATTTTTAATAAAAAATCATATTATTAACACATCTCAAAAAACCACATGAAAATGTTCTAGTGAAAAACATACAGCTACCCCTCTGTCTCAAATTTCCACCAATAAAAAATATATCTATAAAATATACTAGACACAATAAAGAATTAGTATTTTGAATGTGTTTAGGATTTAATTTTTTTTCTTGATTTCAAGGTGATATATTAAAAATCATGATTTCAGGGAATACATGATTTTAGAATCCTTATCAATAATTTCTATTCACCCACAAACTGAATGTATTGACATCAGTTCCTAATGTTGAGAGACTATATATAAATTTTTTTTCTATGTTTTCATAGTATTGACAGCCTCATGCATCACCTTCTATACCATGAATATTAACAAAAGTAAAAAAAAATAATATTGATTGAGGTAACTATTTTAATAATCATATATAACCCTCATAGTGAGAGTTTCCTTTAAATATAGACCTCTATTTTCATCAAACCACATATTTTGTGGGAACAAAAATGTTAGATGCTTTTATTTTCTTACTCAACAAATCTTCTTGATCGGGGAAAATTTACATTCAATTATTTTATCAATTTCCATATAACATACATCTCTTACACCAATTGTAGATTTGTTTTTCAAAAAATATGGATGAATTCATATGTATCATGACCGTGTAATCTAGATCCACTTTCGTTCCATTGGCCTCATGATTAGATTATGATTTCCTCATTTGATTAGCATTTGCCAGTTGGCTAGGAAAATTAATCAAGAACTCTTTATTTTATTTATCTTCTCCTATTGGAATCTCAATTGAATCATGATTGAATCCTGAGTATATAATTTTTATTCCTTTTTTCTCATAATTTTGTTAACTTTTTTCCCTTGGGGACTCTTTACATGTAATCTAAACATACACTCCTCATCATTATAACCTTTTTTTTCAAATTTTATTTACAAACATTCAAAATTATCAAATCATTTTTTAGAGGATGGATTTATAGTCTTATAAGTCATTAATTTTTTCTTTGACTTTATATTCATATTATATCAACTATGATAAACCTTGTCTCAAAAATCGTTCTAATAAATTACATGTTAAATTAATAATAATATTGTTTTTGTCCAACCGTAGAACAAATCTAGAAAAATCCTCTGAACTATGATCTTCCATTATGAGTAGGAATCTATAAAACATATTTTACTTACTATCTTACATAAAGTTAATAATTATTTTTAAATTTTATATTTTTATTACTTACTTTCGTTCTTTGATGGGATATAATTCCTCACAACATCCTTTTTTGTACAAAAATGATTTTTTTTTCAGATTTCCATTAATACTTATAGCCATTTTATCATGATATTAATATGTAACATATTATACCAAACAATTTTAAACAATGATCTCAACAACTATTGATGATTAACCATTAACCAATATATATTTACGTATTACTTATCGTTCCATGTCTGAATCATAAATAACTTTAACACATACAGATTATGTCTTAAACATCACTTGTGTAAAATATTCTTTATGAGCAAAAACTGTAATATCTTATTCATATATCATTAATTTATTTATTATGATGTCATAAATATAGTTTGTTTTATTTATGATTATATCCTACTTTTATATAGCAGCCATATTTTTCTCATTTACTATTATTTTTTAATTTTCTTACCTATGATTTGTAATAATTTCAATACAAGATTTTTACTCATCCTTTAATTTAAATTCCATCATTATCATTTCATCATAAATATCATCAATACCAGACGAATAAAATCCCATTTCATCCCTATCATGTAAATTAACTTCATAATATAAAGAAATACTTGATTAATCATTTTTATCCGGATTAATCATCAAATTACTTTTCTAGCTGCTGTTATATTTTTTCTCCTTCTTATCCATTCTCCATTTCAAAGGTTTCTAGTCTTCATCATAAGAATATGATTCATTAAACATATTATTTGATCAACCATGTGAAAATTTTCAATAGATATAAATATTACAATAATTTAGTGATTATTTTATTTTTCTAGTTCATATTACTTTTCAGAATACTTTTAATGGAATTGAAATTTTTTTTAATAAATTCATCTTCACGTTACTGTTCATAAAAACCAAATAATTCAAAAAAATATTATTATTTTATAATTACTATTCTCATAGACATCAAATAAGTTTCATCTTTATCATTATTCTTGATGTATGAATAATTCCACATATTATAAGTGATGATTTTGTTGTGTAACTCCTTTAATGTCAACAATTTTTTTTCTCTATGACTGATAATATTAAATTATTCTAATCTAGATAATTCCCCAACAATTTCTTAACTATTACATAGTCTTATATATTCTCATTAAAACATTCATTATTTTTTATAATAATATTTACACTGAAAAATTTGTCTTCAATGGGGTCATCATCCTCTAAACTTGTGTCTTCAAATTAGATCCTTTAGAGTCCTATCTTGGCCCTACTATCGTGGATATTTCCTTTACATCCAATTTTATAATTTTACAATATATTATTTATAGATTAACATCCCATGAAATTTTTATATACATTTTATTATGGATATATTTGTTTTTAATTATGATACTTTCCATCTTACAGTATATTAATGTTATTAGCTTGATTCAAGGAAGCTCCATTATAAATGTGTGTAAAACCATTATTATGAAATTTCTCACATAATTACCATGTGATATATAATAGGGTAGTATCATAATCCATTAAATTTTATAATTATTACCATTAATTATAGGGAAAACATGATTGTTGACTAACTTATCATTCTCTATAACAAATAATAATTCATTGATCATTATTGGGGTGATTTTCTCTGATATTCATCGAAGCTCCCATGTCCGGATTATCAACTGTGTATGGTGTGAAACAGTAATATTTTTTATAAATTTTTTCTATTTTAAATTAATAATCATGAACTTGTTAGAGTTCTCAATTTGGTCAATATAATTTTAGTTCCCAACATCTTGAATAATAATATAAAAAGAGAGATCACAAAAAAATATTTATAAGTTTTGGCCTAAAATAACACTCCATATTATGATAACCAAATACCCTAATTTGTGTTATACATTATTTAAATAGGTGGTTATAACTTGTTAGAAACCCCAATTACAGTCATCCATTATGCTTTTATACACCATAATTATAATTCATCAATGGCATGTTTGACACCCCAATCACAATCCTCTAATAACAAGATAAAGACCCAAATAATAAGCTTCTTATTAAACCTTTATCCTCTTGTATGAATATTGACTTATACTTATAGATTATTCTATAACACATATGAATTTTTCACCCTATATAAATTGACAGGATATGTTCATGTACACTTTATTAATATATTTAATAGGTTATTGGAAGAGATCCATTGACCTCAAAACTCTAGTAAAAAATTTAACAATCATGCTATACTAATTATTTTAATTCATATGAACTATAGATATCATTTTTTATAATTACCTAGATTAATTCCTCTATTCAAAATAATGTAGTTCAAGATCTATGAAATATCTCACACAATTTTTGTGTGTTCTTAATATTCTCTCCAGTTTCAAATATATTATTCATCACCTGAAAATTGTTTTTATATTCACATAATGTTGTCATTGAAGTTATCTCTCAATTTTTTCGTTGATATTATTTTATGTGAAATTTACTGTAAATATTAGTAGTTTCATTATCTTCTTATTACTAAATTTAAATAAATTGGTGGATTTGTTATATGTCATTTAAATCCTAAAATCAATCACCTACGGACTCCAATAAATAACTCATGTGGTATTGGAATTATAAAAACATCATTATCTACACAAAGTACAATGTATTTGAACTCATTTATATTTTAAACCCATGTGTTTGTGATATATTTTAATGAATCATGGATCTTTCCATATGCATCATTCCCTAAATTTGTATATTGAATTTGAATCTCAAAAATAATTATCATTTTCACTTTACATTAATTTCATGTTATAAATGCCAATAATCACATGCAAAAAATTCATGGCCCTAATATTAGTAATAAATTAGACTTCATTATCCTAAATCTATATCCATGTATCATGCACCCATCCCCTTTAACAATGACTCATTGGATACGTTAGTATCTCACAATAACTTGTCATATTAAAGTATATAATCCAAATAGAAAACATCATATAAAAATATTCCTAATTAATTCATACACCATAAGGTAAATTGACTTGATTGTAAACCATTTTATTTAAATTTAGAATCATGTTCATTTGAAAAACTATGCCTAAACTAATATGAGGAGTAAAAAATAAATATTAACTTGATTGAACATATGGTAGTAGATATTCCCTCTTTATTCCAATAGCCACAATCATTACCATTACAAAAAATTAATACTAAATCCCTATCAATATGAAGGTTATGTGTACTTTACCTATTATTTTTATGTATAAGATAAATTTTTAAAACCTTTTACTTCTTTGATTTACATAACCATTAACATTTCTAGTCAATGGATAAGTTTCAAAATTTTTTTATTTTCTCATGACCTTTTTATTCAAGTTGGAATTCTACTAATAACATTTCAAAGTGTTTTTTAATTTATTTAGATTATATAAATACATATTTACCTTTAAATAGGTATTGGATTATGTCATGTACTATTATGAAGCACTAGACTAAATATGGGGTTACACTATCCATGTAATATAATTCAACATTTAAATTTTGGAAGCCTATATAAATATTCCACTCCCTTCACATAACTACTCAATATCCTTCTAATAAAATTAAGATATCTCAAAAAAACTATTATCCTACTTCCATCACATAGTAGATTTTGTTCTTTCATCCCCCAAAAATTATTCATTAATTCCATTGAATATCAAAATTACAAATATTACTATTTTTATGATGAATCAAAACAAATAATTTATGTTTCATCATATAATAGTTATTTATTTTCATTTATTCAACATAAATTGATATCCTACATCACTATCAAGAAAACAATTATCCAGATGGTAAAATATAAAATCCCTAGGAAAACACGTTCACCCCACATGATATTAAACTACATATAAATGGAATAGGGTGGAATATATAAAAATTAATTTCAAGAAGTCCTAGATGTGTAACATTAAAATTCCCTTAAATTGGTTTTAGAAACATGGCCATAAAAGAAACCTCAATTGTTCATGGTTACATAACCTTAAATGAATCCAAATTGGTTCATGTCACATTATAACAGATCGTGTGAAAAATTCCATTAAGATACAATAAAAAACATGGATTTTGATTTCAATAATAGCTGTTGAACCACTTACACTTAAATATATGATCACTGACACAGTGTAGAATTATTGATTCCTATTTTTTTATTTATCTTTAAAAATAACTCAAACGACCTATTTATTTGTAGTGATGATTTATAAAACATATGCAAGAACACCCCAACATAATGGAACAAAACATATTAAGAGGGTTTCACTATCTACATGAGAATGGTAATCCATGGTGTGAAATGAAATCCCCTAAGATCACACTGTGAGTGAGAATAATATTTTAACTATATCAATATCAATAAAACCATGAAACTCGTGTTCTCATCTTTTCTGAATATGATTCATTACAACACACATACATGTTAATCCCACATTATAATGAAAAAAATTTAAAAAATATGAAGATTATTCAGTCATATACACTTCCTCTAAGTCATTATGTGTGTTAAAATCATTAACTTCAACTCTATATTGTCTACATTAAATAAGAAAATAGTATACTTCAATAATACATTGGATCAAGTTCTTATTCAAATTATAGGAACAACACATGGACATAAGTAGTTTGATATACTACTTTTTTATCAATAAAGTATTAAATATATCTTGGACTCATTATCCTTATTTCTCTTTTTTGAACTATTTTAATCTCAATTTTCACCGACCATTATTTTACATAAAATACCACATATTCAAAATCTAATTCACATTAAAATTATAACCTATAACTTAATCATAAATCATGGATCAACTATTTACTATATCTTGACCAATAAAATCATATCGGAAGTTATAATTGGTATATGTAATGACCAAATTATAAATGAATAAAAGATAACATGGTTGATAGAATTCATAATAAGCCCACTTATACGGTTTAACACCTTCTATTATGATATGTGGTTTTTGTTTAGAGGATTTATATTTTTATGTATTCATACATATTGTGTCATAATAGTACTTTTTTGGTATGGTTCTCTAAAATTTTATAGAGCCATAAAAAAAATGATATACCATCCCTTATGACATAGGGTTCTACTATTACATGTTCTTCATCATTTTATCCTAATAGTTTTATGGGATATGAGTTGTGTTGTGTTTTTCCCTCTTATAATTTTCTAGTTAACCAAACAACAAAAAATATTGTAATACTTCGAATACTTAGATGTTAATCTCAATAAAAAAATTACAAGCCTTTTTTATTAAACTTGAAGTAGTAAATAATATTATTTATTTATATAATACAATTTCATACACAACATAGTAGTGATCTATAACAATATAACATGAACATATCAACATTTCATGGTGATGATATACCCCTTCAAAAAAATCCACCATATCATAAATAATGCATAATTTTCCATTCTCCCATCAGACCAAATCAATTTTTGAAACTGCCTCATTCAATAAACTGTAAAAAGTGTTCACAAAAATGAATAATGTTAAAATCAATCCATTTCTATATTAATTGTGAAATCATTAAGAATAACCATTGTGGAATGGTAAATAACATAATAAACATGTAATGAAATCAATAAACTAAGAAGGAAGTACAGAAAAAATATGGAAAGTTAAATAACTGAAAAAAAATTTTAATTTAAATAACTAAATAAGGTATAGTCAAATAGAATGGTAAGAATCTAAAAATACATGGAATTTAATTAATAAACTAGGAATGAAATAAATGAATAGACTTTTTCATAGGGAATATATCTTGGATAATAAATATTTATTTTTAATTAACAAAAATTTATAATGATTAGACATAATGTTTCCCAGTAACATTACACTGTTATTATTAACACATTTTATAAGATTGTTTAAAATATGTTTATAACCCTATCTATTTTTCTTTGAAACAATCTCGTAGGGTTTGTCACCACTTAATTCATCTCATACAACTACTAATTCATCGAGGGGATTACTTTAAGTATTCCCCATCCCATAGGGATTTCATTAACTAGTATAGATCTTATAGGGAAACCAATAATCATTACCAAACACATATAGTTCATGTTTACATCATTCCTTATATATAATGTAAATGTTGTTCCTTGTCAAATATCTGTCTTGGGTAAAGGATGCTAATTTTTCAATATTTCTCCAGTAAATAAAATAAAATACAAAGTAAACACCATATTTTAAAATGATATATAGTTTAGGAAATAAATATATATATGATAAATGATATGGATAATTTTTTAAAATTCAATGATTAATGATCATATGAAATTTAATATTTTATACTAGATAAATGGAATCAATAAAGTAAATATAAATAATATCCTTTTACAAATAAATAAAAAACTATCTACAAGAATAATAAGAATGGATTCAATTAAAAACCTAACATTTGGAGTAAAAATAAATAAAACTCATTGATGAATGAAAATACTATAAAAAATTTATTAAAAATATTTTATAGGAAAATATTTTTCTATTTTGAAAAAAAATAAACCTATTGATTGAAATTAACTTTATAAACAAAATTATTTAAAAAAATCATTTTAATATTTCAAAAGAAAATTTAAATAAGTGATGGTGGTTAAATCCATAAATGTTGTGGAAGGGAAAAAAATTTAGTAGGTAAAAAGGATAGAAACATTCCTTTTTAGAAAGTGATATGAATATTCCATTGAAAACATATTTAAATAAAAAAATTATAAAATATATTTAATAAATAAAATTTCAAATGATAATAAAATTTTGGAAATTTAGTCAAAAAATTGGGGTTTTTAAAGAAAACATGTTCTCGGACTAAATAGTGAAATAAATTCATGTTTTATTTTAAAACATTATAAAACATTTTGTCAACCAACAAATGGGAAATGGTACGATTACTAGAAAAATTGTAGGAATAAAAATAGTATAATAAAATTTAATGGTTTATTAATAAATGGTCTAAAATTTCATCTAATGGATATTCTTGTGCAAACAATCCTAAACAAAATGAGTTGGTGAAGTAAACCCTTGAAAAGACCACAATGTTGAAGTGATAATTAATCAATGAATAGATTATGTGTATCAATTATAAATATACATATAATACGTTTAATTACATATGTAAATTTTCAATTTCATTATGCATGTAATCATAAAATATTAATTCCATTGATGAAGTTATATAACCCAATGAATAAGTTTATGAAATTATGTACCACTATATATGACATTTAACTTAAATTACCAAAGAATAAATCATCCATATTGAAAATCAATATACCATTAATATAAAACAATTCATGGTATAATTTATAAAAATAGGTAGTATATACATCTCACAAAATGATTAAGCGGTGAGAATGGTTTATTCATCACAGTAAGAAAAGTGAGACATGAATCCCTTACCTGTCATTACCATATAGTTAAAAATACATTAACCTGATATTTAATGGTTTAATAAATGTTAAAAAATTATCATAAAATAATAATCATATTTATAATAATTATATTTTATCTTTTTATAATATCTTATTACTCATTCGTTAAAAACCATTCATCATTTTTATCATTTCTGGTGTTAATTGTCATGTTTTCTAATAATGATTTGACTTCTTACATGTTTTTCCAATTAAATAGATCGTGATTTATTCCTATAAATAATGTAATCCTTGAATTAATTATAACTTATATTTTGTATATATGTATTTAAAATAATCCATATACATTTGATATAATGAATGAAATGCACCATTTATGGATACATTTGGCCGTACGTACACATGAACACTGCATCCATTTTCTTATTGAAATAAAAGAATGAAAATTATATTATATATCTATATATATTATTATTTTATCATCATATAAGTGTCATATATATAACATATTTTTATTAAAACCATATTTTAGATTCTCCATGTATAGTTTTAGCGAATCACATCACATCGACAATGCAGTAGTCACCACTTCCACAAATAATGTTATCGTATTTATAGAAAATTGATGGTATAAAGATATGGTTTTAATGAAGATTATGTAGAACTAATACATTATAAATATAGAATATATCATATATAAAAATTTTTTCCATCATTTTTCATATCCATGACAGGTTGTAGAGAAAAAATGAAATACATCATTTCTTGAGGTGGTAGTTCATTGTGTACATAAACGGCAAGATAATATCCCATTAAATAGAAGTGAATTTAATTATACATAGAAAAAATATAATAAAACCACATAAGTATATATAGTATAAATATTTTTTCATTAATTCAGGTAATAATAATATTTTATCGAGAGTATAATAAAATAAAATGATAGTGATCAGTGGAGAATGTTACCACTTTTTCCGCTAACTCATTTTTGATTGCTCCAATAGGATTATATGGATAGATTTTATTCAAAAGGTGATGAATCTAGGATGAGATTAGGGATATTTTTAAATTAATTGATCTTATTTTGGGTTATAAAAAGGTCTTGAGAGGTTTAAATTATTGTGAGGGTCGAGTTCCTTTATATAGTAGAGGTGAAGTGGAATTCATATAAATTTTCAAAAAGTGAATTCCACCTACATGTTTACCATTTAATGAGGATTATAATAATAAACCAAATTTTATAAAATATATTTTAAGGTCTATATATGGAAATAAAATGTATTCTGGACATGTTTCTTGAACATTTTGGCCTTTAAGATTATGGTTTGGTCTTTTATTATACTAATTTTCTTTTGTATTTGTCATTAAATTTAAAGACATTCAAAATTATTATTTGGTTAAAAAATATGTTAACCATATTAGAAATTATAATTTATATAATTACTGATAATGAATCAATTTTTCCAAATTCAAACCAAACAGTTGAAAAATTTTAATATAAATTTATTCTTATAAACAGGACGATAGTGCATGTCCTGAAATAACTTTTTGAAATGTTTGAAATGCTATAATATCTAATTTCATTTTAGAATTTATTTAAATGAGATACAAATGTTTTTTTTGTAAAAATATATATAATTTTACTTTAAAAATAATTTAAAATATAATTTAACCTTATAAATAAAATAGATGAAAAACTAGTTTGAATTAAAATTTAGTATTCTTCATTATTGATAAAAAATAAAACATCACAAAAAATTCCAAAAATACCCCGAAAGATAATTTTTTTATTCATTAAAAAATGAATTTCATTTATTCGTATAAATTTTTTAAAATTCACATAATGTGTATTACAAATTTTTTCCCCAATAAAATAAGGAAAGATGGATTTTTTATGAAAAACAATATTAAAAAACAAACATGATTTATTCTTATCTTAAACCAATCAACTCTATTAAATGAATATCAAAAATATTTATTGAATAATATATATATATATTTAATTAATATCTTTGATTAATAGTAATTAATTTAATTTTGTTTATTAAAATACCTTTGGCGTATAATAATATGTTTTATACATACATTCCTTTTATATTCAATATGTTCTTATATTCATTTCTTATTAATCAGTAACAAATGAATTCAATAATATATATTCATATTTACATTAATCATATTCAAAACTGGTAATTTAATTTCTAGGTGATAAAATGTTATATTAAATAATATTATTTCAATAATGTATTATTTTTTAAACTCTGTCTTGTGTATACCATATGACATTCAAGAGACTAATTGTTCTATATGATGAAAGGTAAAAATAATTGTATTCATTTCACGATAATGAATATATAAAATTTATTTAAAATATTAAATAAACCATAAAATATCATGGGTGTATATTCATTTAAATTGTGGGTGTTTCATGTCATACAAACTATCGAATAAATTGTTTTACTATATAATTTTTAGGCATCACACATGTTTCCATGATAATATTATAGTGGTACTAATTATTTGAATATTGGTTAATAGTAATTCTTAGTATAATTTTTTCATCACATCACACCCTAGATTAAATAACTCAAGTTATGTTTTAAATAAATTTCATTAATTTTTAAGATATATTAGATCACTCCCAACACATGATCCACATTTAGTTTTTCATAAAAAAATCAGTATCACTCGTATGACAACGATGACCTTAATCTATGTGAACTTCTATATAAGATAGTCTATATCAGTATTGTACTATTAATCACATTAGGATGTCTCCTTTCCCTAGATATATTGGTTTTATCATATTTTGGTAAAAGATGGGTTACCTATAAACCTCAACAACATTTCACTTGAGAACTATGTCCCTAAAATGCATGAAACCATCCTTGATATTTCATTACTAGAATTGATCTCTTCATTTACATCAATATTTCAATACCCTTGATATATATAATATATCACACTTTGTTAAATATTGTATGACCTTAGGTTCTAGTTTCAGTTTGGTAAAATCTATTTATCGTTAAAAATCGACACGCATTGTCCAAATTTTGATGACAAAAAACTAACCACGGAGTAGCGATCTCACCCCAAAAAATTTATGATTTAGTATCATGATACCATTACATTATAATATGATACATGTAAATCATGACCAAATGGACGTAATATTTTAATATCTTTTGTAAACAAGATATATACATGATTCTTATTTTATAAATGAATCCAGTAATTACAACATAATTTTTTTTCATGGATAATATCATTATTCCGTGTAGAGAATCTTTTCATATCATTATTAGAAAACTTAAGGGAATCCTTGGGAAAGGAAACATAATAAGGGAAAGATAAAATTAGTAGTAATGGTCAAGTTAAGTGAAATAAATAATAAATTAATAATAATAGACAATATGGAAAGGTAATAATTGACGAAAAATTCTATGTAATAAATAAACTCTAAAAGAAGTTTCTACCAAATATGTAAAGGTATACAACTGAAAGCTGATGAAATGTGATAAAAAACTAGGAAGGATTTGAGTAAATAATATCTAATGGTAAATAACTAAAAAATTTCATTAAATCAGTAAACTGAATTTGATATGAATCCATATATTTTTGAAGTTAAAAAATCCTAGATAATAAATAAATGATTATTAATAATAGAATTTATTAATTATTATATGTCTAATCTGACACACATTAAAACCTATACCGTCATGATAATTCATAGGAAAATTTAAATATGTTGGTATAAACTAATATATTCTTCTTAGAAGAAACCTATAAGGGTTTATTTCCTACTAATATCATCTCATGATAAAACAATGCATCAAGAGTCTTAGATAAAATGTTCCCCAACCCACAGTCCTTACAATATCCCTTACCTAACTTATATGTCTTACATTAACTAGTCCCCAACCTGTATAGTGTATTCCCTATGTATACCTCATATATCAAATAAACAATGTGACATATCATATATCAATAATGAGTAAAGGATACATATTTATCAATATTTTCCCAAATAATCAAATAACTATCAGAGTGAAACTGTATGTCAAAATGAAATATAGTTTAGGCAATAAAAATATCCATGATAAATTTTATGTATAATTAGACAAAATTCAATGTTCATTGATCATATATAATTGAATATTTCAAGGGGACTAAAATGAATTAATGAATTGAATATCAATATTATCCTTGTCTAAATCAATGAAAAACAATCCAATGGATGAGTAAGTATGGAATCAATACAAAATTTCCAATTTAGAGTAAAAATAATTTCTTTTTGTCATTGATTAATAGATATACTATAAAAATATCTTTTATAAAAAATCTTGATGAAAATATCATTTTTATTTTGATTTTTTAATTGATTTTGATTGAAAAAATAATTTGAAGATATCTTATTTAAAAGTAATCATTTTAAAAAAGTAATGGAAATTTAAATGAAATTATAGTGACTAAATAATTACATGTCATACATGTGAAAATGAATACACATATAGAAATTTAAAAAGGATATAAAAGTAAGTTATTAGGAAAGAGACCAAAAGATACATTATAAAATGGTAAAATAAAAAAAGAGTAATAATGAATTTAATAAATAAAATTTTAAATGTAAAAAAAATTAAAATAAATTAGAATATATTATTTTTAGAAGAAAAAAGGTTCCCCAACTAAAGATATAAATGAAGTTGATTTTTATTTTAGGAATTTTCAAAAACAATTTAAGAACCAACGAGTGGAAATTTTTTAATATTAATTAATTTTTTTGAATAACTAAAGGATTTAAAATTTTATGGTTTTATTAAACGATTCTCAAATAATTTCCTCTAATGGAAATGCTAGTTAAAAAATTATTGAACAAATACGATTCTGAAGGAAACCCTTGAAACGACCATAGCGTTGAATTGAGAATAAATCACTAAATAGATTTTTATATTGACTTTAAATAATGATTTATGATCTTTACTTATATAAATATATATTTAGAGGTATTCGACACATAATCAAATAATATTAATGATAATGAGCCAGTAATATAACCCAGTGAAAATAAATCGGATTATGAAATTCATTAAAAATTAGTAACTTTTAAATCAAATCCCGATAGAAGAAATAATTGGAATTGAGTTTTAAAATAAATTGATGTTTGAATAATACATGATATAATATATCTAATTGTGAATTATATACAAAATTCAAAGGATTTTTGTTGTTAAAATGGTGCATTTCACACGTAAAGAAAAGCGAGACAAAAATACTTTATCTTGCCTTTATTTATTGTGAAAATCCATTAACCACTGGTATAATGATTTTATGAATACTAATAACAAATACCATAACAATATTCATATTAATAAAATAATTTTTTATGTTATTATAATATATTATTAAGTTTTTATTAACAATAAATCAACACTTTCATCATTTTGGATGTATGTTGTTATCTTTTTCGAGTAAGTTTTGACTTGTTGCTTTTTGTTTATATTATATTTATCATTATTTATTCATATAAAATTTTTATAAAATTACTTAATTATCATATATATTATATTTGGGTATTTATAATAATAAATAATTTTTGGATATAATTAATTAAATTCATTGTTCCTAGAGATGGTAGGTCATACGTAAGCATGAATGCTACTTCCATAGCATTGTCATATTTAGTGGGTGAAATGTAAATTATATATATATATTATAATAATATTTCCATAAATATTTCCTAAATTAAAAATTATATAAATAAAATCAACCTTCCAATGTTCAATATAGAGTTTGAACAAATCACATCACTTTAAGGATGCGGTAGTCCACACTACCACAACTGATGTTATCATATTTACATAAAATGTAAAGCACAATGGTATGTGTTATATAAAAAATTATAAAATAATAAATAAATTATATATATTATATATATTATATATATATAGTTTTGATCATTATTTCGAATAATTATATGTGTTAAAGGAGAAGTAAATAACATCGTTTCGTGAGGCGGTAGTTCACCATACACATAAATCATAAGTTCGTTACCAATTAGATTGATGTATGTGTTAGTGTAGGTAAAACCCTTATCATAATGAAGATTCATTATAATTATCATAATTATTTTTTAAAATAATCATGGAATAATAATATTTTAGGGGGTGCAGAAGGAAATAAAATGAAAGTGATCGTTGAACAATGTTATCTCATTTTCGGGTAACTCATTATGGTTTTTACTAAACGGATTACATGGACAGATTTCATACTAATGTGAGTATTATAGGATGAGTGTAGGTATTTTTTGAACTTGTTTTATCAGTTTTTGGTTGAGTCAAGAATTTTTAGAGTTGTGAATACGTTGGAGGGGAGAGTGCCTTTTATAGTGGAGGAGGAGCGACATTCTTGTCAATTTTTGAAATGGGAATTCCACCAACGTTTTTACCATTTCATGTGGATTAGATTATTGAAAAAATTATATACATGGTATATTGGGGACTTTATATGTATTTACAATTGATTTTGGACTTGTTTCCAATTCGTTTTGGCTCTTAAGATGAAAGTTTAGTCCCTTCATAATCTAATTTCTTCTTAATCGATGTAATAAATTTTAATTACATCCACAAATTGTTTTGGTTTATACCTATGTTTAAATTATAAATATTATTAGTCCAAATATTTAATCCATTTTTTTCAAATTCAATCACACAAGTTGTGAAAATTAATTTAAAATTAATCTCATATATGAAAAAAAAATCTTGTTTTAAAAGTAAAAATTTTCAAACAATTGAGATGTTTTTACTTAAAATTTCAAACTAAAAATAATTTAAAGGACCTAAATTGCAATAATTTAAGTATAATTTAAATAAAATAACTTTTAAACTTGTAAAAAATATATAATCTAACCTGTTCAATATTTTATATGAAAATGAATTTTTGAATAAAAATTCTATATTTTTCACTATTCTTCATAAAAGATAATTTATAGAAAAGTCAAACCCAACCAAATTTTAATGATTTTACATCAATAATTTATTTCATTTATCCATATAAATTTTATAAAAGTTCAAAAAACTGGATTAAATATAGGTTCCCCATTGAATGGTAGTAAAAGTGCCGTTATAAAAATATAGTTTTTTCTGTAATAATGGGTTTATTCATGTCTTATCCCTGTTAGATATATTTAATGAGTATAAAAAATATTTTATTGATTATATGAAATATATATTTCATTAATATCATTCATTGATATTTGATAATTCAATTCATTATAACAGAATGACATGTGAGCATAAAATAAAAATACTCCTTTATATTCAATTAGTTCTTATAATTATTTCTAATTAATAGGTATCCAATGAACTCAATAATATATATTGATATATTCAATAATAAAATTAATAACAACTAATTTTATGGTTAATATATATATTATTATTTTAAATAATAACATTTTAATATTATATTGTAGTTTTGGAAACATGGTCTTGCATATAATGGAATCCATTGAAGAAACTCTTTGTTCTATGAAATGAAATATAAATAATTATTTTATGAAATTAAATATAAATTATATATTCTATTAGTTTATAATATAATTAGTACCATAACGTTTCAAGAAGTTATATTCCTTTATGTTCTTGGGGTTTCATTTCAATCATGATATCTAATACAATGTTCTTACTATAGAATTCCAGGGTGTTACATTCTGCCAAAATTAAATAAATTATTCTCATGAAATTTAATCATGATATCAGTAATATTTTTTCTTATATATCCTATATTTAAAATCCCACATAATGAGAAGGATTCATCAAGCATCCTATAGAAAATTAATAATTGGAATTATAAATGTCACATGGACTAACATTAAAACAATGTCTCTAAGTTGAAGAACATTAGTGGTAAGTATAGAAACATACATGGAGGAAAAAGGATTAATATTAATAGGGATTTATTGAGGTCATAATTCACATAAAATTAAATTATCCATGGAATATTGTGGTCCTAAAATCTATAAATATCATATAATTTAATGTACCATCTGTTTAATGAAAATTAATGTATTATGAAAACATTTTTTTGATCTTTGTCCAATATTTATGTAATTATTTTATTATCTAAGAATATAAGGAAATATTCTTACATGAAATATTTCTATTTCAAAAACACCATTACCTTAATTTTGTTCATTGATCAATTTCTAATTTATCTATTAACCAATGGAATGGATATCCAAAAGTGAACCACAACATTTGAAACACTAAAATCTTCTTTTGGAAGATCATAACACACATAAAACATGTCACTTAATTTATCTCTAACTACTTTCCAAACCTAATATAGTTAATAAATTAATCTCTAAACATAAAAATAATGCTAATTTTTTATCATTAATATCTATTGATCAAAAAATTTAGGTAAAAAAATGACATTTTCATTAGGACGGCAGGTAGGCCAGCGGTAGGCATGAACCCCTAATCGTCCATCAGTCATGGGTTTATGCCCCATTGCATTGTAAGATTTAATTTTTCTAAAACCATATAATTTCTAAAATAAATACGGTTTAAATCCTTGAAATTTGATAATTTGTTATCCTTTTAACTAGGGTTTTCAATAAAATTACAATACATGAATACTTCATCCATTTTATTTCCATGTAAGGCCTTCCTTGGGATAAATATTAACCTTGGTCATTAATTGTCATTATCTATTAAAACCATTAAAAAAATTTTAAATGAAAATTTGAATTATCCTAAGAATTTCCTTAGGGTGTACCAAAAAAGGTGTTTAGTAAGGCCCATTTTCATGTATGGGGTTATGCATGAGTCAGACCCGACAAAGGTTTTTTTGAGTTTTTTACCCCTGGTAAATCTATTACAAAACTATGTCTATTTATCATATCCATACATTGATTCATTTCTAGGAATTACCACACCATCAATACTTTACAAAAATTAGAGGATGTTTTTTCATACTTATCATCAAACTCTACCCAAGCTTTATGTTATATAATCTATTTTATTCCAAAATTCTAGGATATTTTTCTATACATATATTCAAATTGTACCTTTGGATTATGTTATTTAATATATTTTTTCTCAGTCTAGTTCCCAATGTTGATGATAAACTTCATCTAGTACCAATTATATTTTCCTGACCCCTAGAGGCCCAAATACATTGGTTTTCTACCATTAAATTGTCATAAGATAATATTATATTATTTCCCAAATGACCAAAAAAATTAGTTGTCTTGGTAAATTAATCTCATACATAACTCTTTTTTTACAAATGGACACACTAATTACAATATATTTTTTCCCATTTGTGGAAATATACTTTATTCCATATAGTTTATTCATGAATATCATTCTTATTTCATATTTGGGAATCCTAGAAAAAATATACCTAATAAGGGTGATACAAAATTCTCATTAAAGATAATGTATAGAGGAGTAAAAAATAAATCGATAAAAAAAGTCATTACAGAAATGTAATAACTGAAGAAACATACAATTTAATCAATAAAATAATAAGTAAGTGTGCAAACAATATATAAAGGTAAATTAGTAAAAACAGATTCCATGGAATCAAAAACCTAGAAGGAAATTAGTAAATAATATGATATGGTAAATAACAAAATCAAATTCCATTAAATCAATAATGTGGGAATGAAATGGATCAATATATTTTGTCATGGTGAAAATATCACAGATAATAAATAACAAAATGGATATTAAATTAGTTATTAATAATTGGATTTCAAGTTTGAGGCACATAAAAACCTATAATTTCAAGACCATTCACTCTTTGGATTGAATCTATTGGTAGAAACCAATCTATTCTTCTTGGAAACAAACTCAAAGGGTTTTCTACCAACAAATATCATCTCACGAGACTACCGATGAATTGGTGGGTTTTCATTAAATTTTACCAAACAAATTGGTCTTTCAATAACAAATCCTCAACCTATAGAGCTTGAATCAACTAATCCCCAACCCATTTAGGGAATTCCCAAAGCATTCCCCATAAAACGAATAACCATAGTGCCTTATAAAATGTCAGTCTTTAGTAATGAATACTAGTTTATCAATATTTCCCTAGTCAATAAAATAACAATCAATTTTAACACTTTATGTTAAAATGTTATACGTTTTAGTTAATAAACACATCCATGATAAATGATATAGAAAATAAGAGGATAGTCAATGTTTAATGATCATAAAAAAATTAAATATTTCAAGGGGACTAAAATGAATCATGGAAGTGTATAGAAATTCTATCAGTGGACCAAAAAATCAAAAAAAAACATAATTAAAATAGAATGAATTAATAAAACATATCACAGAGGAGCTATCAACTATCCAAAGAACCCTAGCCATGGCGACAACACCTTTTGTTAATAGTGATGGCTGTTCCTCAAGACCCCTATTTATCCTCGCATCCTGCCTTCTCCCCTTTCTCAAATACAGCTTCCCTCTTAGACATTCCCACTATTATTTATTGGTCCAAAGTCCCTGCACTCCACCAAGGGGTTCCTTCTCTACCTCTTTCTTTAAAGAAGTTCATAGAGGCAATATCTCTCCACATATTATCATAGACTTTTCATTTCAATCATCAACAAACTTCATTTTATAATTTTGATATGTTTCTTAAAGGAATCTAGCTCCTAGAGAAATGATTCATCATTGGTATTCTGTATCAGATCCACATTCTTTTGCACTTTTCTTGAGATTAAGATCATTCCACAAAGTGGTACAAAGGAATTTTATCTTGTGATAGTTCTAGTTTTTTACTTCTAAAATGGAGCTAGGAATTTAACTATAAATTTGATATTCATGTTGAATGTGATTTGGTATATTTTTACGACCTTCCCATTCCATTCCAAATCCATTTTATTCTACAGATGTTATTTAATAACCATGGGATATTCCTAGAGTTTTATGAGCATTTTAGATCATTAGACAATCCAATTTCCCCTCATATATGAGTGGAAGTGGACATCTCAAAGCCTCTAGTTGAAGTGGTATGGTTTGAGATTATTGATGAAGTGTGTTGCCCTCAATTTGTGGTTTTTTAGAATTGGTTTTATTTTTGTTTTTCTTTTCATAATCTTAGACATCTGCATATGTACTACCACATGTCTCATAGCTCAATCCCAAATGAGATCTATTTTGGAGTTCTTCCAGTAAAAACTTTTTGTTATGAGGTTCCTCGGTTGGAAACAGGGTCAAACTTACAAACTTTTATGGATGCAGTTCCCCCTAGTTGTGGTGTTCTTGGTGACCACCAATCAGCGCTAAGGGAGGGGACGCTCATAGTACTCCCTACTGATCTAAAATTGTGATGGTTTTGGGGGCATACATCAATCTCTAGATGTCCCATGTCCCCCAATTGTGCTAGTGGAGAAAGTGGTTGAACAACGGGTTGACAGACAAGAAAATGAGAAGATTGAGAGGCGGATTCTAGAGGTTCATTATAAACATAAGTGGTGTGAATGGTAGTTATTATAGGTAATGGATAAGGTCTTAATAGTGATCATGAATTAGAAGGAGGTTTTTTCTCTACACTAGCTAGTAGTTATCTTGAGGGATGGTTGAGGGTTTTGGGAAGGGTGTCTCCAAATATTACATCACCTCCTATTACAAATTCTAACTACTTTGGGAGTTGGAGGCTTCATTCCACGCTCAAGATCCGGATGAGCTAGGAATGAAGTCACCATTACATGAATATGATGATGAGCTTCCCATTAAATTCTTTATGGATAGTGTAGAGGTAATACAAATTAAAGGACATCACAGTACAATGAAGAAGAAAGGATGAAAGGGGATATGGGACATGGGGATGAATTTTGAGTAAAAGGAAGAAGGGAAATGTTCAGAAAGACTATTCATAGCTTCCTAAGTTGATGGAATCAAGATCTGAAAAAACTTCCAAGGAGATGGAAGGTGTATCTATAGTTTGTAACTAGAATCAAATGAAGGAATATATCCTAAACATTTATATGAGTAAGGTAAGGTGTGTACCGTATGAGGAACAAGTGATGAGTGATATTGCAGGAAAGGATGATGGGTGTAAAGAGACATAACATAAACATATTATTCATTCTAAGATAGAGGTTTAAGAAGTGCATTTTCAAATCAATGCTTTAGAAAAGGATTTGATTATATTTTTAGAAAGGGAGGTCTAAAAGGATGTCAACAAGGAAAAAAAGTCCAAGGTGGACCAACAAGATCGAATTTTTGCACGGGGCTTCAATGAAGGGTGGATAGACATGAAGTAGTACATCCATAATTGGGACAAACTAATGGACCAGTTTGATGATTTAATTATGGAGGATCCACTTATGAAGGATAATACACTTTAGTGGGAGCTATATCATGTATGTGAATCTAATAATCTTAGCCTTGTTTTCAACGATTTTGTGATTTTCTACTACGCTCATTGAATCTGGATGTTGAACATGTGTTGTTTACCACTTTTCCATAATAGTGATTTTGAAGAAAAAAAATTAATTTTCAGGAAAAATATACATCATATAAAATTTGTAGTAAAAATAAATGGTTATTAGAATTGATGAATAGAAATACTATAAAAATATCTTATAAAATCAATGTTGAGGAAATATTTTTTTTATTTAGAAAAATTATTTAAAAATAATATTAATGTAAATAAATTTAAAAAAATTCATAAAAATAACCCTTTTTAACACTGAAAGGTAGCATAAATGAAATGATGGTTATTAAATTATTCCATGTCGTATATGGTAAAAATAAAAGTCCTTTTTCAAGGTAAAAAGGATAGAAAAGTTCCTTGTTTGGAATGTGATAAGAATATTTCTCTGAAAACAATGGTAAAATAATATAAGGGGAAAATGTATTTAATAAATCATGTTAGAAAGTATGTCAAAATATTTGGAAATAATATTAGAATACAAGGTTTTTATTAGAAAATATTTTCTCCTACTAAATATTGATATGTGGTTGGTTACTCTTAAATTAAATTTCTAAAACAATATTAGATCCCAAGAGTGAAAAAAATGATAGAATTACCTGAAAAATGTTATAAATAATAAGAGAAAAATAATTTTTTTGGAAATATAAAATAATGATCCATTAATTTCCTCTAATGTAAATTCAGATGTAAATAATATCAAATAAAATGGGATCGTGAAGTAAAACCTTGAAATGATTATAACATCGAAATAAGAATCAATTAATGAATAGAATATGTGTATCAATGTTAAATCCAAATATAATAATTTTAACTAAATAAATAGATAGTAAAATTAATTATAAATATAATCATAGAATATTAAAGATAATGAATAGGTAATATAACCCAATAAAAGGAATTAGGTTATAAAATTATTTACTACTTGGTAAATTTTATCTCAAATACACATAGAATAAATAATTAAAAATAAAAATAAAAATACCATGAAGTTAAACTAATTCATGTTATAATATATCTATACTTACATTAAATACACAACACAAAATAAGTAATAGGTACAAATGGTTTATGCCTCATAGAAAGAAAATTGAGACAACAATCCCTAACCATGAATTTATTTTCAGGTGAACATCATTTAGCATAATTTATAATTGATTTAACCATGTTAATAAATTATAAAATTACTTTAATAATACTTATAATATAATATATTATCTTTTTTTCATATTTTATTACACTTTTTTAGAAATCTTTCGTCATTCTCATCATTACTGGTAATAAATGTAATGTTTTTTGAGAATTTTTTGACCTTTTTACATGTTGTTCCTAATAAATATATCACGATTTAATCATCTCAAAAATGTATAAAATGAATGAATTAACATATAAATATGATATATATTTATTTATAATAATCCTTTTGTCTTTTATAAAGGGGATCAAATGCACTATTCATGGAGACGTTGGGTTATATGTACACATAAATTTTACTTCAATTTATTTCTCATATTAAAAAAAATTAATATATATATATAATTAAACTATAATTTATATGTAAAACATGTAACATATTTTTATGAGGATGAATGTTTTTTAATTCCATGTATAGTGGTTGAAAATTTGACACATTGTGGAGATAATAGTTCTCACTTCCACAAACGATGTTATCATAATCACACAAAATCAAAATAATAAATGTATGTGTTATGTAATAATTATATAATAATATATACATTATTAATATTTTATATATAATATATAAATTTGTTTTTCATCATAATTCCAATCATTTTGAGGTTTTAAATGAATAAAAGAAAAAAGTCATTTCGTGAGGAGGTAGTTTTCCGTAGACAAAAATAGTATGTTCTTCATCCATTATATGGAAGTGTGTGTATGTGAATGTATAAAACCTATAATTAAAAATATGAATAAATTTATGATATATTTTATATTATATAATCATATATTAAGAATATTTTATCTGGTTAAGGAAATAAAATAAATGTGATCATTGAAGAATGACACCTCATTCTTGGGTAATTCCTTTTGGATTGCACCAAATGGATTTCATGGATGGATTTATGCTAAAAGTGAGTCTTATAAGTATTTTGTAAGTATTTTTGAGACCTATTTGAGCCTATTATGGGTGCTTAAATGGTATTTAGTTGAGTGATTAAGTGGTAAAGGGTTAGTTCCTTTGTATAGTGGAGGAGGAGTGGTATTCTTATAATTTTTATAAAAGGGAATTCCACCCACATTACTCCCATATAAATTGGATCCAATAACTTAAACAATTATATAAATGGGAAGAAAGGGTCTAAATATGTACACCCAATTGATTTTTTACAAGTATCTCAGAAATTCTAGCTGTTTATTTAAAGGTTTATTCCCAAGTTAAGCAAAAGTCTCTCTTAATCACTATAATTAATTACAATTACATTCCATAATTATTTAAATAAAAAATTACGTTTACTTTATTAGAAGTTAGAAATTATTATTATTCATAAAATAGATTCAATTTTTATAAATTCTAATCATAGTAGTCCAAGAAATTAATTTAAATTTATTCCCACAAATGGGATGATAAAGTTGGTTTTTAATGTAAAACTGTTGAAAAGTCACTGATGTTTTTATACCTCATTACAAAGAGAAATTGATTACAATAACATAATTTTTATTAATGTTTTTTAATTTATCTAAAAAAACATTAATAATTAAATTAATAATTTGACCTTAAAAATAAATGAGCTAAAATAGCAGTGTTGAATTAAATTCATTATTTTTTACTGTTCATCAAAAAATGACACTTTAAAGAAAAATACAAAAAAATAAAAATATCATAAATTAGATGTTAAAATTTCAAAATTTAATTTTCTATTTATAGAAAATTTTTATAAAATTACAAAAAAATGGTTTTAAAAGAGGTTCTCCATCAAAAGGTTGTCAAAGTGAATTTATAAAAACATATTTTTTCATGTGTAATACTAAGTTTGTTCTTATTTTATGCCTATAAAATATATTAGATGAATATCTAATAAAAATTATTGTATATATGAAAAATATACATTATAAATATAATTAAATAATCTTCGTTTAATTTTTTTATGGAAAAACTACTTTTGGAGAATAAAATAAATATATTTCTTTAATATCCAATTATTACTTATATTCATTTTGGATTACTCAGTAACCAATGAATTTAGTCATGTATATTCATATGTTCATTAATACTATTGAAAAATTATAATTTTACAAATAGGTTATATATAAGTATGTCAAATAAAAAAAATTAAATAATATATTTTTGTTCCATAAACTCAATCTTTCATGTAACGCAAGACATTAAAAAACCCATGGTTCCGTCTGATGCAAGATAAAAATATTATATCAATTGAACACTGAAATATATATTAAATTTATTTAAAATATTAAATATACCATAAATTTTCTAAATTTTTTATTCATTTATGAACTTTGTGTTTCACTTCATACGAATTATCAAATACAATGTTCTTACTATATAATTTCATGGAATTACAAAAGGAATGATACAAGAAACACTCTATATTGAAAACCCACAAATGCAATCATGGGAAATATGTGGTTCTCTAAATTCTAATAATTAACTTCCCATGTTTATGACCTATTTTTACTATTTAAAACAACCAAACTGAATGGAACATTTTATAGTGAAAATTTACAATTGGAAGTGATAGAAACATTTGAACTCCTACTATCTAATCCCCTACCCATTCATAAACTACAAAATGTTTAAGTATAAAATAAAATGAAAAAAATTAGTCTCAAATGTTACACTATTCAACCATAAAAAAGTTAAATCTATGATTATTGGGTCTATCAAATTCACAATATTTTAGTGGGCCCATATTATTATCACATATTAGTTTAGATGATTTTTGTGATATCCAGAAAGATGTAATTTTTTGGTCCCTAGTCCATATTAAACATTGGAATACAAATTCAGGAATAAACCCATTGTTATTTTCATTACCTTTATTCATTAAACACTATCGAACCAAAATAAACTAACTTTATATTTTTTTGATAGCATAGTGCCGCTATATTCAACATGCATAAATCCATCTAAGAACACACATTCTGGAGAAAATTGTATCTTATCCCTATTTTTCTCACAAACAATCCTCAATTTGTGGAGATTTTATATATTCTATCATATTTATTATGCCTACAACAATCTAAGGGTATATGATTAAATATGATGGATTTATTTTTATATATCATTATGGACTCTAAAATTTTAAAATAATGATTTAATTATTCCATCATAAAACAATATTTTAATGAATTATGTTACGTGGATATTACCCTTTATGAATATCATAATATTTTTAGAGAATGATAATTAAAAAATTTGGAGAATTTTGGAATTATTAGTGACTAAACCCAAAAACATGTTTAATTTTTTAGATAAGGCGGGGTATCATCATAATAAATATCCCATTCCATGAATTGATGTTATGAAATGAATTGAAAAAAGAGAAGTTATAAAATGATGGGGCTGACCAAAAACTAAAAATTAGAAAATTATTTATGGTAATCATTGACTTAATATTATAGATATACAATCCTTGAAAATTTGGTACCAGCTAGGGGTGTTTCTATTTGTTCTATATAGCTTTTTGTTGATTTATTTTCATAATGGACTAATATTATGATTTCCACATCCCAAATTTAGGCTTTCATTTTTACTAAATGATGTTTTTTTCATATTATTAGTTACTACCCAATAATGAAGCTACAATTCCTCATTGTTTTTTCTAGTGAATTATTTAATATCCTATATCACATATTCCACTTTGTGGTCCATATATTCATAGGAATAGATATCCCATTTATAAATTAATAATTTATCCAGCATAGATAAAGCTCACTTGAAAATAGTATAAAACTTCTAATAATTGATCCATCCAACTATTATGTAACACTCTACCCCTACCTCATTTTCATGAGGAGGCGGAGAGGGTTACTAGGCCTTAAAAGACATTCCAAAGGTGCTAAAGGCTGGGAATAAATGCTGAGGCCTTTGAGAAAAAATTGGGGAATGATTTTCCAATAAGAAAAAAACCAACCAAACCATCCACTAACAACCATTATATGATGTATGTCAATAAAACATTCAATAATTTATTCCCAAAAGACAACCAAGTTGTTCCACAATATAGTGAAAAACAAATAAAATCCAACATGATATTAGAGTACTATATAGAAAACTAAACAAGAAACCCAAAATAAACCAAGAAACACTCCACGACTCCACCATAAGATCCATGCTCCAAGTACCAACCCATCTCCAAATCATCACCACGATCTACTAGAAATGAGACGCCTTACCTTTTCCTGTGTCTCAAAATATGATGTTTGTAAAAGAAAAAAAGTTCCAAAGTATGGGTGAGTATAAAAATCAGTAGGTTTTCACCAATAACGTCCCTATTTACACCACTAGGATAGAAAAGTTAGCAACATTTATTTAAAAAAATTTATGTGAAACAATTTCTCAAAAACAGTGTATAGCCAAATATAAACATGTTTCCAAAACCGTTCATAACCAAAATAATACAAGTCCAGTTCAAACAAAATTTCCCAGCAAGTTATTTTTCTAGGAAAATTACTAAGCAACCTTTAAAATGATTTCACAATATCCCTTTTTGGAATACCCAACAATTCCACAAACCCATGCAACCAACCATGCATGCAACATTATGACAGCTCCATACTCATGAGCGGGTTTTCATCAATATACCAAGTTGTCACAATGTAATTATTTCTAATGTGCCAATAACCCATTGGCAATGAGCACAAGGTCATATTTCAACCGAGCCCTGTGTATGAGATTCTCATGTGCCATTAAACCTTTGGCACCGAGCACAAGGTCATATTTCAACAAAGGACCATATATGAAACATGAACAGACACCACAAATTCCCAAAGCTTATGCCAAAACACACCATTAAGTAAAACACATTTTATTGAAACCCATTTCCATCAAAACCATTTCAATTCCAGACAATCTCAACGTCAAACCATTTCAATAAAACACAATTTGTATTTAAAACTAAAGCACAACCAATTTCAATGAAATATTTATCTTCAATATAAAATTCCACTTTTATTGAAAACATCTAATCCCAATCATGTTCCACAATTATAGAAAATCCCCACTTTAAAATCTCTAATGTAAAATTATAAACCAAAGCACTCATTCAAAATCCCTAATTTTTCAATATTTCACAACCATTACTCAAGATGTTTTACAAAATGTGTTAAAAAACTAAATCACAATCAAATAAACACCAAAAATTCAATTTGAAAGTATTATAATCTGTTAAACTAAGTGTAGTCAAGAATGAAGCCTCCTACCTCGATGGTTTTGATGAATAACACAAAGAACGAATAACGCACAAGAAAACCGGGCTGATTCTTCAAAATCACTCCTTATATCTCTTTTCCTAGCATGACCAAGACCAAATCTCATCATATTTGGCATTCACACACTTATATCAACCCATAACAGGTGTAGATCAAAGAAACCAATAGAATAGGAGACGTACATCTGACGAACCGATCATAAACGAAGAAGAATAATCACATACCACAAGAATGCAGCTTTGATTCGCCAAGGGAAGCCATTGGATCACCTCTGGAATGATGGTAGAACCTTCTTTGGCCTATGGAGGAGACAAATCCCGAGTTATGGCCACATCAGAGGTAAAACTACCCAATTAGAGGCAAAAAAGAGTGATATTCACTTTTTTAGGATCTCATTTAACTGCCCACACGGTTAGTCTACACGGTTTGAAAAACCATGTGCTAACCGTGTGTTACCTACTTCCTCGGTAGACCCTATCATGGCCTCCTTGCACAGTCTCCTGAATAGTGCTCCATCTTTTTGGAAGCCACTACCTCAAAGTTCCAACTACGCATGGTTTAGACAAACCATGAGCCGCCCATGTGACTCCCCCTTTTTCCTCAAAACATCATTCCATGTTCTCCTGACTCTCTCATTTATCACAATTAACATTATAACCATTAAAAATATTAATTAAGGGTTGCATACCAGAAACTAGGGGGTACTACATTCTCCCCACCATTGATCTTTCTATCCTCAGAAAGTAGACAATACTTGCTGGCCAAAAAAAGTTTCGGCCACTGCTCTTTCATTTCCATCTCATTTTCCTATGTCTCTTCCTAAATCTAACCATGTTTCCATAAAACCAGCACTAGGCCAATGATTTTCCCACCCAAGACTTTCTCTTTTCTATCCATGATCCTCACTAGAATATATACCAGTGATGCATCTGGTTCTAGGTCAACGTGATCCCATCAGATCACATGGTCAGGATCAGGGTGATACTTTTTCAATTGGGATACATGGATCACATTATGCACCAAACTAAACCGTGGTTGTAATTCCAACTGATATGCCACCTCTCCAACCTGTTCTAGTATCTAAAAATGGCCAATTTATTTAGGAGATAACTTTCCAGGCTTCCCAAAATGATGATGTACAAGCCTTGGAGAGATCCGCAAGAAGACATGATCACCCACAACGAATGACAATGGTCATCGACGGTGATCTGCATAAGATTTTTGACGACTCTGAGTTGTCTCCGTCTTCTTTCTAACCAACTAGATCCTTTTTATTGTTTCTTGGACAAGGCTTGGCCCAACTAATGAATTTTCACCCGTTTCCACCCAGCATAGTGGAGAACGATAGGGATTCACATACAATGCTTCTAACGGAGCCATGCGTATTGAGGTTTGATACTCGTTATTGTATGAGAACTCCACTAAGGGTATATGATCCTCCCATGAGCCACTAAAATCCATTACACAAGCCCACAACATGTCTTCCAATGTTTGTATTGTCCGCTCATATTTCCCATTCGTATGAGGATGATACACGGTTCTCATAGTCAACAGAGTTCCAAGGGCTCGATGTAATGATTTCGAGAAATGAGATGTGAACCTCGGATCACTATCTGAGATTATATACACCAGTACACCATGCCTCTTTACCACTTATCGAATTTAGATTTTTGAAAGATCTTCCACTGTATGAGTTTAACGAATAGGGATGAAATTGGCGGACTTGGTTAGACGATCCACTATCACCCAGATGGAACTGTGTTTCCAAATAGTTCTTGGAAGACCTATAACAAAATACATTACCATTTGATCCCATTTCCACTCTAGGATGGGAAAATATTGTAATATACCATCTGGTCTCGGATGCTTTGCTTTAACCTGCTAACATGTTAAGTGTTGCGAGAGGAACTCGACCACCTTCCTTTTCATGCCACTCCACAAAAACTATTCCTTCAACGCCATATACATCTTCTGTGTACCTGGATGTAAAGCCCATCTTTAATGGTGGTAATAATGAAGGAGTTGTTCTTGAAAAAACATAGGTACAACCATCCGATATCTGAAACACAAAATTGAACCCCAATCAAGCTTCCACCATCAATGGTCTCCCCACCATAGAGTTTTGAACTTACAACTAGACATTCTACATCAGATGTTTGTGATTCACCGATCATTTTTACTAAATCAGGAACAAGCATAGTCGAAACAAAAACTGAAACATCACCTCAATCTTTAAATTCCACATGCATGTCGGCTATGAACGACATCAACTTCCACTCATCTGAAGCTTCTTTTTCCAACTGAGCATATGAATTTCTACTAAATGCATCTACAACTGAATTTACATTCCCCAGAGTGTGAATCAAGTCAAAGTCAATCATTTCGAGATTTTCTATCCACCTCCTTTGCCTCAGATTCAAATCTCATTGTTAGAAAATGTGTTTCAAGCTTTTGTGATCCATAAACACAGTAAATTTCTCACCAAGGAGATAATGTCTCCATGTTTTCAAAAGAATGGATGAATTTAGCTAACTCAAAATTATATGTTGGGTAATTCATCTCATGAACCCTCAACTACCTTGAACCATAATTATCTATATGATCTCTTTGCATGAGAACACAACCCAACCCTAATCCTGAAGTATCGCAATACACTACATACCCCTGTCATGATTCTGGAAAGGTCAAGATAGGTGTTGATGTAATCCAAACTATTAGTTCCTGAAAAGACTTTTAAAATTCTTCTGATTATTGGAATGAAGCATTTTTTTTTATTAGAGTTGTCATTGGTGAAGCTAGTCATGAGAAATCATGCAAAAAGCATCGTTAGTGACCAAAAAGACCAAGAAAAAATTGTATCTCGAACATGTTCTTCAATGTTTTCAAAGAGATAATAGCTTCTATCTTTTCAGGATCATCATAAACACCTTTCTCAGAAATGACATGGCCAAGGAAACATACTTCCTATATCTAAAAATCACACATTGTTAATTTTTAATACAAATGATGATCTCTCATGATTGGTAATAGTGTTTCCAGGTTCACCTCATGATCAACCCTTGTCTTTGAATAGACCAAAATGTCATCCACAAACACCACAAAAAAATAATCTAGATATTGTTGAAATATCTAATTCATCAATGCCATGAAGATAGCTGGTGCATTTGTTAGACTGAAATACATGACTACAAATTCATAGTGGCCATATCTACTTTTGAAAGCTGTCTTTAGAATATCCTCCTTCCAAACACCCAATTGGGGATATCCTGATCACAATTCAATCTTGGAGAACCACTGATCTCCCCATAATTGATCGAATATATCATCAATACGTGGAAGTGGATATCTATTCATTATTTTAACTTGGTTAAGCTTACGATAATCAACACACAGTTGAAAGGTTCCATCTGCCTTCTTCACGAACAAAACCGGTGGAGCCTATGGAGATGTACTTGGTCGAATGAAACCCTTGATTTACAGCTCCTCTAACTGCACTTTCAATTTTTGTAACTATATTGGTTCCATCCTATAGGATTTAAGGGAAATAGTATTGGCCCTCGAAAAGAGATCAATCGTAAAATCCACTTCTCTTAGAAGTGGAAACTTGGAGAAGTTCTTGGGAAAGACTTCTTGAAATTGATCCACAATAGATGAAAAATATTTTCCTCAATATCTTACATTTATTACAAAGTAAAACCTACCAATTAGTAAGATATTTTCCCACCATTGGTGCTAATAAGCACTTCGCACAGTTCTTTACAGTCCTCTCTCCTCTAAAGTGATGCTCGATACCGTCCTTGGTCATGAATCTAACTGTTCTCCTATGATTGTCAATTTGATCCTTGAACATTGTTAGCCAATCCATACTCAGGATTACTTCATAGACATCCATATCCAACATCGAGAAGTCTCATTTTAACTCATATCCATCAACATCTATAGCACTTGCTCTACACAGAAAGGATTGACATTCTCTTTCACCAAGAGGAGTTTGAGGTTTCAAAACAGAAGGCATCATTTCCAGTTTTAAAAATAGCAAGTAAAAAATAAAAGAAAAATTGAAGGAATTTGATTCAAAAGTATCAAACAACACTTGAAAAGAGTTTGAATTCAAAATAATCATACCTCTTATTGTAGATGGTCCGACCGGATCATCGAAAATCATCTTCTCAACTCCATACAATTGCATCTTCACTGTACTATTCTCCTTGTTTACTTGCTGAGGGTGCCCTGGTTGAGCAGTCATGGTATTTCTAGAATATCCAGGGCTCACTGTTCTCTCATGATGATATTGATTCTACTGTCCTCATCTAGTCGAAGCATATGATTCTAGAGATAGCTAAGATATGTCTCGAGCACCTGAACTTGGAGCACTGTGACAATAGCACTAATGATGCCCCATCTTGTTACAAGTATGAAATTATCTAGGTTGTGTCATAAAATCTTGATTTATGTGGTCAATCAAAACACATTGAAAATAACCTGCTTTTCTCTAGGGTCATTGTGGAAGGTTTAATGATCTAATCATTTTGTTCTGACTTCCACTTGCACCATGGAAATAGGTGTCTCTTTTCCTCTTGTTCCCAGCGGTTGAGTTCCCACTGTTTCCTGTAGGTATCATCATTCCTCCTCCTATTGATCCCAAGATATCACATTCAGCAATAGTCGCTCTGTTCACCATCTCTGTATAATCCGTAATATAGAGCACTGCAATCTTTGATCGAATATACTGCCTTAGCCCCAATTTTAAGAAGCGTGCTGTCTAAGATGAACTTGCCACAACCTCTGGTACAAAAAAAAATAAATTCATGAACATAGCCGCATAGTCTGTGCCAGAGAGGATCTCTTGTTTTAGGATGAAGAAGTCTGTCATTTTCATGATTTTGGACATGTGAGGATATAATTGTATGTTGAACAATTATTCAAAATTCTTTAATGTAAGGAATTCATCCAATTTGGTATGTGCCGCTAAATCCCAGCACTAACGTGCAAGATCCACCAGCATATATGTCTCCAACATGACCTTGAGCTCTGATGGTGTGCCGATGAAATTGAAGATAATATTCATTCTACTAAGCCACACCTCTGCCTTCTCAGGTTCATCATCACGCCAAATGTTCAGTGGATTGTGTTTCCTAAACTGGATAGCATGATCCACATGCCTAGGTTCATTCCTCTAGTTCCCCGTATCCACATCATGAAAATGATGGACAATACTCTGAACCAGCTCTTGGTTCACCCGTGGATCAGGTGAAGCCACATTCTCCGTAGCTTCTTCAGGTTGGTTTCGATGACGCCAACCAGGTTCCATTTTATAAACCCACAAAAAACTCATCCAATCTCACTATCTGGCAACTGATGGCTTAGAATATAAAATTCTATCACATCAACTATCACAATATAGTTTTCTAAAACCTTATTTTTCCATGTTCAAACATTTCTTAAAACATTCAAAATGTTTTTTGACACACAACCCATTTCAAAATAAGCCAAAAATCCTATTTTAAAAATCAATCACTTGAATAAAAATTTCTGAATTTATTTAAAAAAATTTCAACTTGCAAAAAATCATAAATAATTTCTCACAATGATATATGCAATCATAGCAGAAATTCATTCCTCTACAATGCATGTCCTACTCATCTCATTGGCCAAACCCTTGAAAACGGGATTTCCAACATTATCGAAGTGTATCCAAAACCCTTATGTACCCAATACTCTAGTAACTTGAAGTTCAACATAAATGAGTTAGATAAGTCTTTTTATGCTATACATTTCACGTTCCGACAATCCTAATCCTATCTAAGATTCCAACCCAAGGAATAGATGAAATGAAATTATAACACCGAGACAAAAGAACATTGTTGACCATTTGTACCACCAAGGAAGGACCAAACTGGTACCACTTGTAACACTCCGCCCTAAATCATTGATTTGAGGAGGTGGTGAGGGTTAATAGGCCTTAAGTGACGTTCCCAAGGCTCCAAAGGAGGAAATAAATTCCAAGGGCTTCGAGAACAAATTGGGGAATGATTTTCCCTTAAGAAAGAAACCAACCAAACCATCCACTAACATCCACTATATGATGCATGTCAATAAAACCTTCAATCATGTATTCCAAAAAGACAACCAAGTTGTTCCACAATACAATCCAAAACCAATACAATCAAACACGATATCATAGTACTAAGTGGAAAGCTAAACAAGAGACCCAAAATAAACCAAGAAACAATCCACAACTCCACCCCAAGCTCCATTCCCCAAGAATCATAACATCTCCTAAGCATCACCATGAACAACTTGCAATGAGATGCCTTACCATTACCTGTGTCTCAGAATAAGACCTCTGCAAAGTTCTAAAGTGCCAAAGCAGGGGTAATTATAGAACTCAGTATTTTTTCCCCATTGAATTTCCTACCCATGACAGTAGGATAGAAAAGTTAGAAATAATTATATAAATTGGTTTATATGAAACAATTTCTCAAAAATGGTTTATATCCAAATCTAAACAAGTTTCTAAAACTGTTCATAACCAAAAGCATACATGTCCAATTAAACAATATTTTCCCAGCATGTTATTTTTCCTGAAAAATAACTAAGCAACCTTTAAAACCATTTCACAATATCCCTTTTTGGCATACACAACAATTCCAAAAACCCATGCAACCAACCATGCATGAAATGTTATGACAGATCCACACTCATGAGCAGTTTCTCGTCGATCTACCAAGTTGTCACAAGGTAATTATTTCCCATGTACCATTAACCCTTTGGCACCGAGCACAATTTCATGTTTTAACCAAGCCCCGTGTATGAGATTCTCATGTTCCATTAATCCTTTGTCACCAAGAATAAGGTCATATTTCAACCAAGCCATGTATATGCCACGTGATCACACACCACAAATTCTGAACGATCGTTCCAAAACACACCCTTCAATAAAACACATTTTATTGAAAACCATTTCCGTCAAAACCATGTCAATACCAAACCATCTCAATGTCAACCCATTTCAATAAAACACAATTTTTATTGAAAAGAAATGAACAACCAATTTTAATGAAACAATTTCACTTTAATAAAACTTCCCCATTTTATTGAAAACATATAATCCCAATAATGTGCTACAATTAAAGAAAATCTAAATTTTAAAATCTCTATTTTAAATTTAAGTACCAAAACACTCATTCGAAATCCCAAATTTTTCCAAATTTCACAACCATTACTCAAGATGGATTCCAACAAGTGTTCAACTACCAAATCACAATAGAACCAACACCACAAATTCAATTTGAAAGCATTCTAATCAGTTATACTAAGTGGAGTCAAGAAAGAAGCCTCATATCTCAATGTTATTGACGAAAACCACAACGAACAAAGAACACACCAGAGAACCATGTTCATTCATCAAAATCCCTCTTTATATATCTTTTCCTAGAAAGACCAAGACGAAATATTATTATATTTTGCATCCACACACTTAGATCTACCCATAATGTGTGTATATCTCAAAAACCAATTGAATAGGAGAAGTGGATCTAAGAAACCATTCAAGAACGAAGAAGAATGATCATATACCACAAGAATCCGGCTTTGATTCACCAAGGGAAGCCTTCAGATCGCCTCCAAAATTATGGGGGCACATTCTTTGGCTAAGGAGGAGAAACATATCGTGTTATGGCCGCTTATAATAAAAAACAAGAAATTTAGAGGCAAAAATGAGTGAGATCCACTTTTTTAAGATGTTATTTATGTGCCTGCACGGTTTGACAAACCTTGAGCTAACTGTGCATTAGCTACTGCCTCAGTAGACCCTCGCACGACCTCGTCACATGTTCTCCCAAACCGTGCTCCAACCATGCGGATTCCACTGCCTCAAAGTTCCAACTACGCACTGTTTGGAAGCACAGTTTAGATAAACCGTGTATCACCCATGCGACTTCCCCATTTGCCTTAAAAAATCATTCCAAGTTCTCCTGAATCTCTCATTAATCACCATTAACATTAAAAACATTAAATGCAATATGTAAGGGTTAAATACTCCAAAATAGGGGTACTACATATTATATTTAGGATGAGTTGTAAAATGTGGTATATATTATGATCAATATCACCTATATGAGTTTGAGTGAAAAAAGAAGGATTAATTTTCCATGAAATTTCAAGATTCATTCTGTCCATGAAATTGACGGTGTGGTTCTTTCAACATACATAACATTATGATAATTTTGGATAAGGACTATTAGTATACAATTTCACATAATGTATGAACATCATATCAAAAATGAGTTTGGGACCACCATTAATGGATGTGTATAAGATAAGGAAGTCTTGTTGGTGTGATTTCCATGAGATATGTGATGGAAAACACAATGGGAGTTCCACATGATATTACTTCTCATGAATAACATATAATACAATGAAAATTCAAAAATATAGGTCCCATGTTCATAAAGTTAATATACTAACTCGATGATGTTATCTCCTCGCATCATTTCCACTATGAAGGGTGTCCTTTGCATTCACTTAATGACATATCTCAACACTAAAGAATGATAGTTTGAAATACAATGTAGATAATAAACCAAAGGAATATCTACTTAATCATTGGTTAGAGGGTAGAATATTAGATCACTGTTTTTTGCATTAATAATCAATAGTAATAACTATCAAAAAACAAAGGGACGTAGTTCCACAGGTTCCTAATTGTTTGGAGTCATGCCAACCTCTTAAAAAAATTGAAATTGGGGTCCACACATATGATAAATTTAATCAACATAGGTAGAGACCCCAAAAATTTTACTATGAGAACTCCACTCTATAATTAGATTGGATATTAATATTCATATGCTAAACTTGCAACATTGGCCAATTTCATTATGAAAAGATCCTTTTATAGGGTGAAAATTTAACCTTAAAAATTCCCTAAATCATTTCTCCTTGATTTTAAAACTATGTTTATTATAAATATCCCAATAATATCCATCACCATGTATCAATGGGTGAATTAATGATTTATATATATTTTTCTCATGATGTAGTTATTGATATGCACCACTAAACTACCCTATAGGAAAGATATAGAAGTGTAGGTTGTATGGGTAGATTTTCAACCATTTAAATACACCCAAATCATGGTATATTATTATAATGGTTCATATAGTGAATCTACTCATCCATCCAATGTCATATTCACATTCACCATTAGGCTAGTAGCTCCTACAAAGTGCATGCATCTCGGGCAGGTAATATCCATCCACTGAGAATCATAACCAAATGGTTGCCCAACCAATGATATATAATTAGATATAACATTACCTGATAACCACATATTATTTATTAACTATCATACACAAAAGAATAATAATTTTTCTATATCCCACTAGAATTTTGGTTTTGGTAGTTCATCATCATCATCAACCGGGGTTTTGATTCATGGAATATAGAAATGCATTGACTAATCATCTAAAGGTGATGTTGAGATATGAATGAACTTATCTATTTGAATTTTCATCAAATAGATTAAAAAATCAATTTTCAACTGGGTATCTCACACAAAATTATCATAGGTATTGAAATTTGGAATATACTCTCCATAAAAATCATCAATGATTGGGGCACTAATGACCTTGTATATATCTATATCCCCAAGTGATTGGTGGAATGTGTTATTTTTGGAAGACTAATAACTCAAAAGAAATATTTCAAAAATTTCAGTATAACGATAAGAAAATAATTTGGAACTCTATATTGCCTCATAAATCTGGAGGACTCCAAAATAGTACTCTAACTCATTGTAGAACTTATTCCCCATGGACATAATGACCACCCTTCAATAAAAATTCCCCAATAGTGATATTAATATAGATGTCTCTATCCTTTTAACTGGATCTATGTAGTTGATTTAATGATGTTATAGTATTGTTAAGGCTCATCACTCATCACTACCATATACTAGGCCATAATGTGTGACATATAATCATTACCGTTTGAAATGACATGTCCATCATAGAAAATATTTTTCCATGTGAGGTCTCATAATGATATGGTTCATATGAAAGGAGACTCAATATTTGTTTATATTATTTATTCCTCAAATAGAAGAAAAAAATATATCAAATAATATTTTCTAATGACATAAAGTTGATTAATGGTCATACACAAATAATTTAAATCATTTTAGTACATCGCATTATAATAATATGGAAAAGTTTTTCAATTTTATTTATCATATCATCGATTTAGGTAGACACCATAATAAAAAATGATCTTTAAGATCAATAAATATTCTCTATTTAAATAATGTTATGTTATAATTATAGTTATTTAAATGTGTATGGAATGTGTTAGTGGAAATATAAGCATGATATAAGACATTAAAATATATCAGTGAAAATTTCACTATGTTTGAATATTCAATCATCTTTTTACACTCATGTCTGGGTGGCCATTTTCTCATTATTATATTGGAATCCTGAGAAATTACTCCCACCCACCAAAGTTTAGTGAAATAAAAATTTTAGAGTAAGACTATATAGTTGTACCATTTCACATTTACCCTACTCATGTGACTTGTTACTGACACCCTTTTCCTTAACATGGAAGTGCACTCCCTTATTTGCGGAAAATAATATACCAATGTTATTATGACATAATATATTGATTCCCCTTATTATAATTGGATCTATATTTGAAGGTAATTATTAGATTTCATCTTCCTTTTCTTTAAATCAATTAAATATTTGGATGGTGAATTTTGTTTTGAAAAAAATGAATCATTCACATACATCATCATTTGTGCCTAGCTCCTAGTGTGTCTTGACTACCCCATCCAGTTTTGATCACATGAAATGATTTTATGAATTGTTTTTACATACCTATATATCCATTTATTCCTAATCCCCTTTCATCATGTAATTTATGTGTCAATATTATTAACTTATCTCCCACTCCCACATCACAAAAAAGCTTTTTTGTGGATACCTTGAATTCATGAGTCCATTATGTGAGGAACACACCTCACATGGGTTAATGTGATGGTTTTCACCTAAACATCTCACCATATACACTTAATTTAAGCACTTATAACCTCATGCCTCCAATTTTGGGATGAAATTTAAAAATAAGGGGAGAGAATGGAAAATGTTATGGAGAAAAAGACAATCACCATATCAAATTTCCTTATCTCATACATTTTTCCATTTTGGTGACTCGTAAGGTCAAACAATAATTAAAAGTAAATTATTAAATCATGGTAAATATGTTATATGAATGTTTTGTTTATGAATACATTAAAAAATAAAACATTTCCTACAAGAATACGTTCAAGGACCCATATCACATGGAAAGTATCACTCCATGGGGATGTCTGCATTGGTCACCCATGATCTATCCAACTATATAAAAAATTACCTCATACCATCCTTGCATAGTGAAACATCCCACATTTCACCCAAATAGTGAGAAACATATCCCATATCTTACACCTAGTTCTCAATTCTCCATGTACTTATACACGTTTTAAAATTCACCAAATTATTATACATGGGTGTCAATTCTCCCATTCCCCATACATGTGAACCACTTCACTCATGTCCCATAACATGGGTGAATATGTACAATGACACTTCATTCCCAGCTTATATAAATAAACTAGTCATACAAATAAGTTTGTACCTCTTTGATCATGATTCCGTTGATAATAGGGATCAATCCTCCCATGATGTTATTTTCATTGTTTTTCCTCCCTAACTAGTAGGTCCCTTATATTGAAAGGAATAATTTTCTTCATTTTTAATGGGGATCCCTATTATTATGTTATTGATGAAACTTCACATTTCTCTTCATTCTCATTTTAGCTACCCTAAAACCCAATTGACCCCTCTCATCCACAAATTGAAGCATATACCTCAATGTATGAGCCTCTAATATGGTGTAAATCCATAAAAAATACCATAAGATATATTTTATACAAGGATGAATGATAATGGTCCTGATGTTATATTTAATCCCAAAATATTCCTCTTTTTGACATATACCATATCAATCCAATCATTTTCAATCATCTTTTTATCTATATACAAGTAGTCAATATGTATGTGTAATCTTCATATTACCTATAATATCTAAAATCCCCTGTCATGAATTAGAAACCAAAAACATTATGCAATTCAATGTTCTTCTTAAAAACCCTAGTTATAATTCTCGAGTAAATGGTTGGACACCCATATTGTAATTATATGTTTATTAGTTAGGCATCCCATTCAGAAGCATCTATCAATAAGTTAGACACCACAGTCACAATATTGTTCTACCACTACGATCCTCCAATGGAATTATCTCTATGTGCTCATTTATTATTTTGTGACACATTGGATTTGATCTAGCTCCACAAATAGATTGGATCAACTATTATTCTTGTGTACAGTTCATTAAGTTCTTTTAGGGATATTTGGAAAAGATTTGTTAGCCTTGAGATTCTATTTATACATTAAATTTTCATGTTATTCCCGGTCTTTAAATATCTAGTAACTTTCGATAT
This sequence comes from Viscum album, assembly GCA_963277665.1. Lineage (NCBI taxonomy): Eukaryota > Viridiplantae > Streptophyta > Magnoliopsida > Santalales > Viscaceae > Viscum > Viscum album. The sequence continues at coordinate 1,373,836,681 of OY728128.1, forward strand.
ACTTTATTTTGAATTACATTAATTTGACTGCCTTTAACCCATCGAAAATATATAGTATTTTCATCCATGAAATCTCTTACATAATGTTTGTTATTTCTCAATATTTTAATTAGTATTGACAATATACTCCATCACTAATAAAAACTTTTTATATAAAAATTATTATAATGATTAATATTTCATATTTATTCCTTGATATTATTTTAGGTTTAATATATCATAAAGTATCTCATGTACTCATTCATCTTTATAATTGACCAAATCTCTAGTTTGATCTATTATATTTCATTTGAAAACAATAATTAACCATGACAATCATCTAAATATATCAAGGGGTATTGGAACTATCTAAATATCTCCTAAAAATTTACAAAATTTAAACTAATTTAAATTCCTTATACACATGTGCATAGATTCATTTCAGACAGCATTATTCAATTAATCCCCATCTATCTATGGGAATATATGTTGAATTTTAATATCTATTGTAATTGGAATTTCAAATTAACTATAACATTATAATGTAAATATGTCTAATCTCATGAGAAAAACTCACTGATTTCGTCTTTCTAATCAATTTTCAAGAATGAAAGTGAAAATAGATTCTTGTATCATGGATCCATCCCCATTAATTATGTGATTAATATTTTTAGATAATCTCACTGTAAATTCATAGATGAATGAATATTATCAAATCAACACACTTCATATAAATATTAACATGTGTTATTTACCAATGGAGAGGGACGTTAACATCTAGGACATCATTTTGATCAGCTTTGTGGGGAACCATAAGTTGGTTTACTATTAATGGCCCTCTGTGAGGTGTATACAATCAACCCTTTCAAAATCAACTATATGGAAATTGATGGTGCCAATTCCTTGACACAAACTCATTCTTTACACCTATGTATCCATCACAAGTAATATGATATATTTATTTAGGCCTTTTTCCCATTACATTTCATGTAAAAATATCACTTATATATTATGTAACTTCCAAATATATTTCTATAACTCTATAATTCTTTATGTTACCTTTCTAAAAATCATGTTATTCAAATGTTACAATTTTATAACTTATAAATTTTCCTCATTACATTTAAAAAATAGTTATATTTATTATTCTATATTTTCATAGTTGTAGTTTAACATTTTTTAAATTATTTTACTCTATACATAATGTTACCTAGGTAATGGATTCCATTGTGTACCTTTCTGAAATGTTGGACTACATATAGATTTAAATATTTAATGATATAGAATTCAAATTTTACCTATACATTGTTTGTAGGAATATTATATTACCATTACACCCCTAGTCATGCATCCCCAAATAAAATCCATCCGCCTAAAAATATAATTTCAATATATAGTAAGTGATTTTAAATGATAAACAAATTATTAATTAATTCCATAAATATCTACACATCAATATTAAAAATTTATTTTTGAGTATACATCCATAAAAATCCACCAAGAATAATCAATTCCTTATTATTTATCCTCAACTCCTTGACATAGACTCACATCCCCACCAAAATTAAATAACTAATTCATCTATTTATAATAATAATAACACTCTTATATTTATTCATCAATACCCAATAAATAATATATGGATATTTGAGTTTATTTTTATCTGCCTTATTAATAATCAAATGGAAAAGTTCAATTTTAGATTATTCTAATCTCACTTTAATTATTTCACAGCTCTCACACTCTTATCTTTGTTCAAACAACATAAATATTCAATATATTCTGGATAAAAGGATTGTATCACATTGATTTATTAACAATGAGACATTAGTTATTCTACACAAGTTCTGAATGGTAATAATAGTTTATATAAAGAGTGAGAAATAAAAAATGTTTTCTATGTTCACAATAAATACACCAAAATGTGATACCTTGATCTGAACTCATTGATGGGCCACTAAGAAGTATAATTTTTCAGAAATACTCAAATTATTAACACGTCTCGAATAATAAATGAAAATGTTCTAGTGAAAGACATTCAACATCCATTTTTCTCAAATTTTCACCAACTATAACTCTCTCTATAAAAAATATATGACATAATAAAGAATAAGGATTGTGAGTGTGTTTAGAATTTAATTTTTTCAAGATTTCAAGGTGATATCTGGAAAATCTTGATTTTATGAAATACAATATTTTAGGATCATTATAATTAATTTTTTTCTTACCCTCAAATTAGATGTACTCAGTTCTATTAATGTAGTTGAGAGACTCTATATAGATCTATTTTCTATGATTTCGTAGTTTTGATAGCCTTATAAATCACCTAAAATACCCTACATATTAACAAAAATAGAAAACAATAATATATAATAATGGGGTGCCGCTTTGATTAATCAGATTTAACACTCATAGTGAGTGTATTCTCTCAAAATAATCTTCTATTTTCACCAAAACTCATTTTTCATTGAGACATCATTATAAAATTTTTGTTTTTTACCTCAACAATTCTTATTGATCTAGGGACATTTTCATTCAAATATGTTATCCTTTCCATATTTCTCAGATATTTTACTCTAATTGTATATTTTTTATTCAAAACATATTGAAGAATCCATAAGTATATTGACCTCGTCACCATGAACCACTTTCGTTCAATTGCCATTATTGTTTCCTTAATATTTTCTCATTTTTTTACTATTGCCTAGTTGGTTAGGAAAACTAATCAAGAAGTCTATCTTGGATTTCTCATATCCATTTTGGAAACTCATTTGAATCCAGATGGAAACCACATTATATAAGTTTATTCCTTTTCCACATAATTTTTTAACCTTATTCACCATAGATACTCCCTATTAGTAATCTATGTATACACTCCTCATCCTTATAACCTTATTTTTCATATTTTCCATGCTCACTATCAAAATATTCAAAAAAATTTGGGTGGATGGATTAATAATTTTATCTATCATATATTTTTTCGTTGACATTATATTCATATTTTCTCACCAATGATCTCCCTTGTCTCATGAATCTTCCCAATAAATGACATGTTAAACAAATAATATTATTATTTGTGTCCATACATAGCACAAATCTAGAAATATCCTCTAAAATATAACCTTTCATTATAAGTAGGAATATACCCAAAATAATTTTTTTTTTCTATCATCCGTAAAATAAATCCTTATTTTTTAATTTGATTTTTTATTACTTCTTTTCATGATTTTTTTAGAAATAATACCTGACAACATCATTTTTGGTACAAAAACTTTTTTCCAGGTTTACATTATTAGTGATAGATGCCTTATCTTGAGATTTATATATACCATATTTTATGAAATTATTTGACACATTGATATAAAAACATGGTATGATTAACCATTTACCTATATTGATTTATTTAAGACTTATAATTCCATGTCTAAATCGTGAATATATTTGACACATGTGGATTATTAGTTAAACATAACTTCTTCCTTTGAAGTAAAAAATTATTTATGATCAGACACCATAATCTCTTATTCATATGTCATTAAAGTTTTTATTAGGATCTCATCTTTATAGGTTGTTTCCTTTGTTATTATCTCTTCCTTTTCTATAGTATCGAAAATTTTCCCATTTAGTATTTTATTTATTTTCTTTCATATGGTTGGTAACAATTTCAATTCAATATTTTAACTCATGATTCAATTTAAATTACATCACTATCTTTTCTTCATAAACATAATCAATACCTGATTAATAAAATCATTTATAATCCATAGTATAGAAATTAACCACACCATATGAAGAGATACATGATGATTAGTCATATTTTTTAGCATAATCATCAAATTACATTTCTTTCTACTAGAATAATTCTTCTCCTTATTATTCATTCTCCAATTATAAGGTTTCTAGACTTCATTATCATCCTCAGATTCATTAAACATATTCTTAGATAAAACATAAGATAATTTTCCATGAATATAAATATTACATTACATTAGTGATCATTTCATTTTTCTACTCGATATTACTTTTCAGAATCATTTTGATGGAAGAGAAAAAATTTATTAAATTCTGCTTCAACTAACTCTTTTAAAAACCAATTAATTCAAAAAATATTCTTCTTTCATTTTTAATCTTCTCATATACTCCAAATAAATTTCTTCTTTGTCAATCTTCTTGAATGATTAATCATTCAACATATCATAATCAATGATTTTGTTATATAACTCCTCAAATGTCAATAACATTGTTTTTTCTGGGACACATAATATTAAATTATTCTACTCTATATAATTCTACTAAAATATCATAACTATAATGTAGTCATATTGATCATTATTAAATCATTTTTCATTTCTTATAATCATATTTACTCTTAAAAAGTAGTCATAAATGGGATCATCATCCTCCAAACTTGTGTCTTGAAATTAGCTCATATATAATCATATCCTGGCCTTGCTTGCTTGTATATTTCCTTCATATCTTATTTATTAGTTTTACGAGATATTATATATAGTTTGAAGACCAAAAAAATTTATATATAAAAATTATTATCGATAAATTTCGATTTAATTTTGATCTTTTCAATCTAACTATAAATTCCTATTGTTATCTTGATTCAAGCAAACTCATTTAGCAATGTGAGTAAAACCATTAATATAAAATCTCTCATATAAATACCATGTGATAATAAATAGGGTACTACCATAATCCCTTTATTTTGATAATTATTCCCCTAAATTATGTGGAAATCGTGGTTATTGATTGACTTATCATTCTCTATAACTAAGATTTATAAATGGAGCATTATTGGGGTCATTTTCCTTGATACTAATCGAAATTCCCAATTCTGAATTGACCATTCCGAAGGATGTAAATCATTGATATTATTTTATAAACTTTTTATATTTTAAATTATATATCATGAACCTATTACACTATTCAATCTAGTCAATATAATGTAATTTCTAAACATCATGAATAAAAATACTCAAACAGGGTGAAATGAACAATGTTTACAAGTTTTGGCCTAAAATACCAGTGCATTATATGTTAATAAAATAACTCAAAATTTATTATACATTATGGAAATAGGTGGTTATAAATAGATAGAAAACCCAATTATAGTTCTATAGTAATTTTTATACTCCATAATTTTAATTCATTAGTGATTAGTAAGACATCGTAGTCACAATCCTCTAATAACTAGATAGACCACAAAATACCAAGATTCTTATTCAAAATTCATCCTCTACTGTAAATATTTTCTTATACTACTATATTATTCTCTAAAACGTGTGAATTTATCTCCCTATACAAATAGACGTGATATGTTCTCGTACACTTCTTCAATATATTTAATAGCTAATTGGAATAGATCCATTAGCATTATAAGTCTAGTTAACTTTTGAATTATCATGTTCTACTCATTATTTTAATCCATAGGAACTATTGACATCCTTTTTTAAAATTAACTTGATTATATTCCACTTTTCAATATTATGTATTTTAGGATCATAGAAATATATCACACAATATATGTGCTTTGTCAATATTATCTACAATATAAAAAATTTTATTTATCAACTACTTATTTATATTTACATAATGTTAATATGTAAATTATCCATCAATATTTTATTGATATTATTTCATGGGTAATTTTTTTATAAATATTAATAGGTTCTTTTTCATCTTCTTATGGTAATTAAATATCTAGTTGGATTGGTTATATTTCATTTAAATTATAAAGTGAATTACCTAAAGGCATTGATAAATAACTCATGTGGTATTTGAATTATAAAAACATCATTATCTCTACAATGTTCAATTTATTTAAACTAATTTATTTTTTTAAGACTTCAGGCTCATGAAATAATTAAATGCAACATGGGGATTTCTAAAATCATCATTCCCTGAGTTAGTATTATGAATTTAAATGTCAAAAATAATTTTCATTTTCACTTTACATTAGTTTCATGTTATAAATGCCAAAAATAAACATGCAAAAAATTCATGGCCTTAATCATAGTAAAGAATTTGATTTAATGATCCTGAAACAATATGCATGTATCATGAAACCATCCCCTTTCATAATTTCGCAGTGTATACATGATTATTTCTCAATAACATCTCATATTGGATCATATAATCGAAATATCACCCCTTCTATAAACATATTCTTAACTAATTCATCTACCTTAAGGTACATTGACTTGAAAAAACCCCATCTAAATGACATTGGAAATCAAGTTCAATTGGTCAACTCTGCCAAACCTAATATGAGATGTAAAAATTAATTATTAACTTGATTGATCATATGGTTATACAACCATTCCTCTTCATATAAATAGACACAATCTTAAATATTAAAAAACTTTAAAACTAAATCTATAACATTAGGTAATTTCTATGACCTTTACATATCTTATGTATGTGTAAGCTAATTTTACATAACTTTTTTACTTCTTGGATTTACCTTACAATTACAATTTTTATTCAAAGGCTACCTTTCAACAATTTTTAATTTTTTAATGACCTTTAGATTCAAATTGGAATTCGACTAATAACATTACACAATGCTTGTTTTTACATTATTTAGATTATATGAATCAATAATTACCATTAAATAGGTATTGAAATATATTGCGTACATTTATGTAGAACTAGGCTAAATATGGAGTTACACTATATATATAATAGAATTAAATATTTTACTTTAGGAAGCTTATAGAAATATTCCACGTACTTTACACAACTACTCAATATACTTCAAATAAAATTTTTCTATATCAAAAAATTGTAAACCTACTTCCAAAAAATAGTAGATTTAGTTCTTTCATCCACATACACTTATTCATTACTTCCATTGAGTTTAAACACCCCAAATATAAAAATTATTATGATGTATCAAAAAAACATAAAGTGTCGTCATCTACTAGTTATTAATTATAATGTTTTCATCAAACATTTATATCCTACATTATAAAAAACAATGAATATTCATCTAAAATGTAATAATTAAAATTCATAGAAAAACATTTCACTCCACATGATATTAAAAACTTAAAATAGACATGTGAGAAATACCTATAAATTTATTTCAATAAGTCCTAGATGTGTGACCTTACAAATCACTTTAATAGTTTTTAGACACATGACCGTAAAATAGACCTCAACAGTTCATGGTTCCACAACCTTAAAATAATCCACATTGATCGAGGTCACATTACCATAGATAATATGATAAATTACATTAAGGGAAATTAAACTACAATGATTTTGATTTCAATAATTTTCATAGAACCACTTCAGGGTAAATATAAAATCACTCAGATATGATTGAATTATTGATTCATATTTTTTTGGTTTTTCTATAAGCATAACCTCAACCACCAGTTATTTGGTAGTGATGATTTCTAAAACACACCCAAAAACACTCCAACATAAGGGAACATTAAATATTTAGTAGTTTCCCCAATCTACATGAGAATGATGATCCATGGTGTGATATGAAATCCTCCAAGACCGCACTACCCATAAGAATAATATTTTTAATAAATCATTAACTATAAAACCATGAAACTCATGTTCTCATGTTTTCTGAATATGATTAATTACATCACTCATACATGTGAATCCCACATTATAGTGAAAAAAATTTAAACAAAATGAATATTATTAAATCAAACACACATCTTTTAAGTCATTAAGTGTGTCCAAATCATTCTAATCAACTCTTTATACAATACATGAAACAAGACAAGAGTTTACATCAACCATTCAATGGATCACATGCTTATTCAAATTATATGCACAACACGTGCACACAATTAGATAGATCTTCTACATTTCATAATTAAATGATCAAAAAATCTTCACTGTCTGAAAAATATCTTGAAAACGTTATCCGTATATCTCTTTTCTAAAATATTTTATTCTCAATACTAACATAGCTTTAATGGACATAAAATACCACCTCTTCATCATATAAATAAAATTTCGATTTTAATCTACTACAAAACCACAACCTAGGGATCATCTATATACTAAATCTCAACCAATAAGTTCCACCTGGTAGTTATTATTAGTAAGAATATCCACTAAATTAAGAAATGTGTCCAAATAAACTTGGTTGATTGAATTTATAATAAAATCACTTATATGGCCTAACACCCTCTATTTTAGTATGAGGTGGTTGTTCAGTTGAGTTGTATTTTTAACTATTAAGAAATATTATGTCCAGATACTGATTCATTGAAAAGGTGCTCTTGAATTTACTAAAGCCATCAAAAAATGATCAAGCATTCGTTATGACATAGGGTTCCACTATGGAATGTTCATCAAAATATTATCATAACAATGGCATGGGATAAGAGTTGTGTTGTGGAAGTCCTCTTGGAATGTTTTAGTTAACCATGTAATATAATTCACTGTAAAACTATGAATAATTAAATGTGAATCTCAATTCATCTATTTTAGCCTATTTTGTTGAACTTGAGGTAGAAAATAAGAACATTTGAATAAATAAGATAATTTCCTCCAAAGCATATCATTGATCTATTTCCATCAAACCTGAACGTATCAACCTTTCTTAGTGATGAGATACCGCTACTAACAAATCCACCATATCATAAATAGTTTATTATTTTCAACGTTAACATCAAACAAAATCAATTGTTGAAACCACTCATATTCAATAAACTATTAAAATAGTTCACATAAATGTAAAATTTTGAAATCAAATCTTTTATATATTAATAAATATATTTCTAAAATACATTCTCCCCTTACGAGAAACTCATATATATAGATACTCCCTGTAAAAATATTTTACCACAAGAAAAAATTCACTAGGAAAAATATAAATAAATATTTACATTATTTTTTTCTCCCCTTTGACAAATATTTTGACTTAAAAGAAGAGACAATCGATATAATCATCAAACCATGGCATTGGGAGGGATGAGATTTAATTCCCAGTATAAACTAGAGATTACTAAAAAAAATATACTATAATGGATTTGTGCCAACATATGTAATTTGTTACGTTGTAGAATATATTTCAATTTTAATATATTTGAGTCCATAGGTTCCTTAATTAAATTATATTTGTTATTAATGTTTTTAATTCTTTGATATTAAACTGGATTATTTGAAAAATATATATCACATTTATTATCGTATCCCAAATAAAGTGGTAGCTTCACTTTAACCTTAAAATCAACCAATTGTGTCTTTATCCATATTAATTCAGTCATGGTATGTGTTTCAGCCACATGTTTTTTTCTTCATTGTTTCTTAAATTCACAAAAACATGCTTTTTAGAATTCAAAAAACATACCTATCTCTATGTTATAAAAATCCACCATATTGTAATGGTATGTTGTTATCAAAACCAATCTAATATATTTTTGTATAACTAAATAGATCAATATTTTTGGTATAACAATATTTTACCCTAAAATCAATTTTTCCATTATTATGTATCAGGATCACTTTTCTATACAACAAATTAGACAATTTTTGTGCTCCTTGATACTATGAACACTGAGAAACAACATAAACTACATCTGTATTTGAATATAAAATATATAATAAATAGTGAATAAACATTATAAATTCTATAGGTTTAATATATTTTCTATTATCATATTTTGAAAACAATCTTCCTAATAAAATTATTGTATAAATAGGATATAAATCATATATGAGAAAGCTTTTCAGGATTTCCTTATCCAAGTAATCATGAGAATGGAAAACATACCCAATATTTCAATAGATTCTTAATCCAATAATTTACTCCATCTATCTATGAATAGACATTTTTATGGACTCCGACATATCCATATAAATCATATCAAACCATTCTTTCCAATTTTCATTGAGAAAGATTAAATAATCATAAACTAATAATTAGAATAGACTCCTCATTATCATCTTTAATATTGAAATTTTTTCCATTCATTTGTGTCTCTAAAATTCAATTTCTTCAAACATGTTCTCAATTTACAATACCACAATCTTAGGACTTATTTTCTCTGATATAATTCATCCTATAACAAGAAAAAAAAATCATGTTTTCAATAAGTAATAAACAAAAATATTTCACAATATAATCATCATTTTACGAATAAATGTTAAGAAAATAATACAATACTAGAATTTATAATGTATTTTATATTATTTTGTTCTACAATAGCTAGAAATATTCTATTTGTTTAAATAATTAGAAAACAGGAAAAGTCTCTATAGTTTCTACTACTTAAACAATTAATGAATTTTGGAAACCATCCTTGACATTTTATCTTACAATTTCTATATTATAATTAAATTGGTTTTAGAGGAGCCACATTTTCCTAATGACATTATTTTATTTAATATTTGTAACCTATTTCAATGTTTAATTGTTATATATGTAATCTGGTTTTTCATTCATAAAATACTCCCATTCACGATGATTAATTTATTATATAACATCTTTGTTCGATTTCATAGTACAATTTTAGTTGATTTTTTGTCCACAAACTTAACCTAGTTCTCGATTTTTTTACATGTTATCAAATAGTATTGTAACCATGAAATTCCCTTCTATTAATTGTGTGAGATAGATCATATTTCTCTTTATCACATTAGATGGATGAATAATTTTTATCAAACAATATAAATTTAAACCATTCATCTATATATACATTTATTCTAACTATTTAAAAAAATAGCATCATCATTAGTTGTGGATATTTCTTTATCGAAATAAGCTTTTTTTCCTTTGATTAAAATAACTCATTAACATTATCATAATAAATTATATTTACACTTTATTTGTTGAAAAATTTACATCCCCTTCCATTTAAGTGTTATCTAAGAAATATCCTATAAACACCTCGATTTTAAAACATTCCAAGACTTTCAACTTTCACATTGATAATAAAAAAGATTTTAGAGACATAATGATACAAAAAATGTGGAGATTTATTATAATGAATAACATATAGGGAAATATATATGTTTTTCCCATGAAAATAATAGTTTTTATTTACTGCATTTCACCTATATCTTATCACTGAAAATAAAAATAATTATAATGCCCAATAAACATTTTCTAATCCATATCCACCGAAATTTGGTTCTTTCATTAAGCCACATTATTATATTCAGTTGTAAATCGTGATATGTGTTTATATATGATTCCACGATTCTCTATATAATCCTATAAAATACCATTACAAAACTACTTTATATTATTTTTTTCAAATCTTCTTGATAGAAAAACTACATATTATTTTTGCACTTCTTCAAAAAACAGTGAACAATTTTACAGCCTCAGACCTAGGCTTTATATACATACCATATGTAACATTAGTTAGTTCATCGATAAAATTAATAAAGTTCTTGTAAGAATTGTTTTATATCTTTATAAATGGATTAAAACCATATTAATTAATGATATGCAATGGTTGAGTAGATTTAATTTCCACCTTCTTGTGTAATGAGTTAATAATAATTATTTTTCAGCATGTTGTGCACATCTGACCATTTTTCCTTCCCAGAAAAAGAACATGATGAACATTTTATCCTATATAAATCAAATTAATATTATTTTATCTATTTTTAAGAATTATTTTATTCCATAATTCAATTTATACTTTCATAATTTGATAACATGATTTTCTAATGTCACCCACTTGAAATAAATTTTTATTGTCTACTGTCTTCGTGTCCCATGATTTATATTTTCATGTTTCTTGATGAGGACCACATATATCCTAAAAAAATTCCTCCAATTCACACAATTATTGAAAATAATTAACCAATTATGTATTAATCTATCAATATAAAATGTATTTTTGGATTTTTTTTAATAGAACACATGAAAAAATACATTTATATTAAATGACTCACCACTTCCAAATGTCACCAAGACTTGTTTTCACTTTTAAAAAAAAATCAATATTTTTACATATCTGTTTTTGTCAAATGACCATCCACTATCTAAGATCAAAAAAATTCCCCTTTGGATTCTTTAAGTGAAAATTATGCCAGTAAGACATTCTAATTTTATTATTTTTCATTTTAAAACTATTTTGAGTACTAAAAATAACATTTTATTGGAATGATAAAATGAAAAGAATATCAGTATCATGATAAATAAGTTGATCAAGAATTATACAGACATCATCATGTTAATTATGCATGTTCTATAACTTCTTTCTAGATTTCATAATAACTTTTTCAACAACCTTTTTTGGGAGGACTAACTCTCACTAAAAAATCTCATATCACCCCATATAATCATAATATAATGTTGTTAATTAAATTGAACCAAATTTTTAATATTCTTAGAGCACCCAAATACAAAAATTTTTATTAAAAAAAATAATTACCAAATAATGTAAAAATTTTAATATATGTTTTGAAATTAATTTCACATAGAACTGAGTCCCCAATTTTTATACATTTATTGAAATAATATTTTTTAAAACTCTAAAATATTTTCCCATCATTGAAATGTTTTATTTAACTCCATTAAAAACCTAATTTGAATATTATTTTCACTCATTTTAGTAATCCAAAAATTTAAAAAACATTATAACATTACACAATTTAGCCACAACGACGTTATCTATGAATTTATTTTCCATCCATGATTTTAAACAATATATTCAAAAAATAAAAATTATTAAAAATTAATTTTTTTATTATAATAACGATTTGAACATAATTAAACATTCTATATCTTCTAAAATAAAATTACTAACATTAGATATGTACTTCTTCAATTCCTATTTTTTCTAATAATTTTCTATTTTAAATAATCAAAATCCTTTTCTATATCCATCAATATTTCCACAATCATGATGTTAATAGTCTTATAATTATCAATAAATTTTTTTAATTCATAATCTTTTTCATGTAGATTTTACATTAATTTTATAAATTCAAACTCATTCTTGTTAACATATTTACCATATATATACATTTTTTATATCATTCTAATATTTGGACATACATCCGAGACATTGTTTTAATTAAAACATTACCATGACATACATCTAAATATCATATTATTATTCAATTATAAAACTATTTTAATAACTTGAAATAATTTCATCTTTCACTTTAGTAATGTGTGGTTTTTTATAATATTCACCATTAGATGAAAACTCATCATTTTTGTAATTCTCATTGTCTATACCTTGTTTGGAAATAAAACTTCTCATTTAGAATTTATATAACTTATTATCCTTATAATTTTAAAAAAAATTGACTATTTTTATTATTTTAGAATATTATACATATAAAATATCCCTCTTCAGAATTATCATTCATTTTGGATATCAGATAATTAGTGGAATAGTTCCAAATATCGTCACACTTGAAACATTTTAATATAATATTTTACATGTAATTTTATTTCCCACTTATTATTTTTTATAAAATTAGAGACATAATATTATCAAAAATATCCACTAAATATTGATTTTATTCTGAGAAATAAGATTCTTCATTAAAATAATCCTTCTTCTTCAACTTCTCTTTCTTTTCATATTTAGAATGAATTTATTTTTTATCCCTCTCCCTCTTATAAATTTCATTGTATTTAATCATTTCATAACATATTAAAATGTTATACAAATCAATATGATTAATATCATGTGGATAAATTTCAACCATATTAGATATATTATAATCAAATATATTTGGTAATATGTGAAAAATTTATTCAACAATATCATGATGTTTCAACTTCCCACAATAAACCAAAATTGTGATCATATTATCATTTAGCTTCTAATGAACCAAAAGACTTATATAATTATTTTTTGATAAATAATCTCTTTATTAACTTTTTCTAAATGGAACTCTTACATGTTTGGATTGGAATGAGGAAAAATCCACTAGATGACCCATAGGACGAGTGACATACGTCCATTGCATGAAAAATATATCAAATCTCGGGAAACAAAACTAAATTAGTACCTTTTACTTTTCGTCAGTATGAATCATTCTAAAAATAGTATTAACATCATATAAATATTTTTCATCACTTATTACCCTTGATAGTGTATTTACCCACTAACTAGAATATTCACCATGAATAAACCACCACATCCAAGTGGTCAACAAGTCCTACTATTTCCCTTTTGTTACTATGCCTACCAAAAACACTCTTGCATGAAGTCATACTCAACTATTTGTTGTAATATATGACAATATGGCATAAAATATCTTAACATAAAGGCTTATGGTTTCCAATAGGCTATATGTCCTGAAAGACTATATTGGACTAAATAAACTATTTTCAAAAGGAAAAAATCTATGGCATGTATGCTGAATTCAGGTTAATATTTCCTATACTAAAGTATATTCTATAGTACCAGATATAGTAACATGAAAATTATAATCATTCATAGTTATTGATTTTGGTTTTTATATGCTCATATATATCCTAAACCACTAAGAAAAATGAAATTTGGAGATATCACTAATTCATTCACCCCTATATAAAAACATGAATAGTCACATAGTAAATAATTCCTATATCCTCAAACATAAGTCTCCAAAACTATAATTCACCACCCCATCTTTTATAATTCCGTAATTGATATTCTAATTTTTAGTACAGATATTATTTTATTTTTAGTCATTTGACTTTGAAAAAAACATTTTTTCAGAGTGATGACATCGTGACATTATTTTTAGGATTTGTTTTTTCAAAATTACCATTTATATGTTATTTTAATAGAAAAACCTTCAAAATAGCTAATATACACATCAAATACAAGTTCAAAAAGAATTCATAACTAATTAAATGATGGTATGGCATCATATAATTATTTCATATGTGATAGAATATTCTATAAAAAATTTTAATTACCTTTTCATTAACTGAAATTAAATTATCCATTATAGGTAACACAAATTAGTTATTTATCCTTTAAATATATATATAGATAAAAATTAAAATATAATAACATAAAATACCCAATAAAAAATGAAGGGATGCTAGATCTGATACCACTTTTATAACCACATTAAGATCAATCTACGATCACATAGAGAAGGTGTGAATTAATGATAAATAATTTTTCTTCTCTCAAAATAAAATTCACCACGTGTTATGATATAGTAACAATTATTGAAATACACCTAAACCCACCCTAACCTCAGGGAACACTTCAAACAGAAAATTTTCAAATGTCAGTTTTAGAATACTAGTCCTTGTTTTGACATAGATTCCATTAGGAAGATACTACTAACTATAATAAATATATTAGTACAACATGTAGAGTATTACCTTGAAAATCACATTTTTTATGTCCCTTGACCATTATTTTGTGTATCTCCCACTTTACGATGATAATTTATTAAAAAAACTAATGTCTCTTTAACCAAATAGTCATCCTCCAATTTGTTGATTGTGGTGATATATTCTAGATCCAATCTAAATGCAATCCATTTAATCTATATAATTTTACTAAAATTTGAAAATTTATATGTTTTGTCAGAACATTATATGAATACAACTTGAATGTAACGAAATTTTTATTCACCTTTCATTATATATGGATAATTGTAATTCCATTACTATATGATATATAAAAACATCATTAATCATCCTTCTATATTGGACAATAGTTTCTTCTAAATATTTTCACACCATGAATCTCCACATCAAGCACATTCTTAGACCTCAAATTCAAAATTAATTTAAAAGTCAAAACTAAAATAACATTGTTCAATAAAAACCCTTGGATTATCTAACATCTAATTCATTACCATTATTGGTTAATTGGTTGTTATAATATGTTGAAAATTCCACCAAAATTAAAATTTGAATCCAAATCAACATGGATGTTAAAATGTCAAAATTTTTCCTATAAACCCTCTTCTACATTGCAACATTGTACATTCTTTCATGAGGTGGTAGTTAAAACTAGTTCTTTATTTAACTGCTTAAAAATGTTGAGAAATGATAAAGATTCTATTATTTGGTGGTCATGAATTTTTTAGATCCATAAATGAAATTAAAAATCTTTTTTAGTAATGTAATTCATTATGGTGTAGACATTAAAATTTTTTGATAACAGAAGAATGGAATATGATTTATAGTGTATAGGTCCCATATTTTCTAGGAAAACCAAAAATATATCTTATCATTATTTGGGTAATATACCTTCATTGTTCTAGGGATGCCCCTAATTTTCTATGGTCATATTTACAATGTGAAAAAACATCTTACCCAATGTTGATGAGACAACTTATAAAGCCTCTCGTATGTTCTAATCACACAATTTTTTGGCATGAGGTCATGTAGAAAATTTTTCATCCCCATAAATAATTCATAATATCCATAGAATAGGCAATATTTTTTAGAATGATCCAATATTGATTCTAACTACCAATGGCATGGTTACCTATAACTTTTCATGTATTCTTTTTTCAATAATTTATGTGTTCCAAGACCTGTTTCCCATGATGTAACTATTTCTACTAATCCAATATTTCTTCTAGAATCATGGAATATTCCCATGATATATAAACACATTGAATTCGCATAATAATAATCTAAAATAATGTTTTAAAACACACTCCCCTCAACAGAAATGAGAGTATGAACATTATTTATGTATTAAAAAATCATATAAAAATCATCACAACCACTAAAACATATTTCCACTTGAATCTAAAAAAATCATCTAAACAGCTATATGTCTCAATAATATGGATTCATACGATGATCCTCCCTTAGGTATGATATGATATGTAAAGCTACCCCCGTAGATGGAAAAATATTCTTCATTAACAAACTATATTGAATTAAGGTTAATTATATTACCTATAAAATTATTTATAGGGAACAAATGATATATATATATATATATAATGACATCTATTCATATTATTAATCAATAACATGCACATTTTTAACTAGAATTAATATTATTATAATGAAGGATTCAAAAACAATGGTCAAATATTTAACAATACACAAATTATTATTCAAAACCCATTGAATAACGAGCCAACATACAACCCTCTTGACCAATGTGAATCCAACAGTTTGAATGGTATTTTCTAGTAACCATATTAATTTGGAAACAAGGTCTACACATACTGAAACATTCTATGATATGGGGAAAATTAGAAACATAATCATATATTGGAATAACAATATAAGAGTATGTTATAAATAATTTAAACAATACCAAATTGTTTCATTAAAATGGAATCTTTCATCATATTTATATTTGAACACATGATATTATCTTAGAACTATTTATTCTAATTATTTTGAATTTAATATAAAACTACTACTGATTTATTTATAGAGACACAATTATTTTGTTAAATATTGAATCAAAATTGATTTTATTTTTTATTTTCTTATTCCTAAGGTGGTATGAATCAGTTTTATAAATTTATTGATATTTAAAAAATAATAGAATAATTAATTCATCAATGAAAACTACAGTATTTGTGTTTTCAGTTTTTTTCTAAGTCATCATATGTAAATCATTAATATTAATTCATTTGTAAAATTAAATTTTTTAATAATACTTTTATATAAAACAATATATGTTTTTTAGGTTTGATGGAAGATGTTTCCATATATAAATAATTAAAGGAATATAAAATGTATTATCTTTCACGTTATATCGTCCATTGGTTAAAGAATTGTATGAAAATATAAAAAAATTATGTTTAAATATTTTGTCTATAAAATTGGAATCTTTTATCAAAATATATAAGTATAAAATAAGTTAATAAGATCAATTATTAGGAATTTTTATGTATAATAATTAATATTTTGTACTGAATAATGTCTATTAGATGATTATATATTTTATATATATATGTGTGTGTGTGAACTTTCAATGTGAAAGGTGTAAGCAGTTGATATATGAGCCTAAGAATATTATAAATACAAAATATAAAAATATAAATAATAAATTGGATTCAATATTCTATTATTAAATTAAATATTATAATCATAATATTTGATAGAAAACATACACTAATAGAGATTATAGTATATATTCATTATTAATTATATGTTTACACTGTTATTCATTTATTAGTACATATGATCTACAATAAGTTATAATAGGATATGTGTTTTGAAAATATAGATATGTTCATAAGGAATACTCTATTCCATTAAAATGATTATTGTATGATCAAATCCTTTGAACTAATTTCTATATTCCATGAAACTGATGGTTTTGGTTCATAATAATTCCATAAAATTGAATTAATTATTACACACATAAATATATTAATGAAAATTAATTTTTCATTTCATAGTTAAAATGGTGGGAAAAATTAGAATCATACTTGTGTACACATAATTATAATTTCTTTTTTAAAGTATGTTTTTTTCTAGAAGTTATCGGTTCCTTTTAATAGACCATTTTAAACATTATTTTCTATGGTAATTATATTCCATTATACAATAGAATCAATTATTCAAATAAAACTTATCCTCCAGCATATTAGGAATAAATAAAAACATAATTCATTTTCCCTTTCTAACTCGTGGATGCGATTTTCATTTAACTATTTTTATGGTGAATGAACTATATAATAAATTATACTGGATAAATTTTTTAGATTTAATATATATTTAACAAAATGGGTTAATTTTAGTAGTATTATATTTTAGACATTATCGTTGGGGAACTATTGATCAAACTCTGGTGGGAAACCATAGATGTACTATTGTAGAGCACTGTAGTGGTACTATTGTGGATCACTATAGTGGTACACTATAACAATTATGTATATGTTTTTCAATGAAATTAAAATATTAAATATTTATATTTTGTACGTATATTAGAGTGATAATGGGCACAAGTCATATCTTTTGGGATGGGATGGTGTCCTATCCCAATTAGTCTCTATCTGTGTTTATATATTCTTTATAATTTTATCCTAATATTATAATAGTATTTTTTATTTTAAAAAACATATGTGGATGGAATCATTATAGGTACACTAGGTCCAATAGGATGTGGTTGATATTTTTATTTTTTAACATACTAACCCAAAACATACTTGTGTGAATTATTATTGAGATGTAAAAAAATGACGAGTAGTTCCCCATATGGATGATATTGTTGACTAGTGATAAGGGTCAATAAATAATTTATAGGGATAATTTACACTTTGTGTTATTTTCAGAATACTAATAAATAACATAAACTAAATAAAAAAATGAATCTAAATATAAAAAATAATTAATTAAAAAAAAGATACAATAAATAAATAATATCCCTACGTTACAACATAAGAAACCGATGAGGGTAATATAGTCATACATACCAAAGGTTATTTTCTTATTGAATGATTATATACAATACATGAATGAAAGAAATTAAAAAAAATATTGAGTCCCGCTTCAATCCATGGAAATACCTTAAACCTATTTCTATGTCTAAGCTAGGTTCATCTATCCTCATCAAACTTATGAGAACCTGAATGTAAAATGTAATGTTTATACATTGATAATGGTTCATGTATAGTGTGAATTATGTCATAACCAATGATATCCTTAATAATACCTTGTATATATGTTCATGGAATATTCAAATAAAATAATAGTAATCACGATCACATTCATAACACCAATCATACCATCAGGGGCACATGAAGGTGAATTAATGGTCAACACATCCATTCATTTTCCAATTACATAAATGTAATTGATTTTCCCATGGTTAGTAGAAACTCATAAAGGTAATGGGAGAAAAATTTATGCATCAATTATATTGCATCTAAATTAGAACCCCAATTTGTTATAACACAAAATCAATTTATATATACATATATTAAATCAGAGGTTATCAATTGACATAATAAGTCAATGATTAAAAATAATATTAATGACATATCAGCACATCTAACTACTATGAAAATATATTATCAAATTGGTTGGTAAATCTATCGGTACCAGGTGAGAAGTGTAAGAATACATATAGGTAAAATTAATTATTTTAAGCTAAATAAATGTCATAAGATCATTTCCAGCATAGAATAAAATAGTGATCTTCCACAGTATCTAATTTTAAATAAATAATCTTGAATATTCAATCGAAATGATACCAAATTTTATTTAAAATTATTAATGGGTTCCTCTCATTGAAAATGGTTTTTAAATGATGATAATTAATCTATAATCCTCTAGATCCACCACAAGTTATACTAAATAATTTATGTTCATCTATAATCAGGTCCCATGTTCTAGAACATAGAATCAATGGACCTTAAAATTTCCACATGATCGAGAGAGAATTATTTCATTAATTCAAAAAGGATCTTTGATCAGGGTGCTCAAAACTCATTTCATCTGCAATTCGAATTGGGATAGAAGATATAGGCCCTAAAATGAAAGGGATTGATAGATTACGTTAATTAAATATTAATTAGTTTTATTTGGGTAGGATAATTTTTTTTAAAAAAACTAATCTCGTAACATTAAAAATTTTAGTCTTCTACATAAGCCCCATATGATCCTTATATGAAATATTACATGTCACATTTTTCATAATATCACTATATCATACTCTTTAAATAAAAAATATGTTGCATACTAAAATATAGGTTATTACCTTAACACATATCTCTCTATGTCAAACCATTAATGATCCATGAATAGCGAATATTCAATCATAAAATATTTTTTTGTATTCATATAATATATTGTGAATATATAGACTGTATAATCTCACAGATATTATTATAACATTTAATAATATTAAATTTATATATTTCTTTATCATAAAAAGACATAAACATATCATTTCCCATATCAAGAGGCCTACCATACCCTATTCTCTAATTTATTAGATATAGATAAGATTTGGAATAAAAAAAATTGGAACCTCTAGGCCCTTAACTATATTGATGTGATTGTTAATCATAGGTCATGAGTGGTTTCAAGAAACAAATCATGAACCCTTAAAGGATAAGGATTATAAGTGTTAATGAAAACCATCTATGATTAGTTTTTGTGAAATGTAATATATTTTTACTATGATATCTCAAAAATCATTGATGCATGATTTTCCCCCATATATATATATGTGTGTATTATATATATTTAACTAACCATACCAGATTAGATTTCTATCTTTTAGCATGGTCATGGAATTAATTAAGGTACTACCATCTATATTAACTGGTCCTGATATATCTCTTCCTATACTGAAGTGAAAATTATTTTATTGGGAATTCAACTAATCTTATTTCATTATCAAAAAAAATTATTCAAGATACCTAACCACCAAAATAAATTACATGGTTTTTGATTTACATCAAATTAAGTTATCAAATGATATGAAATGATATTGATCTGACGTAATGAAGCCATTAACAAAGATAATAGGTATGAATATCCACTAAAACCCAACACATATGTTATTATTATTGGTGGGTATGTTCTCATGATATTTTATACAAAAGATCACCATGTTAGATCCTTATTGTAAAAATACTTGATGCTTATGGGCCCCCATATTTTTGTAGATAGAAACATTATATCCCCTAAATGAGGTGTATCTAAACTATAGGACATGTTTTTAATATTTCATTAATTGTATCTCAAGGTCCATATTTTGGATAAGAGGTACTATAACAATTTAATATGATACATAGTCCAAATACGTTACCATAAAAACAGTGTACGTAGAAGAAAAAACACAATTATGTTATTATATTGATAATTTCTTTTTCATATCAATGATATTTTATCATTCTGTCCATTGGGAGAAATGTTTTATATCCCTTGATGATTATTGTTACTTACTTTCCCAATACCTAGTATATTTTCCTTGTATATTTGAGGTAATATTTGATAGCTCTAACTATATCTCATGTAGTCTTCCTTGATTTATTTAATATTTTCATATATAAATATATGTGTTAGAAATATCATATCTAGTAAATATAATGGAAAATATGATATATCCATCATTTATTAATATGGAGTTATACTCAAAATTATAATTTCCATCAATGTCTAATACATTTGTTATTAGAGAGATTTATTCATGGATAAATTGGTAAAAATTCACTACCAATTTATTCCAAATTTGTATTTTTTTAATTCCTTATCAACATATGTACATTGAATCGATCTAGGAAACCCTTATATGTTTATTAATATATCTTACTTCTTGTAAATAAGGATTATACATTAATTCACTAGTGGATAATCTATCTCTATAGTGATCTATTTGACTAATTATATATTAAATATATATTATCAAAAAATCATTATAGGAAAACAATAATACTCTCATGAATCTCATGTAGAAATATAATATATATTTTTTCCAAATAAGTATTGTATGATCATAATGCTTATAATAATTTTTAATTTTTTTTCTAAAACATTAAATCTTTATTATCATTCTATGGTGTTACGAACCCATTCCCGTATCACTGTTGTGATATCATCTGTAATGATCTCCTAAATAAGGTGGTTTGGACAACTAGTTCCCAATATAATGATCAATGAATTATTATCTGATAGGTATAATTCTAAAAAAATATTATTGATTACATGGTATATCCAATTTAGATTTATTGTTACCATTATTGTACAGCCCATGTATAGTATTTATTTTGCACCGACTAATAAATTTACATCAATTGCAAAAACAATCAAAATACGTACTTGATTTTGGAACATGTAATCCATTTAACTTAATTCAAATTCAATTTCATTTATAATTTATTTCTATTTACATATTCATTGAAGGATAATGATATATTAACCATAATGGTTAATATATCACCTGGATTGATGATCATTAAACCATATCTCCTAGTTTGATACATTATTACACAGTATGCATCTCTTGAAAATTATAATTCTATGAGATCATGAGAAATGTGATATTTTTCCCACTTCATTTTCATTTTACTAATTTACATAATCAATGAAAATATTTATCCTTCTTTATCAAATATATATGCTCCCCTCTAATATAAATATGTTCTTTCACATTAGAGTAACATTTCAACCTTATGAATTTCTATAATATCTACAATAGTTTTCAGGGTGAGATATTTGAGATATAATTTTTTTAATGATTCAACATTATTTCATGATTTTTTTATAAAAAACATTTTCATCTGAGCACAAAAATTATTAAACAATGTATTTATTTGATATTATACCTTATTAGAAACAAGTTTAGTTATATTTGGAATATTGTAATGTTTTATCATTTATATTTTTTAAAGCATGTCTCAAAATGGAAAATAGTGTGCTATAAATACTTATAATAATTATCATCAATCCTCATTTTACAAATATCATAGAACTAATTAGTATATGAAATTGTGATTTTAAAAATTACTAAAATCAATATTTTATTAATTTATGAATTATTTGTTAAGATAAAATCTACCAAGAAGAAACATATGATTTGATTTATTTTAAATAGTTTATTCAATTCATCACTGTGAAATCCAAAAATTTCATAAAAAGATCTCATGATGTATAAAAATTTGTCTATGGGATTCAACATAGAAACATTCACATGGTCAGGATGAACAAAATTTCAATTTTTTTGGATGATCTTTATTTTTAAATGTTTCTTTAACTAAAGAATTTTTTACCCTTATATAATTGGGATTGAGTCTTATATTGTATTTTCATAATTAATTATTATTTATTCAAGTATTATAGATCTATTATATTATTATTAACATCACAAAATAAATAGTTCGAAATTTAATAATTTCAATTTATTATTGATGAAAACGTGATATAATTGTTTTTTAATAATCAATAAAAAATAGAATTTCATATTGTATATATTAAATCTACAAAATATATGTCATGTTCTTCTCAATATTAATAAAGGGATCACCATTTCTCAACCACTGGAAGAATTTACTATACTTCATGTAATGTAACTAAGATTACATGGTCACTTTATTTTGAAATTGATCTATAGAATTAACATTTTGTCCCTAAAATCCAATAACTACTATAGATACATAACCTGTAATAGAGAAAATACCTAAATTAAAATCATCTTCCTTCATCTTCCTTAATTAATTTTAATTTCCTTTCGAATGATTTTTCTTTTCCCATGAAATGAAAATGTCCTCTTCTATGATGCTCTCTCTATTGGTTATTTTTTTATAGTTGTATGTTGTATGGGTTACTTTTGAATCCCTCTGTCTATTGGCTATTTCAACCTTTGTATATTCTATTTCACTATAATAACTTAATATTTACCTTTTATAGGTTCTTATATTCATGGAAATCCTTACCCACAAGATGTCAAAGAATTTTATGCATACTATTTGTTTAAAAACTATTAATGAAACTGAGCTAAATAGGTGATAATGATGTGATATTGATATATATTAAAATATATTTATT
Organism: Viscum album; assembly: GCA_963277665.1. Taxonomy (NCBI): domain Eukaryota; kingdom Viridiplantae; phylum Streptophyta; class Magnoliopsida; order Santalales; family Viscaceae; genus Viscum; species Viscum album. The sequence goes on from OY728128.1 coordinate 1,373,861,060, forward strand.
AGATAAATTTATGTTTGTAACTATATTACTTGAGGACCAACCTAAATTTAATCATTTTATTTACAACTGTTATCAAAATACAATTTATTTATCTCTTCAGTTTCTCCACACACACATCACAGCACGAGGAAAAACGGTATAACAATCCATGAGTCTATTTTAATCATCATATACAACTTCAATATATTCATGAGGATGCTCAAAACATACTGCGGAATCTTACATAATAAATATTTATTATTTTGATATACTATTCACAAGATCAATTACTGCTGAAGGAATTTTTTTTGGATATGATATTTTTCCAAAATTTAAAATTATTTTTATATATAATTTCATTTGATGTTCTAAAAAATGATACTCATAAAATTATTCCATTTATCATGATTTAAAATTATATACATTATCAATTTATTATTATTTAAATGTCCCCCAATATTTTATCTTAATCCTTGTATACCCCAACTAGTGGATTTAGAATTTTTTTTATAATAATCCCTAGAAAAGGGCATTAATAACCTCTCATAATAGTCCAAGATATATTTATTAAACTAATTAGAGAGTTTAAGTATCATTTTTTCCTTAATAGCAATATGAACTAATGGATCCTCGATTTGATGGGTGTAGTCATATGTCCTATGAATCCATAACATTGATTCACTAAATACAAGAATGAAAATTTCTTCTATGATATCAAAGAAAACATCAATGATATTTATTTGAGTTATTATATTCTTTAATGATTTTATATTAAAATTTTCAAAATTATGGGGGTAAATTATAGTATCTAAAAATTTAAACATACAAATTCCAAGAACTATAATTATAAGAATGTTAATGAACCAACGGTCTATCTGATAAGAATCAATTAAATATTATGTTGTATAAAATTTCTTTAATATTAATATTGGTAATATAAAAACCAATGATGGAAAATGATATCATAAAATTTATGGAAGCACCACTATGATAGGACTTCAGATTCACCCTAAGTGATAAGGAAATCTATTTTCCTCACATTACATATCTTTGATTATCAAACTATTGAATATTCTGTCATCCAGACTAGGGAATCCCTTGAACATACTAATACTAAAAATATATTTCTTTAATTCCTTGTTATTTCTCAATCATCATGAATAGAAAACTATTTTTTTTCCAAATATCATAGGATCACTCAATAAACATGATCAAAAAAAAATTTCAAAAAAATCTAGATAATTTTTAATATAGTCCTTGCGCAACATATCATATAACAAAATCTATATTATGGTTATAAATTAAAGCACACTCAACAAATGTTGTTGTAAACAATTAACTGAAAGATTCATATTTCATGAATGTTTGTTTTCAGATTATTTTATAGGTGGTGGACCTATTATTATACATTCGACAAAAAAATCACAATGGATTAATTATAAAAATATTTAAATGAGTTGAAATGAATCAAAACAAAGATATATCATATTATTATGTATTCAGCGTAGAAAAACATTTTCTAGTTCTTTTTAGGTTCAATACCATTAAAATTATTTGTATACTTTTTTATTTTGTAGGGTTTTATAAACAATATCCATTAAAATTTGTAATTCATAATCAAAAAACAATTATATGTTTGTACAGTATAAATTGTAGAAAACTATATTTTATACTTTATCCACTCATTAATTAAATATATAGTCCATAAAATAAAATAAAAATTCATCATCCAATAAAACAGAAAACATTGTAATTGAATGACATCTTCTACACCATTCTACAAAAGAAATAATAAAAAGTAGAAATATAATAATTATAGTATTGAAATTTCATTTTTAAAAGTATGAGTATAAGGTGATATTTTGACTCAAAAATATCCCCCTAATTGAAAATAAGTATACAAAGAACAAAGATAAATTTAAAAAAAGTTTTGAAATTAATCCTCAACATATACATTACAATAGATTTTCTATTAAAATTATTCAACATTATTTCTATCGAGATAATTGTTTTTCATGGTTGATTAAGGGAATATGATCCTTGGATATCATCAACAATTACTTGAATTAATTTTCACTTAAAAATAATATTTGAAAAAACATATATTATTCCCTTAATATCTTGATATCTTTATTAAATTAATATATTATCTTTTAAATCCCCTTTATCCTTGTGCTCAATGTAGAATTTGGGGAATCTTTAGAACCTTCTAGAATAATGTCTTTTCAAATTTTAAGGATATTTTTTCCTCGTAGTAAAAAAATAATTTTATATGTTTCTTAAATATATATAACATCATCTTTATTAGAATGTATTCTTACTAATAATCATAATGTAGAATTTTATCTTGCACATTAAACTTATAATATTTCTGATAAAATTGTTAACTCCTCACATTTTAAAATTAGTATAGAACATATATATAAATTTCCATTGGGATTAATTTATGTAAATATCATTTTGTTATGAAGATTTCATTAATGTTTTTGAAACACCTTACCACTATTTTATAAATTTCATGTTATCATAACATTCAGTTTCTTTTATAAGATTAGATTATTTTTTAGTAACCATAGTGACTAAATTTTCTTTTTTTATTGAAATAAACTATAAAAAATTACCTTTATCATTTCCATAATAAATTAAAAATTATTTCACTTTAAAATTTAAAATTTATTTAGAAAAATATATTTAATTTATAACAACCTCATGAGACATCTCTATTTCCCTATAGAAATATGATATTAATTTAGCATTATTTCCATTAAAAATTTCATTCATTATCTTTTTTTCTTCCTTATCCTTTTCAAAAACATATCCATTTTAAGCCTTAACTTTAATAGGATAATTAAAATAATAGGATATGTTTTCATATTCTCTAATTTTATTTTCATTATTCATGTAAATCATTTATCGGACACCACCATATCTTACATAGGAGGTATTTGAGAATATTTTGGATACATTATTTATATATGATGTTTGTTTTTGAGAACATCGATATCTTATATGGATGAATAATTTGTTTTCATTTATATAAAATTTTTCTTAGTGGGGATATAAACTAATGTCATCATAGATATAGTGTCATCTCTAAAGTAAGAATTTTTATATATGGCTATATTCCCTTCATTATTAATCCATTAAACTTACATAAACATGACAAGAACAAAATTCAATTTCTTTGAGTAATGAAACATCTTATGTGTTTCTTTTTTTAATGGTTTCAATATAGTTCAAAATTAACTTAGCAATATTGAAATTCTTTATGTTATAGAGAAAAATAATGAAATAAATATCCTGACCCATTATAGTCTCTCAATCCACTTTCCTTATATATACGTATTTTTTAATCCAAATGAAAAATATATATTATGTAATATTACAATAATTATAGATAAATTAAAATCATAATAATATATTGTAATTTTGATATTTTCCCATCCATTAATATTTGAAGAAACTTTTAGATGAGATTCATACCTACCAGACCAACTCGCGTCTATAGATATTTCATTAATACTTTATTTGAAATTTAAATCATGACTAGAATTTATAAATGTGATCGAACTCTATTTCATATCTTAGGGAAAGATGATCTTTTCTCTCTATTTTTCCCACATAAAAGAGTTCTGTTGCTCAAGGTTAATCTTGGGATGGATGGAAATTGTTTTGGTGATGGTGATTCTGATTTGGAAGAGATGTTTAATCTTGTATGGAGGACCCCTAATTTGGGGGTTTCCACTTTGTGTTCTGGTTTTCAATCTGCCAATGGGATGAATATGGCATTACTAAATGGCCCAAGAACATATTTGAGTGGTGGGTGATTCTCATCGGGCCTTATGTGTGACGATCGCAGGAATCTTTAGAGAAATAAAGAGTGATGTCGGTTTTGAACTGGAGGTGCATGAGATAGGATCCTAGTGATGTGATCTTGTTGGGTGGCACTTGAAAATGGAACTTCAGTTTCGGTTTCTATCTGGTGACGTCTTCTTCTACGGTACGGTGGTTGGTTAGACTACTTCATGAAGACATGGTATAGAAGGATGATCTCGGGTGATGAATTTTGGCTGGCGATGGGATGCGTCTGGGCATGCAGGATAGGTGTCGAAGGAGGCCCTCCTGTGTGATGGTGGTAATTATGGGATAGAGACATGGAGTTTCTTCCTAGTGGAAAGACCTAGGAGAGTGGCGTTGCGAGGTGGGGGAGAGGGAACCACTTCCAGGCTGTGGAGGTTCTTCCCGCTGGCTGGGGATGGTGATGTCGAATGAAGGTGTACCGGAGAGGATGTCTATGTAGGATGTGGTTGTTTCATCAATATTGGTGACTTTGGGATGGCGAGTGAGGGTTTCTAGCTGTCATCGGGAAAAGGTGAGTGATGACCTTGGTATGTGAGATTAATTCTGGCACGACCTTGGAATGCTGGTTTTATGATGCATGTGCATGCATAGTTTCTTACCAGGTGAAAGACCCGGGGTGTAACACCCTGTGATTTTATGAAAAATATTCTTTTAATTTCATTAATGTCTTGTGTTGTATGCTATACCAAGATTACCTTGCACTATATGCAACAACGTATTAGCTTGTAGTATACGCAACACTATTCTTGGATCGTGTTACACACAATTTTGATAATAGTTATTCTACGCAACATTGAATATATATATATATATATATATTCAATGTATAAATAAAAATGGTTGGATTCTGTTATATGAAACAACAAAGGATTCTTGCACAACACGCAACCCTGACTTGGCTTGCATTACACGCAATCGCGACCTTCCTCAATAGCGTGTGTTGTACGTAATACCGGGTTTTACTAAACAACGATATATTATTATAATATTATTATGAACTAGCCTTTATGAATATTATTAACTATATTTTTAATTTTATAACATTATTATTCATCTTACACATTTTTTTGAACATGGTATAAGAACAAAATAAATTATTCAGGTAAAATAAGTATTTTTAAAAAAATGCAGTTTTGCCGCCTTTTGATGGCACACCCACTTTAAATCTAGTTTTTTACATGTTTATAAGTTAAATTTTACAAAATAAAATTATTCTTTAGAATTAGGATATAAATGTTTACCTTGGATAAACTTTTCATATTATTTTGATTTCTTTCATATTTTAATGAATAGTAAAAACACGCTATATTTTTATTAAAAACAACTTTTTTCATCATAATAAATTATGTTGTTAAATTAAAATATTGAATGGTCTTAATGTATAAATAGAATATATTTTTACCATTTAATATAATGTATGTCATTATCATTGATTTTACCTTGAATTTGTAGGTTAAATCAATTCAATCTTTTGCAATGTTTTAAACAAAAACCCGTTTTCATTCAACAACAGGATTAATTTTAATTTATTTTCTGCAACTCTTGTGTATTGAATTTCGAAAAATAGATTCCATATTTGGAATCAGTGGGTCCAAATTATGTTAATAGGATACTTTTTATTTATGGAAATTATGAATAGTAACTATGGTAAATTTTATTTACCCTAGATAAAGGTAAATCGGGTAATTAAGGGTAAATATAATATTATAAAATTACCCCAACACGTGAAAAAATTCTATTGGATGGCTAAAAGTAGACCCATATCACCTGAGGGTCGGATTAGATTCATTTTATGGACTTTTGACCATGAACATAATTTAATTATTATTAAATCCAAAGAAAGTGACAACATGTCACTCTCTTCAATCATATAAGTATAATAATTTTAATTTAGTGATAAACATCATAAAACTTCGAACATGAATAGTCTCCAGAAAACTAATAAAATTATCTACATCATGATAATTTATTTAGATTTTTTAGGGATTAAATAATTATCATTAATTGTGATACGTTAATGATGCATAAATTATTTATTAAGTGAAAAATCAGTAATATAGTTTTTATTGAAATAATAATACCCATTAAAAAGCCCAAAAACCTGACCGAAACATATTTTTAGTGTTTATCTATACCATAAGCATCTAAGGACTTAATATATAACCGTTTTAAGTCTTATAAAAGTGATTATGACACATATATAATTTTATTTTAAATTATGCCAATGTTGTCACCTTCATAATATAATAAATATAACAATTTAAATATTGTGATTTTAAGATGATAAATTCTTTAAAAAGTATTAATTTCAAAGTTAATATATTTATATTCATAATATGTTTTTAGTTTTAATTTTTATGAAACAAATAAGTATATTAAATAATTATACAAAAAATGATGTAGTAATTATTTTATTGAGAGATAAACCAAATTAATAGTTTTAAAAATAATAAAATAAATATTTTATGAACTATTTAATGTGATCCACTTATTTTATAGATACATATGACATTTTATAAATCTATTAAATCTTTTAGTTCGAACATATATTATGTATATAGTTTATTTAAATTCAAATAAATGAATAGTGTCAAAATTGACACTATTGTTATTTTATAAAAATAACATATTATAAAATTGATTAAAAATCACAAAAATATTTACAAATTATAAATTTAAATTTATATGCTCTAAATGGTTATAAATTATCCAATTATGGACAATTCACAACAAATAAGTAATTATTTTTTATAATTTAAAATTTTGAATGTTATCACCACAAATAAAATTAAATTGAATAAATAAGATAAATCAAGTTGATAATGTTTAAAATAAATTACTAACATGTCTAAATTTAATGGGTTGTTGAGATTACAACCCTATCTCATCTAAGTTTCGGATATGAGTCATTTTTGGATGTTTTTATGTAGGGTTAGATTTATTATAAATTAATATTTTTAAGAATTCCAAAGGTGCCCCTCTCCTCCCTTATAAAAGGGCACATACTCCCTCTCCTCCTCACATCAATTTTAGCCTTCAATCTCGGCCATCCCCTGACCATTTTACTTACCCACTTCACTAGAAACATCCTATAGGTCCTGGTCTTCTTCAATGACCAATTTTAGTGCACTAAGAGGAGGTCTCAAAGAGGCGCTTCAAAGAAGAGGTAATGTCTGTTACCGATTAATTCAAATATATTTCTTCTTCCACTTATTCTTAATAGGTTGTTTCATTATGAAGTAATAACATCAGTATCAATCATATACTGATATGTTTTTGTAAGTATTAAACAACCCTATTTCACCATCTATCCATCCTACGAAAAACAAAATCACCGCACGTGCGTACATACGAAATACCGTCTCCACGCCATGGTGTAATCTATTTTCCACCACCACCATACATGGATGGGTATAATGGTGTAAATAAAAACTATATATTATAATTGTAAAGTTATATTGATTCTTTAATAGTATACATACACTCCAATAAAATTCCACGATCATGGGAACGATATCATCGCTCGTGCGTACGTACGGAATACCGTCTCTACGACGTGATGAGATTCATTCTCAATGATTAACCATTCATAAATGATTATAAAGTATATATAATAAGTAATCATGAAATATATGACATAATAATGATACTGGATTTATTTATATATATATATGTATGTCATCCAATTAATTCCATTTAATTCAATGAGGAAACCAAAACAACTTTCATGCGTACGTACGGCCTACCGTCTCCATGAACGGTGTATTTCTTTCCATTTATCGATCTATTATATATATATATGTATATTATGAATATATATTCCATATAAATCATTTTTTACATTATGGATGTAAATAATCATGATATATGTAATCATATGAATAATTACAAGTTAAAACACGAACAACAAATGAAACGATTTTACCCAAAACGCTACTTTAACATGAATTTACAAAAGAACATGTAATATAAAGTCATATGTGAACCATATATGATATAATAACAATGAATATGATTCTGTAATAAGTAAATAACATTATTAAAATCATTATACAGGAGGTTCGGACACTTACGAATCAAATCAGGCCTAAGGTAAGGGAAAATATCACAATCTCATTTTTATCAGAGATTATTTATACTTTGGTATTTATTGGGGTGTATTTTATCATTCACATCCATGTTCCATCAATATGAAATATTGTTTCCATCCACCTACAATTTTTTAAATCCAATTTTACCCTTCGGTGAGGTTTTAGTAAAGGATATGAAAGGAATCTTTTTTTTTCAATTTTTGTACGAGGTACTTTATGAATTTTTCGGCAAAAGTACGAGAAGAATGTTTTTTTAACTTCTACGGCATGAACAGATTTTTAAAGTTTTATAATGCTTTATTTTCATGAATCTTCATCAAAAATATTTCATGACTATTTACATGAAAATATTTTTCTATTAAAAAAATGCATGACATTTGGTGAAAATAAAATGATTTTAAAGAAGAAAAGATATTTTCCTAAGGAATCCATTTCATGTGTTTTATCAAAACCATTTTCCATATAAAATGATATTATTTCATATGTGTATGTGTCAAGTTTAATGTCTCTATGATTTACATGGTTTCACTTTTCTTATGATGAAATGTCCATTTGTTTTATATGGATTATGAGATGATGGGATGATGTTTATGAAACCCATTTTATTCTTTGGGTTATGATGAATGTTTTAAGATTATTTTGTGAATCAAGTAAGAATTATTTCATTATGAGATGGGTGGGACCTATATCTCCCTCCAATGCATTGGGTAAAGATTTTATATCTCAAGAGATAGACATGGCTGGAACGGTATGTTAATCTGGTTCAGTGTTACAGGACTGAAACGTGGAGTGAACTCGATTCTGAATGGGACTTTGTCTGTTAAGATGGTCTTGACAGCAATGCCTTGGCTACTATGGAAATCATTACATGTGCTTAATGTATGTCACAATTACATATTTTATTCCCATTCTATTTTATCATGATTTATGTTCCATTATGATCTATACCTTATGTACTTCCATGTTTTATGTCGTTTCTCAAGATTTTTAAAGTTCATGTTTTTTTAAGATCAAATGTATATCGTATGTTTTATTTTATCCATTCTTACCCTTACTGAGCATTTGAGCTCACCCCTTTTATGTTTTATTTTCCCTCAGGATTAAAAGAATTATTTTAGGTAAGGAAACAAAAAGTGGAAGATCTTTATGGGAGATGTTGAAAATCTTTCACCACGATTAAAAGATTACATTCCATGTTTCCAAAGACACTAAACTATTATGGTCCTTGTGTGTCTGTTTTTGGTATGTATTAAGTATTCCGCAAAAGTAATGTAATGTCCATGTACGTCATTCTTCAGGTCTTTACAGTTGGTATCAGAGGAAAGGTTTAGTTAACCTTTGGAAACTATGATGCGAAAACGTTAGTGAGATCCATAGAGATATTTCTATGGTATGTCTTGTGATGTCCCTAAGGACAAGTATACGTATATGATATAGTCCTAGAACTATGGTAACGATCTTAGAATTTAACCTAAGATGTTAGATATTGAGGGTACTCCCCCTCTACTATGTTGTTTTCCCTAGCATGATTTTTTCCTCTCACACTATTCTTTTTGGGTTTTAGAAAATGGCTGGAAACAAGATGATTCGCGATAATGGAGGATATGATAGACAATGGAATGATATTATTCATGAGAAACCAAATGAAATTGGATTTGGAAGTCCAAACATCATTATTATGCCGAATCTGCAATCTCATAATATGATCAATAAACACAAATTTGGTATGTTTCCTGACTCAACTAATAATAGAAAGATAGAGTTTCGTGATGATCATAGAGGAAAGAAAGTTCAATTTACCCTATGTAAATCATGTGGGAAGAGGCATCAAGGAGAATGTTTCAAAATAACAAGAAGATTCTTTGGGTGTGGAAAAGAAGGACATAATGCCAGTAAGTTCAAAGGAAAAGGTTCAGTTAACACCATGAATGAGGCTAATGGTATTACTACGACATCAACAATGGTTAAATGTTTTAAATGTGGAATGTATGGGAATTATGCAAACCAATGCCCTAAGTGAAAGTCTCATGAAGAGAATCAGTATGGTCGTATGGGTAATATTTATGTTGATGATGATGAAGAGACTACAAATGATATGTGAGATGAAAGAATTGTTGAAGCTCGGTCAATGGTTTAAGAAGGTAGTGGAATGATTACATGTTTATCAAGTGTAATGTTGTATAAGTAATCTCATGGTACTATGGAATAAAGAGACATCTAAGGATTGTTACACTGTTGATGTTCCTTATGTTTTGAAAGTGTGTGATTAATGGTACCAGTATTTTTGGAAAGTAGATGATATGTGCATAATGAATGGATAAGGAGAAAATTAAATGTTTGATAGTATTCACGAGCTCATGATTAATATAAGGAGAAGGTTATATCATGGTTTGAGTATATCAAATTTTTAGATTTTGGTATGTGGAAAGAGTTAAATTTTAACAGCATTCGTGTTTTCACTATGGTTTAATGGGTATTCATTTTTCAAGAGAATACATGATTAAGGTATTCACATGATTGGAATGTGACCAACAAGATAATGGGGGATAAATGATGGTTGGTTGATGACATTTCAAGTAATAGTTTTCATTATACTATGAGCTTGGACCGAAGTATTTTAGATAAATATTGGAATGGATTATGTTGGACATAAGATAGTATTTTTTTAGGATATAATTTTTTTCGATATTATGATGGGATGTTATAGTAATTTAGTTTTAGAAAAAGGACAACCTACAGGATGGGCGACAACCCATCGCGTCGGAAAAGGCTATGGGAATCAAAACCACAACCGAAGTGCAACTGGCCTTTATTACCTACCAATGGCCTACATGATGTCCCTATTTAGTAGAAACTAGTTTTATTTTATTAAGCAATATGATATATGAAGTATAAGTCTATTTTAGGAACCATATATGATTAATCTCACTATAGATGGACTTATGTATTTTTTATAACTTTTATAACCTTTTGTTTGAGACAGATGGAATGACCCATCATTCTATCACATGATCTTCTAACACTTCACAAATGACAAATTCAACTTAATTTCATTGAGAGCTGAAGTGGAAATTTTCCAAAGAACGAACAACGGTGAGACTGTACCAAAATCATGAAAGTATTTCTTCTAATTCCAATTTCATCAACTTTAGGGAAATGATCTTGAAAACCAAAAATGATGTTCGAGTTCCCTTATATCCAATGACTCATATGGTACCTTAGATCATCACAAATCTATGTCATTGTGATTGATGGCTTTTTCATAGCCATGTTCTCTACCACTCTCCATTAGAACTTGATTGTTAGATTTTTCTTCCATATCCATCTTTTTCACCTATGTTATCCTACGTGGAAACCCAGTGATGAGTTAATTTGGGTAACCGTTACATTTCATACTTTAGTTTTTAAATCCAAGTTTTGGTATTCCTTTTTATGATGTGGGTTTCTATTATACAAACTTTCGAGTAGTAAACAATTTATAACCCCGACAAATTTCGAGGGAGAAATTCATTTTAAGGGGGGTCGAATGTAACACACCGAGATTTTATGAAAACAATTCTTTTAATTTCATTAATGTCTTGTGTTGTATGCTACACCAATATTACCTTGCGCTATATGCAACACCGTATTAGCTTGCAGTATATGCAATACTATTCTTGGATCGTTTTACTCACTCTTTTGTTAATATTTATTCTATGCAACATTGAGTATATATATATATATATATTCATTGTATAAATTAAATATGGTTGGATTCTGTTATACGAAACAACGAAGGATTCTTGCACAACACGCAACCCTGACTTGGCTTGCATTACACACAATCGCGACCTTCCTCAATAGCGTGTGTTGTACGCAATACCAGGTTTTACTATACAACGATATATTATTATAATATTATTATGAACTAGCAGTTATGAATAGTATTAACTAAAATTGTAATTTTATAAAATTATTATTCATCTTACACATTTTTTAGAACATGGTATAAGATCAAAATAATGTTTTTGGGTAAAATAAGTATTAAAAAAATGCAGTTTTGTCACCTTTTGATGGCGCACCCACTTTAAATCTAGCTTTTTGACATGTTTATAAGTTCAATTTTACAAAATATAATTATTATTTGGAATAAGGATATAAAATTTTACCTTGGATAATTTTTTCATATTATTCTGATTTCTTTCATATTTTAATGAATAGTAAAAACATGCTATATTTTTATTAAAAAAACTTTTTTCATCGTAATAACATATTTCGTTAAATTAAAATATTGAATGGTTTTAATGTTTAAATATAATATATTTTTACCATTTAATATAATGTATGTCATTATCATTGATTTTACCTTGAATTTGTAGGTTAAATCAATTCAATCTTTTGCAATGTTTTAAACAAAAACCCGTTTTCATTCGACAATGGGATTAATTTTAATTTAATTTCTGAAACTTTTGTGTATTGAATTTCGAAAAATGGATTCCATATTTGGAATCATTGGGTCCAAATTATGTTAATAGGATACGTTTTATTTTTGGAAATTATGAATAGTCACTACGGTAAATTTTATTTACCATAGTTAAAGGTAAATCGGGTAATTAAGGGTAAATAAAATATTATAAAATTACCCCAAAACATGCCAAAATTCTATTGGATGGCTAAAAGTAGACCCATATCACCTAAGGGTATGATTAGATTCATTTTATGGACTTTGGACCATGAAAATAATTTAATTATTATTAAATCCAAAGAAAGAGACAACATGTCACTCTCTTAAATCTTATAAGTATAATAATTTTAATTTAGTGATAAACATCATAAAACATCGAGCATGAATAGTATCCAGAAATATAATAAAATTATCTACATCATGATAATTTATTTATGTTTTTTAGGGATTAAATAATTATCATTAATGGTGATACATTAATGATGCTGAAATTATTTATTAAGTGAAAAATGAGTAATAAAGTTTTTATAGAAATAATAATACCCATTAAAAGGCTCCCAAACCTGACCAAAACATTTTGTTAGTGTATATATATACCATAATCATCTAAGGACCTAATATATAACCGTTTGGAGTCTTATAAAAGTGATTATGACACATATATTATTTTATTTTAAATGATGAAAAATTTGTCACCTTCATAATATAATAAATATAAAAATTTAAATATTGTGATTTTAAGATGATAAATTAGATTAAGAGTATTATTGTGAAAGGTAATAGATTTATATTTATCATTTGATTTTAGTTTTAATTTTTATGCAACAAATAAGTCTATTAAATAATTATACAAAAAATGATGTAGTAATTATTTTATTAAGAGATAATCCAAATAAATAGTTTTAAAAATAATAAAATAAATATTTTATGAACTATTTAATGTGCTCCACTAATTTTATAGATACATATGACATTTTATAAATCTATTAAAGCTTTTAGTTCGAACATATGTTCTGTATATATTTTATTTAAATTCAAATAAATAAATAGTGTCAAAATTGACATTATTGTTATTTTATAAAAATAACATATTATAAAATTGTTTAAAAGTAACAAAAATATTTAAAAATTATAAATTTAGTTTTATATGCTCTAAAATGTTATAAATTAACCAATTATGTAAAATTCACAACAAATAAGTAATTATTTGTCATAATTTGAAATTCAGAATGTTATCACCACAAATAAAATTAAATTGAATAAATAAGGATAAATCAAGTTGATAATGTTTAAAATAAATTACTAACATAAATAAATTTGATTGGATGGTGATTTTACAACCCTATCTCATAAAATATTTGGATATGAGTCATTTGTGGAGGTTTTTAAGTGGGGTTATATTTATTATAAATTAATATTTTTAAGAATTCCAAAGGTGCCACTCTCCTCCCTTATAAAAGGGAACATCATCCCTCTCCTCCTCAGACCAATTTGGGCCTTCATGCTCGGCCATACCATGCCCATTTAACTTCCCCACTTCTCTAGAAACATCCTAGAGGTCTTGTTCTTCTTCAAAGACCAATTTTAGAGCACTAAGAGGAGGTCTCAAAGAGGCGCTTCAAAGAAGAGGTAATGTCTGTTACCGATTCATTAAAATTTATTTCTTCTTCCACTTCTTCTTCTTAGGTTGCTTCATTATGAAGTAATAACATCAGTATCAATCATATACTGATATTTTATTATATGAATGAAATAACCCTATTTCACCATCTATCCATCCTATGGAAAATGAAAACACCGCACGTGCGTACGTACGGAATACGTTCTCCATGCCGTGGTGTAATCTATTTTCCACCACCACCGTACTTGGATGGGTATAATGTTGTAAATAATAAATATATATGATTATTGTAATGTGATATTGATTTTGCAATATTATACATACACTCCAATAAAATTCCATGATCATGGGAATGATATCATCGCTCGTGCGTACGTACGGAATACTGTCTCCACGACGCGATGAGATTCATTCTCAATGATTAACCATTCATAAATGATTATAAATTATATATTATAAGTAATCATGAAATATATGACATAATAATGATACTGGATTTATGTATATATATATATATATATGTATGTATGTCATCCAATTAATTCCATTTAATTCAATGAGGAAATGAAAACAACGTTCATGCGTACGTACGGCCTACCGTCTCCATAAACGGTGTATTTCTGTCCATTTATCGATATATTATATATATGTATATTCTCAATATATATTATATATAAATCATGTTTTACATTATGGTTGTAAATAATCATGATCTATGTAATCATATGAATAATTACAAGTTAAAACACAAACGACAAATGAAACGATTTTACCCAAAACGCTACTTTAACATGAATTTACAAAAGAACGGGTAATATACAGTCATATGTGAACCATATATGATATAATAAAACTGAATATGAATATATAATAAGTCAATAACATTATTCAAATCATTATACAGGAGGTTCGGACACATAACAAGAAAATCAGACCTAAGGTAAGGGAAATTATCACAATCTCATTTTTATCCGAGATTGTTTATACTTTGGAATTTACTGTGGTGTATTTTATCATCCACATACATGTTCCCTCAATAGGTATTATTGTTTCCATCCACCTACAAGTTTTTAAATCCAATTTTACCCTTTGATGAGTTTTTAGTAAAGGATAAGAATGGAATCTTTTTTTCGTTTTTTGTACGAGGTACTTTTTGACTTTTCCCGCAAAAGTACGAGAAGAATGTTTTTTTTAACTTACAAGGCATGAACTGATTTTTACAGTTTTATAAAGATTCATTTTCATGAATCCTACTCAAAATGATTTCATGGCTATTTTCAATAAAATAATTTTCTTTTAAAAAAATGCATGACATTTTCTGAAAAGAAAATGATTTTAAAGAAGAAAGGATATTTTTTCTCAGGAATTCATTTCAAGTGTTTTATAAAAACCATTCTCCATCTAAAATGAAATTATTTCATATGTGTATGTGTCAAGTTTAATGCCTCTATGATTTAAATGGTTTCACTTTTCTTATGATGATATGTCCATTTGTTTTATTTGGATTATGAGATGATGGGATGATGTTTATGAAACCCATTCTATTCTTTGGGTTATGATGAATGTTTTAAGTTTATTTTGTGGCACAAGTAAGAATGATTTAATTATGAGATGGGTGGGACCTATATCTCCCTCTAATGCATTGGGTAAAGATTTTATATCTCATGAGATAGACATGGCTGGAATGGTATGTTAATCCGGTTCAGTGTTACAGGACTGAAATGAGGAGTGAACTTGATTCAGAATGGGAATTTTTCCACTAAGATAGTCTTAGAAGCAATGCCTTGGCTACTATGGAAATCATTAAATGTTCTTAATGTATGCCATAATTACATGTTTTATTCCCATTTTATTTTATCATGATTCATGTTCCATTATAATCTATTCCTTATGTACTTCCATGTTTTATGTCGTTGCTCAAGATTTTTAATGTTCATGTTTTTTTAAGTTTGTATGTATATGGTATGTTTTATTTTATCCATGCTTACCCTTACTGAGAATTTGAGCTCACCATTTTATGTTTTCTTTTCCCCCAGGATTAAAAAAAATATTTTCGGTAAGGAAACAAAAAGTGGAAAATCTTTATGGGAGATGTTGAAGATCGTTCACCACGATTAAAAGATTACGTTCCATGTTTCTAAAGACACTAAACAATTAAGATCCTTATGTGTCTGTTTTTTGTTATGTATTAATTATTCCGCAAAAGTAATGTAATGTCCATGTATGTCAAGATTCGGGTCTTTACACGGGGGCCCTTCCCGGATTCTTCACTCTATGACTTTTTTGGCGAAAAAAACATTGTGCATTCAACCGGTGGGGGCTGCAATGACCTCCACCACACAAGCATGTGTGATCTAAAGGGAAGATATCTTGACCGCTGGTGATTTGTGTATGTCCATTTTTTGGACCATGGGATATTTATTATGGCTTGCATTAGGGTTTTTTTGTGTGTCTTTGTTATCTTTGATAGTTTTTATTGGCATCGTATATGCCTTTTTTTTGTTTTGGTGGTGTGTTTTTGCTGCATGATTGTCAAATTTTGTTTTAATTATATATTATTAAATATATTTTGTGGACCGAGCTTTCTTGAGTCCTGAACGTTCCGGGTATTGTGAATAAAATAATTAGAGAAACTGCATCTATATATAAGAATGATGGGGAAATGGTTGGAATTATTGATGATCATATGTCTTAGATTAAAATTTTGATGTTATGTAGTCTAAATAATATTATCAACATATATTATGATGTTTTAATCATCCTAAAAATATTATTTAGAAGGTTTCAATATAATAGATAAATGTTTCTTATATAGAAAATTGAAAATTATTTGTTGAAATTTTTAAATTTTTCTATAGAAAAGATTTAACAATGTAATAAGAAATATAAGGTGTAACATTCCAAGAAAATATGAAATTACATAGTTGAGAAAGTTTCTCTACTGGTTTTTTATCTTCATAATAAATGATTGTTAGAATAAATTGGTATTTTTTATGAAACATTGGATAGATCTCATTCTGATGGAATCTAGTGGTTTCTTAAATGATGAAATCTCATTTTAGATATTTCAGAAAGATGTAGAAAATCAGGGTAAAAAAATTACAAAAATTCCCCCTCCGCTTTAAGGTGTTTATACATGAATGGAGATATGTAGAACAATATTTATATGAATGATTATTTTATATTGACCTTACAAAGCGTTTGTTTAATACTTTCAAATATAGAGAAATTAAGAAGTTATTTAATAATATTATAATTTTAATATTATTTTATAATGAATTTAAGAATAGTATCTACAATTTTTTGGTTATTTAGATTACGATAGTTTCATATATCTATATGTATTTTTGACGAGTGATGATAATGGTTAAAATAAAAGTAAATAGAACTTATGTTATCAAAAAAATTGGAATTTTAGAAAAACTCGCATCCAAATCAATGAGTGTGTGTTTCATCCATAACACTTAGGTGAAACAAAATATGGATTATATATACTCAGATTAATTATAATGTCGTACTTTGTTGTTTATTGCATGATCATGATACTAATCCATCATTTAGGAAGTGTCAAGTTGTTGATGTACTTTTCCTATCCATTTTACATTCAAAAAATTCAACATGTCAAAAACAGTAATATTAGAAATCTATTATGTAATAATAGAAAATAAATAGATCTAATGTTCTATTAAGATAATAGAATATTTATTTAACATATTTACGATTATATCCATTTATATTTTCTTTATATCTGATACACAATAATGCCAAAAATATTAAATTCGTTGGGATAGCTATAAGATATAGTGTACTTCTAATCAACTCTCTAAAATGTTATTGATCAATTGGAATACCAAATTCATTAGGATATAGTGTTTATTTATGTTTAAATAAGAGTACATATACTCCAAAAATATTCAAAACAAAATATTTTAAATAAATATTTTGTATTCTTTTGCTACTATGATAATGCTCCTTTTTTAAAAATAATTAAAATAAATGTAAATATAGGTCACTAATACTTCTAATTTAAAATTCAAATACAATTAGCTCTAAAAATAAATAAGAATGATATTTTCATTTTGAACCAAGAATAATAACATCGATATATATATATAATTATTATTAAAAAAACCCTACAAAACGATTTTGATAAGCTGATCCTATAATAAAATTAGTTTGATGAAAAAATACGGTTAGTCTATCATACTACGATGTTAGACCTTGATTACATCTATAATTCTCCACAGTAATATTATATACTTTTTACAAAAAATATCTTCAAATCCATGTGTTTTTTGAATTAATATTTCCATATTAAAATTATAATTAATTAAATAAGGGATATTATAGATGGTATTGAGTGAAATTTAATAATTTATTAAAACTATAGAGGTACTCAAATAGATTAGTGTACTAGTACTGGGGAAAATGTTCCCTCGTAATCTAGAAAATAATGTTAATTATGACCATTATCAATAATATATGCTTTATATATAAAAATTATTGGATTTTTATCACATTTATTTTAGAACAATTGGTTTACTGTATTCATAGGATGATAATTAAGTCATTTGACAAAGGTGGAAAAAAATTTCCATTCAAATTCATTCAATCCATATTGGAGTACCCTTATCTAATCATTATCACCTTAATCATCATATACTATCATGTGCTCAAACTTTGATAAAAATGATGATAGGTGATATTTTCAAGGATCCTAGTTCTATAATTTTATTTACCATGTAATTCATTTTAAAGTGAACTCGAGGTTTAACATCTCGAGGAGGTAACTTAGATGCACTATTTTTTTATTTTCACTATAATATGTTCCTATAATATAACATAGTTGGGTTTTTTATTTAACCTAAATTATATATATATATATGAATATTAAAATATAGACGTATACAAATGATTAGACAAGAAGAATGGGAATTAGTAAAAATAAATAAATGTATTCTAGAAGTTAATAATGATACTATCATTATTCTGTAAAATATTAATTCGTAATATTTCATTCAATGTAGTTATAATATATATCACCCTAAACCCTCCCATTTTAATTTTTATTACCAATCAATGACCCTCTACATGTGGAATAATCTCCATGAAACCATAACAATCATGTAACCTCAACCATCTTCTTGCAAAATAATTAAAATGAAGGAGATAAGTAATTATTAATAGGAAAATAATTTCAATGTTAGGGAAATAATTTTTGGGGAAGGTTTTACCCTGATTTATATACTATTATTCTCTTCTTCCCAATATTCATTATTTATATCAATTTTTATCGTATTGTAGAATGCTGAGGGTTGGTGTTACGTTATGGTAGTGATTTTATTGAGATTGTCCCACATGTAAATTTCTATGATTTTAAAGAATATAATTGTATGGGATAGTAAATGTAAAACACATATCAAATATTAATCAACCAATGCATTATATTTAATTAAATCTAATATCCTTTATTTCTTATGGAACATACAACCTTAGGTATAATAACCATAATAATGTATATTTTTATATCATAGTCGTCAAATTGGATGGAATGAATAGTACTATGTAAATTATTAAAAATAAAATTTTTACACATGTGTAGAACATATTTAAGGGATAACTATTTATTATATGTAAAATAAGTTTAATTTGTAAGAAAAATTAATGTTTTAAAAGAAAATTATTTTCCAAAAAAAAGATTCATCTCTCTTTGAGAAAGTAATTTAAAAATAACGTTTCCTCTATAATACAATTTAATTAAAAATTTATCATAATTTTGGAAATCACAAATTCAATATTATACTACGATGATTTTTTTTTATTTTTGAAATTGATCAGTTTTTTATGAATAATGAAAAAAAATGTTTTATATTAAGAAATTCCTTTTTATTTAAATATTAAATAAGGTTTTTTTAATTTTATGTTGGATTTAACGTATTATTAGATGAATTATAATTATTTTTAACTAATTTATTTTAAAAAAATCATATTGAAGATTGATATTTTATCATTCTAAATTTATGATAATTTTCTCTATGGAAATCCATTTTTTTATTACATCGGATGGTATAATTTTAAATTGGATTCTACTAATTTTGTGAATTGTATTTTGAATAATGGATGAAATTTTTGGAATAAACTTTAGTTAAATTATATATTATCATAACATTAATTTGTTCCCATTATGAACACCAAATTATGAAAAAATAAATTATCATGGTTAAGATTAAAACTTATCTAGCACCATCTTAAAACATGATGATAATGGTAATAATAACCTAAAAATTTATAAGAACCCCATTTTTTGTCTATTTTTCTACCACATCAACCGCAAGGGTCTTGAATAACCGATTTTGGATGCCATTGGAATGGAATTAACATTGGTCAAATGAATTATTTTCAAACCATCCATGTGAGCCCTCCCCCAAACTTATAAAAGGACACCCAATATTCTATCATCATCTTACATATGAAGAAATGTTTTAGCCATAAACAACCCAGTTACTTCTTTAAACCACTAAAAACATATTGGAGCCCTTTTTAATTCTAAATCCCTCATAGGACGGTTTTTGATGAAAACCTAAATAACTTGTTCGAATAATAGGTAAATTTATTAAATGAGTTTTTTAATATGTTTCCTCTACCATCACCTTAAAATATTATTAAAATATTATCATATAATCACATTATAATCATAAATATACTAATATATTATTATGTTATTTTAATGTCCAATATTTAATTCTTCTTCTATCAAATTGGAAATGAAATTATTGATTGTGTGTACGCTATACTACCCCCTCATGAACTGATATAATTTGTTTTCCATCTACACCTTTCAAGGATGGTTAAAATGATGGATTTATCATATTTACAAAATATTTGTGAAATTATAATTATTATTTATTATTAATATCACACATACCTTTCTAAATTACATTCGGTTTAAAATATGATAACGCCACTCATGTGTATAGTTGACTACCGAATCTTAAAGTGTTGTGATTCATTGTTATCTTACGCTTTATAGAGTGAACATATTTCATATATATGATATTATATTGAATCTATAAAAAATAAAATATGGCACACTTCCTTACCCATTCACCCATTTAACTAAATGACAATATCGCTTGTCTATACATACGACATACCATCTCAATGAAGTGATGTCATCAATTTCCCATGTTAAAATATAATAAATGATTTAAAATCTATAAAATAAAAAAAATATTTTTATAACATTAATATCATTTTTAATATTATTTAACATTATAATATGTCTGAAAACCAGAATATTCATGAAAAAATATTCGTGAGAAAACGAGGAAATTAACACCAAGAACAATTAACATAATGGAATATTATTAACAAAGAAGTGGTAAAATGTTTTACAAGGATAATATATGTAATTGTAAATATGCATTGGTTATATTATAAATTAATAACATGATTTAGACCAATATAATATAGGATATGTAACATTCATCAAAAATGAAATTTAAGGAATGGGACATCATCTCAATTTCTCTTCATTGAAACATATTGTAATATTATGCACCAAATTTCATTAATATTGTGTATATACTAACACTTTGGAATTTAAAATCATGATTGGGTCATACTTATTGGTATTATAATTTCAATTTAAAATTATTGTATTCAATAAGAATTAACATTAAATTTCCCAATTGGTATGTAATTTTATAACTCAATTTCTTTTCATTGGGATATATCACAAAGACATTATATTAAAAATAATTCAATTATGTGTGTAAATAATTTTGGATGTATTATTTTTTTTAACTTCATTGATATGGTTTAAAATTTGGTAAAGATAATTAATTCATTCAATAATTTCCCATTCAATGTTTTGATCTTTTAAATGGATAAATTCAGAGAAATATTTTAATAAGGATTGGTTATACATTAATTTTCTTTGATTAAAATTATTTAATCATTTTATAATAAAAAAAAATTAATTTTCATATCCTCTAGTTATTCATTCATTTTCAATTAACTGTTCCATTTTTTCAATCCTTTTAATGGAAAAAGTATGAGAACTTATTTTTAATAAAATTCAACGTCATTTATTTCTTCAGTTGAAGAACTTTTCTCATAAAGATCCATATTTTATAAAAAATAAAAAAGGTTTTTATCTATTATAAAATGTGATATTAAAAAATACTATAAACAATTTTTTAAAAACAATTGAATATTAATGTTTATTATTAACATGATTAGTAAGGATTTTATCAAAAAAATTAATTGACTCTCTCTTTTAACAAGTATGAAATGAAAAAAAATTCTATCATTCATGACAAATAAATTTTTTAAATAATATTTTATAATATTCAATGAATTATAAAAAAAAAATATTTTAAAATTTTGTTTGGAACATTTATTTTTAAAATGTTATTTGAATGATGAAAATTAAATTTCCCCCAAGTATTCTTCTAATGATATTTATTTTTGGGTTTTCTATTCATAAACAGAGAAAACCATATAATTTTATTATAATCCATTGACAATATGGATTATGTAAACCATGATATTAATTATTAAATATTTTTTATTATAATTTTGACCATGGATGTTAGTGACATTCACATTATTGATTTAATTTTGTGATCATTAACTTTCCCATAAAATATTAACGTTACATTGATCATTGGACACTATATTCCCCAAAAATATTAATATTATATATCATTGATATTTTTTCTTAAAAATTATATCATTTATACATAGTGTTAACAATTTAATGAAAAATTTTATTGATTGAAATATTTTTAAAAAGATACTCTTCACTAAATACTTCTATTTGTTGATAAAGAAGATTGGTCATAAATTAAATCGATTATTCAATATATAAGGAATGCTTTGGAGATGCATTGTTGGATTAGTCTCAAATTTATATATCCCCTAGTTGTATTAGTGGAATCATGATATGAATTAGTAAGGTAAAATTACAGGTGTTTACCCATAGTTTTAAACTATCTTGTGAATTGAAATTATTATATATGTATCTTGATACCTAAGAACATATTGTCCAATAATTAATAATTTCATTCATGAATAATTCAAATATTTTATTGGTGATATTTTTTCAATGAAATTCTCTATTCATTAATTTCATTCTCATTTATTGATTAAATGACATGTTTTTTCTATTTTTTAGCTTTCCATTTTTATTATTCCTTATCTATTCATAATATTAATGTTATTTAAACTGAATGTGTGTTAAAATATTTTTCTTTGTATATTGGTTGTTCTTTATCTAATCAAAATATCTGTTTTATTTGTTAAACTAAATGTGGGTTTACATATTTACTTTACTGAATTGATTATTCCCTATTGATTAATCTTTATTCACCCATGATTGTTTCGAATTTACGAAAGTCTTACTAATAATTTTAGATAACCATTATTTTTTATCATTTTTTAGCAATCCATTATGATATAATATGAATAATATTTAATTATTTTGAAGAATTCATAATGATTCTATTTAAAGAAATTATTTTCTTATTTCTATCTAAAAATATAATATGATAATCTTTTATGTATCTAGTTTGACAGAGATAATAAACTATTCTGGTCCATTGGGATGAAATTGAATGAATATTATGCCAATGTAAAAAATTAGTCACTAACTCTGGGTTACTATAGTTAGGGTTATTTAATTTTGTATCAAAGGAATTTTAGTAGAAACCATGGAATATATATCTAGGAAAACATCAGTTAGGAAATATTACCCGATGAATGAAATTTATGATGTTTATATAAGAAATTTATAAATTTTTGATAAGTTATTGATTATTTTTCATTTTCTCAAAATACATCAATTTATTGATACTATAAGAAGATGTAGTTCGAGAACAAATGTACATAGGTTAATAAACTAAAAAAGATACATCTAGCCTCGGAGGAGAATTATTAGGTATAAAACAGTGGTACTTACTATTCACCTAATATGAAACTCTTGGGGTATATGACTGAATAATTATCAATTATTTACAAAAAATTGTGAAAATTTTGATTTGATGATGAAAATGAATGTCCTCTGTTAAACTTATGGATTTATAGATTGAAAATAATGTGTTAGGGTTTAGACATCCAATAAATGTTAATAATGTTTTCTAACTATAATTATTGTAACTTATAGTGTGATTTTATTTTTAAGTAAATGAATCAAACATAATGGAATTATGTTAATATTGAATATGATGGAAAATTTGTTGACTTAGAATAAACAAAGGGGGTGATTAAGTGGAAAATATCATTACTTTTCATAATCAATTATACACAAAATATTATAAAAAATGAAAGCTCTAACCAACCCTAAGTCTTTCCAAATAAGGGTTTCATGTTTTATAAATTCATGAGTGGTGGAGTCTATAGACGAAAAAAGGATCAATTTCATTCCAATTAGTAATATGGAAAGAGACACACAAGAAAGTGATTAAATTATATGGGTAAATTATTTATGTGTAGAGAAGAATGGCATAAAGAAATGTAATTATGAAGACCAATGAAGAGTACGATATAAGGAAACAAAAATTGTCATTGGGAACCATTTATAGTTATTTGAATTAAATTCTGAAAACCTTAACATTATCAGAGACAATTCCTTCTTTTAAAGTAAAACCACTAAACTAATGAAGGATGTATGCTACAATGAAAATAATGAAGTATTTATTTATTCAAATTTATGAATCAAATTATAGAAGTATTTTTACTAATGGTATTCTAGTAATAGAAACCCTGACTCCTCTAATTATTTTTTGAATCATATATATAATAATTAAAACACTTGTAACAGATATCATCATGAGTTGATGAGTTTAAGATTAATCATATTATAAAAGTCTTAAAAACCCATTTTTAAGATTTATGTAACAGAGGTATACTAAGATTAAGGATATATTGTGATAAATTTTTGGTAATAAAACCCACTATAGTACTTTATGTCTTCGAGAAAAAATTATTTAAGGAAGAATGAACATACATTTTTTGGAATAGTTTTAAATATATTGGTAAACTAGAGTTTTTTTATTTTTTATGTTGAATTAATTGTTAGTTAATTAATTTTTGTAATTTAATATCAAATATATTCATATGATTTTAGATAAAGTACAACCCACTAGCAAGATGAAAACCCATACAATCTTGAAAGGCCATGGTATTGAACACATAACTGATGTCAAATAACTATTTTTTGGTCACCACTATAGAATGTGATATTTTAGTTAATATGTCATTATTTTTACATGAATTATTGGATAGATAAATATTAATGATAATCAAGTGGTGTTACTATTGAGGATTTGAGAATTATTTTATATATTATATAACAATTAATAGATATATTGAATTTAGAAAATATTTTGATACAAATGGAATGAATTGTCATGATTTTATGGATATTCATGTCTTAGATGAAGTGATGAATTTTAAAATGAAAATGGTATGAACAAAGGATTATGTTTTTCATATGAAATTAATTGATATCAAGTAATTGCATTTCATTATATTCATAGAAAATAAAATAGTTCCTCAACCATAAAAATAATATCATAAAACAAAAAATGTAACCTATTACCTTTTTATTTTATTCATAACAGGTCATATAAAATAATCATATATTTATTGTTTTTAGGTATTTATATTCCAATGTTCCATTCACTTTATATAGATTAATGACTTCTATCAATCTCTATAACTATTTTTTCTTTTCTTCCATGTACATATCTTCCCATACTGTCAATGTTTTCTAACCAAGAATCAATGTTATGTGTTTTTAGAGATGAAAATAGTATTTTTAATTTAACTCCTAATTAGAGAAAGTTTTTTAACCCCTTTACAATATGGGTTTTACAATAATGGTATTTTTAAACTTCAAACCATTAATTATTGACATCACATATAAATTCTAAGTTCACAGTTTGTTGAAGGTGGGGATGATATAAAACCCTGGGAATTTAAAATAATAACAATGTATTTTAAAGAATATGATATACAAAATTATGATCATAAAAAAACTCATAAAATAAATTTCATTAAATTTAAATTCCTTTGTAGCTTACAGAACACGCAACCCCTTCTATAAATGATCCTTAATATAGTATAACATCATATAATTTGTGTTAAATTGTAAATAATGGATAGTAATAAATAAATTATGAAAATTTTATAAATTATAATTTTTTTAAAAAATATTAATTAATATATATTGATAATAAATAAAATAATAATACTTTGAATGAAAAAAAATTGTTTTATGAAAAACTATACTTTTCTAATATGCGATTCAATCATTCTTTGTATACAAAATTTAAAAATATTTTTAACCACATAATAAATATTTAATTGATAAAAAATAATTATTTTTGAAATAATCATATCAGAAATATATTATGATGATGGTTAATGGTTTTTTTGAAATTTATTATTATTAAATTAATTGTGAAAATTAATTATTTTTATTCAAAACGTCATTTTAAATTAAATAATTTACAAGAATAAATTCTATTTAAAAGTTTTTTTCATGAATAAATAGTTAAATTAAATTATAATTTAACTAATTTAGTTTATTTTAGGAAATTTTATATTTAATTTTTATATTAAATCCTTCTATACTTATGAGAGTTTTCACTTTGGAAGCCAACTTTTTTGTAGCGTGTCTGTGGGATATTTTTAAATTGTATTCATCCTCTTCACTGAAATAAATTTGGAAAATGGATTCCATCCGTGGATGAAGAATATATTATATTATATTTTATTTTAATATTAATTTTTTTCAATTTATAATATTAAAAATTGTAAAAATATATTTATTATGGTTATGGTAAAAACTGATTTTTGGGAGGGTTATTATAGAAATATAATGCTAAAAATGAACTACCATGTTGTAAAAAACATATTTTTGTGACCGATTCTAACCTTATATCACATAAGGGTCTATAATTACCCCTTTTAAATTTGTATTTTTTTATTTATATATTGGTGTAACATATGTTTTCAAAAACATCATGTACGTCCTATCCAACACTTATAAATTGTTGCCCTAGTTCTCCTGTCTCTACAAGTCCAGATCCATTTTATTAAATACAGTCCCGATTAACTTAATTACTCCCATATAAACTCTTTATTTCCTTTTTGGAGGAAATGATCATACAAAGGCATTTGATTAAAACATAATAAAGATATCACTAGAAGAGGTAATGTTTTTGAAATAGAATTTTTATTATTTTTCTTCTTCAAACTACTGGATGTATTATAAAACCAAGATCATAAAATATCCTCACTACCTTACATATAATCATATATTATTATTTTATGTTCATTGAGTATATCCATATCATATTTCATCAAATGGGAAAATAAATTATCGATATTTTTTATAGTGGAATACCACCTCAATAACATTTTTAATTTTTTTCCATCACCAACATTAGAGTGTGGATATATTAATGGATTTAACAAATAAATATTATATTTATAAAATTATTATACTTCTATAATTTTAATTTCCAATATAACTTCATAAATTTCAATCCTTTGAAAATATGATAACAAATCTTGTGTGTACGACGGACCACCGCCTTGTGAAGAGATGTCATACGTTTTTCATGTTAATAATACATGGAAGGTAATGAGGATAAATAATTTTAATAGATGATTTATGTATGAAATTATATAGATTATATAAAATTTATATATAACACACTTCAATCCCCTTTCACGAATTAACTAATTTATAATGTTTCTTTTGCGTACGTACGATACATTGTCTCCAAATAACAATGTGATAAATTTTTTACATTCAAATTTTAATAATTATTCTTAAAATGTATTCAATTTTAATAAATTATATTAATTACATTTAAAAAATTATGTAGAATGTGGAACTATATAATACGTTCTGGAACCAAAAATTCCATAACAAAACACGGTGAAGAAAAAAATGGAAATGAACACCATAAACAATAAAAATAATGAAATATAATTAATAAATGAGTAGTAAAATATTATAAGTGTAGAGTATATGATATTATAAACATAAATATGATTCCTGAATAAAATGAAAACATCCTTGAAACCATTATATATTGGTATATTTAATGATCAACCAAAATTAAGCATGAGATAAAGGAATTAATCATAATTTCTCGTCATTAAGGCATGTTGTAATTTTATTCACCATATATATTTTATACAATACATATACTAAAAAAATTACATGTAATATCAATATTAATAAATAATTAATTTTATTTTTTATTTTTATTTAAATTATTTCATCATAGGGGGATTGACATTATAATTACAATATTGTAAAAAACTAAATAATTCAATTATTTTCATTATATTATATTATATCATCATTGTATTTGAGATTGTAGGATTATGTGTGTGAATAATTTTTACTATAATATGTTATACATATAATTTTTTATGTGTATTTACATTTTCTTCACATTATTTATTAATTTATTAAACCCCTCTTCAATTTTATGATCTTTGATTGGGTTTATTACACAGTGTCAATTTATTTATGATTGTTTATACATGGATTTCCATTGATGGAAATTATTTAATCATTATTTAATAAAACCCATTAATTTTTATATTATTTGTATAATAAAAAAATTATAATTTAATATTTCTATTTAATATTCATTTATACAAAAAAATTAATGAGTAAACATTTGTAAAAATATATTATAGCATTTATCTCTTATTCTAAAATCCTTTTTACCAAAATACACTTTTTCCAAATAAAATTTAGAAGAGTTTTGAATTTTTAAAAATGATATTTTGATATAAATTTACCCTCTATATGTTTTTTAAATTAAATGAATCATCATGTCATTTTCAAAACATGTTCCATTATGTTTTTACTAATAAATTGAAAGGAATCATTTTTTAACATATATGGGATGAATAGAATTCGAAACCATCATAAACACACATTGTTTCAAAGCTAATTTCATATTATTAGAATATAATTTAAAAAAAAATTATAAAAAATTTATTTCCAAAATGTGTTATGAATCACTACTTTTAAAGAGTTATTTTTAAGATGATAAGTATATTTTCCTACAAACACTTATGAAGATAATTTTATAGTATAATTATTCTTCAATGAAAAATACCTGTTTGTTTTAATTATAAAAAATATAGAATATGTTGTGCTGATACAACAAATATGTTTTCTACAGATGTTTTACTGTTGATTTAGGAAATTTATTTATTAAAATTCTATTTGGTTGATTGATTTTTCTAGTTATTAAAATTTACATGAAATATTCAATTCCATGTGATCATTGGAAACAACTTTTATGATAAAAATCTATATTATTTTTCATATATATGTTTATTTATTAAATGGTATATAATTTATACATAGGGTGTTGAAAATTTAATGTTATTTTTTAACTATGGAAATATTGATAAATGTTTATTATTTACCCAATATTTATATTTGATTATATAGACAACTATTCATGAATTAAAATTATTATTCTATATATGAAGGAATATTTTATACAAGTTGTGATGTGTGGGGATGAGAATTATATAGACTATTGATGCCTATGTTGTCTCATGAGGCGAATTAGTGAGCCATAATAAAATTTCATTTAACAATGGTTTTAAACACTCTTCTGAGAGGTTAATTACAATGGATATATCATAATTCTTAATATCATAACATCAAATGACTAATAATTTCTTTCATTTAGAATCTATAAATTATTGTCCATGATATTTTCACAATGATAATATCTCTAGATTCTTTTTTATATATTTCTGATAAAATGGAATGTGTATTCAATTATTTACCTTACTGTATTTATTATTCCTTATATATTCACGGTAGTTAATTTATTCATTTGTCATGTCTGTTAATTTAATTTCATTGTTATATTTATAATTGATTATTTAATTATGGTAGTAATTTTTTGTTTCATGGAATCATTTTTTAGATATTTACCTTTAAATCTTGATTATTCTATATTTAATATTATTAGTTTAGCCATGATATATTCCACTTTACATAACTCTGTTAGAAATTTAATAACACCCATATTTAGTTTATTTTACACGTAATCAGGTAGATACACTATGAATGATAAAAAAGAATATTATATAGAGAACAATGATATTGTCAAATATATATATTTCTCAATTAGAATATTCCAATTTAATATTTAAATCTTGTCTGAATATTGTTTACAAAAATAAATAACTAGTTGGTCCTTTAGAATTAGATTTCATGTATCTTATTCCAATATAATAATGTTGCCTCTGGTTCTAGGTTACTAGAGTTAAGATTCTTTAAACAACATGTAGAGGGTTTGTGAGGGGTAATAACAACTCAAATAAGATGGTGTAGAATGAAAATGTTCATCTTTTCATTCAACGAAAAATCAGAATTAATATTTTAATCAATAGTGATATCAAATTTATGAAATCATAATGGAAACTAACTTCTTCTTAATAACATATATTCTTATTGTTTAATCGTTTTATTAATCAATATTCATATTTATAAACAAATAAATATATATCAGTTATATTTCATTAATTATGAACCCTCCAATTCTTTAATTGAAACTATTGAATATCTAGAAAAATAGGAAAGATTGTTTCTCAATATTTATAGTATGTATGATGTCTTTCAAGGGTTCATTTGGGACCTTAATAAAGTCATTAAGAAACCAATCATAATTTCCTTTTCTAAGGACCTTACAAAATTCTCACACTACATTATGGATTTCCATCAAGAGGGAACTACGAAATAAAATGGTTTCATCACATGTACTTATGAATATGGTATCAAAGAGGAGGAAACTGAACTAAACAAACCATATATCATACAAAATTCAATAATCAATCTAAATGACTTGAAATAAGAACCAACATAAGAAATATATCTTTTTAATAGAAGGGACATGACCTTAGATTTAATTTTTTTTAATTTTACATTGATATAAAATAAAATTTTGTAAACAAAATATTCCTTTTCATAGTAATCAAGTGTTTATTCCCCTAAGAGAGATTATAAAAATGTTAATGATTCCACCATTGAGAAGAATATTGTGTTGGAATTAAAATATGTGAATGTTTATATATCGAAGAAATCTATTTGGAATAATATTATATGAAAGGTAATCATGAAAATTTAAATTATTCATATTAAAATATTTATCAAATTATAAATTCAATTAATTTTATATGTTTTTTCATGTATACTTCTTGATTTTGATACTATCCTTGGATGATGATGAAGATATGGAAAAAAGGTTGACAATGTAAATATGAATTGATTTATCATCCTAACCCAACCATATCAATAATGTTATATTTATAAGGGGATAAAATATTATTTATCTATTCATGGGTTCATCTACAAAAAAATTAATTTAGTGTATATGGGAAGGGATGTCATCTGTTGTTTAAATTATACAAACCATGTATCTTTTCAAATTTTTGGTAAAAATAATAACTAACAGCTGGAGGTTATAAAAACATGTACCCAAATGGGGTCCAAAGCATGTTTTATAACCATTTATTAATTCCCCTAAACTCATTCCATTTAATTAATTTTTATTCAATGATGATATTATTTTTTTATCATAATTTATTTCAATATTTAATGTGGTGAAAAACATAATCATAGCTCAAGGTTTCAACTATCAAAATAATCTTGTGTTGTGTGTTCATATATAATTGGTTTTACAACACATATTTTTGAATAAATTTTATTTAAATGATGTCGTAGGTTTATTTAGAGTGTGGGGAGGATTTCAACCTGTTAGTTGGAATTTTTTTCTATTTTTTTGGAATTTACCTAGTTTTTTTCATTTAAAACATGAGTGTTTTAGATAATTGGAAGTTGATTGAATTATTTGGGTGATTCCATAACATCATATTATTTTTTGTAAAAGGATTCATTTTATCATATAAGTATTTAAAAGATTTGTTAAATGGGTTTTCTTCTTCATATCAAATATTATTATTTATTGTAATCTAATTAATTGTGAAACTCATTTGAACCGGTACTATCCATAATGATTGTTTTTAAAAAATAGAGGGTATTATAAAACCTTTGAGAATTTATTTATTAATTTTAGAACCATAATTGAAAAACTGTAATATTTCATTATTTTTTGGATAAAACATATCTTCATCAATAGCTATCATTACACAATACACTATGTTTTAATAAATCACGATAAACTATTAATAATATAATGTATAAAAGACCTTTATAACCTAGAACATTAAACATGAATATATGAATATGAAAAAAATATAATTTATAATGTATTTATATAATTAAAAAATATTCATAAATAAGTTATTAATTTACACAAATGTCTTCATATTCATTGAAAATACAATTCTCTCAAAGAAATGTTTTTATTGCTTTTTCTGAAATAATAAAAAATAATATTATTTATAAATTCTATAAATTATTTAAAAAATAAACTTTTAATCTAATTTTAAAAATTATCATTGATTGAATTTTATAGATTTTTAGGGCAAGAATATATTTCAACGAATATGTAAAAATACTAGTTTTTATTTAAAAATGTATTTTCATTTAAAAATTTTGAATGGTACAATTTGGTTTTAAAATGCTTTAAAACATTAAATTTTCAAATTTTTACTATAATTAATACCATTTATGTCATTGGAATCAATATAATATTGAATTTTGATATAAAATCTTTTTAAAATTAGAAACTATTATCTTTATAATTTTTTTTCCATCACCAGTACATGTTCAATATTAAATTAAATTTAATTTTTCTATATAAATAAATATAAATTGGAAAAATGGAATCCATATATCAGATAATAATAATAAATATTATAAAATATGATCACCTAAATTTTTCTGTCCAAATAAATTTTAAAAACACTAGAAATTAATTACCATGATTATGGTTAAAACGAGTTTACTAGGTACTTCAACTGAAATGATAAGGGTTACAAATAAACCAAAACATATATAATTCATATTTTTGATAAATATTTCCAAAATTTCAATTCTAATTTTCTATAATAATTCATTTGAGATCCATTTTCATGTTTAAAACGTGGGAATACATTTTTATTTTAAAAAAATTGAAAGTGTGTTTTCACCATAACTTATAATAGGCCACCCCAAACCCTCTCTTATTCACACTTAAAAAGAAGCTATTTTTCGAAAAACCACCCAAATTGATAACTTATTTACCAAAAAACTTATTTGGGTACTTATTTATATTATTAATACTACTAAATAATAATTTCAGTAAAACATAAAGAGGATCTCTACAGATTCTGTAAAATTCATAACCTTGTTTTTGTTATATTTATTCTTTTAAATCCTTATAATATTCATTATAAATTATCCTACTACCATATCATGAATAGATAAAATTAATCTTCAATCACATACTCTCACAGCTTCATATAATGATGAATTCAAATTATTTATATGATAATAATGACATAGTTATAACTCTTTAGTTATTATAAAACATATGAAATTATTATTACCATTTTTTGGGATATGATAATGTCACACATGTTTACTTGTGACAACCGCCTCATAAAAAAAGGTGATTTTTTTAAGTATCCATTACATTTAAGGTGATATTAACAAATTTAATGAATTTTATTGATATAAATTTGAGATAATAATAAATATTCAATGTTTATGTTTGATTGACCTATCTTTTATTCTGCCTATTGTGAAAATGGAATCCATTATTATGTGAGCATACGACTGACCATCTCTAAGAATGGTGTATTCCATTATATGTATCTATATTTTATGGATTACACTATATATATATAATGAATATATATGATATTTATAGCATGGATACTGGTATAAATATTATGGAACCATAACTAATGTATGAAGACCAAAAATGAAAAATCAAAAAAAAACTAGAAATAATGTAGTAATAACCCAAAATTAGATTTTATCCTGAAAATATTAATAAATGTGTAATAATGGTCATAATTATATTATATATGGTATGAAAAATATATTTTTGGTTCTTCAATATTTTAATAATATAATTTTTTTTATTATATATTAATTTTAAACATGTATCGTGGAATTTAAGACTTATGTTAAGATAATTTCATCTCAAATTGAGCTATTTGTGACATATTTTAGTATGAAACTATCTTATTTTATTATAAGAATAAAGACCTTATGAATTATTATATCATATAAGTTATTATTCTCTTTGTATTTATATTTTTATTTGATGTCATTATATAATGGTGCTTGCAATTCAAAAGTTACCAATGTGTTAAGGTTTTGATGTTATGAGATCATTTTTCATTAGGGATCTTAATAATTATGATTTCAATGATCAAAAAATAATAATCAATCTCTTAATAAACACATAAATTTTCCTCTACACTTTATATTTAATGGTAATAAATGTATTTCTCAATATTTCCTCTCAACATAATCATGATTACAAAATAAGTTTTTTTAAGAAAACATTACATTATTTAACTCATCGGTAAAAAACTCTTTTCATCCATGTCCATGTTTTTAAAAAAAATTAATGAATTTTTTTAATATTCTCATAAAAATAAATTATTTTTCCCCATGTCTTACTTTTTTAAAAATGGTTTTAAATTTAATATTCTTGTTATTTTCGAGATGATGCTCTTTTGATTTTTTACTGAAATTGTGAAAGGGGTATATGTTTATAATTGTATAGAATTAATGGAATTCCCCACCATTAAAAAAAAATAATATATTTAATACTCTTTTGTTTATTATTCATTTTTTATTTTTAATGAATAGTGTTTTTAAAGTTTTTTTAGAATTTTATTTTCAAATTTTATTTTTTAAAATTGAATATGTTATCTTCCTCAAGAAATATTTCCATTGATATTTCTAAATAATTTTTCATCTAAGAAAAAATAAATCAATTATAAATACATATTAATTCAGATATGATACAAATATAGAATCAATGTTTTTTATTTGGATGGTTTATATTTATGACGAAAAGAATTTTATGAAGCCCATTCCTTTCCCATGTGTTATACTATGATAGAAATTTTATGATACCCATTCCCTTTGCATGGATTATGATATTATGAATTTTTTATGACCATGTGGACATAATATATATATTATTTAATGGGAATGACCTATATCTCCCTTCTTTTCATTGGGTAATGAGGTATAACTCATGAGTTATTTATGTTATGAGAGAACATGTTATTACGTTCGCAATTTCATGAGTGGTCATACTTTTTTATCCATAATATTATGAATAGGGATGTTTATCAATTCTATAATGTTATGTGAGTACCTATTTTCTAGTCCATATGATTATAGAAGGTCCTAATATCATATCTATATCTTAATGGGTGACACTTTTTCTATTTAAACATGTTCTAAATGTCATATACTTATATATATCCCAAAAATCTCTGTCTTAGTACAATGTTATTCCTTCATGGATTATATAATTCAATTCCTTTATGATTTTTGTAATTTGAAAACCCATTCTTTAGGTCATGACACATATTTATGATCTATGATATTTATAGTATGGTTTTCTAATGTGATGATCATGTTATTATACCCTTAGTCTTGTTTTATTCTTATGTGATCATTTATATCTCTCTTATCTACCCTTACTGAGCATCTTCACATACCCTATATTATGTTTCCTTCCCCAAGTTATATATAATGTCTTTTTACATGATACGTTTATGATGGATGATAGTTATGAAGAACATAGTGGGAGAAGCTGTAGGTCACATATGAACTAGTTTATTATGTTTATATGCCTCAAAAGGCACTATACCTATATGATATCGGTGTGGATAATTTTTTTAAAAACAAATATCCATATATTAAGATGTAATATCTACGTATGCAATGTCTGGGTCATTATAGTTAGTATTAGAGTGCTGTTTATCTAACCACTACAAAAACAAAATGACAGTACATAGTGAGAATTCCTAGTATAATCCAACATATCACCTGAAATCCAAATTTTTATTTAATGAATTGATTTTTTTACCTAGAAATAGAAATCTATATAGATAAAACATGTGGAAATAAATTATACTAATAATAATTGGTAATTTCTCTGTGAACGTAATGTCATGCTCAAGTCGAACATTTCTTAGTACATAAACATTGGCCTTACTGCAAACTTGGTATGAAAATTTTAATGAATATGCTTTGGATATTTCATATTATCTTTAAAAACAATCATAATAAGATTTTATAAATGATGAAATTTATTATAATAGGTTAAACCAAAGGTTTCATAGATGTAAAATAAATGAATGGTTGTTTAGAAATCATGCACATTATTTTGCTTAATTATGTGGTTTTTCCACAATGATTATCATTTCTAACACTATGATTTTTTTATTTAATGGATGGAACCGGAATTAATTATATTAATACTAAATAAAATATATTATGAAATTATTTTACTCATGAGAAAAAAAATTTATGATAAATGGTTTCAAAAATATTTTTTCTATCCTCATTCATATTTCATAAGATTTGAACCATGTTAAACATCCATGTGAGAAATGGAAGGAACAATTTTAGGTTTATTCCATCATGAGGAAATAGCAACCTACATTTATTTGTTTCTCTAACATCTAATGTGTAATGATTTAGATCAATTAAATGGAAATAATATTTTCTATACATCATTTCCTAATCCAATAAATGGTTTTCTGAGCCACTTATTAATGGAAAGGTGAAGTATATCAGGGGTGTAATCATATTAAGAATGCGAGTTGAGAAGAAAAAATTGAATCTATGGAATGGTAGGATTTTATGAATTCATTTTTCAACTTGTACTACAATTTAATTTTACCCTTAAAAAGGGGGAAGTAATTCCATGAGAATAATTAAAATGTTGATGAATCTATTGGTAAATATGAGTAAATTTTCATAAGATGCAATTTGTATGATACTATTTTTACAATTTTCAAATAAATCAAGATTTATTCATTATTTAGTAGTCTGAAACCAACTAGTTAAAATCCAATTTACATAAAGGGATTTTGTATCTATAAATAAAATGATTGATTTGAACTCATAGGGGTAATCAAATATAGGAAATCTTGAAGTTTATTTATAAGAAAAGGATTATGGGGTTTCAATGAAGCTATAATGATATTTAATATGGAGGGAAGAAAAAGATTCAGCCTCCTACAAACATTAAATGTTTGAAAGAACAACTCAAGTGAATTCCTAGAAGGAACTTAAGGTTTTTTTAGGGGTGGAAGACATTTCCATTAAAACAACTATAGAAGTTATATGTAGAGTCAATCAAGTAAAATTAATGGAGAGGAATCTATTAAAAATGAAGACCCCAAAATATAGCGTTTTAATTAAATTGAGTATGTAAATTATAAAAATGATTTCCAAAATTTAAAAGGGAATTAAAATGAAAAATATCATCATCCTCTTCAACTGATATAAAAAGGTAAATATTTTATAATAATTATTTCTAATGGGGGGTAAGATAATGATATTGTGAAAGGTACACTTTACATCCACTCTGGGAGTACTAATTAATTATTTTATTCTCTGTTAATCCACTTTTTTATATATGATGATTTTTCTATAGATATCAATATTTCACCCACAAAATAATATGGTTAATTATCATTGAATAACCCTTATGGTATATAGATCACATAAATATCATATGACTCAACATTAGTTGTTCTTTAAGGGAATTCGATTTGGAAAAATATTTTTATTCTTACTCTAGATATATTTTACACCATCTTATGCATTGACATTCATTCCCTAAATAAATAATACTCAAATTTACATGGAAGATAAGTCACATTTGATATACAATAATATCCGTGAAATTCTATCTTAGTGATGATAAGAATGAAATTATGGAGGATAACACATCTCTTTTATAGGTCATGGTACTAGTTCAAAAGGGTTGTTTATCTCAGATTGTAGTTGATGAAATCAATATTTATTTTATTCCTATTATGTGGGAGCTAATGTCTCTATGTAAGAGTTTAATAGTCTTCAACCAAATCATGAAGTTGAGTTCTCCATAGAACTCATACCTGGTTCCAAAGATATTTCAAAGACTCCCAAAAAAATATCCCCTATTTTGTAGAAATTAATGTAGAAAATCTTGGAGAAACTTCATAGGGGATTTATTTATCCAGGTGTATCACCTTACATATTATTCTTGTTAAGAATAAATATGTTTCAATGGGTCTCTACATTGATTATCAAAAATAGAAAAATATCATAATAAAAAAACATGTATCCACAATACTATATTGAAAAAAATTGTTCATCTTTTTGTAGTAAAATACCTTTTAAATATGGGAATCATTCTACCTATCATCAATTTAGGTTTAAGATGGAGAATAAAACAAACATAGAATTCCATAAAAGGTATAGATACTATGATTATATAGTTATTCAACTTGGTCTTACTAATCCCCCCAATATCTTAATGGTTTTAATGAGTATTCTCTTTTGATATTTCTTTGAGAAGATTTTATTAATATTTATAGATGATATTAATGTATATTCATAGATATATAAAGAAAATGATGATTACATAAAATTTATATTGAATACCCTAATAAAGGGGAAACTATTTGAAATGTTATAAAGTGTGAATTTGGAAACAAAAATTTTCCTTTTGGGTCTTATATTCTTAAGAGTGTGTATATTGATGGATCCATTAATGATTAATGTTATTGAAAAATGACCAAAACTGACCACTCTGACATAGATCTAATTTTTTTTGTTGTTGTTCTGAAATTATCAACATTGTGTAGACAATTATCAATATTATCTAATCAACTAACCATTTTAACATATAATGGATATATGTTTCTTTTAATGGATAAATATGAGGAATATTTCATTAAATTAAGAGAATATTAGTCTAGGGAATTCAGTTTATATTTTATGGACTCTAAGAAGCATCTATATGTTGATGTTATACATTAGGCTTCCTCGATGGTGCCTTTGTAGAGGGAGGATGGCATGCTACTTCTTCAGCATAGTCTCCCACATTCCTCCTTCCTTATGATCTTGTCCTCTTCCTATTCTCTCTTCAGGGATGTGTTTCTCCTCAATTTTTGTTTCATGTACGATTATTCATGGTGGTGGCTTCATCATAATAGGACGGTGGATCATTTATAGATGACCTTCCCTATTGCATCCTTGCTCGACTCTCACTATCGTATCTCCCGATTTTTGTGTTTTTGCCATAGTTGGTCTACGATGGTGGTGTCATGGAGGATTTGGGAAGTGTGGCTTGATTAGTGACAATTTTTCTAAGAGGAGAATTCTATGATGGCATTAATTATTTTTTCACATCTACTTTTTTATTGTCAGCATTTTCAAGATTGTTTTTTTCTTTTCTTTCTGTACAACAGGTTGTTTTTGGAGGTGATGAAGAATGACATTTACTAGAGATGTAATTATCTCCCTTACCAAGTCTCTGACCTCTCAATCTAAGGATCCCCTCCATGTTGGTTCTATAATTAGTGGTATTTGTGGGGATTTTGGTTTTTTGTGCAGGCGGTCCATTTCATTCCATGTAATTCCTGAGTCATCTTGTTTATGGATCAGTTTACCTTAGTGTAGTTTGTTAATCTATTAAATCTAACATAGGTCAATGGTCTTCTTAATAATGTCATGTGAAGAATACAATGATTATGAGTGGATTCATTGCTTTTGATGAGGTTTAAAGGGTCATTTTTGTTTTGTTTGTTCTAGTCACTAGATCCAGGGATGATAGGGTGACAACAAATATTGTTTTATTTCTGTGTGGGATAACGATTACGGTGATCTATAGATTCTAAAATGGGGATGATGGTGATGTGTTTTTGGTTTTTCATACCACTATATAGATGATGGCACATGTCATGTGGATTCACTTAGGTTTTTCATTCCATTTTCATTTTGAAATTCAAATCTTAATTCTGGATGTTGGTTTTGTATTGTTTTCGCTCAACCTTAATGTGGTTTTCTGAAATTGCAAAAAAATTAATTTTTAGTCAATAAATGTTTAGTAAGTGCATCTATACAAAAATTACCCTATAGTTGATAAGGGATTGTAATTGATATAGATGCATCCAAGATGTGTTCATATTAATTCTATTTCATAATTACATGGATATAAATAATTCCTCAAGGAATTGGAAAATTCATCCTAAATTTTGACAGGGAGTTAGAAACGATAATTTAATTATTAACTATATTGTGTAATTATATGTATAAAGAAAAGTGTTGTATATATACTAATCCGAAAATTTAATATATTATTTCACACAAATGAACATGAACATGCACCAAACCATGTTATTATGGCTTCTTGAGGAACATGACTTACTAATAAATAACCATCCTAGGAAAAATAGAATGTGGATAATATGTTGATAAAGAATGATATTGCAACATTATCTATAATGGAGATTAAAAATGATCCAATTTTTTTAGATTTCAATAGAAAGGGAATTTAAATCATAAATTAATGGGAGAGA
This sequence comes from Viscum album, assembly GCA_963277665.1. Taxonomy (NCBI): domain Eukaryota; kingdom Viridiplantae; phylum Streptophyta; class Magnoliopsida; order Santalales; family Viscaceae; genus Viscum; species Viscum album. Next base: position 1,373,901,624 of record OY728128.1, read on the forward strand.
TATTATTTTCACAAATATTTTTTAATCTATCCAAAAAAGTGATGATTAAAGTGTCACCCAAATGATAATTTAGATATAAATATAAAGGTGAAAAATGACCTTTGTTTTCACCTTGATTGTAAAGGAATGATAAGGTTCTTGAATAATATGTATGTTACATGCATAACAGATTTAAATTAGGATCTATTAGAGGATTCTCATTGTTCTTCATTCTCTGTTAATCATGGAAGTAACAAGATGCAAATTGATTTTAAATTTGTAGTTATGGTTAGATTTTATGATGAGAGATATTATAGTGTTTGGATATCAAATCGTTGTATTTAATCAATTTAATGATAAGAGATAAATGTCAATGGGAATTATAAATCTATTTATCATAGGAAAATATAAAAGTAGAATCCACAACATGTATTTTTTCATAGGACTCCATGATAAATCTATCAGGAATAAATCTATACAGGTTATAGTATATCATTGTACAAAGATAGAACACATCATAATTATAAGTTGAGGATTTTATTTTTTTAACATTCCATAATTTACATTAAGGAAGTGGTATGGTTTGATGGACTACCACATTCCATTTTATCTAATTGGAAACTAAGGATTACCTTGATGTTTTTTCTATGTATTCAGAAATATATAGATATAGTTTTTTGATTTATAACTACAAATCATCTAAAGAGAGATGGTTATTCTAAGGGAACAAATCAAACCTATGTGGATTTTCTATGCACGTGCTATATGAAAAAGGCTATAATTTTATATGGAAATTAAATTTGGGGAGAAGGTTTTTATATGAATTTTTCCATATGATGAGGAAGAGAAACCTAAACCCTTGGTATATCAGACCCTTTAAAATTCCTGATTATATGAAGATTGTAGGTTTTCTCTTGGATACTATTTCATACCTTTCTTAGCTTCAAGATATGTTCAATGTATCTATCATTAATAAGTAAAAACTTAATCCATAAAATGTATTAAACATGGAATTTAAACCAATTAATCCAATAATTTCTTATTAGGAAGATTTGGTTTATATTCTAGATTATACAATAAATGATCAATGAAACAATACCACTCACATGTTCAATGATTTATAGTGAAACAAATCTCTTGATGAATCTACATGGGAACCAAATAATGTAATGAGGTGGACGTATCCTCACTTATTTTTAAAAATATGTTAAAAATTTTATGGATAAATATATTTTTAGGGGGTATAATATTACACCTAGATACTTTATGAAATATAATTTCTATTAAATTTAATTTCATTGATATATTACATCACACACAAAAAATATATTTAATTAAACATGATATAAAATTTATATTATTATTTTAAAAAATAGTTATACCATAGTAGTTAATCCCGATTTTATTAATTTTCATTACCACCATTAAAATATTCTTTTTAATAATAATATATATAAATATGTTGATAAAAATGTTCTTATATTTTAGGAGTCTTTTTATATTTTTGAACATTATTGTCACTAAAAAAAATTATTTCCTTTTGAAAAAAACTATAAAATAGATTTTTCTTCTTTAGGAAATTTTTATATATTAATAAAAATAACAATTTATATCTAGGAATAAAAATTAAATTTGATTAATATAGTTGGTATTTTTATGAAAACATTATATTTTCAATTAATAATTAATGATAATGCTTTTTATTTAAACCAACCATTTTTTGTAAGTAAACTATAAGATTAAACATTATTTTAAAAAAATAATGGTAAAATTATCTCAATTAAATTATAATTAATCAAATCTTGTTCATTTGAATCATGTTCATATTGAATTTTGATATTATAACTTCCCAAAATTTTAAAAAATTTCTCATTGGAAAACTATTTTTTAGTCATGTATACAAGTATAATTATAAATTAAAATTTTCCTCATCATTAATTTGAATATTAAAAAATTTAGTAAATATTTTGAAAAAGAAAAAATATATATTATTATAAAATATATTTTTATTTTTTCATTAAAATTTATTGTAAAAAAATTAAAATTAATTAATGTGGTTATGGTTTAAATGGGTTTACTAGATGATTAAACTAAAATGATAACACTTAAATATGACCCAATACATGTATAATTCCAATTTTCTGGCCATATCATAACTATATCACTTATATGGATATATATTGAGACCTTTTAGATCCTTTATCTTGTTTAAATCATTGGTATACATTTTCTTATAAATAAATACTATTACGTTCTCTCCCCACATAGAAAATTTCACCCCATATATTGTCCTCTACACACTATCAAAACAATTTTATTCATGAAATGACTTCAAAAATATCTTCCTTATTTCTATTCACACAACCTATAGGCCTTATTTAATTAATAACTCATATTAATAAGACTTTAAGTATAATCATAGTGTGGTTCTCTAAAAATGTGGTAAAATTCATTACCATTTATTTGGATTTATTTCATCTTAAACCTCCATCAAATATTTACCAAATATTTTGATATAATAACAAAAATATATATAATATAGATATAATTTTATGTAATTAAAAAAAATTATATCCATCTTCTCTTCTATCTTATTTTAAATGGAATCATTGATTGTATGTACAATAGACTATGGCCTCACGAACTGATGTAATTAATTTTCCATCACCACCTCTCACAGTTGAATATAAATATGGATATAAAGTATATATATATATATATATTATCTATGAAAATATTAAAAATATTTAATTCTAATATCAAATATACCTTCTTACATTCAAAATCATGATGATATGATATTATTTCTCATATTTAATGTGGATTATCACATCGTGATGAGAAGTGAGTAGTTTCTAACATACTATTTACAAGGAAGGTAACTGGGATATATTAAATAAATATATGTGAAATATATATATATATATATATGAAACTATAATGGATCTTTAATTTTTTATGTATTATTTACCTTACATTCCTTCCATCCATCGAGAAAATGGAATCACTGTTCTTGTATACATACGACATACCATCTCCACGAACGGTGTATTTCTTTTTTTATCTATAAAATTTATTAATTACATGGCATTAATATATACATAATATATATGATATTTAAAACATTTATCATTTTCTAGATATGATGGATGTGTGATAAAATTAATAATATTAGAAATACCATATCAAAACATACCCTATAAAAAATCAATGATTACTAAAAAGTGGAATTTAACATAAAAGTATTAATAAATTGGTAATAAAATATCATAATTTAATAATGTAAGGTATGAAATATATATATGTATGTTTCTTTTATATAATTAAAAAAATATTTGTTATATACGAGATTAAATCATTCTCGAATGAAGTCGAGACTTATGGAAAGGGAATTTAATTTCCAATTTCCTTCTTTGGGACATCTATTAATCTATTGAAATATATTTTTTATGATGTGTTTATAAATCCCATTTTATATTTTTTATATTGAATTTATTTATTCTTTTTATATATAACATTTCATATTCTATTATGTTTTAATGGGGATTATGATTCAAAAGTTTCAAAGTGGTAAGTCTTTATTACAATCTCATTATTTATCAGGGGGTCTATGATTATTCTTCCAATAATGATATATTATGATCTAAATCTCAATAATCACATTAATTTTATTACTCTCTAGTCATTACATGATAATAAATGTTTTCCTTCATATTTCATCATTCTATATACTTGATATTTCAATAGAATATTTTCAATAAACATTTGGTTTAAATACATCTATGGTAAAAAATAATTTTCCTTAATGATTGTTTTTCAAATAATTATTTAAAAAATGTTTAAAACAATCTAAAAATGTTTATTAATTTATTTATTCAATTTTTTATATTAACAAATGGGTGTAAAATGAATTTTCATTTCATTTTTTGAATAATAACCTTTTGAAATTTTACCACCAAATGAGATAGAGATAATTATTTTGATATGAAAATCATGAATAAAATTTTCCACCATCATGATCGGTAAATAATTTAAATCATACTTGTTATGTTTCATTAATTATTTAAAAAAGTATTTTCATTTTATTTTTTGTGAATTTTATTATTTTAAATTTTATTTACAGATTTAATATGTTATTTTCTATGATAAATGTTCTTAGTGTTATGTCAATATTAGATTCCATCATAAATTACATCATTTGATTTTATAAACTGTTTAATTGGTATATTTTCCAATTATAACATCCTGTATATTTCTATAGATAATTTATTTTTATGATGACAATAGGTTATAGGAACTCATTCTTTGTTCATGGGTCATATTACGATGAATTGTTTGTGATACACATTTTCCCTCCATTGGTTGTGATACGATGAATGTTTTATGATCAGGTTGAAAATAAATCTATGGTTTTTATTATGGGTGGAACCTATATCTCCCCCATATACCTTGGGTATTTTTGAAAACTCATGACTTAATTATGTTATGATTAAATGTGTTTTTTGGTTCCCAATTTTATTCTTGGACCTTCTTTTAGGTCTATATAATTAAGTGTGGTGCTAGTTTTCATGTATATAAGGTTATGCAAGGACATATATTCATTCGATAGGTATATGTGAGGGCATGATCTCATGTAATTAACATAAAGACTGAACCTGTTTCTATTTATACATGTTTAGAATGTTATAATGTTATTTTTATTCCAAAAATGTATGTATTATGAAAATGTTATTATCTTATTTCTTATATACGTTGATTCCATTATGAATATTGTATGATGAAATGTCAAAATATATTCCATGACTCGTGTTTTTTATCTATGATATGAAGGGTATCATTTTCACATGTTAATATCATATTCTAATACACTTATTCTCATATTTTTATCATGTGATCATTATTATCTCCCTAGTTTATCCTTGTTTATAATTTTAACGCACCCTTTATTAAGTTTCCTTCCCCCGGTTATGAAGAATGGTTCAATTTATGATATTTTTACCAAGGGTTCTAGTTATGAAAGAATTTCTCAGAGATGATATAGTTCACATATGAACCAGTTTTTTATGATTCTATATTTTCAATTCCATTTGAACTCAATGATTCTAGAGTGGATAGTTATTAAATGTAATTAATATTAATAAATTAAGATTTAAAATATATGTTGGAAATGTGTGGGATTCTATAAATACATGATCATTTTTCAATAACTACAATAACTATCTTCATAGATATTTAATGATTGAGTGTATGGGAATGTCCGTTTATGTTTATTAATTGGGATAAAATTTGATATTCATTGGGTGAGGTTTGTTTAATTATTTTTAGAAGATAATATAGATAAATAATCTCGAGACTATATTCATTTTATTTCATTTGTATCATACAATTATCCAAAAAAATAATAAAATAAAATAAAAACATGTGTTTTTTCATTTTTAGGACAAAGATCGCCATTACCATACTGATGGTCTTATGATCGTATTGGTTCAGGTGATAGGTGTGAGATATAGTCTAAGTGAAAATTTTGAAGAAATAAAATATAATAAATTAAGATAAACTAGTTAAAAATAAAAAAAGAGCGGTTATATTGAATTATTTATTGATCATACATGATTTTCTTCATTGTCTATATTTTCTTGTCTTTCCATATATGATAATAAAAAATATGAAAAATATAAAATTTGGATGAAATCGCTCATTGTATTCTTTTTTTCACACATGTTTCATGTGATTAATTTTTTTTGGAATTATAACATTAGGTGAATTGTGTGAGGTTCATCTTCTAGTAAAACGTGAATATTCATTAATTATATTTAAGATTTTAACCTCATCATTCTATGCACAATGTTTTTAAATGATATTACCCACCAACCCTTAGCTATAGAATAACCTATATAAAATCCTTCATGATCGAAACCACTTTAGTCTTCACAATGTGCGGAGATGAAACTTTTATAAGCCTGGGTATATGTCACAGGTTCTTGAGATTAATAAAAACTCAATTTAAAAAAAATACATTGATTGAGTGAGAAATTAATTTCTTCGGAGTGCGGTATGACATTTATAATGGGAATACTTAGTGTATGAGCATAATTAGAGGATCATTTATAATACCAATGAATTTAAATCCATGTAAAAGGGATGATATTATAATTGATTTTGATAAATGATTAAAGCTTTGATTTATATATTGAGATGTTTTTTTGACATTATTATTGAGGATTTTTTATGAGTGCATTGTTTAAGAGTGTCGTAATAGTGAAACACATATTTTTAATTATATATTCATTAAATATATGTTTTAATCAAATAAATTTAACATTTTAGGGTTAATTGTTTTATTTTATGTTTTTATAAAATAAATTCAGATTAATTTAGAAATTCAGTGAAAAATTATGTTTAATCATTTTTAAGTCTACCATATTATTTTTATTGTGAAATATTATATGTGATAATTTTTCTGTGAATTTTTTTGAGGATTCTAAACTATTTTTACTACATTTCTTATTTAGATAATGGATGAACAATCCACATTTTCTGTAAAGATAAGTGGAATTGAATTTAATACTAATGGGGATCCAATTCGATGGGTCCCATCATAATAATTGTGCAATAATATATTTTACCTTTCTTGGATTCACATAATTTTTCTATAGTTTATGTTCAAGACATTAGGCGATGTGTGAAAAAATATGACATTAATATATTATGTTATTAAGGTATCAAAAAACAAATGTACATTTTTTTTACATTGAATATGGAAAGTCTTTATAGATATAAATATTTTCATTATTGATTCAGCCATAACATATTAAATAATCTTCTAATAATTTAAATATAGGCGAAAAAGAGGAGACATGTACAATAAACTATACTGATGAAAATATTCCCATATTTCATTATTTATTATCCCCTACCTAAAATGTATTTTTGATGAATAATTATATGCTAAATTAGGATATATTTTTACAATATATTTTTATCTCCTCTACAGTTTAAGAGAACCACTTTTTTCATCTTATGGGGTTAAAATGTGTGTTCAGATGATGAAATATTCATAATAATTATATATATATATATATTATTTCTATTTATTTTTTTCTTTTTTATTTTATTCCTTAATGGACTTAAAAACACTATTAAAATAAAGAACTAACCCCAATTTTTCTTCTCGGAGGAGGGTGTGGTGGAGCGGTTGTAATTTTAATTTATTGAACCTAAAAATATTTTATTTATTTTATTCAATAAATTTCAATAATTCTAAAACTGGAAATTTTTGTAGGGGTTTCCCCACATTATCTTGTATTATGTTATTCTTCTTATTAATCGTTCTCTATCATAGTTTTAATAAAAAATATTTATAAAGAGTGTTGATGTTTCATTTTCTAGATGATGTAAATGCAATTATAAAATACGTAGAGGGTAAGTGATGTGTAATAAAAACTAAAATTTGTAGGTTTAGAGTGATATGATTGATCGTAAACTTTAAATAAAATATTTTGAATTAATATTTTATGTAACAATGGTAATATTAATTAGTATCCACTAAAATTTATAAAGGAATTAGGAGTTTTGGAATATTAAGATAAGTCACTAAAAATATTATCACTGGGAAGATTCATTAACATCAAATTATTTCATGAATATATAAAATATTATTCATGAACAAAAAGTTAAACTTATTTCCAATATACTTTTCCAAAAATTAGGTTTTTCCATGGATAATATATTTGATTAATCTCACAACGTGAAATAAAAATAGTTTTATAAATATAATCTATATAGGTGAATTCCAAATTTTTTAATCAAAATGATCAGTTTCTTCAATCATATCCTGCAATGTTTCCTCAAAATTTCTATTTCGTTTGTCAAAAATATGATATACCTTACAATATGTATATATTGACATAAAATTATCCCTCATAAATGTTTGGGTAAAATTAATGTAAATAATCTATAGTATTCAGAATGAACACTTGACATACAAAAATATTAAATTCATAATGAATTGAAATTATTCCATTCAATAACTCATGGTAATTTTTTTAATAAAAAGTCAATGTGAAATCCATTTAATAGTATATAAATATGTACTAACCATGTCAACTCAATAATTTTTAGAAATATTGTATTCATGAAATATGGTTAATGTAGTTTCATAAAGATATTTATTTATATATTGAACTACGCCAATTTGTTAATGATTTCTCAGAGATGAGAAGTTGTGTGTGAGTCCATTTTTAGTAGAAATATTTTCAAAATTAAAATTTTAAAAATACCACCATAATCACTTAAAAAGTTACAAAATTTACTTTTTCACAATTTCATCATGGGTTATAAAATTTTTAAAACGAAAAAATATTTTAATAACATTGATATTAAATAAACCCATATATATATGTGGTGTAATCCTCAAGTGGCCTTAATGCCTTCATTTTTATTGATTTTTGATAATCCACCAATACATGTATGGCATAATCATTAACCAAGACGTATAAATTATTTATGCATTGAATACTTTGTGTTTGTGATGGAATGGATAAATCCATGTGCACTTACTGTAAATCATTATAATTTTATATTTCACTAATAGATTTTAATAATGACTTATGGTTCTTACCCTATTTAAAATGATCATATACTTTTGAATAATTAAGTCTAATTTATATAAAATTTCCCACATGTTCATTCATAGAAATTTTAGCTAACGTTATGACCTAAAATTTCAGAAACCATTTAAAAAATATAAAATATTTATCATAATTTTAAATTAAACAATGTATATATTGGATTGTAATTAATTCTTTGTCTAATGTCTAACATTATCATACAATTAAGTAGAAATAATAAACATACCTTCGAAACATTGAACATTTCATTTATCATTCCTAAATCACACGTGGTTACCATCATCAAAACATTTATTTATATTGATTAGAATGTGATTACCCCTATAATAAATAAAAAATTATAAATTTATACCATACAATTAAATATAACAACACCAATTCCAAATATCTATCATTGAATGTTGTCACCAAAACAATACACTTCCATCCTTCATCATTTGAGTTTTACAAAATAACCTTTTTTTAGTTATATAGAAAAGAATACACTATCTATATACCATATTTTCTGACTACTAGAAGTTATCAATTCTTTTTATTATATTAAAAATATTGTTTTGGTTCCTAGAATATCTTTGGTTTAAAATTATTATTAAATTAAACAATTGGAATTCACAAATATCTATCAATATTATTATGTACAACATATAATTCCATATAAATATAGGGTTTAGGAAAAAAAGGAAAAAATGTGATTTATTGAACATTTATTCTTCCAATGTACTTATATTTTATATTCTATAATGAAATGGTAAGTTTTATGAACAACATAGTTTGAGTAAAAATTAGTTTTTACCCAGGTATATCATATCCATGAATTTGTTTTCTGTAGTCCCACCTATATTTTAGGATTACAAAACATTTCCTTCCTAACTTTAAAATATTTTAAAAGTTATCTCACACTAAGAATTTCATAAAAATGTATTTTAAATAAAATTTTATCTTCATGTGTTAAGTTTGAATTATACTAATTATCTAACACAGTTTTATGTTTATAAATTATGAAATTATTTTTAATTTTATATTATTTTATTTATAAGGTAATTACCTTACACAATATTTTTCCTTCATAACAATATAATAAATTGTATGTTGAAATGTTAAATATCTAAAAAATTTGTCAAAAGAAGTTAAACTATCCTCATTTTCGGATCTGAAAAAATTTTCTTTTTTGAATAAGTTTAAATATATTCACCATCATAAGTATCATGGGTATTGAAATTTTTTGTTATAACCCCTCGTATAGTTAACTGATACCTTACCCATATAGATGTAATTATTCTTCTAAATATCATTATATTATCCATCAACCTTTTTAACATCACTACTTTTATTAGATGAAATTTCTAAAGATGTGTATCTTCATCTTTAACTCCAAGTGTCTAAATCATTAAAAAAATTCTTAAATTTTCCATTATAATATATCATTGAATTTCATTCATTTACATCCAACATTGGGCACTCTGGTATGATATGCCCTCATTTCATACAATCAAAAAAATTTAGAGTAGAACAGTTTTTCTCCTCATTTTTTTAATTGTGATTCTTCCATAATGTATAAGAAATTTTTTCCCCATTATATTATTCATCCAATTTTACATTTATAAGTGCCCATATTAAATTTCCCATAAATAAATATGATTTAATTCATATTTATCTCTTTTATAATATTCAAAATATTTTTCATAATTTTGTAAAAGATTTAGCCTTCTTACCTACATCTATTTCAGATATAGAAGAAAATATTACCCTATTCTTATTCTTTTCATTTTCAACATCACATTTAAATCTAATCTCATACTACATACGAGTTATAATAATCTAATATGAACTCATAATTTTTAGATTTCATTTATCATATATTATTATTCACTTTTATTTCCACTCATGGTTCATAATATCAATATTTATATAATTAAGTTCTTTATTAGATAACATTTTATCTACAAGTTGGGGAGGCATATGTTTAGAAGTCATAAATTTATAAATTCCTCTAGTAACATATGCACCATGTAAAAAATAAAAAACATAATAATATATATGAATACTCTATCTTATAAGTTCTAAATAAAAAGATGTTCTAAAATGAGTTATATATATTTACCTAGATATTATTATATATCATGGTAGATTATATATGATTGAAGATATTCATTTTTATTGAACAAAACTAAGTATTATGAATTATATAACACATATAATATTTATTATTGTCTTCTCTAGTAAATTAACTCACTTAACATTCATGAATATTATAATTTCCAATAAGCATAAAAAACCATCAACACTAGTGTTAATTAAAAAAATCAGGAAATATCTTTAGTACTCATAATGAAAAAAATTAAAAAATAATTGTTTACTAAGATTCATATTTTCTAAATTACCAATAGACAAACCATACATCCAAAAAATACTTTTATCTGAAAACATGTTCAGTGTATGAAAATATACATGGACACTATCTCTAAAACCCAATGTTTTCTCGGAATGTATTGAATAAATACTACCAGAGGGGGATTAAAATGTAGATTATGAAATATTAATCCTAAAAATTCATAACACCTTTAGTATTGTAATTTCAATCATAAAAATATTCATTCTAATATACTTTATAATTTTACAATAAGAATCGTATTAATAATATATACTATATAATTCATTCAAAATGCATTGCATAAATATAAATAACCTTCTTTAATATATATATATATCATAAAAACCACTACAAATTGATGTCTTCAAATTCAACCAATAGTATACAGATATCTGTATACTAGAATTTTGGAATCCTTAGATATCCAACTATAAAAATGTCTATATTCAAAAACATATAATACATCTATCATCTAAATCAAACAAAGCTCGGTTTCCCAATCCAACGGATCCCTCTATGAAGCCCATCAGAAAAACATCCATTTTCTTATCCCGGGGAGGCACTAATTAGCTCAATCAGAAAAAAATAATTACTACGTTAAACCATTTGAAATTAAAATTATAATCCTAATACCAAATATTCTCTAAGAAAATAACTCGAATGAATATAAATTGTGTCAATTTAATCACAGATTCATTATAAAACTTCAAAAAGCATATATAGATTTCAAGAATGTCTCTTTACTTCTTCTCATTGAGGTTTTCATCCTATTTAATTATATTTGTATAAAAACTCACAATGATTGAATTTCGTAATTTAATAGATCATTTTAAATGACATATAATGAAGTGTCTTTACCATTCAACGGATTAAATACATTATCAATTAGTATATTGGTTTTCAAGTTCGGAAAAATTACAATGATATATATTAAATTAAATATTATAAGATTATTAATCTGTGTATGAAAAAAAAATATTTATATCATATAATTTTAATAACTATATATTTTATATTTTGCACAACATTTTCTTGTAAAATTTTTCCATACATTGATTAAAATCATACTCCATCTAGCAAATTTTAAATTTTCTATCTGGTAAAACTGTTAAATTTCAATTTTTTATATATCCAAAAAATGATACTTAAGAATAAACATAAATCAGAAAAATAATCATTATTTTAGTGAATTATTAATTTAAAATTTAATAGTACAAATAAAATTTTTCACTCAATAATTTCAACTTGCTACTTTTTTCAAAATTCAAAACTAGTAATTGAATCCCCAAACTGTGGATTGATGGAAACAAATTCTATATTTATATTTGAAAATATGTTGTGGATGGTATTTGTGACTTAATATTTTCTATGATGTACTTATAATGTTTATATTTCTCTTGCTGATAGAATCATGGGTCAGTTTATCATTCTTATTAACATGTGATAACACTCACACATTATCAACGTATTAATAGAAGATATTAATTTCCATTGTACATTTTTATCTATAAATTATATATTATTATTATTTTTGATAATTTAAAAATTTTATAAACATATGAATAATAAATTGTCCATAAGAAAAATAAATGATGGGATCATGAGGTTTTTAGTGGTTAATCCATTGAGTAGTAGATAGATCATCCAAGAACCTTGGGGAAACTCCATGTGTCATATTCATTTGTGGTTGTATAACATCACCTACTTTGTTGAATCTCATTCCCACATACTAATTCCCCAAATCTTGTAATAATTACAAACTCATTTCATTCACTAGATTATACATTAATACTCACATACAAGTGTTGGGGTTTCAAGATAGTTAGATAAATATAAATATATATATATATCATTAACATGTTGTCCCATTTACATATAATGAGGTTAAGGTATGATACACATATCATCATTTATTAAATAATTATTAAAACATCACACATTTCCATAGTGTACTAAATAAATAAATTAGCATTAGATATATAGTGTCTAGTCTATCTCATAATCTATCACCATTCATTAAAAAATATTTAATTAAATTAAATTTGGAAATAGTTTTAATTGTGGGAGTAATGTTTTATAAAATTATGACTTCTGAGAAACCCTATCAATGAACTCCAACTATATAGATGCAATGATGATTTATTATTTGTGTGGTCATCGAAAGTACCTTCAATTTTCAATATTTCCCCCGAATTCTAGATAAATTAAATACCAATAAATAAAATAATAATGTGTGATTGATGAAGGGAGTTTTATAATTAGTTATGTCGAGTGACGATCATAAAAAATGCAGGGAAACCTCAAATTCTATAAAAAAACATGATTTCATTTCAATTAAAATTTTAGTATAATTTATTTCACATGATACTCTAGATATGATAATTTTGTGTTGTCATGCTTGATACAATGTTACGATGTTGATATGAGTAAAAAAGAATTATGTTTACCATCTTTCACTGCACTTATAGTACCAATAAGTGGTATTTATTTTAGTGTAAGATTTCGTAGGTTGAAATTAATGTTTTAAAACATGTTCGAATTTGTAAAATCATTTTCAGTATGGAATAATTTATAAATCTAAGGACCTCATTTATATTTAATAATACTATGAATTTAATTGAAATAAAATAATATTTGATATATATTCATTGATGTGTTTTGATAGTTGAAGATTATTGTTTCTGGGAGGAACCAAATATGAAACTACCTAAATCATACACATTCTCATAAAAATATTATCAATAGGATAGTATTAAACTTCAGGTGATATAGTTGATAATTAAAGAATATTTTAACATCAATAGATTTATATTAAATATATTTCATCATTATATAAGGTATTTTTAATCAAATTGATCATATTTATTCCTTATCACTACTGAAACATAAAACTATTAGAACATGTCCCAATTGTTATAAATTTTTGATCACATACATATAAAATAAAAATTACATTATAAGATAAAATGTGTATGATTAAAACTACTCATTTCTATACAAAAATATATTTAACAAACCTTGAGTGATTAATATTCAGTAATAAAATTTGTTCTAATATTCATGTTTTAACATGGAAATAACTACAGTAAACAAATTTAGAACTTCTTATTGTCAGTTTGAATTTTCATTAAATTATATATTTCATTACGATTTATCAAACTCACACATATGTTGACTTCCATAATTTATCCCACTATATACTATATTCAAATTCATTAAAATTGTTCAAGAATCTATATATACATTCGAGTTACCAGTTAATCCCTTACCTGTTGAGCAATTAATGTCACTCATAGAACATGAGTGATGAATAGAAACACATCAAGTCACGTATGGAGATGTAGTTTAGTTATAACAATGAAAAAACTATTATGGGAAATCTTTATTTTATATAATCTGTTTATTTCATTTTATATCATAAATCAAGATACAAACATTAATATCCCCTTTTTAGCGATTTAAAATTTTCCAATGGATTATGAACCATTAGTATAGTGGATGGACCAAATTTAAAATTAATCTTTGTAATTTATTTACAAGAGTTTGAACAAAATGATGTGTTTTTTAATTAGTAGTTATGTCACATAAGATGTATTGGGGGTCTTTTTTTCCCTGGTTTTCACAGTATCCCACCATAGGAACTCCTCCTTCTCTATCTTTGGTTTATTTGGATCTCCTTCATATGATTTCCAATTTAAAAATTGTTCTTCTCATTGGATTACCAATTAAAAATATTATATTTTTTTTTCTTCTATTCATTGTTTCTCTATCTATAAAGAAATTCAATTTACATGTGACAAAATATGCCATATTTCTTATTATTAGATTGATTCCTTATTTTCTCCCATTTTTCTTGAACCATACATCGATATCGAATGAGATATAATTATTAAGGATTAGATATCTATTTAATATATTTCACTAAATTTATACATGTGTTTTTGTGATTCATGATAAATACGCACGAGTGAGATGGTTTAGATGTGGCCATCTCTATATTTCATTCATCTTGGGACATGTTGAGGGGTCATGTCATGTGTGATAAGGAATGATGGATATTTCTTTTATATGAAATGTGTAAAATAGGGTTACATGTTAATTGGAAAAGATTTTATGATTATGTAATTTATTAAAAATAAACCTATAGATATGTTTTTCAATAAGAATATATTGACCATGGATCATGTGAAATAAGGTGATTTTGATAATTGGAATTGGGATGACCTGATTGGTATATGGTGACAAAGGTTGTATAGATTTCATTATTAGGTTTCTAGTGATTTCTCATTTTTGTCCAAAATATCTATTAGGGTCATGTTAACATTGGATATTAACCAAGGGATGTGGTTTTGACCATCTGATGTTGACAGAGGACCCAATGGATATATTATCATAGGGGAAAATTAATAAAATCCAAAAAGAGGATTTTCTCACCATACAATTCATCATGGGGTGGTGTGTAATACCATTTGATGGCGGTAGATTCATTCTATCATGCTGGGGTAGAAGAGTATGGGATAATTAATTAAAAAATAACTTTTTGACTTAGGATTAGAGGATTCTGGGAAATTTGTGCTACAATAAAAAAAGGTATACCCAACTTGTGAAGTATCTAAGTGTGGGCAAATTTTGTTTTTGGTTTGATCAATAAGATGAATATGTGGTAATGTTTTTCACATTATTTTGTGTGGTAGGGTAGTGGATGTAGATTGAGGATTCGACTGGTATGGCAGGTCATGAATTTAGTGTTCCATTCCACTATTGAAAATAGAAGATAAATTCTTACTTGTGGTTGTTGAGAATAGGTGAAGTAGTTTGTTTTTTGTGTGAGTCTTTTTTGTTTAATTATTTATTACACAAAATGGTATATTTATTGATGTAAAATAGGAACAAGATGGTGGTGTCATAATAAGTTCATACTGACACCCAATATGATCCCATCAGGATTTATACAGTCCTTATTGTTTTTTGTTAATGAAATGGATATGGCTTGTGCTCTTGATCGTAGAGATCATGGGTGTGTCGAGGTGCAATGGATGGATGGAATGGTTTTTAGAAAAATAATCATGTTCTTATTTTATTTCAATTTGGGTTATTGTGGGTTTTGGACTACATGTTTATACGATCAACAAATGTGAAATCTTATATGTTTTCAATGACTATCTTTAAATGTAGATATGATTTAGTGTGTATATAATGATTACTTTTGTCTTGTTATATGTATATTTTCATATTTTATGTTTGAAATTTGGTTGAAAAAATTAAATTATAGATACTGTGACATTATTATTTTTGTTATCACCATAGGTGATATTAACTCCACTTTCACCCAAAGTTCCCTCCCAATAGTAAATAGGCATTATCATACAAGGAGGTTCACCTAAGTCTAGGTAGCACACCGTCACAAAGAACTGGTTGAGTTAATTTTATGTCAGGGAATTATAAGTTGTTTCAGAGTAGGTAGGTCAAAATGTAGCATGTACATTAATCTTGTTGAAAAGTTATTTTAAAGGAATGTTTTTAAAATGATTTTTTATTTCATCTATGGTATATTTTATCATAGGAATCTATTAAAACATTAGATGAAGGTAGTTTCATATGTCTAGCCGACACCTACGTGAATTAAATTCCATGTTACCCGGGAAGAATTAATTTTTTTATACTTTTTCATGATTAAAACTGATCTACTTGATTTTTTTGAGGTTGATGCTCATATTATTAATTTTTTTTAGAATCGTGGCTATATATGTAATAGGAGGGTGTTCATATATCAAGATAAGAACTTCTGTTCACATGAAATTTATGCGTGATTGTCATTAGATAGAAACATGGATTACATGGAAGGGGGTGGGGCTATTAAAAAAGGAAATAATAGGCTATAAAGTGTTTTCCCACATGTCCATTCTATGTTATTATACTCAGTCATCCCAAGTATGTGTTTCTTAGTATGATTTATATTTTATCCTATATGTGCATGGTGTATATGATTCTTAACTCGAATACATGTATGAAGGAATGAAATAATGGTGTTATCTGTTTAAAATGTCAACAATATGCTAAATAGAGTTTTCCTCTAGAGATATTTTAGAGAATTCTAATCATCCATCATGGAATGGTGGTTTTATTGTAAATGGTATGTTATTATTTATTCCAATAATGGTAATATGGGGCCATGAACCTGGATGATGTGTTTTATGGGTGAAATATGGATGTTTAAGGGTGGTTAGATTCTTTACCTATTACTGTTTTCTGTATTTTTTAAATTGTTACATTTATTGTTTCTATTGGATATGGATTTTGATTCTTAGTAAGATTCCACCTACATAGATCCCAATGGTGTGTTAGGAGGGAATATATTTGGCATCACCCTGGAATGTATAGGATGGGGGACTTGAGGGTGGTGTGATAGTGAGATATATGGAGATTCTATAATATAGTAATAATAATATCATTATACACTTGGGTATGGAAAATTGATGGATGATAAATTTCGGCTAAACTTGATGCATTTCCTTCCTAATAATTATTATAGATCTCTAGGAGAGAGTCGCCTATGGAATCCTTAATTTGGGAGTTTTAATCAAACCATAACTCTTTATTTCAAAGTGTGTGTGGACTAGATGGATTTTTTTGGATAGAGTCTTTGAAGATAGTTTTTTGTTAAATTTTCACAGCTTATCAACGGTGGTGATGTTTTCCATTTATATTCTCAGGGGTATGGTGAATAATTTTGGGGAAATATTGGATCATATATGAATATGTGAGGCTTTGTTATGGAATGACATAGAGATTTTCATCATTGAACAATTCCATCCTAATACATTCAATGAAGACGAATCTTGTGATTTTTTGACCTTATAGTTGGTAAAGACATTATTTAGGGAGAATATTTTCAATTGTACATACCTAACATGTTTTACACCATCTATGGTAATAGATTAAATCACTCGGGTGAGGTGATTTGAGGATGGTTTGTTGAAAATCATTAAAGAATTTGTAAACACCTTCAAATTGACCTCAAACATAGAGAAAATTAATAAAGCTTTAATATCTATGTTGAAATTTAAGCATAAAACTTTTCAAATAAATCCAATGGTGTCATTTGAGCTAGGAAGTGGTGTATTGAGTAGATAGAAGTGAGGTTGTGAGGATTCATATTAGGGAAGTTAGGATATACTATTAAGAAAGCCAATGTTGAGTGGATCATTGATGGTATTCTTATTGTGTTTCTATATGGTTATGTTTTAGACTTAGTGTGGATAAATTTGGAATGATTTAGATAAATTTATAAAGATTCATCATTTTAATAGGTTTCTTCTAGAAGATTTCATAGAAAATTATAATTCAAGGACTCATTCAGACTCAAGGATCTATGGTTGGACTGATAATGGTACTACGAGTGGGTATCTAGGATATCATTTCATATATTAGTCATGGAATGGAGAGATATACATATCAGTGGGGGATGTGTCTCATAGAAGGTACTAATCCTTTGGGAGGACTAGCATTATGTATTCCGGATTTGGACCAACAACATAAGGTAGAGGTTATATCTTCATAGAAATATTATTAGATTAAAAGGATATAGGTGTTCCATAATCTAGATTGTTTTATTTTATTACTAGAATTACATACAGTATTTCCCGAGGTGTATATATAGTAAATAAATTAAATAGTTTATGGTCAATTTATTGAAATTGAAAATAGTGAATAACTTATAGATGATTTATTTTTCTCAGGAATATTTATTGTGAAATATATTATGTATATTAAAAAAAAGTATTTTGTGTATTAATTATGTTGTAGAATTTTTGAGCATTGAATGTGATGATATATTTTATAAGGTCCATCTATGACATGGATGTGTAGTGTCCATTTGATAAGACACCTGACTGATCATGTGTGATCTATAGAGAGTATGTGTCTGGGGGATAGTCAGTTTGGGACCATTAGAATGATTGACAATATGTTGGGAAGCAACAAGGTGGGTGAATACTAAGGCATGGAGCATTATAGAAGGAATCAGTCATGATTGAGTATCCAAGATAGTCTATAATGTTTCAAATGATACAGATATATACAGTATCACCTAATCATATGGGAAAGTGAATATAGGGGTTCTTAGGATAAGGGAGGCCTCATGTTAGTGTGAAAAAAATATACATGGAACGAGCTAATGGGGGATGGGGTGGTTGAAAAATATTCTTTTTTGAGTGAGTAAAAAAATCAATGGGAATATGATCCTTCGGTTTGGTTGGAATACCAAATTTCAATTTTATTTTAATAAAAGATTTACAAGATTTGTAACCCTTTCAAGTGTCTTTATTGATGCTGGTTAGGGACCAAAAGATGTCTTGGGGTTTTCTTGTGTTTTAGAATCATCATGATTTGAGAAAATAATTTTACATAATGCATAATTAGAAGCATGGATAGTGCATGGTTAAAACTAACCAGGTGGATTAGATTATGTGGCACATTTTACTAGGAACTGGTTAGTTTCAATAGTTTGTTGTTCCCAAACTGTGTGGACCATACACTAATTCACCCTTCCCTATTTGGATTCTAAGAATCCATTGGGACAAATAATTTTTATCTGAGAGCATATTTTATTTACTATAATAGTTTCACTTATTTGGTCCATTTTATTGTTTAAGTTGTAATTTGATATTTATTTGATATTTTTTGTTCCATGTGAAATAAAATATATTCAAAGAAAATTTATAAGTTATATGTAATTTTTCTGTATTAATGTTTCTATATAAATAAAGTGATTTTTTTAGGAGACTCAAAACATCTAAAATAAAGGAATGGATTAATCATATTGTGATACCATTTACTCATTCAATGATGATGTAGGAATTTTTGATGATCCAAATATGCTATGCAATTTTCTAAAATTAAAAGAATTTAATTTCAATCATAAACATGAATATAATACCTTACATATATATATCCATTTACATGGAATTAAAGATAAAATAATAAAATTTTATTTTAAATACTCATTGATGTGTTCAATTTTCTAATGGAAACGAATGATTATCAAGCTAAAGAACAACAAGCGATGTCCACAATGGTGGAAAATATCAATTATTTTTTAAAAGGACAGAACATGAAATAAAAATTTGCTAAGATTTTGATAGTCAATAATGACGATCATGATATACATCTATCATCATTGGGGGAAGAAAATAAATTGATACAATAAGATGTGTATGAATAAAATTTCTATATATCAAACAAACTCTAGAAAGAATGAGAATATTGACATGATGGATAAACTTCCTAATAATTTCTAGTTGATATATCTTGTACTGTGGCTCTAAATGAATATATAAATTTTTATTTTGAGAACAACAGAATAAATATCAAGCATTTAGATGAATTCTATATATCAAAGAGGAAATAAATGTATCAATAAATCTAAAATTATTAGCCTAAATTCAATTAAGAATTACATTATCTTGATAAATATTATATATTAAATCACGATGATAAAAATTAGAATTATGCCAACTTGGAGGAAAATAAAGAATACATTCTCAAGGAACATAGGATATATACCATTGGAAAAGCTACATTTTTATTTAACGAACTCCCATAGAAGAATTATAAGAGGATGTCCATGGAGAGTCTGAAAATGTGTGAAAATATTTTGATTTAAAAAATATTAAAAAATTTATTTATAATATGATATTACAAGTAGAATGTCCATATATGTTGGTGTATAAATATGTACTATTTTATGTGGGAATCGTGGACACATTTCCTATTTTCATTTGAAGGAATGTGAATAAATTACATTTTTTTAAGATTATATAATATTTGAATCATCGAGTTATGAAATAAAAAAGGTATGGTAATATTTTTCTTAATTATGTACATAATAACCATGCATCAAGTGTATCATTATGAAAGAATATAACAAAATAGAGAAAATGATATATCAATCCCTTCGAAAAATAGATTTTAGAATAAATAAATTCCAGTCTCATACAATAAATCTTTAGATAAGATAAGCTCCAAAACTATTTGTAAATCCCAATCCTCCTTGAAAAATATGAAAATGGTAAAACTTAATGACAAAAAATGATCAAATGTTCCAATAGATATAGATTTTCATGTTATGGGGATGCCTAAAAATATATTTTTTTCTAAATTTTTTCTATTATTATAGAAATAGATTAAAAGTAAATGTTGTTTGGATAATGAAAATTAAATTTGACATGGAACGGAATACTCTTGGTGAAAATGTAATGTATGGAAGAACAAGCTCTCAGAACAATCCTAATGAAGTGGAAATGACGTTGAAATTAAGTTGAACTATTTAAAAACTAAAAATGGACCCCACGATTGTTGAATGTGATAAAATAGTGCTTCATCATAAAAATCATGAGGAAAGGGAAGATACCCATCTCCCCAATTAGATTTAAATGATTAAAAATTGATTCAATAGTTACATGATTTTTTTTGGGAAAAAATCCATGGCATAATTGTGATTTTAAGTTGAATAAAATTATATAAAAATTCAATAATAAATTTAACATGAAATTTCTAGTATTAAGTAGTATTTTTGAGATTTTTCGTTAAGTTTGGATAGGCCTAAATCTGAAAATAATGATAAATTAATTCATAATTAATTTGATAAAAGAAGAAATCAATTTGATAAAATCTTGTATATAATAATATATTTCAGTTTAATACATTATATAATACTTTTAAACAAAACTATTCCAGGATATGGTATTAGTATAATAAGTCCCCTAAAAGTGAAATTGATATTTTAGAATAAAAATAAGTGTAATGTGTATTTTCAATTTATAATCAAAAAATTGGAGTAATATTTTTCATATTTTTTTTAAAATTTTTCTGACCAAAATGAGGTTCTTTTGAAAAGGAAGTGTCCTAAAAATTAAAAAACACAGCAAATACATTATGGTAAAATTATGAGGTCTTTGAAGTAAAAAATTAAAAATGATGTCTTTCCTCATTTATAATTAAAGGAACAAGTTATATTTAATATGACATTGACCAAAAATTGAATGATTTTTTATTAACAATTTCATAGATAATATTTAAATGGTTATGTTATATAAGTCTTTGTGAATGAAGGGTTATATAAAATATTTTATTTGTGATTCTGGATGTCAAGATATTCTATGAAAATTAAATTTTGAGGATAACGTGAATTCATTAGTAAAAATGAGTAATATTGAAAAACATTGAATGTGTTTGTTCAGACACTTTTTTCCTACATACATCACCATATCAGTGGGTTTGTAGGATTATTTGACACCTTATATAGTGATTAGTAATTTTACATTCTATATTTCATAATATATTGATGAAACCATTACCGAACAAATGAATTCAATTTCTATTTAATGAATAGTCCTTCATATCTAAATACAAAGCTGAAAATTCAGAAAATTTATATCAATCAATGGTGCCAAGAAACTATTTCCAAGAGGGGATAATAATATTTATTTACATATATCTCATTATGAAATTATAAAATAAATGGGTAAGGCATAAAAGGTGAAACTGGTTGAATTTTTTTTCCCACAATTATATATTTTGATTTTAAGTAACACTTTATATATTCATTGATAATAAAGGTGGGAGAGATAATAGAGTTATATTTAAAAATATTTTGTCAAATAAATATAAATGGGAGATTATTTAACCCCTTAGGTTTTGTTTTAGATTTTTTACCATCATTTTATAAGGTATATGCAGGTCTCGACAGAGTGTGAAGGATTGATTTATTACAGTGGTGATTCATAGAGGATTAGTGATTATTATATTGAAATGGAAAATTATTTTGGATGATACAAGAACTATTAATATAAGTTTTGAAAATCTATAAATCATGGCGGTGGTCCACATACAATCATACAATCCAATCCTACATAAACTTCTTCTCCTCACTTCCTTGCACTATTGACTCTCTGGACTTCTTACCGTGCAACTAGCTTGATTAAACCATGATATACACCAAAATCCAGTGTTCCATATAAAATCATAATAGTAGATTTATCACATGGGAATTGTAATTTGTCAATATATAATTTCATTTATATAGTGAT
The DNA here is from genome assembly GCA_963277665.1 of Viscum album. NCBI lineage: Eukaryota > Viridiplantae > Streptophyta > Magnoliopsida > Santalales > Viscaceae > Viscum > Viscum album. The sequence continues at coordinate 1,373,924,693 of OY728128.1, forward strand.
GTATCATATAGACTTTATGAAAACAACTTATGCACTTATGCGTATAAATAATCCTCCAAAGTAACAATGATTGTGTTTTTTAAAAGTATTATGTATGAGAAATTCCTTGTATGGGAATGTACCACATTAGGGAATATTTTACATATAAAAAAGTTGATGTATGATATTTTTTAAGGAATTAATATATGAAAATACTAATGGAATCCACATATGTAAATCTATAAAATGAAAATGGAATTCTTATGTTATCTTAAAGTTATATATGCATTATTCTGTAAATATTGGATCCATATCATTTTGATGAATTTTAAAAGATGATTCATAATAATATTATGGGTCATATTCATGAATTACATAATGTTCAAAAATAACCTTATATCAAACGTACAAATTCTATGATTCATGTGGTTGAAGAGTTTCTCATAAAAGAGTCCCGATATTGTTTTATATTTTAGAAAATGAGAATTATTCCCCTATGGATATTGAGGTGGTTCAAGGATATATAATCATTAGAGATTTTATATATTATAAATATATAGTAATATTATTTATATAAATCCCAAACTGATAAGGCTCATATTTAGGATTTTTCAGCTTGTTGGTTTCATAGATATTTGATAGGAAGTGGAATATAAACCAGGGAGATATTAAATTAGTCAATAGGACATATTAAAATAAACTATCATAAGTGATGAAGGAAAAAGCATAAAATGAGTTTCAATATTTGGAACTATGGAATAGTTTAAAATAAAGTTTTACATGAACATAGAAAATTATAATAATTTATCAATGGGGTGGTGATTATGAATATTTAGAATTTCTATTTTCAAAGTTAAAAATCTATACCACACTATAAAAAACTCTAAAAAAGGGATAGTGTTTTCCCATGTAGTTTCTTTAAATAATTGTCATATATAAGATTACACAAGGTTATTTAATAAAAAATAGTAAATTTTTAATCTCCATTATAACAATCAATATTTTTAGAGAGATGAGAGAGGATACTACCTCTAGTAGTGTTAATACATTCAAGTATTATTCTAGAAAAGAAAAGAAATTCCATAATTATTCTATAAATAATAATACAAGTATTCAAAATAAGATTATAAAAATGGAGTTGAATATTATATAAACTATCTTGGAAATGAGATACTCAAGGAGTTGTTGAAATTATACATGTGAAAGAAAATGTGGATTTTAATGAACACCAATTCATATTCATTTCAACCTAGTATACAATAAGTTATTCAATTATTTGGCTAGTGTAAAAATTTTATTTCTCTTTAATGTAGTGAGTGATGGATTGTCACGAACCAACCCGGGTCGACCCTGAACTGATCATCCGAGCCGGTCCGCGACATGACTCGAGAGGCGTTCCTGATCCTCTCGGGCTGGCAACAAGCCCCAGGCCATCAATAGAGGACAAGTGGGAAAGATTTTTCCCAACAAAAATAAATAAATAAACAAAGACGGGAAAGGAAAATAAATGACACGAAAAAGGAAGAATGACCAACAAAAACACACTGACCTCGTCTTGACCAAAAACTCTTGAGACTCCAAGAGTTGCTCACCAGACCACAACCAACTCTCGCCCACGGCAAGCAAGCTCGATCCAACCTGCAACGAAACTAAAAAACAGGAAAACACTATAGGCATGAGTATTAAAACTCAGTAGGTGTGCCCAGAGAACTATTCCCAATGCACTACTTTTAAATGAAGAATTTACCAATTACAGGTTTGAACTAAATATATAAAAATATTGGTTTTCACACACACACACTTCCATTTCTAAAACATGTATCAGTCCATTTCCATTTTTAATTTAAAAACAAGTTTAATGTTTGAATGGAATAAGTACATTTCATTTTAAAAACATTTTTCTACGAACAATTTTGAAATCTAGACTTCAGTTATTAACCAAAAGGAAAACCACACATAGCACACATAGCACACAACACATACCAAGGGCAATGGGAAAAGTGGCGCACATAGGCCAGCAACCGAACTTGACCTCTCAATCGTCTGCCACACACAAATACACAATAATGGAAACATGGGTCGAACCTAGTAGATCGTGAACAATCCAGAACATACTATACATATGACTCATCCTGAAGGCATGCCCTAATTCGATGATGTCATAACGCCCTAACGCCCGACATAGCCCTACATTGCCTAACCGAGGGGAAAAATCCCCATAACATCAATAACTCAGTATTCCCCTACTATGGGGCCACTAGCCAGTACATAATATAAACTACTACAGCAATCATTCTCAGAAGATTCACTCAATATGCCAGGTTCCAATGTCAACACATACAACAAAACGGGGTGCGTCCACAATAAAAATTAATAAGTCATGATGAAAAAACATCAAATACATCACACACAATCAACGCACACCAAAGATCACCCCTGAGTGGGTTTTCCAAAATAATTTATTTTATTATAGTGACAAACGGGCCTTCACAAATTTTAAAGCAAAACTTCATTTCTCGAGAAAACCCAAGACACTTGTTTAGAAAAAATCATTTATCTTTAAAACAAGAAACACGTTTATAATTCCGTAAATTATGTTTAAAGTCCAAACTGACATTATTTCACTAATGGTTGTCTGCTCTCCAAAAAATATATTTCAAGAGTTCGGTATAAAATAAACGGCTCTTTTTTACAACAAATAATCATTTAAAAATTAATTATATTATATTATTTTCTATTTATTAAAATTAATAAAACATCAAGCAATTAATAAATTATAAATTTAAAAGTAAGTGCAGTGGGGGACATACCTCAATTTTCATCTTGAACACGACGATGTGACACTCCTCGCATAGGCGCACAATCACACACAAGCCAAAGATCGTAGTATTGCGGTTTTCCTCAGTGACACACTACAACAACCGCACAAACAAATAAAAACACATAGACATCTACTTAAAACAACCCTAAAGAGAAAGTAGTGCAAAAAGGACCAGCACGTCATGTTTTCAAAACATAATTCTAAACACACCCATAAATCACAAAAAAATGCCAAATTAACAATTTAGGTAAAACAAATAACCCAATAAAATTTATCTATAATATCACATAATTTATTCCAAAAATAAATATACTAAAAACCGAATGTAATTAATTAATATTAAATGAAATTAAGTCATATAAGAGATCAAGTACATCTAAATTTGAAGGGGTAGAGGTGCGCGGAATGCGCTTGATCAGCAGAGTCGCGCGACCATCGGGAAGCAGCGACGTGCACCGGCAGGGGCTGGCCAGACATCGGGTGTGAAGCGAGGGTGCACCAGAGGGTGAAGATGAGCTGAACGGAAAAGGGGCGACCCGAGTCGGACAACGGGCTGGAAAAACTGGAAAAAGGAGGGCTGCAACTTATTTGAAGGGAAAGGGGTGTGCGGGTGCTGTAGGACAGGGAACAGCTGGAGGGGAGTCGTTGCGCTGAACCGATGATGTGGCTGAGCGCTACATGGTAGAGGCACAGGTGTTGGCCGAACAGGAGTCCCGCTGGACTGGTTGCATGCGGGGTAGAAGGCAGGAGGAGAGTGGCCTGGCCAGCAGGGAGGGCACGCGGCGGTATGAGGTGGGGCACGCGACATGGTGCAGGGCTGGCCGAGGGGTGAGCATGAGCTGTACGGAGGCTCGACCAGAGTTGTGCGCACACCGGGCAGAAGGGGGGGGTTCTGGACTGGAAACTAGGCACGCCGGTAGGGGGGAGCTGCTAGAGATGGGATGTTGCAAGGGGGTCACCAGATTGGGCGCAACCGGGAGAAGTTTGTGATGCATGAAGATAAGAGGGAGGGGGTCATGCAGGAGGCGCGGTTGGAGGGGAGTGCTGGGTCACGTCTGGGAGTGGCTGAAGGAGGGGAACCGGCTACTGGTTGTGCTCTCGGGCAGAAGGTGGGTGCGTCGTAGGCCGAACAGCCTACTAAGCTAGGGCGCACAGGCAGAAAAGGTGATGCTGCTGGTGCGCGAGGAGAAGGGAGGTGGCCGAGGGTGGCTTTCCTCCTGGGGCGTGACACAACTGAATAGGGGGGAGCTGAGGCAGGCAGGGGTTTCGCCAGGCAGAGCAGGGTGCGGGGGATCCAAGTTCACGAGTCGGCTGGGAGCTACGGAGGGGGAGCCAAGCTAGAACTATGCAACTGAAATGGGAGTTGGGGTACGACGTTAGGGAGCTCGGACGCAAGTTAGTGCGTATATTTTCTTGAGCAGAGGTGTGCTCTCCCAGGTGATTCCGGCCGGCCGATGTTTGAGGAAGCGCTGGATCCAGTCGTCTACAGGGAGAAGAGGCCCACGGAGCTGGTGGCAGCCTAAAACCCTTTGGAGGACAACTGTGGTGCTATCGGAGTGCGGGCATTGCAAGATGTGCTCCAGCGAAGGGAGGAGGCCGAAGTAGGGTGGTGCGTGTGGGTGGCTGGGAATGAGGTGTGGTCGCTGGGCAGCAGAGCAGCCGTGACGGCCTGATAAAACAATAGGCTGAGCAAGCTACTGCGGGAAGAAAGAGAAAATAAAAATAAAAAGAAGGAGGCAGTGTTGCAAGGCGGGGGGACAACCGCGTGGAATAACCAAAATAGAGAAGAAAAAAAGGAAAGAGAAGAAGAAAGAGGAAGAAAGAGAGGAAAAAAATAATAAAAATAAAAATAAAAAGCAAATGATAATAATATTAATAATAATAATAAATTTAATCCATATTAATAATATTAATATCAATATCAATATCAATAATTATAATAATAAATCAAATGATAATAATAAAAATAATAACCTTAATTTTAACAAATATAATAATTAAAATTTATAACTGTAACCACAATAAAATATAAAACATATTCTTTTTAAATTTTTCTGAAGAGATGAAGATAGTGTCGTTTCCTAAGCGAAGCCGCGTGGGGTTTCCGAAACGTGCTCCACCAGTGCGCTTTACAACGTCAATTCCAAAACACACATTTTAGACAAAACATAAAAACTTTTGTTCGGTGTTCAACCCGAACCTCGACAGAAAATTTTAAAACCAAGAAAATAATAAAATAAAAAAAATTATAGATATATCGGGGCATGACAATTCTGCCCACCATAATTCTTCCTATCCCCGGGAAGCCACAAAAGACCTAGACCCAAGAAGAAACTCATTAAGTGTCAATCACCCCAAAAGTTTAAGCACCTCCAGTTGATTGATCAAAGTAGACACCGAAAACCCATGACACACAACTTATCCTCAAAACACGAACACTTTAAACACCACCCAAAACGACACCCAGGAAGAAACTATGATACTGACACGGGGAGGCCCGAATGGACTTCCCACCATAGGAAACAAGACAACTGAATTCAATGAGACTCTTGATCATTCTCCCAACCATAAGGAATGACTAGGGTAACCGAGCTTGAAGATTTTCCACACAGTCCAAAAACCCCCCACCACAAGGGTGAGAAGGAAAGGGCCCTATGGGTAGAGCATCGAAACTACCGCCACCATCTCTCCAACGATGTCACACCCTCGGAAGAACACAAACCATACCACACTAATGATAAAGATTAAGCCAAGGACCTTTTTCACCGCTGGGGTTCACCTGACTACGCGCCAGCTTCACTCCGGGACCTATGGTTGGACCTCTGATGTTTGAAGCATCTCTTGCCTCGCAGTCAGGATTCAAAAATTTCTAATCATAACACACAAACAAGAATTTTGAAAAACACACATCCATTAGAACAGAGTTTTCAAAGAGGTTCAGCCACAACTATTCTTACAACTGATGGAAAATAAACACCACAAAACGGTACAGGTGACGACTACTACATCCAAGAAACATTATAAAGAGAAAACCCCAAAATGGTCTCCAAACACCATACTACTCCTACGAACGGGCTGAGGTGACCTTCAACGAGCCAGGTATGGCTTTATCGCGCTTCTTGAAAACACCTTGACAGAATCGTTGTATGTGGCCAAGACGTCCACAGGTGTGGCAGGGTTTTCGAGCATTCAGGTACATCTGCCTCTTGTGCCCCCGCTTACTGCACTGGTGACATATCAAAGAATTGTACCATGAGGAAGACGACTGATGGTCTGAAGGCCTCTTGATTCCTCTACTAGTTCCACCACCATCATGCTGCTTCTCATTCTTCTTATCGCTATCTTTTGCACTACACCCCAAAGCTGGAGGAGGATTTGTCACCTCATGTCCTCCTGCCAAATCAGCTTCAACGAGGAAAGCTTGTCTCACCACATCACGGAAAGTGATTACGTTGAATTCTCCCACCTTCGACTGCAGCTCAGGACGCAATCCAAGCTCAAAATGCCGAGCTTTCACGGGATCATTTCCAACATACCCCAGTTCATACGGAGCTAGGTCCAAGAAACGACGAAATAATTACAACCCCAATTCGACACCTTGCTGGAGAACGCACAAACCCATCCTCTTCCTCACCTTTGTGACATCAGAGAAGTACTGTTGGATGAATGATGACTTGATGAACTCCCAAGTAAGATCTTTCCGAGGTTCATTTTGAGACACTGACTTCCACCATTTCCAGGTTGGACCTTCAAGCATAAAGGTATCCAACTTCACCTTTAACGACTCTGGAAACCCAATGAAACTGAACTTCTTCTCAATATTCTGTAACCAAGCCCCTGCCTCAAGAGGATCTGTCTGCCCATAAAAGAGGGGAGGGTTCAACTTCCGAAACTTGAGGATGTAGTCTTTAGGATGATCAACTGGAGGATTTTCTAAGGATGCACCACCTGAAGCTTCACCTTGGGCATCCATAGAACCTTCTTGGGGCAAACACTAACGAACTAGAAAACAAAATGATGGGTCAAACATGGTCATTGTCATTTCAAATACCAAAATAACACTTTTCACAACTATTTTTTTTTCAGAAATAAGGAAAACCTAGACGATTCAATAGAGGGAAACTAGTGATGATGGGTGACTCGACCATATGGTTGGCGGCCATACGCCAGTCACACTACCATCACTGAGAGAATTCTAGGGTAAAGTCTCCAGCTCCACATGGCTTGCCCGACAATGTGAGCTCACGGAGGTCACTTGCCCAACTCTCATTTCGTTTCCCAATACCAAACAAACCATAAGAATCAAAAGACATAGACAACCCAAACATCCCATGGTAACCTGCGGTTCAGAACAAGCAAGGGTTCATGACGTCCTTCTCGTCTGTACGACTCGAGTCCCGATAACCATACTCCTTCTACCATGAAAACCCCATATAGAAATGGGCGCTCTGAAAAACAAAGTCCTCTCAGGAGCCGACCTCCTCTGATACCATTTTGTCACGAACCAACTCGGGTCGACCCTGAACCGACCACCCGAGCCGGTCCGCGACATGACCCGAGAGGCGTTCTCGATCCTCTCAGGCTGGCGACAAGCGCCAGGGCATCAATAGAGGACAAGTGGGAACGATTTCACCCGGAAAAAATAAATAAATAAACAAAGCAGCGGAAGGAAAATAAATGACATGAAAAAGGAAGAATGACCAACAAAAACACACTGACCTCGTCTCAACCAAAAACTCTTACGACACTGACAGTTGCTCACCAGACCACAACCAACTCTCTCCCATGGCGAGAAAGCTCGAGCCAACCTGCAACGAAACTAAAAAATAGGAAAACACTATAGGCGTGAGTATTAAAACTCAGTAGGTGTGCCCAAAGAACTATTCCCAATGCACTACTTTTAAATGAAGAATTTACAAATTACAAGTTTAAACTAAATATATAAAAATATTGGTTTTCACACACACGCACTTCCATTTCTAAAAGAAGTATCAGTACATTGCCCTTTTTAATTTAAAAACAAGTTTGATGTTTGAATGGAATAAGTACATTTTATTTTTAAAACATTTTTCTATGAAAAATTTAGAAATCTAGACTTCAGTTATTAACCAAAAGGAAAACCACACATAGCACACATAACACACAACACATACCAAGGGCAATGGGAAAAGTGGCACACATAGGCCAGCAACCGAACATGACCTCTCGATCGTCTGCCACACACAAATACACAATAATGGAAACATGGGTCGAACCTAGGAGATCGTGAACAATCCAGAACATACTATACATCTGACTCATCCTGAAGGCATTCCCTAACTCGATGATGTCATAACGCCCTAACGCCCGACATAGCCCTATATGGCCGAACCGAGGTGCCCAATCCCCATAGCAGCAATAACTCAGTATTCCCCTGCTATGGGGCCACTAGCCAGTGCGTAATCTAAACTAGTGTAGCAATCGTTCTCAGAAGATTCACTCAATATGCCAGGTTCCCATGTCAACACATACAACAAAAAGGGGTGCGTCCACAATTAAAATTAATCAGTCATGATGAAAAAACAACAAATACATCACACGCAATCAATGCACACCAAAGATCACCCCTTAGTGGGTTTTCCAAAATAATTTATTTTATTAAAGTGAAAAACGGGCCTTCACAAATTTTAAAGCAAAACTTCGTTTCTCGAGAATACCCAAGACACTTGTTCAGAAGAAATCATTTATCATAAAAACCAGAAACACGTTTGGAATTCCGTAAATTATGATTAAAGGCCAAACTGACATTCTTTCACTAATGGGTGTCTGCTCGCCAAAAGAATATTTCAAGAGTTCGGTATAAAATAAACGACTCATTTTTACAAAAAATAATCATTTAAAAATTAATTATCTTATTTTATTTTCTATTTATTAAAATTAATAAAACCTCAAGCAATTAATAAATTCAAAATTTAAAAGTAAGTTTAGTGGGGGACCTAACTCAATTTGCATCTTGGACATGACGACGCGACACTCCTCGCATAGGCGCACAATCACACACAAGCCAAAGATCGCAGTGTTGCGGTTTTCCTCAGTGACACACTGCAACAACCGCACAAACAAATAAAAACACATAGACATGTACTTAAAACAACCCCAAAGAGCATTTAGTGATAAAAGGACCAGCTCGACATGTTTTCAAAACGTAATTCTAACCACACCAATAAATCACAAAATTATGCCAAATTAACAATTTAGGCGAAACAAATAACCCAAGAAAATTTATCTATAATATCACAAAATTTATTCTAAATATAAATATACTCAAAACCAAATGTAATTAATTAATATTAAATGAAATTAAGTCATATAAGAGTTCAAGTATAAGGCCCCAGCCTTAAACCTTACTTAATCTTGAGTTATTACAAGATTACACGTTGAGGATCTTTTCGGGTTTAGAGTTTTAGAGAATTAGATCATAAAACTTGCATTACATTCCACATATAAACAAAGTGGTTACATAAAGATAGTATTCTTCATTCCCATCAATGGAAACACATTTAAAATAAAACATGGATTATTTCTTGACACATCCTTGACTCTATCATCTTATCATGTACCTCTCCCTTGACCTGTGAAAAACATTTCAAAAACTTGGGATGAGCGTAAAAACTCAGTATGGGTTATAAAAACATGGAAAGGAAACATGAGTTCATATATACATTAGAATGAAATCATACTTTACCCATAAAACATAGGCACTTTAACATACCTCATAAAAACATGAATAAATCATATAAATCATAAGACATAAAGGTAACTTGAGGCATTCATAACATTCTTACGTAGGGAGTAACCCTCTTGGTTACGTTTGGAATACCCATCACAGTATATTCCCTAAAATCTCTTCGGAGAAACCTTAACGTTTCACTCCTTCGCGTTACCCAATGCATTGGAGAGCTATAACGGGCTCACCCGCCCTTAGTTTATCACGGAACCACCCGTATTCATAATAATGCCCAAGAACCATAACGTAATCATATCACATAAAACATGCATAAAGGAAACATAAAATTTCCACATTTCAATCACGAGATATCAATACAACACATTGATATAATAAAAACATTATGAAAACCATTTTCAATACCAAAGTAAAACATGGTATTTATTTTTCTTTAAAAAAAAGAAGGTATGGCTTGTAGAGGAAGCCGAAACTCAAATAACGGTTACGACGGCGGAGAAGTCGTTGTCGCCGCATATGTACGAAAAAACATTCCCTTTTGTCGTTTAGTAAACGCTTCGTATAAAAAAGATTCCTTTTGAATAAATGTAAAAGTCAAAGGGGTTTATACACCGTATAAAAGAAAGTTGTGTATAAAATAAAATATGCCTCAACGAAAGGAGATTGAGACAAAGTCCCATACAAAGATATTTTTTAAAATAAAATAGATACATTATGTGTATTCACTATAAGTACACATAAATAAAGTACAAATACAAGATACGACATAATAATATAATGACATAATTTGAAAGTAGGAGATTAACCCAAAGAATGGAAATTGGGTTAAGAAGTTCCCATACCTCGTATCTGACTTGACCCGACCGTTCTTTAAACTCCTGAATAATAAACTTTAGTTAATCTCTACTTGATTATGAATCTTTTCCAAGTTCATTATTTCTTTTATACCATGTTATGAACATCATGAAATCATTTAAGTTAATAATGTTCATTTTGTCGGTATTTGGTTCTTAAGTCAAAAATAGACTTCTTACACTTACATGTTGTTAATTTGGTCAATGTTTCATTATATCCAGAATGTTATTCATGATGTAGATATCATATATGTCATATATATCCAGTACATACATGTATTTAAAATATTACATAATCATTTAGAGGTAAGAAATGAAATGCACCGTTCATGGAGACGGTAAGCCGTACGTACGCATGAACGCTACTTTCATTTCTTTGTCATATTAATGGAATTAAAACTAAATGAGACTTATGTATATTTTAATTCCAGAATTATATTCATCATTTAGATATATCATTAATTATATATATCCATTATATACATGTACTTTTAATAGTACATTACATTTGGGGATAAGAAATGAAATGCACCGTTCATGGAGACGGTAGTCCGTACGTACGCATGAACGCTACTTTCATTTCTATCTCATACTTTAATGGAAATAAATGATAATGATATATATAGGTATATTATAATTCCAGTATAAAATCATGTATAATATCATTAACTTTATCCTTTACACATCCCACATATGGTATTGACGAATCAAATCACTTTTAGGGGGCGGTAGTCCGCGCTTCCTAAAATGAAGATATCGTGTTTTACCCATAATGGAAACCATAAAGGTATGCCCAAAATAAAAAAACAGAAGCTTAAGGAAAACATAAACATATTATATATCATATATAAAAATAGTGACATCATAATGGCCACCTTTGAAGGTGTTTAATGAGTGTTGAACAATCATCGTTTCGGGAGGCAGAATTTCGCCATCCACGGAAACCATATGTTCTTTAACCATTTGATGTAGTTGTGTGAGAGTGTAGCTCAAATATATCTTATAACAACATCCTAGTATATTGAAGATACTGGTGTTGTTACAAAAGAAGTAAATAAAAAGAGTTTAGGGGGTTGGAGAAGCAAAATAAAACAAATGAACATGAGAGAATGAATTACCTTTAAAAAGTGTAACTCTTTTTGAGTTGAGCCTAAAGGCTTCCTTTCAAAGGGTTCTGCCCAAAGGGAATCCTCTAGGATGAGGAGAGGGATGTGGAGAGAGCAAATGGGCAGGGGTTTGCCGAGCCAATGGCTTGAAGAGTGTGTGAAATGAGGTAGAGGTGGGGGCCTTTTATAAGGGGAGAGGAGGGGCACTTTTGGAAAGTAAAGAAACATTACATTATTTGAAAATGTGTTTCGGTTTTAAAAGGTCCCACATTGATGGAATTCGTGGATAAGGTGATAAGGCATCGAAATCCATTCATCCAATTGGTTTTGGACATGTGTAGTTCATAGATTTTATTTTATCTTTCCATTTTATTTAAATCGTCAAATAATGATGTCATCGCTGCATCATTATTATGTCATAAATAATTAAATTTATTTAATGTCTAAAAATTATAAAACAAATACTATGATGTAGGAAATCTTTTTATCTTTCCATTGAATATTTATAATCAAAATTTGGACTTGTATAACCCCACTTAAAAATTGTTTTCGCAAAACATATTATGTTTGTGTCATTTTCACTTTAACATTTAATAAAAAGTAATTTATGTTATTTCCCAACAAAAGTGGATACATGGGGTCCCCAAGTTGACCCATGGCTTGTCTTGGTCGGCCATGACACAACCAATAAGGTTGGGACATGTGTCTAGGTCATTTTATATTATTAAAGCATTATTTATTCCTTAAACTACACTAATTACCACTAATCGCGATTAAAAACTTAATAAGTTACTATTCACCAAAAAATTATTTTAATCTCATTGAACCACATTTTACTTCTTAATGACAACCATGTATGTCGGATTTTCAAAATTCAATACACATTAGTGGTAAAATTTCATTTAACTGAAAAATCAGTTTGCTTGATTACCACTTAGTGGTTTCACTATTCATCAAAAATTGAAGTTTTTCAGAAAATTACCAAAAATTCACCCTAAGCTATATTTGATATTCCGAATTCAAAAATGAAGTCTATTTTACAAAATTCAAATCATATAAGTCACATTAATTAATTTAATAATTAATTCCCGCTGCCAGAGCAAATAGCGTGTTTTTACAAAACAATAAGTATCAAAAGATTGACACCAGTTTAAGTCTAATTTTAAATCGAAATTGATTCCAATGACCACCATTGGATAAAATGGTAAAAATATATTCTAATTTCACTTTAAAACCAATTCAAAAGATAATATAATCATATAAATAAATTAGATCAAAAAGAGGTTTTGAATTAAAATGCAACATTTTACACTATTCATAAAAAAATGAACTTTATCAGAAAGGTACCACAAATTTACACAAAGTAAATTTTGATGTCCCGATTCTAAAGAAGAGTTATATTTGGTCCAATAGAAAGTATAAGAGTGATCAAAACTATATTTAATGACGGTTCACCATTAAAAGGTGATAAGTGAACCTTTAGTGAAAATTAGAGTATAAAAGCCTAAAATTGAACTCTTTCCGTATTTTAAGCCTTTATCTTTTATTGGGTAAATGTAAAAACATCTAAAAACATATCTATTCATATTTTAGTTATTTCTATTCATTCCCGCCAGTACAACGGCTACTTGTTAACTAACATTTAAAATAATATTATTTTATTACTAATGTGCAACGTAAGTTTCAAAGAAACTCATCGTTGCGTATCGGGTACGCTATCGAACATAGCAACCCCTTTAAAATAGAATTTAATATTTAATTCATAAATATTAATAAATATTAAAATTATTCATTCTTCATTTACCTGGGATGTTACATCCTTCCCCCCTTTTGAGAATTGCGTCCTCGCAATTTTAAAATTGGACTTGGAAACATCCTTGTAAGTCCCACATCGGAACAAGAGTCGGTAAAACAATCACTTTAAAATAAAGAAAGAAAAGTGCAAAGGTTACCCGAGTTAACCCATACTAGGATTCCAAGTATGAAAATATGGACATGGAGGAGAAAACATAGGGTCATGTTCTGATGGAGAGTGATAGAAAACATGTTTAGGAGAAAGTTAACCACGAGAAAATCACAAACTTGTGATGGGTTAAACGGTATTCGATTCCCTAGTAGGAAAAGTTAATAGACAACATTTTTGTTTTAAGTTACTTTTTATTGAGGAATTTAGTTTTTGATCTTAAGGAAACATACCTACTTTTCATTTTGACTTTCAACTCTTTCTAGGTTTCTTACACAAACTCAAAATATCATACCTTGATCATGGTGTCCACTCGGTTTCATCGTCATCTTGTTCACGTAGGTAGAACTCCCATGCATTACAACAATGATTCAGAGATCCTTCAAAATCATTTGCTTCCTCCATCCAAATACACCTCGCACAACATGGGTCGTATGGGTGTTCACAGAAAAACAGTTTTGGAAAATAATCATGTAGGACATATAATTCCAAAACATCTGATAAAACATGATTTCTAAAAAATTGTCGGACCGAAATTGAGTTGAAACTTTCTATTATTGGTCCTTTTAAAATACCATAAGCATGTGATGTGAGACTATATTTTAAAAGCAAATATAAATAGGTTGCGCAAGGGTCCCCTTCCTTAGCACCATTTTCAAAATCATAATATGCTTCAAATTCTTGTGATAAGGTAAAATATTTGAAAATACCTTGATAATATTTACCTCTCTTGAAAACATGAGAATATTGTGAAAATAGTATTTTTCTAAAAACAACCCATGATCCACGATGATAACGAGGTATAGCGGAGGTGTTTGATATTTCAAACAAATGCTTGCAAGTGAGTTGTATGCTAGAAAAAGTTTCACAATCATCCGAAGATGACTTTGCAATAATTATTGCAAGCATGTCATCAGGGAGAGATAGGAATGTCGTTTGAGATCCTCCTCCTTCCATTCGTAACCGACTTTACTTGACCTGAAAACAGTTATAAAACAATGATTTAACAGAAATAAAAGTTATAGGGACTAATCATGTGCCTCGCAAAAACATCTAATCCCTAAAGTTGTCTAAACCGACCTCTGATACCAACTATAAGGCCCCAGCCTTAAACCTTACTTAATCTTGAGTTATTACAAGATTACACGTTGAGGATCTTTTCGGGTTTAGAGTTTTAGAGAATTAGATCATAAAACTTGCATTACATTCCACATATAAACAAAGTGGTTACATAAAGATAGTATTCTTCATTCCCATCAATGGAAACACATTTAAAATAAAACATGGATTATTTCTTGACACATCCTTGACTCTATCATCTTATCATGTACCTCTCCCTTGACCTGTGAAAAACATTTCAAAAACTTGGGATGAGCGTAAAAACTCAGTATGGGTTATAAAAACATGGAAAGGAAACATGAGTTCATATATACATTAGAATGAAATCATACTTTACCCATAAAACATAGGCACTTTAACATACCTCATAAAAACATGAATAAATCATATAAATCATAAGACATAAAGGTAACTTGAGGCATTCATAACATTCTTACGTAGGGAGTAACCCTCTTGGTTACGTTTGGAATACCCATCACAGTATATTCCCTAAAATCTCTTCGGAGAAACCTTAACGTTTCACTCCTTCGCGTTACCCAATGCATTGGAGAGCTATAACGGGCTCACCCGCCCTTAGTTTATCACGGAACCACCCGTATTCATAATAATGCCCAAGAACCATAACGTAATCATATCACATAAAACATGCATAAAGGAAACATAAAATTTCCACATTTCAATCACGAGATATCAATACAACACATTGATATAATAAAAACATTATGAAAACCATTTTCAATACCAATGTAAAACATGGTATTTATTTTTCTTTAAAAAAAAGAAGGTATGGCTTGTAGAGGAAGCCGAAACTCAAATAACGGTTACGACGGCGGAGAAGTCGTTGTCGCCGCATATGTACGAAAAAACATTCCCTTTTGTCGTTTAGTAAATGCTTCGTATAAAAAAGATTCCTTTTGAATAAATGTAAAAGTCAAAGGGGTTTATACACCGTATAAAAGAAAGTTGTGTATAAAATAAAATATGCCTCAACGAAAGGAGATTGAGACAAAGTCCCATACAAAGATATTTTTTAAAATAAAATAGATAAATTATGTGTATTCACTATAAGTACACATAAATAAAGTACAAATACAATATACGACATAATAATATAATGACATAATTTGAAAGTAGGAGATTAACCCAAAGAATGGAAATTGGGT
Organism: Viscum album; assembly: GCA_963277665.1. Taxonomy (NCBI): domain Eukaryota; kingdom Viridiplantae; phylum Streptophyta; class Magnoliopsida; order Santalales; family Viscaceae; genus Viscum; species Viscum album. The sequence goes on from OY728128.1 coordinate 1,373,940,422, forward strand.
TAAGAAGTTCCCATACCTCGTATCTGACTTGACCCGACCGTTCTTTAAACTCCTGAATAATAAACTTTAGTTAATCTCTACTTGATTATGAATCTTTTCCAAGTTCATTATTTCTTTTATACCATGTTACGAACATCATGAAATCATTTAAGTTAATAATGTTCATTTTGTCGGTATTTGGTTCTTAAGTCAAAAATAGACTTCTTACACTTACATGTTGTTAATTTGGTCAATGTTTCATTATATCCAGAATGTTATTCATGATGTAGATATCATATATGTCATATATATCCAGTACATACATGTATTTAAAATATTACATAATCATTTAGAGGTAAGAAATGAAATGCACCGTTCATGGAGACGGTAAGCCGTACGTACGCATGAACGCTACTTTCATTTCTTTGTCATATTAATGGAATTAAAACTAAATGAGACTTATGTATATTTTAATTCCAGAATTATATTCATCATTTAGATATATCATTAATTATATATATCCATTATATACATGTACTTTTAATAGTACATTACATTTGGGGATAAGAAATGAAATGCACCGTTCATGGAGACGGTAGTCCGTACGTACGCATGAACGCTACTTTCATTTCTATCTCATACTTTAATGGAAATAAATGATAATGATATATATAGGTATATTATAATTCCAGTATAAAATCATGTATAATATCATTAACTTTATCCTTTACACATCCCACATATGGTATTGACGAATCAAATCACTTTTAGGGGGCGGTAGTCCGCGCTTCCTAAAATGAAGATATCGTGTTTTACCCATAATGGAAACCATAAAGGTATGCCCAAAATAAAAAAACAGAAGCTTAAGGAAAACATAAACATATTATATATCATATATAAAAATAGTGACATCATAATGGCCACCTTTGAAGGTGTTTAATGAGTGTTGAACAATCATCGTTTCGGGAGGCAGAATTTCGCCATCCACGGAAACCGTATGTTCTTTAACCATTTGATGTAGTTGTGTGAGAGTGTAGCTCAAATATATCTTATAACAACATCCTAGTATATTGAAGATACTGGTGTTGTTACAAAAGAAGTAAATAAAAAGAGTTTAGGGGGTTGGAGAAGCAAAATAAAACAAATGAACATGAGAGAATGAATTACCTTTAAAAAGTGTAACTCTTTTTGAGTTGAGCCTAAAGGCTTCCTTTCAAAGGGTTCTGCCCAAAGGGAATCCTCTAGGATGAGGAGAGGGATGTGGAGAGAGCAAATGGGCAGGGGTTGGCCGAGCCAATGGCTTGAAGAGTGTGTGAAATGAGGTAGAGGTGGGGGCCTTTTATAAGGGGAGAGGAGGGGCACTTTTGGAAAGTAAAGAAACATTACATTATTTGAAAATGTGTTTCGGTTTTAAAAGGTCCCAAATTGATGGAATTCGTGGATAAGGTGATAAGGCATCGAAATCCATTCATCCAATTGGTTTTGGACATGTGTAGTTCATAGATTTTATTTTATCTTTCCATTTTATTTAAATCGTCAAATAATGATGTCATCGCTGCATCATTATTATGTCATAAATAATTAAATTTATTTAATGTCTAAAAATTATAAAACAAATACTATGATGTAGGAAATCTTTTTATCTTTCCATTGAATATTTATAATCAAAATTTGGACTTGTATAACCCCACTTAAAAATTGTTTTCGCAAAACATATTATGTTTGTGTCATTTTCACTTTAACATTTAATAAAAAGTAATTTATGTTATTTCCCAACAAAAGTGGATACATGGGGTCCCCAAGTTGACCCATGGCTTGTCTTGGTCGGCCATGACACAACCAATAAGGTTGGGACATGTGTCTAGGTCATTTTATATTATTAAAGCATTATTTATTCCTTAAACTACACTAATTACCACTAATCGCGATTAAAAACTTAATAAGTTACTATTCACCAAAAAATTATTTTAATCTCATTGAACCACATTTTACTTCTTAATGACAACCATGTATGTCGGATTTTCAAAATTCAATACACATTAGTGGTAAAATTTCATTTAACTGAAAAATCAGTTTGCTTGATTACCACTTAGTGGTTTCACTATTCATCAAAAATTGAAGTTTTTCAGAAAATTACCAAAAATTCACCCTAAGCTATATTTGATATTCCGAATTCAAAAATGAAGTCTATTTTACAAAATTCAAATCATATAAGTCACATTAATTAATTTAATAATTAATTCCCGCTGCCAGAGCAAATAGCGTGTTTTTACAAAACAATAAGTATCAAAAGATTGACACCAGTTTAAGTCTAATTTTAAATCGAAATTGATTCCAATGACCACCATTGGATAAAATGGTAAAAATATATTCTAATTTCACTTTAAAACCAATTCAAAAGATAATATAATCATATAAATAAATTAGATCAAAAAGAGGTTTTGAATTAAAATGCAACATTTTACACTATTCATAAAAAAAATGAACTTTATCAGAAAGGTACCACAAATTTACACAAAGTAAATTTTGATGTCCCGATTCTAAAGAAGAGTTATATTTGGTCCAATAGAAAGTATAAGAGTGATCAAAACTATATTTAATGACGGTTCACCATTAAAAGGTGATAAGTGAACCTTTAGTGAAAATTAGAGTATAAAAGCCTAAAATTGAACTCTTTCCGTATTTTAAGCCTTTATCTTTTATTGGGTAAATGTAAAAACATCTAAAAACATATCTATTCATATTTTAGTTATTTCTATTCATTCCCGCCAGTACAACGGCTACTTGTTAACTAACATTTAAAATAATATTATTTTATTACTAATGTGCAACGTAAGTTTCAAAGAAACTCATCGTTGCGTATCGGGTACGCTATCGAACATAGCAACCCCTTTAAAATAGAATTTAATATTTAATTCATAAATATTAATAAATATTAAAATTATTCATTCTTCATTTACCTGGGATGTTACATCAAGTACCTCTAAATTTGAACGGGTAGAGGTACACGGAATGCGCCTGATCAGCGGAGTCACGCGACCATCAGGAAGCAGTGACGTGCACCGGCAGGGGCTGGCCGGACATCGGGTGTGAAGTGAGGGTGCACCAGAGGGTGAAGATGAGCTGAATGGAAAAGGGGCGACCCGAGTCGGACAACGGGCTGGCAAAACCGGAAAAAGGAGGGCTGCAACCTATTCGAAGGGAAAGGGGCGTGCGGGTGCTGTAGGACCTGGAACAGCTGGATGGGAGTCGTTGCACTGAACCAGAGGTGTGGCTGAGCACTGCAAGGTAGAGGCACAGGTGTTGTCCGAACATGAGTCCCACTAGACTGGTTGCATGTGGGGTGGAAGGCAGGAGGAGAGGGGCCTGGCCAACAGGGATGGCACGCGACAATATTAGGTGGGGCGCGCGACACGGTGCAGGGCGGCCGAGGGGTGAGCATGAGTCGGACGGAGGCTCGACCAGAGTTGTGCGCACACCGGGCAGAAGGGGGGGTCTGGACTGGAAACTAGGCACGCCGGTAGGGGGATATGCTGGAGATGGGCTGTTGCAAGGGGGTAACTAGACTGGGCACAACCGGGAGAAGTTCGTTCTGCACGAAGAGAAGAGGGAGGGGGTCCTACAGGAGGCGCGGATGGAGGGGAGCGCTGGGTCACGTCTGGGAGTGGCTGAAGGAGGGGCACCAGCTACTGGTTGTGCTCTCGTGAAGAAGGTGGGTGCGTCCGAGTCCGAACAGCCTACTAAGCAGGGGCGCACAGGCGGAAAAGGTGATGTTGCTGGTGCGTGAGGAGAAGGGAGGTGGCCGAGGGTGTCTTTCCTCCTGGGGCGCGACACAACTGGATAGGTAGGATCTGAGGCACGCAGGGGTTTCGCCAAGCATAGCAGGGTGCGGGGGATCCGAGGTCACGAGTCAGCTGGGAACTGCGGAGGGGGACCCATGCTAGAACTATGCAACTGAAATGGGAGTTGGGGTGCGGCATTAGGGATCTCGGATGCAAGTCAGTGCGTATATTTTCTTGAGTAGAGGTGTGCTCGCCCAGGTGATTCCGGCCGGCCGATGTTTGAGGAAGCTCTGGATCCAGTCGTCTACAGGGAGAAGAGTCCCACGGAGCCGGTGGCAGCCTAAAACCCTTCAGAGGACAACCGTGGTGCTATCGGAGTGTGGGCAGTGCAAGAGGCGCTCCAGCAAAGGAAGGAGGCCAAAGTAGGGCGGTGCGTGTGGGTGGCTAGGCGTGAGGTGTGGTCGCAGGGCAGCAGAGCAGTAGTGGCGGCCTGGGAAAATAGGATGCGGAGCAAGCTGCTGCGGGAAGAAGGAGAAAATAAAAATAAAAATAAAAATAAGGACGTAGTGTCGCAAGGTGGGGGGACACCCGCGTGGAATAACCAAAAGAGAGAACAAGAAAAAAAAGAAAAGAGAAGAAGAAAGAGGATGAAAGAGAGGGAATAAAATGAAAAAATAAAAAAGTAAATCATAATAATAATAATAATAATAAATTTAATCCATATTAATAATATTAATATCAATATCATTATCAATAATTATAATAATAATAAAAATGATAATAATAATAATAACCTTAATTTTAAAAAATATAATAATTAAAATTTATAACCATAACCGAAATAAAATATAAAACTTATTAATTTTAAATTTTTCTGAAGAGAAAAAGATAGTGTCGTTGCCTAAGAGAAGCCGTGTGGGGTTTCAGAAACGCGCTCCACCCGTGCGCTCCACAACGTCAATTCCAAAACACACATTTTCGACAAAACATAAAAATTGTTGTTCGGTGTTCAACACTAACCTCAACAGAAAATTTTAAAACCAAGAAAATAATAAAATAAAAAAAATTACAGATAGATCGGGGCATGACATGGATGGAATGGTGAGGAAATATTTTTTTGGTAGATTGTTAATTTAACCCTAACTTTTTTATGGGTGGTGATCCCAGTTAATTGTGACATTTCCTAATCCCAAAAATAAATTATCTTAGTGATTTTAGGGCACCAACACACTATCTGTTCAATACTCCTTGGGCTCAGATGTACTAAGGAACCCATAAAAATATAATTTTACTTATGATTTGTTTTATATTATCTCTTTAAAATTTCCATATCATAAATTAATATGGATATATATAATACAAAATTGAGATAAAAGGACTATCTCATAATACGATTAAGACAAAAACTAATGATTAAATAATGTGAGTTTTATAATTAACAGTTCACCATCTATTATTTTAGCAATATCATTGATATGGATGTATACTTTAATTCAACCCACCCTCCTTGTGTTATTTAATCCCCTTTGATCCAAAAACATAATCTAATTGAAATCCTCTGTCGCAATTAGAAGCTGACAAGTAGACCACTCATGGCCCTTCTTTAAGAAAAATCCATGATACCTAATAAAACTATTATCATTGAAATTTATCTAAAATTACCATATTTCTAAGACAAAAATTCCATTTCACATTACATAATTTAAAAAAAAGAAACAAAGGGACTTTAAAACCTTTTTGCCTCATTTATACTCAATATTTAAAATCTCTATTTTTTAGCATGATTCCACCATGATTTAGTAAATTAAATATCACATACTTATATGATCTAAAAAGAAAAATAAATGATAAACAAAGTGTTATGATAATGAATATTAAGGGATAAATACCTACATAAATCTAAAAATAAAAGCTTCCTCAAATTACATGTATATTGGGAGAATAAGGGGGAGAATAGAGAGAATTTTGGAGCTTCCATTCTCTCTTCGAGCTATCTGGGATGATGAAACCTTAATGGGAAACAAAAAATTCCCCTGGAAATGATTATTTTTCCCATTTAAAAAATAGGAACTAAAAATAATAACAATTTATAGGTCCACCACTTGTAACATTTTTGTCAATCTAATTTTACAATACTACTATCCTCTTTATCATGTGCCTAGATTATCTTATACAATGCAGTCAATTACAACTTTAACTGACCTCTTATTTGATTAAATTTACCAAACACCTAAAAGTTAAGTTTTTATCTCATCCACCTAAACAATAACTTCCATGATAACATTTAATTATTTTAAAATAAACTAGTAACCCAAATTTTTAATCTAAATTAAAGATTATAAGAAAACCATTATTTTAATTCCATCATAGTTTAGACCTTCTCATTTTATATTAAAAACCAATGATTCATATTATTAAAATACCCCAAAAATAAAATTAATTATACCTAAAAATAACATAAATTCTTATCCTATGAATTTAATTTATTATCATGATATGATATACACTCTTATACATGAGTAATATATTAGTTACTACAACAGAAACGCCATTAAATATACTAAATATCTCTTATTCTACTCTCTCTATGTATTCTAATTATTAATCATACATCATATCCAAATAATTTTGAAATCATATCTCTCAATATTTTGTGAAAATTATTGGTATGTTTCCAACTACAGTAACCACCTTTGGGGGCCTAACCATTACTACACTGAATAAGTTTTTATGCTCAACAATAATGATCTGATCATGAGAATATTCATGATGGACCAAATTATTCATTTCATTATCTTAAAGGTGAATTAAATAGTTATATATAATCCACAAGAAAATCTTTTCATCCACTGAGAAACGATATTTTTCATAATTTAATGTCTTTCACTGATTGAAATATATATTATATTAATCCTTACTTCATTGAGGTATACATCATACTTTACTATGAGTAAAAATATTCACATGTCCCAAAAAAATCTCAGACCATTTCTTCAATCACACGCACTATCAATTTCAAAACATACTAGACCATCTTGTTAACCATAAATCAAAATCATCACCATGTTACTTCAAATAACCAAACCAATATTGGATACTTTTTTCCATCCACCAACATAAAATAGAAACCACAACTATGATGGATTCTCTATTCATGTTACCCCAAACATTAATCATAATTGTCTTGAAATAAAAAATAAAACCAATGAGTTTGATGGTTTACTCGACACTATATAGTTCTAGTTAACTATTATTAACTAGAACTATCATATCAAAATGCCATTATGACAATGGTATTTTCACTAATAAGATATAATCATTGTCACCTAATAAACCCACTCCCTAAACTATATTTTCGGGATAATACCCATCACATTCTGAATTTACTTTTTTTAATATCTAAAATTACCCTCTCATGATTTTTAAACCAAAAAATAGTAAGATATATAATGTTAAATATAGAAATCCCATTTACAGTTCTACATAAATTAGTTATGCATCCAACATTTAATTCTCCAATTATTTATTAGAAACCCCAATCACTAGCCTCCTACAACTGGATAGACACACCAGTCACAAGTAAATTTCTTCCAATATGATCCACATATAAATTGATGTTATTTTTCAAAAGTACAATTTTTTCCACTTTTTATTTGATCCCACTCCACAAACATATTGGATCGATTGGTCTTCTCGTGTACTGTTCTTCAAGTTCTACTAATGTAGTATAAAACATATTTTTTGGTGTTGAAATAGTCTTCATATCATGAATGATATCATTATTCTCAGTCAAAAAATACTTTGTCACTTTTGATCTCATTCATATAATGTTACCCAACACCTACTCTTATCCCGTCAATAATTTGTCGTATTATGCTCCTTGAAATATCTCACACAATTTATGTGAGTTCTCAATATTACCTCGATTGATTAACAAATTCCGCTAAATCAATAAGTAATAATTATATTCAAAAAATATTATCATTAATATTATCTAATTTGTATTCTTATATAGTTTATAATATTTAATATCCTATTAATTATGTTAGTTACTTCATCTTCTTTAATGATCAAATATCTAGGTGGGTCATTTAACTTTCATTTAAAAAAGAATATTGAATGGCATGTATACTAAACCAAATATATCACATAGTATATGATCTATCATATCATCTTTATTTGTAAAATATTTATCAAATTTATGATCATTATAATTCCCTAACCCCAAGTATATGGAAAATTTTCATTCAATATAGATCTCTACATCCCCATCCATCCATGACACTCTATATTGAATTTGAATCTCTAAACTAATTGGTATTTCAAATTCTTTTAACTATATAATGTAAATGTTTTTAATCATATAAATATCTGTCATAACATTAATTTAATAATAATTTTATATTCATGAACATGAATCTTTATTCATGAATCAAATATCCATCAACTATAAATATTTTATGCAGGTTTCTTGATCATCTCCCTATAACATCTCTCATCAAAGAATATTATCATAAAAAAATAGTTCATAAAAACATTCTTCTATGTTCATAACCTACTATAAGGGATGTAAACCATGTGAATAAAATTCAGATCAATCCTAATATGAATTGATAGTTGATCAAATATTCATGATCTAACACAAGGAGTAGAAAATTAACAATCACTTTTCGATTAACGACATTTTCTATTTATTAACACAACCATAATATTTACCCTTACATGGACATAAAAATGAATGTAAAAACTTTATGTAGGTATATTGAACATAATGTAGCCTTTTAAAATCACACTTTACCTTTATATAAGTTCATGATACCCTTTTGTATCTCTATACTTCTTAGAATAACCTTTCTGTATCTAGGGATATTCACATGTTTTATTCTACATCTTCATGATTTTCCTTCTGGCCATTATTTATCTTTTGGAATTTTTCCAATACCATTATGCAGTTCTATTTGTCCCTAGACACAAACTGTATTATGTGTGAGCTTATATCTATATGTGATATTCATGTTTTCCCACTTATTTTTTATCAAATCAAAAGGAATAACTTTTGAGTTTTCTCATCTCAGTGTATTCCTCGAATAACTCACATACTCAAAATCATTTCCACAAATAAAAATAGAATTTATGTCCATGAGATAATTATGATATGTTAAATGTTTTTTAGAACATAGAAAATAATTATTCTACTCTTAGTCTATATGGGAAACATTGTGTACTAACATGGGAGGGTTAACATCTATTTTGTATGTTCTCCATAAATTCCAAAACATGTGACACCATGCACAGAAATTAATTTAATTCCACTAAAAAAAATTATTAATAAATTAACATAGAATTTTCATATTTCATCAATGAATTAAAAAAACTGAAATTTAGAACATAAAAATTCCCCATGGTCTCAAATTAAATGGATTAACTCAATTCTCTTTATGGTAATAGAGAGTGACTATAGTGATTAATTTCCTAGGTTCTCTAGCCATTAAACCCTCAGAAACTCATCATATTATCTATATATTAGAATAAATAAATATAGACAATATATAATAAAGAGGAACCTCCTAGATTCCTTAAAATTGACACTTAAGGTGATATTTTATATTCATCCAAGGCCACTCTTTTCGTCCAACCTTATATTTCAAGGTTGCTTCCTTGAATGATTCTATTATTTTCTTCAGATAAAAATATACTTGATATGAGACTAGTATCATACAATATTTTGAACCATATCTATCATTCTCGCATATTTCACACATATTCAAGATTTTCTAGTCAAAATTTATGGTTAAACGCTCATGTGTCTTGAACTATTCTTCTAGAATAACTTTCTTTCCACTTTCCTCTGCACTCTCTTCAAATTTTATCATTTTTTAGCCATTGAGAATTTGGTATACTAAATAATTATCACATAATATTTGTCTTCTCATTTACATTGGGATTATCAAATAACATTTGGATAGACTCAATATTACATGATTTTTATTCCATTTGATTTTTAATTGTCTTCTATTCGATACCATAGGTACTTTCAACTTGTAATATAATCATAAGATCATTATATTTATACCCTTATTGTCTAAATATACTGTACATTTCCTATAATATTCAAAAATTATTAGATGGATGAATTTATTGTGTTTCTACATTGATGTGGCATTATTTTTATATGGGTTATCCATATCTTTTTAATTAATTTTAAATGACTAATTACATATTTTTACACTTCTGGATTAATAATTTTTTTTATTTTTATACTTAAATTTAATAACATAAAAATTTTTAAAACAAAATATGTAATTTTATATTCTATAATGATTAATTTAGTTTTACTAATTTTTATAGACTTATAATTTACCAATTACTTAAGTTTTTATAATCGACATAACATTTTTATAATGTGCACTATTTATTATCTAATAAAATTAATTATGTTGCTTATATTTAATCAAATTAGTTTCCAATTCACATATTGAATCTCATAATTTTAATTAATCAAAATAATTTAACTTTAATATTTATTACAATCAAACTGACATGGTGGCATTTAAATAATGAATATACTTTTAATTAAATTCATTAAAAAATTTTATAATTAATAATTTAATTAAATATTTAATTTATTTATTAAATTTTAATTCTATATATGCAGTTAAAATAATTGAGTCACAAGCAATTTTTTTGTTGGCATGTCTCACCGAAAAACATGACCAAACATTCAGTAGCACTAGCTACCGACACGCCCCTTCTTTATTTATACACAAATGTTGACTCAATTTATAGTTTTTCCTTTTTAAGAGCCATAGATATATCCTTTTCCCTTCGTTAAATTACTAATTTAAAATATTAATATTTTTATTTTATCTTTGATTATTCTTAATTTTGTTAATTAATTAATTTGTTAAATTAGTATCTTTTTTATTAGGCTTTATTTATATTAGTTAAATTTTATTTTGGTTCTATGTTTTTAATTTATCAAAATAATTAAATGTTTATATTGATTTTGTTTTAGTTTTAGTTTTATTAATTTTTTTTTCTATTGCGTTGAAAATTTTATTTACCTATCGACACTGACTATCGGTGTCAGTCGCACCTCCCTACAGCTGAAAAATATCATCAGCGCCACGTCATCTTTTTCATGATGCTACTGACGGTGTCGGTCTATACCACCATTATCTTTTCACGTAACGACTTCATTGCGTCCTAATTTATTATAGACACACCTCGTCGGTCTCTCACTATCACATTGTCACCCAAACCTTCATACAAACATTGTCATCCTTTTCATTGCGCATCCGATGCCTCTCTAATTTATTTCCATCCTACTAGTGTCAACTCTCCCTCATCGGTGTCAGTATCTCATTCTACCACCTAATTATTGACATGATTCATTATTTCCACCGATGTATCACGTCTTCTTCCTTTATTATCAATACCGCACACCGTTGAATCATCACCTTTCTCCATATATTCACACAAATTTTAATCCACACCTCCATCACAATAACACAATCACACTGTTGATAAGAATCGGTCTCACTGATTCATCATCCTACAACCTCATAACACCTCAACACCACAACCCACATCAATCACAAGACCAAATCATCAAGCATTAACACACTCTAACAATATTTAAGATTAACATAATCTAAAACCCAAATTTCAAGAGTATATTGATATACCATTACTCAACATGACGTCGCCTCTGTTTTTTGGAGGAGATGTCGTGTCACGACTATTTTGAGGAGTTTAGATATGATGCTGCATCCCAAAGATGTTGTGCTGGACCACGAGAGGGACCCCAATACGGATGCACCATGTAAAGGGGGTCGTAGCCGCCCCACATTTGAGAACCAGTCCAGGTCGTACGACATGTGGTGAGGAGTCGTGTTGTTTCAAATCTAAGCCGAAGGTGTTATGGATAGCTATTTGAACTCAAACTATCATCCCTCATCAAATAGGACACACCGCTGAGTGTACGTTGCTGGTGCTGAATAGAAAGTCAAGCTGCTGAACTGGATACTCTAAAAAAGAACCCCCCCCTGGGGTAGCATTGGATTTGGCGGGGGAGAAGGAAATAAATTAAATATATTAAATTAAATTAAATTAAATTAAATTAAAAATAAAAATAAAAATTTAATAAAAAAATAATTGAAATTAAATATTAAATAATAATAATTTATAATATAAAATTGTAATTAGATAAATTATTAACAAATGAATTAAATAAAATATATTAAAACTAAAATAATCAGTAATAATTGATAAATTAAAATAATTAAAATAATTATCAAAATTATCATAATTACACAGATCTAATTAATATAATTAAAATTAGCATATTTAACATATTCATTTCTGGTTTGGATGTGATCTGTTGTTCGATTCTTCTTGCGGTGTGATCTTGCGGTTCATGGAACGGTGGAGGCGTTAGTGGAAGAGCAAGTGTCATCGACGGTGATGGTCTTGGTCTGCTTGGTTTTTTCTGTCGTGATCTATTTTGGATATATTAGCTATTGGTTTTGGGTGATTCTGCATTTCTGCTTTGCTGTGAAATGAGACGGCTTCGTGGTCTCCTTGTTCTGGCAGTGATGCGGGGACTCGAAGGTTTGGATCTGGTTCGGCTTTTCAGTTTTCGGTCATCTTCAATTGGTTTTATGTTTGTTCAGTGTTGGTTCTGTTTTTGGTTGAGTCTGTTCCTTTCTTGTGATGGTTGTGTTTCGTCGGTCTCTATCGAGTGAAGTTTGGACGGCTTCGTGGTCTCGTGATCGGTGTTGGTCTAGCCGTTGTTTCGTCCTGCACGAGCATATGTTGTCTGATCTGGATCCAATATTTCATCCTTCTCTCCGAGATGGAGTTGGGCAGTGGTTTCATGGCTCTTTGGGATGTGAGCTCGAGCGGGCAGTGTAGGGAGGGTGATGGCAATGATGTTCGATCGGTGATGGCGAGGTATGGTGTAGCTCCGATGTTGATGATGATGGTTGTTGGCAGATCCGCGTCTGTCTGTGTAAGTGTGACGCGGGGGGATTTGAAGTTCGATATCTCTTCTGAATTTTGAAATTTGGTTTTAGTATTGGGGGGCAGTTTGATTTTTGGATTTTTTATGGCTTGATATTGCATTGTGTGGGTTTTGGGGTTTTTGCTGGACTCGACTACATGGATCAGGCCCCGAAGGATGTTTTAGATCTGGCGGTTCATTTTTGCAGAGGTTTTCGGATTTTTTTGTTTGAGAGGGTATGGAGCTTGCCATCGGATTGGGCCTATGGTTTGACACATGACATTTGCAATCTGATTATCCATTCCATGGTGGAGAGCTTCATCGCGATCAAATTTTGGGGAGGGGCATCTACTTGTTGTCAATCTGGTTCTATTCTCTAAAAACTTCATGTCATGATATGTTTGATGTTTTTGATATCTGTTTGGGTTCCCCCCTTCTTACCTTAAAATGGGGTATTATTATAATAAAAAAACTGAAGGCCTTCGGGTCATTGGATGGATGGGAAAAACAAATACAACAAGTAAATCACTAAAAAGAGCATGTGTGTTGTGCAATAGTAAAGGACCATATTGAGTCAGTGAAAAGTAGTGGTGATATGTAGCAGATGATAGGGGGTTTGAAGGTAGAGCATCAGCAGAATTGGAGGGGCAACAATCATTGGAACATTCGTCAACATCACACACATTTGACCAAAGCAGATTTGAGGAGTTCATTCTCCCTCTTGTTTTAGATTCTTGTACTATTTCATAGAATGTTTTCAATTCATGTAATGAAAATGAACATGATTGTAAGCTAAATCATAGAGTTCGAGTAATTTCTATTTCTACTGGTTATTTTTTTGGATTTTCACTTTATCATTTTAATATGTTCAGAATTCATCAGTGATATCAATTCTGGAAGCATTCAATTACATTGTACTAGTTGCACATAATCTTAGAACTCGACAATCATTCAATGAGTCTGATTGCAGAGACATTTTCTAAAACATATAAGTCAAAATGAAAATATTAAAACTAAAGGTGAGTCTGTTCTATTGTACTTTTCAAGAATTGTTTAGTAGTTGAACCTTTCATGGAGATGAAAACTTCTAGATTGATCAATCTATATGACTTAACTATAGGAGAGGAAATTATGCCATTATTATTATAGTGGTATGTTGAAACTACATTCAGTTATGAATAAATCATTTAAAACCTATAGATTGAATATTTCCCCGAGCATTTAATTCTGATTGTTCATTTATTAGCACTCTATATTTCAATTATTTGCTATTTTCAATATATATTCTTCTTCATCATAGTTTCGATCAAAAATAGACAATAAATGTTTTGTTACATTATTGCATTTATAATACAGAAAATATATATATAAATTAATAAAAATAAAAACAAAACAAGTTTTTTCCTCACTGGTGAAAACAGTGGGTCTTTTAAAAAAAAGAAGCAGAAAAATTGCCACAATTCTTTCCTGTGGGTTTGAACCTCCTTTACACTATACTCTTGTATATTGGAAATTAAAAAATACTTAATATTTTTTGTTATTTCAACAACATTCATGTCATGTTTTTGTGTCGTTGTCATTGAAGGAATGAGCCGGTATTTTTCTAAAAAACCTCACAAATAAATTAACATAAAAACACTAAATTTTTTAAAAATTTTGAAAGATATTATAAAAATTATGTTCTATAAAATTTTATGTGTTATTGTGTTTTTGTTTTCATTTTAATTCATTTAGCTATCACTTTAGATCATTCTTAGTTCATCTGTTTAATCTGTTAAAATGTTGTGTTGAATTTAACTATTGTAACGCTTTTCCTGAGCACAATAACCTCTGATGTTTTTTTAGAGCCTCTGAATCCCAAAATTGACAAACATCTCACTACTCTTAGAAAAAAGTACAAAAAAATTTAAATGGTGAAATTAGGTGAGATTTCATGCACCTAATGACTTTCAATACCATCCCAAAATCTTTTATAATGAAAGGCCTATGATGAGGGAGTCGCAACTCCATAATGTTTCATGTAATCCTTTATAACTGTCACGAACCTGGCTGGGTCACCATTTGACAAGGTGCCCAAACCGGTCTGCGGCAAGGCCCGAAGGGCATTCCTGATCCCCACAGGTTGGCAGAAGTGCTCGGGTATCCAACATTACATGGGAACTATTTACCCAAAATAAAAGACAGAAAAAAACATACCAGATAAATAAACTGAAACTAGAAATAGACAACCAAATGTGCCTTTAAAATATGAACAGGTTTAAAGTCTATAATTCGAACCAATAACTAAAAAGAAAAGAGGACAGCGATAACTAAAACACATACTCAAGCCTCCCGGTAAAAGAGAGGCCACATCAGCACCACTCTGCATGAAAAGGCCAGCTGCAACCTGAACCACCATCGCTGAGCACGATGTCATAACCTGGAATATAGAAGAAACAGAATCTATATACACCCAAGGGTGTATGTAGGGTGTGAGGTAAAAGCCCAGTAGGATGCCACTGAGAAAAGGTTCCACGCATAATTATTAAAAGACACATACATTTTCAATTTAACAGAATAAATATAAATAAGTGCATAAAGAATTTTAATGAAAATGGGTTTTAAGGGGAATCTTCTCTTAAATGAAAACAACATAAATTGACCTACACACACGCACACATACCCACACACGCACGCACACACAAAAACGCATGCACACATGTACACATGCACACACACTTTTCTTGGTAATTCTGATGTCACACCGTGTGCCGACGGTGAGCAGAAAGCAAAGGAAGTGAACAATACATGGGAGAGACCCTAAATATACTAGCGAGAAGTGGGTCCCTAGAACCTCATGTCTCAGTGAACTGTATCATAAATTTTCGTGCACGAGCCACTTATAAGGGAAACACCTCCTACCATAGTGGTCTCCAGTCATCATCCAATGTTTAGTTAGTGTTGTAAGCGTCAATCCCGCTAAGTGAAACTGGTCCGAGGCCACTCCCGTATCACTATCATGCTAGTCTATTCCACCCACCTAGTACTCAGGCTTCCCGTTTGTTCTCAACTAATTCAAAGTTCATGCCACATGTCATAATCATACACTCAAACCAATCAAGACATCACGCACACCAAAAATCACCATTCGCACACACAGAAGCCATTTGAAATAATACGCACACTAAAATGTTTCAAAACTCAATCAAAATTTCTTACAAAACCAATTAAAACAACTTGCATACTTAATAACTATTTAATAAAACATATATGATTTTTTATAAACAAATTTTGAAGAGCAGAGCAGGAATTTATACACAAAACCAACCAAACCTTCTTTTGTAACCAAACACACACAACACCACATCAAGAGTTCAATCCACACAACTTACACCAATTAGAAAGAAACTGTTTGAGTAGTTTGACACTAGTGCTAACAAACAATGAAATAATGTTTTCACCAACGATAAATTTTGTTTTATTTAAAATGCCACTTTAGAACCAAACACATGAAGTAATATTATTGAATCATGATTTTCACCACAAATATCAATAAATTAAAAATTTAACAATTTATAAAACACTAAACCAGTATGAAAAGGGTTTCCAGAAAATCACACTAATATCACAAAAACACATTAATAACAAATGAATGTATATGAGATATCAAGAGAATAAAATTAGACCACTTCGCACCCTGAAAAGTAAATAAATAATATGCTGAATTAATTAAACACACAAATAAATTCATTAAACAATAATTATGAGTGGAACCACCTACCTCGATGTCGAACCCCAAGAATTGATGTGAAACCTTCAAATTATAGCGTGGAACATCAATCGCACGTCGTTTTCACCACAAGGAACCTAGCGCTAACTCATACAAATGAATCTGAACCCAAAAACATCAATTTAAAACCCCAGAACAAAAAATTGAACCTCAAAACCAGACACAAAACTCATTGTAAAAACCAAAAACTAAAATATAAAATAAATAAATAAATAAAGTAGGGGAGAGGCCTAACCGGAGTGGGAGGATGCTGCCCGGAAATGCGGTCTTGGATGGAAGGGCCGGTTGCGGGAAAACGGGTCGGACAGCGCGGGGAATGGAAGGAGAAAAGGGGTGTAGCACTGCGGTTCGCTAGACCAGGTAGGGCGGGCTGGTGGCTGAGGGAGAGGGGAAGTGAAGGGGGCCAGCGGCTGGGGTGCTGGTCTGGTGAGGTTGGATAAGGGCCACGACTACGGCTGGATTGGGGTAATAGGGGAACGACGCAACGGTTAGGAGGGAGAAATATGGGTCGCTACTGGGGGGGGGGCGGGGAGTCGGGCGGTCACCGGAGACCGTTATGGTGGTGGTGCGACCCAAAGCGGGGGAGGGGGTGCTACAACGTAAAAGGAAAAAAGAAACGGTGGAGAAGGAGTTCGACCAAGAGAAGAGAAAGAAGGGGGGTGACTAAACCCTAAGAAAGAAAAATAAACCGAGGGAAAATATAAATAAAAAGAAATAAAACAAACAAATAAAATAAGTAATATAATAATAATAATAATAATAATAATAAACTGGAATATGAATAATGAGGATAAAATAATAAGACTCATTTGATAACACTAAAAAAAATAAAGAATTATATCAA
Source organism: Viscum album (assembly GCA_963277665.1). Lineage (NCBI taxonomy): Eukaryota > Viridiplantae > Streptophyta > Magnoliopsida > Santalales > Viscaceae > Viscum > Viscum album. The sequence goes on from OY728128.1 coordinate 1,373,957,800, forward strand.
TTAAGATAATAATAACAATATTAATAAAATTAACAAAACAATAATTATTTAATAAACTAAAATAGATATATTAATAATATTAATATTAATATTAATAATATTAATATTAATATTAATATTAATCTCAAATGGCATTATTATGATTATTATTACTAAACCAAATGTTAATTCATTTTATTTCATTAATTAAACATCGACAAGGCGTGCGGTGAACCGGGCGTGTCCGCGCAGTGACCCAAGCGAGGCCGTGCTGCTTTGATTACATTGCACTAGACACGAACAAGACCAAAATGCAAAGAACTCAAAATCTTAAGTCAGGTTTCAAACCAAACTACATGAAAAAAAGTAAATTAATAAAATAAATAAATTAGAAACGACGGGTGTGACAATTCTCCCCACCATAAAGCTTTCCGTCCCTGAAAAGCCACAACTAAGGTTGAGACACAAAGAAGAAACTGATACCCCATTAATGTTCAGTGAGGATCCTCACAAACAACATGTGAGATGAGGCAAAACATCTTGATCGAAGAAAGTGACTCAAAAACAACTTTAAGAAACTCATATAAAGACTTTATGATATGTGTCACCCACCTCGAAGAGAAAGAATTCCTCCAGTTGACTGATCAAGGAAGGGAACTCTCGCGCCCACGGAAACCAACTTCACATGCCGAAACACCTCATGTACTATTAAACCGAAACCACACAATTTGGCTAGAATGAACAATAATGGTCAAACTATTCCCATGGAACACTCTTATCACTTATCACCAAGCCATATTCAAAAACAGAAGCAAAATATCAACATGGGGAGGCCTGGGGGGCTCCCCACCATTATGAACTCACTGACACTCGAAACGAGATTGGAAAACTGACACGGGGAGGTTCGAGCAGACTCCCTACCATTAAAGCAAAGTCTAGAACTGATTCATTCTAGAGACATTCTTGCGAGACCCAATGTGGGTCTCCCCACCATTAAGAACATACCAACACCCAAGGCAAGACTAGAAAACCAACATGGGGAGGTCCGGGTGGACTCCACAACATTTAGTAATGGCCAACACTAATTTATCACAATGATCATTGTACGACACCCATCGTGGGTCTTTCCACCACTAGAAATAATAGAGGATATAAAACTTTGAAAAATTCCCAATGGTGACCAAACACCCCACCACAATGGGCGGGGAGGGAGGGGCCTGACTACCAAGGCTTCAAAAGCATGACCCAAGACAAACTAGCATTTCCACATTCCTAGATGAGCATTATTCATATTTGAGACAGATTTACTCAACAAACACCCATACGGACCACTAAAGAGATTGCATCCAATGGGACACAACCCCCAAGACTTTAAGGCAACGAGACGAACACGCCTCCACATGGTCGCGAAAACCTTATGCAACCAGATGGCTCATATGGAGCGGAACACCCATAGAAACAATTTAAACTACCTCTACTTTTAACACAGATGACAGAAATAAAGTCGGGGTATCATACACTCTCTGGGTTCCTGACCACATGTCAGGTTCACTCCAAGGCCTATGGCTGGAGCCCTGATGTTTGAAGCATCCCCTGCCTCGTAGTCTGGTGTCGAAGACTCCTGAATGGAGCTTCTCCATTTGGTGTCACATGCAACCACACCGCAACCGAGGTAACACCAGCAAACACAAACCATTATGACAACATATTGATCATACATGGAACATTCACCAACACAAGAGCTAAAATGGTGCATGTGCATCAAGATTTTTCAAACTGAATGAGAACACGACACCACAAAGCATCACCAACCACAATCATTGTTTTTGAGAGAAGCATTGTGCTGAGAATGACTTTAAACCGTGTCTTGAACAACATGAGATTCCTATAACCGACCATAGCAGCATCATACGACCGGGCCTGCCACAATGGTGGCCTATGTAGACCCTTTCTTAAACGAAACCAACGAAGGGCCAAAGGTAATTTAGAATAGTGTCCTACACCGACCACCACATGATGCTTCCACATTTCCCTACTGGGATCTCCTTCACCGTTTCCAAATCGAACATTCAAATTAATGAGGTCAAACATCCCCCTTGACTATCAAAGAGAACTAAAACTGCAAGAAGTCACCGAACATGACCCATGCGACCAATTAAAATACTACAAAGACCTTCAAGACACTGGTCAACACTGATAATTCTGAACCACCTTCATCTTTCCCGCTAGAATTTCTTTCACCGCTTCCAGGGGGACCTTTAGACACAATGATGTCAAATACATACCTGACAACTCAAACAACCCCAAGAGACCAAAACTACCTTCAACTCCAATCACATCTATCATCCAACTACGAGAGGATTCGTTTAGTTGTAAAAAGTAGAGGTGAGTTTAATTATATAATTTAAGAAGTTATTCCTCTGATCAGCAAGAGGGTCGTCCAACGGTGATTTACCCATAGCCGCACTTCAATCACATGTCAATGCTTTATGGGGGGCATTCACTAGTAAAAAAAAGAAAACCATGGACCCAATCAAATTGGTCCAATTGTAAAGACAATCCACAAGCGAACACCAAACGTGCAGGGGGAACCACTGTAAGGGCTCCCCAATGTATTCCTCAAAAGAATTAACTAGCTACATGATTTCATACCAAATTACAAATAAGAATTCAAACTCAGGACACAAACCAGCCAGATGGGATCCTAGGCACAAAACACCTCACATCCAACCTTTCAAAAATACAAGGACACACCACATAATAATCAGTTCGATAAAAACACAAAATTTTACTTTAACAAAACATTTTGAAAATAAGCAAACCCAGTGGGTTGCACGAACACCAATGGTACCCCATGGGCCTCGCACATGCATGTTCACGTGGCACACCAGCACCCACCTCATGTCCATCCAGGCACTCATCCACTTGTGCCATTAACCGTTTCTATTTCCATATACACTCATTCATGTGGTTTCCCATGAGAACACCAAAGATAAAAACCATATCTTTCCATTTTTTTTCAAAACCAAAACATCCAACCCGCACTTTCCAAACATTTCGCATCATTTTATTTTTAAAGCACTTTATTACAAAACATTTTCGAAGATCAAATCATTATTACTTAAAAACCAAATTTCCACTATTCCAAAACAACAAGATGAGGGACGGTGAAAGAAGAAACTAGTGTCAGCGGGTGACTGGAGCATATGGTTGGCAGCCATACCTCAATCACGCCACTGGCCACAGAGAGTATTTTAGGATAGTGTACCCGGCCCCACAAGGCTTTCCAGACCCCGTGAGCTCACTAAGACCACTGACCCTACTCCCTTTTCATTTCCCCTATATAAGATTAACCACAATGACCAAAAACTCAGACAAATCTCAACATAATTTGGTAAGTTGAGTCCCACCACGAGGTGTGCTGGCCATACACCTTACTCGTAGCCAGGACGTCGAGTTCCGAAAATCTTAACTCCAATATACCGTGACTATATCCCAAAAGATCCTGACCCAAGAGAGCAAACCTGCTACTATGATACCATTTTGCCACGAACCCGGCCGGGTCGCCATCAGACCTGGCACCCGACCCGGTCCGTGGCAAGGCCCGAAGGGCGTTCCTGATCCCCATGGGCTGGCACAAGTTCCCCAGTATCAAAAATTTCATGGGAATGATTTAACCGAAATAAAAGACAGAAAAACAACTAACCAGATAAATAAACTGAATCTAGAAATTGAAAACCAAACATGCCTTTAAACTATGAACAGGTTTAAAGTCTACAATTTCATCCAATAACTAAAAATAAAAGACGACAATGGAAACTAAAACTCATAGTCAATCCTCCGGGAAAAAGAGAGGCCACATCAGCACCACACTGTATGAAAAGACCAGCTACAACCTGAACCACCATCGCTATGCATGAATTCACAACCTGGAATGTAGAAGAAACAGAATCTATATACACCCAAGGGTGTATGTAGGGTGTGAGCTAAAAGCCTAGTAGGATTCCACTGAGAAAAGGTTCCATGCATAATTATAAAAATACAAATACATTTTCAATTTAACGGAAGAAAAATAAAGAAGTTCTTAAAGAATTTTAGTGAAAAGGGTTTTTAAGGGGAAACATATCTTAAAGGAAAACAACATAAATTAACCTACACATATGCTTGCACACTCACACACGTACGCACACACATAGACCCAGGCACACACGTACACATGCACACACACTATTCTTGGTAACCCCGACATCACACAGTGTGCCGATAGTGAGGAAAAAGCAAATGAAGAGCACAATACATGGGAGAGACCCTAGAGATACTAGAGAGAAGTGGGACCCTAAAACCTCACGTCTCGATGAACTATATCATACATTCCCATGAACGAGCCCCTGGTAGGGAAACACCTCCTACGATAGTGGTCTCCAGTCATCATCCAATGTTTAGTTTGTATTGTAAGTGTCAATCTTGCTAAGTGAAACTGGGATGAGGCCACTCCCAAATCACTATCATGCTAGTCTAGTCTGCCCACCTAGTACCCAGGATTCCCATTTGTGCTCATGTAATTCAAAGTTCATGCCACATGTCATAATCATACACCCAAACCAAGCCAGACATCACGCACACCAAAAACCACCATTCGCACACACAGAATCCATTTAAAATAATACACACACAAAAATGTTCCAAAACTCAATCACAATTTCTTACACAGCCAATTACAACAACTTGCATCCTTAATAACTATTTAATAAAACATTTAGAATTTTTAATAAACAAATTTCGAAGAGCAGAGCATGAATTTATACACAAAACCAACCAAACCTTCTTTTGTAACCAAATACACACAACACCACATCAAGAGTTTAATCCACACCACTTACACCAACTAAAAAGAAACTGTTTGAGTAGTTTAACACCAGTGCTAACAAATAATGCAATAATTTTTTCACTAATGATAAATTTGGTTTTATTTAAAATGTTACTTTAGAAACAAACACACAATGTAATATGATCAAATCATGATTTGCACCACAAATATCATTAAATTAAAAATTTAACAATTTATAAAACACTAAACCAGCTTGACATGGGTTTCCAGAAAATCACACTAATATCACAAAAACACATTAATAACAAATCAATGCATATGAGATCTCAAGAGAATAAAATAAGACCACTTCTCACCCTAAAAACTAACTAATTAAAACGATGAATTAATTAAATACACAAATAAATTCATCAAAAAATAATTATGAGTGGAACCACCTACCTTGACGTCGAACCCTAAGAATTGATGTGGAACCTTAAACTTCTAGTGTGAAACATCAATAAACTGTCGTTTGCACCACAAGGAACCTAGCACGAACTCAAACACATGAATCTGAACTCAAAAACATCAAATTAAAACCCCAAAACAAACAATTGAACATCAAACCCAGACTCAAAACTCATTGTAAAAACCAAAAACTAAAATATAAAAATAATTAAATAAATAAATAAAATAGGGGAGATGCCTAACCGGAGGGGGAGGATGCTTCCAGGAAATGAGGGCTCAGCCGGAAGGTCCGGTCACCGAAAAAAGGGGTCATATAATGAGGGGAAAGGGCGGAGACATGGGGTGCGGCGGTGCGGTTCACCAGACAAGGCAGGGGGGGCCGGCAGCTGAGGGAGAGGGGAAGTGAAGGGGGCTGACGGCTGGGGTGCTAGTCTGGTGAGGGTGGAGAAGGGTCGCGACTATGGATGGATTGGGGAATAGGGGCACGACACGGCGGTTAGAAGGGAGATATATGGGTCGCGGTGGGGGGGTGTAGTTAGGCGGTCGCTGGAGCCAGTGATGGTGGTGGTGTGACCCGAAGCAGGGAAGGGGGGTGCTACATCGTGAAAGTAAAAAGAAACAGGGGAGAAGGTGTTCGACTGAGAGAAGAGAAAGAAGGGTGGGTGACTAAACCCTGAGCAAGAAAAAAACCAGGGGGGAAATATAGATACAAATAAATAAAACAAAAAAATAAAATAAGTAATATAATAATAATAATAATTATAATAATAATAATAATAATATACTGGAATATGAATAATGAGGATAAAAATAATAATACTCATTTGATAACAGTAAAATAAAATAAAGAATTATATCAATTAAGATAATAATAACAATAATAATATAATTAACAAAACAATAATAATTGTAATAAACTAAAATAGAAATAATAATAATAATAATAATAATATCAAATGGTATTATTATGATTATTATTACTAAAACAAATATTAATTCATTTTATTTCATTAATTAAACATCAGTAAGGTGTGCGGTGAACCGGGCTGGGCCGCACGACGACCCAAGAGAGGCCGCACAGCTTCGACCATGTTGTCCTAGACACAAACAAGACCAAAAGGAAAAGAACTTGAAATCATAATTCAGGTTTCGACCCGAACTACCAGACACAAAGTACATTAATAAAACAAATAAATTAGAAACGACGGGTGTGACAATCATACCGACTTACACCAAAATCCTGAAATGATTAGCTGAAACAGTCTCACATGTCACAGCTCCTTGCATTCAATGGGCTATCAAATGTGGCCTCTCTTTTCTTCATTAGATACTTCTACAATATTGTGCAACATTTTCCTCTTCTAAAACCTACTGAAAATGAGATTATATTGAGAGTTTTTCCCTTTTTCCTGAAAATGAATGCTAGGATTTGGTTTTTGAGCCTAGTTAATAATATTTTTGAGAATTGGAGCCAAGTATATTATACATTCTTTATGAAATTTTATCCCAAATGTTTAAAGGATAACATAGATAAAAAACACTATTTTTTATCCAGAGGATGGACAAGATTTTCATAATTATTGGGATAGATTTAAGGACCGGACTATGAAATTTCCCTATCATCAACTCTCATCCCACCATCTAATAGATATATTTTATTAAGGGTTATCCTCCACTGGATAAAACCTAATTGATCAAGCTATTGTTGGTAATTATAATGATAAGAAATTTGAATTTTTGAGACACATATTTAAAAAATAATTCATTAAACTCAAACCATAATAAATTCAAGAAGAAAACGAGTAAATAGAAACCCAAATACTGGTTAAATGTCTGAAAATCATGCTTAACATGATGAAATCACCCACAACATTAAATATTTAATGAACTAGAATTCAAAAAAAATCCTCTAACTAACTGGGCATTCAAAATACCAACCAATCAATTAGAGATCAATTTTCGCAATATAGGATGTTTGGGAACACTGAAATACATTTTTCATAACATTGATAGGTCATACCAACAACCATAAAACTAAATTTTGTCAACTATGGTCCATGAATGCCTCCTAAAAAATATCCATTTTAAAAAATTTACAATCAATGCTATACGAACTATCTAAATTTGACATGGATTGATTAAGGAATGATAAATAAATCCACCACCACTAATTACTCTGATAAAAAAAGACCAAACATTCAAAATAAATAAAGGGGATAATCTTCAAACTCACAATGTAAAAATGATATTCAAATTTATTCTAAGCTAGATCTAATTTTCAATAAAATGAACTCTCTAGAATAAGGATTCATGAATCAACTGAATAAAAATGAAACCAAGAATGAATTTGATAAAATGAAAATTAATGTTAGAATGTAGAATATGGAATCATATCTTGGACAATTAACTAGAGATTTGACATCTAGGGACAGAGGTAGGTTTCCTTGTACAACTACACTGAATTTTATGGAGAAAATCATGGTTTTTGTCACATGGAGTTGTCTAAATACTCAAATTGCTACAGAAAAAGACATAAAATGCCTATGATGAGAAACTATTTTAATATGGAAATTAAAATATACATTGTTCTAAATCTAGAAAATATAAAAATTCTTTTGAAATGATTAGGATATTAATTTTTCACCTAAATATCATGTTGAAATGTTTTCTAAAATCAAAAGAATAAAATAAAAGAAGAAATTGATGAAGAGGTGAGGGAAATTACTAATGCTCACGAAATTCTTCCCACCCATCCCATTCCCTGAGATGCTAAAACGTCAAAGAAACACAAAGTCTAAACATCTTAAATTCCATGGGAAACTTACCAAACTACAAGTGAACATTACATTCAATTCAGATTTAATAACAATTTTCTATTATCATAAATATCTCAAGATAATTATTTAAAATATAAAACATAATTAATTTTATACCTACTACGTCATTGAAGAGTGTAGTCATGTGCTCTAAAAGAAAATCCCACCCAAAATGAAAGTCCCCGGTATTTGTTTCCTTCTCAATACACTAGGAAATTATTATTTGCTCAATTTTCTTCGTGACATTGGTGAATGTATCAACCGGATTCCATAATAACTGTTTGAACAGTTGATGTTGGGTGATCATCAACCCACCATAGTCGTACTTCTCTTAAAGAAGTGTTCTTTCACTAATATTGTGGGTAGGGTAGATAATCTGTCAGTTAGGGTAGGGAAAATATTTTTTTCTTACAGAATCCTTAGTATAGGATATGGAGAGTAATCAACAGGTTCACATCATTTCGTGTATGACCTTTTTGGCCACTAGTGGTGATATCATTGATGTGTATAAAGGTTAGCTAATTTTCAAAATTAGAGAACAACAAGAAGAGTTTAATGTGGTCAAAATGTTATAGGTCCAACATTCCCCAAAAATGGTTAAATGGTAGAGTCCTTAGACGATTAATGATCATATGAAAATCTTGAACAATCTTAAAAACAATCCTCTGATAAAAAAATCATTTGGAAGATGAAAATACAGATTTTCTTGTCAAACAAGTTAAAAATTACGCTCAAAAAGATAATCTAGAAAGTTTTCCAGATCTGGAATAATTTCCAATTTCTACAGTAGGAGAGTCCATTGTTTCTGAAAATTAGATCTTATTGAGTGAATTTGAGGGTGTTTCTGATAACACCAACATTACTGGTCACTTTAATTATTATGAGTTAAAGCTTTTGAGACAACTAGATGATTATTCTTTAATAAAGCTGTTATATTCAAATATAGAAAATCTGGATAGTGAGTTGTCCACTTCAGGCAGCAGTACTATAATCTATGAAACTGAACATGAAATAGAAAATAATTCATCATTTCAAACTCCTTACAAGAGATATGTTGAAGATCTTGGACCTCAATTCCCTTGTATTCTTCTTTCTAGTGAGAAAAACCTATTATGGAACTTAAACCACTTCATGCACATTTGAAATATTCATTTTTTGGTGTGAATTCGACATTTCTTGTTATTATCTCTGTTTAGATTAATGAATATCATGAATATTGATTGTTGAATTTTCTTAAAAATTTTAAATTATCTATAGGACGGACCATAGATGATATAAGGGTATTAGTACCTCATTCTGGAAGAATAAATTTTGTATAGAGCCTGACCATAAGCATAAGGTAGATTGTCAAATAATACTAAATCTACACATTAAATGAGTTGTGAGAGAGGAAGTGATTTAGTAGTTGGACATTATAATAATTTCTCCAATTTATGATAGCACTTGGGTTAGCCCTGTCCTGGTTTTCCCTAAGAGGAGAAGATTCGTAGTTATCAAAAATGAGAATAATGACGAAATCAACGATAGAAAAGGAAAAAAATGGAGAGTTTGTATTGATTATAGGGATCATAATGAAACCACTAGGATGGACCATTTTTTAGTTCCCTTCCATGATCAAATTCTTCACATGCTTTCTGTGATTGATTTTTTCTATTTCTAGGATGGGTATTTGGGTTACAACATGATTCATGTTTCTCAAGAGGATCAAGAGAAAACAACATTCACATGCCCCTTTGTGGATTTTTTTTACTAGAGGATGCCTTTTGGGTTGTATGGAGCCCTAGCTACATTTCAAAGATGCGTGATGTCTATCTTTTAATCCATGATTGAGAGAATCATTATGTTATTAATGGATGATTTCTCTATTGTGGGCATTACTTTTGAAACATCGTTAGAAAATTTAGAATATGTTTTGGAAATATGCATTGAAACTAAACTTTTTCATAATGGAAATGTGTCAATTATTGTTCATAGATGGTATTTTGTTAGGCCATAAAGTTTCAAAGTGAGGTCTAGAAGTTTATTCTACAAAGATAGCAGTCGTTCAAAAACATCAACCACTTAAAAATGTCAAAGGTATTATATATTCCTTATGGAATTTCAGTTTTTAATGGAGTTTCATAAAAGTATTATCCAAAATAACTATTCCCTTTTTTTCTTTTCTTAGTGAGGATGCTACATTCAATTTTGATGAAGAATGTTTGAAATCATTTAATCTGCTTATGGAAAAACAAACAAAATCACCTATCATCACTGAACCTGATTAGAAATTACCTTTTGAACTTATGTGTCATGCTTGTGACAAAATTTTCGGTGTTTTCTAAGGATAGAAGAGATATAGGAAGTTACATGTGGTGTATTATGCTAGCAGGCTTCTAAATGAGGCAGAATGAAATTAGACCACAACTGAAAAGGAATTTTTAGTTGTGGTGTTTGATTCTGAGAATTCTAGGTAGTACCTTTTTGGAACAAAAGTCATTATTTTCACTGATCATTATTCCTTGAAGTACTTTTTGTCTAAGAAACAAACCAAACCCAGGATAACTAGATAGTTTTTTCCTATATAAATTTGATTTATAAATAAAGGATAAACCAGGTGCTGAAAACACGGTTGTTGACCAATTATCTAGTCATCCTCACACCCATTCTATTAATCCAAGGGAGATCAATTCATTATTTCCTAATAAAAGACAACTCACTATTTTAATTAGGTATTCATCTTGGTATACAGATTTTTCCAACATCCTCGTAGCATGATTCTTCCCCAAAGATCTGTCCATTAACCAATAGAAACAAATTTATTTCGGATATTAAATATTACCTTTGGGATGACCCTTTTTAGGAGATGTTGGGATGAAATTCTTATGAGGTGTGTGCCATAAGAAAAGATTCATTCTATTCTTGAGATTTGTCACTCCTCACCTTAGGCAGGTCACCATGGTGGTGAAAGGACAGCTCTAAAAGTCACCCAATTAAGTTTTTGTTGGCCCACCCTTTTTAAATATGCTATGATATTTGTAGTTGGTTGTGAAAAGTTTCAAAGGATAAGAAATGTGGGTAGGAAACATGAGTTACCCCAAAATGGAATTTTATAATTAAAAATTTTTTATGCATGGGATTTAGATTTCGTGGGTCTATTTACTTCATCTCAAGGGAATAAATATATACTTTTTTACTATTGATTATGTCTCAAAGTTGGTTGAGGCAGTGGCACTACCCATCAATCAAGACAATAGAGTTATCATGTTTGTTAAAAAGAATATCTTTTCAGGATTTGGAGCCCCATAAGCCTTAATAACTAGTAATGGACCTCATTTTAAGAAATAAAAGTTTATGGCTTTGATGAAAAAATATGGATGTGTTCCATAGACTGGAACTCCTTATCATTCACTGTCTTATGGACAAAATGGAAATATCAACAGGAGAGCGTAAACAAATTTTTTAAAAAACTATGTCACAGTCTTGGAAAGACTTTTCCCCTAAATTGAATTAAAATTTATGGGCATATATAATTATTTTCAATACCCGAATAGGTATGTCTCTATACATGATATTTTTGGGGGAATTTTTTCATTTTCCTGTAGAGTTACAACCTAATTAATATTTGGAATTTAAGGCCTTGAACATAGATTTTAAGAGTTCTGGTGAGAGAAGAATTCTTGAGATGAGTGAGCTCAAGGAGATATGGATATATAGGTATGATAATTAAATGATTTATAAGGGGAGGACTAAGATCATAAATGACATTATAATTCAAACCAAAGAGTTCAAACCTAAATAGATGTTCCTTATCATTAATTTTCTATTAAAAATCATTCATTGAAAACTGATTTCCATGTGGTCTGGACCATTTACTACTATGAGAGTAGTTAATAATGGATATGTAGAAATAATTTGTGTAGAGAACAAACCCATGATAGTTAATGTGTAGAGAGTGAAAAATCATTTTTAAGGATATCCAAAGGGCTTGCCTCCCTTCACTGTGCTTGAATATAACTACAAAATATAGTCTGGATTGAGACATTAAACATTGTACTGCATGGGAGATACCCATGGTTCTTGTTTTTTTCCTATTGAATGTTTCATTTTTTGAATTTGAATAAAAGTGTTATAATATTTGTTTTCATGAAATTCCTAATGTTTCTTTATTCTTTCCCCTTGTTATTGTTTTCTGTGTTATAATGCTACTGATGTGTCACAAGGTAGTAGAATTCCCATGATATAGGATTAATGATAATCAATTTCATGGATTTACATTAATTTCTTCATAGATGATTTCTGCTCCTATTTACATTAGTAAAAATTCACTAATAATTCACTATTAAAATGATCAACAATGATTTATTGACCTAATATTGTTCTTGAACCATTATTGTATTGATAACATTGAGTCATATCCATGGTGACTTGCTGATAAAAAATTGACGATGCATCCTTGAAAGCCTTTTCTTAATATGCTTTTATTAGAAAAATCTGGTACATGTCACTATGTTGAGAGAAAATATGCATGTTCTTCTTTGAATACGAAATTGAATTTCATTGTTATTAAAACCCATTCACTATGAGAAACTGAGTGTGGGTTGTACATGCAGACTAGTTCTTGTGTTCTTTTTGAATCTGTTTAGTTGAGGGGTGTTTGGAATGCTTGATTATGGCTATATTAAAAATCCAACTGAATCATGTTTTTTTTAACTTCCTTACACCCAATTCACATTACATTTACATGAGACACGTTCTATTGATTGAGAATTTTTGAAAATATGATTCACTGAATTAAAATTGATTGCATGATATTATTTGAACCTTCTATAAATTAACCTTTGTGCTAAACACATTCGTTGAATTTCACTAAGACCCATCAACATGTCATTTATATACTCAATTGAAAATCTTTTTTGAACCTTAAATATTAAATTGTTCATCAGCACTTCATAATCTAAATTTGGGGAAAAAGATGGGTTTTATGTGTGGGGCAGGGGGAAATCTCATGTTGAGATAAACTGTGTTTAATTTAAAGCCCCACAATTACCACTTCTACTTTAATGTTTTTGTAAAAAATTGTTAAAATTATTCAAAATCTCATTCACTAAATTAGGCATCACAATGTATATCAAATGAAACATGCCTAATGAAAGTGACTTATGGGTTGTTAAGACCTTCTTTTAATCTATATTTGATAAGGTTGATTGATTGATGAGTGATCACTCTTAGTGATTTTATGACAATTTGGTTTAGTAACTTCTTTTGAGAGTGATTTCTGATAAATTTAAGTTGAATTGAAAACATAACTATAGTAATTAAAAGTTTGAACTTTTGCTTTGGGGACTCAAATTTATTGTATTTATTAAAAAATAACATTATTTAGTAAATTTAAATGTTTTTAATTAGAAACTTTTGAAACTGGAGTAGTTTGGGCATTTGGGATCCCACAATGAATCTCTTAGACCCTAGATTATGGGTGTGTTTCAGTTAGCTCTAATCCCTCTATACACTTTGAATAAGTGAATTTTAATAGTTCTTAGCATTTGATACATGGCAAGAAAAAACTGAATAATGTGTCTAGGGAAAAAAAGAGATCATTAAGGCGAGTGGAATGATGAATGCCAAATGAAGAATGGGACAATTGGTTTATATAAGAGTTATTTAGGTTGAATCAATAAGGTGATTCAAAAAATAATAATTTTTTTAAATTGGCAATAATTCAATTTACAAAGTTCTTACTATAATGTTTTTAATTTAATTTATTTTTAACCTGTTGCCACTTTGGGATATAGGTCTTAGATTTGAATTGAATTGGGTCACTATGCAGCGTCACAAATGAGGCATGACACCTTCTTGGAAAGATGAATCTTTATTATCTTGATTACCCTTTGAATTTTTGTTTTAGTCAAGGACTCTTTTGAGAATTTTATTTGTTAACCCTAAAATATGTTCTTTTCCTCTGTTGACACCATATTAGAGATGTTATTGTTTTTTATCAGTATAAAAACATACTTCTATTTTTCAAAGATAATAAAACATGGGATTGTTTGAGGGAAAACAATGTTTACGTGTGGGGGAATTTTATGTGGTGTTATTTTTATATATTTTGGCTACATATTTTTAATTAATTTATGTTTATTAATTAGTAAATTTTACACTTTTTGATAAATAATTTCAATTTTTATATTTATAATTAAATTTATTAATTTATCAATTTTAATAACAAAATATGTAATTTTATATTTTATAATTATTAATTTAATTTAAAAAAAACAGTCTTATAATATACCAATTATTATAGTTGTTATAATCTTATTTAATTTTTAATAATGTAAAATATTTATTATTTGATAAGTTAATTATGTTGTTTACACAAAATCAACTTAGTTTTCAATTCACATATTTTTTTATATTTTTAATTGATAAAAACATGTAAACATTAATTATTATTACAATCCAATTGACTTGTTTTCATTTAAATAATGATTATCCTTTTAATTTACTTCATTAACACTTCTTATAATTAATATTTTTATTAAATATCTAATATCCTTAATATGTTTTAATTCCATGAATGCAGAAAAACTAATTTAATCGTTGACATTTTTTTACTTTGTTTGTCTCACCGACAGTGATGCACCAACTATCAGTAACACAAACTACCGATGAACCCTTTATTTCGTTTTACACTGAGAGTGACTCAATTTATACACTACCTTTTTTTAGGATTCATCGTCAAAGCCCTTTACCTTCATTAAATTACTAATTTCAATTTTTAATATTTTCATTTTATCTTAGTTTTACCGTAATTACATTAATTAATTGAAAACATAATTATGTTTCTTTGTATCATGTTTTATTTATATTAGCTTAATTTTATTTTAGTTTTATATTTTTAATTTATCAAAATATATAAATGGTTATGTGGATTATGTTTTAGTTTGAGATTTATTAATTTATGTTTTTTTCTATTGTGGTGAAATTTTTATTTACCTGTTGACACCAACCATCGATGTCAGTCTCACCTCCCTACTATAAATGCATATAGTTAGTACATAGATCCGCCATTACTGATTGTGTTTCCACATCTATTTTTTGACGGATTTGTCAAGCAGCGGCTGCGTTGAGGAACTCAGATCTGATGTTTCCTCCCAGAACTATTGTGCTAGACCGTAAGAGGGATCCCACAACTGATGCGCCGTGTGAAGAGGGTCGTAGCCACGCCGAACCATTTCATGTCATGTGATGCATAGTAGGGAGTCGTTCCACTGCAGATCTGAGTCAAAGATGTTGTGGACATCCGTCTGAACTCAATCTATCGCGCTGCATCTAGGATGATGCGTTGTTGGAGTGCATGTTTCTGGTGCTGATGAAGAAGTTGTGTTGCGGTTCTTGCTACCGTGAAGAACAATCATACCCCCTTATGCAGTGCTGGATTTGGGGGGTGGGGTGGAAGAAGGAAATAAATTAAAAAAACTAATTAACTTAATCAAATTAAAAATTAAAATTTAAAATTTAAAAAAATAAAATAGAACTTAAATATTTAATAATTATTATTAATAAAAAATAATAATAAAATAAATTATCAACTAACTAATTAAATAAAATATATAAAAGCTGAAATAATCAAAAATAAACTAAAAATTAAAATAAGTAAATTAATTAAAATATTTAAAATAGCTACATAAATCTAATTTTAATAATTCAAATAAGCTTATTTATCATCTAAAATAAACTATAATGTAAATCTTTAAATAAAAATAAATATCCTAATAAAATTACAATATTATAATTAATAATAATAAAATATAATATTAATAAAAACTTTTTATACTTTGATTTTTGACCAAATTAATATTCTTTTAACTTTCTTAATTAACAAAATGATAATTTAATATTTAATTAATTATTATTAATTAACATTTATAAAAAATTAATAAATAAAATAAAATGACTAATTCATTTTAATTAATAATAATCTTATTTGAATGTATAGTTATAATAATTATCAATAATACTATTAATATAGCATAATATATAAATTAAAAGCATAAATTTTTATTTAATACTGTATATGAATTATAACATTAATAATTAGTTTTAATTTGCCTCTATGTGTGTTTTAACTGTTTTGTTTTGTTCTTTCATGTGTAGGTTCAATGTGGATTGGAAAACACATCCACATTCCTTCAACTAACTCAAAGAGAGTTCGTTTCAAGGGAAAAAACATAGATGATGTGTCATTCACTAAAAAGGTCATGTGTGTGGTGAAATTGTAAAGGTCCACATTGAGTTGGTGAAAAGTGGTGGTGATATGTAGTAGATGATAGTGGGATTTAAAGGAATGGGAACATCATAATTTGGGGGGCAACAATCATTTGAACATTCGTCAACCTTACACGCATCAGAGCAGAGCAGATCTGAGGAGCAGATTCAGGAGAAACTGTGGGAAGCCCTTGAGTCAAAGGATTAAAAGAGTAGAGCATCATTTAGGGTGTTCTTTCTACCTCTCGTTTTAAATTCTCATACTCTATTCTAGAATTTTTTTTCATTTACTTTATTGAAAATTAACATTATTTTTAACTAAATTATAGAGTTTGGGGAATGTATATTTCTAATGGATTTTTTTCCTTTTCACTTTATCATTTTAATGTGTTCAGAATTGTTTAGCGAGATGTATTCTGAAATAATTAAATTAAATTGTACCACTAGAACTTAATCTAATAATTCCACAATAAATTTCCGAATATGATTATGGATACATTTTCTTAAACATTTAGTTCAAAATGAAAACATTGGAACAATAAGAAAGTCTTTTCTATTATACATTTCAATCAAAATACTGTTGTTGAACCTTTCATGGAGAGGAAAACTCTGAGATTGATCAATCTTTATTACTTGACTCCTGATGAAGGAAGTATTTCATTTTCTTACAGTGGTACGTTGCAACAAGATTCAGTGATGAGGAATCCGTTGAAAACTAGTAGATAGAGGTTTTACCTGAGAATTTAATTCTTATTCTTCATCTATCAATAGTCTATATTTCTATTATTTATTATTTTCAATCTATTTCATAATTCATCAAATTTTCAATCAAAAATAAAAAAAATAATGTTGTGTCACTTCATTTCCATTAAAAAACCAGAAAAATACAAAAAAAGAAGTTTATTCTCACTGTTGACAACAGTGTGTCTTTTTGAAAATTATTTGAAGAAAAGTGGTCACAATTGCATCCTTGTGAATTTGACCCTACTTTCCACTATACATTATTTTTTAGAAACTAAAAGATAATTCAGCTTTGACTTTATTTCAATGATAGTGGTGTCATACACATTTATTTTTTTCTTTGGGTTCTTGTTATTGATTTCCCACAAAATATTTCACATGTCTAATGAATCTTCCATATAAATGACATATTAAACTAATAATATTATTATTTTTGTCTATACATTCCAAAAATATAGTAAAAGGAACTGATTTGTATCCTTTGATATTGAGTATAAATCTATCCAAAAAAATTAATGATGGTATTTCCCTAAATTGAGGTTTATTTTTCCATGGTACGTGAGGATATCTTGACTATCATTCTTGTGTTTGTTCCCTAAACATCATTTTTAGTAAAACTATGTAATAAATTATTCATACAATTTATCTCTATATTATAGTATCTATATATAAAGATTTATAAATTTTTTATTTTACTTATCTATTTTAAACCTTCATCATCCAAGATTTATAATATTCTCTATTATCCTCCATTGTATTTTTGATTAATTTCAATTCATGTTTAAGTCATTCTAAACAACAACACATATTGCTTATTTCTTGAAACAAACTTAATCTATCTGAATCATTTTTTAAATCACACACCATATTTTCTTATTCAACAATCCTTAATTATTTTGTTATGATGTCATTATACTAGGATTTTTTTTTCATGATTAGTTCTTCCTATTCTTTAGTATCCATATTTTTCTCCTCTTGTAATTTTTCCTTTTCAATACATGGATTTGAAATGTTATCAATACATGCTCCCAACTCATGCTACAATTTCCTTTCTAGCTATATCCTTTATTCTCTATCTAAATACATAGATAATGAATCAAACCATTTTTCATCCATATAATGGAAATAATTATCATCATATAAAGATATTCTTGGTCATGATTATAATTTCTAATGCCTAATCATAAAAGTACATATCCTTCTAATAGAATGTTTCATCTCTTTTTTATCTTTTTTTAATTTTTCTTATCTTCCACATAAGTTATAGATTCTGAATCATTTTTCTATTAATGAAAATAGTTAAAGTATCCAAGTATATAAAAATTATATTATATTGGTGATTATATTCATTTTAATTCAACTTTAAATTTTAAAGTAATTTTGAAGAAGAGAAATAATCTTTTTAAAATCATATTCATATTCCATGTCTTTAGAATCCCACGATTCAAAAACATCTTATTATTTGATTTTAAATTTTCTCAAGGAATAAAATTATATTTCATATTTTTATTTATTCTTGAATGATGAAGACTTCCTCAAATAATTAGGTGTGTAAATGTTTTTTAACTCATATAAGTTCAAATCTTATATTTCTTCTATGGAAAATACTTTTGGCTTAAATCTATCTATAATATTCTTCTTCAATTTATTAATAAAAATGGAATGATAATGATTATCATCAAAACCATAAATATGTATCACAATATCATTTACCCTTGAAGTGTATTCATCAATAGTATCATCATCAACTATCATTGTGACTTTGAAGTGGAGCCTCCGGGATTCTAGCTTGGATTTTCTATCTTTGATATTACCTTTGTAATAGATTTTTAATTTATTACAAGATCTCATTTTTTGTTTGAAGACCTTTGGCCTTACTCTAAACCCTTTTTGATAGAGTCATAAAAATATTATTTAGATAATCTCCATATAACTCTATATTTTTTGTTTTCTTGAGTTAATGAATCTCATTTATAAATGGGTGGAAATCCAAATGCAATATAATCACGCACTTCAAGGCCAAGGGATTATAGATAAGGTAGTATCATATTCTTCCATTATTGATAGATATACATATTAATCATGAGAAAAACTCATCTATTGACTGGGATATTATTTTTATCTTCTCCTAATTAATCTTGGATATTTATAGCGATCATTCACAAAACACTAATTCTAGTTCAAATATATCAAAGAACCATAGAGATTGGGGTGTATAAGAATGTTTTTTTAAATTATTCCTCATTTAAATTCATTATCTTGATCTTGATAAATTTCTCAATACTCTCAATATAATATAATGGAATCACCTCATGTATAATAATTATGAAAGAAAATTAACACAACATATATATTATATTTATCATAAAAATAACTTCTTTTCATAGTAGTTAAATAATACAACATAAATTCACTAATATTGACAGAAATGGTTATAACTAGTTAGAAACCTCGCTTACATTTACTTGGTAATTGGTTAAAAAATCAAATTTCAGTTATCCATTGATTATTTATAACCCTGAGTCACCAACTTCTATCAATTTGTTATACACCCCAGTCACAATGTGTATTATTCGATTACAACACTTTTGTAAAAATACCTCTTTATGATCCTTGATTCGTCTATACCATTTGTGAATTGGTATCCCTACCCGAATAGATTTTTTTTACTCAGTCTCTCCATGTATAATTCTTAATGATCATTAACAGCTTCATGGAAGAGGTCCATTGGAGTCAATAATCTATTTAGCTCTTGAAATAACTAGTTATTCACATTCATTAAATACTCATAAACATGAGATCTCATTATCATTGAATTTACAAGATTTTACCCCTCTCTCAAGAATATTTTATATATAATGATCCGAAAAATATCTCTCAAAATGTATGTGAGTTCTTCTATATTTTATCATCTTTCAAATAAATTATTTTTCATCAGAATATTATTTTTATATTGAAGACATATTAAAATGATTATTATTTATCTATTATTAACAAACATTATTTCATGTTTAATATATATAAAGATTAGTATGTACTTTTCATTTATTATATTTCATAAAATTTCTAAGGGGATCAGTTGTATTTCATTTTAACTGAATGATGAATGACCTGAGGAATCAAAATACTATCTCATGTGGTAGTTTAATTATAAAAATATAAATATCTCTACAATATTCATAGTATTTAAACTCAATTAAATTATCTAATTATTTGGACTTTATAACTTTTCAAATAGTGTGGACCTTTCAATCCTTATTTATCCTTGAGTTTATATTTTGAATTAAAATATTAAAGATAAATAGATTTAAAATTCCGTTTAATTTCATATTTTAATCTCATGTAATCACATCATGAATAGTTATTGATTTATTATCTATAATTAACATACATGTATGCATGTAAAACTATATGCATGTGTCATTTAGTAATCCAATTAAATTGTGTCCCATAGATTACATGACCATAACATTGCAACATCTTAAATCAATGTATATTATCTTAATTGTGAACTTTATCACCAAACACTCCAAAGTAGTTAACTTATGATAAGTTTAATTAACTTTTATAAAAACCTTTTATTAAATAACCTAAAGAATAGAATTTATATCAACCTCTCCTAGAAAATTGTTATGAGTAGAAAATTTATGGTCACCAGATCGACCATATAGAAGTTGGTCATTCCTATTTATTTATTTATCACTAATCGTTACTCTTTCATTGTCGTTAAAACAAATTACAAACTTTATATTAGTAATGTTACATTTACACGAACAATATATGTGAAATGTACATTTTCATAACAACTGAATTCTTATATTAAATATCTTTTGACTAATGTTTTTCAATGTTACCATTCAAAAACATTCTGATTTTCATCATGATCATTACATATCTGTTGGAATTCTTATTATAACTTGACATAAAACTCATTGTACTTTTATAATGATGTATGATTCTAGACATACCATTATGTATCTATTATAATTTATTGTGTACCTTTTTTAGTTCTAGACTACATATAGAGTTACCTTTATGCAGGTAATAGAGTTCACCATTTACATTTATTCATCCAGTATGAATCACTAATTCCCTTTACATAACCTCTCAATATGTTCCAAATCAAATATGGAGAACATAAAAAACCTAAAATAGACATGATTGATAGAGTAATATATGTTACTTCATCAACAAAGAATTTATTACTTAATTCCTCTAAACATTATCACATCAATCGTCAAAATTATTTTATTATTTGTCCAAAACAATCCTCCAGGAATCATCATCTCCCCATTATTTCATCATTGTTTTTTATCACATATTGAAATATAATATTATTAGAGTTAAATAAAATTAATATAATGGATACAACATAAGTATGAAAACCTAATATTCATTCCACATAAATATGAATAACATATAATAGGTCTATGATCGAAGACCTTAAAATGAACTTCATTACGTTCTAAATACATTGAAATAAAAGGCACATTAATAGGTTTTAAACACATGGTGTCTAAATGGAATTCAATTTTTCATGGTTATATGGCCTCTAAAGTAATCATGTTGATCCATGTAACATGACCATAAAGGGTAGCACATGTCCCCTTACGAGAAACAAAACTAAATGGTTTTTAATTTCCTTTATAAGTGTAGATCAACTTCATTTCCAATGTAATATCATTAAGAAGGGGTAAATTAGTGATTAATATTAAATAAAAAATTTCAATCAAAGTATAGATTAATGCCTATTATTTTATAGTGATTATCATTAAAACAAACCTAAACACACACCAATACAATAGAATATAATAAATTTACATGGTTCACCTCTGAATGTGATCTGTCTAGTTGTTCAATTATATGGATTCTTATAGGATCAAAATACCAACTTGAATAATAATTTGTGTACAATTAAATGTGTATAACAATGAAACTCATGTTATCATGTATCTTAACTATACATTGGTACATCCTACACATAATTCCATCCCCCATAATATAGTGAATGAAATTTGAAAAAAAATATAAGGAGTCATCGTAAAAATAGACATTTTTCACATCATTGAGTTCATATTAATATTTCAATTTAACCCTACATGCACTAACTTAAAAAATCATAACATATGTATAAATATTGAATAGGAATAAAATTTTTCTTCATATTTCATTAATAGAACACGTGAAATACTTTTATCATCTAAATTATTAAAATTTTGATCATGATAAATTCTTAACTATATAGATCATATCCAAAAATCCTTATTCTTTTATCTCTTTTATAAACTCTTTTCTTCTCAATATATTCACATTTTTAGTCTATATATTATTCCCCTTATTCAATATGTAGTTTAGATTTTAATTTTTATCTCAAATTTAAATCCACTTCTTCAATCACATCCTATGGCTCATCTACCTATAAAATTTTGATCATAAAATTTGTACTTGTTGTTATAAAAGGTTAAAATTACCAAAAAAAATTATAAAAATTTCCGAATTCCTTTTTATTTTATTTACCTAGATTTATATTGAAAACTAATTATGCGGAATAACCTCCTCCCATTTTTTGTGTGGTGGTGCTTTAAATTAGTTATAATTTTTTTACAATATTATGTCATGATAGAGCATCGAGGGCATGGAGGTCTCAATTTTTCCAAATTTTAATAAAATGATACATAATGAATTAATTCAAAGGATACAAAAACATTTTAATATTCCATTTTTCATACTGAAAGTGTCATAGAATCTGACATGGGATGTGGCGGACCCAAATTTTCATAGAACACATAAAATACAACTAGTTGAGAATTGATGTGGGTGCCTTCACTATGTCTTGGAATCCTAGATTTTATATGGACCTATTTTCTAAAGGTATAATTAGTTTACCTATTGTGTGGATACCTCTAATTGAGCCCCCCCCCCCCCAAATGGAATAGTCACTTACTATATGATATGAGTTATTTTAAACAATTTTTATAATTCAAAATCTCTACAGAATTACCAGTTTTTCATTGAATGGTCTGATAATGATTTCAGATAGCTATCAAATGTAAATCATTTGTGAAAATTCATTATTTCTTAACCAAAATCTTCATCAAAAAACCCACTTTTTGGTGTGTAACTCCTTCTATTAATCCATTTAATCTTCTAGAATCATGGACCAACCTCATGAAATACAATCAACATGAACAAGATTATGCTTATCAAAATTAAATTTTCACAACTCTATTACCACTAAATAAATGTCGTATTGAATATTATTTTTTTATTGAAAAAAATCCAATACAGAAATTCACATCCAATCTAAAAAAATTCAAAAACATCTAAAAAAATCATCTCAAAAACTAGTGGATTCAAAATTTCCCTATTTGGATTTATTTTTCCACCAGGAACATAAATAAAAGTTCAACTATGCATACTTTTCAATGAACCACCATTCACTAATTCTAACCCTATGAGATTAAACACGATATCAAAAAATAACATTAAATAAATAATAACATGATTACTAAAGAATACTAGTGTTCCACAAAATTCAAACATTGACATCTAATACTTTCATGATAATGAGATACCACCTAAAAAATCCATTATATCATAATTGGTTCTTGATAATAAACATTTACAATACACTAAATATAGTATTAAAAAAATCATACCTGCACTTTTGTAAAATTTTAGAATATCTCACACACATTGGATACTTTTAAATTAAATATTCCCATTTTATAAACATTATCTCAAAAATATATACTCCCTATTAAAAGAAACACATATTAATGGATACTCCCTCTATGAATATTATCACCCGCATAAAAAAAACATGGAGATTAATATAAAGAAATATTTATGTTCCAATTTTTCATTACAATTAAAAATAATATATAAATACATGAAGAGTTGTGGGA
Organism: Viscum album; assembly: GCA_963277665.1. Taxonomy (NCBI): domain Eukaryota; kingdom Viridiplantae; phylum Streptophyta; class Magnoliopsida; order Santalales; family Viscaceae; genus Viscum; species Viscum album. The sequence continues at coordinate 1,373,981,766 of OY728128.1, forward strand.
TATAATAACAATACATTATCCTTTTTATGGTCGATGTTGAATTCACAACATCAACCTCAAATTCAGAAATTATTCCTCAGAAATTTCTTGGTGAACGCATTGTTGATTATTTTTTTACTGTGAAAATATTAAAAAGAAAATTAATTTATCTCTAAAGGTTCCTTAATGATGTTATATCGGATATCAATTTTCAATCTTATTGAATTTTTAACTTGGTTCATCAATTAAATTATGGAACATTGAGTATCATATCCCAAGAGAAGTGGTAAGTTCACTTCGAACATGAAATCATCCAACTATGTTTTCATCCACATTAATTGAGTTTTAGAAAATTTTGGGGACACATATTCGTCTTATTTCACTCATAAAGTCAAAATAATATTACATCATTAAGGATAAAAATCACATTTATCTATAAGATAGAAATTCAACATAAAATAATGTCTCATAATCATTTCCTAAAAAGTGCAGTTCATAAAACTGATGTTGGATGATATGTCTATTAAATGTAATAAATATGTCATTAGAAAATAAAATTTAAAGTAAATTAAAAATTTTAATGGTGATAATAAGTTTCATGATAATTTTAATACTATTAACAATATGTTTTATGAAATGTTGAATGAAAAAGACCTGGATTATAATAATATAAAATGAACACGAGTAGAATATTGGAGGATTTGTACTAGTTTTGGTGTAATTATTGAAATTAAATTTTAGAAATTGGATAACTTTTTAGGTTTGAAGAACATTAAGATAAAAAAATAATCCTAAAAAACAAACAAGAAAATAATTTTCCTGTAATAATCAATGTGGAATAAGCAATTAATAAAGGATAATTTTATATTTAAGTAAATTTATTTTCCAATTTTTAGATATTAATGAAGCCCAAAAATCGATGTAAATATTTATACAACTGGATTTCCCAAAATAGATGAGAATAATATTGATGTGGATTGAAATGAGTTGATAATTTAACAAAATTTATCATCCCAAAAGGATTTAAAAGTGTAGACACCAATAAGGGTGTATTATAGTAAGAAATATTTGGAAAACATGTTACCTTAAAAGTTAATTCGTAATTACATGGTTATTGATTTAATTATTAGGTATTTTATAATATGAAAAAATTTATCTCAATTACTGACATAATAGTTCTTGTTATAGGAAATTGTTTTGTGGGAATCAGCTGTCTCAAAAGAAGGATGTTCATAAAATTGTTCAGAACATTGGACATAATTCAAAGAAAAAGTTTGATTTAATATAATAAGACCATGTATGGGGTTATAATCTTAATCATCATTTTAAAAAATTTCCTTTAATTTTATCATCATAATATAATATGCGTTTTATTAAAAAATTATTATAAAAATAATAAAAAAGGAAATGAGAAGCCCTTAATTGTAGATGTTTCACTTAAATCATCCAATGGAGAATGACTACATATCATGGATAGTGGATTCTCATCCCACATGGCGGGATATATATAACTTTTCATTGGTTTTTATATGTTCGTAGAAGGATCATTTTGTTTTTGAAAATGATGTGTCGCTCATGATAAAATAATTTTTAGGGTCATTGTAAATGAAATGATCAAATCCCAAAATATTTAATATATTAATGGATTGAAACATAATTTTTTTTCAGTGTTTTTTATCTTTTTTATAAAGTAAATATATTTTTGTATAGAAAATATGTGGTCATTGTCCAAAATTATAAAAACATAAATTTATTTTTATGATTAAAATTGAAAAAAAATTACTTTAATCTTACTTAGAACTCACGCTATCAATGTCTGAAAAAAGAAAATAAATCATAGAATTGAAGAAATGGATACCCTTGATAAAATTATATAAATTTGGATAGTCAAAGAGAAAATTTTCATGATTTTTATTTTATGAAAATATAAATTTATTTGATGTGATCAAAATGACGATAGAATAATATTATTAAATCTTCACACAAAAAGGGGTAGATACAGTCTACTCAACCCTTATATCTCATTAATTTAGATGTGTGGATCCCATATGGAATAAATCAACCAATTGAGACATGTATGTCATTAATTTTATTGATTAATTCACATTTTTTACTTTTTCTATGATTAGGAAGAAAAAAATTGAATCTATAAAACCATTTAAATGTTTTCAAAGAAGCGACAAAATAGAATTTTTTTTCTCTATAGAAAAGATAAACATATAAAAGAAACGATTTTAAAAATGGGAAGGAATAATATTATTGTAAAATATTGTAATGATATGTGAACCATGTGCCTCATATCACCTCAACATATTGGTGTGGTTGAGTAGAAGAATAAATATTTTTTGAGATTTCATAGAAAATGTTGTTTTAGAATAATACATCTAATTAATTTGTGAGATGAGATATTGGTGCACCAGTTCAAATGAAAATCTAGTATTTGACGTAAGAGAGAATCATATATGATGGGAAAAAATCCCTCAAGGTAACATTGCAAAATTTTTGGGTTGATTGTGTTTGTTGACAAAGTAGGTTTCTATGGTGAATTGTCAAGTTCCAGAGATATTGTTGACAATCCATGTTGACAAAGAACCATGAAAATGGAATGGATGATCTAGAGGCGTTATAAAAGAACATATACAAGGTGGTTCTGTTTTCTAGTGTTTTCCAAATGTTTGGGGCCCAAAATTTGTAGTTTGGTGAGCATAAATAAATATGGATTTACTTGAAGATCTCATAAACATATGGAAAAGTCATGAGTTTCTTGAAGATAGGATTCATGGATTGGATTTTGTGAAGACCAGAAGAATGTTGACGGTGATGCTTCGTGATTAAGACGAGCTTCACAAATGACAGTGTTGAAGGGAAATACGAGGGAGCTTCAAGGTGGTGGTGCAAAGTAATTTGCGAAATGCTCTGCGATTACGATGAGCTCTGCGATAAGAAATTTTTTTTGGTGCTTCGTGATATTAGGAGAATTTTGGCAGAAATTTTGGAGCTTCCCGATTTGAGATGATGTGGCGTTGACTTTGCGTGGATGGTTCGCGGGTCGGTGGAATCACCTATAAATATGCCTCGACTCCCTCGAAATAAGTAGAGAGTTTTTCAATGAAAATATTTTTCTCTCGGTTTTCGAAGGTGGTTCGAGAAGGCTGTGTGATTCACGATTTATAGTTGCCTCACAGCAGCTACTCTTGCTCCGTGAAAGGTGGTGTGCTTTGTGAAATATTGGAGCTTCACGGTGGATACTCTTACTCCACGAAATATGTGAGCTTCGCGAGGCTATGTGCTCTGATCAGTGTGATTTGTTACGAGGAAGGAATTTGTCGAAGGCTTATTTGAGCTTTATGAAATTGCGAGATTCACGAAGTAGGGTTATTTGTGAAGGTATTTCCAAAAATCATTGCCCACTGTTTCAGAGGAAATGTGTTATTCATTAGGGGATGAAATTCAGACATCAATAGAGCATTTACATATAGTATAAGATGCATTCAATAGTTGTAATGAGGAGACCTATAGTTATATAAATTGTGAGTGGATTATCTGAATAAGCAGTGAGGTCACTTTAGTTGAGAGAGCAGTGAGTTCTCAAATTGTTAGTGGTTATAAACCAAGAGGGACAGTGAGTCCTCTTCGAACATGTAAACAGCAGTGCACTTATAGTGGAATTGGTACATTAGCGCACTTCCTGTGTATGATCCCTGGATATAGCCCAGTGAGGGTGAACCAAGTAAAAATCGATGTGTCATGTTCATGCTTTAAGGTTTATTCATACTCTACATCAGGAAGGAGAGTGAATACGGTATTGTCTAATAGAAAAACAATATCAAAAGGGGACGTTGTTTTAATCTTTCATAACCCGATTCACCCCCACCCCCCTCTCATGGTATCTAGCCTAGTGTGCCTAATAATATATACCACCTTAAGATATATATAATAAATAATATACCTATTTGAATGTTCCTTTTCTGTTCAGAATTCGTTATTTTATCCCAAGAGAAGTGGTAACTTCACTTCGTCCATTAAATATTTCAATTATTTCTCCATCCCCATTAACTAAGTTATGACCTATGTTGTGGAAACAAATTTTTCTTATGTCATACATAATGTCAGAAAGCATTACATCAATTTCGAATAATTTTGGACACATGGATTTGTTTCACCTTGCTTTAGAGAAGGTGGTTGTGGAAAATCATGCTCATAAAAACATCGTTGGTTCATGGAAAAAAATAGGGATGTGGTCAAATCTTCTTTGAATCCTTCTTTAATGGGACTTGGATCTCCCCCATGCCCCTACCTAGTATGAATCATCAAAAAAAGTTAGGGTAATTCATGATTTTGTAAATTGAGAGGTTTTGGATGAGCGTGTGCACCTTTTTCGGTCTCCCATCACTGTGAGAGTCTTAGTATAGAAATGTGAGAGAGGGTGAAAATTCAATGATCTCGCGAGATGGATTACATAACTATAGGACTTCAGAAATGGAAAGATGACACCAACGGGCCATGGATAATATCATGTGGTCTTTCCCTCAGTTGAACATAAGAAAAGTGCCTAGATCTTTGGATCTATCTCTTTGAGGCATATATTTCTGAGAACTCAATAGTGGGATAAAAATTTTTACCATGACATGGTAATAAAAAACCCCCACCCATGTATGGATCCAAATTTTCAGGTTGAATTGGTTTTACTGGAATCCATGGATCCAAAGTGATATATCCTCTTCTGTGGGGAATCCTATTAGGGTGAAAAAAACTAACCATCCAAGTTAATGCACTATTACCAGACACTTATGGAAGTGAACATGTCTATCACTGATGTGGAAGTAGTAGTACTAACTACAAGTTATGATAGAAATAAACTATGGATTCAATATAAAGGGAAGTCCAAAATATTCACCAATTGAATACTCTTCGGCCACATTCTTCCGAACTGTAATAGAGAAAAGGAATTTGGATTATTCCACATAAATGGGTGTGATGTTGGTATGTGTTAAAGGAATAGGGGAAAGGAGAATGTAAAACTACCTCTTCCAGTGGAAAATAAAAATTTGAGTCCATCTACTATGGCTAGGAGGTGAAATGTGAATGTGGAGATCTTTCCGGATGGAATATGTAAGGACACTAATAATCCATCTAGCACCAAACATGGGATATCTATGTGAAAATAGGATGTGTAAGAGAAAAATATGCACAAAACTGGGACTTCCCATATTGGATAAGGAAATGATCATATAGGGCCTTCTTTCCACTTGAATGATGATAACATACCCATTGACCATACTGAGGGAATGAAAATTGTAAATGGTATCCAACATGACACTAGGAAGCATAAAACTATTAAGTGGAACATATTGAGTCCTAATAGTTTCACATTCACTCAACATTCTAATGCAATCAGCACTAATGGGATGCTTCATGCCTCTGAGGAAGACATCTCAAATGTTGTTATTGAATACTTTAGTGGGGTTTTATACAAATGATAGCATTGATTATACATCAATGATGTTTGGAAACATATCCCATTTCATTAATGAGATGAATAATAGGAATCTTTTTACAACACTAGAAAAAGATAATGATAGGGGATCTCTTTTTTCTCTTAACATGGACACCTCTTCTATACCTCAAGGTTTCATAAATAAATTCATTATGTTTTAGTGGGAAATTAAATGTGATGACTTGTACAATGAGGTTAGGTAATTATACACTCCTACCTACCATTTGAATGGGATGAATTCAAATTTAATTCCATTAATACCTAAGAATGATAGTGTAGTGGATATCAAAGACATCAGGCTGTTATTTATTGAGAAAATTATTCCCAAGGTTATTCAAAAAATCTTCTTGGCCCAGTTGTGGATGGCCATCTATAAAATCACCCTAAACTGGTGAGAATTTGATACCAGTAGATTCATCTAGATTTTCTTATTTACAACATTGAAAATTGTGAACATAATGAAGATTAAGGTGAAGGAATAGAATTTTTCACTGATGATTGAAATATTGATGGCTTTTGACTCCCTCAGGTTGAAAATTCATTATAATTTTCATAAGAGATATTGATTATCCACTATAGTTATCAAATTGAATATTTCCATCATTTCATATGTACATCTATACATTATTATTAATGGTTTCCCCATGGGATTATTTCATTGTACAATGGGTGTTCGTTAGGAAGATCCACTTTTAGATCTCCTCTTTTCCATTACTGAGGAATATTTGATAAGATGCATCAATTTCGTTGCTCATCCTGGCAGCCATAATAAAATAATAGTTGGAACGGGTTAACTCATTCCATCATACATGTTGTATGAATTTGACATTCTTGTATTTGTTCAGGCCTCCTAGAGGAACATGTCCTCTCTTACGTCCATGTTCACCAACTATGAAGAAGAAGTTGGGTAGGATATCTCTTAGGGAAAATAGTTTATTGTGTTTGGTGATGTGCTCAATGTGGTAACACAGAATAAAATTTCTCAAAAACATGTAGTAATCAAAGGATCCCTTCCCTTTATCTATCTTTGGGATCCATTATTTTGGGGAAATGTGAAAATTCAATTTCTTAGGGGAATAAGCTCTAGCAGTGTCAACCATCATTCCATGTGGAAGTGAAAGTCAATGTATCAAGCTAGAAAGGTGTGTACTTTGAAGTATATCATCACCTCAAAATGTGTATACTATTTTTCATCTAAAAATGGCAAAGTGGCCTCCTCAAGGAGTTTCATAATATGACTAGGAACTTTATATGTACTAGATCGGTGGAAAATTAATCCCATAGAGATGGGGGGACACACACTTAATGACCTAAAAATATTTAATTATGCGCTCATTGGAAAATTTAAATAGAATATATTTACCACTAATGAAACTACTTGTGGAATTATTTCTAGAATTTTCAAGAAGAGGCTACTAGAATGTTATAATTATTACATTGGGGACTTTAGTTTTCCCTTTAGTGATTCATTATTTCACAAATATGATGGATAATACCAAATGGATGGTCTCTATGAAATATGAATTGAATAGATGGATCCATTTCAAGCATGATAAAAAACTCAAATAGAATATTTTAATCCCATATGATCACTTGTAAATGATAAGTGGTGATTTAATAGCTAATTACAGTATCTTTGAATTTGTCTACACATAGGTCACGGTGGAAATTCAGTAACATGCTTTTGTTGACACTGGAATCCTTATCTAGAATCTTATCAATAAATTCTGATTCAATGTGAATGAATATTAGAAGTTGGATACTGACTAAACCAAAAAGATAAATTCATTGAAGTTAAATTTCAATATACCCTTTTTCCAGCCGAAAGGTATACACTTTATTGGAAAAAGTGAAAAAATACTCTTTTGATGACCAGTTGAGGAAACTGTCATAGTATATTGTCTCAGAATGCCATATATTCCTCTGATTGGAAAATAATTTAGAAAAACTATTAATTAATTGTGAATTTTCATCAAAATTGATGGATTGTACATGATGGATTTTATGTTTGGACATGGTGAAAATTGGCAGATGGTGGACTAATTGGAATTCATCGCTCATTCTGATAAAAGTGACTAGGTCTACCATCTTCATCTTACAGTGTATTATTTTATTATTGAATCAATATAAAAGGAAAAAAATCGAGGTGTTTTTGAGGGTTTTATTCTATCAGCTCACACTAGAGAAATTTCCACGAATAAAGAGGTTCCAAATACTACTAGAATAAAAAAGGACACAATGCATAATTTGATAGCTGATCTCAAAATACATATGATTCTGGGAGTTGCAAGAATACCCAAGTGACCCAGGTTCTTGAAATAAATGAGATGGATCCCTTCAATTGGTTCTTTCATTAATTTCAACATTGATGGTGTGACATAGATCCTATCAGGTACCTCTGAATGTGGTGGTATTTTTTGAACACACTGTGGGATTTTCAAAGGCTGATTCCAACATTACATTGGAATTTGGAATGCAAAAAAAGTTGAATTATGAAAAATGATTCTTTCTATCAATAATGTTATTTTTATCAATTAGATCAATCTCTAGATTGTTTCAGACTCTTAAATTATTGTCCTGGCATTGATGGTGAGGACTCAGATAGTTCAATGTTAAATCCTTCCTCATTTGATTGAATGTATTGACATATCTGATCACCATAATCAGATTGTCTTTCATGTGTATCGAGAATAACACCAGGTGGTGGATGCTATATCCGAAAGTCTCGTTATGAAAAAAAGATAAAAGGAGTCCTTTAGGGCCCCTCAATTTTGTAAAACACTAATGGATGATGACATGAATGGGGTAGTTCTCTCCCATACCTGAAATATCCTATGTAATGACCAACACTATTTTATTATTTTTCCTTAATATATTTTATGGGATAGTGTTTTTACAGATCTGTTATCATCTGGGAAAAATATTCTTATCCAACAAAATCATTCTTCTTCAAATTCTCATGTTTTTTGGAAATTGAAGAGATATCCTTTCCAGAAATCATAATGTTCTTCATAGTATTTTATTGCTATAATTTATAAGATATTAGAATAAATTATAATAATCAATAAGATTATTTATTGGATATTTTTATTAAAAATTCAATAAATTTGAAAAAAAATATAATATGAAATGCATTATGTTTTCAATAGATTTAGTATCTTCTAACATCTCACCATAGAAATTGATTATTCACACCACTTCATTCAATAATTTATGTCCTAGAGGCTTTATATTTTTTAGACAATCACATTTCAAAATATGTTCATCAAAAACCTTACATGTATTGAAAACATCATGGAATAACCCCTTTACATAGTTTGTTGGCATAATTACACAAGGAAATTACATGGTTTGAAGGCCCCATCCAAAGAATCCATGCTAAAGTATTCAACTTTCCTTCTATTATATATCCATCACTGCAGTTATAGTACTGAATTATGTTAGTTTTTATTCTTCACTCACTACCCTTCTCGGGGTCATCAATTGTGTATGTTATCATCTATATGATGGAATCCCTATGTCTGGTTGATTATTTTTTCCCTCTTTTTCCTTTCTACTTCACCACTATTTTTGACTTCTCGAACATGAAGTACTAGTCCACTATTTGTGGACTTGAATTCCAATATATCATGAAATTACTTATCTTGAAAGCATGTGTAACACCCCGAGCTTCCACGATACGCTTCTCATTCAATAATGCAATAGCTTGCATTGTACGCAACTTCGAGTTCTAAAACACCGCGACTAATCAATGTAGCTGTTATGAATAGTAATAACCACATTTTAAAATTATATAAATTTTATATTTCCAAATGGACTTCATTTTTGGATTCGGAATATCGAAATTAGCCTATGTTGAATTTTTGGTATTTTTCTGAGAACTTCTAATTTTTTATGAATAGTGAAAAATACTTAAAAACAACTTTTTTAATAAAAATAATTTATTCTGATAAAGTATACTATTTAGTGGTTTTAAAATACAATTAGAATATATTTTTACCATTTTATCCAATGGTGGTCATTAGAATTAATTTAACATTGAAATTGGACATAAACAATTGCCAATATTTTGATATAAATTGTTTCTTAAAAACACGCTATTTGTTGTGACAACATGAATTAATTATAAAATAAATGAATGCAACATATATTTTTGGAATTTTTTAAAATAGACATCATTTTTGAAATCGGAATATCAATTATAGCTTAGGGTGAAATTTTGGCATTGTTCTGAAAAACTTCAATTTTTGATGAATAGTGAAACCACTAAGTGGTAGTTAAATAACTGATTTTTCGTTTAAATGAAATATTACCACCTCTGTGATTTGATTTTTTAAAAATCCGACATACATGGTTGTCATTAAGAAGTAAAATGTGGTTCAATGAGATTAAAATAATTTTTGGTGAATAGTAACTTTTAAGTTCTTAATCACGATTAGAGGTAATTAGTGTAGTTTAAGGTAAAAATAATGTTTTAATAATATGAGATGAGCTTGAAACATGTCTTACCCTCATTGGATGTCTCATGGCCGGACAAGACAATCCATGGGTCAACTTTGGGACCCCATGGAGCCACTTTAGTTGGAAAATGACATAAATACCTTTTATTTAATGTTAAAGTAAAAAATGACACAAACATGAAATTTTTTACTAAAACAATTTTTACATGGGGTTATACAAGTCATATGTTTGACTATAAATAGTCATTGGAGAGCTAAAAAGATTTCCAACATCATAGTATTTTTTTTATAATTTTTAGACATTACATAAATTAAATTATTTATGACATCATGATGATGCAGCGATGACCTCATTATTTAACAATTTAAATAAAATGAGAAGATAATGCAAAATACAAGGCTTAAACTTGTCCAAAGCCTATTGTATGAAGATATTTCAAACCATTATCACCTTAGCCACGAATTATATAAGTGTGGGACCTTTATAATCCGAAAAGCATTGTATAATAATGTAACATTTCAATCTTTCCAAAAGTGCCCCTCCTCTCCACTTATAAAAGGCCCCCACCACTCCCACCTTATTCACACCTGAAAGCCATTTTGCTCGGCCAACTCCTGCCAAAATACTCTCCCAACATCCCTCCCTTACTCATAGAAGCCTCACTTTGGGAAGAATTATTCTCAAGGAAGCCTTTGGCTCAAATCAAAAAGAGTTACCCGATTTTTAAGGTAATGTCTTCTCTAATGTTGTTTTGTATTATTTTGCTTCTCCAACCCCTTAAACTCTTTTCATTCCTTTCTTTTGTAACAAAACCAGTATCTAAAATATACTAGGATGTTGTTATGATAAGGATTTGGTTTACACTTACACACACCTTGGTCTAATGGTTAAAGAACATACTGTTTCTGTGGGTGGCGAAATACTGCCTCACGAAACGATGATTGTTCAATTTCTTTTAACACCTATAATGGTGGCCATTTTGTTGACAATATTTTCATATATTATATATATATTATGTTTATTTTTTCCTTATGCTTCTTTATTTCTCATTTATGGCATACTTTATGATTTCCATTATGGGTAAATGCGATAATTTCATTTTAGGAAGTGCGGACTACCGCCCCCTCAAAGTGATGTGAATCGTTAATGCCATATGTGGGATGTATAAAGGATGGAGTAAATGATATTATATATGATATTATACTGGAACTATATTATACCTTTATATAATTATGATTTCATTCCATTAAATATGAAATAGAAATGAAAGTAGCGTTCATGCGTACGTACGGCTTACCGTCTCTATGAACGGTGCATTTCATTTCTTACCTCTAAATGTTATGTAATATTATGAATGAATGTATATACTGGATATATATGATATATATGACATCTAAATCATGAATATAATTCTGGAGATAATGGATATTCTACCACATAAACAACTTGTAATTATAAGAAGTTTATTGTTGACTCAAGAACCAAAGATCGACAAAACGACCGTTATTAACTTAAATAATTACATAATGATAATAACATGGTAATAAGTTATATAAAAGGTATAATGAAAATTAAAAAGGTTCTTAAGTAAATAGAAATTAAATCTAGTTTATTATTCAGGAGGTTAAAGAACGGTCGAGTCATGACAAGATGCAAGGTAAGGGAATTTCTTATCCCAACTTCCATTCTTGGGGTTAATCTCCTACTTTCAAATTATGTCATGATATTATTATGTCTTATTTTGTATTCTTTATGTGTACCTATAGTGAATACACATAATAGATCTATTTTATTTTAAAAATGATCTTTTTAAGGGCTTCTTCTCAATCCCCTTTCATTGAGTCATATTTGGTTTTATACACAACTTTCTTTTATACGGTGTATAAACCCCTTTGACTTTTGCGTCTATTCAAAAGGAATCTTTTTTATACGAAGTGTTTTACTAAATGACAAGAAGGGAATGTTTTTCTTTCCATAATTATACGGCGACAACGACTTCTCCGCCGCTGTTACTATTATTTGAGTTTCGGATTTCTCTACAAGCCATCATTTTTTTTAATGAAAAATAAATACAAAGTTTTAACTTTATTTTATTTTGGTATTGAAAATGGTTTTAAAAGAGTTTTTATTATATCAATGTGCTCTATTGATATCTTGTGATTGAAATGTGGAAATGATATGTTTCCTTTATGCATGTTTTATGTGATACGATTATGTTATGGTTTAAGATATGTTTAAACCTATTCATATGAGGAATGTATTGGACTTAATAAGTGACGGGTGGAGCCCGCTATAGCTCCTCGATGCATCGGTAGGTCTCATGAGACAACTAGACGTGGAATTGGCCGAGGCCCTTTCCCAATTTGATTTATGGTTTTGGCCGAGGCCTTAATCATTTTAGACGTCTTGGCCTAGGCCTTGACAAAATGTTTCATAATGTCTGGCATTATACATTACCTCATTATGAAAGTGGTTATTGATATTGCATGTAATTATTCGACCAGTAGAATATCCATGTGAAGAAGTGAATGGCATTATCTCATTTTACTTTTGCCATATTATGTTGAAGTTCAAGTTTAAAAGGCTTTTGTTTTAGTTATAAATTGCCTTAAATGTTAATGTTTATTTATGAAAGCTTCCGCTATATTGTTAACCTTACTGAGAATCTGATCTCACCCCTTTCAATGTTTTAATATTTTTCTAGGATGTGAAGAAGTATTTTATGAATGACCTGTAGGGGTAGTCCGAAGGGTCTATGATTGTGAACAATGAAGACCATGTTATTTTAGTTTGTTTACTTTTTGATGTAATGAAAGACTTATGAATGTATCTAGTGTTTCCAAGGATACTAAACTAATCGGTCTTTCGAGACTTGATCTTTTGTGATCATGCCAATGTTACGAAGTAATGCACCGAATCTGGGTAGCTGGGGTCGGGGCATTACAGTTGGTATCAGAGGCAGTTTATTACTAACCTTGGAAGCTAGATTTAGATAAACTCTGATTAGAGCACATAGCCCGAAGATAGACTTTGTGGATTAGTATAGAAGAACTTCCTAAAATTTTGGTATTATAGAGATTTTGTGAGTTTTCCGAGCAATACATCCCTGTCTGGATACGAGCAGGTAGAGGCGGCTTTGGCACAGATGTACCTAGGGGTAAAACCCGAAAACACCGCTTTGAACTAGACTCGAACGGGAACTGGTGCACGACAACGGGCCTTGCTGCACTCTTGGTTACAACACTCCTGGGGGATATGCTTAGGATAATTCTCGTTTTCTTTACAAACCTCTATGAACGGTTATGAGTATATACTTCCTCAATGAAAACCTTTTTATGATTATGGATTATATCCATAAATTGTTCAATTTATGTTAAGTATTTTATAAGTATGGAATTATGTATTTTGATTCATAAACTAATCTAGTTTATGCCATTGTATAGAAATGGCGCCTAGTGGAAGGAATGGAACCCGTATCAATGCATGAACTCCGTGTAGAGATTTCCCTCCTGCTCAAGATAATTATTGTGGAGCTGGAGATACAACTGGTGCTGATCAACTTATTACCATACTAGGACAACTCACTCAGGTTATGAATAATAACCTTACTCGTATGGAGCACCCTGATTCGCAACGTGGAGGATCAATGTTAGACCGCTTCATGAGGCAACAACCACCAACATTTAATGGGGTACAAATCTGTTAGTAGCTGAGCAATGGATAAACTCCTTAGAGAAAATATTCCACGCCTTGGGGATTAGCGAAAGGGAGAAGGTTATCATGGCAGTTTACCGCCTCACTGGAGATGCTGATCAATGGTGGTCATTGATTCAAAATACAAAGGAAGATGATGACGTATCGAATATGGAATGGAGGGAGTTCAAAGAGCTTTTGTTAGAAAAATACTTTCCTCATGACCATCATGCAGATATGGAAAGACAATTTTTGAGTCTGAGACAAAAGGAGGATGAGAATGTTGCAAAGTATGAGGCCAACATTACAAGGCTGGAGAGGTATGCTGCAGATTATATACGTAACCCAAGAGGTAAGATTGATCGTTTCTTTGATGGGTTAAAACCATTTCTCCGTAGACCTTTAGTATCACAATCATTCTCAACATACGAAGATATTGTCTCATGTGCTATCAAGATAGAAAAGGAATTCTCTAAGTCTTATGACAAAAAAGTAAAGCAAGAGAAGAAGAGAATGGTGGAACAAGAGACAGATAAAAGGAAAAAGGGAAAAAAGGATTTTCCATTATGTAATAATTGTGGGAAGAATCACCCTGGTACTCGTCTAAAAGGAATGGGAGTTTGTTATAAATGTGGAGAAAAAGGTCACCAGGCGCGTGATTTCAAGGGAAAGAAAGAGGCTATCAATGTTGAATGCTACAATTGTGTGGAAATGGGGCATTATGCAAATGAATGTCCTAAGCGTCAGAGAAACTTACCTCAGAAAAGGCCAAGGGATCAAGGAAAATATTATGATGTTACTACAGTTGAAGCAGAATAACTAATGTATTGGTGCTTTTGGACTCATGGATTATATTATGGTTATTAGAATAATGTGATATATATATAAGGATTGTACTGCAGTACTTGTTGATTTCAGTAAGGTTTTAATATGATGAAGGTAATTATATTTTTAGTATGTGACAATAAGAGAAACTTTACTTTGTTTGGGGAATCTGATAAATTAATTTTGGAATTAGGAGACCTTTTAGAGAAAGTATGGACAGAGGTATTTTGGATAACTCTAATGGTTGGAGTGGATTAAGTTGATCTTTGGATAGTATTGTTTAAGGTTAAAAAATTTATGAAGATTATTTTTGAATATTATAATACTATAGTTTTAGGAAAATGACAACCTACAAGGTGGGGCATAACCCGTCGCGTCGGACAAATCTACAGGAATTGAACCCAAAATCATAGTGCGACAGGCCTTTATTTCCTACGACTAGCCTACAGGAAGTCCCTGGTTATTAAAAAATAATTTTACTAATCTAAATGGTATGTGTTAATATTTGGAACCTTATACAATTAGGATAAATATAATATTTTTGAGTTGTATTACCATTTAGCATGAAAGATGGGTTTGTGGTAAAAATTTATTAAAGAATGAAAGTCTACATGATAAGTATGTATATTCTCTTATGTTCTTAGAAAATCTCCTAAATAAATTCATCAACTCTATAAAAGTTAACTCAAAACAAAAATGTTGTCAGTTAACTTTTCCTACTGGGGAATCAATGATCTTTTAACCAATCATAAGTTTGTGATTTTCTTGTAGTTAAACTTTCTCCTAATCCTATTTTCTATAACTCTCCATCAGACCTTGATGGTTTGTTTCTCCTCTATATCCATATTTTTATAGAATCCTAGAATGGGCTATCTCGGGTGACCGTTGTACTTTTCTTTCTTTCTTTTAATTTAATATATTTATTAACCTTATTTCCGATGTGGGTTTTCCCCAAAGGTATTTTCTCTTTTCAACCTTTTATTTTCAAAGAAAAATTTCAAATTGCGAGAACGTAATTTATTTAAGGAGGGGAGAATGTAACACCCCGAGCTTCCACGATACGCTTCTCATTCAATAATGCAATAGTTTGCATTGTACGCAACTTCGAGTTCTAAAACACCGCGACTAATCAAAGTAGCCGTTATGAATAGTAATAACCACCTTCTAAAATTATAGAAATTTTATATTTCAAAATGGACTTAATTTTTGGATTCAGAATATCGAAATTAGCCTATGTTGAATTTTTGGTATTTTTCTGAGAACTTCTAATTTTTTATGAATAGTGAAAAATACTTAAAAACAAATTTTTTAATCAAAATAATTTATTATGATAAATTATACTATTTAGTGGTTTTAAAGTATAATTAGTATGTATTTTTACCATTTTATCCAATGGTGGTCATTAGAATTAATTTAACATTGAAATTGGACATAAACAATTGTCAATCTTTTGATATAAATTGTTTCTTAAAAACACGCTATTTGTTGTGACGGTAGGAATTAATTATAAAATAAATTAATGAAACTTATATTTTTGGAATTTTGTAAAATAGACATCATTTTTGAAATCGGAATATCAATTATAACTTAGGGTGAAATTTTGGCATTGTTCTGAAAAACATCAATTTTTGATAAATAGGGAAACCACTAAGTGGTAGTTAAATAACTGATTTTTCATTTAAATGAAATATTACCACCTATGTGATTTGATTTTTTAAAAATCCGATATACATGGTTGTCATTAAGAAGTAAAATGTCGTTCAATGAGATTAAAATAATTTTTGGTGAATAGTAGCTTTTAAGTTCTTAATCACGATTAGAGGTAATTAGTGTAGTTTGGGGTAAAAATAATGTTTTAATAATATGAGATGAGATTGACACACATCCTACCCTCATTGGATGTGTCATGGCCGACCAAGACAATCCATGGGTCAACTTGGGGACCCCATGGAGCCACTTTAGTTGGAAAATGACATTTATACCTTTTATTTAATGTTAATGTAAAAAATGACACAAACATGAAATGTTTTACTAAAACAATTTTTACATGAGGTTATACAAGTCATATGTTTGACTATAAATAGTCATTGGAAGGATAAAAAGATTTCCTACATCATAGTATTTTTTTTTATAATTTTTAGACATGAAATAAATTAAAGTATTTATGACATCATGATGATGCAGCGATGACCTCATTATTTAACGATTTAAATAAAATGAGAAGATAATGAAAAATCCAAGGCTTACACTTGTCCAAAGCCTATTGGATGAGGAGATTTCGAACCCTTATCACCTTATCCATGAAGTATATAAGTTTAGGACCTTTAGAATCCGAAAAGCATTGTATAATAATGTAACATTTCAATCTTTCCAAAAGTGCCCCTCCTCTACACTTATAAAAGGCCCCCACCACTCCCACCTTATTCACACCATCAAGCCATTTGGCTCGGCCAACCTCTACCCAAATCCTCTCCCAACATCCCTGCCTTACTCCTAGAATCCTCACTTTGGGCAGAATTCTTCCCAAGGAAGCCTTTGGCTCAAATCAAAAAGAGTTACCCGATTTTTAAGGTAATGTCTTCTCTAATGTTGTTTTGTTTTATTTTGCTTCTCCAACCCATTAAAAACTTTTAATTCCTTTCTTTTGTAACAAAACCAGTATCTAAAATATACTAGGATGTTGTTATGAGAAGGATTTGGTTTACACTTACACACACCTTCGTCTAATGGTTAAAGAACATACTGTTTCTGTGGGTGGCGAAATACTGCCTCACGAAACGATGATTGTTCAAATTCTTTTAACACCTATAATGGTGGCCATTTTGATGACACTATTTTCATATATGATATATATATTATGTTTATGTTTTCATTCTGCTTCTGTATTTCTCATTTATGGCATACTTTATGATTTCCATTATGGGTAAACGCGATAATTTCATTTTAGGAAGTGCGGACTACCGCCCCCTCAAAGTGATGTGAATCGTTAATGCCATATGTGGGATGTATAAAGGATGGAGTAAATGATATTATATATGATATTATACTGGAACTATATTATACCTTTATATAATTATGATTTCATTCCATTAAATATGAAATAGAAATGAAAGTAGCGTTCATGCGTACGTATGGCTTACCGTCTCCATGAACGGTGCATTTCATTTCTTACCTCTAAATGTTACGTAATATTATGAATGAATGTATATACTGGATATATATGATATATATGACATCTAAATCATGAATATAATTCTGGAGATAATGGATATTCTACCACATAAACAACTTGTAATTATAAGAAGTTTATTGTTGACTCAAGTACCAAAGATCGACAAAACGACCGTTATTAACTTAAATAATTACATAATGATCATAACATGGTAATAAGTGATATAAAAGAATAATGAACATTAAAAAGGTTCTTAAGTAAATAGAAATTAACTCTAGTTTATTATTCAGGAGGTTAAAGAACGGTCGAGTCAGGACAAGACGCAAGGTAAGGGAATTTCTTATCCCAACTTCCATTCTTGGGGTTAATCTCCTACTTTCAAATTATGTCATGATATTATTATGTCTTATTATGTATTCTTTATGTGTACCTATATTGAATACACATAATAGATCTATTTTATTTTAAAAATGATCTTTTTAAGGACTTCTTCTCAATCCCCTTTCATTGAGGCATATTTGGTTTTATACACAACTTTCTTTTATACGGTGTATAAACCCCTTTGACTTTTACGTTTATTCAAAAGGAATCTTTTTTATACGAAGCGTTTTACTAAACAACAATAAGGGAATGTTTTTCTTTCCATAATTATGTGGCGACAACGACTTCTCCGCCACCGTGACCATTATTTGTGTTTCGGATTTCTCTACAAGCCATCATTTTATTAATGAAAAATAAATACAAATTTTTAACTTTATTTTATTTTGGTATTGAAAATGGTTTTAAAAGCATTTTTATTATATCAATGTGCTGTATTGATATCTTGTGATTGAAATGTAGAAATGTTATGTTTCCTTTATGCATGTTTTATGTGATACGATTATGTTATAGTTTATGATATGTTTAAACCTATTCATATGAGGAATGTATTGGACTTAATAAGTGACGGGTGGAGCCCGCAATAGCTCCTCGATGCATCGGTAGGTCTCATGAGACAACTAGAAGTGGAATTGGCCGAGGCCCTTTCCCAATTTGATTTATGGTTTTGGCCGAGGCCTTAATCATTTTAGACGTCTTGGCCGAGGCCTTGAAAAAATGTTTCAGAATGTCTGGCATTATACATTCCCTCATTATAAAAGTGGTTATTGATATTGCATGTGATTATTCGACCAGTAGAATATCCATGTGAAGAAGTGAATGGCATTATCTCATTTTACTTTTGCCATATTATGTTGAAGTTCAAGTTTAAAAGGCTTTTGTTTTAGTTATACATTGCCTTAAATGTTAATGTTTATTTATGAAAGCTTCTGCTATATTGTTAACCTTACTGAGCATCTGAGCTCACCCCTTTCAATGTTTTAATATTTTTCCAGGATGTGAAGAAGTATTTTATGAATGACCTGCAGGGGTAGTCAGAAAGGGATATGATTCTGGACTATGAATACCATGTTATTGTAGTTTGTTTACTTTTTTGTGGAATGAAAGACTTATGAATGTATCTAGTGTTTCCAAGGCTACTAAACTAATCGGTCTTTAGAGACTTGATCGTTTGTGATCATGCCAATGTTACGAAGTAATGCACCGACTCTGGGTAGCTGGGGTCGGGGCATTATAGCATGTATTTGCCTAGCACCCCTGTGGCCGGATGTTCTATGATGTCCTGATGTCCATATAGATCATAAGCCCAATTCAAGTGAATATATCCACTAATATTGTATGTTCTGTAGTCAATACTATAGTCCCTAAAAAATCCACCCCTTCCTAGTTTTTAACTATGTTATTTCTAATGCAATGATTTATCCAATACAACATGACTATAATCTTTTTTGAAATATCAAAACATTATTCACCCTGGTGATGAAACTATGAATAGTTCCACCATCAAGAATATGAATATCATCACACAAAAGTCTCCATAAATTAATGTTATATAACTTTAATTTGTTCATTCCATCATTGATATTATGAATTTTATTTAAGATTTTTTTTGGTTTTGAGTGCTTTGACTTTAAACAATTATTTTTTATGAGTGATGAAAAAATTACCATATTTTCAAGATAATAAATTTCAAAATTCCTCTTATCTTTTGTTGTTATAGAAACACCTTTTTCTCAGGGAACAAACCTATCAGTTTTAAATTCCAATAAAATTACTCTTAAAAAAATACATATGGTGTCATAATTTATTCCCTTGTATGATAAACATTTCTTTTAAATGTATGAATCCCATTTTAGTTCATTGAAATTATTATATCCATGGTAAATAATAAAAATCATTGAATTATCCTTCAAATTGGGAGATAAAGAGATAGAGAAAAACCTAAAAACATAAAAACTATAAAATTTTGAATCGCCATAATGGATATTGGACCTAATACAATTGGTAGAACATCATCCAGATAAATATAAGATAACATAGAGGGATTGAATAAATTAAAAATATTGTTTTATCTTTTTATCAGGAATTACCTTATCTTGTAGTTATGATATAGTGATGACTACTACAACACACCCAAATGAAAACAAAACATAAGGGAACATAAATATATTATAGGTTTAATCAATAAACATCAAAAGACCAGCCCCTGGTGAGATATAGATTCTTCAAGAATCACATTACCCACTAAAATCATTTTATGAATCCCATGAGCAATGTATAACCTTGAAACTCAAATTTTCATATCTTTTAACTATACTTTGTTGTATATGATTTTATAAAATAATAATAATATTGAAAAAAACTAATGATTCAACAAACAAATAGAATTCGTCCATGTCATTGTGTTTCCTAAAATCATTCTCTTCCACTCTACATACCTTGCATAATAAATCATTAATTATTCTTTATTCTTGAATAGAAACATTTTTCTTCTTTAGTTTGAATGCATAACACATATACAAAAACATATTGATATTCTACTTTATTCTTCATTGGATAATCAATTAATTTTAACTATGTGGAACATAACTCGAACTCCATATCCTTCCTTCCTTATTTTAAATTCTTTTCTAATCAATATTCAAACACCTTTATCATATATATAAGACCTCTTAAACAACAAATAATTCATAATTAAATGTGAATTTTAAATTAAAATTCCATTCTTTAATCACAACCCTTGTATTATCTACTATCAAAACCATAAACCTTAAATACGAATAGTTTGATATAATATATTTAAATAACCACTAAAATTCAAATATAATTTCAAATCATCATGGGTGTTCAAATTGATATCAATTTCCGAAAACACTAGCTCCACAATTGATCGTCTTTCATTGTGGAAAGAGGTGGAATTTCAAAACATTTATTTTTTAACTAATGAAAGATCTTATGGAATTAAAATTCTTCCATGCTGGGGAGGTCTTTAATTTTTTTAATCCATAAATATCTGATTTAGTTTCATTTGATGCATATGATACCACTACCGCATGGTCATTCACATTTTATTATAATAGTATTTTGGAGGATGATATGTGATATGCATCTCCCATATTTTAGGTGAACCACTAAAATTGTGCAATATTGTACATTGTAGAATATAACATCAGTAATGAATTAAGGACTTTGATATCCCATAGCCATATTCAGCTAGGGGCACAAACTGTTTTGCAACGGTGTGGGAACCTCTAATTATTCCACCGTAATGATATAGTAACAGATTTATAGCATGAGGTACTCCTAAAATATTTTCATTACTCTACCTAACTCAAAATAACTTCATTAAATTCAATATTCAAGGAAAATATAGAATATTTATTTTAGCAACATATGGAGAAACCAAACATAGAGTGCATGAATTATTATTGAAACAATAACTGTGGTGAAACCCCTATTTTATAGAATGAAATGCCTTCTACATCTCCCTTTAATTTTCTAGCATTAGACAATATTGTTAGGATATATAAAACCATTTATCAAACATAAGAATCATATGAATTAATGAATCCAAAAATCTTCACCTAACAAGAAATACTAGTTTGAAAATTATTTGTTTTTTGAAAAAAAAATATTATGTGATTAATTAGATCAACTTCAACCACAGTTCACTAAATTCATGAAATAAAACATTTGAAAACCTCATGGTTTAAGAAATAAGGATATATATAAATTTCTAGTTATGTGTATAATCCAAGCTCCACTTACTACCCCCCAATATACAAATGAAATCCATATTTTGAAAATATATATATATATATATTGTATTAAAATCAAAATAAATAGAATTATATAGGAACTATAATGTGTGTGTGTGTTTATAACAATTTATGGTTTCAATCAATCACTTGAAAGGGGGTAACATGGATAAATAATATTTCAATAAATGTTTTATTAAAATTTATTAAATCATTAAGATAGTTCAAAATTAGGCATCTAAACCACTTTGGGATTGATCCATCCTATAATCCACTCTCCTAATTTGTAACATATAGTGTCAAAAATATAACCTAGTGACTTCCTCCCGTATGAATTTAGGTATCGCGTGACTAAAAAAAATCAAGGATATAGGGGTACATTGGAAACAAAAGACTATATTGATATAACATTATAGGATGTCATTATAAATAATTTATATATTATAAATAAGTTTTATAAAATTATTATTTTTGTTATATTAAGAGACAAACACAACAAAACCTATTAGAATAAATTCACAATGGAAAACTATCATAGTTGGGCATATGTTTTTTTCCTTGTTCGTCTAATAGAAAATCATGGTTTTAGTTTAACTTTTATATTTATTTTTGGTGATATTAGGGGTTTATAATACTCAATTTGTTTTTTAGTTTGAATAAAGATTGTTTTAATTGGAAACATGAAAATGGGATCTCATATGAATGGATTTTTAGGTTATAACTTTCATTGTTTAAATAAATTTATGAAAATATAGAATCAGTATGTATAAAAATTATGACTATAAAATTTGAAAAAATTATCATAATACAGATGTCTAGAATTAATTAATAATATTTATAATATATATATTTTAAGTATGTTGAATATATTTTTTCAATGATAAAATACACATTGTATTATTATCTATGTCATATACACATGATTTTAAATTTTGAGAGATTTAAGTTGTTTGATACAAGAGTCTTGGGCTATTCTGAAGAACCAAAGTATAATATAAATAATAAAAGGTATTGAATTTTATACGATAAACAGTATATAATAATCATAATAATTATTTCTAAAATAAATTAATAAAAATGGTAGTATTATATCATTATTCTTCATTATATTTTTGTACTATTATTTATTTTTTGATCTTTATGTTCATGAACAAGTTATTATTTGAGTAGTGTTTTTAAAATATGTATAGGTTCATTAGGAAAACTCTATACCTTTATAATTATTATTTTTGGATCATCCCATTTGAAATTATTTTTATAGTCCATGAAATCCATGGTTTTCCTTTATAAAAATTAAATGAAATTAAATTTACTATTAAAGATTATTTTTTAGGGTAATGAATTAGTCATTAAAAAGATAAAATGGTTGAATAAAATGAAATCAAATTTGTGTACCATAATTATAATTATATATTTTCTCTAATTATTATTGAATGTTTTGGTTTAGGGGTAATGGAACTTTCATGTTGTCAAGTCCTCAAGCATGTGAGTCTACTAAAATATATTTCATTGATTTTTGTCCCCTGGAGGTTGATATAATTGAACTTATATATTTATAGGAATATTTATTTCCTGAAATTATTCATTGTATTTAATATCCCCTCTTTCAACCTGATTTTGAAGGGACCATTCTTCCATTATAGGATATAATAAGTGATTCTTTTAAACCCACTCTTCCACCATATAAAACAGACATAAACTCTCTTCATTTTTTCTAAAAAATTCTTAAATTCAATTTTGATTATATCATAGATACTATAAAAGAAATATAGAAGAAACTATAATGGTGGAATATTTTGAATTCACTATATATGGATTATAGAAATGTTATTGTAGTGGTACTATAGTGTGTGCACTATAGTAGGTACATTTTAGTTCAAACTCTTGCAGGACATGGTAGTTGTACATTTGTAGAGATATTTAATGGGAATGATGTTGATAACTATATTAGTGTACAATAAAAATAATGCATATATAGTCATGAAAATTTACAACTTTTAAAATTTATATTTTAGACCTTTAGTAGGGTTTAAATTGGTGTAATCCATCTTTTTTTGGTGGGTATAGTCACATGTCCTAATTATTCTCTATGGGTATGTTTTTATCTTCTTTTGGAATAAATTCAAAAGTAAAATTAGTTGTTATTAGCATAAAAAATATATGGTTTGAGTAGTTATAGGTTCAATAGGTCATGTTCGATATTTTGGATATTTTATTTTATTATAATTATAACATGTAACATTATTGTGAGAATTATGATAGATAATTACACACCTTATAAATTCTTCCCCATATGGATGATTTTGTTGACTAATAATTAGAGATAATGAATAACTGAGGGTGATAGTATATTCATTATATGCTTTCAAGAATAATAATAAATAATAAAACATTCACAACAGACTCAATATCAGATAAAAATATAATATTTTATAATGACAAAAATATCATAAATAAAAAACATCTCTTTTTTATAAAATATAAAACCCATGTCGTTGATATTATCACACGTCCCAAAAATGATATCCCAATGGGATGAATATATAAAATGTTTAAACAAAAACCAAAATAAATAAAACAAGGATACCCACATTCATCCCAATCCATACTTTAGACTTGTTTACAAGTCTCTCCTTCTATCATATATTCTTCTCACCATTACTAGACCCCAAATGCCAAATATAAAGTCTGTATGTCCACAAGGGTGAATGTATTGGGTCATTATTAGACTCAGTATACCATCACCAATGATATTTTTAATAATTTATACTATACATCTACATGAATTTCCCAAATAAAATATAAGTCATAAATATAACATTCATAAAAACTATCATACCATCAGGAGTTGGTGAATTATCACTAATTATTGACACATACTTTCATGTTCCAAAAAAAGGACTGAGGATCCCATAGACTATCATAAATCGTAAAACTAGAAGGTCCACTAATAATCAACCAATGGGCATATATATAAATTCTAACCCTAGGTTTTTATAACTTTTAATAAATTTATACATAATTATATCAAATAACATGGTAAAATATGAACAAGATAGTCCATGTATAAATATTAAAGTGTTGAGATGGCACTACGCCCCAATAGTTTATAATTATGTTCTCTATTTGGTATGTAAAATTATTGGTATAGGGTGAGATTAATAAATTTGGTAGTATGTAAAATTAAAAAATTAAATATGAGTCATTGATGTAGCATCATATCCAGTATAGTATCACTCGATTATAATATTTTGGTTCTCCTTTGAACTAAAGAACCAAGAAAATTTAATCAAAATGATACAACATTCTTTTTATAGTCCTCAATGTGTCCCTCTCATAAAAAATGAATATTCTTTGATGGAACCCAAGTCTAAACCCTCATGATAAGCAATTATATATTAAAATCATGTTGTTACATATATCATTGAGTTCTATGTTTTAGAATAGATAATTGAAGGGTATTTTTATATTTTCATGATCATTAGAGTACCATTAAATTGATTTATAAGGGCATTATTGGATTGGTGTGATTGAAAATCATGATTCCCACTCTATGAGTTGGGATAAAAAGATAGGCTCCCTTATATTTAATGTATAAATAGTCTAAAATAATTTAGGCTTAATTATATGTATATATGCAGGTTAAATGTATTAAAAATTTCAATTTTTCCCATTAAAATGATTAATCTTTTAAATAAGAACCATTTAATAGTTTGAGCTAGAACACATGTCACCATTATCATAGTTTTTTATCACATATTTTCAAAATCAACATAATGTTACATAATAAAAAATGAGTTTTTAACATGACTTTTTTCTCACCACATAAAATTTTGAATGAACAAAGAATAATGTATATTCCTTCATAAAATGTATGCTTCTTCATGTAAAATCATGTGAATTCCTTGAGGAAATAAATTCAAAACTTGTTATTATAAGCTTAAATAATATTAAATTTATATAATTCATTATTATCGGTGAAATGTATCCATAACCTGACCCCTTTATGGGGCCCACCATGCCCAAAATTCCAATTCATTTAAATTATCCAAGCTTCTCAATATGTTTAGTTTATAATTGTACATGCGGTTATCCTGAGAGTAGTGAGTATCATTCATAGACTATGAGTGGACTCAAAAAACTCATCAAGTCTCCTCTTTATATAATATTTAGACATTAAAATGATCAACTATTATTTTCATTATATTTTAAAATAGTTTATTTTTCTTATAAAATCTCATAATGTATGATGAATGCTTTAGGTCTTTCACCTTACATGATTTATTTATATTTTAATAACCACATTAGATAGAATTACATTATTTTAAAATGTAAATGTATTTAATATTGTTTTTAATAGGTTATTCCTTGGTCAAAAAACCAGGGCACATTTATTTAAAACACGAAGTCAGATAAAAAATTCTGAAAGAGATGATATTTTTACAATTTTTTCATAAACAGGAAGAAAGACTGTAGGATGGTCATCCGACCCAGTGATGTTGTAGTTGATTCCATTGTTTGGTATCCCCTAAAAGAGTGTTTTCTCTTACAAAAACGCATTTATGATAATTTAGTTGATCTCCAAAAGTGTGTATAACCAATCCATCCATCGATTTGTGGGAGGCCAAGCAAGACACACCAATTAATTACAAAGGGCTTGCACAATGGTTGTTGAATCACGTACTAACAATATGTTTGTCTAACATTTATGATTTATCAAGTAACGAAATTGATGGAACATAAAATTTCTTCTTCTAAAAAATTGGAAAAGGCACAAGTTTCATAGTAACAACCTAAAAGATATTTTTTTTGTCTCTAAACACTACTCTACATCTTACTAGCCCTGAGATGAACTTTATTGAATTGTCATCATTAACATTAACCCAAATCAGGAGTGGGGTTTTCTAGAATACATTAAAAGGGTGATGAGGTTGGTTGTATATTCCTTCACGTCCCAATCTACATAGTAAGCTGAAATGATGTATAGAATTTTGGAATTGTCCCTTCAAGATAAAATAAGTATCTTTTATGACCATGTTAATCCTCACTCAAACTTCATTAAAATTGATCACGTTATTTTTATGAATAATTTAATTTCTATTATGGCATAAGATGTGCATGAATTCTACCATAGAAGACAAAAATATATGATTTATTCGTTGAGGGGAATTAGCATTAGTACATCATTGGACCAATGTTATACCACTAATGACAAAAATGATGCAAGAAAAATAACCACAAATAGAAAGGTTGTGGTTTTATATTTAAAACAAATATGTAATCAAATAATATGCACTGTTAGTGATCTAATTCATGATGCCTATAAACATCCTCATAGAAAGGAACATCCAAGGACACACAATATAAGTTCTGTTCATAATGGTTGGATGGACCTCATGAAATTTTCAAGTCCAAATCTCCAAATGTGAACATCATGAAAAAATGTCATGATGCTTATAACACCACAACACTTGGTATAATTAAATCATCAATTATTTGTATCAATACCATATGAAAATTATATTAGATTACAATTATAGTAATACATGTTTTTTGTTATTTCTAGGAACTATAGTAACCGTTTTATATATAAATATTCTAAATACATTACCATATAATTATTTTTGTACAAGTAACAACACTAATTTTATTACGAAAAAAATCATGTATAATTGTCCTTATAAATGATATATTATAATAAAAGTACTCATCCCGTTGGGGTTCGGGAACCCATATTAACTACACTCCCATTCATACAAGATACAACATGATAATGGTCAACTAGTTATCTATCACAATATAAGATCATGCTTCTATGATATATGGATTTGCTTTTTGGGCCTACCATATTTTATTACAAATATATTTAGCTATCGATAACATCATCTAATAAAGTAAAAATCTTTGGGCCTTCCATATTTTATTACAAATATATTTAGTTATCGATAACATCATCTAATAAAGTAAAAATATTCCTGATGTGATTTTATCATCAGGTATACTAATGTTTTTATACTAAAATAAATATCAATTATTATAGAGTAAATTTTTTTTAAGTATATCATAATTTATATTATGATAATATATTTATTTCATGAAATGATTCAATGAACTAAAAAATTATTATGTATTTTACTCTGATTCATAAGCTATATCATAGTCACCAACATATTTCATATTGTTAAATATAGTGGTAACCTACTCCAATGATCTGTTCTTGATAATTTCATTATCCTCACAATGATTTTGGATCATTCAATACATAATAGTACCAATTTAATATCACCTTGATTTATAGTGTTACATTATCTCCATGTTCCTATATCAAATCCATAGAATACTTCATGTACTATGTGATAGATGTGACTACATTCTATGAGGTTCCCCTATATAAAATTACTATTTTCTAACCATAATAAATTTATATTAATATCTTATATATTATGTAGCATTCAATATATTAGATATCAATCATTTAAGCCTATAGAGTTCATTAAAACATTTTAATATCCATTTTTCTTATACACATCTTATTAAAAAGATTCACGCCATGTTGAATAAAAAACAATTATCTCTAGAATTGTCCCAACTTAGTATATTTCAATAACATTCCATTATATATACTTTGAATTTTCCTTTGAAAACCATATATCATTAGAAATAGAACAAAGTCAATAAAAATATGGTTCAACAAGATTACATTATTAAAAAATTATATTTATTCTTATATTTAAGACTAATTATTTATTTTCTATATTTTTTCAAACAATTATTTTTGGGACAACTATGTCACTCCCATGAAGCAATTAAAGCAATAAAGTATAGTTTTGTTCCAAATTACAATTATTCATTAATTTCACATAAATTTCACTATAAATTGATCTTTATAACATTCATTCCTTATTGTCATTATATGATGTCACCAACATACTCTTGTTGTGTCGTATAGACATCTTTTATATGGATTCCTTTGAGGATGGTCATCTTGACATCCATATCCTATAAATTTGTCGTATAAATTTTCAACGAAAATTAAAATTCTATTAATTATAATAATAATGAATTAGTATAACGAACACATCATTATTGATACTAGGATTTCACCAACCATGTAAAATTACACTAGAATACCAATAAATTATTTTAGATCATTTGGAGAAACTATCAAAATTTGGGTTGTATTTTGAAACATGGAATCATATTTTGTAATTAATTTTCACTTTAAATATTTTTTATTAAAATTTCCTTTTTTAATATTGGATAATGATTTTTTATTAATAATGATTAATATGTCACCTAATTTATCCATTATAAAATCACCTCCCTTGGTTTAATATATTCCTACAAAATTTGTTTCTCTTGAAAAATCATTTCCCATTATTTATTGAGGAACTTGTTCCTATTTCATCTACATGTTCATTTTAAGAATAGACATTATTGATGTCTATATTCCTCCAACTATATCAAATAGAGATGATCCTCATATTATTGGAATATATTAATTCATAATGATATATCATTTCTATCATAGGGATTTGTTTAATAACCATATAAACTTTTAGGGACAATTATTTTATATTTACTTTTGATATTTTTGATGAATTGTTTTGATATATCCATAAAAAAAATTGAATATAAACCTATGCACTATTAAATAATATATTTTTATCAAATTATTACTTATATAATATCCATTGGTCATTTTAATTAACATATGATTAAGGTTTGAAATTAATATTTTCAAATAATGACTCAAAATGGAAAATGGATGAATTGAAATACATAAAAGACTTCTCAAGAATCCTCCTTTCACCAATCTTATAGAACATTATTTTATATGTTCATTCATGTTTAGGTATAACTCAACTATATATTTAAATTATCGATTAATTGCTGGTAAATTTATACTCTATCAAGCTCGATAAAAAGATCTGTATCTTTGACCAAGTGTATTCAGTTTTTCATTAAGTATTACTAATGTTTCATAAAATAATCTCATGAGGTAAATTAATTTTACCTCATTGTTGTACATATAAAATTTTACATGTTCAAAACTAACCATAACTTAGTACAAATGGGATGCATTGTTTGGGATGCATGGTTAGTAATAACCATTCACTAACCATGTGCTCGATGGTATGTCTCCTGAAATTAGTTTATTTCTGACCGGTGATTTTGAAAAAAAGAAAACCCTATTACACCTTTAAAGCCTCAATACCCATCAAGAAACTACACTTCATGTTGTTCTAACTCTTAGAAATCCATTTTGAGGCTCAATATTAAATTTTCTATTTCCACCAAACATAAGTTTCGTATTCCCATTAGACATTTGACTTTCTCAAAACACTAGATCATACAACCTCCCCAACATCCATTAGATCATACCCAATTGATTTTTCCACAGGTATACATAATATCTCCATCATCCCAAGAATCCACATATTCACATTCCCATATGAGGAGATGATACAATATATATCTATCTTATTCCAATCCCATGAGACTACATTGGATACGCAATCACAAATGATTCCTTATATGGAACTCCCCAACTTAGGAATCACCCAATTGGATTATTCCATACACATATCCAAATATTTATATGTTTGAACACTAACTATCCCCCATGCATGAAGTCCCCAAAGGTCTTATACCATGAATGTTATATCACATTAGATTCTCACTTCACATCCATATCACACATGATTTTCATAAGGTTTTTAATTATAATCAATACTCAAAATTTCATCATCATTAATTCTCACTGACATTCAATTCATCATATATGTATATATAGTTCTCTTAAAAAACTCCCAATAGATATAAATCTTCTATAAGTCTAGAATATGTTTTTATTATAACATATTAACTAGAACATGGTTCATCAACATACTCTTCAAAAACCTCAACCACCAGTGTACTTAATGATAGTAAAAAAAAGAACTCATTCATTATCATGGTGTACCTTTAAGATTCATTGAATCCTAAAATTACTATAAACATCTCATATTAGTATAATGATTTTGTCTTGAATCCCATCTACCTAATAAATGTCCTTATTATAGAGTTGTAGCCATTATTGGACACTACCCCACTACTGTCTATCTTTATTTACTTATTGACTAGTAGTTGTCATCATATCATGGATACCGAATCCTTATACCATTATCTATAAAGCCTCAGATAATTGATTATGACCTAGGCCCTAAATCATTTTTTCTAAGACATCATCCAATAAGACCTCTGTAAATTCCAATCTTCCCACACACTAGGAACACCTTCACTATTTTTTCACAGAAGGTATAAAAGTGAACATGCTTCCCGCAATCAAAATATACCATCGATGATCCAATCCTTCATGGTTTTCCCATGTCTCTGACCAAGATTCTCTTCAGTGACTATTCTTGGCCTCAATTTCATTGTAACCTACTTGAGGGTTATATATTTATTTTCATCATGTAAAGGTCATCTTTGATGATTAGAATAGAAAAAATATTAAATCAAACATTGAATCAATTTGAATAAATCTTCAGGATTATTTATTTCACTTGAGAATCATGATTTGATAATCAAATGTGACAATGTTGGATATGATATTATGACAATGATCTGAAATATATATTTGAATTTTCAAACATATATTCTTCTACTATACACCATGTTCCAACGACTAGTATTAGATTGATCATGTGATTTCATTCCTTGAATTTTATTTTAAAAATATATTTCAATGTTTTATAATTATTTTTTCATGGAATCATAGCTATAAACTAGAGTATCTCATATGAAATAAATAAGAATGAAATTATAATCGAAATGATACCTCATTTTATTTATTATCATTAATGTGTTTTTGTCGATGAAGAGGACCATTTATTGAAGGAACCAAATATAAAACCAAAAACACCCATGATTTTAAAATAATAACATTTTATTCAATAGTATATGCAACATGAAAAAAATTGTAATCAACTTGTGAAATATGTTTTTTTAAATTTAATCACATTGACAGATTGTCAAACAAAACCCTTATCTTAAATGAACTGTAATATATTATAAAATTAAAACAACCTATTAAATTTTTAGGTATGGATGTAATAAATAATTATGAAAATATTGGTTATTATTTTATTAGAAATAAAGTAAGAATTATTTAAATGAAAAATTAATGTTATCTCAAAAATAATATTTTTCTAAAAATCAATCTAATAATGATTTCCCAACACAATTTAAAATTATTTTTTAAAAATTATTTTAAAATTATTTTGAAGAATGAAAATAATATTTTAAATTAGAATATAATAATTATCTTATAGTTAATTTTTTTATTTTACTTAAATGTTTAGTTTTTTAATAAATAGTGAACTGAATTTTTTTGACAACTCATTTTCATTAAATTAATTTATAATGATACATGATATTTTTCATTAGTTATAAAGTAAAATTATATAATTTAAATTAAAAAATAACTTATTTAATCCATTTAAATATATTTCTTATTGAATTTTAATTTTAAATCATTATATACACTAGGTAATTGTCTCCTTAAAAACTCTGTTTCTCATAGTTTCTATAGAAATAATTTTAACTTTTTTCCCTCATTAATAGATTAAATATTGAAAAATGGATAATAAATTTTTATTCAAAATAATATACATTGTATATTATGTTCAACATAATTTTTTACCACTATGAATATTACAATAATAAAATATTATACTTACCACAGTTAAGGAAAAAATTGATTTATCAAGGGGTTAATATAAAAATATAAGTGTTTAAATGACCTCCCAAACGGCCCGAAACCCAATGGATGGACATATTTCTACCTTATCACCTATAAGGGTTAAAAATATCCTATTTCAATGTTTTCTTAACAAGACTGTTGATCTAATTTAATCCTTCCCAAAATATCATGTCTCTCCTCACCCCAATTACATAAGTACACCCCTCCCCTGCCCTCTTCAAACATCCAAATATTTATTTTTTGGCCTATAAGTTACAATATTACTTTATTAATCCCATAAAATATCATATATCCCATGGTTTAATCATAAATATAACCTGATATTTATTTATTTTAATTCTTAAAGAAGGTGTCTGAAGAAGAGGTAACATTCTTAAAAAATAATTTTTATTCTGTTACTTCTTCCTCCTCGTTAAAATAATATTAAGTCATTTATATAAAAGAACCTAATTATATTCCATATAGAGAGATTTTTAATTATTATGGCAATTACCTACATCAATATCCTATTCCATCAAATGAAAAACAAAACCATCGATTGTGTGTGTGGTGAAC
Source organism: Viscum album (assembly GCA_963277665.1). Lineage (NCBI taxonomy): Eukaryota > Viridiplantae > Streptophyta > Magnoliopsida > Santalales > Viscaceae > Viscum > Viscum album. Next base: position 1,374,014,831 of record OY728128.1, read on the forward strand.
TACTGCCTTATGAACTGATGTAATTATTCTTCCATAACCACATATAAATAATGAGTTTAATGATTTATTTAAAACACAAAAATTATATTTATGATATTATTATAATTTTTTACTATAATATAAAATATTCCTTTTTAATTTCCATTCAGTTTAAAATTAGATAATTTCACTTGTGTGTATGGAGGACTACCATATCACGAAGCAATGTGATTTGTTTTTCACTTACACGTTAAATTTATTGTAATAAGGTAAAATTGAGTGAATATATATGATATATATTAAATGATACTTTTTCTAGAGAAAATATATATGACCTAATTCCTTACCCCATAACCCATTACATAAATGATAGTGTCACTCATGCATACGTATGACCTACAATCTCCAAGAAGCGATGTGATCCACTACCCATGTCCAAATTTCAACAATAATTAAAAAATTTATCTATTGAAAAAATGATATTTATAACATTAATATATTTCTGGATATTATTTAAATAAATAATATTATCATGAACTCGAATGTTAATCTTAAACCACGTATGATGAAAATGGGCAGTGATCACTTGAAATAATATCAATAATGAATGATTATTAACAATCAGGTAATAAGGTGATTAGAAGGATCATATATGATATTATAAATATGAACGTGTTTCTATTATAAATTTATAATCTATTTAAAACAATAATAATTTTCAATAAATCATGTTTTACCAAATTGAAGGGTGAGGTAAGGGACTTAACAAAAAAATTTCTTCATTGAGGAATATCATAATGTTTTGTGCCTAATTACATTATATTATTTTTATACATCCCATTTGAAATGTAATTTAATCAATACTTAATAAATAGAGGTATATTAACATCCAAATATAATTATTCTATGAAAGAGGATTTGACATGAATTGTACCACGGGTATGGAGTTTTATAACTCAATTTCATTTCATTTGGTTTTATTACTTCTTCTCTATCTTTAATATTATATGATTTTAAGGTCAAGATCCACATGGATCGAACCTTTTCAATTTTTTATGACCATGGAAATTGGAGGAGGATCAATGGAATTTTGTAGTAGTTCAACTTCTAAAAGTAAGAAGGAGGGAAATTCCACACCGTGTAAACATTTACATGACTGAGATGCATAGTGTTGGTCCATTTTGAAGAAAATATTGTAGACACCCTTTATGAGGTAGGGGATTTGTTTCTTCTCATATATCTATGTGAAATCATAGTTATAGTATGTTTTATCCCCTTATATCGTAACGAAATTAACCTAATAATTACTTGAACCATAATAATGAATTGGTATCAATTGCATGGAGATGTTGTTGTTTATACTATGAGAATAGTTTTGGTCTCAATTTTTTAGATATTGTTGTATCTATGATGTTCTTTCTATGTTTTATTACCATGTGGCATTGGTAATGAACATCAGGCCAAAATTAATTGTTAATTAATTGGCTAAAATATTAAAGAGACTTGTCTAAAAAATCTGGTGTCTTGTAATATTAATTATAAAGAAAAATAATTTCATTGATCTTCTATTTGTTAATGGAATTGAATAAAGATGTGTAGAATTTTAATTCTTATAGATAAATGAATTAAATTCATGTTAAATTAATTGTTTAATTAATTTGTGACATCTTATACAAGATTGTTTGTTTGGTTACCTGTGGTTGGAACCTATAAATAATGAATTGGTTAATTCTTTATGGATTAAGAACTAGTTTTCAAATGAAATATAATGCCTTTGTAGGGCCTGGGTTTCTCACATTCATATAGAGGCACCATGTCTTGTGCTTTGGAGACTTGATAGCTCGTTGTTTGTGAAGGTTGGATGCCTTAATTTAAGTCCAAGATCCCATTTTCTATGTTTTTTTTCTACTTTATGTGACGTGATGTGAGACTAGGATGGATGATCCTATAGGGAATTTGGTGTATTTGGGGAGGGTAAGCCCAGTTGTTGTGGCATCAGTTGAAATTTTCAATGGAAGGATGCATCGAGATATGCATGTGTCTGTCGAGGAGGACACCACATATGATGGAACGGGTTGAAACATGGATTAACTATTGATTCGAATGATATATTCTTATTTGAATCTGTTGTTTCTATGATGTCTATGTGTTTGTTTATCTTCTTTCCACTCCCCACTACTTGAGGAATATGGATGTTCTTGGTTGTATCCATTATTTTTTTTCGTACAATGTTTTCCTAGAGTACCTGGTATTATGAAATGTAATGTTGTTAATAAATGAATAAATTCTTAACCCATGTGGTTAAAGCATGAAAGGATGTAATGGTGAGGTTATAAATATAAGAGGTCATGGAATAAGATTTATTATTCTTTTAGGGCAAGGAGCATCCATATGGAACCTATTTATGCCTTGTACAACCTGCCTTGATAAAATTCATTATGTTGGACTTGGGTAAGAGAGTAGTGCATGACCACCAGAAATACTATTTAGATCATCATCCTATAGAGTTTTATTTTTGAGATGATGTGTTTATAAAGGTGACTCATCATCATGGGTAGTGATGATTTTGTCAAGTGAGAAATATTTCTCCCCATTATTGGGCCTTTTGATGTGTTAGTTTATGTAGAAGATGTGACCTATCTGATAGTTATTCCCCTATAGATGAGATGGATACACAATGTTTATCAAATTTCATTGATCTATTGTTATATTCAGGGTGACTCTCAGATCATCAATTCGAGAAAGATCTATGTTAATGATGTTGTGACTATTTTTCATCCCTCATAACTTGGTATTTGTTTTGGAATCACTACTTTCGGTTGATTTCCATTGGATTTATTTATGGAACTGGAAACATCCAATCGTTATTTATCCCAAGGGATCTTCATTCCAAAGGTAGTTATTCATTATGTTTGAACGTACAATACATAAGAATATGCATTGGTCAAGAGGATGGGAGGTCTTGATAATCACACACTTTTCAGGGGAATTATTTCCTACTTCGGGAATCTCTTAAATATTTGAGATATTTTAATGATTACTTATTAATTCCCCATGTAAAAAAATTAGGTTTTCCTAGGAATTTTCAATCAATTGTTAGCATGTGTGAAATTTAGATTCATATATAGGTCTTTGAAGTTATTCATTAATAGAGACTTATGTATTTATTCATGGTTCTCCATCATTGGTATCCTCTCCTATACTATTTAGAGATTCTTTTAAACATCATTATGATAATAATATTTTTTAATACACTCAGTGGGAAACTCTAGAATTTATTGTTGTCCTGGGTGAAAAATATATATTTTGATTTCAGAATCATACCCACAAATGGGATAACTATGTATCCTAGTGAATGGAATCAGAACCATCGTAGGTTTGTTCCACTTAATGAGACACATCACACCTTTTATAGAAAAGTGATAAGGACCCAACCTTACAGTTTAATGTCATGTGGTAAGGAATTCTAAGTGAAAGGTTGTTAGTCAAATCATGGTGTACGAATTACATATAATTATCCCAGGGAACATGAAAAGAATATGGGTTTCCAATTTGAAATAGACCCTATAGGGATTATGGACCAGGAAGAACCATGTTGATTAGAAGTGTTGGTTTTGAACCTCAGAGAGGCTTCCTACATATCCAAATTATAGTGGGAATCAAATCACATGTATTTCAATGAGTCTCATAGGAGATTTTATCCCTTTGAGATATTTGAGTTTGGGATTATATATTTAAATGGATTTCTTTTTATTTATAATATGAGATGGGTCTCGGGCCTTTGGAAGGCTTCATACATTTCCCAATTATAGTGGGAATCATAGTTATCGTAGTTCATTCGATGAGTTGTCTATAAAACTTTTGTGATCATAAAAAATCTCTAAGACCACATGAGACATGATAAGTTTGAGAATCATGAGGATTTTAATGATTCAAAAAATTCACACACACATTTCCTCCTCTACTAGTGGAAGAAGATAGGCCAATGGCGGCAACAGTGGAAGAAATTGAGGCGAATAACCCTCCCACTCTTCACTTTATATTAGACATAGGTCCACTATAAGGAAGGAGTGGAGGTTAAAGATGTAGAGAGGATAAATACTACTACATACTACTTGAAAGGTAAGGGGATTATACTGGGATAGTTTCCCTAAAATTTGTCCTGGTGGGGAGGGATACTTGTCATTTATTTAAAAGGAAATGTAGGTGTGAACCATATCTTTCCTACTAGAGACCTAAGGTTCCAGGTATTAGAGATGATAAGGGGAGTTCATGAAGAAAACCCTAATCCACCAAATTGAGAACTTCCCAAAAAATATTTTGGGGTAAAGGTCCATGTGACTGCGGATATACAAACTCACATACACTCCATGAATCTTAACCCCATTGAAAAAAATGTGAGAAACCTCTGACTCTATATATACAAACCCAAATAAGAGACATTCTGATGAACCCTTCCCAAAGGATTGATAAGTCAATATATTTTGGTGGAATTTTCAACATAACCCCTTTTAGATAAGGGATCTAATGAAGAATAATCATTTCCATGAATGAATTTAAAGTAGCCTTTATGAAAGGATTGTATAGATTGTAGTGATTATGTGAATAAAAAGAAGGGTCCCCAAGAAAGAATTTAGAGCGTTGTTATGAGTACACAAGTAGGCTTCAGTGACCTGATGTCAAATTAAGTGATGAACTACCTAGATGTAAATACTTGGGAAAGACATTACTCAAGCCTTCAAAAGTATTCACATGTATTCCCAGAAGTGGGGCTCTCAAGTTCATTTGAGTGTAATTGGTGGGGCACAAGTGTTCTTAATTTATGGAGGTGGGTCTCTTTTGGCATGCAAGTGTTATGGATTTCAAACATTAATGGGACTTAAGTCCTATGATACTCATTCAATTCCCCTACTCTAGGTTTTAATGGTCTATCTTAAAGGTTATAGAAGACTTGGGCGAAGTACTAGTGAAACAGAGTAGCAATTGGGCTTCAGGGAAATTTGTACAAATAAATGATGGCCCCAAGGGTCTATTTATAGGAAATAATAATACTATGGCAGAATTGATATTGGGTGTGCACGTATGTTGCATGCAAAAATTGTGGTCCACAAGTGACTTGCACACTGCCAGTGATTTCTTCTAACTTCGGTGCCGCATTGAGGACTTAGACAAAATAAATGATTTATTCAGCTACAACATAGTGTCACATAGGTATTTTCATGTAGCTACCTTGGGCTCCACTTAGGGGACTTACCAAAATTTATTTCTCCATACTGCGAGGGTTGCACCCTCGTACCGTTGATTGGAATTACTATTGGTTTGTGGTCCCAACACTTCGGGTTGGTGCCTTTATTACCATCAATGACCCATAAGAAAAATGAAGAGTGGCACCACCAACTTCTTTCACCTAGATGATGACATTTTGCAAAAAAAAGTTCATGGAAAACATTTCATTGCGACTACAAAAACCTTTGAGGAGCGACCTATAGATGTCCCAAAGCACCAGAATATTGTGTTGTGTGGGCATGAAATCCCATAGGTTTATGTCATGTGGAAAAACAATGGTGTGGAGGATAGTCCCTGATAGTGTGATTCATAGATACATTCTCAACAACCCTTGAGATTTTTTATGCTTAGACTTTCTCTTGTTACATTGTTCGTTTTGTGGTCTTATAAAATTTATTTCCTGAACCATGCTGACACACCATCCAACCTGACATATGACTCAGTCTGAGATGTGGCCTGAAGAACATTCCTGATCCCCACACGCCAAAAACTTGTACCGAACATAAATTTAATAATTTTGGAAATTATATATGTAGAATAAATAACTAGAACAAATAAATATTATTAGCATGAGGAAGAACCAATAATTACTGAATCACATTAATCATACAAACTGATTGGCATACAATAACAATTGAACAAACAAAACTTGATAAAAACTGAGACTGGACCACACCACACGATCTCCACATAACCTATTGTTCACTACTATTATCTAGACCAACTAGCTCTAAATGTCATCACATGAACCAGAAACCTTAACCAACAAAATAGATTTGGTCTACAGATTCTGAGTGGTACAAGTAGAGTGTGATATTAAACAACTCAATAGGTAATCACCATAGATTCCATATATTTCATTTCCTAAAATAGTCAAGAAAAGTTAGTTTGTAAGTAGACATATAAATTTTTTAGTTCTTATTTTAAAGGAACCAACATAGCATTACCTTTTTATAATCTAACACACACCACATTCCATTTTCAAAACATATTTCCATTATTAACCAAAATCCCAAACCAAAACCCAATCAAGGTAATACAAAGATATGATGAAAATGAATAAATATTATAAAAAAACCATGTGTAGTCTCACATAAAAAATAACCTTCATTTGATAATCATTAGATTTTCTTAGCCATCCATAGAAGGATAAGTGGACTTACTTGGATCAGACACACCTTCTGACGTATGGTGTAGCATCATAGTGAATAACTCAGTAGCCATTGTAACTACAAATCTTATGGCCTATCAAACAAATCACTATAAATTAAAGGGGGTACCTACCCATCAAATAATATTCAAAATGGAACCATTACATGACCATCTAAAGTATTCCCAGTAATCCCCTGGTAATATTAGTAATACATAGTGAATGGAGAAGAACATGCATGCCTGAATCACCTTACCTTTTTGTAATGGAACTTTCCTACCTTGATATCTAAAACCACCCATGTGATAACCCATATTAGGAAATACTCCATAGAGGTTCCCTTCTAACAACAATCCATTCATCGGTTCCTATCAGGTCATCACAACACACAAACTTTCAAAACATTTCTCAAAACATGCTAAGTATCCAACCAAGAATTTATATTTATCAAACATCATAAAGTTCCAAAAAGCCCTTATATCATTCACATTTTAAATACACTTCCAATTTTGGTTCAAACAATCAAAAAAATAATATATACCACCACATTCAATAGAGAAATGAAAAATTAGCCTTTCTACCAAATCCTTCATCAACACATAAAACAAGGATCGAAAGAGGCCACTTTCGAAGAACACATTTGATGTTATATTTTTATGTCACTCAATGAAACACATAACCATTAGAAAATTGAGGAACCATTTTAGGAAAGGGGGAGGAGGGATGAAATTATAATTTTTTCCATAAAATATGTTTCAATAAATATATATTTTCTAAATTCCATCGATATTTGTAAGTCCACCCATGTGTGCACCCTGATCACCCATGGGTGTTCCAACATCCAATGACACACTTCAACAGTCCATGAAAAAATCCCCAAAAGTTCACAATATCATTTTAATAAAACAATATAGATTTTATCAAACACTTTTGCACACAACTATATAATACAATTAAAGAAAGAACTTTTAAACCAATTCTACCGATTTTTTCAACACAAAAACACTATACCAAGCCATGAAATCATACCACAAGCATGATAAACAAATTTAGAACATATTTTGAAATACCCAAGCATTAAATGTAATGACATGGAATGGAAATGGACAGAAACATCACCCTTATTATAGTGAGGGTGCAATAAAACTTTGGGTGAAGGATGATTTAAGACCAAGACACCTCCTGCAACCCCTAAAATTCATAAAATAGAATCATACACAACACCTAACCCTAAGGGTTCAGCCAAGAAATAACCTTCTCTTTTAAAACACTTGAAATCCAAGGAGGGGGATTAGAAGAGGAGAAAATTTACCCAAATACAAAGAAACACTATTTATATTCTTAGAGGAGCATCAATGGAGGGAGGATAACCAAAGGGATGGGTCATGGGTGCTCCCTTTGTGCACCAAAAATGACCCGAGGGGATAAAATCCCCAAAGGGGTTAAAACATAAGACTGGACCAGTTGGTTTCACATTTTATTGAAATTGGTTATCTCACATGGTTTGGATGCACAATTTTCCAAACTGTGTGCAAATTGTGAACCCCCATCTAGAGAAGAGGGGAAACCTGCACGAGTTGGCTACAATGTTACCAAACTATGTACCAAAAATGTTGAATGTCACTATCTGGTTCAAGAACCAAATCACAAGGTTACTACATTGTTTTATAAAATATGTGAAATCCATGTGCCTTACCACAAGACACCAAAAAAAAGTCAGCACTGTTACCTGGGTGTGGCCTCATAGTATTCCAAACCACATGCTAATCATGCATAGGCTAAAAACTCAGTCGGGACATACAAAAAATTATACCAATGATTAACCATAACCTCATCCAAAATATCCATTAACAAAATAAATATAAAATTAATTAATTTCCATGGTTGGGGTGTGATAATTCACCCCACCACAGACACATTCTTCCCCCAAAAATTCACTCTCCAGAAAGATCACAAAAACCTGATACAATACCCAATCAAAATAGAAAGAGACCATGAACCTCGAGGTGACCTTTCACTTTACAAGTCACACCCAAAACATTACATAGAATTCATATAATGAAGGACAACATATAACATGATATTGTTCTCCCATACACAAGAACTAAACTACCACCATAGAAAAAATTTTGATCGGCCCAACGAGGGAACTCCCTTCCACACTATCCTAAACTTCATTGCACGAGCTGAAAAATACTGCCACCAGAACTAAAAAATTATCACTCTATCCAAAAAAACCCAACATAAGGGGATAAAACCCTAAAAATAAAATTAACTAAATAGAAAACCTAAACACAATCAACAAAATATGATTTCCACAAAAAAAAGATATCTCCAAACATGAAAGACTAAAAATGAGGAATTGATTCCTGAAAGACTAGCCATATTAAGAACCATGTTCAGATAAAGATAACCACTCAGGCTATGAAATAATATGTTCACCATACTCTTACAATGGAAATATGGACATAAAAAAAGGAGAAAAACAAAACCAATGAAACATTAAACATCCCCATGCCAACATGGGAGAAAAAAACTGAGCTAATTTCCCCCACCCACCAGGTTCCTGACTACATGAAAATCATTAGCTAAGGACTATGGATGAAGCCCTAATGTCTAAATCATTATCTTCCCTACATTCATGAACAAAAATATTCCCATTAAAAATTCTTCTTCATGAAACACATTCAACACGACTTCTCCAGGTGACGTAAATAACCACAATGGGGGAAATTCATTAGAGGATTGCAACAAGATGACTTTGAATATGAAAACTGGCCACACTAAAATCAATCAAGTGAGTGATCCGATGAATGATATGTTTAATAAAACAAGGAAGACTCCTTGGAAATTGGTTCCTCTGGAATTCACTTATCACCAAATAGGGGATCTTCAAAAGATCCAATCAGCACTGACTGAACCCCAAGAACCAACATATTTAAAAAGACCACATCCACCTACTTTTGGAATGAGACTCAACCATATCATAGTACTTTTTCTTCCATCTCGGGATAAATACCTCAAATGAAATGTGGACATTTCAAATGATCCTTTTACACCACCTCTATAAATATGAAAACCAACTCCTTAAAGTGGTCATCATTTACATTCATTGACCACAATCCCTATTGAACATCCCATATCTCTTCCACATTCCTCATCTTTATCTATTTAGGTATCAACCATTGGATGAAATTGTTCTTAAAAATTTCTCAATTCATCTAAACTTATAATGATGATGGAACAATAATTCTCCCATTGATTTAGACTAAAAACTATCAAACAAACTCAAATCAGTACACACTCTCACAACATTGGTAGTTCCCAACAATTTAAAGACACTAAAATTCCTCATGTCATTACAATTTCTCTAATAGACCTCAATCACCACGAATTTTTAGAAGGAACCTTGAATAACATGAAACAGAACATAAACCACTAAAAACCATGGAATCCCTTCTGGGCGGAATACTCTTAACAACATAAGGAACATAAAACCATAGTCCTATCCACCAGAAAAAATGAAAAATAGTCATCTCAATATAATGAAGAAGGCTCAAAAGACAAAAAATACAAACAAAAGGAAAAATCACTTTTAAAATTTCACAATTTCCAATTAAATTACAAAATCATCTTTATCATGAGACAACATTTCAGAAACCAATGTCCAATTTCCAAAAAATATTGATCTACTTTTTAAATAAAACCAACCCAGAAATCAATTTCCCCTTTCCAGAATATTTTTATAAAAATTAACGAAGACCTCGATTTGAAATTATCACCCATGGAATCCTACGAACCTTCGCATATGTGTTCAACCACCTCTACTCGTATCACCCACGAACATGTTCCAACATGATCTTTCAACACATACCCACACATTTGTGAACACTCATAAGCAGTACCATGGGATACATATTTCATCCCATCAACAAATGCAACAATTTACTATGAAATTAAAATAAAATAAAAATTTCTTTAAAAACCCATTCTTGTAAATTTCACAACCACATGAAAGAAATCATTACAATTTCAAAAAAACACTTATATTCTAATAGATTACTCATATAACCCATGATTAAAACAACACATGACATAGAGAAAACTAAATAAGTGTGTAACAAGTATCCATTACTATTTAGGAAACATGTTTATTGGGTTATGCCCAATGTAAGCATCATAAACTAGGAGGAGCATGAACCAAGAACTCCGACTCCACATGGGTCCCTACTCTATGTGAGATCATGACACAAAACCTGATGTCCTCCATTGTAATTATTCATCAGAAAAATCCAAAATCCAAAATAAAGGCTTAGAACCAAGGCTACCCCATGAAAATCAAGTATTAGAATGAGTAAGGGATCATGACGTCCATCCCATACCTATCTATCAATTCTTGTTATTCCAAATCTCCTAATACTATACAACCCAATATTCAACGGGGATTCTCTGAAACCATTATTTTCACAAACCATATCTGTATTCCATCCAAACTGACATCCGACCAAGTTAGAGACATGGACCTAAGGGAATTCCATATCCCAATGGGCTGGAAACTAGTGTCGGGAATCAAATTTATCACTACAAGAATTAATTTTCCCCAAAAAACCAGGATCAAATAAATAAACTAAACATGTAGACAAACAAATAATAATTGAATATGAATAAGTATAAATATAGATTCATATATAACAACTATATAAAAAATAAAACTAGATATCATGTAAGTACAGACCATGCTACATGATCTACACGTTACCTCTTGGTCACCACTAACAAAAAGACCAACATTCTACCAAAGAGACCACATTAACTATAAACCTGAACATTCAAAACATCTTAGGTATACCGACACCATGTGGCACAAGTAGGGTGTGATATTAAATAAATAGTTAGATAATCAAAATAGATTCCATTAATCTACTTTTAAAAAATAGTCTAAAGACACTTGTTTTTAAGTAAATATACAAAATAGGTTTTTATAATTTTAATAGAAACAATTTAGATTACTTTTTTTTAAAATCCAATAGACACGTGTGTACATTTTCAAAACATATTTATTTTTTATACCCAAAATCCCAAACAAATCCATAGTAAATAAAATATAGAGCTTTCCTAAAAATAAATAAGAATCATAAACCAAAAACCAAGTTTATAAGGATATAAACATGCACATAGATATGATAACCACAGATTTTTCTTAAACATCCGTAAAACAATCCCTATATGTACTCAGATCGAATGCACCTTTTTTCATATGGTGTAGTTCAATAGTCAATAACTCACTGGACATTCGAAATATCAATCAAGTTGAATGTCCCACCAAGAACTATAATGTCAAGGCGGTACCAACCCCACAAATTGGGGGTCAATAAGAAACTATCACTCAGTCCTCTAAAAGATGCTCAAGATTCCCATGGTTATATTAGTTATATATAATAGAAGATGTGTCTCTCTAACATGTGACTCATATTACCTAATTCTACTGCACTTTTCTACCCCAATCACTTACCCCACCCACATGAGAACCCATATTGGGAAATTATTCATAGGGGATCACATCTCTAAAAAATCTATACACATGTTCCAATTAGCCTGTCACATCACACATGCATTCAAAACAATTCTCAGAACATTCTATGTTTACAGTCAAGTATATATATTTCTATAACATCAAAAATATTCTACTGGGATTTACGTCATGGCCACTTCAAATACCCTTTAAAAAAAATTATCAGCCATTTCCATAATCAATATATGCCACCACATTCAATAACGCAGTTTCAAATAGTCATTTATACAAAATCATTAAGCAATGCATATCATAATGTTATAAACTATAAACTATCAAATAACACATTTGAAGTAATATTTCTAAGTCACTCATTTAAACAATTCATTATTTGGAAATTGAGGAAACATTTTTTGAAATAGTTGAGGAGGTAGAATTTGAGAATTATTTTAAAAACCCAATGTTTAATAAAAATATAATTTTTAGATACCCTTGTAATTTCAAATTCCACCCATGTGTGCACCGCATACACCCATGGGTATTCCAACATCCAACGAAATTATTCAAGAGTCCATGGAATCATTTAAAAAATATTTGCAAGAAATCACATTTTCTTTTCAAATAACACAACTAGTCCCACAATGAAATATTTTCCATTAATATTTATATACCACAAAAACCATTCCAAAGCATTTACCATAATTTTCTCAATCCAGAAAGAGGCTTCTAAATGACAAAACATGCCCATATTAAAATACAAACCCAACTATATGATGTTATCAAATAGGAACCCAACAAAAAGTTATCAATGTCATTTGATGGAAAAAAATATATGTTTTATCAAATACTTGTGTACATTACAACAAAATAAGATTAAATAAGCTGCATTTAGATGACTCTCCCAAATTGTTTTCCCCACAAAAATACCGTAACAAACCCATATAGCATACGACAAGCATGTGAATCAAATTTATAACATATTTAGAAATAACCAAGCATCAAATATAATCGGAATGAGGGTAAATGGATGGAAATGCCTACCTCAACAGATTGTGGATGTAATGAAACATTATGATAAGGGAGATCCAATCATGTGACACAATCTACACACCCTAACATTCGTCAAATTGAATCATACAAAAACAATAACCTATAGGGTTTGGAAAAGAGATAACCCCACAAATAATTCCCAATAAATAAAAAGAGGTGGAGGATAAGAGGGTAAAATTTACCCAAATATGAAGAGAATAACTTTGGAAACTTGGAGGAGTATACATAGAGGGATGAGAACCAAATGGAGAGGTCTCGAGCGCTCCCATAATTTTCTAAAAATGATTTAAGGGGAGGAAATCCTGAAATAGGTTAAAAAAATTAGAGGGTAAAAATTATAATTTTAAAATTTTAAGAATCTTGGAAGATCCCACGGTTTTAGCAAACAATTTTCCAAATCATGAACCTATCATTCATCGTATTCTAGAGAAGATGGGAAGCCTACATAGTCCTTTTGTATGGTTACCAACCCATGTTCTACCCACGATTAATGCCTATATTCAGTTCTAAAATTAAACTGCATGGTTTCCATATGATTTCCAAAAATGTCCCCAACACCAACACTTTACCACATGACACCCAAAAAAATCCAGACCATTACCTATGTTAGGTCAAACGATTTACCAAACTGTGTGTTAACCTTATACAGGATTAAAAATAACTAGGGACATCATAAATAATAAAATTTAAATTGTTTCTCAACAATAACCTCAACCAAAAAGATCCATCAATAATTGAAAAATAGAATTAAATATTTTCCATGGTCGGGGTGTAACATTTAATAGTTAATGAAATACATTTCTCTTATTTCTTGTTATGTCTTACTCAATTTTTAGAGGTATCTCCCATAACAAAGTGTTTATGAGCTAGTTTTTCTTTTTTGTGTGGTTTCACATTATTCCTTGGATTAGGTGGTTGAGCTCCAATGGTGGCGAGAGCCATAAGAGGTTTCTCATGGGGTGGATATTCATATGAAACTTTTTTGTTTCCTCTTTGGGCTGGTTTTTAGATTCTCATAGATGGTAATGTTTTGAGAGATATCTAATGTATGGGATCAAATCTATGTGGATGAACCATTTGATAATTTTAAAATAATGATGTGCTTGGAGGAGGCACAAAAAATTTCTATAGTATTTCCATTGCTAAAATAAGAAATCATTGATATTTTAAGCCATGTAAAATGTACATGTTGTGAAATATGACTTCATGATGTGTAATGAATCTGGGTTTTAAAAAATAAAATTTTTAAAATAGTGAGGCTTTTTTGACATAAATAGAACCGTGAGAATTGAAAAATGTGAAAGGGGATTACACATCAAGACAATACCTGATGTTGTAACATTAAAATGTTTTCATCCACCACTGTTGTCAAACCCAACATCTGTAGTGGATCCCATTCCCATTTCAGGTTACTCGATAGGCCACTCTTCAATACTTATTGATCCATCTTCAATCCATGGTATGTTCTACCTCCATTATTTTGGTTTATTTGATGTTTTTCCCTTTACTCATTTCCATAGGATTTCACATGATCTTTATGTTTTTAATGGAGTTTTGTTGGTTGTTTACTGGCATGGTTTTTCCATGGTGTCCTCAGGTGGGTGTAGTTCTTATGGGAGACACGGTCATGATCCATAGCGTTAGACTATTCTCCTGAAAAGAACATTGAATATTTTTTGACGAAGGGTTTAATTTATTATCATTTATTTCTTTGAAATTATAGAGATGTCATTATTTGGAACCCTATATTGTAATGAAATTACCCTAACAATTACATGATATGGAATAATGAATCGGTATCGATCGCTTGGTGATATTGTTGTTTATACCATGATAATGGGTTGCCTCTTGATTTCTAGATACTGTTGTATCTATGTTCTTCTTGTTGTGATTGTATTAGAATTTTGAATTTGTAAAGAATTTAAATCCAAAATTAATTATAATTACTTTTCTAAAAGATTAAATAGGCATGTTTAATAACTCTAGTGTGTTATAATCTTAAAGATGAATGTATGTTAACTAAATTTATCTTCTATATGGTAATATAATTTAGTAAATATGTATTTCATGTTAATAATTTTTGACAATGAAGTTAAATTCATATTTTGTTAATAGTTTAATTTATTTTTGACAGCTTGTGATAGCTTTTGTGTTAGGTTTACCATATTTGGAACCTATAAATAATAAATCGTTTTTTTCAATATGGTAAAAGAACAAATTCGGCGATGAAAGATAATTCATTTTTAGGTATTGAGTTTCCCTCTGGCTTGTAAAGTCCAAGTGTTTTTCTGTTGTATCTATAAGAGGTTGTTGTGTGTGAAGGATGGATTACTTTATTTGGAGAGAGGAGCCCGATAGCTGTGTATTTCCCCTAAATCTTATGGAATGATGTGATACTATGATGGATGAGCCTAGAGGTATATTGGGTAATATTGGGTTTGGAGCCCCAGATGTGATGTCATATGTAGATGGCTAAGCCTGGGCTGTTGTTTGGGTATTTAGGGCAGGAAAGCCCAGTAATTGTGGTAGTAGTTGATTGTTTTGATAGCCAGATGAATTGGGATATGCATGTGGATTTTAGAAAGGATAGTAGAGATAATGGAATATGTTCATGATTGGTTACCCATTTATATGAACTTTTTATTCTTTTTTGAAAATATTTTTTGGCTATCGACTAGGTTTTTTTATCCACTTTCCTTTCCCCACTACGTGATGTAGATAGATGTTCTTTATTGAATTCCATGTTTGATAGATTAAGATGTTTTTCTAGAGTACTTGGAAATATGAAAATTAATGTTTTTAATAAATGATTACATTTTTAACTCATGGGTTTGTATCTTGTTGGGATGAAATGTTGATGTTATAATTCTGAGGAGCTATAGACTAGGTTTGCTTATGCCTAGATGTCATGGAAATATATTGTAATATTAATATAATGTAATGTAGAAAATCAAAATGGTTAATTAATTTTCATATAATTAATTAATGTAAATTTAAACTCATTAAATTGGACAAAATATTTTAATTTATCTCTTTAAATGGTTTTGTTGTTATAGAATATCTATTATTGAGAGTTGAAGCGGGGAGTCTGAGAGACATTAGTTGTAGTTGATTATGAAAACAATTTATGCCCATAGTGTGGTTGTGTGAAATAATATTTCAATTACATTTTTTGTTTTAGATGCTACCCCAACCTATCAGTTACAAAAAATGGAACCTTGGGGATTCTGAGCCCTAACGGTGTTTTTTCTAACATCCCAGTGGGATAATGGATGGATGACTACCCCCTTTGACCTCACTCTCTTCTCTTGGTGCTTACTTATGCTGCTATGAATGGTGGTGATTCTTCCCCATATTTGTGTGTAGTGGGTTTTAATGTTTTGTAATTATTTCATGCACATGTATTCTGGATATAGGTTTCTACGTACTACTGTAAGTATAACATGTGTAGGGTGAGATGGATTAAGGATCCTTACTCAGTGTATGGGTTACGTTTTCTTGAGGTTTAATACATGATGTATGATACATGTTATATGGGCAGTGGTGGCTCCAAGAAACTACCTGGTTACATTTTTTTACATGGTCATGGTTGTGTTTTTCATGAGGTTCATGTTGTGTTGATTCTCCCAGGTGCATCGAGATATCCTTTTTGAAGAGATATACTCAGGATGTGTGACATTGGTGTAGAGTGGAAAACTAGAGGGGAAGTGGTAGTATGGTACCCCTGATATTCTTTATTTATTATATTCTCTTGTAAGTGATACCTGGTGAGTGTATCCTTGGTGAATATGGGAACATTGTATAACTATTTAAGTGATGAGTTAGTTTCACTTGTTGTTCACCATGCTTTATCATTCCTTAAATACCTTTTTTTAGAAGAGGCTCTATGGAGGATCCTATTGAGTATACTATTATTCTCACCCTACATATATATAATTTTTTTCAGTCTTTTGGATCTGGATAGAGGTTAGGCTAGTTACGTCTAACTTGGGGTTTGTGAAGAGTTGTTTGGGCTTTGTGGTCACTTCCAAACTTACATTTATTTTTTTTATTTGTAGTTTTCTTTCTAGTTGTAGCAATTCTTGAATTTAATTTCATATATGCACTTTTTCAAATCTTTTATATTTTATTATAAGAAGGATTTGGTTGGTGTTTTTCTTATCTCTTTATTTTTGATGTTTTATATTAGTGGTTAATGCCTCCCATCTGTGTGTTTACTATGCCATTGATGTTAGTCGCCAACCTGAGGCCTAATAGAGATAGGACTCGAGTGTCAATGTTTCACTTCTACAATTGCCACCCCGTTATGGGTACACCTTGTGGGGAGGGGGTTGTGATAATGATTTTATGTGTATTTATCTTTTATTATATTATGTTTTTTATCCACATAATTTATGAGAACTATTATTTTATACACATAATCAACTGATTGGATAATTCTCACTTCAAAATGATGATCTTTGTATGGGTATATTTGACAATAACATTTTAATTTGGATTTTTATGCCTAAATTTCAACTAAAAGAAATGTATTCTTATTTACTAATATAACCCTTTAAATATATTCTTGAATTTTGATTCATCAATATTTATAGTAATATTACTATTTTCCTTTTCATTATAACCTAAATGATTGAGAAATTGTTTTTAATAAAATAAAACATCAATTATATCTTTGTTAAAAAATAATTTTTCTTCCAAAATCATGTTCTTTTAAAAAAATACTCAATTTATTTATTAAATATATTTTTACCAATGTTACAACTTTTGAAAAATGTTTTTGAAGGAATACTGATGTCATCTTCCAGAAAATACTTCTGTGTATTCTTCCTAAAATGTTAAAGGAATCTTCATTTTAGTGTGTATGATATTTATGGAATTTCATGCCTTGATGAAAAGTGAATGTTTTAGAGATTCCATTATTTTTTTCAATGTATATTTTAAATTAAATTTATTTTTGAAATATTTTTTTAACTTTTAGTTTTTAAAACATATATATTTAAAGTGAAAATCCAATTTTCCACAGTATTGTTTGTAAAGAAATATTTATGGTATTTATACACATAAATAACAATATTACATTATTTTACTTATACTCTAATTGGTATGTATTGTATTGATACCATCCATATTCTTTATATGGATGGTTTATGATAATTTTTTCCAAAGAAGGTATTGAAATTAATTTTCATTATTCATTTCTGTAGTCCTTATCTTTTCATTTATATGTTCACTTTGTTTTGATCATTGGACATTAAATTTCTCCTAAATATCCATATTATTTATCATGGATTTTTATTTCATTAAACTATATATCATTTAAAAATATGGTGTTCTATATTGAATGTCAATTTTTTATCTAGGGAAATATTGATAAATCTATATACTCTACTCAATACATATATTTGATGATAAAATCAATTGTTCATAAATTTATTCAATAATTCAATATATGTGGAATTATTTGGTCATTCAATTATAGGTTGTGCCAAGAATTATATATCATCTTGATGAATTAGTAGTCTTATAAGGATAATTAGTAATATAGCATTGATATTGTTTTAACCATTAATTTTAAATCATCTTGTGAAATGTATTGATAATAGAGGTTTTGTGATCTCTAAGAACATGCCATAAAATAATTAAAATTCCCTATATTAAGAATACCATTTTTATTATCTATAAATTTCACAATGATATTTCCACTGGATGCACTTTTTTTGATGATTATCTATTAAATTACATATGTGTTTTAAAATTTACCTTTTCATATTGATTATTCCTTATATATTCATGATATTAATGTTATTTAATATTAATGTGTGTTTAGTTAATTACCTTTCCATGTTGATTTTTCATTATCTATTTAAAATAGTAAAGTTATTGATTATATGGAATGTGTGTTCAGATTTTTTCCATGACATATTGAATAACCCTTATATTTTCCTATTATTATTGTTGTTTAAATAAAATGTTTGTTTTGTTATATAACAATTAATGTAGTTTTTTCTTATTGATTATTGATAGCTATCTCTTTACGTAACTCTTATTGAGTATCTTAATGCACCCTTAATTTTTTTTCCTTTCCCATGAATCCATGATGTGTACTTTGAATGAAATAAATTTGAATACTAGACGTAATAATGATATAAATTTAAAATTACCTTCTAATTTTTTTTATTTAAATATAATATTATAATCATGTCTATATCAAGATTTCAAATAATACTAATATATTTGTCCCTTCCATTTGTGATTCTTTGTAACATTTTCTGATGTAGTAAAATAACCACTAACTCCAGGGTACTTTGGTAGGGGTCTTAATAGTTATTATTCGAGGGAGTTTTAGTAAAAAAATGAAAAATATGTTAAGTAAATCATATATTTGGGAATTTTACCAAATTGTAGACAACGAGGATAACTATAAAATAATGTCCTAATGATTTCTTGACTTATAGATTATAGGGTTTTTACTGGAAATACATTGATATATATTTAAAAAAAGTGGATGTTCTTGTGGAATATATATACCTATGGGTAAAAAAATTGAAAAAGGAATATCATGATTGACTTGAGGTTTACCTCGTACCCGACAAAGGGAATTATTATTTCCTTGGTTTTACACTCTCAGGGAATATGCTTAGGATAATTCATATTTTTTTTCAATCACATTTTGAGTATTTTAATAAATGATTTAAATAAATGAAATAAGTTAGACCTTTTGTGTGATAGATTAATAAGAAGGTGTTGTGATTCATACATACTATAAATTATTATATGTTTTTCCACTATGATTATTGAATATCACAATATAATGTTTGGTTTTACTAAATGGATGGAACATGAATCAATTGTGTAAGCATTGAACAAGAAGACAAATGTGGTGACTATGAGCAACCAAATGGGACGAAGATTGGAATGAGAGATATCATGATTATTCATAATTAATCATCCCAAAATATTGTTAATAACATATAAGTTAAACTAACTCTTCGAATCACCAAATAAAAAATAGAAGGTGTTCACTAAGATCTCTAGTGTTGGAGACCATGTATGAAAGAAGGCTTGATTTACATCTTGAAAAAAATGTGAAATGAGAAACCAATAAATATTCTTCAATGGAATTTGAAAATTTTTCGTGTGAAAAATAAGGTCATAATGTATTCAATTATTGATTATAAATTTATAGTTTTATGGGTGGGAATAAATTCTGTCCTTGGTATCAATTTATTTTTCATTATCATAAATGTGGGGAAATTGAGAATTATCTTTGTCAAATAGCCCTTTTAAATATTTACTCTTAGACCAAGAAAGTGCATTAGTTGAAATAATATGGTTCAAGAATTTTTTGGGGTTCAAAAATTATATTATATAAGTTTTTTAACAACGAAATTTTGGTTACGAGAATCATAAAACAACTAAGGAATATTCCATACTTGTAATGAATTTGTTTATTCATTTACATATTAACTATGAATATCATCATGGGATTATAATATTAATGTTCATAAGAAGTTCAAATTATTAAACACAACATTTAAATAATATTTGGTTGGAATATAACTTTATTAAGGATATTTTGGGAAATAATTTATGGGATTACCACTCACTGGTTTAGTATATGAATAAGTAATTTAAGGAATAAGTCATTTTAGATTTTTTTCACATGTGATTAAAGATATTGGTAGCTAATGGTTTATAATATATTTCATGTTTAGGTAATTATGGGTTATTACACTTTGGTAATTTTAATATAATTATATAATTATATTTTATATTAATGGACTACTCATATGTTGCGTGGAAACCCATAACATCTAGTTAGGCCCCGGGGGGTTAAAACCTTAACAGAAAGGGAGACAAAGGTTTAATTTATAAAACTATACTACACGAAGTTTTGGTTAATATATCATTTTTTCTAAAACTATTTGATGAATAAATATTAATGATGAACTATTGTTTTCACTATTGAGTTTTAGAGATTAATGTATTATATTGGACATCCTCTTCTTATCGTAATCATTTTGGACAATAGTTAGATATATAAGGAATGAATTTCCACTATATTATAGATATTATAAAATTTTATAATTAATTTTTAGTTCCTTAGTCATGAAAACAATTATTTTAATATTAATCTCTCCGAGTAAGTGGGGAATTGGAAATTAATTGATGCACAACCAATGACTGAAATTGTGCTTATGAAATAAAACTATATCTTGTAAGTATAATTCCTTATATTATTAAATATTAACATAATTAATAAACAATAATAAAAGGATATTGAAAAAAAATATACAATTAACTTCATTTTTTAGTAATCAAATAGTCTTTTAAATCATCATAGATTTATGGTTTTGAGGTCTTTAACTATCCCTCGATTATTCACTTTTGTATGATCAATAAACTTTATCCCACTATATAATTATTTTTGATTTTATTTCATGTACATATAATAAGCTAACTATAATGACCTCATATTTCTAAATTTTGTTATTTTTTAATCCATATTACATTCATATTTCCCTTTATATCTTTTCAGGTTGAAATTTTATTAACCTTACAATGTGTGTTTTATAGGAATTTAATATAAAAATGATAATCCCTTTATCACAAAGATCAAGATTAATTTGTAAAGATAAAATTTATGTAATTTTTTTAACAATGTAACAAACTAATATTTTAAAATAAGAAAACATAATTCAAATGAATATGTGACACACAACACCTAGTGTAAATAACCTACGAAATATATTTCAATAACATTAATTTCATTGATAACTTCTAGGACATTCAAAATCGGGGGTAAATGAACTGTAAAATATTTTACAATTATAAAAAATATTATAAATTTGAAGATGTTAATTATAATAACTATATTTTTAAAATATTGTTAATTAGTTGATTAGATATAAATAAGATTAATTTAGAAGAAAAATAATTGTTTTCTAAAACCTATACTTTTCTGAAAAACAGTGTCATCTTGCTTTTTCAAAATTATTTAAAGTTAAATTTTTCCAAATTTTCAAAATATATTTTTTGAAAATTAATTTAATTTGTGAAATAATAAAATCAAAATTATTTTATGGTTATTTTTTTATATTTTTATGAAATGCTTCATTTTACGATGAATAGTGAAAAATACAGATTTTTATTAAAAACATATTTCAAATTAATTATTTCGAAAAGAATAAATATAATTTAAATTGATTTTAAAATCAGTGTAATTCATTTATATTACAAAATAATGAATATAGGTAATTATAATATATTTAATATTGAATATTTATATTAAAGAATTATCAATGTGTGATAATTTTCTATTTAGAAACATGCTTTCTTATCGCGTATACGAGTATAATATTATATTGAATTATTAAAAATATGATAATTAAACTTGGAAAAATGGAATACATATTTTTAATTAGAGTAATTTTTTTATCTAATAATCATGAAATTTTTTTGATCATTATGAGTAATAAAAGCATTAACAAATAATTTATGTTTTTAAGGTAAAAACGGACTTCATGGTGGTTGAAACAAATATGGTCAGGCTTAAAATGACCTAATAACTTATAAAAACAACATTAATGAATACAATTAGATATAATTTTCTCAAATAGTACATAGTGGCCACAATTGGAGGCTTGTGGCAAGATAAATAATTGTTTGTAATTGAATCTTTTCAAATATTCAATTTGTGTGCTATCCCCATATATAAAATACCACAACTCACATCCCATATTCACACTTACAAATCCATTTCGTTCAACTAATACCTACCCAAATCATAGAATAATTTTATGAATCTTTTTAGTGTTTTTATCATTAATTAAACCAATGAATTATTTTGGTGTAAATCTAAAGAATGTTTTCAGAAAAAAGAGGTCATGTCTAAAATTTGTGTTTTTATTTCATTTCTTATTTCGCCTCCATGAAATATTATTAAAATATGATTATATAATAAATTCAGTGTATTAAATTTTCTAATATTTAATTATATTATGTTAATAAACTATATTTATCTCTTATACCATCGAATGGGAAATGAAACCATCAGTCACGTGTACATAAGATTACTGCCTTGCGAACTGATGTAATACAACCTCGATAAAAACATTTCAATGATGGATATAATGATTTATTTTACACATTTATATCATATTTATGATTTTATTATACTAATATTATTATAACATCACATACTCGTTCATACATTCTACACTCATTCAAAACATGATAACACCACCCATGTGTACGACAAACCACCACCTCGCGATGCGATGTGGTTTGTTTTTTCAATTACACATCACTTGTATTATAATAAAGAAATATTTTATGAATATATGTGAAACATATAAAATTTTTATTTACTATTGAAAATTAATATAGCACATACATCCTCTCCCTTTCACCCATTATTGAAATGACAATGTCGCTCGTGCATATGTACGACTTACCATTTCCATGAAGTGTTGTTATCCATTATCGATGATAAAATTTAAATTATTATTATAAAATTTTACCTAATGATAATAATGATATTTTTAAAATTAATATTATTTTAAATATTATGGGACTATATAGTATTCTTAAAAATTAGAACTTCTATATTACAACATGTAAGAGAAAGAAATCCAATTATCCTAGAAAAATTGTAATAATGAATTATTAGAAACAAAAGATGATAAGATCTTATAAAAGGATCATATATAATATTATAAATAATAATATAGTTTTGGTATAAATTAATAACATTCTTAAACCCATTTTATATCATTATAAATCATGTTTGACCAAAAGGAAGTTTTAGGTAAGGGACTTCATCTTAATAAACCTTCACTGAGGCATGATGTATTTTTCACCAAATTTTGTTTATATTGTTTATATACAACCCATTTTACCTGTAATATCATGATTTATTAATTATCCATCTTATTTTTTGTTTTCACTAAAATTATTTCGTCCAAGTTGACTTTAAATTAAAATTACCAATTGGTAAGGTACTTTATAACTCTATTTGTTTTTATTGGGTTATATTAATTATTCATAGTCTTATAAATCATATTATTATATGTTTATTGAATTTTTTATCTCTTATTTTTTATATCCACTGGTTTTATGTGTACTTAAATTTGATACAATTAATTAATTCATTGGTTATTCCCCTTCAATGTTACTATAGTTTTAAGGGTTTATTTCCAAACATAATTTAAATTGGGAGTGTTTATGCTTGAATTCTCATTAAAAGAAAATATTTTACCTATGGTTAATAAACCCATTTTATTTTATTATCCTTTATTTACTCATGATTTTCTAAAATAATTTTTCCATTTCCACACTCTTTTTCACTAATAATTACTGAGAAAATGATATTAACAAAATTTTCATCTTTTCACTCATTGGTTAGAAATCATTTTTCTACCAAAAACAATGATTCTAAAAAATATTTAGAAAATGTTCATAATGTTATCAAAATTATATATTAAATATATTTTTACTGAATAATGATTTTTTAGAAAAATTTAAGTGAATCTTATTTTTTTCCAAGAAGGATCGATTTTATTTTTCTAAAAATGTTAATGGAATATTTTCTTTACCATGTATGACATGAGGGAAATTAATTAAATCAAGACTAATCACTATTTTAGTAATTCCTTTATATGTTTCAATGGTTACATTTATTTAATTATTTTTCAAAATATTATAAGAACATTTATATTTGAAAATTTTATATTTTATATGTTAAATGTATATTTTATTCAAGATTAATTTAAATATATTATTATGTAACTTATATTCATAAGATGGCAATAACATGTTACTTTAAATATAATACACCAAAGATATTGTAACACCCCAAGATTTCATAGTGTGTTATTTCTTCAAAATAATTCAATAAATTGCACTACAAGCAACACCGAGTTAAATTGCACCATGACTTACCAAAAAAAAAGCCATTAAAAGAGGTCATGAATAGCATTAACTACATTTTTAACTTTATATAATCCTTATAATTTTAGAATCCATATTATGAGTTTCTTAGTCATAATGCAAGAACAGATTCATTTTCAGTATTGCACTTTTATCAACTTTTGATAGTGAAACCTTTTTAAATACAATATTTTAAACTTTTTGACTAAATGGAGACATCAAAAAATTTAAAATGAAACATCCCAAGCTTCCACGGTACGCTTTCCTTTGAATAAAACAGTAGCGTGTGTTGTACGCAACGTCGAGTTTTAACACACACCACAACCGATCAAACTAGCCGTTATGAATAGTAATATATAATTTTTGAAATTATATATATTTTATATTTGAAAATGGACTTCATTTTTGGATTCGGAATATCGAATTTAGCCTAAGGTGAAATTTTGGTACATTTCGGATAACTTTCATATTTTGATGAATAGTGAAAATTACTAAATTTTAATTAAAAACAACTTTTTTAATCAAAATAATTAATAGTGATAAATTATGAATTTGAGTGGTTTTAAAGTATATTTAGAATATATTTTTACCGTTTAATATAATGTTGGTCATTGGAAATAATTTTACAATTAAACCAAACATAAACAAGTGTCAATCTTTTGATAGTTATTATCTCTTAAAAACACGCTTTTTGTTTTGACAGCGGGAATTAATTTTAAATTAATTTCTGCCACTTCTGTGTTTTGAATTTAGAAAAATGGATTCCATATTTGGAATCAGGATGTTCAAATTGTGTAAATAGGTAACTTTTATTTTTAGACATTTTGAATAATTACTGCGGTAAATATTTTATTTACCATGGTTAAAGGGTAAATCCGGTAAATAAGGGTTAAACAATAATATTATAATAATACAAAATTACCCTAAAACGTGTCCTAACCTTATTGGTGGACACATACCCGACCATGGGCATCCATGGGTCAATTTGGGGACCCCTTGGAGCCACTTGTATGTGGTAGGGACACATTATATTAATAAAGTTAAAATAAAAATAAAAATGGCATAAGCTTACATCTTTTAGAAGAACAATTGTTACATAGGGTTATACATGTTGGATTTTCGATTATAAATATTAATTAGAAAGCTAAAAAGATTTCCTACATAATTATGTTTTATTTATAATTTTTAGACATTAAATAATTTATTTTATTTATGACACAATGATGATGCAGTAATTACTAAAATAGTAAAAAAATTAACATAATTGATATTATAAATACCCAAATAAATATAATATGAAACTTTTAATGAATTACACTAATTTTCTAGGATAATATTATATATTAGGATTGATTTAATTGACTTTGTTCGAAGTAATCAATCTGTTATGAGTTTCACAAAAATCAACTATTGAATAGTGTCAAAATTGACATAAAAGAGTTCTTAAAACAAATATTATATTATTAATTGATATTAAATTCCTAAAAATCTAAGGTTCATCCAAGAGACTTATATTATGATAGGGGAATCATTAATGGACCACTTGGGGGTCTCTTGGATGTATATAGTAAGTATATTAACCATATTATATAAAAATACAAAGAGACATTGTAAAAGTGAAACTAATTAACTTAGAGTTAATACTTAAAGATAAGGTTAATATAAGTTCCCAAACCTGTCTAAATTCTATTGGATGAGTTGTTTTCGACCTATCCCCACCTCATCCTTTGAATAGTCAACTTTGGATCCTTTGGAAACCGAATATGAATTTATTATAAATTAATATTTCTAGCTTTTCTAAAAGTGCCCCTCACCCCTCTTATAAAAGGGCACTCCTCCTTCTCTTTTCCTCACACCTCTCAAGCCACTTGGCTCGTCCAAACTCTGCCCAACTAAGCTCCCCAAATCCCTCTCCTCCTCCTTGAAGCTTCCCCTTAGGCAGAAAGCATTTCAAGAAGTCCTTTGGTTCCAACCAAAGTGAGTTACCTAGATTAAAGGAGGTTAACCTACCCCAACCAAGGAAAAGTACAAGGTAAGGGTTATTTCACAATCTCTTCATTATCCGAGGTTGATTATACGTAATAATCTACTGGGATTTCTTTATCATCCACATCCATGTTTCTTCGAAATGTATTTCAAAACATATTTATTATTTACAAGAATATGGGTTAAATTCATTTATACCCTTGTTTGACTTTTTGTAAGAGGTTTATAAAGGAATCTTTCCGTCGTTTTCAAAACAAGGTCCTTTTTAACCTTTTCGACAGAATTAAGATAAGAATGTTTTTTTTAACTTATACGGCGGGTGCGGTTATTTTCCGCCGTTATAAAATCGTCAAAGCTTCCCTTACAAGCTTATAAGAATATTTTCAAGAAAATGTTTTATTTTATATGGCTCTTAAATGATTTCAAAAATAGGAAGAGATATTCCTCTAAAAAGAATTTTGATTTCATCTATGTCAACATCCTTCATTATTCTTGATTGAGGTCAATGTGATACAATACAATCTTCCATATTGTATCGAATGAGTTATGTTTGACTGTGGATGTGCTATTTTTATATCACTCATGGTTTATGTTTAAAGTGTTGACATTTCAGAAGTTATTTTTAATCCAAATGTTTATGTTATATTTCAAACTTTTCTTCAGATGAATGTGCTGAAAAAGTATGTTCCGGGTTGGGGACCGGTAAAAGTAAGCCCTCCAGGTTGGGGACTGGTTAAAGTAAGCCCTCCAGGTTGGGGACTGGTTAAAGTAAGCCCTCCAGGTTAGGGACTGGTAAAACTAAGCCCTCCGGTTTGGTCTCCGGTTATTAGAGGTACTCCGGGTTAGTGTCCGGTTATTAGAGGCACTCCGGGTTGGTGTCCGGTTATTAGAGGCACTCCGGGTTGGGTTCCGGTTAGAAGTAACCCCTAGGTCTTGGGATGAGGCCTAGACAATGAAATTAACGTTTGGCATTATGCATTCCAACATTATGAAAGTGGTTATTGATTTTTGCATGTGATTATTCGATTAGTAGAATATCCATGTGAATAAGTAAATGGCATTATTTCATTTTTACTTTTACCATACTATGTTGAAGTTCATGTTTAAAAGGCTTTTGTTTTAGTAATGCATTGCCTTAAATGTTTATTCTTATTTATGAAAGTTTCCGCTATATTGTTATCCTTACTGGGCATTTGAGCTCACCCCTTTTCTATGTTTTATTTTTCCCAGGATGTGAAGAAGTAAGTTATGAATGACCTGCAGGGATTTTATGAGGGGTTAATAGTGTGGATTGTGGATACATTATGTTGTTGTATTAGTTTTTCATTTTACGATGTAATGTAAAACTTATGAATATATCTAGTGTTTCCAAGGCTACTAAACCAATCGGTCTTTCGAGATTTGATCTTTCTTGTGATCATGCCAATGTTACGAAGTAATGCACCGACTCTGGGCAGCTGGGGTCGGGGCATTACAGTTGGTATCAGAGGAAGTTTAGTACAAACCTTGGAAGCTAGATTTAGATAAACTCTGATTAGAGCACGTAGACCTAAGATGAACTTTGAGGATTAGCATAGAAGAACTTCCTAGAATTTTGGTATTGTAGAGATTTTGTGAGTTTTCCGAGCAATACATCCCTGTCTGGATACGAGCAGGTAGAGGCGGCTCTGGCACAGATGTACCTAGGGGTAAAACCCAAAAACACCGCTTTGAGCTAGACTCGAACGGGAACTGGTGCACGACAACGGGCCTTGCTGCACTCTTGGTTACGACACTCCCGGGGGATATGCTTAGGATAACTCTCATTTTCTTTACAAATCATTATGAGGGGTTTATGAGTATATACTTCCTCAAAGAAAACATTTTTATGATTATGGATTATATCCATAAATAGTTCAATTTATATTAAGTGTTTTATAAGTATGGGATTATGTATTTTGATTCATAAACTGATCTAGTTTATGCCATTGTTTAGAAATGGCGCCCAGTAGAAGGAATGAGAACTCCAGAAATGCACATGATCCAAAGAGAAGGAAGGATCATATCTTTCATGGTCTTAAGCTAGAATTGATGAGAGAAATAGTCTCCCATGTATTATCATCATATGAAGAAATAATATCATGTGTTGATAAGATAAGTAAAGAGTTTACTGAGTCCTATGGCTTTGAAGGGAAGCAAGAGAAGAAAGGGATGGAAGAGAGAAAGATGGATAAAGGGAAGAGGGAAAAGAAGAATTTTCCCATATGTGGTAACTGTGGAAAGAAACACCCTGGAACTTGCCTGAAAGGAATGTGAGTTTGTTATAAGTGTGGAGGAAAAGGGCACAAAGTACGTGACTGCAAGGGTAAGAAAATGGTTTCAAATGTACAATGCTTCATTTGCAAGGAGTTTGGACACTACGCAAACCAATGTCCCAGTCATCAGACTATGCCGCAAATGATGTTATTGGATAATAATCAAGTTATGATACTACCACAGATGAAGAGGAATGATTAGAGTTCTTATGTTGACTATGTCAATTGAGTGTTGTATCAACAATGTACTTGTTATAATAATTATGGAGTATATAAGGATTGTACTGCAGTACTATTTCATTAAGGACTTGAGATTGTGTGGAACAAAGAAAAGTGACTCAATAGCAGGATAAATTTTTGGAAAATATATGGTTGAGAGAAAGATAAACCATAATATGGTTCTGATACCGAGTTAGTGATTTTAGAATAATACATGATTGATTTGGATAAATTATGTTGGATATTCTTGACTACCTTGAAACTGATTAATGATTTGTATATTCCATCATTTTTTTGGGGTTTAAAACATTTTTGGATTAATGAAGTATATCCAGCATTCTATATGGAATAAGGGAGCATGAATGTAATCAACAAGGAATATGGTAATACATGATGAAGGTATTCATATGATATTACGGGGTAAAAAGGATCTATATTATGTTTACCTTCCTTATAAATGTTATACTGTGAGTTTGGACATAAGTATTTTGGATAGTTCTAGTTTGGATTATTTTAGATTGCCATAAAAGGACAACCCGGAGGTCGGGCGGAAACCCGTCACGTCCGGCAAGGCTGCGAGACTTGAACCCACAACCGAAGGGCGACAAGGGTGTATCACCTACCATTAGCCCATGAGATGTCCTGGATTAAATAATGTAGTATTTATTAAAAGATCATGTAGATGAATTATAAATTCTTTTATTTTGGAACCCTATACGAATAGTGTAAATAGAATTTTTTTTACATTCTATGATCTTTTAGAGTGAAAGATGAGTTTGTGGTAGAAATTTATTAATGGATAAAACAATAATTATAAAGTAAGTATATCTCCTTATGATCTTAGCCAATGTCATAAATAAATTTCTCAATATTAAGAAAAGCAACTTAGACCAAAAATGTTTTCCTAGATGGTACCTTAAATCATCACTAATTTATGGCTTTGGGATTGTTGGCCTTTTCATAGCCATGTTCTCTACCACTCTCCATCAGATAATTGATGGTTAGATTTCTCTTCCATATCCATATTTTCCTACATGGAACCCTAGTATGTGTTATTTTCGGTAATCTTCATACTTTAGACTCTTTATTTTAAATAGAGGCCTCGTTAATTCATTTTTCGATGTGGGATTTCAACTAAGATATTTTGAAACGTCAAAAATGTGTTATCCCAATACCCTATATTTTGTTGAACCGATGGTACTTCAAATCATCATAGATTGATGAGTTTAAGGACCTCAATTATACACTTGTTTGTGATTGATGACCTCAATCACTACCTATAAATATTTACGTTTTTCCTCCAGTTATATATCTCTAATTTCCACCAATGTTCTCCTAATCGAGATCATAATTTGGTGGTGACCCTTTCATTTCTCTTTTCCTCATATTAAGACTAAATTTTAGTAACCCAATTTCCGATGTGGATTTTCCCACAAATATATTATCTATTTTCAACCTTTTATTTTCGAAGAACAATTTCAAATTGCGAGGACGCAATTTATTGAATGAGGGGAGAATGTAACACCCCAAGATTTCATAGTGTGTTATTTCTTCAAAATAATTCAATAAATTGCACTACAAGCAACACCGAGTTAAATTGCACCATGACTTACCAAAAAAAATCCATTAAAAGAGGTCATGAATAGCATTAACTACATTTTTAACTTTATATAATCCTTATAATTTTAGAATCCATATTATGACTTTCTTAGTCATAATGCAAGAACAGATTCATTTTCAGTATTGCACTTTTATCAACTTTTGATAGTGAAACCTTTTTAAATACAATATTTTAAACTTTTTGACTAAATGGAGACATCAAAAAATTTAAAATGAAACATCCCAAGCTTCCACGGTACGCTTTCCTTTGAATAAAACAGTAGCGTGTGTTGTACGCAACGTCGAGTTTTAACGCACACCACAACCGATCAAACTAGCCGTTATGAATAGTAATATATACTTTTTGAAATTATATATATATTATATTTGAAAATGGACTTCATTTTTGGATTCGGAATATCGAATTTAGCCTAAGGTGAAATTTTGGTACATTTCGGACAACTTTCATATTTTGATGAATAGTGAAAATTACTAAATTTTAATTAAAAACAACTTTTTTAATCAAAATAATTAATAGTGATAAATTATGAATTTGAGTGGTTTTAAAGTATATTTAGAATATATTTTTACCGTTTAATATAATGTTGGTCATTGGAAATAATTTTACAATTAAACCAAACATAAACAAGTGTCAATCTTTTGATAGTTATTATCTCTTAAAAACACGCTTTTTGTTTTGACAGCGGGAATTAATTTTAAATTAATTTCTGCCACTTCTGTGTTTTGAATTTAGAAAAATGGATTCCATATTTGGAATCAGGATGTTCAAATTGTGTAAATAGGTAACTTTTATTTTTAGACATTTTGAATAATTACTGCGGTAAATATTTTATTTACCATGGTTAAAGGGTAAATCCGGTAAATAAGGGTTAAAAAATAATATTATAATAATACAAAATTACCCTAAAACGTGTCCTAACCTTATTGGTGGACACATACCCGACCATGGTCATCCATGGGTCAATTTGGGGACCCCTTGGAGCCACTTGTATGTGGTAGGGACAAATTATATTAATAAAGTTAAAATAAAAATAAAAATGGCATAAGCTTACATCGTTTAGAAGAACAATTTTTACATAGGGTTATACATGTTGTATTTTCGATTATAAATATTCATTAGAAAGATAAAAAGATTTCCTACATAATTATGTTTTATTTATAATTTTTAGACATTAAATAATTTATTTTATTTATGACACAATGATGATGCAGTGATTACTAAAATAGTAAAGAATTAACATAATTGATATTATAAATACCCAAATAAATATAATTTTAAACTTTTAATGAATTACACTAATTTTCTAGGATAATATGATATATTAGGATTGATTTAATTGACTTTTTTCGAAGTAATCAATCTGTTATGAGTTTCACAAAAATCAACTATTGAATAGTGTCAAAATTGACATAAAAGAGTTCTTAAAACAAATATTATATTATTAATTGATATTAAATTCCTAAAAATCTAAGGTTCGTCCAAGAGACTTATATTATGATAGGTTAATCATTAATGGACCACTTGGGGGTCTCTTGGATGTATATAGTAAGTTTATTAACCATATTATATAAAAATACAAAGAGACATTGTAAAAGTGAAACTAATTAACTTAGAGTTAATACTTAAAGATAAGGTTAATATAAGTTCCCAAACCTGTCTAAATTCTATTGGATGAGTTGTTTTCGACCTATCCCCACCTCATCCTTTGAATAGTCAACTTTGGAGCCTTTGGAAACCGAATATGAATTTATTATAAATTAATATTTCTAGCTTTTCCAAAAGTGCCCCTCACCCCTCTTATAAAAGGGCACTCCTCCTTCTCTTTTCCTCACACCTCTCAAGCCACTTGGCTCGTCCAAACTCTACACAACTAAGCTCCCCAAATCCCTCTCCTCCTCCTTGAAGCTTCCCCTTAGGCGGAAATCATTTCAAGAAGTCCTTTGGTTCCAACCAAAGTGAGTTACCTAGATTAAAGGAGGTTAACCTACCCCAACCAAGGAAAAGTACAAGGTAAGGGTTATTTCACAATCTCTTCATTATCCGAGGTTGATTATACGTAATAATCTACTGGGATTTCTTTATCATCCACATCCATGTTTCTTCGAAATGTATTTCAAAACATATTTATTATTTACAAGAATATGGGTTAAATTCATTTATACCCTTGTTTGACTTTTTGTAAGAGGTTTATAAAGGAATCTTTCCGTCGTTTTCAAAACAAGGTCCTTTTTAACCTTTTCGACAGAATTAAGATAAGAATGTTTTTTTAACTTATACGGCGGGTGCGGTTATTTTCCGCCGTTATAAAATCGTCAAAGCTTCCCTTACAAGCTTATAAGAATATTTTCAAGAAAATGTTTTATTTTATATGGCTCTTAAATGATTTCAAAAATAGGAAGAGATATTCCTCTAAAAAGAATTTTGATTTCATCTATGTCAACATCCTTCATTATTCTTGATTGAGGTCAATGTGATACAATACAATCTTCCATATTGTATCGAATGAGTTATGTTTGACTGTGGATGTGCTATTTTTATATCACTCATGGTTTATGTTTAAAGTGTTGACATTTCAGAAGTTATTTTTAATCCAAATGTTTATGTTATATTTCAAACTTTTCTTCAGATGAATGTGCTGAACAAGTATGTTCCGGGTTGGGGACCGGTAAAAGTAAGCCCTCCAGGTTGGGGACTGGTTAAAGTAAGCCCTCCAGGTTGGGGACTGGTTAAAGTAAGCCCTCCAGGTTAGGGACTGGTAAAACTAAGCCCTCCGGTTTGGTCTCCGGTTATTAGAGGTACTCCGGGTTAGTGTCCGGTTATTAGAGGCACTCCGGGTTGGTGTCCGGTTATTAGAGGCACTCCGGGTTGGGTTCCGGTTAGAAGTAACCCCTAGGTCTTGGGATGAGGCCTAGACAATGAAATTAACGTTTGGCATTATGCATTCCAACATTATGAAAGTGGTTATTGATTTTTTCATGTGATTATTCGATTAGTAGAATATCCATGTGAATAAGTAAATGGCATTATTTCATTTTTACTTTTACCATACTATGTTGAAGTTCAAGTTTAAAAGGCTTTTGTTTTAGTAATGCATTGCCTTAAATGTTTATTCTTATTTATGAAAGTTTCTGCTATATTGTTATCCTTACTGGGCATTTGAGCTCACCCCTTTTCTATGTTTTATTTTTCCCAGGATGTGAAGAAGTAAGTTATGAATGACCTGCAGGGATTTTATGAGGGGTTAATAGTGTGGATTGTGGATACATTATGTTGTTGTATTAGTTTTTCATTTTACGATGTAATGTAAAACTTATGAATATATCTAGTGTTTCCAAGGCTACTAAACCAATCGGTCTTTCGAGATTTGATCTTTCTTGTGATCATGCCAATGTTACGAAGTAATGCACCGACTCTGGGCAGCTGGGGTCGGGGCGTTACAGATATGTTGTATTGATATCGTCCATATTATTTTTATGGATGGTTTTGGATAAATTTTACTAAGGAAACTATTGAAATTAAATTTCTTGGTTCATTTGGGTATTCATTAACATTCCCTTGAAATAATAAATTTACTATGATAATTAGAACTTAAATTTTCTCTTAATATCTATATTATATATCATTGATATGTTTATTTTTTAAAATATATATCATATATACATATGGTTTTGAACATGTAACTATAAATCTTTATCAAGAGAAATATTTATAAACCCATATTCTTTACAAAATAAGCTATTTTATGATAAGGAATGTTGTTTGTAAATTTAATATATTATTCAATTTATAAAGAATTATTTGGATATGTAGTTATGGGAGGGGACCATAATTATATATCCTATTTATGCATCAATAGTCTCTTCAAGATAATTAGTATGTTTTTATTTTATATAATGTTTCCTATCATTTTAAACAATCTTGTGAAATATCTTGATAAAAGAGGTATCATGATGGTCGAGATCATGATGTCCAATAACTAATCATTTCCTTCATTAGTCAATCAATTATTATTATCCATGATATTTTAGAATTGATGTTATTTCAATACATATTTCATTCACAATTTATTGAATAAATTATATGTATTTTCCATCTTTACCTGTTCATATTGACAAATCCTGATCTATTCATTATTTTCTTGTTATTTGAATAAAATATGTGTTCAGTTATTTACCTTTATATATTGATTATTCCTTATCAAATCAGAATAGTCATGTTATTTATTAAGTTACATGTGTGTTTAGATATTTACCTTGTCATATTTATTAAGCCTTAAATATTCATGACAGTCATATTTTTCTAATGTCATATGTATTTAGTTATTTACTTATGAATATTAATTATTCGTATTAACTCATGATAAATTCCACTTTATAAATCTCATATTGATCATCTAATGTCACTCGTGTTTTTTTTACCATCCTAAGAATCCAATAATTTTACTATTAATTATATAAAAGGATATACTAGATGGAATAATGATAATTTCATTAAAAACATATGATCTAATTTGTGAATTAAACTTTTACATGGGAAACATGTGTGTATCTATTTTACCATGACTAAAAAACAGTTCAGTCTTTCAAGATAGGATTCCATGTGTATTATACTAATGTATTAAGGTAACCACTAGATCATCTCTACAAGTTTTGGGAAATTTAAAAAATAATTCTAGATCATACACGTCCATGTAAAAAGATTTTTGGTACATTGATATTCAATATCATTTTCTAGAGTGGAAAATTCTAGGTGCTTTTGACATCCCTATAATCGTGAGAGAAAAATTTTATCCATTGGAATGGGAATTATTGGTTTTGAGTACTAAGAACTCTTCTTTCCCACAATTTTAATTGGGATAGAATATATATTGAGTGTCATTAAAAATTCATCTTTATCCCATTAAACAGTTTAACCTTATAAATAACACTGTTTCAACACTTACACCTTAGAGAACAAATCACAATTGTTATAAATTTTTTATCACTTACTTATAACTTCAAAATTATTTTATATGATATAATAGGGTCCATTATTTTTACACATATTTCTCCGAGTGAGATATTTTATAAACATTAAAAAATGAATTTTCATACTTAAATTCTTTTCTCAAATTCATTTAAAAACTTATAAATGTCTACATTTAATAAATTAAACAATCATTATTATAATATTGAATAATATATAAAATATATACTTATTTGTGATCAATCAAACTAAGACATAACCTGACCCCCATAATCACGCCCATAATGTCTTAAATTCCAATTCATTATAATTTTAAAAGATTTAAAATATGCTTTATTTGTGACACTCTAAGACCATTTATCAATAGCAGTGAGTGTTACTCATAGTCATGAGTGGTTTCTAGAAACATAGTAAGGCCCATAATCATATATGTCTTAATCAAAACAATGGAATCCTCTTATGGAAATGTTCTGTGTAATATAATATTATTGTACCATAATATCTCATAACAAATTATGCCTAATTTGTTTCATGATTATTATATTCCATATTTATATTTTAATTTCCATAATGAATGGATTGAAATTTGTCAAAAAAGGAAATAGATTTAGTAAAGGTACTACCATCTTATTAAGCTCAGCTTAAGATATGTCTTCTTATACAGAAGAGAAAAATATTGTATTTAAAATTAAACCACTTTCATAACACCAATAACACACCTGACAAAATTTAACGTAGAATAAACATAAATTCATTAGTTTTAAACATTCATCAAAATATGTGATTAAATTATACACACTGAATTTTATCTCAATTCATTATACTAATGTACATGCTAATATTTAGTAACATCTGATGACACATAATAAATGTGGTGTTACTACTAGAAGGTCAACCCTCATGATATCCTCTTCACAAGATCATCATGTTCTTGCTTCAGTAGAATAAGTCTCAATGATTATGATTCACTTGTACATGATAGTCAGACATCATCTCAGTCTTGTCAGAATGTTTTATTTTTACTATATGACATATTTTTAAAATTACTATCATAGTATCTAAAATTTTCGATTATAGTTGGTAATTTCAATAAGTTATTAATATAAAACAAATTACTTGTACATTAACATGGATATAGGTTACCCATATTAAAATAAAATATTACAAAAGGATAATATCATGCATAATTGTATTCATACATGATATGGTTATCTATGTGAGAACCATGTCCACTATATGTAAGAATTGGAGTATGGTTTGTGTTTGTTTTCAATGATAATTGAATGTTTTGAATGTTTTCTAGTAAAGTGTTCATACTGTTCAAGCTGACAACAATATTGAATGTGGTGTCATTTTCCATTGTTTACCAAATTTTTTGGCCTATAAATTATGAAATGGGAAAATATGTGTTGGGAAAAGGGACTTGCAGGCAAAAGGGTTTGTGTGTGGGAAACTTACGTGAAAGGCATCTTTTGGGATCAGATCGCTGAAAATATTAAAGGCTTGAGCTGTGAGAAATATTGGAGTGGTGCGAAAAAAACATGGACTGCGCGCTAAATAGGTTTTGCGTGCAATAAGGAAAGTAGGTTGGTGTTCTCATGCAAAGGGTGTTTTTGGATTTTAATGATGAAAAATGTCCAAGTTAGGAGGTGCGTGAGAAATATGTAGATGTTCATGAAAAATGGTTCCAGTGAGAAAAAGTATTGCACACATAATGATAGTTTTGTGTGACACGGGGAGTTTTACACACCGGGATCGGTGATGCCTATAAATAAGAGGTGACCCACCTCATTATTAGGGTAGAAGACTTAGAGAAGATATGAGTTCAGATGTACATAAAAGTTGCTTGAAAATGTTGTTGCGTTTAAAATATTGGTGATGTGCGTAAAAGATGAATTTGCTTGAAAAATTGGTCGTTGCATGTAAAAGTTGGCAGAGCGCATAAAAGATCTAGTTGTGTAGAAAATTTGAAGTTTGGTGTAAAATTTTGAAGTTGTACGTAATGTTTTTAGTTGCGTGAATGTTTTTCGCAAAATAATAAAATCATGTGCGCATAGTGTGGGTGTTGCACTCAATTGTCAGTACTGGCTGTATACGAGTTCTGCTTACTCAGTTTAGTGGTTCATTGCTTTCATGTGCATCAATTCATGACTTCCATGAAAGCAGTTTCTCATACTAAACTGAGACAAATACTTCAATTGTAACTCCCATCCCCCGAAGCCCGTAGACGTTGCATTATTACATAACATTGGCATGATACAAATAATCAAGTCCCAAAAGACCGATCAGTTTAGTAGCCTTGTAAGTACTAGATACATTCATATGTTTTACGTTACATCATGAAATAAAAACATAAACAAAATTTTCTCCCTTATTGAACACACTTATATCCTTATCCTATCCCTGCAGGTCCACCATAAAATACTTCTCCACATCATGGGGAAATTAAAACATAGAAAGGGGTGAGATCAGATGCTCAGTAAGGATAACAATAAACCAGAAACATTCATTAATAAGAATAATCATTTAAGGAAATGTATAATACTATAACAAAAGCCTTTTAAAATCAAACTTATGCATAATATGGCCAAGATAAAATCAAATAATTCCATTTACTTATTCACATGGATATTCTACTATTCGAATAATCACATGCAAAATAAATGACCACTTTCATAACGATGGATTGCATAATGCCAGACTTCATAACCACATAGTCAAGGCATTGTGCCAAGACTAACAATAAGTTGTTGTCAAGGCCTGGTGCTAAGAAACTAGTTTGTCTCATGAGACATACCAATGGATTGAGGAGTTATAGGGGGCTCCACCTATAACTTAATAAGTCCAACGCATTCCTCATATAAAAAGGATTAAACATAACTTAAACATTCGTATTAAAACTAGCATGAAAAATATCAACACTTTGTCCATAAACCATGAATAGTGTAAAAATAACACATTCACAATCAAACATATCAAAAAACCGTCTATACAATATAGAAGTTTTTTATCATATTAAATAAACTTAAAAAATCATAAAATCCATCAAAGGATGTTGACATAGATGAAATCAACACCTTTTTAGAGAAATATCTCTTTCTATTTTGAAATCATTTAAAAGTAATATAATTATAAAAGAAAACATTTATTTTGAAAATATTTTTATAATCTTGAATGGGAAGCTTCGATGATGTTATAACTGCGGAAAATATACACACTTGTCATATAAGTTAAAAAAAGACATTCTTACCTTAATTGTTTTCGAAAAGGCCATAAAGTACCTTGTTTGAAAAACAATGGAAAGATTAATTTCAAAACATATATGGTAAAATAAGGGTATAAATGACTTTAACCCATATTCTAGTAAATATTAAAAATTATTTGAATTACATTTCTAAGAAAAACACGAATGTTGATGATAAAGGGGTCCCAGAAGATACTTACATGAAAATGACCTTGGATAATAAAGAGATTGTAAAATAAACCCTTATCTTGTACATTTCATTAATCGATGGTATGTTAAACTCCTATATAATAGTTAAAAATTGTTATTAAGTTATACAATAACCATATACATAAATATGATATCATATATGATCCTCAAATATTGAATTGTTAATAATATTTTAGTAGTATCATCGTTTTGTGTGTTAACTGATTCAGTTTCCTTTATATAGTTGGTTGTGTAAGACATGTTTGTTATGGATAGGATGTATTTGATTCATATATATATTTATATTATGTTCATAAAAATTATTATTAATCATAAATTGAAATTATTTTTGAATGATTAAGATGGGTAATGAATCTCATCGTGTTCGTGGAGACGGTAATCCGTACGTACGCACAAGCGACAATATCATTATATTGATGGTGAAATTGTATGTAATTGGATGTAATATCATATATAAAGAATCATTATGATGTTATATTTATTATTTACTTTAGTTAAACTCATTATTATACCCATCCAAAAAATGATGTCCTTGAATAAGAAACTACACCACGACGTGGAGACGGTAAGTTGTACGTACACATGTATGGTGACTTTTTCATTCATATGATGGATAGAATAATGAATATTGTTGTACATTTTTTATAATAACATTTAATTATATAGAAGATATTGTACTTATTATTTTCTAATGGAAACAACAATGAAAGAAGAAGTGGAAGAAGAAAAGAACTAGAAAGAGGTGATGGAATATTTACCTCTTCTTCGGGTTCTTCTTTTCGATTTGATCAAAACGACTCCTTAGGCTGGCATTATAACCAAATGAAGGCCACTAGGATGAAGGAAAAAAATTTGGGAGGATATTTGGGTTGGGTTTGGCCTAGCCAACTGGCTTTGGAGGTGTAAAATTAAGAGAAGGGGGAGTACCGTTTTTATAAGAGAGGTGACTGTCCCTTTAAGAAATGCTTGAAATATTATTTTATAATAAAATCATTTTATGTTTCTAAAGGCCCAATAATCAATTATTTAGATTCTAAGGTGTGTATGGGTCGAGAAAATCTCATCCAATAGGTTTTATATAGGTTTAAGTCACCATATTTACCTTATCTTTTAGATTTAACTCATAGTTAAACAATTAGACATTTACCATGTCTATTTGTATTTTTATATTATATGGTTAATAAACAAACTATAATAAGACATGAGAACCCCGTGTGGTTATTTATTAATATATATAACCTTATCTAAGTCCTTTGGAGGATCCTGAGATTTTTAGGAATATTATATCAATTAATAATATAGGATTTGTTTTAAAAACTCAATAATGTCAATTTTAAACTATTTAGTATTTGGTTTTTGTGAAAATAATAAAAGCATGATTACTTTGAAAAAAATATATTTTATAAATCCTAACATGTCATATTAAACTAGAATATTAGTGGAATTCCTAAAAAGTCTCAAATTACACTTATTTTGATATTTATAATATCAATTATTTTAATCTTTCATTAATAAAGTAATTACTGCATCATCATTGGGTCATAAATAAATTAAATTATTTAATGTTTAAATATTATAAATAAAATACCATTATATAGGAACTATATTTAGATTTTTAATTAATATTTATAGTAGAATTTATATTGTGTGTAACCCTATATTAAAAATGGTTTAGATATTAAACTTTGAATTTAACTCTTTTAACACTTCTTTAAATAAAATAATAATAAAGGTCCTAATCTAATACAAGTGGACTAAAGAGGATAATATTTAATTGTTATGGTTTTTTTGGTCTAATTATACATATCTAATAGAATTATGACACATTTTAGGGTAATTATGTTATGAATTTTACCCTTAATTACCTTATTTACTTTTAACTGTGTTAAATAAAAATCAAAAGTTACTATTCACCATAAATTATTTTCATCTTATTGAATCATATTTTACTTACTAATATAAACCATTTCTCTCAAATTTTTAAAATTCAACTCATAGAAGTAGTAAAATTAAGTTTAATTCATATTTTTAAATGCTCCTAAGAGGTGGGTAAAAGACTGTAAAAAGTTCAATAAAATTTTTATATATCTAAACATATTATAAAATGACTCAAATAAATTATATTAAACTTATATAGGTATTATGTATCTATTTTGACCTAACAAAATTTCAATAAAATAAATAATTATTTAAATAAAATAATTTTTTAAACCAATAACGTAGTGTTTTTTACTATTCATAAAAATATTGAATGTTTTCAGAAAAATACCATAAATTCACCCTAAGCTAATTTTGATATTACGAATTAAAAAATAAAGTATATTTTGAAAATTAAATTTAATGAAATTCCAAAAGGTTGGTATTACTATTCATAATGACTGGTTTGATTGGTCTTGGTGTGTTAGAATCTCGATGTTGCATACAATGTAAGCTATTGCATTTTTCAGAGGGAAACGTACTGTGGAAGCTTGGGGTGTTACATTCTCCTCTCCTTAAAATAATTTAGTCCTCGAAATTTCAAGAATATTACTGCATAAAATGATTCAGGGGGATCTTCATCATAAGTTTCTTGGGTTCCCAAGATGCCTCTTTCATCTAATGATTTCTCCATGGGGATTTCACCAGACGTGTCATCTGGTTTCTCAAAACCATTTCTCTGGTATCAAGAATTCTAATAGGCTCTTCACAATAAGACATATCGGGTTCCAGTTCTAATTCTTCATAGGTGAGTACATGCATTGGGTCAGACATGTATTTTCTAAATAGTGATACGTGGAACACATCATGAACTTTGGAGAGACTTGGAGGCATTGAAAAATTGTATGCTACATCCCCAATTCATTCTATAATTTCAAAAGGTCCAATGTACATGAGAATTAATTTACCCTTCTTTCCAAATTGTATAACTCTCTCTCATGGATATACCTTAATAAAAACATGCTCTCTTACTTGAAATTCCAAATCCTTCCTTCACTTATCTACATTGATCTTCTTCCCTCTTTGAGCTGCATTGATGTGGGTTTGGATAACCTTCACCTTTTCCATCTTTTCTTCAACATGTTCTGGGCCTATGAGTGTTCATTCACCAACATCATCCCAAAAAGATGGTGTGTGACATATCATTCCATATAAAACTCTATATGGTGCCATCTGAATACATAAATGGAAGCTATTATTATAGGAAAATTGTACCAGAGGTAAATATTGATCCCACATACCTTTAATGTCATGTGAGAATGATATCAAAATGTCTTTTACCATTTTAATAGTATGTTCTAATTTTCCATCTGTTTGAGTGTGGATGGAAGTTGTCAAACGAAGTTCAGTATCCAAGGCCTTCTGAAGACTTTTCCATAATCTTGATGTAAAATAGGGATCACAGTAAAAAATAATCAATAGGGGCATACCATGAAGTATTACAACTTCATTAATATATAGTCTTTCCATATGTTAAAATGGTAAATCTCTCTTATAGCACTAAAATTTGTTGACATGGTAAGACGATAAACAATGACCCATATTTCATCATTCCTTATAGGAGTATTTGGTAGTCCCATGACAAAGTCCATCATAATATTATCCGATTTCCACTCAAGTATTGGAATAGGTTGCAAGACTCCTCCAATCTGTTGCCTTTCAGCTTTCACTTGTTGACAAACCATACCTGTTGACACATAATCAGCAATCTCCCTCTTCATGTTGTCCCACCACAATTGTTCCTTCAAATCTCTATACATCTTTGTGCTCCCAGGGTGTATAGAGAAATTGGATCTATGAGCATCATCCGAAAATTCCCTTTATATATCAGGTATGTTAGGAACACAATGTATCTTCCCAAATTTCTAAATTCCATCTTCATATATGAAGTCACTCAATCTCTCATCACTAACAGCTTTAATATTCTTTTGAAACTCCTCATCATTAGTCGAACAACTCTTTATACATTCATGTACAGATGGTTTGAAAATCTTTTGAAAAAGTATTGATGTTTCACCTTCCATGGTAATTCTCATAACCATATTTACTAGATCCATGAAGATAGGATCCCTTTCAACTATCACCTTATTCATAACTCCATGATCATTTATTCTAAAATCATCTCCCACCTAATTTTCCTTCCTTGTGGTAGTGTATAGTGAAATCATAATCCTTGAGTAGATCAAGCCATCTCCTTTTCCTCATGTTGAGTTCTTTTTTGTGAGAAAATATACTTCAAACTATTTGATCAGTATAAATCTCACATTTTTCACCATAGAGATAGCGTCTCTATATTTTTAGAGTAAAGATTATAGCTTCTAACTCATGATCATGAGTCAATTAGTTTTGTTCATGAATATTTAGCTACTGTGATGCATAGGCAATAACTATGTCATTCTGCATAAGGGAAAACAAATTCCTTTCATTGAAGTATCACTATAAATAACAAACATATCATTCCCTGATTGTAGATTAATGATAGGAGAATTGACTAATATTCTATTTAGTTCTTAATAACATTCTTCACATTCTTTTTCTTAAAAAAATTAACCCCTTTACGTGTGAGCTTGGTTAATGGGTTAGCCAACCAA
This sequence comes from Viscum album, assembly GCA_963277665.1. Taxonomy (NCBI): domain Eukaryota; kingdom Viridiplantae; phylum Streptophyta; class Magnoliopsida; order Santalales; family Viscaceae; genus Viscum; species Viscum album. The sequence continues at coordinate 1,374,058,849 of OY728128.1, forward strand.
GAAATATTCTTGACAAAATTTCTATAATAACCTGCTAATCCAATATAACTGTGTACCTCAGTTATACTCTTTGGTTTGGGAAATTCTTGGATTGTCATGGTCTTTGAAGGATCAACAGAGATTCCATCCTTAGAGACAATATGTCCATGATAAGAAATCCCTTGAATCCTAAATTCACACTTGCTAAACATCCCATATAATTCTTTTATTCTAGGAGTCCATAAGATAATGCCCAAGTGATTTTCATGATCTTCATAAAATTTGTAGTATACCAAGATATGATCAATAAATACCATGAAAAAGTCATCATGATATTCCTTGAAAATACTATTCATTAGATCCATGAAGAAAGAGGGTGCATTAGTCAATCCAAAAGGCATTACTGTAAACCCATAATGCACGTGCCAAGTTCAAAATTCTATTTTAGGAATTTCTTCCTTCTTCATACACAATTGATGATATCCTGATAGAAGGTCAATCTTTGAAAAATATTGAGCTCTATGAAGTTGGTTGAATCAATCAGCTATGTGGGGTAGGGGATACTTGTTTATTATTATTATAGCATTGATCTCCCTGTAGTCAATGAACAACCTCATATATTCATCTTTATTCTTAACAAAAAGGAATGGGGCTCCCCATGGAGAAACACTTTGGAGAATAAATCACTCGTTACTCAATTCCACTAGTTTTTCTTTAGTTCCCCTAATTCCATGGTGTCCATTCTATAAGGGGTCTTCAATATGGGCATTGAACCAGGAATTAAATCAAGGCAAAACTCAATTTCTCGTTCTAGAGGATGTCCAGGTAAATACTATAGAAACACATTATCATATTCTTTCACAATAGGTACGTCTTCTATTGGAACATTATTTTCATCACCCATAGTTATTTCATTATCCTCCACCCCAATAATTGAAATTTATTGAGAAAATTGGATTGGATCTAGATAAGAATCTAGTGGTGACGTTTCTTCTCTAAAGATAATGTACTTCTTATCATCATTGAAAATGGTAACCTACTTCTTCAAACAATAAATTTTCACATCATGCTCTGAAATCCAATCCATTTTGGGGATTATATCTAATTCAAAAATGGCTATGATGATGATATCACCAGATGAATAACATTTATATGCCCTAATCGGAGTCGATTCACAAAACATTGTTGCGATGATACTTCCCTTAGGTGTCTTGACTGCCAACTACCTTGTTAAGTCAAATTGAAAATATATAATTTTCTTAGCCAACTAGGAAGATATGAAACAATGAGATGATCCAAAATCAAATAAAGCACTGGCTAAATGTGAGGAAACCATTAAATTACCTACCACCCCATCTTTTGGAGTTTCAACCTCTATAGTAGTGATCACATAAGCTTGTCAAGAAAAGTACCCAGCAATCAGAAGTACACAAGAGGTCAAGATTTGTGGGTCAATGTTGGTGTTGTAATAAGTATGGGCATTGTGAAAAGGATTGTTGGTACAATCCACTAAATGTCAAAGCACAAAGGAAGCCCATGCCTAGGGGGAGCAAGCCAGAAGAAAAGAGCAGCATCCACAGGTCCAGAGACATATGTTTACAGCTAACAGATTTGGATTGCTTGATAACATCTGGGATGTGTACAAAAGTGGTCAAATAGATACATGTCAATCTCCAACTGTATCCAGACCTCAAAAGAAGAGAAAATCACAGAACCTGGCTAAGAGAGAGTCCTTGTGAAGCAGGAAGAAAGTGGAAGATGCTCCCAAGAAGAGTTTAAAAAATAAAGAGAAGTCCTTGGAATTCAAATCCAAGAAGGGTGAGTCATCCAAAAGGACCACCAAGAAAACATGCTTCTACTGTGGAAAGAATGGTCATACCATGGATCTTTGTAAAGAAGCCATGAAATTAAATAGAAGCAGACTGGACTCAAAAAGACAATCAATCCAGAAGAAGAAGAAGGGATTGATTGAAAACAAGTTTCCTAAGAAAGGTAGCTTGACAGCATCTAAGGAACCATGTGGAACTTCCAGAACTGGGGCCACACTTCCAAATGACTTGTTAATCATATGGCCAAATCAGTTGCAACTTTCCAATGATCTGTAGAGAGATGATGATGAAGTTCTGGCAATTGCTAAGGCAAAAGGGAAGAAGAAGATTTCACATGAAGATGTGCTGAGATCCACACCAGCACAAACATCATTGAAGATCAAATGTGCAAGTGTGAAGAATGGTGAAAATGGGACATCTCGGTTGAGAGAATCTTCTCAACCTTGTTGTTCACATTGATGAACCAAGGAGGTTCCATCTTATTCCCTTATACTCTTGGTATATACATGTGTTAACATTGGAGGGAATTGAAGATGATGATCATTCTCATCTGGAGGATGGTTTGGAAAGAATGGAGTGCACCCCTTGAGGGGGAGCAAATCTGAAGAAGATGATGTTCTGAGATTAATATCATCTTAAGAAAATGGATGAAAGGGGGAGATTTATCTTTGCACCTGAACTTTCTAATGAGTTTTGTGCAGTATGTGCAGGATTTGGCAATTCATTGATATATCTGAAAAATTTCAAACCCCTGAAGCATGATCTCACATGTATAGTGAATGTTGGACAGCATTGAGTTCCTTGGTTACATCACTCTTGTTTTCTACACCGGGTTAGACCAAGTAGACTTAGAGTTCATTTACTAAAGGTTCTTTGCTAAAGAGAACATGTGACATCATCCCTCTCTCAGTGTTTTTCATGAAAATACTTTTCAAAGGGAGGAATAGATTTTTTAAGAGAACCACACCACACCTTTGCATTTGATTTCCAATAAGGGGGAGAAAATATTGGAACACATATTGACCCATTCATATGTGCTGAAGAAGTTTATTGACAACAAATAGAAAGGGGGAGATTGAAGTGCATTGTGTTGCATTTGTTGTCAATGAGGCATGAAGTTGTCTTGGAATGAATGGATGTCAAGGAATGTCAAGATGTGAATGACAAAGGTTGTGATGGTGTTGGTGGTAAAGGAGAATGGCCATGGTACTAAGATGCATGTCACTTAGGAGATTCACTAAGTGACATAGGATGTTGTGGTTGAAACATTCTCTATGTAAATCAGACGATTGTTGAGCTGTTCTTAAAGTTCCAAGAACTTGTATCAACTAGATACAATGTCACAACAATATTTGAAGACCATGCATTTTCATAATAATTCATGAGGTGATGAAGAAGATCCATCCACAAGTTCAAAGTGGATGAAGTGAGCGGATGGAAGATTCCATGCACTAACACTTAGTGCATGTGAATTGTAGATGATCCAATTGATCTCTGATTAGATAAATGAAGAACATTGAAGATTCTTTGATTCAGGAGCTCGGTTGATGAAGAACCTTCAAGAATTTCCCTCCTAAGTAATGAATATATGTTGAGGAGATTGGAAGAATTCTTATGAAGAAGAAATGAAGAAATGGGAGGAAGAAAGAAGGGCACTTGGTTTGGCATGTTTCATATGGAGAACTTTGTTTTTAATAGTGTTTTAATTCAACACTTAGCCAAAAATATTGCCACCAAGGAGGCCAGCTGAGGGATCACCCAAGGCACATATGGCCCTAAGGCGCCACGCCCATGGGGAACCCTCAAGGCCAAGCCGCTCCCTGAGGCAGTAGGTCGGGGCCGTGTATTAGCCCTGAGGGCACGCGGTGGTGAAGCCCGCGCACCTGAGGATGCATAGTGGGCGCTAGGAGCGCGCCCGCAGAGGCGAGAGTGGGCGCAGAGCGCGCCCGCAGGGAGAACACGGTGCGGGGCGGCACCGTGAGGAGTGAAGTTCAATTGAGCGGTGGAAGGGAGCGCATCTTTGATAAGCCGTGGAAAAACCGCGCTTCGTTTCGATGTGGGACGCGGGATTTTCCCGTGGAAGAGATCCTGGCCGCCCATCCAATCGCGCGGCTGATCACAGCCGCTCATCGCATCCCGCGCGAGATCTTCTGATCGCGGCCGTCCGATGTATTTCAAATGCTGCATCCGACGGCTCCGAGGAATCTCCTTCCTCGATCATGAGCCGAGGACACCCCGTGCCACCCGATGTCCCCCGCTGAACCAGTGGCTCCCCGAAGATGGATTTTGAGTATCCAGCCACCTCCGATCAAACCGAAGGCTCCATTCGGTTCTTCTATCCCTACTGAACATATCCATGCATAAAAATATGCATGCATGCAATGAGGGGAGCATTTCGATGTTCGGCCGAAGGCAAACCGAAGGTAACGAGGCGATGGGGTGTTTATGATTGCATGTTTTGGATCAAAGGAATGTCGTGCATGCGTTCTAAGTCGCATGCACGTGGTGGAAACTAAAAATGAGAAACCGCGTGAACCGAGGATAAAAAATAAAGAGCCAGCGTGAAACAGAGAGTAAATTCAAGATTTGGAAAGATTTTAAAGAACCGAAACTTTCGGGGATTTGGAATTTTCTCACGCGGATGAACTGCACCACCTCTACCTATAAAAGGATCACCCGAGGCATTCTAAATGGTTGCTGAAGTTTTATTGAAAAACCGAAGTCCCGCGGAGCACTTTGTGCCTCGCGAAGTAAAAGCCCCGCTCACACTTGTGCGGTTGTTGTCCCGAAGCCACCCGAGGCTTTGAAGGTGTTCCTTGCGTGCTACCTCTTTGCGCGACAAGAAGAAGGAGGAGGAGGAGATCCCATGCGCGCCTACTCCATGCGCGGCAGGAAGTACCCGGGGCAGTAGCACTTGCGCGCCCCGTGGTTGAGGTGCCTTGCACTCGAGGCCTTGCGCGGCCCTTGCGGCTTGGTACCTTGTGCGGCTGTTGGAGAAGGAGTTGGCCATGGATCAAGCATACCCTTGCGCGCCTCCTTCGAGGTCTAGTAAAGAAGACCACCTACGGACAGTGGGTGTGTGCCAAGTGGAGAAGAGGACCCAAGGCTTAGTGCCTTTGTGTGCAAATTGAGCAAGGAAGGCCGTAGCCTTGTGGGTGCACACATTAAAGAACAAATAAAAGAACACCTTTTGTGTGTGTGCAAAACAAGAAGGAGAATAGGCCAAGTCTCTTGTATTTGCAATTTGAACAAAGAAAATTTGTGTGCAAACAAAACAAGAAGGCCGAAGCCTAGTGTGTGCACTAATAGTGTATACACATTAGAAGAAGAAGAAGAAGTTCCACACTAAATTAAAACACACTTCTAAGTGTGTGAACAATTTGAATATAGTGTGTGAAGATTGTGGAAAAGGTGTGTGATTAAAGTGACTACACCCTTTGAGGGTTTATTGCACCAAGAGGAGAAAGAGGGAAGTGCATGCATGCATGCATGCACATGCGCACGTAATCTAAGTTCAAATCAGTGAGTGTGCATCTGAGTTGTCCAAGACCAAGAGTTCTTGAAGAGAATTGAGAAGGCCATGCAGTCAGTGCATGAGGAAGCAGAGTTGCCATGCACTCAGTGCATGAAGATGATTTGATGTGAGACTGGACCAGACTAAAGTTAAAGACATCAGTTGCCTGAGTATTCAGTAATTGAGAAGAGCCTGATCAACAGAAGTGATTAGAAGTTGTTGAGCAAGACCAACTAACCTTATCAGAGGTTGTTGAAGTTTCTTGAAGAGAGAAGCCAGGTCATCCTGAGAAGAAGGAGATAAAGCCTGAGCAAGACGAGGAGTCCTGATCATCACAAGTGATCAGAGGTACAGAGCAAGGCCAGCAGCCTTTATCCCAGGCTGCTGAAGTTACTTGAAGAGCTGAACAGAGAAGAAGAGCTACTCGTGTGACTCGAGGAGCCAGGAGAAGACCCTGTGGGACTCAGGGAGAAGAAGTCTTCAGTGGGATTCTGGAGCAGGCCAGTGGGACTCTGGTAACACTATGGGACGCAGTATAAAGACCCTCATGTGGGACTCATGAGAGATAAAGTGGGACTCTGTATCGACCATTGTAATACTAATCGATTATAATGGGAGAATCCATGCTGGGAGAGCATGGCAAGGATGTAGGCCTTTGGTGCCGAACCTTGTAAATCCTTGTGTCCTGTGCCTTTTCATTACTGCATTATCCGGGAAAGGTTGAGAGACATAAGAAGAGTGGATCGAGGCCTTAACAAGCCATAGAGGTTTAATTTATTAAGAATCAATTAGTAAAAAGTTTTAAAGGATCACTGATTCACCCCCTCCCCCTCTCAGTGATTCACACTGATCTGGGCACTTCACTCTCATTCCCTTCAGGCAAGTAACCGAGTGTTTCTCCCCACATTTTCCAAAAGATGGATATTAAAATTTTCCATTCTTCCATTTATTATCATTTCTAGAGTGTTCAACAAATATCATTTTCTCTTGATTTTCTTTAATGTCGTAAGACATAGAGAATTCTTTTTCTGTCATGATAGCGCATGAGAAAATATCTTCGTATGATGAGAAGTATTGTGAGACTAATGCTCGACAGAGAAAGGGTTTTTACCTGTCAAAGAATTGAAAAATCTTATTTCATGGGTTACATATATAATCTTCTTCGTGCCTTTCTAACCTTGTAAAGTTATCCTCATACTTTAAAACATTCTCATCCTCGTTTTTCCTCAGACTCAGAACTTGTATTTCCATATTTTCTCGATGGTCATGAGGAAAGTAATTTTCAATGAAAATATTTTTAAACTCCCACAATTAGATGTTCGATACTTCTTCATCCTTTTGTGTTTTGGATTAATGACCACCATTGATCAATGTCTCCCATGAGGTGATAAACTTGCATGAAAACTTTTTCCCTTTTTCTACACCCCAAATCATGAAATATTTTTTCTAAGGAATTTATCCATCACCCAGCTACACATGGATTTGTAATCCCAATGAATTTATGTGGTTTTTTCCCCATGAAATGGTCTAACATTGATCATCCATGTTGTGGATCAGGGTGCTCCATACGGGTAAGGTTATTGTTTATAACCTGAGTGAGTTGTCCTGGTATAGTGATAAGTTGATCAACACTAGTTGCTTCACCAACTCCACTATAATTATCTTGTATAGGAGGGAAATCCTTACATGGATTACTTGCATTGATACGGCTTCCATTTATTCCACTATGAACTATTTCTAAATAATGGAATAAACTAGATTAGTTTATGAATTACAATACATAATTCCAAACTTGTAAAACACTTATCATAAATTAAATAGTTTATGGATATAATCCATAATCATAAAAATATTTTATTTAAGGAAGTATATACTTATAAACCCTTCATAATGGTTTTTAATGAAAATGAGAATAATCCTTAGCATATTCCTTGGGAGTATTGTAACCAAGAGGGAAGCAAGGCCCATTGTCGTACACCAGTTCCCATTCGATTCTAGATCAAAGAGGTGTTTTTTGGTTTTATGACTAGGTACATATGTGCCAGAGCTTCCACTTCCTACTCATAACCAGACATGGGTGTATTTCTTCGAAAACTCACAAAAATCTCAACAGTACCAAAATTATAGGAAGTTCTTCTATGATAATCTCCAAAGTCTATCTTATGGTAGTTTTCTCTAATCAGAGTTTTTCTAAATCTAGTTTCCAATGTTTGTACTAATCATCCTCTGATACCAACTTTCATAGCCCGATCATAGAAGCCTAGAGTCGGTGAATTATTACATAACATTGTCATGATAAAAAGAATAATGTCCAGAAATACTGATCAGTTTAGTAGCATTGGAAGTATTATATATATTCATATGTTATACTTTACATTAGGAAATAAAAACATCAACGACATTTTGTCTCCTTTTTAACACACTTATATATTTATCCTATCCCTAAAGGTCGACCATAAAATACTTCTTCCCATCCTGGAAAAAATAAAACATAGAAAGGGGTGAGCTCAGATGATCAGTAAACATAATAATATAGTGGAAACTTTCATAAATAAGCATAAAAATTTAAGGCAATGTATATGACTTAAAAAATCATTTTAAACATAAAATTCAGAGTAATATGGAAATGATAATATCATATAATTCCATTTAATTATTCATATGGATACCCTACTAGTCGAATAATCACATGAAACATCAATAAAATTTTCATAATGATGGAATGCATAATGCTATACTTCATAACCACATAGTCAATGCCTTATGCCAAGAGTACAAATAATATTTTTTCCAGGCCTTGTGTTAAGACAGTAGTTTGTCTCATGAGACTATCGATGCATCGTGGGGCTATAGTGGGCTCCACTCATCACTTACTAAGTCCAATGTAAAGACCCAGAAATTACGTGGGAATTTTTTTTCTTAAATACATGGGAATTTTACAAGAATGCAAAAACTAATGGTGCATGATTCCAAGGCCCGGTGTGCACGAAATCAATTTATGATGTTTTGTTCGGGTAAGTTCAGTAAACAAATGAGCGGGTTTTTATAACGTTTGAACTAGTTCTCAGAATTGAAATATGAGGGCACTGTTGAACTCGCAACACCGGTATTCGCTTAAGAAGGCTTTCACCTCCATGGCAAATGGTTGGTAATGAATGTTATTTTTTGGGTTTTACATGGGAATAATAAAATAAATTAAGTACTTGTCTTAATTTATTTTTAGTTGGTTAAAACCTCTAAGAGGAGGTTGGAGGTGGGGGCCACCACACCTTAACCTCCCATGAGAGGTTATGGGGGTGGGCCCCCCCACAGGTCTAAACACCTCTTCTTAATTAATTTGGTGGGGACCACCTGAGGTTATAACCTCTAGGATCCCCCTTTAAGTGGGGAGAAACCACCTTTAACTCCCCACTTATGGTGCCAACACTCTCAATTAATTAATTGAACACATTTAGTTTTTTAATGTAAACCTTTGAATTCTGTGCCAACAAATTAATAAAATGTCATAATCTATTATTTTGTTAGAATTTTTCTTTTTAGTGGAGCTTGGGAGAAAACTAACTCTCCAACGAAGAACACTTCTTCCACTAATGAAGAACGATATTCAACGGGGGCAAGGGGAAGCATCATCCTTGAAGAATTCTGATGATTTCATCCTTGACTTATTCATCTTCTTTCCCGACATCAACTAATCGACATCCGCCTTTTCATGATGCCACCATCAAACAACGAATTCGAGGTAGGGGATTTAAGTTGGTATTTTTTTCCAGTTCTTCATCGTTCAAATTTTGGATTACGATTTCCCGATTTATATCACAATAACGTGGAAGGTGCGGTCTGAAAACACATGTACTGATCATCCCCCTCCATTTTTCCTCACTGGTTAACGACGGTGGCAGTGCAACGACGGCTAGAGTCGAGCCGGCTGAGAAGGAAACTAGCAGCGTAGTATCGGCGGAAGGGTGTGGTGTCGTCGCGCCACGCGGAATAGTAGGTAGCGACCCCTAGCCACGACAGTGCACACGGGTGGCCGATAGGATGCTAGTGGGGTGGGATGTCGTCGTGCCATGCAGAGGAAGAATCGGAGGCCCCCCGACCACCAGAAGAGCAAGAACGGTCTACTGGCCGCTCGGTCAGCTGGACGAGGGGGGACCCTTCTGTGTCCCGCGGCTACCGAACCAGCACCAGTCGCTACATCAGTTTGGGAGATGGGGGGAAGCACCCACCCCTTCCCCCCCCTTACGTGGCTCAGGCGGGCCCTGCAGGTCGTCGCCAGTCACCGGACACCCAGGCCATGTGGACCACCAACGCAGGACATGTGGGCCACCCAGCGCGGGTCGGGCCGCCTCAGCAGGCCGAACCGGTTTCTGCAGGCCGGGCCGGTTCCGAAGTGCTGGGTCGGTCCCACAAACTAATTCAGACCCCGGTCTGGACCTGGTTCAGTCCAACTAGGCCGAACCCAACCTGGACTCGTTTGACCCGATTTCTCCTTTCGCCCATATCTTGGGCTACAGGTGTCTGATTGATGAACCGTCTGCAACGACGAAAATCTTGGTGAGGGATAATTATTTTAGAATATCCCACTTTTGGTTTGTATTTAGTTGGGGTATGGTTGGTTTGGATTGAACCAAAATCCAACTGGGGCTCAAAATAGAAATTCAAAAAACCCTCAGACCAGGAGTCTGATTGACGCACCGTCTGTCGCGTTGTGATCCTTTTGAAGAGGGGGATATTTGTGATACTTCTACGTGGTAAATCATGGTAGTTGATGTATCAACACTTGGCTTGAGGAGAAGACCCTCCCAGAATCAAGTGCGCTTGGTGGAAACCCTATAGCTTTTTGGGCACTAATTACTGTTCCAAGATCATTTGTTGGTCTGACAGTTCTTACTTCGGTTCCAGTATCATGTGTTTGTCTGACAAAAAAGTTGTCCCTTGAAAATGTGTTGGTCCGACAACTCTGACAAGTGTTCCTGGATCATGTGTGTGTCTGATAGTTCTGACTTATAATCCTGGATCTTGTGTTGGTCCGACATAAAAGCTAGTCCTGGATCATGTGTTGGTCCGACAGCACTGACTACTGGTCCTGGATCAAGTGTTGGTCCGAAAGTTCTAACTAATGGTCCTGGATCCTTTGTGGGTCTGACAACATTGATGATGCAGTTGATATATTTGATCATCTCTATCTCTCTACATATGTCTTATAACTGTATGAGCTGAGTCAGTAACTCTGGTGTTTCCTCATGATTGAGATGGATTATTTGATAACTTAGGAATATGTATAGGCATATACTTAAGCAGTTTTATCTGTTGATTTCGTACTTTGTGGTTTATCATTTCTGGATTTTGTGAGACCTTGAGGGTCTTGGGGTCCCTACTGAGTATTATTATACCCACCCCTGCACGGGCTATACCCGCACCTCATTATGTTGGATGCAGACGACAGACAACGCTGATTGAGGATGAGTAGAAGGACTGGACGGTACCCAGAGGTGGACCTTACGAGATGTCGGTGCACAGAGAATACTGATGGATGTGGAGTGTTGAGGAGGCCATCTGTACCTACCCTTCATGTAGGTACCCTGGAGGATGACCCTGTCGCTGTTTTACTTTTTCTCCATTGTACGTTCTTTTTAGTTGTACTTGTACTTTCCTATTGGGCTTCTATTTCTGGCTCCCTTTACTTTTCTAGCACGCTTTTGTATATATTTTTTACATATTCTTTTCTTCTAGTTTGTACACTGATTTTGTGTGTTACAGTTTATAAAGGCAATGCTTTCCCAATTTTGGGATTTATGCCTTTGGTGCTAGTCACCATCCCCTGGCCTATGGAAGTAGACTTGGGGTAGTCACAGGTCATGAAAAATGGGTATCAGGGGATTTGGTTCTACCACATAACATAGGACTTTGATCGTTATTTTCTATGAATCAATAGTGTTAAGAGTACTGAGTGTGTTTTTCAGTCCAAGGAGTCCAGTGTTGGTGTGGCGGCCGACGTATCCATACACCAGGACCCTGATTTCCGATTTCTGACTCAGTGCATGAAACCACTGATTTCATGTATGTTTCACGAGTTTTATTTGTTATCTATTTGAGTCATCTCACCAGGTATAACTTATTGATTGTTGTGCACCAGTTTCTTTTCAGGATGCCTCCACAAAGACAGCCAGCTAGGGTTTTGAGTGTTGTACGAGATGGCACCCCACTGAGCGATGAGGCCTCGGTGCGGGGCCCTATCACAGTTGAGGCACCAGCGGTACCACTACCCGGTGGACCAATGATACCACCAGCCCCAGTAACAAAGATTGCCCGACTCTTGAGCACGTTTCACGAGTTCCAGTGCCAGAGGCCACCTAGGTTCAGGGGTGAAATAGACATGTAGGCAGCTGAGGATTGGCAGGAGGTTGTGGTGAGAGTCTTCAAACTAGTAAGGACACCAGCAGACCTTATGGGGATCCTTGTCGTGAGTCTCCTTTATGAAGTAGTAGGCAGATTGTGGAACATGATGCTCCAATTTCATGACGAGGTGACACTTCTCTGGGAAGACATCGAGAGCCTATTTTGGGCAGAGTTTTTCCCAACCACCCTATGTGCAGTACGGATACAGGAGCTATTGCATCTACAGCAGGGTAGCATGACGGTGGTGCAGTACTCAGTGAGGTTCACCGACCTCTTACGATACTCCATGGATATGGTATGAGACCCATTATTCAAGGCCCAAACCTTCGAGCAGGGGCTCAGGCGAGAGATCAGAGCTTTTATGATCTCCCTTAGCATCTCGACGCAGGCGGGGGTGTTAGAGAGAGCCCTCCTAGTAGAGAGTTTCCCTGATGAGTTGTCAACATCAGTTATATCCATCACTAGTTGACATGCAGTGGAGTATACTATAGCTGGTAGTAGACAGATATCGCAGAGGTCCAAGTGGACCAGGCCATCTGGTGGACAACCTAAGGATACAAGTTCAGTTGTGCGGGGCACACGAGACAGAGCCAGTCATGCCTGGAGGAGGAAATGTTACTCTTATAGCGGGCAGGGTCGCATGCCTCGTGACTATCTGACCCATCATTTTAACAATCAGCAGACAGTTGAGGGACCTCCCAGGAAGAGGCAATGGTTCGATCGAGGCGTTCCATATGGAGCAGGCGGACGTGGCAGAGGAGCTAGTCATGCAGCTGGCGGTTGACGTCGTTACGAGGTGTTACCACCACCACCACCAGGAGGTCCATCCCAACTGTAAGGAGCAGGTGGATATGGGAGAGCTCAGCTCCAGGAAGTTGAGGCTTACGATCATGGGGCTCCAGAGATGATTTGAGGTATGATCTTTGTCTACTCCACCTTAGCTGCAGTTCTTATTACACAGGTTCCAGTCACTCATTCATTGACACTTCCCACGTTCGGAGGTCGGAGATTCCGATGGAGCCTTTGGCTCGATCTTTATGGCTATAGACTCATACGGGGGAAATCTCGATGATTACACAATGATTCTGGTAGTGTGAGATTACTATAGAAGGTGAGATCTTTGGCTGGTATCTCCTCGTAGCGACATCGAGGCTTTATGACATCATCTTGGGTATGGACTGGTTATCTACAGTCCATGCTTAGATCGACTGTATTAGGTGTAATGTGCGGTGTGTCTGCTCGGATGGGACATATTTCACCTTCACCGACGAGAAGGGAGCCTTTTCAAAGTAGGATGGACTTACTCGGAGGAGGGTGCAGTATATCACTCATCAGTTGGCATGCCTTACCCTTGGTGCAATTGATGTGGAGAGTCCGAGCTTTCCTGTAGTGGTGGACTAGTACGCAGAAGTTTTCCCTGACGATGTTCTAGTACTACCTCCTCAAAGAGAGGTGGAATTATACATTGACATATACCCCAACATGACACTGATATCTTCACCAGCATATCGGATGGCACCCGTTGAGCTTCACAAGATGAGGGTACAACTAGAGGAATTGTAGGGGAAGGGATTCATCTGACCCAGAGTTTCTCCCTAGGTAGCCCTTATTCTATTCTCTAAGAAGGCGGATGGGATCTTGAGGCTCTGTGTTGACTATCATCTCCTAAATTCGGTGACCATGAATAACAAGTACCCACTCTAGAGGATTGATGGACTCTTTGATCAGCTAAAGGGAGCATGGTGGTTCTTGAAGATAGACCTTAGATCAGGCTATCACCAGCTTAGAGTTCAAGATGATGATGGACAGAAGACGACCTTCAGATGTCGGTACGACCACTATGAGTTCATGGTTATGGATTTCAGTGAAACAAATGCTCTAGAAGGGTTCATGGGACTCATGAACATGATCTTCTATACATACCACGATCTCTTTGTTGTAGTCTTCATCAATGAATTACTGATCTAATCGACTACCGAGGAGGAACATACCTACCATTTTCAGGTAGTACTGGACACACTCTAAGAGCAAAAGCTTTATGGTAATCTCTTGAAGTGCCAGTTTTGGATTCGAGAGGTTCATTTTTTGGAAAATGTCATCTTGGAGGCCGGAGTTACAGTGGATCAAGCGTATATTGAGGAAGTACTTTCTTGGGAGCCACCCAGGTGTGTAATGGAGGTACAAAGATTTTGTGGTTTGGCTGGTTACTACTAGAGGTTTTTACCAGACTTCTCCAGAGTTGCAGCACCACTATCAGCCTTAACGAAGAAGGGCCAACACTTCATGTGGCCGGACAGATTCCAGCATAGCTTATATGAGAAGAGGAAAAGGCTGAATAGTGCCACCATCTTGAGACATGTATAGGAAGGCGTAGGGTACGTAGTCTACTGCGACACATCAAGAACCAAACTCGGGTGTGTCCTGATGCAGGAGCGAGCAGTGATCACTTATGGTTCTTTTCAACTGAGACAACATGAGCAGAACTATGCTACCCATGACCTGGAGTTAGCAGCAGTGGTATTTGCCTTGAAGATGTTGTGACACTATCTAATTGGTGAACATTTTATCGTTTACTATGATCACAACAGTATCAGGTATATATTCTCTCAGAACATCCTAAACCTGAGACAACGACATTGTATTGAGTTCCTCCAGGGAAATGATTTTAATATTGTCTATTATCTTGGAAAGGGGAACGTCATTGCAGATGCACTCAACAGAAGAACTAGTATACAACTGCTAGGTGAGGCAACAGAGTAGCTGGTTGCCTTAAAAATATCCTTTGTGGATATGGATGGAGAAGCTTTCCTTCAGTATCTCACAGTAACTCCTCTACTTATTCAATGAGTCAGGGAGTCGCGACATGGGGATGCTGACTACGATACATGACGTGCTAAGATATCCAAAGGGTAGGCAACTGATGGATTTTCTGAAGGAGGGGAGCACTTCATCCTCTTTAAAGGATGTACCTTGGTACCAGTAGCACTTTATGAGGAAGTGTTGAGGGAGTTCAACACTTCCCCATTAGCGGTACATCCAGGAGTGGAGAAGATGTACCCGGACCGTCGACAACAACACTAGGGGCCAGGTATGAAGAAGGTTGTAGTAAATTTTTTCTCTTTATGCCTCACTTTTCAGCAAGTGAAGGTGGAGCAACAGGTACCAGTAGGTTTGGTATAGCCCTTATAGGTTCCAAAGTGGTAGTGGGATCAGATATCCATGGACTTCGTGACATTTCTTCCACATACATACATGGTTCATGACTCGATTTCGGTGATTATCGACCAACTCACCATGTCGGCCCACTTCTTACCGATTAGAAAGCAGGGTTCAGAAGAGAGCTTTGGATGCCTCTCTATGCAGAAGATTGTGTGTTTACATGGTATACCATTGATGATTTTCTCCGATCGTGACGCACGATTTACTTCCTTGCTATGGAAGTGGTTGCATGAGGCTTTCGGGACACATCTTTCTTTTAGCACTGCCTTCCATCCTTAGATGGATGGTCAGACTGAGAGGACCACTCAGACCCTTGAGAATATTCTACGTGCTTGTGTCCTCGACTTCGGTCACATCTAGGAGGATCACTTTCCATTGGTGGAGTTTGCGTACAACAACAGATATCACTCTACCGTAGGTATGGAAACTTTTGAGGCCTTGTATGGGAGACCTTGCAGATCACCCTTGTGTTGGACTGGCCCTGGGGAGCCAGCAGTCGTGGGACCATAAATGGTACGGGCTACCACTAAGATGGTGCAGATCATCCAGGAGCTGATGAAGACAGCACAGAGAAGGCAGATGTCGTATGCTGACAGGAGACAGATGTCTCTGGAGTTTAAGGATGGGGAACACATCTTTCTATGGGTCTCACCTCAATGAGTCTGATAAAGATTTTTCCGAGGTGGAAAGTTATCTCTGAAATTAATCAGACCATTCCATGTCCTCAACAGAGAAGGTGAGGTGGCTTACCACCTATCTCTTCCACCTTAGTTGCACCGGGTGCACGACGTCTTCCACGTATCCCAGGTGAGGAGATATTCCCATGACCCTTTCCACATCATCGACCATGGAGAGTTGGATTATGACGATGGGGAGACTTTCAAAGAGGTTCCTATGGAGATTTAGGATTGATAGGAGCGGGTCCTACGTGGGCAGTCAATACCTCTGTTGCGCGTTCGCTAGCAGCACGGGAACCTTCAAGGGAGAAAATTGGAGTAGGAGGCTCAGATGCGTGCTCAATACCCCCATTTTTTCCCTTAGTTCAAGATGTAGCTTACGAGGACATAAAGGACTGCGGTGGGGAGAATTTAAAGACCCAAAAATTTTGGGGAATTTTTTTTCATAAATACATGGTAATTTTACGAGACCGCAAAAACTGACGGCGCATGATTCTGAGGCCCGGTGTGCCTGAAATCAATTTTTGATGTTTTCTTCGGGTACGTTCAGTAAACATACAAGCGGGTTTTTATAACTTTTGAACTGGTGATCAGAATTGAAATAATAGGGAACCATTGAACTCACAACGCCAATATTCTCTTAAGAAGGCTTTCACTACGACAACAGATGGTCGGGAATGAAAGATAGTTTTTTGGTTTTGCGTGGGAATAATAAAATTAATTAATTTCATATCTTAATTTATTTTTAGTTGGTTAGAACCTCCAAGAGTAGGATGGAGGTGGGGGACAGTACACCTTAACCTCCCATGAGAGGCTATGGTGGTGGGGCCCACCCGAGGTCTAAACACCTCTTCTTAATTAATTTGGTGGGGACCACCTGAGGTTATAACCTCTATGATCCCCCATTATGTGGGGAGAAACCCCTTGAACTCTCAACTTATGGTGCCAACCCTCTCAATTAATTAATTGAAAACATTCAATTAATTAATTTAAACATTTTAATTCTATGCCAAAAATTAATAATATGTCATAATCTACTATTTTTTTAGCATTTTCCTTTTTCGTAGAACATGGGAGGAAAATAATTCTCCAACGAAGAACACTTCTTTCTCCATCGAAGAATGATCTTCAACCGGGGCAAGGGGGGAAGTGTCGTCCTTGAAGAACGCTGATGTTGTCGTCCTCGACTTCTTCATATTCTTTCCCAACGTCAAAAAATCGACGTCCGACTTTTCGCAACATCGTCAACGAAAAACGAACCCAAGGTAGGGGATTTACATTTCCATTTGTTCATGTTCTTCATCATTCAAATCTTGGTTTACAATTTGCCAATAGATATCACCATCACGCGGAGGGTTCGGGCCGAACAAACATGGCCTGGAAATCCCCCTATGTTTTCCTCACTTGTTGACGATGGTGGCAGTGCAACGGCGGCTGGCGTCGGACTGACCGTGAAGGAAACCAGTGGCGCAGGGCTTTCGGGTCGCCAGAAGGGCATACTGTCATCATGCCGCACAGAATAGTAGGTTGCGGTGGTGCACAGGGGTGGCCACCAGGCCGCTGGAGGGGCGAGGCACCATTGCGCCGTGTAGAGGAAGAAGCCACGACCCCATAGCCACAACAGTGGAGCAGAAGTAGCCAGCTTGGCAGACCGCCGACGGAGCAGACCGGCTGGCCGCTAGGCGAGCCTGACAAGGCAGGACCCTCCTGTGTCCCACGGGGTACCGAACTGGCGCCAAGCGCCGGTTCCATTCGGGAGTCAAGCGGACAACACCCCCCCTTTATGCGGCTAGGGTGGGCCTCGTAGGGCGTCGCAAGCCGCTGAGCACCCAAGCCACACGGGCCGCCATCCTAGGCCATGTAGGCCCCCAGCACCGGCCACATGTGGCGCCATCCAGGCTATGCATTCCGGGCCACCCAGCGCGGGCCGGGATGCCCCCATGGGCCGAACCGGTTCCAGTGGACCGGGCCCATTCCGGAGGGCCGGGTCGGACCTGCGAACCAAGCCAGACCTCGGTCCGGCCCAGTGTCGGGTTGGGTCGACCCGCACCGGGATAGCCCAGGCAGGGACGGGCCGAGTCAGTCTGTCTAGCCCGGACCTGACACAGACCCATTTGACCCGATTTCACCTTTTCGCCCATAACATGGGCAACGAGTGTACGATTGGCGAACCGTATTAGGTGACAAAAAGAGTGGAGAGATACAGTTTTTTTAGAATACCCCACATGAGGTTTGGAAATAGATGGCATATGGTCAGGTTGGATTGAACCTAAATCCGACATGACCATCGGAACGGAAATTCCAATAACTCTCAGACCGGGGCGTCCGATTTATACACCGTCTTTTGCATTGTGTTACTTTTGACGAGGTGGAACTTTGTGGTACTTCTACGTGGGACTTAATGGCAGTTGATGTATCGACACTTTAGTTGAGGAGAAGACCCTCTCAGAATCAAGCGTGCTTGGTTGAAACCCTGTGGCTAGCTGTGCACTGATGACTTTTGCTAGATCATGGGTTGGTATGACAAGTCTGAATTCTATTCCTAGATCATGTGTTGGTCTGACAGAAAAGATGGTTTTGGGTCATGTGTTGGTTCGACAGCTCTGAATTCTGTTCCTGGATCTTATTTGGGTCTGACCGTTCTGACTTCTCTTCCCCGATCATGTGTTGGTCTGACAAAAAAGCTGTTATTGGATCATGTGTTGGTCTGACAGCTCTGACTACTGGTCTTGGATCATGTGTTGGTCTGACAGTTCTAACTACTGGCCCTGGATCCTGTGTGGGTCCAAAATCATAGATGATTCATTGGCTATATCAGATCATCTCTATCTCTCTACATTAGTTGTAAGCCTGTGTGAGCTGAGTCAGTAACTCTTGTGTTTCCCTGTTATTGAGATGGATTAATTGATAACTTATGTATATGTATGGGAATATACCTAAGTGGGGTTATCTGTTGATTTCATAATTTGTGGTTTATCCTTGTAGGATTTTGTGATACTTTGAGGGTCTCACGACCTCTACTGAGTATTGTTATACTCACCCCTACACGGGCTATGTCCGCACCTCATTGTGTTGGATGCAGACTATAGACAGCGCTGACTGAGGCTGAGTAGCAGGACTAGACGGTACCCGGAGGTTGACCGTATGATGAGTTGGTGCATGGAGGAGACTAATGGACGTGGAGTGCTGAGGAAGCCATATGTACCTACCATTCAGGTAGGAACCCCAGAGGATGACCCTGTGGGTGTTTTAATTTTCTTCAGTTGTACGTTCTTTTCAGTTGTACTTGTACATTCTTGTTGGGCTTGTATTTCTTGCCCCCTTTAGTTTTCTAGCACACTTTTGTATATAGTTTTTACTTAGTGTTTGCTTCCAGTTTGTACTCTAATTGTGTGTGTTACAGTTTATAAAGGAAATGCCTTCCCAGTTTTAGGATTTACGCCTTTGGTGCTAGTAACCAGCCCTTGGCCTATGGAATGCGGGCTTGGGGTAGTCATGACATGGGCCCTGGGGGACGAGTTGTGATATCCACTGCATTCCTCGTAAGAAATGGTTTAAACATGACATAAACATTAGTATTAAAACTATCATAAAAAATTGTCAATAATTTATCAATAAACCATGAATGGTGAAAAAATAAACCATTCAAAATTAAACATATCCCAAAACCTTCAATATAATAAGGATGTTTTGCATCATAATAAATCAACTCCAAAAAAGCTTAATGTTCATCAAAGGATGTTAACGTAGATGAAATCAAAACATTTTTATAGAAATATCTATTTCAATTTGAAATCATTTTAATGTCATATAATTATAAAAGAAACCATTTATTTTGAAAACACTTTTATAAGCTTGTATGGGAAGCTTTGATGATGTTATAATGGCTAAAATAGCCGCACCTACCGTCTAAGATAAAAAATAGACATTCATACCTTAATTTTATAGAAAAATTCATAAAGTACCTTTATTGAAAAATGATCGAAAGATTCATTTCAAAACATATAAGGTCAAATGAGGGTATAATTGACTTTAGACCGTAGTCTATTAAATAGAAAAAATGTTTTGAATTACATTTATAAGAAAAACACGGATGTGGATGATAAAGAGGTCCTAATAGATACTTATATAAAAAACCTCAGATAATAAAGAGATTGTGAAATTAACCCTTACCTTGTACATTTCCAAAGATGATGGTATGTAAAACTTATGTATAATAATTAAAAAATTATTATTAAATTATACTAGAACCATATACCAAAAAATTATATCATATATGATCATCTAATATTTATTTGTTAATAATATTTTAGTAGTATCATCGTTTCAGGTGTTAACTAATTCGTTTTCCATTATATTGTTTTTTTTGTAATCCATAATTTTTATGGATAAGATGTATTTTATTCATATATATAATTATATTATGTTCTTAAACATTATTTGGAATTATAAAATAAAAAATATTCATGAATAATTATGATGGGGAATGAATATCATCATGTTCGTGGAGATGGTAATCTGTACGTACGCACGAGCGAAAATATCATTATATTGATGGTGAAATCTTATGTAATTGGATGGTATATCATATAAAAAGAATCATTAAAATGTTATATTTATTATTTAAATAAGTTATTCTCATTATTATACCCATCCAAATAATGAAGTGTTTGAATAACAAACTACACCACGATGTGAAGACGGTAGGTCGTACGCATGCACGTATGGTGACGTTGTCATTCATATGATGGATAGAATAATGAATATTGTTGTACCATTTTTTATAAAACCATCATAGTATATAGAATATACTAGATATATTATTTTAGAATGGAAACAACAAAGAAAGAGAAACTGGAAGAACAAAAGAACATGAAACATGTGATGGAATATGTACCTCTTTATCAGGTTCTTCATTTTGATTTGATGAAAAGGGCTATGTAGGTTGGCATTCTGAAAAAAGGAAGGCCTAAAGGATGAAGGGAGGAATGTTTTCAGGATATTTGTGTAGGGGTTGGCCGATCCCAATGGATTTGGAGTTGTGAAATTAAGATAAGGTGAAGTTCCATTTTATAAGATAGGCGAGGGTCACTTTAGGAAAAGCTTGAAATATTATTTTATAATAAAATAATTTTCGGTTTATAATATCTCAAAAATGAATTAGTTAGAGGATAAGGTGGGTATAGGTGGAAAAACTCTCAACAAATAGGTTTTAGACAGGTTAGTTCACCATATTAACCTTATCTTTTATATTTATCTCTTAGTTAAACAATTTTACATTTACCATGTCTCTTTGTATTTTTATATTATATGCTTAATAAACACACTATAACAAGCCATGAGAACCCCATGTGGTTTATTATTAATATAGATAACCTTATATAAGTCCTTTTGATGAACCATATATTTTTAGGAATATTATTCCAACTAATAATATAGTATTTGTTTTAAAAACTCAATTGTGTCAATTTTGACACTATTTAGTATTGGTTTTTGTGAAAATCATAAAAGCATGATTTATTTGAAAGAAAATTATTTAATCAACCTTAAAATTTCATATTAACATATAAAATTAGTTTAGTTCATCAAAATTCTCAAATTACATTAATTTGGATATTTATAATATCAATTATTTTAATTCTTCATTAATATGGTAATCAATGCATCATCATTGTGTCATAACTAAATTATATTATTTAAGGTTGAAAAATTATAAATAAACAACTATGATGTCGGAAATATTTTTATATTTATAATGAATATTTATAGTCTAATTTATATTGTGTGTTACCCTATACTAAAAATGGTTTAGTTATTTACCTTTGAATTTAACTCTTTTAACTCTTCTTTAAATAAAATAATAATAAATGTCTTAATCTAATCCAATTAGACCAAATATGATCATATTTTATTCATAAATTTGTTTTTCGCCGAATTATATTTATCCAATAGAATTATGATATGTGTTTGGATAATTATGATATCATATTTACCCTTAATTACAGTATATACTTTTAACTGTGGTAAATAAAAGTCAAAAGTCACTATTCACCAAAAATTATTTTCATAACATTGAACCACAATTTTTTTACTAATATTAACTATGTCTCTCAGATTTTTGAAATTCAACTCACAGAAGAGGTAAAATTATGTTTCATACAAATTCACAAATGCTCCAAGGAGGTGGGTAAAAGACGGTAAAAAGTTCAATAAAATTTTCATATATCTAAACTTATTATAAAATGAATCCAATTAATTACATTGAAATTATATAGTTATCATCTATCTATTTTGACCAAAATTTAATTTAAATAAAATAAAAAATTGTTTAAGTAATAAATTTTGTTTAAACCAATAACCCAATGTTTTCACTATTCATCAAAATTTGAAAGTTTTCAAAAAAAACCAAAACTTTATCCTAAGCTACTATCACTATTACAAATTCAAAAATGAGGTCCATTTTGAAAACTAAAATTTATTAAATTTCAAAAATTTGGTATTACTATTCATAATGACTAGTTTGATTGGCAGCATTGTGTAAGAATCTTGAAGTTGTGTACAATGCATGCTATTTCATTATTCAAAGAGAAACGTATTGTGGAATATTGGGGTGTTACATCAATGGAAATTTATTGAAGCGGCCTTTAAGTTGATAAACTGAGATAGACTTCCCACTAGGCTGTGAGCTAGGGGGAGTAAACGGAAGTGATCTAAGGGATACATTGACCTATCCCAGAACCTTTGTAAAGGTAGTGTGGCAGGAACATAGTGGTTGTGACCAAATATTGTATTCATAAAACTTTTAAAGATTAGTGGATTTAGGTACGACTGACACACTATCAAAGTATACTTCTTAGACATAGCGCTTTGTGGTGAACAAAGTAAAATTGATGTGTCATATCCCTTCTTTCATTTTTTTTGACAAATTTAACAAGTTCCTACCAATGTTGGAATAATATCCACAACATTAAAAAGAAAAAGTTTACACCTTGATTCACCCCTCCCCTCTCAGGGTGTTCCGGGGTACTTTATTCAAAAATTAGTGCTAATATTGGATCCATATAATCCACCTTTATAATGAAATTTTTTTTTACATGGGATTTCATATCATAACAATGATGAAAAGATTATATAATCATATTAATAAAGAATCATAACACTAAATTGTGAAGTGTATATTTAGGAAATCTTGTATCATACCACTAGTTCGTGAAATATCTTTTCATAGAAGGATAAATATATATCTCAATGTGTGATGTATCTATTCAAAAAAGGATTATAGCCTGACGACACATCGTATCCTTGCTATTTTTTTCTAAATAACTTATGAATGTTAGTAATTCCATTATAGATACCATATTAAAAAAATATAAGATATTCAATGTGTCCAATCCTATACGTCTTATATATTCATCACAAGTTGGTGAAATATCCCATTCCAGTTGTTGTACTTTGAAATCATATGAGGGTTTAACATTATATTACTGGTACCGTATACAATATTATAGGTTTGTCATACATCCCATCATTGAACTTTTATGTCAACAAAAAAATGATATACACATCGTTACTTGATAGATTATATCATACTACTATAATCATGTGACTCAACATGTCTTTGTAGTTCACTAAAATTCAAAATAGCCTACTCATATCAATATCTTTGGTAGTTCCTAAAAAGTAATTCCAACATGATCATTCATACTTTGGGTCAATAATTAACCATGTTAACATAAAGAAAATTGACTATATAATCATAATTGTAATCATGGTAAAGAATCTGCCCAAATCTAATCCATCATCTATAATACATTCAACATTGTGCATCACATAACAAAAATTACACATCCTCTAGGTAAAAATCCAAAATAACCTTGGTCATATTCACATAGTAAACCTTTCATTTCCATCAGGAAATAACTCTACCATTTTATTGTTAACTCTCAAAATTCATATTGAATACTATTAGTCACACAATTTTACCCACTCTATTTCACAATTCAACCATAACAAGGAAAATTATACTAAAAATAAAAAAATATTTTATTCAATAAATTTATGTAGAAATATACTTAGGTGTTTAATCAAATAGTCTTTCATTATTATAATTCCTTTATTACTTCATTTAAACAATAATACCATTCTTGAAAACCACACTCAAACCCATGGTTTATCCTTCTTTGATAATATAATTTACGTATTTTATACCATGAAACCTGTAATAATATCAATATTTTCCCATCATAATCAATCATAAATTACATCAACACATACAAGACCTTATTGGACCATTGTAATCATTAAATAAAAATAGAAAACTAATATGTTGTATCTCACCATTTTACCATATATCTCCTTATACTTAGAGTCACAAATCTCCAAAATCCTTAATGGAACATTATTCCTATCAGAAAAATATCCCTCATAGTTCATACTTAGGTCCCATTAAATTCCCAATCCCACCATGACTCAATTATTGTGGTCATATGTACTAAATCCTATTAAATTATCAGGGATCACATGCATTCACCTTTAGTGGACTACATTTACGGACTACTTCTCATAGAATGGAGTTATGCATTCATATATGATTCCTAAATATATATCTTTATCCATGATGATTGTCATCACGGTTTTACATCATCAAATAAAATTCAATTTACTAATAAGAAATTATATTTAATTGACAAATTTATTCAATAATTTTAGAAAATGGAATAATATAGAAGAACTATCTATGTGGAGTACTATTGAAACCCCAGATTTTTTAATTTTATTTTTTAACAATTTTATATTGATCTTATGGAGTGTTGAAAATCTTTGAAGGCATTATTTATTACAACAATGATTCATTAAATATTTTTTTATATTAGCTAGAGTCGGTTGGTTATCAAGTATGTTACAGGAATTATTCATCCATGTTTTAGTAATTAAAAAATAATTTGAGAACATTATGTGTAGTCAGATGACCGAAAGCCTCAATTTTGTTTTTACACTTACTACCACTTAAGATTGACGTGATGGTCTATATATCGTGAATCAGGTATGAACAATCCCCGATCTATTCCAGAATCTTGAGTTCAACTTAAAATCATGAGATCATACTATTATCTATATCACATGGACACATATGATATTATATGATTATTTTCATCGATAAAATGAAGTAACATGTGGAGTTAATGAAAACTATGCAATATCTTCTCCACATATTTAATTTTACATGGGAAACACATATAAATTTTTCGAATATACTATGTATACAAAATGAAACATATGATACTATAATATATAATACAATTTTCTACATATAAGTATATTCATGTATGACATTTCTATAAAATTCACATATATAAATAAATAGGAACTCTAAATGTTGAAATATCTATGTATAGAAATACAATTCATAGTTTATATGGGAGATATTGATTGATAATTATAAATATACCTATTTTGTGATATTCCTATTAATTTAAATTGAAGACCCACACAAATATTGTCGGTCAAATTATTCACTATATTAAAAGAGGGAAATAGACTTAATAATCCAACAAATCATGTTTTATATGGTTGGATCGTTTCATTGACATAATATTAGAGCTATTATATTATGAAACAAAAAATAAATTTTCCCACAAGTATATTCTATTGGTTAATGGATCAATAAACTGAAGATATTTTCTATTTAAAATATATATATTAATATCACATATGGAAATATCAAGCTATGATTCTGATAATTATGAAGTTTCGACATGATATTATCATGAATATTCAATGGGAGGACAACAAAAAACATGTCAATATTTAAGCATTCAAGCTATAGTAAATTTAATAAAAGTTCACATATGATGACTGTAAAAAATATAAAATGATTTTTAATATTTTTCATTATGTAAATGTAAAATATGAAGGTATAAATGCACATAAAAATGGAGAATAAGTGGTAAAAGTAGGTTTTTTGAGCATATTAAACATGTTTATTTTTAGAGAGAAATATTTTTACCAAATGATAATACGTATAGAAAAAGGGAGATGTTTTTCTATTCATGTTCCATAAAATAATATGTGTTCTAAATGATTAAAAGATGATATTTAATAAACAATTTAAATATAGGTAGATCCAGTAATATATATAATATTTTTAGATAAAGGATATAATTTTCTCCCTCTATATAAGTGAATAAATTCTTGTATTACACTATAATTGGAAATAAATCAAAATATTATTATAGAACGAGGAATACATGGAATCTCCCTATAGCCATTACAAAGGAGGAGTTCCCATGACCTATCATGGAGTGGATATTCTTGAGGTGATGTTCAGAGAAAACATTTAAATGAGAAGTTTTATTTTAAATAAAATTTGTTCATAGTTAGTGAATCCCAACAAATATGATGGTGATTTTGTTCATTTTTCTTCGGGCCAATTATATTTCCCTTCAAAATAGTGCATAAAGGAGGGAATGATGAGGAATGTGATCATGGTGAGATATTGCATCATCCCCAAAAACATTTAAGGGACATGAGTATAAGTAAGATTCACCTATCTTAAAACTAATAATAAATGAACTTAGTGGTTTTTGTAAATTAAAAAATTGTCATTTTTATGGTCCTTAGAGAATACTATATTATTAAACCAAGTGAAAAATATTTGATTCCTCATGTTTTATTCTATTTACATTCTGTTATTGATCATATAATAATAATATAAATATAATTATTATTTTTGTTAATAAAATAATAATTAGATAATTCAATTTGTAAGAACACTTAATTGAAAAAAAATTTACCATAAAATGATAAATTAAGGATTTATTAGTGAAAAAAGAATGTTGAAAATTATCTATTCACTAATTCTTACCTTACTCTCATGGAATTTAAGACCCTATTAAGGCCAAAATAATTTATCAGATTAATGTATTTTTTGTTGGATTATTTTTCTAAATTGATCCACCTTCCAGAAGAAGATGTAATTTCAAATTTTTCTTATATTCTTGTATTACATGGAAATTGGTATAGATTAGAAAGAAAATTACATGTCAAGTTGAATTTCTCAATATGAAAGTGTCTGTTGAAATAATGAGACTATATTAATGGATAATATAAACATATAAAATAAAGTCAAGGATAAATCAGAATAAGTGAATATCTACTCATTTCATTAAGAAGAATAAAATAATGATGGACCGAATATGCTAATTAATGATATAATTACTGATTTTTGGAAGATAAAAATGTGGAAAAAATTGTATGTAATCCACCTGATAGTTGATATGAATTAGAAATTAAAAAAAATTAAAGTCTATGATTAAATAAGATAATAATTCCATATATATATTGATATAGGGAAATGAAATTAGAGTAATCAAGCTAAAAGGATTAAATAAATGTCTTGTTGATGTTGTCACTACTCTGTGATTGAATAATGATCATCAACCTAATGAACTATATGTGATTTTCACAAAGTTGGAATATCATAAGGATGATTCAAAAGTATAGATAATTAAATCAAAATAGTCTAAGAGTTGGATATCCATGAATGATGATCTTACTATAAACCTATTTTTATTGGTTGATGAAAAGTAATGGCTATAACAATAATGGTTGTACCTTAAATTTTATATTTCAAAAATGAAACAGATAATCAAGGTAAAAATTGAATTATTAGATAAACATTCATTTGAATTTAGTGATTATATGTATACATGGAAAATAATAAATGAATATATATATATATCTATATTCTCAACATGTCATTAAAAGAAAAAATATTTACCAACTAAAATAAGAATGTATCATGGTGATGAATGAAATATAGAAATCTAATACCAAGGGTAAGCCTAACATAAGAGATTATTTTTATTTAGTATTTGATTATTCCTCATTTGGTAATGATTATAAGAAGTAAAATTATTATATATAGGATAACAATCATGAACTTGTTCATATATAACACATGATACATGCTGTATGAATAATTCTTTTATTGAATCTCCTTAAATAATAATTATATGATTTCTATAGAGATTAAAAAAATTGAAAAATTATATTGATCCTAAGACATATCTAAGATCCTTATAAGAAGAAATTAGAATATGATGATCCTCACAAGTTGTGTTAAAAATGTGTTCTATTTTTTGTGGGCTATATTGTTATATTTGATATTTTTTTGAAGCATGAAAACACATTGAATATTTTGAATTTGTAGAAAATTTTGTTGTTTTATTTAATATGATGCAAAAAAATGTATGGTAACCTTTCTCGAAATTATGCTATAAATAAAAATGAAAATTTTTTAAATTAAATATTGAAACACTCAACAAGAATAAAAAGATAAATTAGTACTATAATGACATATAATTCATAATGTATACATTTGAGACTCATATACTGAAACATGTGGGCAGAGAAGATCCAAAAATGTTTCTAATTAACAAATATCTTTGATATACATGATAAGGGGTTAGAGGAATGATATGTTTTACCTCATAATCCTATATATTGCTTGTTTAATGAGAATGGGATGCCTCAAAATAATGTATTTATGAAAAATAAATTAAATCATGTTGGGAAAATATACAGGGAATGGTGGTTTAGATAAAGAAATTTCGAGTATCTATATAAAGGTAAATTCTGGGTGATAAAGTTATCATAAAAATAACATTCTATGAGAAAAAACCCGAATAATGTTTATAGTACAAAAAATATGTAAATATAGTTTTTAAATCAAAATGGACACTAATTTTAGGTAAATATTAAAAATAGGGTTCCATTAAAACTCTTCTTGAGGAAAATTGAATATTTCCTTATATATGTTGTGATTTAAAGGATTATAACCTATTTTAATAGTTTCAAAACTCATGAGGAGAAAAAATACTTTTTTTATGTGTGGTTATGAATCACATAAAAATATAGTGAAATTAAATATCAAATAAATCTAATAACTACATGTTGCAAGTGGAATTTTAATTTTTTTGGGTCTAGTTTGGAATCTGACATAGAGAAATATGTATGGCTGGAGTGTTTGTATTAAATATTATGAAATATGAAATGATTTATATTTATTCTAGTACATTTAGATATATATAAAATTAGTCCATTATATCATACTTCCAAACAATTATTTTTATGTCTTTGTGATTAGTGGAATATATCCACTAAATGAGGGATTAATATTTGAAAAGTATATTTAGTGGAATTATTATTTTTCTAGTTATATTCTATCAGTTGGGGTTATATGTTTCGTATTTTTTATTAAATGTTTCTGGATAAAAAGAGTTTCTACACAAAAGTCTGTGTCCCCAAAAATGAAAAACAATTGAAATAAATGATGGTGAAATTAAGAAGGAGTTGAAGTAGAATATTCTAAATGATGTATGTCCTCAATCATTGTTTAATAAACATTTCAGATATATGTTGAAATAGAAGTCACATTGAATGGTTTTTTCCATTATAAATTTTCATAATTAATGTCAGAATGGGTAGATCATGAACCCTTTGTGTATTAATGATTACGTACTGATAGATTTGTTTGATTTTGGATCAAAGGATAAGTTCGAAAGATTTATTTTCGTTGATAATATGAATTCATTGTATTTAGTGAATAATATGTATAGACTTTTATTTTTCAGAATTATCACTTTTTTCTCTATTGAACCCGTCTCAGTAGATTTAGATGATTTTTTAATACCTCATGATCTATGTTGTAATTTTTCTCTCCATATTTCTTGTGAGATTGAATTAGACATTATAAAACAAATGACATGAAATTATACTATTAGAATATTTTTGGATTATTAAAT
Source organism: Viscum album (assembly GCA_963277665.1). Lineage (NCBI taxonomy): Eukaryota > Viridiplantae > Streptophyta > Magnoliopsida > Santalales > Viscaceae > Viscum > Viscum album. The sequence goes on from OY728128.1 coordinate 1,374,088,271, forward strand.
ACTAACCATAAATTAATGTCAAGGAATATTGAAAAGAATATATGGATAATGGGGGATAAATTAGAAATTTTTCATAATTATAACTCAACCTAAAATTAAAACATAAAGGGGGTATGATATTAATATAGAAAAATATTTAATGTTTTTCCCACAAAGATGGAATTTCATTTGAAGTGAATCATTTTTATATCATTGAAACTAAGGGGATAGAGAAATAGTTTTAGAGTTAAGGATATATTTTCATCAAAATATATTTCGGTATATTTTTGAACCCATAAGGTTTTTATTCTATTTTTTAAAATATTTGATTAATCTTATAGAGTGGTCGATAGTCTTTGAAGGTTGGAATTTTAACAATAGTGATTCATAGAGGATTAATGAGTATTTTCTTGATGTGGTTTACTATTATGGGTGAAATAATAACTTTTTATCTACATTATAAAAATTCAGAGATAATGGGAGTGCTCCATGTATATTCATTGAATTCCATTATTCCATTAACTTCTTCCTCTCACTACTCTACAATCATGATGCACTAGACTGCATACAACACAATCCACATGATGAAGAAAACATTTTTTTAGTAAAGAGAGTGTTCCACGTGAAATCATATCATCATTCTTTTATAAACATCACATGAAAATAAACTATATTAGAGGATTACAAGCATGGATACAGTGATTTATTATGGGAAGTTAATGAAATCCAGGTATGCACCTCTATACATACACAATTCAACTAAGGAACTATATGTGAATTTTTTGATAGTGTTTCATATATATAATGAAATTTAATAAAATTTAATTGGTAATATAATATTTCACATATAAGAACTATCATGTAGGATACCCTATTAAGATATTAATAGATGATAGAAAAATTAAGGGACTCCACATATGGAAATATCTAAATGATAAAATCGAATTCATGGAATATCTTTATGGTATGCAAATAGACTTTTGTTCATACCAATTACATGATATTTATTATCCTTTAAAAGGAATATTAATATGGATCATATGTGTAAAAATATGGAATTAATTATAATATGAAAACAACCTCAAAATAAAAGGACAATGATCATGTGGTTCATGGATTGAGAGATTCTCTAAATTAAATCTCAAACATTTATATTTTTGAAAAATAGAATTATTCACATAGGGATGATGAATATATTCATGGATCTATTAAAAAGAGTGTATAAATTTCATTAAAAATATATTTAAATATAATTAATGGAAATCTAAAAATTAAAAATATGATAATTATGATGTTTATGTATGCTGATTTCTTAGATATATGATTCGAAAAAAATAAAAAATGTGAGAAATATATAAATAGTCAACTAGAATTCAAAAAATATAATATTGAATATAATAAAAGGAAGAAATGTTAAAAGATTTTCTATATTTTTAAATATATAATACTTAACTTTTGAATGTTATATGAACAATTAAAAGGTGGATCTTTCATTGAATGTGGGGTTGTTAAGCATCTTTAGCATATGTATTTTATAGGAGAATGATCTCTACGATATAAAAATTCCATCAAAAATTTGGAGACAATTTGGCCATGAATGTTTCCAGAAGTAATCTTCTTATATAATGATGAAGGATTATATTTTATAATAAATTAGTAAAATAGTAACTTCCACTTCCACATCCAATACATTGAGTGAGAGGATAGATGATGATACCTCCAGTAATGTGAATAAATTCTATTATTATTAATGTTTTTTAAAGAACATATTTCCAAAACAATATTAAAAAGATGGTGACTCGGAGTCTCTTCAAGATCTTACCAATGGAGAAAGAGTTATTATTATTGACAAATAATTTATAAATACAATTCTGTCCTTTTGAATGAATAAATTTAGTATGAACTAATGGAGTTATAGAATGCACATGAACTAATTCAATTATTACGAATAGTTATATATTTATTAAAATCTATGATCTCATTATAAATCATAATGATTTATAGAATATCTGTTGTATAATTACCATTAATATTAGTATATGAAGGGTTACGTTAAATCCAATTAATATAGAAAAACAAAGCGATGGCATTGACTTATAGGGTAACATCCTATTATGCATATTTATTAAATTTTTTGAGGGAGATACAACCACTATAATTTTACCATGGTCAACAAAAATCTAATATACATCAACATTATAATGAAATATCTATTTAAGGGATATTTTCAAACCCATATATATCATAACCAAAACTATATACACATAACCACTCTAAGAAAACCTCACTATCACACCCATTATCCTTATGGAATTGACTATCCTAATAATGGTTTATGTATAGAAACCCTAATTCTATGAATTTTTATATTTTATTTAAAATATAAAATTATTATATTTTTCTTCTTTTATTATTATTTAAATGATTATATAATGTGTTTTAAAAAATAGTTTTTGATATCATGAAACACCAATTTTATTTTTGGAAATATATAGTTTCAACCAAGACATACTATTTTAATGAATTTATAAATTTTTGAAGTAAATCATACTCTACTAAATTATTTTTACAAAATAATTTTAATTAAATATAGGTTATAATATAGTTTTATGAATTCAAACATAATTGTTATAAGGGTTATAAAACTGTTAATGTCAAAAAAATAGTATTTCTCAATCAATTTTATTTTGGATTTATAAGTGTATATTATCATATTTATAGAACTATTGGGATAAAATAAATATTACATTTAAATTTATCACATCAAAATTACACAATGTTGAGTTTTTTTCATAATATTATTATACAGTAGAATTTTTGGGAAAAAATTTAATTATGTATAAATATATAGTCTATATTATAACATCATAATTACTCAAAAGTGATGTAATATATTCTGGAAAACGTAAAAAACACCAAATAAATGTTTTTACTATTATATAAATTTTTTAACATTTTTTTTAATTTGATACTCTTAATGAATCCCCCAAAAAAATATTATATTTTAATATTTTTAAATCAATAATTAGTTAATCTGACTGAAATCAACATCACCAAGTTTAATAATTTTATGTGATTTATTCTTAAATAAGTTAAATAATTAATAACACTTAACATTTGAAGACACTATAGGAAAAATCATGGGATAGTTTTTTGGTTTTTATTACATTATCATATATATTCTAAAAAAATGTAAAATTAATAAAGAAATATCTTCTCTTTTTCCATGTACTCCCTCTCAACCCCCCATTACTCTTTATTAAAAATTCCGTGATCATGACATTACTCTAAGCTTAAATATCAATATCCATCCCAAGGTTTCCTTATACACATAAGAAGCTCCACCCAAGATTTTATAAGTTCCCTCTTAAGGTAGGGGATCTCTCTATCTTCTTTTCCATTCAATATTCTTATTAGTATTTATCCATTTGAATGTCAACTAATTATTTTTTTATGAAATTATATATGACCCTTTTTTATCGAATTACTTTTATAATAATGAAATATAAATTATCCCCTAATATTTTATCCTTTTTCTAGTCTTTATTATGTCAATGTAAGGTATCGTCTCATTATCCCCTTTACTCAATCACCTTATTTTTACATTGCCATTAATTTGAAATTATTCATGTTGGGTGTCATTCTTACATATCTTTATTACTTACCTTATTAGTTAAAATTTATTAGATACCCTCTTCAATCTAATTAGTCCCTTCCATGAATTATTATGTAGCCCCATTATGCTATAAAAAATATACTTCCATATTTCAATACTGAACATTTTTTGGAATACACAAACTTATTTCTACTCAGGAGTATTCACCTAGATGAACTTAATCCTCATTTATTAGGTTATTACATCTATATAACCCACGCTCCTTGGTCATGTGATTAAAATTAAAGAAATTCATATTTGTGATTCTATGATTCACATGGAAAAATTTTTCATGCACATGATATGAAAATGATAGGTGTACCTAGATAAAACTCGAATGCATTAGGTAATGTGTTAGTTTCATTGGATGTACTATATGAGATTAGGGATTAAATTTACTCCATTATGAGACTATTTCAACTTTTTATGATATCTGGATGTCAATGTTTTTTCTATTTTTATGAGGACATTTTAAATATTATTCCCATATTCCCATGTTTCCTTTATATTATCTTGTAATGTCTTCCCTCATTGTTCAATATTATGATTTTTATCCATGTTATGTGCCTTTATATACCTATTATATCACATGGACTACATTGCCTTAGGTTATTCATTGTTCTTTCCCTTACAGGGCTTTATATTTCATCATTTTCAGATGTATATCCCTAGGTTATCCTATGAATTTTTAGAAGATTCAAGGAATATATGTGCATGTTATGAAGATTTTAACAAATATTTATACACTTTTTTATATATTGTTGTTTTTATACTTAATTTAAAAAATACACTAGGAATAATGATTTATAGGGATTGTATTATGTGTCCCTTTTGTATCCAATCCTAAATTAAGTGTTTCAAGATATGGGATTTAATATATGAAATTAGATAAAGGACTATTTTTTGGGATTATGATTTAAAAAACTTGTAAAATCCTTAAGAATGAGAGTGAATATCAGAAAATATCCCAAAATTTTAGTAATGTTTATATGATGTATTTTATAATAAAATACATCCATGTTTGGATAATACACGTGGATATAGATCTAGTATATATGTACGTAAGGTTAATAACCCCCCAAAAGGGTGTATTGAGCTAGCATTGACCATAACCCAAATCATGAAAATTAGCCTTGATGGACATCTAGTTTTACACTTTCAATTGATATGATTTGGTAAACTCCCAACACCTTATGAACCATTATTAATGAAATAAAAAATTCCCATAATATTATATGTTTGGAAATAGGTCATGGATCATATATATTAAAACATAAAAATCCATAAGTTATAGAATATATGTTATTAAGGAATTATAACATTAATGTTAATTAATTCCTTCTTATCTGTTTAATAGTTTTAAAATAATCATCCCTAATTTTCATTTTATTATGGTCAATGGATATGAATTATAGAAAATGAGTAAACGACTAATGTTAAAAACAATGTAATGACTGTCTAAATGAATTTCCAGTCCCAATGGGTATCATAAATGTATTATCCCAACATCTGAATGTTTTGAACCAAGTCATGAATTAGGACGAATGCCCAAATCCCTTTAGGAATGATCATGATAAAATTGAGACATTTATTTGAAAGGGGATATACCTTTAAATGGAACTTCTAATCTCATAATCATAGAGAAATTGATCAACTCCATTGAAAATATCTTCTCCATCAATGAATATTATATTAAATTGAATGTCATAATGGTTATTGATCATATAGAAGGAGAAGGTGATCAATGGTGGAAATTATTAAATAATATAAAGCTCAAGGAGGTGATTAAAGTGTTAGAGTGTAAGGGATTATGAAAATTGTTTTTTGATAAATATTTTCCTTGACCTATATGACTAAAAAAAGAAGATAGACTTACCTATCCACAAGAAAAATGATTATGGATCTATCTGGTCTTAAAGGAAAAACCATACAAAAATTTCATTATACACCTTCATATTTTACATTACCCTAAAAATTAATGTTTCCTACTTCCTTTAAGGATTGGGGAAGATTATAATAATGTCCTTATACATTAGATACATTTATAACTAGAAGGAAATTGTTATATGTTCTATCGAAGTTAGAATGGAGATAAGTGAATCCTGTAGTTTTAATGTGGATAAGAATAATAAAATGGAGTTCCATTCTAGGGATATGATGTATAAATATAATCATGGAAGGAATTCCAAAAATCCTACATAACAAAAGTATGGGAAGATGAATCATAGAAATTTTCTAGGGGTGTGTAAATTCATTTAGTGTTAGATGGAAGGGAAAATAGCTATCTATTTTTTATGTCAAAATCGCACCTATTTGATGGAAGAATTGAATACTCTAGTCCACACTATGATTATAGTATAGTATTATAAATTTAGAGGAACATGGGAATTATTAAATATGATTTCTTATGCTAAGGATTCGTTGTATACAATCAATGACAACAACCTCTAATGCATTAATGGTTAGGTTATTGAATCACAAATACAAAGGTGGATCTCGGAAATGAAGTTCTGATTGTAACGCAAGTTATTACTTCATTGATACAGAACATAATTTTTAATTTTTGTTCTATTAATTATTTTTTTCTCAAAAGTTGATTATATATATTAAAATACCACAAAAATATTGGGTATATATATAACAATGAAAATATAAAATATAGAAATTATTACTTCCCAAGTATATAGCTTCTCTATTGTAAAAAATTAGGGGTCGAACATTCCATTGAAACTTTTTAATCTTCTGTTAGTGGAATTTGGTTCACATCTGTTTTTGTATTTGATTTCAATATGTATATCCAACAAAAATTTTCATTATATGGTAATCATCCTCTGTATCATAAATAATCATCTAATTTTATAAAATTTTATGGAGGAGGATGAACATTCAATATCACCACTATCTCAAGAGTTGTTATTATTTGTTTTTGATATATAATATATAGCTTAAATGTATAATATTAAATGAAAGTCCATCATTGATGAAATTACCATTATATGGGAATTCGTTCATGTGTTTCGTAAGTAATTATATGGTCTCTCCCAAGATGTGATGTTGAGTTCTCAATTGAGCTCATACCTAGAGTTTTCTATTATCAATGATTTCATAATGAATGCTCATGGATGAAATTGAGGAGTTAACAAAAAAAATTACAACATAATATTGATTAGGGTTTTATAGGTCCATCTGATTAACCATGGTGTTCATGATTTCTCTTAATCATGAACAATTAGGTGTTAAGGTGCCTTTATATTGATTGTATTGGGCTCTACAAGATCTCAATAATGAACAAGTATCCTCTACCACAAAAGGTTAAACTATTTGATAAGATATATAGAGCTGAGTATTTCTTTTTGGGGGATCATTGGTCCAGGTATTTGAAATCATAGGTAAAGGAGGATATCCCCGATAATTATTTTATTCAATGGTATTCTAAATTTGAGTTCAGAGTGGTTTCATTTGGACTCAATAATGTTCTGGCTATCATTGTGGACATGATGAATACAATATTAAGATATTACCTTGAAATTTTTTTTGTAGTATTTAATTTTGATATTTTTATATACCCAAAATTTACAGAGAAACATAAAGAGTATTTTAATTATATAATGAAGTCCTTTGAGAAAGAATGTTTTTTTAAATCACAGTAAATGTGAATTTTTGTTGTAAAAACTATCATTCATTAGACATGACTAATATATTTGTCATATATGGTCTTACTTCTAAAAGGGTTTGGGTTGTGTAGTTATGGAAGAAGAGAGATTGATAGCCTATTCCTCCCTCTAATTAAGTATCCATGAGAAAAAACTACCCAACACATGATCTATAATTTATGAAGTGATATTCACAATGAAGATAAGGTTACATTACCAATATGGAGAAAAGTGTGACATATATACACATCATAAAGCATTCAAGTATATATTCATGTAAAAGGAGATTGACATGTTACAATAATGGTTGTTTGATGAGATCAAGGATTATGAGTGTTCAATATATTACCATCCAAGAAAATCAAAAAAAATTGGCAGATTCCTTGATTAGAAAGGATTTGAAAACACTATCGATGTTTAGGATTCTATGGGAGCAAATTTTCTTTGACATATAAAGCATGGATTTTGAGAATAACAAAAGGATATTTGTTCTACCTTGATAAAATAATTGATCAACCATCCATTCATGAATGGATCAAGGAGGCCCATAAAAATTATAATGTTATATTTAATATTATAGTGAATATTCTAATATTAAAATTGGTTGATGATGAAATTATAAGGTTTGGAACCACGATATGGGTTGCATAAAAAATAGAGTATAAGACGGAACGTCTAGATGATGTTAATAGGTAATACTTCTATATTCATCCATGAATCACTAATATGTATAGATATTTGAAGTAAGATATAAGGTAGGATAACATGAAGAGGGAGACTATGGTGTTTATATATTGATTCCTGATATGAAAATAATTAATATTAGAATGAAATAGTTCTTAAGATATGATGCAACCATATCCCATACTAGTATGGAAATGGGAAAATATAACCATTGATTTCATCACGGGACTCCCTAGGACACATGAAGGCAGTAACTACATCTGGATGGTAGTTGATAACATTATTAAGTCAGATAAATTCAATTCTATAAACTAAGATTTATATCTTGACCAACAATACATGATATAGATAATAGAGGTGGTAATACTACATGGAGTTCCACTATCTATTATATCAGATAAAGATAACATGTATAAGATGAGTATTTACAGAAACTTTTTTCATGCAATGGATACAGAACTGAGCATAAGTACTTCATGTCTCCCTGAGATAGATGGTATGTCTGAGATAAGTATTACAACACTAGAGGACATTATATGACTAGGGTCAATGGATTTCCAATGATTTATTTTACTATAACCTTCCCCTAGTGTTGTTAAAATATAATAATAGTATCCATTATATCATTCAAATGGATCCTAATGAGGCTTTTTATGGGACGAGGATTTAGAATATGATGTGTTGGGAGGAATTTCTGTAGTGGAAGCTGATGGGACATGAACCTCTCAAAGATATGATAGGGGAGGCTCAAACCATTCTACAACAAATGAAATCCACACAAAGATAACAAAAAAATGATGAAAATCATTAATGAGATGTTTTGTTTGATGGAGGAGGTATGTTGTTCCTAAATATATCACTATGGAGTAAATTCATTTGGTTGGGGAAAAAATATATCATAGAACTAGATACATCAGACCCTTTGAGATCCATTATCTCATTGAAGTGGTTTTCTATTAGTTGTCACTCCTACATAACCTATCTAAAGTATATGATTTTCTCCACATATCACTCTTTAGTATGTAAATACAAGGACCCACAAATGTACTAAATTTTGAGGTTGTAATGTTTCATAATGATATTACATACCAGGACTAGTCGATGATGATCAGATTTTATAGAGAGAAGCTTCTACCAAACAAGACAACTCACATGGTCAAAGTATTATGGAATGAAAATAATATTGTGTATGTGAAATGGGAACCATTAGAGGAAATGAAACAAACATGACCTCATATGTTTTATTATATAAAATGATACTTTTTAGGGATTAATTGTTGAAGGGGGGAAATGTACTGAATCAAACTATTATAAATGAAATTACCCCATTTTGAATAAACAAATGAATAGTCATGTAATTATTTTATTGAAAAACATTTACTACTTCTATTGTATTTTAACAGTTATATGGTTTATCAAATATAAAATACCATTATTTATCAAAGCCATATATAATATAGATAATCTACAATGACCAATAATATTATTATATTATATGTTATGATAAAATCCAATTCATATAGATGAAACAATAAATGGCATCAACCAATAAGTTCATACCCTATGAAGCCAATTTATCAAATATTTCAATAGATAAAACATCATTGGGAATTGACCGTGACCACAACCAAGAAAATATTCAATACCTATATCTCAAATGAAACAATTTAGGTGATTTTTTTAAGATCATAGAGACCACGACACAAACAATATACGCAGAACCTCTCTATGAAAATCGCACCATTGTATACCATACCCTTATAGAATCCATAGTGTCACAAAGGTTTAAATACTAGTTGTACAAAAGTATGAATTTCTATATTTTCATTTAATTTAAAATTTATTATATTTATCATTTTTTATTATTACATTTTAAATAATTATTTAATGATATTGATAAAAATTTAATTTTATTATATGATGAATCACAAATGGTATTTTTGAAAAATGTATAGTTTCAATCAGAAAACTATATTTTAATGAGTTAATTAGTTTCTAAAATAAATTATATTTTAATAAAATTTTATTATTAAATAAATTTTATTAAATATTAATGGTAATATATTTTTACGATGTCAAATTTTACTATTATAAGTGTTAGAAAATAATTATTTTCAAAAAAAAATATTTTTAAATAAATCCATATTTTTCCTTAAATATTTTTAATTTTCATAATTAGAAAATTATTTTTACAAAAATATATTATTTATGAAATTAACATGAGGAAATTATCCAATGGTGATTTAAAAAAATTATAAGATTGAATATATCCAAAAAAATTAATACTATATAAATATAAGGTGTATATTTAACAGTATAATGACCCAATGGTGATGTAATATGTTCCATAAATACTTCAAAAGATAAAATAGAAATTTAAAATTTAACATATTTTTTTCATTTAATTGATTAAGGTTATAAGACTATAATGACTCATTCAATTCATAAATTATATTTTAAGTCTTTGAAGTCAATGCTATGTAAACATGACCAACTCAGACATCACTAAAAGTATTATTTTAATGATATTAGTCCATAAACATGTTGATTAATGAAAAAAACATACATTGGTAGAAACCATGGGAAAAACTATAGTTTGTTTTTTATTGTGATTAATTTATCTTATAGAGTCCAAAACATAAATTTGAAAATTCACAAAAATTCTACTCCCTTTTTCTATATAATCCCACATGAAAATCACATTCCTCTTCACTAAAAATCCTATAAAATAATATCACATTTCTCATACCACTTTATATCCCCCAAAATATGTCCCCAAACTATTAATAATCTCCTACCAAGCTTTTAGAAGTTCCCTCTCAATGTTTAGAACCCCTCTGTATGACAACTATGCTCTTTATTACACACTAAAACATGATTTACTACATAAAATTCACTTGATTCCATATAGAAGATCAAGGTATCTAGTGTCTTTGTGGATTAAGACCATTAAATAACAACATAAAACATGAAATACAACATCTTTAATGAAAATTTCCTATAAATGACTACTACATTCCTTCATATTTAGCATTTCATTGGATAAACAGAGGACATTCATAAAAAAAGGGTGAGCTATAAATCCTAGTAAGGGAGTAAAATAGAATTAACATGAATATTAAAATACATGTTAGGCAATAGTCATATCAAGGGAGCACTATAGAAAAATGAACATAAAGGCCAGATAAAGTATGATAATCATAACATGGAAATATGGCGACAACATTAACATGGAATTAGCATGAGCCAAGGCTCATTTCACATGGATCATGAGTAAACCCTAATTTCACATGAATTAACAAGAGTCAAAACCCATTTGACATGATTTATCTGGATACTCTACATTACCCAATGCATTGGAGCGCTATCAGGGCACACCCTTCTTAAACCTTTCATTTCATGCAAAAGTGTGCCACACAGATTATATAAAATGGAATCAATCAACATCATAAGTTATTCTATGATTAAGTAATTTGGAATAAATACATGAATGTAACATTAAATATGTATATGTTCATAATGGTTAATACCCTTGATTGAGACATGCGTACGGTATTCACTATATAATGATCTTGGCTTGGAAAAATGCAGTGCAATTTCAACAGCATAAGGGTGTGGCATAAGGACTCATGAAAATGGTTGATGGGAGAGAAATGGGTGTGTCATAATATGTACATGAAATAGACATTAAGGGGTAATACAGATAAATATACCAACAAACATAATGGAATTTATATGTATAATACAAAAGAATTACTTGGATGTAAAAGAGGAGAGAGAAATCTGTTACTGAATTTTAGCATGGTAACAGGTGTACATGGAAGACATTAATGAGAGAGAAAGGGGTCTCCTATAATTAAAACATAAATAGGGTAGTATGGGGGAGGTTATAAATAATACCTCAACATCTATAATTTAAAACAAAGGGGTGTAACAACTTATAGAAAATGGGGAAAATGAGAAGGAATAAATCCCTTACTTGGAAGTGTGATCCCAAAGGCTTGGAAAAGGATTTAGAGATGCTTCTTTGGATGTTGGGGCACCTTGGGAGGATTATAGATAAATGAGGTCAGAGGTTGGGTGAAATAAAAAGTCTTTTAGTGAAGAATAAGTGCGAGTATGGGTGGGTTTATTTAGGAAAAGTGAGGGAATTCTTTATTATTTTGGTTTGGGTCACCACACATTAAACAAATCAATACAACATACTAGCCCATTGGTTTTTCCTTTTTTTCTAAAGGGGGGTGGGAACCAATATTTTATATGTACAATGACATAACCGTTTAAAATAATATGGTTTCTAATGTGGAGGTGAGTCACACTCTCAAGGAAATTCATTTAAAAAGTGAAAATGTTTTATAACTCTTGGAGGGACCACTAATGTTTTGTAAAATAAATAAAACAAGCCTAAAATGACATTATTTAAATGTTAAAACATATATTGGCCGAACATATAATTTATTTTATTTTATTACATCACTATTGGGTCATTAAGATGTCATAAAATACATTATATATTTAACAGATATTTATTTTTTACCCAAAAATTTGACTGTCTCAGAAAATTATGAAAAGTTCACCATTGGATAATATCGACATCTGGATTCCAAAAATAATATTCATTTTATCTGAATAATTTTCTAAATATTTGAATTTTTACCTTTAAAATAAAAACTGACATTTATCGTAAAGTCATGGGTTTTGACAAAAACAGATTTCAAACTTTAGCAAAATTAACAATTTCATTCATAAAATTATAGGATAATTTATATTTAATAAAAATTAATTTAATAGTAATAATATATTATTAAAATATATTTTAATTAAAAAATTCTTTTATTTCATCAAAATTGATTTCTTAGTTGAATATTAACTAAAAATACTATTTTTTCTTTAAAAACTTGTTACAATGTAAAAATAATAAATTAATTGTGTATTCACTATAATATACAAAAATAATACACATAATAATAGTGCAAATTTCTGGTCACATAACCCCTTATAATACTCACATATGTCTGAATGGTAAGTTGTGCAATGGTGACAGACTCTTGGGGTGGCTCGGATAACATTACTCAGGTGGTAATCTCTTTTAACTTCCACTTCTCTTGTATGTGGTTCTATTTGAGCTTAACATGTTGAAGCTCGACTTGGGCATGGTCAAGAGAAAATCCCAATGACTCCACCTCCTTTCCGAGCTCTGAAAAAAGGGCTTCATACGAGGCATGTCTACTGGATGAGGCCATCGCTTACTTTGTCTGTGTAAATTGGATTTTCTAAACCCCTATATTAATACTAATCATGTGATCACTGTTCAAAAACTATATCATCAATGGTCACATTTCTTAATGTTATTTTAAAATATTGAAACTTAAAAGAATAAAAGTGAATATGATATATAACCATTATTCATAATAAGACATTTAATTAGATCAAGAAGAATTTCCATCAAAGAAAGTGTGGGCCAATACAATCATCTCCCCTTAAGAAATTCATCCCTAGAAATTTCATTTTCCCGGACTAAAAAAGATTAGGGTAACTCTGGTTCATCAATTCCTTTGATTCCCACGTCGCTTCTGCAAAATTGTGCTTTCACCACAACACCTTCACGAGGGGCATTGTCTTATTTTTTTGTACTTTTTCTCTACGATCTACGATCTTCACTGGATGATCCTCATAAGAAAAATCACCTACTAATTGTACTAACTCTGATGATAGTACATGTGAAGGGTTTTGTATGTGCTTCTTTAAGAGGGATACACGAATGACATCATGTACTTTGGCCTTGGTAGGTGGGATTTCTAGTCAAGAGGCCACAACCCCGACATGATCAAGAATCTCAAAGGGTCTTATGTACCTAGGACTTAACTTCCCTTTCATTCCATACCTCATGACCTTCTTCCATTGATATATGTATAGGAATACCATGTATCCAACTTTAAACTCATGGTCTCACCGATGGTTATCAGCATAACTCTTCTATCGTCTCAGGGCTAACTTGATATGCTATTGAATTGTTTTCACCTTCTCTACCATTTCTTCGACTATTTCTGGTCCCATTAGATTATTCTCACCAACTTCATCTCAAAATTCCAGTGTTCTACACCTCTTCCCATATAGGGATTTATAAGGTGTCATTCGGATGCTCGATTGGAAACTATAATTATAGGAGAATTCAACCAGAGGAAGATGTTGATCCCATCCCCCTTTAAAGTCCATTGAACATGATATTAACATATCTTACAGTGTCTAAATAGTTCACTCAGATTGGCCATTAGTTTAAGGATGATAGACCGTACTAGAGTTCAATTCAGTATCCAGAGCATTTTCAAGACTCTTCCAAAACTTAGATGTCAAACTTGGATCTCGATCAGATATAATAGATAGTGGTACTCCATGCAGCCTTACTACTTCCCTGATATATATCCGCTCCAGTTGATCCAATGAGAAATCCTTACAAATATCAATGATGATTGCAGAGTTTGTAAGACAATCCAAAACAACCGAGGTAGAATTTTTTTTCTTTTGGATGTCTTTGGAAGTCCATTGACAATGTCCAAGGTGATGTTATCCCATTTCCATGATAGTATGGGCAATTTTTGCATCATCCACTTAGACTTTTGGCTCTCTTCCTTCACTAGCTAACACACCAGGAATGTGATGTATACTCACTAATCTCCTTCTTCATATTATCTCACCAATAATGCTCTCGGATATCTCAATACATCCTTGTGATTCCTGGGTGAATAGAGAAATTTTAACTACTTGCATCATCCAAAAGTTCCTTCTTCTGCTCTGGTCTTGATAAAAGACATAGTCTTTTCCAAAAACATACAATTCCTTATTCATTAACATTGAACTCCATCGATTTCTCATTTTTGATAGCTTCCTATTTCTTCTGAATTCCCAACTTATCTTTTTGAGCATCCCCTATCCTTTACAAAATAGATGGTTTTGAAATCATTTGTGAAATGATTGATGATGTTTCCTTCTTTATGATTCCCATGTCCATCTTCATCATATCTAGAAATATGGGATCCTTATCAATTCTCATCAATGATAGAATCACTCGGTCCTTTCTCATTTGAGTATCTTCCACCTTGTTCTGTTTCCCAGGGTGGTAGTAGATTAAGTAGTCATAGTCTTTGATCAGATCAAACCATCTTCTTTGGTGCATATTCAACTCTTTCTGTGTGAATATATACTTCAGGATTTTTGGGTTCGTATATATTCACATTTCTCCCAAAAGAGATAATGCCACTAAATTTTAGGGCGAGGATCACTGCAACTAAATCCAGATAATTTGTTAGATAATTCCACTCATGAACTTTAAATAGACTCAAATCATAGGCAATGACTCTATTATTTTTCATCAACAAATATCCCAGTACCTTCTTCGAAGCATCACTGAATACCACAAAATGTTCTTTATTTTTTGGTAAAGTGAGCACGGGCATAGTGATAATCCTTCTTTTCAACTCCTTGAAGCTTTTCTCTCATTCATCACTCCAATAAAACTTTACTCTCTTCCAAGTTATCTTTGTTAGAGAGTTCGAAAATCGAGAGAAATTTCTCACAAATCATTGATAATATCCTACTAAACCCAAGAAGCTACGGATATCTATTACCAATGTTGGTCGCAGCGACCCCTCAATTGTAGCTATCTTGTAGGGATCCACAGATATCCCATTTCTTGTGACGATATGGCCCAAGAATGTAACCTCCTTCAACTAGAACTCCCACTTTATTTACATTGCATAGAGATTATCCTTCAGCAAGGGCTCTAGTAAAGTTTTTAGATTCAACTCATTATCGTCCTTGGTTTTGGAGTATATTAGAATATCATCTACAAAGACTACCAATAATTTGTCAAGGTAATCTCTAAAGACTATATTCATCAATTCCATGAATCTTTATAGGGAATTAGTGTGTCCAAAATGCATTACTATGAATTCATAGTGCCCATATCTTATACGAAAAGTATTTTTGGGGATATATTCCTTCTTCACCCTTACTTAATAATATCCCAACCGAAAATCCTACTTGGAGAAGTATTGTTCCCTGCACATCTGATCAAACAGGACATCAATTCATGGGAGAGGATACTTGTTCTTTATAATTATTTTTTTAAGCTCACAATAATCGATGAAAAGGCGCATTGACCCATCCTTTTTCGTGACTAATAGGACTGGTGCACCCTGTGTGGAAGCACTTGGGTGTATAAATCCTTTTTATAGATTCTCCTATATTTGTATCTTCTGCTCTTCAAGCTATACAATATGCATTCAATAAGAAGTCTATGATATTGGAATCACCCCATGTATAAGGTCAATTGAGAATTCAACATCTCTTATAGGAGGAAGTCCAGAAAATTCCTCAGGAAACACTTCAGTGAATTCCCTCAAAATAGGCATGTCTTCAATGATGGTTTCTTCAATGGACTCAATAATATGAGCCAGATACGTGTTCTTACATGGTAGTAATATCCATTATTGATATTATGGAGCAAAAAAATATTCAACTTCTTCCGTGCACTTGTACAGAATCGGGGGTCGATTCCCCACATGGAGAGTGATTTCCCTATTACGGAAATTTAAGTTGGCTCTATATAGGGAAATCCAATCCATGGAAATAAAGGCATCAAATTCCACCAGAGGGAGTATAATGAGGTTTTCTGAGAATTTCAATCCATCAATTATGACAGGGGAGGAGTTTTATTCATGGGATGCAATGATTTCCCCATTTTTAGTACTCACCGACATCTTTAATTCCATGATTATTGGTGGTGTGGGTATTGTTCTACTAAAAATTTGGGATATAAAATAATATGTAGAAACTGAATCAAAAAGTATGTTAGATATTATTGAATGAGTAACTAGCATATTTGTGACCACTTCATTTTCTAGGTTAACTTCATCATTAGTGATAGAAAAGGCTAACCCTCGCTACATTGGAGGTTTTTGGTTGCCTCCGAAAACCCTTGGCATAGGGAAATTATTTGCACGGTGCCCTGGTTCATTGCAATTGAAGTAATAAACAATGCAATGAGAGTAAAATAAAGTTTTCCTCTCCTCTTTCATAGCCGTGTGTTTTCTTGCAATCATTTAATAGTCGGGTGCCCTTCTCTTCTACACCTATATCATTTCCTCGTCCCATTCATGAAATTTCCAAGGTGCTTCTTTATGAACTGTTTTCAAGTGGCATACTGGATTATCATAACACTATTGGATTTATCCATTAGACCATCACAATTGAATTATATATTAATCTTATTATCCCTATGATACCCTTGAGTTTCACCGATCTCCATTTCAACCTTGAGGGCATATCAAACAATTTCCTCATAGCTGTTGAAGTCGTGGATCACCCGAGATTTCCGTAGGATAGGTTTCACCACACCATAGAAGTGGTCAACCTTGAATTAGGGGGTAACAACAATGTCTGAGGTATATCGTGCAATCTTTATAATGTTTTCTCATACTCTCGGATGGATTTTTCGTAATTTTTCTTTAGAGAATGGAAGTACCTTTCCATCCTATGCTGGTGGGTGCGTGGAAAATATTTATCAAAAAACATCCTCCAGAAATACTTCTATTCCAATTCCTCAATCTCCTCATCAGGATTTGTATTTTTTATAAATTCCCCCCATTGATCAGCTTCACCCTCTATACAATAAGTAGTGAGGAGAACCTTCTCTTGTTTGGAACATGGAAGGATGGAGAAGATCTTTTCAATAAATTTGATCAATTTTTCGGTGATTGAGGGATCGGATTATTCATTAAAAGTAGGAGGCCTTGGTCTCATGAAGCTTTCTAATGCTACTTGTTCTTTCTTAGGGGGGGGGGGGGTTGAATGCTCCCCTTGGCCCATGTTTCTATTTAATGATTGAGTTAACTGAGAGAGTATCATGAAAAATTTCACGATTCCTGCTCCCATTAGATGGGGAATCTCATTAGCACAATCATCACATTGATCTTTACATTGGTTGTTAGCCCGAGTCCTCCTATTACTTGCCATTGGATGGAATAAAAGGGAAAGTTATGGGTAACACATAAAGGGTAATCCAAGGACTAAAAATATGACTTATAAATAGATTTTATTTCCTTAACTTATGAATCTATAGGCTTCATTTTATGTCATCCAACATATATTCTTAGAGGATTTTTCTAATTCCCTTAATAATGGTTCATACTAAGCTTGTGAATTTACCAATGCATATCCCCCAGGAGTGTCATAACCAAAATTGCCACATGGCCCATTGTCATATACCAGGATACCCCGGGTCAAGCCCAAAACACCTTGTCAGAGCTTTCACCTCTACATACATATATGCCAGAGCCACCTCTACCTCCTCATATCTAGACAGGGATTTATTTTCTTGATAAACCACATTCTCAATACCCACAAAAACATAGAGATTATTTTATTATACATAGTCTTGTCCTTAATGCTTCACTAGGGTTTTCTAATCCTAATCTAAAAATTAACTAAACCAATACTATAATACCAACTATGACAACCATGAACATTATTACACACTAAAACATGATTTATTACATAAAAATCACTTGATACCACATAGAAGATATAGAGGTCAATTTTATTTGGGGATAATGATCATTACATAACAACTTAAGACATGAAATACAACATATTTATTGAAAACATTCTTTATATGACCACTACCTTCCCTCATACTTAGCATTGCATGGGATAACCAGAGGCCATGCATAAGAAACAGGTGAGCTATAAAGCCCAATAATGGAATAAACAAGGAATAAAATGAAGACTATAATACATGTTATGCAAAATGCATATCAATGGAGGAAAAGAGAAACATGAACATAAAGGCATGATAAAGCATGATAATCATAACATGGAAATGTGACAGCAACACTTAACGTGGAATTAACATGAGACAAGGCTACTTGCACATGGATCATGAGTAAACCCTCAATGCACATGAATTATCATGAGTAAACACCAATTAAACATGATGTATCCTTATATTATACATTACCCAATGCATTGGAGCACTATTAGGGTGCACCCTTCTCAAACATTTCATTTCATGCATAAGTGTGCCACTTTGATAATAATATATGGAATCAATCAACATCATAAGTTATTCCATGATTAAGTAATGTGAAATAAATACATAAAAGTACCATTCAATATTTATATGTGGATAAATGTTAATACCCTTGATAGAGACATGGGTATGGTATTCACTACACAATGATTTGGGCTTGGAAAAAACACGGTGAAATATCGGCAGTATAACGACATGACATAAGGATTCATGAAAATGGTTGAGGAGAGAGAAATGGGTGTCTCATAATACGTACATAAAATGGACAGAAAGGGGTTCATATAGATACATTTCCCAACAATCATAATGAAATTAAGATTCATAATAAAAAATAATTACTTTGTTGTAAAAGAGGATAGTGAAATCTCTCACTGAATTTTGGCATGGTAGCAGGTGTACATGGGAGGAATTAATGAGATAGAAAGGGGTATCTATTCATCCAACATAAAGGGATCATTATGGGGGATGTTTGAAGTCACACCCTAACATTTTTAATTGAAAAAATAACATAACACATTGATGAAAATTGGACAAAATGAGAAAGAAAGAAATTCCTCACTTTGAAGTGTGATCCCAAAGGCTTGGGAGAGGTTTGAGAGAGGAATCTTGGCAGCTTGAAAACCTTAAGAAAATTGTATAGGGAAGAGGTCATAGGTTTTACAAACTCCAAAGGATTTGAGTGAAGAGGATGTGGGAGATTGGGTGGGTTTATATAGTTAAGGAGAGGGAATTCATTATTATTTAGGTTTGGGTCACCACATATTAAACTAATCAATACCACAAACCATACCATGGTTTTTCCCATGGTTTTCTCTAAAGAGGAGTTTAAAACAATATTTTATAAGGCCAATGGACGAAATTTTTTAAATAATTTGGTTTCTTATGTAGAGTTGAGTCACACTCTCATGGAAATTCATTTATAAAGTGAAAATGTTTTATAACACTTGGAGGGTCCACTAATGTTTTGTAAAATAAATCAAACAAGTCTAAAATAAAATTATATTAATGATAAAACATATAGTGTCCGAAAATATCATTTATAGTATTTTATTACATCACTTTTGGGTTATTATCATTTCATAAAACACATTATATTTTTAAATGGTATTTATTTTTTACCGAAAAATTTGATTGTCTAAGAAAATTATGAAAAATTCACAATTGGAAAATTTCGATGACCTGATTCAAAAAATAATATTCATTTTATATAAATAATTTCCTATATATTTGAATTTTTACTATTAAAATAAAAACAGATATTTGTAAAAAATTCATGGGTTGTGACAAAAAGGACTTTCAAACCTTAAACAAATTACAGTTGCATTCATAAAATTATAAGATAGTTTATATTTTATTAAAAGAACATTAATAGTAATAATATTTTATTAAAATATTATTTATTTCAAAAATCATTTAATTCATCAAAATATATTTCCTAGTTGAATATTAACTTACAATACTATTTTTTCTCTAAAAACTATTTACCAAGTAACAACAACAAAATGAACGTATATTCACTATTATATACAAAAATAATGCACATAATCATAGTTCTAAGGTATTGTTACATAAACCCTTATAACACCCACATATGATAGAAGGGTAAGGTTTGCGATGGTGAAAGACTCTTAGGGGGGCACGGATAACATTTTCTCATGTGGTTATCTCTATCAACTTATGATTCTCTCGTAGGCGGTTCTGTTTGAGCTTAATATATTGAAGCTCAGCTTGGGATGGGTCAAGAGAGAATTCCAATGACTCCACCTCCATTTGGAGATCTGAAAAATTGTTTTCATATGGGGAAAGTCTTCAGGGTGAGGCCATAGCTTTCTTTGTCTGAGTAAATTGGAATTTTTAGAGCCCTATATTTATACTAATCATGTTGTCATTGTTCAATGACTATATTAGAAACGATCAAAATTCCTAATGGTATTTTAAAATAATGAAAAATAAAACAAAATAAGTACATATGTTATATAACCATTTTACACAATAAGACAATTAATTATATCATGAGGAATTTTCATTAATTAATTTTTGGGTCATTACACTCTTTCTCTCCCTTCTTTTCCATTTAATAACTTTTTTTTGTTTAGCCTTTAGAATATCAGTTAATTATAAAGTAATTACTTTAGAAAAATAATTTTACTATCCAGTTTATCATATAATAATGATATATTATTTATCCCCTCTCATTTTAACCTTTACCAAAGCTATTATTATGTCGAAGTAAGGGATCATCTCCTTCGCATATTTGTTCATAAACCCTCATTGTAATATGCCTTTGATTTCCAATTTTTCATTTTGTTCTGTCTTTTACATATATGTATTACTTAGCATATTATTTCCATGTAATGATAGAACCCTTTCACTCCCAATAATCTCTTCCATGAACCTTGTTATTACATCATCATAGGACCCAAATTTTCCTTTTACTTTTCCCTCACAAACACTTTTGTTATGATTACCCATCCTTACATCCTCTCAAGAGTATTCACATATCTTTACATGTTCATAATTTATTATGGTATTTTAGGTATATAATCCAAAATCCTTGATATTAAGATTAAAATTAAAGAATATAAAATTAATGATTATATGATTCATGTGGAACACTTATTCTTGTACATGAAATGAAAATGATGGGTGCTCCTGGATAGAAATCCAAAACATGAGGTAATGTATTAATCTCATAAGACATTATGTTCGGATATAGGGAGTTAAACTAATACATTATTATACATTGTCCACCATGTTATGAGGTCTTGTTAGTTAGCCTTGAATTATGAATATAATGTCATGTTTCATATTTTTGGAACCGTCCCATGTTGCCTTTAGGGTATTATGTTATATCTTCCCTAATTTTCAAGATTTTGAATCTAATACCTTTTTATTACCTTTATATTTCTATTTCCAAAAATATAACACTTTACATTGTTTTTTGATTTTTTTAATACCTTACTAGGTGTTATAGCTCACTCATTTCTTATATATGACACCAGATCATCCCATGCAATTTTATAAGATCCATAGAGTATAATCACATGTTATGAATCATTTAAAGAAGAATTCTTATACTTATTTTTCTATTTTTTGTGATTTATACATAATTTCCAAATGCAATAGATTTATGATCTTTTGGTATTTTATTTTGTATACTATTTTGTAGAGAATCACAAATTAATATGTTTTAAATATGTTTTCTCATAGTTTTGATAACCTCTCATGGAATGGATATGATTAATGCGATGTCTGTAGCTAAAATATGAAAGGGAAAGTAGATTTTAAATAGAACTGACCCATATTCAGTGAAACATTGTAAATAATAAGGGAATATATTATTTTTCTTATGTGTGAATTTTATTTCATTTTTAAGGAGTGAAGGATGAAATTGTTGGGGGGGGGGTATTATATTATATTTATTTTCATTTACCACATTAATTTGAATGGTTAGTGATCCCAAGTTGGAGTGACCTAGAATAAAACAAAAAATTAGACATGTTCGTGAATTTGGGACACCAGTACACAAATAGTTTCACAGTCCTTGGATAGCCCCATATTGGTTAACCATGTGAAAATCTATATGTCTTTTTGATTTATTTTATTTACTCTATATACATAATCCTATGATAAATTTAAAATTACAATCTTAAGATGTTTTTATATTAATGGTAGTTCAGGATAACAAATCCAGAAAAACCCTAAAGGGGTAATTTTTTGACCCTTATAATAATAAAATAGATTAGAACATGAAGAAAATCCATGGGCCCCAAAATGAATATAAACAAAAAGTAACAGACACACAAAAGAGAGTCCGGTTAAGAGTGATAAAACACCACCATGAAAGCATACAGGATCACCCATTGTTTCTACCACCATGTCTACAAAATCTGACATGACCTCTTGGGTGACTTCCCCTTCGCCATTGTTTTAGGGTCTTCCACACACCACCATGATCATAAAATTCCTCCAGCTCTGCATCAATCTTCTCTTTAATTTGAGCATCCATAGAAGTAGAATGATTTGAATCATCACCTTTACTATCATCATCAAGTATCCTCTAGTATAGTTCCTCAAAGGGTTGTATTTCAACCTGCTATAAAGAAGAAGCATTAGTCTTCTAAAGAGATAATTATCTTTTACCTTTCCTTTCACAACTCTCCTTTTATAACTCATCAAATTATGGATAATTCCTATACTCTAACATAGTAAAAAAGCTATGTGTAACAACATTAGTCTTCGTTCAAACCACATTCACTTGCAAGGTAGTTGTAATATTAACTTCATCTTCTTCTACTGGAAACTCTTTCTCATAAAAGGTTATAGCCCTATCAATGGATTTTGTTGTGGAGTAATAAAAATAAGGGAATAACACACTATGATCATTAACACCTTTGATAGTAATTTTTAGAGGTTTTCCATTAATGTAAGTAGAGAAAGATGAAACAACATGAAACACCTTCTCATGGGAGGTTATGACCTTATCATAGGAAACTAATGTGGATTCATAAAAAATATGGGACCACCACACTATTATCATTAACCCTGGTGAAAATAGTCTTTATAGGATTTCCAATAATAATAATAATAGGGCAAGTAGAAATGGAAACCAACTTCTAAGAAGCAACGCGTTAAATAGGGACATCAACTCATGCTTCAGAAATATAAGAACACACCAAAACTGTTTGAATAGAGATATGATCATTTCCATAAAAAACATTCTCATGAGAAGCAAGTCCAAGAGCATGTGCATGATCATGTGTAGGAGAAGAAAATATAGTATCATGTGTCTGAGAAATAACATACACCTAATAGGGTACATCCTTATTATAACCATCAATAACAACCAGGGAAGGCCCTAAAGAATTCTTCCCAACCTCATCGATATGGCCCCGGTTAACATGGGCATGATCCACATTTCCTTCCGTCATAGGATCATCATACTCACCGTCATGACTCTCAACATCATCCAATTTAGTATTGTTCTCACATTAAGACATATGAGAAATAGGTAGTATGGTATTTACATAGATCTCACCCCCACTGTTAGCCACATCACCATGGTTACTATCAGGTCTATCCCATGCCACCACATCAGCAAAGGGGGGAGGTCCTCCAATAAGTGATACAACATTTTTAGGCATTAGTGACACCTTAGAGGGAGGGAATCTCCCTTCCCAATTTTATAATTACACACCTTCACAGACTTAGAAGGGTCGCTAATAATTGTCACTTTAAAATGCACTTTTCTACAAGATTTCATTTCCTGTAAAATTAGAACATAGAATTACCTGATGAAAAATGTCCTTAACGTGTCTAATAGTTGACCAATTAATGAAAAAATCTGGGATATGTTCAATTTAATTTTCATGTTCAGATTCAAAATCACTAGAAATCAAGAAAACTAGATCTACCAGAGGAAGGGACATATCATATTCGGACAACATACGTGAAAAATGACCAGATCTAACTGAAACAGTTTTCTTATCATGCTTAATTGGGATTGCAAAAACCAAAGAAACATCCCAAATTTGGATTGGTTTCCAAAAAAACCTAATTTAGACCCGTGAAACAAATCCAAGACTATGTAATCATATGCTCAACATGCAGTGAGTCAAACAAGGGGTCCCAATTTTGATACCTTAGGACCCCGAGCTTGAGGTTGACAAACACGCAGATCCATGCTCTCAATTTCATTTCAATTTATGTGAATGAAATATAAGTGAAATTAATACCAAGAGAAACAATATAACAATTACCAAATCCCCATATCTAAAGAAGTTGTTTCCTTAAATCCTTAAGCTTCTAATTATTTGCTAGCACACTTATATGAGAGATAATAGAATGTTTATAAGATTCAATTCTATCTTCAAATAGGTGATGGTTCAATTCGACAATTGTGACTTTTCCATTCCACAAAATCATATAGGGGTGGGATCACATTATTTAGTTCCAATAATGAAACGATCAACACAAATGACCTACAGATCATCTGCTTCCCACACCGAAGCACCCAGCCCAACACCCTTCATTGGGTTTGGATCAGGCGACGGTTCTACACCCGAAGTCAAAACATCCTTCTTGCCTGATCCATCGCCCACCTTCCTCGATGGTCTAATAAAAACCACCATAGGATTGAAATAATTAAACATAGACGACACCATCATGGAATGAAGAAACCCTAGACACCAATTCTGTAGAGTGAGATTCTCTCGACCCGCAACATCTCTCCTCATTAACCATTATAATAAAGAGTTCATGATATTTTATTAAAAAAAGAACATTGAAATATATCCAAACCATGATTCAAACACACCCCATATGGGAGTTAAATCCATTTTTGGTCCTATAAAATACACTCATAAAAATCCCAAGATAGATTTAGTAGACGATAAGGTGACCACACTCATACCCTACTGAATGAAAATTTCAAATTCCCTATTCCAATATTAGTAGTAAAATTTATCTTATTTAACCTGTATCCAAATAAAAACTTCTAAATCAATTACCTCAATCAAAACAATATTAAACAATGGGACATAATTATTTTTTTGACACCTTTATCCCATATATGTTAAAGATTCATTTTTATAACATGATTCTATCATGATTCAATAAAATCATACTAAAATACCTAGATGATATTCAATGATGAGTCAATTGTAAACTAACTGGGACATGTTAGATTAATAATGTAAGGTAACCAACTTCAATATATAAATAAATCACCACAAAACAAAAAATATAATAGGGAGAATAAGGGGGGAGGGAGAGAATGTGAATCCTTCCACCCTCTCTTTCAGCCAGCTGGGAAAAGGATACCTAAAAAGGGAATAACTAAATTCCCTTAAAAATGTTTATTTTCTTACATGTTATAAATGATATCTATGAATAATAACTACATATTGGTCCTCCACTAGCTTTATGATGTCATAGACAATGGTACAACACTACTAACCCCCTTACTATAAACTCAATTTCACCACACTAGGTTTGTAATGGGACCCTTATACAATCTCACGATTCATTATATTTACTAAAGACAAAAAAATCTACATTAAAACTCTTCCACAAAAACATTAACAGCTTCAAAAACCATTTATCAATTGAAAAAAATCCATAAACTCAAATTCTTGATCTAAATTTAAATTATTTTAAAAATAATCCCCTGATCAAATTAAATTTTGTTTTATACATTATATTTATCTACAAAAAATGATGATACATATTATTATATGTTTTAATCCTTATAAATTATTGTCCCTAGAAAAATTATTTTTGAATATGTTATATATTCCATTAGTCCCCAAGATCAGATGTACACTCTTATTCTTGAATAATACACTAGTTATGATGCACCACCATCACACCTAAACTATTAAAACAATGAAATATTATAAAAATATGTTACTCTACTACATTTATGTATGTAAACAATTACTAAAACATTATATGATATTTAATTTTCAATTCATAACTATCAATCATTTGTAAAAGTCCCAAGTCAGTAACATGATACATCAACCACCATTGAAAAATAGAGGCTTCCACATTTTGACACTAAATAAATTTACATAATTAATGATGTTCCAATCATTGAATGATTTATCTAGGGTCACGACGTTCATTTCAATATCTTATAGTTTATGTCTCTATTTTTTCTCTAAATAGAAATCCAAACCATTGTATACTAGGGCGTCATTAACTTTCAATGATACATGTATCTCACCTGATATTGCATATATCATATGAATATTTAATTATATAATTTTTAAATCATACTCCTCTTTCAGTACAAATATTCACTTCACCCAATAAAATTTTCAAACCATTTCAATAATATCATACCCCATCATTAGAAAAACATACTGACCCTACTTGTTCACCATAAATCAATACCCACGCAATGGAATTTCCTTATAATAAACCCATATAGGCTACTTTTATCGAATCACCAACTAGAAACCAAACCAAAATTTTTTGTTGGGTTCTCTCTTCATTCAAACCCTTAAATTACCAATATTTCTTCTGAAATGATGGATACACACTAAATTTTTGATGGTGTACTCCCCACTATAAAATTTCACTTATTTTTGATAAACTAATACTAACCCATCCAAATTCCATCATTATGAGGTGTCTTCAATCATATTCCATACTCATTATCACGTAATAAATTCACTCATGAAACCATATTTTAGGTTTTAAAACCAGCACATTTACCAATATTATCACTATCAATATTCCATTGATATTTTACTTTGATTCTCATGCACCGATTGGTATATCTCACAATTGGTGAACTGACCCACATTCACATGAATATAATGTTAGGAATTATTTTTTATCACCACACCAAAACACTATTATCTCCAAAATATCAATATTTATCAACTCATGAATATTATAGAATCTCGCAAATTATTACAATCTATTCTAAGAAACTCTTTCTCTCATCATTATACTGAATTTACTAGTCCCCATACCCACCTTCACTATATGATGAGGCCATGCCACTATACCCATATGATATAACCATACCAGATTAAAAATAACTATTATTAACACACATCCATTTCAGTATTTGATTAAAATGTCATTGTATCCTATATCAGTTATACCCTAGTTAACTTGTTATCACTGTTTAATCAATATCTTACCATTCCAATAGCAAGTCTAGCCTTAAATAATTACATATGTAACATCAAGGGGATAAATTTTCACAAAACATTCTATGTAAAGATATATTTTCTATATATTTTCCATTTATCGTCTTATACAGACTCATGCCCTAATTGTGAGAATTCTTTGGCTCTTGCTAGAATATCATGACTTGACTCCAATTTTTTAACAATTTAAATATTCCTAAACTCTAACCTGGTCTAAATCCATGATATTTTTCAATATCCTCTATTAAACACTCTTTTCATTGAATTAACATAAATCACCCCTAACTAATCTCTATGATAACAATTATAATGCTCGGATTTAGTTGTATCAACCTATATACCATGTATTTTAGGTAAAAATATGTCTCTTTTAATTATTGGAATGGGAGTACCTAAAGGAAACTCTCATAATGTTTAATATATACAATTATTGTACATCAAATATCCCTCCCAAACTACAATAAATTAAATGATATTATTCCATAACGCAATACTCTTGTTGGAATGAGTTATAACCCATTGATCATAGGCCTACAAACCTTATTATTCATCTAAACAATAATTCAAATAATACCAGTCACACCTTTCAAATAATGAATGATCAATTATGTTAAAATAATTACATATTGGATTCATAAAAAAGGATACCCATATCCTCACACACATCACATTGTAATATATCTTCTAAATTTCATTCCTATAATGGGAATTATCTACCCCCAATTCCATTTATTTATGAAATCTGTCTATATGTTATCCCATCTCTCTTGGATTAACCATAAATATGGCATTCATCAATGTTCTATATCACTCCACTGACACATTAAATTTACTAATATCCTAAATTGTATCAAATAATTTTGGCCTACCTTTCATGGTTTAAAGACCATTCACCATTGTCAGTGGAATCTCATGAATCAACACATATGATCACTTCTAGAAACATAGGTCATCTCATATAACATCACCCACACTCTTGGGATCAAATTAATTTCAATGTATACCCATTCCCATACCAAAAATATAATCTATTGGGTTATCTTTATGAAATCCAATTATATATTGATGATATATATATCTATTGATGAATATAATAGAAGTCATCATGGTTCACATTGATATTTATAGTTCCAATAAAAAATTTATTCATCAAAATGTTAAATTATTTTTAATAGATGAATTATATAAATTAATCATTTTTCTTCTTAGGATTAAATTTAATCATCACATACATGTATGAAAACGTCATGTGAAACTATTTTCCAACTAGAAAGCATGTTTTTTAGTGTCTTTGGTCTCCAATCCAAGAGAAAAACATAAATTATAGACCATAAACAATATAAGTTTACAAAATCAACTCAAAATATTAAAAATTTAATTATGAAAATTAATCCAAATGCCCTGATTACAAGGATTTGATCCCATACTACTATATTCAATACATAAATATGACTTAAAAATAACATTTTAACTAGTCAAATATCTATCTAACATATCTGAAATCTTAGACGAAATAAAATATTTCTCTTGTAAAAAATTATTTTATATCAATATAGAACCCACGTGAATGTCCTAAAGCAGAGCACTATACACCTTCGGAAGAGGTCCATGAATAATAAAGGTCATTGATTTTGTTGTAAACGTCAGTGTTCTAGAACCAACTTGATTGATGATTTTTATTATAGTATCATTTAAACTGAGTGTTTTTCATGATGTTGTATTACCATAAAATTGTTAGAACTTATATATACTCTAATTACATGGTAATATCCATATATTTTTAAATGTATCAATATATTATAACATTCCCTAAAAATAATTAGAACCTTGATATTTTTTTTAATCATATACATGTGTCTAACGGTATATATAAATCATACTAATGAAACACAATTGACGTTTGACTATCACATTATAGGAGATCATTTGTATTGGGATTACTTATTTTGAATTTCTCACCTTGGGATCTCAATTATATGAGATCATGTGGACATTACAACCAATAGAAGCACCATATATTATAGTTTTCATTGGTTTTTCTTATCTACCAACATGGGTATTGGTGTCTCGACTTGAGTTCGATAGTTATGTGTATAATTTTATTAAATACTTATATACAAGGAAAAAACTATGAAAATTATTTTTTTGGTGTAGTAGCTTGTATCAGTGTATCATTGATGGTATTATATTGATTTATTGATAATGAAATAATTTTTCACAACTAGAAGGAAGTGATATCTCGGGCCCAGTTGAGTATAATGGTAGTAACCACTATAAATCCATGTCCAAAGGTAAATAAGTCTACTCTAACTTGTTAAGAAATAAATAAATAAATAATGGATAAAAAAATATGTATACCCACCATTATAAGATATTATGAGACAAAGATATTTTATTTCATGTCATGTGTTCATAAGATGTAATGTTTGTTATTAGTAAACCATATATCCTTATGGTACGTGATGTGTTTCTAGATAAAACTCTAACTGAGTGGGTACTAATCAATTCTATTGTGATAATGACTAAGAGGGTCCCACATAGTTATTATTAAAAATTCTATCATATTTTAAAAAATTGGAATTTAAGACATGGGGGCCTCGCCATATGGTTTGGGCAATTTCTGAACTTTAACGATCACCAATGAATAAATAAAATC
Organism: Viscum album; assembly: GCA_963277665.1. Classification (NCBI taxonomy): domain Eukaryota; kingdom Viridiplantae; phylum Streptophyta; class Magnoliopsida; order Santalales; family Viscaceae; genus Viscum; species Viscum album. Next base: position 1,374,118,656 of record OY728128.1, read on the forward strand.
ATAAAAATGTGACTATATAGTAACAAGTGTGATATTTATTGACTCATTGAATTCACAGTTTTTTTAGTGAATTCAAAATACATATTCATGAAAGAATATTAATTATTTGTGGTTCATTAAATATTTGTGGGAGAAATGTGTTGAGTTAACGAATAATATTTTTTCATGTAAAATTGTTTTAATGTTACTAGTATATTATAGTATAAATTTTACTTATATAACACAATAAATAGTTCATATGTATATTTTATGTTTTATTTTGATCGGTAAACTCATTTGAGGGCCAAAATATAATTTCAGTTACTTTAAGACCACCTATATAAGATGGATGGAAGTAAGGATTCTCCGGTCTATTAATACAATGAATATTGGTGCTCACATCTCATTTATCCTATATCTTAGTTATAGAAGGTCTCATTATGTTAATTTCAATCAATATTCTCCTTCATATATCTAAGTAATGATATAGTGATTATAATCGATACATCTAATTCATACTTGAATCTCTGTGATAACAATTGAAAATCAATTACTAACACACACACAAAATTATAAGTTTTTGTTTATGATTTATATTTTTGTTTTTGGATCCATCCAGGGTAGATCATTGATGATTTGTGAAACAAATCTTCATTCAAAATCAAACAAGCGATGGTTTTGAATTTAATTTTTTATACATAAATAGTTCAGTTGTGATCCTTGGATTGATCATTTGGTTCCTCATCACCGGAGATGATATCATGATGTGTATTGAAACATGATTTTTAAAATATATCATACTTATTTATAGGTAATGTGAACATAGTATGAAAAATTAGTATCAAATAGGTCATTTCATTACATAACACAAAATTAAAAAGTTGTTTTCAAGAATTCTACTAAAGGGAATCATTATAGTCCTAACAAATTTTATAGTACATTTATCTGTTGTTATATGGTCGAGGTATGTGAATTTGAATATAAATGAACTGATTTTTCAATATAACAATATAGAAAACTATTATAAAATATTACTAGTAACCAATGTATCAGTAATACCATTGTTATAATCCATCCATGGGTGAACAATTCCATGGGGGAGAAAAGTATAATTCCATGCATAATTTTTAAAAAATAGAAAACATCCTATACAATATATATTAGAAAAGGGAAGAACATATCTATATATATATATATATTTCAATATAATGGTGAACTATGTGGTTCAACTCTACTTTCTTGTCCTATCGTCATTCCATTCTCCTGTCTTGGAAACCATGATTTCTCCTACTGGCTTATTTTGGTCTGGGTCGGCCTAGTCTGACCCCCTATAACCCCTCTTAAGTAGTTTTTCAAAGCCAAGGATTCACAATAAAGCTTAAAATTATTTAAATTTTAAAACATTTTTAAATTTACTGAGATTGGTTACAAGAATGTAAGCCCCTGATGTTATGAAATAAAAATATTCTAAATTATTTGAATTAAATATTTATATTATTGAAATGATTTGTCAAAAAATATATTATATTTTCAAAAAATTTATTTCTTTTGGACTAATAATGAAATTTTCTAACCAATGTATGTCTACTTTTTTATTTAATTTTTTAAACATTCTATGTGTGGAAATTAATGAAAATTATTTATTAAATGAATGGAACCTGTATCATCCCTCACCTAACATTATGTGTATATGGTTCTTCATGTCTATAAGAGATTATATTTATGAAATCATCACATTCATGAGATCCCAACTTGTGTGTGTGATTATTTATGTTCAATTAAATGAATAAATATATACATTGTTCATGTGGATATATATCCAAATATCATATAATAGTTACACGCATTAGACAACGAGCATGCTACAACTCAAGTCAGTTGTTACTTGGGAGTAACCAATATGGGAAATGATCAACCTATTTCTATTAAATAGATTAACAAATAGTAAATGACATAAAAATTTCATCATTTTATATTTATTTGTGGTTTATTATTTTTATTTTTATTTTTTAAAATATATTCAATCACATTGAATAATTAAGAATCATTTATTGATAAAAAATGAATATATAAAATGTATTTTTTCTATTTAATGAATGGTTATGTTGCGAGTACACTCACAAAAAATAATATTGTAAAATAAAATAATTATTTCATTTAAAAAGATTAATTATAAAAATCATCAAAGTAAATATTATGTATTTAATCTCTTTCATCACTATAATATAATCATATCCATTGAATGATGGGTTCTCCAAATATAGTTTAGAATTCTTCCACCTATTAGGGATTTCAATTAAGAGTGTTGGACTAACATTAGTAAAATTAATGTCAATGAAATAGTCAAATATATTCTGGTTCAATTTTAGATATAATATTTGAGTAATACTAGGTCATTATATGTAGAAGATGGGAATCCACTCAACATATCAAGTTGTTTTGAATTAATGTTTTTGGATAACAAAATTTCAACATTGAAACACTTCAGGTAGTAGAATAGTAATAACATAGACTATGAGAAGAGTTTTTGAAAATATTTTCCACTAAACAACACAAGAGATTGTGTATTGAAAATATTATAGTTAATAGTTATTATATTTTGATAAAATATTGGTAGAAATTTATGGTTAATAAAATATATGTTGGTAAATAAATAGTAATCAAGATAAACTAATATTATTTTAATATTTTATATTGTAGAAAATAGAATGTGATAAAATAGAAACACTTTAACCAACACTGTAAAATGATAATGTCTTTACTGGATGTAATTTATAAGAGTAGTATAGTTTCTTCTGTATAATACAATACTATTAATAGAAAAGGTTTGTATTGGTGTCCCTACTACTATATTATACACCTATGTAAGAACATGAGGATTAATGGTAAGATTATAAGAGACTCATGGATTGTGCATTTTTTGTTTACATCATGATGCAATCATCATTTTCTGATGAGTTATGAAGATAAAATGAAGACATGAATGGTTATAAAAAGTTATCTCATCTCTAAGATAATATTATGATGAACAATAAGAGAGATATTGATGAGAATATAATTACACTAATCACACATATATTGAAATATGGTATTTTGGATGTTCCTCATGTAATCCATATGATAGGGCCCATTAATCAATTTGATGAATTGGGATTCATTTTCAATATTGAACATTTAATAAATCTAATAATCCATTTATTATAACTATTTTATAGTGGTATAATTGATAATTATAAGACAAATATTAGGGAGAATTGACTTCCATATACTTGTGGTAGGGTTATCAAAGAAGATAAGAATAGAGGGAAAGATAAATCATTATCTATTATAGAGAAAAAGAATAAGTAAAAGGAAAATATCCAATGGAAATTACATAAAAAATGTCTCCATCAAAAACTCCTTTTATTAAAAAAATTTAAAGTTGGCGGGGAATCAAAGGCCAGGTTATTTCATTCTCATATGGATTAATTATCACTATAAGTGAAATTAAAATGAATTTAATATGAACCTTGAAATGTACTCCAAATTATGAAATTTTGTACGTTCATGTGATATTTATGTTTTATATTTTTAGTATTGGATATAATATGTGACTTAAATTACCATATCCAAATACAGGAACCATGGATGTTTAAATAGATCAAAATTTTAAAGATGATATTTATATTTCTGATAGAGAATGACTGAAACATACATAGAGAATACCAATACATCATAATTAAAAAAAGTATTGATTGTAACATTTATAAAATATTATTATATAATGCATCTAAATAGAAAACTGTATCAATAACAACTTTATACATAGTGAGATATTATTTCTTTTTTGAAATAAATTGATTATGGTATTCCCTTATTAATTAATTGAATAACAATATAAAAAATATAAATTTTTTCTATTGGTAATAAATGATGAATATAAAATTTAAGACTCAAAAATACTGATTTATAGAAACAAAAATGTTGTTTATGTATAACACTGGGAAAATTTCATGTGAATATGAAAAAGTAAATTTAGATAACTTTTGGAATTAAACATATAGGTATTCGACATGATTTTTTATATGGTATAATGTACAAGACACATTAACAATAAAAGTTGAGTACTAATGATTCTAGAAATATTTCAATAAGATACATGTCAACTACTTAAAGTATAGGATAAAGGTAAATTCATATAATTCATTATATTATTTAAATTGATTTTAGGAATTAAAGATGAGGAACATAATACATATGGTAAAATATATTTTATTTTCGAGGTGGAATTTTTATAGAATATATCAACCAAAAATTTATCAATCATTATAATTTAAAGTGTATTTAATCATAGAGTCGCACTTCCTTATACACATCATATTCATAGGGTTACTAAAAGTAAAATCAATGATGATCTTTATAGTCTTTGAAGTCATTAAATTATCATCTCATGACACAATTCACAAATAGATTCATTATCTCAAAGCCATAAGTAAATTCTAAGGTTAAATGGATATCAAATGGGTTATGTTATAAATTAATTGCATTTTGTCACAAAAAATGTATTCATATGTAATGATTTTAATAATTCTAAAGAAGTAAAAAATATATATAAATAAAAACCTAATGTGTCTCTCATTAATTTAATATGAATGCTTCTGATGATTTTACATAAATCCCCAAGAATGAATATACATATTCAACTGATACAATACATTTCTATAAAAGAGTAAACTTATTTATTTGCGATATTTGTAGAAAGATTTAATTAGATAAATTCAGGGACCTATGTATAAAATTCGTTTTCATGGGAAAAAGTTTCAAGAGAGTTCATAGGAAAGGAATGTTCCAAAAGAACAAATTGAATATGAAAAATAAATCCATAGAGGTAGTTTTATAATCTCTAAGTCAAGGTGATATATTATTAAATTAAAATAAGAAATGTGTATCATATAATTGATAAGTAAAAGGTAAAAAACAAAAATATTATGTGAATATGAATTAAAAAATGAATTCCTTTTCCTAGAATCATGAATTTATTTAGGTATTATATCAGATTGATACGAATTCATTAGTGGGTATTCATGTAAAACTATACATGGGTATTATAAGAACGGTCCTAAAAAGTCTTGATTCATTATAAAATGTTTTCATGATTTACTCAATTGTGGATTTACTTGTCATGGACGATTTATATGATCATTATAATTAGAATTGGATGTGAATACTACCTTTATTCTAGGAAAATATTTTGAGAATGTCTGAATGATGCAACCAAAAATGGTCACTGACACAAAATAGTACAAATAAAAAATGAAAGTTGTATATAGATTATTGGAATCATATTTAATGTGTAATATACATTCAAAATATAAAAAAATAACTTTTATATAAGTGGTTAGTTGGAGAAGCAAAGTTTCCATGTATAATATGTTGATTTCTTATGGAAAACAATTATAATTATAATAGTTACTTAATAATACACTAAGAGAAACTCCCAAAATATTAACTTAAAGTAATGAAAAATATTATAGGGGAAATATAATATGTCGTAGTTATATAGGTTATATTGACAATTTTAAATCCTGTATACTAACAAGGTATTGAAAAATAATAGTTGGGACAATTTGAGAGATGATTGTTGATGTTTTCACATGGAAAAATATCTCTAAGAAGACACGTATAAGGTAAAGAAGGAGACTAAAAGGGTGATTAGAACTGCATATACTTCATTGATGAATCTATCACATATTTTATGATATATACATCATATTATATTTCAAATAGATATATAATTGGACTAAAATATAAAATAAATCCTGTAAAACTATATATGAAATAGGAAAGGATGTCTAGTAGTATTTTACAAAGTTAGAGGGGTATTTTACTTATAATTTAAGAGAACAGATACCAATTATTAAGGGGATATAATACTAGACTTACTATGGATCAATTAAAAAATAGTCATAGTTAGGGAAACTAAATGAGAAAGGGAGGTTCATTGAAGGAAGTGGTGGCCATAACTATAAATATTGATCATATTTTAGCTTTTGATACATCAAATGATGTGGTAAATAATTAAAAATTATTTTTTATGGTTCTTGGAATCATACATATAATGTAAGATAAAATCATTATTTAAATTATAATAATACTTTAAAAGTTGTTTTATCCGATTTTTCATGAATCTAATAGGGGAAAATATGGTCACCCTTAGGGTTATCATCTCTTTCGGGGTATTTTTTATGGTGGTGAAGTATCAAATAGTATAGTAAGCATGCAAGATAACATGGAAAGCCTATTGAATAAATACCTTATTTAGAAAAAACATAATTGTATTTTTTTTATAGATAGTTGGTTAATAGTTAGAAAGCTAGATCTTGTTTAGATGTGAATGTTATAAAATTGGGTTTACAAGATCCAACTTGATTAGAAATTTTTAATTACTCTACCATGTACAAAAATAGTTTTAAATAATGTTATCTTACTATAATGGTGTTAATACATTATCATACATTATTTACATGGTAATAAAATTACATTTTTTATCTTATCAAAATTCTTTAGTAGTTCCTATCAAACATGTAAACCATGAGATACTATGATATTAATCATAGAAATTAGTTATATGGTCTAGATCCATCATACTGGTGGGAATTGAAGTTGTCAGACAATCAGATATTTGGGACTCATATGCATTGAAACATCTTCACATAACTTTTTAACATTGTGGTCTTGAGTAGAAGACATCATGTTGGAAAATATTCTAATATAAACAATAAATATTAAGGGATTAATTTGAATTTTTAATCTACAAACTTGTTTATTAGTCTCTCAACTTTAGATCATTACACATGTGTGTCATTTTAACACATACTTCAATAAAAGATAAAAACTATGACATTTAATATTTCGGATGGTTAGATTGTGTCAGGTGAATCCTTGGTGGTTTCAAACTGATTGAGTAGTCAAGATAATATTTTTCAGTTCTGAAGGGAAGATATATCTCAACCTGAGTGGTCCATTATTTTAATGAGATCAAACAATACATGGTCCTAGAACAATATTGGACGGGTATACAATAAATTCATGAATTATTAAATAATTTAATAATGAATGATGAAAAAATGTATCCATATTTATTTGTGAAATATCATAAGACAATGAGATTGTACTACATGACGCATGTTCAAGGGAGGTTCTTGATGTTGGAACTAAACCATATCATATTATGGGTCGCGATGTGTTGCAAGATACCTCTCATGGTCTGTGTTTATAACTCTGGGGTGTTAATAAATTTTCATAGAGGTCTATACACAAAGTGCATGCAAAAGAATATTATATTATCCTTAATTAGAGATTAGAAAAATATGAGCTCAACCATAGGTTTTGAGTAATGTATGAGTTTAATAATCACCATGTAATAAATAAATTCATTACTATTAGAGTTTTGATTAATAATTATTAAATCAATTGACAATCAATATTCAAAAATTACTTAGTAAATAGAAGTTAAATATTTTATTAAAGAATATTTAATATTTATGGTTTTTTGAATATTTTTGGGAGAAATGGATAATGATAATGACTCATATTTTATCACATAACACTTTTTTAGGTTGAAAGTTTGTGATAAGATACTTATGACCGGTATAATATGTTTACTATATTATATGATTATTTTAAATCATGTTTAAAAGGTTAAAATAATATGAGGGATAATGTGAAACATTGATCAGTTTAAACCCACCAATATAAGATAAGGAGAAACCAAATTTCATGGGATTATCCCTCCCCAAAAATTTAAGAAAACCTCTCCCTTTTCTCCATTATCCTAGTGACAAATGGAGTTGTTATGAGAATGATGATTTGAATTATCCTTCTCTGATTGAAGGAACAGTATTAAATCAAACATCAGTATATCCAAGGAAACAAGGATTCTATATGATAGAATTATAAAATCAATGATGGACTCACCAATAGGCTTTTGGACTGTGTTTTGAGAATCTAGAGGATTGTGATTTCAGTTTCTTCATTTAAAGATCTATGTAGAAGAGAGGAAGAATCATTCATTCAAAATCAAAGGTGGTATGTTTTTTTATTTTATTTTTTTAATAAATTGTTTCATGTGTGGTCCTAGAGTTGATAACCACATTCCCTATCAGTAGAGATGACTTCATTTTATATATCATAGTATGGAAATTGTAAGGATACCCAAATTTTACCCTTATGTTATAATCCCCGTACAAATATATTAATGGATATGTTCAATAAATAACTCTTGAAAATATTATACCCTTTTTACCGTAAAAAACAATAAACAATATATAATTTATAATATATTTAATATTAGTGTACAAAAAATGGAATAATGGTGTAAATAAAACAATATACAAAAAAACATCATTATTTTATAACAGATAAAACCCATGCAGTTCTTACAATTGTACCTCCCAATTGAGTTATCCAAATGGAATAATCACATAGATGGAGAAAAACTATAAAATAAAATAACAAGGAGATCCATTACCATCCTGGGAGATACCTTGGATCAATGTTCATGTCCCAACAAAGTACCTATATCATAGTAAACATGACTAGAGAAATAATCTCAAACATAATGTATGCTTATACACCAGGGTTCTTGTATAGGATGTGAGGGAAAAATTCAATATACCACCACCAAATGTTTCCCTAATAATAACAAACATATATGTACATACATGAATCAAATGAAATTTAGTATATAAAAATCACCATCAAAATACCATTCATAAAATTATATACTCATGCAGCCGCCATAATCATCATCAGGAACCTATTTTGACTAGTTCCAATAACGGAATAATGTTTACCATTTACTTTTATTCCTCTTATTCTGAGTGGATTTCCTTATAATCCACCAATGATCTTACATAAAATAAAGAACCATAGGGGTTCATACCATCCAATTAGTCCATACATATGTATATCAAATATTAGGTTTATATACCACCCAACTAATCTATTTCTAATAATTATACTTTTGGGTTGGAATCATGCCAAAAAAATCCGAAACATATTGAACAATTGGAATGAAAAATTTCTAGTTTAGTGAATCTAAAATCATACCCTAGGCTGGAAAAGCATAAAATCTGTGTAAAATTGTATCGTAACAATGACTACTAAAAAATGCTTCATAGGAAGACAAGTATCATCTCATTTCATGAAATGTTTCACGTCCAATGATTGTATTTTAGTTGTTCAAATAAGAGACTCAACCTATCTAAAAAATATCAGAGGTAGGAAAGGAATCCCATATTGGGCGTCATATCCAAATATCCCAAGAGGGTAATATCTGACATCTTGGCATCCGTATCTATAAAATAGTTTTTTAATGAACCATGTCTAGGTTCATTTATCTTTGTATCACATGTCTCCAACGCATACCCTCCTAAGAATTGGATATTAATATACTAGGTGGTGGTAATTTCCCTTCCTAGCAACTATCGCAAATATTGTTGGTGGGTGATACATCATATCATTGAACAACTATCTTAATGAAATGAGTTGGAATCATGTCAAATACTAAAAATACATATATTACCACCATAGGAAATATATTTATCCTATCATGGAAGATCATCAAAATTAAATATGGATTACCCATTAACTCTTATCTAGTAGTCTATTAAATATAGGCCAAATATGCTCATTCATATGTTGACTTAGGTGGCCCCTATTTCAAAATACAACATTGTGAATAATTTATCACATTTTCCATCATGTTAATCACTCTAAATGAGTCATATACCTTTACTATATCCCATAACACATCATTGAATAATTAACCTAATATACCCATAGAACCTTATGTGTTAATCCAAAATTCTCAATCATAGGGTTATTGAGTAGACACATCATTTCTGACACTCTTAAACTATAATTGTTGTTTAGATCTCAGCATGGACCATTGTTGGTCTACCACATTTAACTCATTTTATCTCACAATTCACTCTTAACATGGTTTCATAGCCCAATTAACAACGATTAATTCATCAAATACACTAACCCTATTCCAAAATGGTCCCCTTTTGTTAAATCACCAGTACATCATTGGTGGAATTCCCTTATTACTCTATTTAATCATATAAGACCATTATTGATAACCCTACTAATCCTCATTGGTTTTCCTTCGTATAAAAAATAAATCCAATGTAGTTTATCAAGATTCTCATAATGGGAAATCTTATCTTCCCATAAAGATCAATGAAACATTATTTTTCCTAATACTAGACCTTATATGTATACAAATATCATTAGCAATGGATAATACCCTATATAATGTCAACTAACATTTAATCAAATATCATTATTTACTCAGAGTCATGATGATAATATATTCTCAAAGGAACATGAAAAATATCTCATCTATGTCAATAATAGCTTAGACCTATGTACTTTTAAACACGCATTTCTATTAGCTCTCATTTGGGTTAGTCACTCCCTATTAACCCAAATTATATATCATGAAAGGCATGACTTGTTATATAAATAGTTAACTGGGGATTCATTTCTCATAATGGATTTTTCAAATTTTATGTTATTACTAATCATCTATCTCGATTCAACATGAGAATCATCAGGCTCTTCAGTCTTGAAAACCTCATTTATTCCTTTATAAATAATTTATAAAAAATTCATAATTAATATGTAATTAATTCAATTAGAATGAAATTAGAAAACTCATTGAGTGACATAATGTTTCTAAAATACCATTATATAAATAATCAATATCTCAAGGACCACCTAAGTGCCTCGATAAGTAAAATAACCAATTCACTATTCAAATTTAACTATAAATGTTACCTAATTTCTCTAAATTCAAAAAAATAAACATTCTGTATCATTTTACTCAACTAAAATTGTTTTAATCTAGGGGATTTTTTCATCACTGGGATTCTCATATCCATTGGATGTTATTTTAAAATCATTTTTGAATGATTCAACATTTATCTCATAACAAAGACGATTCAACACTAAAATTTATTGTGAAAGAAGAAATACAAAAGGAATAAAAGGAATTAAAGTACACCTACCATAATCACAGAAAAAATTAGTCATGAAACAATAAAAATATAAGGAGAATATATTGATGAAGTTGGAGAAAGTAGTTGTTACCACCCTCTATTATGATAATATTTGAATGAGAAACCCCAAATGGGTATACCAAGTGTCCAAAAACTGATAACCATTCACCATTTAAAAAAAGAGTATTTCTAGTTACTTGTTATCTTATATTTCCCAACCTATTACCTGGTGGCCTAGATAGTGGTATAATAATATTGACTTCCTCACTAGGTACCTAATTCCACTCTAAGGGGTACTAGATGACACTTTTATCCCACCAACTATTAATTTTAATTTATTAAATAAATCAAAATTCAATTTAGTACTTTACATGAATTTCAACCACTAAAAAAATTATTTTAATGAGTTAATACATTTTTATAAACTAAAATTATTAATCTTAATTCAAAAATTCACATCATTCCCATCCTTAGTTCTATTAGAGTCCACCCCTTCTCCATTTACATTAACACCAGATGATATTACACAAAACTCCAAAGGTTCCATTAAGAAATCATTTACTCATTATCTTGGGAATTATATTATAGATGATATAGAGAAAAGGGTTGTCCAACATGAAATAACGTAAGTGAAATTTCATTAGTGGGTATAAAATATGGATTGAGAGTGATTCCATATTTATGGTTAATATTTTCAATGTATGTTTTCATAATGATCCATGAATTATATTTTGGATTGGATGTATTTTTTTGATTTAAAAACAATTTAATGATTTAAATTTCATATAACCACAAAAAAGGAAATCATGTTATTCAAATTATATTTAATAATTTTGTTAGGCACAATATTTTATTTTCATATTTCAGAATTATAAAATAATATATTCTATTTAACATTTCGAATTTAAGTGGTGACCTATACACCCATTCATATTAACCAACTCATTAAATGATTTGTATTCTTAATAATTTTTTTAGTTGTATTCATTTTTAGACTCATCAATCCGATCATTTTTAGTTATTATAAATATAATAATAATGTTAATAGTAAAAATAATAATAATTATTATTATTATATAATTGTACATTTTTGGGAAGATGTTGGGACCCCACATATAGACCCACCAAAAGACATAGACAAAAAAATCATTATAAGAAAAAAATGTTGAAATGGTATCTGTAAGACATAATTTAATTTATACTGATTTAATAGAATATAGTCAATAGGAAAATAAAAATATCAAACGTCTACATTCGAATTTATGGATTTTTTTTTCAAGAGTTCATATAGAACCTTCCTCAATTTTATAAAAAAATTATTCCTTCTAAAAAATATATTAATTTTAATCAAAATTGTTTTATCATTAATAATATAGCCTAAAAGTAACATTATGACAACCATTCATTACATGGTTGGAAAAAATTGATTAACACTAAATTCAAAATAAAAGATTCTAAAGAATCATTTCTCCACAAATCAACACAAAATTAATTCACCATAAATCTACTTAAAAGGAAATGAATGTACCAAAATAATTTTAGAAGCCACCTTTAATATATCTTGACATTATATGAAAAAATTCTATAACCCTCATGTCTTGGATAAGTTAATAAAATACTATAAAAATAAATTTTAACAAAATATGGTAATGAGAAATCAAAAGTTTTTATTTGATGATCAGTATATTCATAGTGAAACTATTAATCATATGTCTGTAATAAATAATAAAATCCAATTGTGAATTTTTTATAACATTATTTTATATTCTTACAAGAAGGTGATGGTCTCGAAAAATTCTTCTATGTTAGAAAAATAAAAACCCAAATTTGGATTGAGATAAATATATTCCCAATCTTGTATCATTATAGAGATTGATGGTGGGAACTTAACTGATAAATGAATTATTTTTAAAAGTTTTATCAATTTAATCTATCTAAAAATCATTGAATTCAATGATTTTGAAAATGTAACACCCCAAGCTTCCACGGTACGTTTCCCTTTGAATAATGCAATGGCACGCATTGTACGCAACATCGAGATTCTAACACACCACAATCAATCAAACTAGCCGTTATGAAATTTTATAAATTCTATCTCTCAAAATGTACATCATTTTTGGATTCGTAATATCGAAATTAGCCTAGGGTGAAATTTTGGTACTTTTCGGATAACTTTCATATTTTGATGAATAGTGAAAATCTATAAATTTTAATTAAAAACAACTTTTTAATAGAAATAATAAATATTGATAAATTATGAATTTGAGTGGTTTTAAAGTATATTTAGAATATATTTTTACCATTTAATTCAATGTTTTTCATTGGACATAATTTCAAAATTAAACCAAACATAAACAAGTGCCAATCTTTTGATAGTTATTATCTCTTAAAAACACGCTTTTTGTTTTAACAGCGGGAAATAATTTTTAAATTAATTTCTGCCACTTCTGTGATTTTAATTTAAAAAAATGGATTCCATATTTTGAATCAGTATGTTCAAATTGTGTAAATAGGTAACTTTTATTTTTATACATTTTGAATAATTACTTCGGTAAATATTTTATTTACCATGGTTAAAGGTAAATCTAGTAAATAACGGTTAAAAATAATATTATAATATTACTAAATTACCCTAAAACGGGTCCTAACCTTATTTGTGGATACATGTCCGGCCATGGGCATCTTTGGGTAAATTTTGGGTCCCCATGTATCCACTTGTAAGTGGTAGGAACACTTTATTTTAATTTAGTTAAAATGAATACAAAAATGACACAAGCATAAATATTTTAGGAAAACAATTGTTACATAGGGTTATATATGTTGGATTTTAGACTATAAATAATCATTAGAAATATAAAACGATTTCCTAAATAATTATATTTTATTTATAATTTTTTAGACATTAAATAATTTAATTTATTTATGACACAATGGTGATGCAGTAATTACCATAATAGTGAAAAATTAGAATAATTGATATTATAAATAACCAAATAAATATAATATGAGACTTTTTTTGAATTAAACTAATTTTCTAGGTTAATATGACATTCGAGGAATGATTTAATTAACTTTTTTCTAAGTAATTATTCTGTTATGATTTTTAAAAAAAATCAATTATTGAATAGTATCAAAATTGACATAAAAGAGTTTTTAAAAACAAATATTATATTATTAATTGATATTAAATTCCTAGAAATCTAAGGTTCGTCCAAGAGACTTATATCATGATATTTGTATCACTAATGGACCACTTGGGGGGTCTCTTGGATGTATATAGTATGTTTATTAACCATATAATATAAAAATACAAAGAGACATTGTAAAAGTGAAACTAATTAACTAAGAATTAATACTTAAAGATAAGGTTAATATAATGACCCAAACATGTCTAAATTATATTGGATGAGTGGTTCTAGACCCATCCCCTCATTCACCTTTAAATAATCCACTTTGGAGCCATTATAAACTTAATATGAATTTATTATAAAATAATATTTCTAACTTTTCCAATGGTGCCCCTCACCCCTCTTATAAAAGGGCAGTCCCCCTTCTCATCACTTCACACCTTCAAAGCCTCTTGGTTCGGCCAACCCTTGCCCAAATACTCTCTAAACTTCCCTAACTACAACCTAGAGGCCTTAGTTTGATCCGAAATCTAACCTAAGGATCCCTTTTGATCAAATCAAAAGGAAGAACCCGAAGAAGAGGTAATGATTTCACCACCCCTTTTCAAGTTCCTTTCTTCTTCCACTTCTTCTTCCATTGTTATTTATATTCTAAAATAATGAATCCAGTATCTCTTATATACTGTAATATTATTATAAATATGGTACAACCATATTCAGTAATTTATCCACCCTTTGAATAACATGTCCCTATACGTGCATACGTACGGCTTACCATCTCCACGACGTGGTGTAATTGTTATTCAATAAATTATTATTTGGATGGGTATAATAATGATGTGTAATTAATGTAAATAATAAATATAACATGATAAGTATTCTGTATATATGATATACCATCCAATTATGTATTATTTTAATATCAAAAGAATGATATTGTTGCTCGTGCGTACGTGTGGACTACCATCTCCACGAACGTGATGAGATTCATTCTCCATCGTATCTATTCACGTATAATTCTCATTTTATGATTAAAAATAATGCTTAAGGACTTGATATCATTCTGGATATGAATAATATACATCCCATTAATAACAAATATGGCTCACATAATAATGAATATAAAGTAAAATGACCTTGTTAACACCCGAAATGACGATAATTCTAAGATATTATTAACAAATCAATTTTAAAAGATCATATATGATATCATATTAATGTAAATTATTCTTGTATAATTCAATAAAAATTATTTCGCCATTATACAGGAGGTTAACCTACCGTGGACCAAGGAAAAAGTACAAAGTAAGCGGTTTCTTATCTCACATTTAATTCCGTGAGAATTCCATTGTTCATAACGAATTTATTACATGTGGTGTGTACTGCCCATGTTTGTATTCATTGTGTAATATTAATTAATTCATGTATATTTAAATCATCATTTTATGATCCTTCTTTCATGGTTATATGATTTTTCTATTACGAAATCAATAAGGGAATTTGGAATTTCAATTTCCACTCATTTGGCTTTACGCATACTTCATTGATTATTTTACTCCAATATTATGTGTAGAATCACTATTCATTTGATTAGGTCATAAATTCCACTCCCCTTTCTGTGGATATACTTTTGATACACATAATCACTCCATTGATAAATTCTCAAGTCATCAGTATGAACTTGATAAGAGTAATTTTTACTCAATCTCGATTTTTTTTGGGATAAACATCCAATTCATTGGTGTTGTTTTTACAAGAATATGTGT
The DNA here is from genome assembly GCA_963277665.1 of Viscum album. NCBI lineage: Eukaryota > Viridiplantae > Streptophyta > Magnoliopsida > Santalales > Viscaceae > Viscum > Viscum album. Next base: position 1,374,134,577 of record OY728128.1, read on the forward strand.
GAATATCCTTTGATTGTTTTACACTGAATATACAATCATATTTAGTGTATTTATATTTTTCACACATAATTATGTCGTTGATTTGTCCTTAACCTAAGGATACGACCTTTATGAGATATTTCATCTTAATTTACATTCCACTGAGGCTTCTTTGTTATTATTCACAAAATCACTTTTATGTGGTGTAATTTGACATAGTATATCATGAATCCCTTTATTCTCATGATATTACAAATTTTTAACTAACTCAATTATTTGTATTCAACTGTATCTCTTTTGGATAGAAACTCTAACTAAAATACCATTTTTAAATGTTTTAAAGACTCATTGTTCTAAATCTTGCTCATTAATGTCCATGTTTTAAAAATTGTTTTATGGATTTATTTATATGGACATTAAATTTTTAAAATCAAATTCCTTTTAGAAGTTTCAAAGTGGTATGGGACACTTTGATTCTAGAATCTATTTTAAATGGATTCTTGACAAATAGTGTGACTTTTAAATGATTTCATGAAAAAGGGGATATTTCACTCTAATTGTTTTGATGATTATTTTCATCTATGTCAATGTCCTTCATCATTCTTGATTCAGGTTAATATGATACAATAAAATCTTCCATATTGTATCGAATGAGTTATGTTTGACTGCGGATGTGCTATTTTTATACCATTCATGGTTTCTGGATAAAGTATTGACATTTTGTATGCTAGTTTTAATACAAATTTTTATGTTATTTTGAAAAAAATTCATATGAGGAATGCGTTGGACTTAGTAAGTGATGGGAGGAGCCTACTATAGCTCCTCGATGCATCGGTGGGTCTCATGAGACAAACTAGTGTCTTGGCACAAGGCCTTGGAAAAATCTTATTTGTAGTCTTGGCACGAGGCCATGGCTATGTGGTTGTGATAGTCTGGCATTATGCATTCCATCATTATGAAAGTGGTTATTGATATTGCATGTGATGATTCGATTAGTAGATTATCCACGTGAATATGTAAATGTAATTATTTCATTTTACTTTTTCCATACTATGTTTAAGTTCAAGTTTAAAAGGCTTTTGTTTTAGTTATACATTGCTTTAAATGATTATTCTTATTTATGAAATTTTCCGCTATATTGTTATCCATACTGGGCATTTGAGCTCACCCATTTTCTATGTTTTATTTTTTCCATGATTTGAAGAAGTAATTTATGAATGACCTATAGGGATAGTGTGAGGGGATAAGAGTGTGGACTATGGAGACTATGTTGTTGTAGTTTTCATTTTATGATGTAAGGTAAACCATATGAATATATCTAGTGTTTCCAAAGCTACTAAACCAATCGGTCTTTCGAGTTTTGATCTTTCTTGTGATCATACCAATTTCATTTAATAATACACCGACTCTGGGTAACTGGGGTCGGGGCGTTACAGTTGGTATCAGAGGAAGTTTAGTACAAACCTTGGGAGCTATATTTAGATAAAATCTGATTAGAGCATGTTGACCTAAGATGAACTTTGAGGATTAGTATAGAATAACTTCCTAGAATTTTGGTATTGTAGAGATTTTGGGATTTCTCCAAGCAATACATCCATGTCTGGATACGAGCAGGTAGAGGCGGCTCTGGAACAGATGTACCTAGGGGTAAAACCCAAAAACACCGCTTTGACCTAGACTCGAACGAGAACTGGTGCACGACAGCAGGCCTTCCTGCACTCTTGGTTACGACACTCCTGGGGGATATGCTTAGGATAATTTACATTTTCTTTAATAACCAATTTGATGTATTAAATATACAAGATGAGATTAAATGACCTTGGTTAATCCTAATGTGTTTAAAATTTAGAATATGGTGACATGTTAATCTCTATATGATTTCATGACTACTATTACTCACACAATGCTTTCAGGTTTTAGTCAATGACTGGATTCCAAGGAAGTCATAGTGACTTTGAGAATGATGTAAAAGGTGGGAATGGTGGTGGCAATGAGCAACAAAATGGAATATTGATAGGTGTAAAAGATATCATCATTATGCCAAATCAATTTTCCAAAAATATGATCAATAATATATATATATTAACCAATTCCCAGACTCAAAAAAAAGAGAAAGGTGATGAATGATAAGAGCTCTAGCAGTGGAGACCATGGAGAAAGGAATCCTCAATTTCTACCATGCAGGAAATGTGAAAGGAGACTCCCAAGAAAGTGTCTCAATGGGAACAAGAAATTCTTTACATGCGGGAAGAAAGGACATAAAGTGAAGAATTACTGAAAAAGAATGAATAGTACTATGGAAGAAGATAAAAATGGTCCCAAGAGTCCATTTACAGTCATTTGCCATAAATGTAGGGGACCTGGCCATTACCCGAGTGAATGCCCTATTCTATAGGATATTTTCTTGGTCAAAGAAGAAGCTATGTGGAAATAAATGGTTGGAGAAATGTTTAAAAATTATTAGCACTCCTTGTTGATGGGTTTACATTGTAATAAGTTTCTCTTGTATTTGTAACCCCACAGTTTTCCATGTGAGAATGATATTTGAGGAAGAATTATCTCTTCTCTTGTGGATATAGGTATAAATAACGATTTGGTTTTATATGATGATTGGGGTTTGAGAGAATTATAAGTTATTATAATTTGGGATGAAAATTCATGGTATGATATAACATTTGTGGTTAAATTCTGTTGTGGTATTTTGAGGAAATTATCTCCTTTTAGTAATACTATAAAATATAGTTTTTGTAAATGGACAACACGTAGACCGTGTGACAACCCGTCGCATCGGAAAAAGCTGTGAGAATTGAACCCACAACCAAAGTGCGATTGGGATTTATCGCCTACCACTGGACTACGTGAAGTTCCTGGATAGTGTGACTAATTATTTTTAGTTAAATTATTTTATTGATCAATAATAAGTTGAGTTGGTTTATTATGTCTTATTAAAATAATACCCTTGGTATAGGAAAATGATTTGGTGATTAAGTGATAGATTTTATTTTGGAAGTTGTTCGCTTTGTTGTGAACACTATATGGCCAAGGAAAATAGAATAGTATGGGATTTCATTTGAGGAGTAATGGTGGATTTTTATCTATGTTTTTATTATGGATTTATAGTGATTTGGGTTGTTTATCGAAATGATTAGGTTAATTACTTTTAAGTATGTGACTTTAAGATAAATTAATGTCATTTGGAGATAAAATTTAACGTGGAAGACTAAATTCTTATAGGTTTTGAGTTTCAATATTAGTTTGGATTATATTGAAGGATTTTAAGGACAATTGATTATTGAATTGTATTTATGTATCTTTGGGGTAATGATGGTTTAATTTTTGAAATTAAGAATAGTTTTTTTTTCTCTAATGGAATATCCGTTTTGGGGGGGGGGGGTCATTAGATATTATAATAACCATTTTGGTTATGATTAATCTCTAAAGACAAGTTAAATATATAGTTTATCCTATATGGATAATGTATTTCTATATATGTTTATTCTAGCTCTTTTATTGAAACCATGTCTTCTTGAATACTCATTGTTCAAAAAAAAATGAGTTACTGGTAATAATTTATTAGATAATGAAACTCTACTTAATAAGTAAGTATATCTCTTTATGTTCTTAGTCAATATCATAAATGAATTTCTCATCCTTATGTAATGTAACTTAAAACAAAAAAAATGTTGTCCGTTTTCTTTTCCTACTAGGAGACTAAGGACTATTTGTCCCAACAAAATTTTGTGATTTTCTTATTGTTAACTTTCTCCTGATCATGTTTTCTATCCCTCTCCATCATATCTAACCACTTAGTTTAGCGTCCATATCCATGTTTTCCTACATGGAATCCTAGTATGGGCTATCTTGGGTGACCTTTAAACCTCCCTTCCTTTATTTTAAAGTGATAGTTTTATTGACTCTTTTTCTGATGAGGGACATTCCATTATATTCGCAAGACCAATTTTAAAAATTGAGAGGACGCAATTTATTGAAGGAGAGGAGAATGTAACACCCCAAGCATCCACGGTACGTTTCCCTTTGAATAATGCAATGGTGTGCATTGTACGCAACTTCGAGAATCTAACACACCACAACCAATCAAACTAGCTGTTATGAAATTTTATAAATTATATATCTCAAAATGGACTTCATTTTTGGATTCTGAATATTGAAATTATCCTATGGTGAAATTTTGGAACTTTTCAGATAACTTTCATATTTTGATGAATAGTGAAAATCACTAAATTTTAATTAAAAACAAATTTTTTAATCGAAATAATTACTATTGATAAATTATAAATTTGAGTGGTTTTAAAGTATATTTAGAATATAATTTTACCATTTAATTCAATGTTTTTCATTGGGCATAATTTCACAATTAAACCAAACAAAAACAAGTGCCAATCTTTTGATAGTTATTATCTCTTAAAAACATGTTTTTTGTTTTAACAACGGGAATTAATTTTTTAATTAATTTCTACCACTTCTATGATTTGAATTTGGAAAAATGGATTGCATATTTGGAATCAGGATTTTAAAATTGTGTAAATAGGTACCTTTTATTTTTATACATTCTGAATAATTACTTCGGTAAATATTTTATTTACTATGGTTAAGGGTAAATCCGGTAAATAAGGGTTACAAAATAATATTATAATAATAATAAATTACCCTAAAATGTTTCCTAACCTTATTGGTTGATACATGACCGACCATGGGCATCTTTGGGTCGATTTTGGGACCCCATGGATCCACTTGTAAGTGGTAGGGACACTTTATTATAATTTCGTTAAAATGAATACAAAAATGACACAAGCATATATCTTTTAGGAAAAAAATTGTTACATAGGGTAATATATATTGGATTTTAGATTATAAATATTAATTATAAATATAAAAGTATTTAATACATAATTATATTTTATTTATTATTTTTTAGACATTAAATAATTTAATTTATTTATGACACAATGGTGATGCAATAATTACAATAATAGTGAAAAATTAGAATAATTGATATTATAAATACCCAAATAAATAAAATTTGAGACTTTTTATGAATTAAACTAATTTTATAGGTTAATATGACATTCTATGATTGAATTAATTAACTATTTTAGAAGTAATCATTCTTTTATGAGTTTTAAAAAATCAAATATTGAATAGTATCAAAATTGACATAAAAGAGTTTTTAAAAAAACATTTTATATTATTAATTGATATTAAATTCCTAAAAATCTACGGTTCTGCAAAGAGACTTATATAATGATAGGTGTATCATTAATGGACCACTTGGGGTCTCATTGATTTATATAGTATGTTTATTAGCAATATAATATAAAAGTACAAAGAGAAATTGTAAAAGTGAAACTAATTACCTAAGAGTTAATACTTAAATATAAGTTTAATATAATGACCCAAACCTATATAAATTATATTGGTTGAGTGGTTTTCGACCCATCCCCACCTCAAACTTTAAATAATCCACTTTTGAGCCATTAGAAACCGGATATGAATTTATTATAAAATAATATTTCTAGCTTTTCCAAAGGTGCCCCTCACCCCTCTTATAAAAGGGCACTCCCCCTTCTCACCACTTCACACCTTCAAAGCCTTTTGGTTCGGCCAACCCCTGCCCAAATACTCTATCAACTTCCCTCAATACATAATAGAGGCATTAATTTGATCATAAATCTAACTTAAAGAGCCTTTTTGATCAAATCAAAATGAAGAACCCGAAGAAGAGGTTATGATTTCACCACCCCTTTTTAAGTTCCTTTCTTCTTCCACTTCTTCTTTCTTTGATATTTCTATTCTAAAATAATGAATCCAGTATCTATTATATACTGTAATATTATTATAAATATGGTACAAATATATTCAGTAATTTATCCACCCTTTGAATAACATGTCACCATACGTGCGTACGTACGGCTTACTGTCTCCACGTCGTGGTGTAATTGTTATTCAATAAATTATTATTTTGATGGGAATAATAATGATGTTTAATTCATGTAAATAATAAATATAACATGATAAGTATTCTGTATATATGATATACTATCCAATTATATATTATTTTAATATGAAATGAATGATATTGTCGCTCGTGCGTACGTAAGGACTACCGTCTCCATGAACGTGATGAGATTCATACTCCATCATATCTATTCAAATATAATTCTCATTTGATGATTAAAAATAATGTTTATGGACTTGATATCATTCTGGATATGAATAATATAAATCCCATTAATAACAAATATGGCTCCAATAACAAAGAATATAAAGTAAAATGAACCTGTTAACACCCGAAATGATGATAATTCTAAGATATTATTAACAAATCAATGTTAAAAGATCATATATGATATCCTATTAATGTAAATTATTCTTGTATAATTAAATAACAATTATTTTACCATTATAGAGGAGGTTAATCTACCATCTACCAAGGAAAAAGTATAAAGTAAGGGGTTTCTTATCTCACTTTTAATTCTGTGAGAATTCCATTGTTCAGCACTAATTTATTACATGTGGTGTCTACTACCCATGTTTGTATTCATTGTGTAATATAAATTAATTCATGTATATTTAAATCATCATTTTATGATCCTTATTTCATTGTTTTATGTTTTCTATGTTACCAAATCAATAATGGAATTTGGAATTTCAATTTCCACTCATTCGGCTTTACGCATACTTCATTGGTTATTTTACCCCAAGATTATGTGTAGAATCACTATTCATTTGATTATGTCATAAATTACATGCCCCATTCTGTGGATATACTTTTGATACACATAATCACTCCATTGATAAATTCTCAAGTCATCGGTATGAACTTGATAAGAGTAATTTTTACTCAATCTCGATTTTTTTGGGATAAACATCCAAATCATTGGTGTTGTTTTTACAAGAATATGTGTGAATGCCCTTTGATTGTTTTACACTGAATATCCAATCATATATAGTGTATTTATATTTGTCACACATAATTATGTCGTTGATTTATCCTTAACCTAAGGATTTGACCTTTATGAGATATTTCATCTTAATTTACATTCCATTGAGACTTCTTTGTTGTTATACACCAAATCACTTTTATGTGGTGTACTTTGACATTGTATATCATGAATCCCTTTATTCTCACGATATTACAAAGTTTTTATTACCTCAATTATTTGTATTCAAGTGTCTCTCTTTTGGTTAGAAACTCTAACTAAAATACCACTTTTAAATCTTTTAAAGACTCATTCTTCTAAATCATTCTCATTAATGTATATGTTTTAAAAAGGGTTTAAAGGATTTATTTATATGGAAATCAAAGTTTTAAAATCAAAATTCATTTTAGATGTTTCAAAGTGGTATGGGACACTTTGATTCTAAAATATATTTTAAATGGATTCTTGACAAATTGTGTGACTTTTAAATGATTTCAAGAAAAAGGGGATATTTCACTCTAATTGTTTTGATGATTCTTTTCATCTATGTCAATATCCTTCATCATTCTCGATTGAGGTTAATATGATACAATACAATCTTATCTATTGTGTCGAATGAGTTATCTTTGACTGTGGATGTGATATTTTTATACCATTCATGGTTTGTGGATAAAGTATTGACATTTCGTATGCTAGTTTTAATACGAATGTGTATGTTATTTTTAAAACTTTTCATATGAGGAATGCATTGGACTTAATAATTGATGGGTGGAGCCTGCTATAGATCCTCGATGCATCGATAGGTCTAATGAGACAAACTAGTGTCTTGGCACAAGGCCTTGGCAAAATCTTATTTGTAGTCTTGGCACGAGGCCTTGGCTATGTGGTTATGATAGTCTGGCATTATGCATTCCATCATTATGAATGTGGTTATTGATATTTCATGTGATTATTCGATTAGTAGAATATCCATGTGAATAAGTAAATGGCATTATTTCATTTTACTTTTGCCATACTATGTTGAAGTTCAAGTTTAGAAGGCTTTTGTTTTAGTTATACATTGCCTTAAATGATTATTCATATTTATGAAAGTTTCCACTATATTGTTATCCTTACTGGGCATTTGAGCTTACCCCTTTTCCATGTTTTATTATTCCCAGGATGTGAAGAAGTAACTTATGAATGACCAGCAGGGATAGTGTGAGGGGATAAGAGTGTTTAATATGGAGACTATGTTGTTTTAGTTTTCATTTTATGATGTAATGTAAACCTTATGAATATATCTAGTGTTTCCAAGGCTACTAAACCAATCGGTCTATTGAGTTTTGATCTTTCTTGTGATCATGCCAATGTCATGTAATAATGCACTGACTCTGGCTAACTGGGTTCGGGGCGTTACAGAGATGAACTTTTGGGATTAGTTCCTTCATCTCAAAACATTTTACGAAGGTTCTTTATTGAAAAACCCCTTTACCATAAATGTTTGATTAATGCATTTTCCCTCAAACATCCTTCCAAAATATTAATTTATATTTTTTTATAAAATATATTTTTTTATTATAAAATAAAATGTCATATATGATAAAATTAAAAAGTTATTTAACTCTTTTATGTTATTAATTATTATGAATATAGTATTCATACAATATTTCACCATAGAATCATTACCCATACCTGCCTTTTATAGGTGAGTCCTTATCGTCACCAATTATGGATATTCAATGTGGGATTCTTGTTCTCCATTTCTAGAACATAAAAATAACAATATAGTATCATTTATAAAACAAAAAAATAATACACAACAATTAAATTTAGGATTATGATAATTAATTAAACTTATTTATCAATAATTATATTAATAAATTTAATAATTACATAATTAATTATTAATTAATTATGATTATTTAAATTAGTAATTAAATTATAATATAGCTAATAATTTTAAACAACAACTTAATTGCTAATATAATTAATAATTATTACCAAAATAAATTAAAAATTATTTGTAATTATCATCGATATATAATCATCATCATCATCATCATCATAATTTCAGAATGAGGTCTCCATAGCTCCATAAATACATGGATGGTATCATTTATAGTTCCGAATATGATATTTGTTTTTCACATAATCTGTGATCTTTGATTTTTGTGGGGATGTTTCACTGGTGTGAATTTTCTAACAATAGTTTCAGCAAATAGAAAAATATCTCATCAAAATAATTACAATAGAGTCTTTATAAAGGATTTCCTATCAGTGAAGGATTTTTTCTACTAATAGATTATTCATAGGGGTTTCAAAAATAATTCTAAATCTAATTATGATTTTATTGTGGATCTCTTCAAATTATGTCAATGCTCAATCATCACTCTAATGAAATTTCCCATTTGTGAGAGGAATTTCATGGTTTGAAATATAGTGAAGAAACTATCTAGGATATGGGCTTTCATAGACTATAATTATGTCAATATTAGGAAAGGACTATTCGAAATTTTCTTTTCTTCAAATGAAATAAAAAAATACTCATGGAGCCTCGGATTGAGGTACATGAGACTAGGTTTTTCATTCTTCCTAAAAATTGTATTTTTATTTTAATAACTTTACTATAAAAATCACATGAACAATGGTCTAGATTAATGTTTTGGGTCTGAATTATATCATGTGGCAGCTTGGATCCTATTTTTTGTTGCATCCATTTGGGTTGTCTCTATAAAAGTAGACAGATTCACAAAAGAAATACTATTTTGGTATTATGATTCAATACTTGTAAAATTTGATTTAAAATTCGTCCATACATGATCAATTAGTGGATTCAATTCCATATTATGACATCAGTTAATATATTAGATATAAGAAACTACATAATTTTTTTATAACAAGTTAAATTATTATGTATTTGAAAGAATGAGGTTTAAATATGTTTTCGGTGGTTTTTTATCCCTTAAGGGACTTTATTAGGAATCTAGTAGGAAAAAGAAAGTAATAGTTTGATCTAGAAGGGTTGAAATTTTGGAATTTCATCTCTAGATGTAGATGAAGGATTCTATCTTCCCAAATAGTTTTATGAATGATACACAATATCATGTTTCTAGACTTAAATCGGTATCCCCTCATGACCCTAGTCTCACTCTCTATTGTGAGAAATGTAAAACAATGGGCTTATCATGGGATGGGGTGGCGTATAAAGTGGTTATATGGAGAAATCTTACTCAAGTTGTGACATCCTTCATGTTTGACTTATAAAATAGTATGGAAAATGAATATAGAAACTCCTCACATGGTAAATCTTAGATCGAATTGGCTACACATGCATCGATGGACATGGAATTGTGTAAGGAGAAAAATGTGGACACTACAAAAGGGAAAGGTAAATTTAGACTCATTACTACTACTTCTGAAATTTCCATTTTGGGATGCATGATTCTTCTCTTGTTTGTGGTTGTAAAGAAACAATAAGAGATCATAAAGATTTTGTTAAAGATTTTTTCCAATAGATGGATACTACAGAACTAATTCCCAATAAACCTAATACAATCCTTACACATACCTAGATGTAATATATTACACCTCTAATGGTGGTTCTATATTCGAAAAAAAATTGAAGTTGGATATCGCAACCTCAGGTCGTTCTGGGTCCTAAATAAGGAAAAAACTATCTCACAATCATTTCAACCCCCTCTATAGAACAAAATATGAGGATTCCTTTTATTTGTTATCTCGCTCACTCTATGGTGGGATCTTTTACAGAACATGTCTAAGCTATTGCTGATGTGCTCTCACCTATAGTAAAAATAATAAGAGAATAAGATTATATATAGTAGAAATTAGAAAACAAATATGAGGATGGTGATCCGTACATGAGGGACTCATGAAATTCCACTCAATATGTGAAACCTCTCTCACCAAAAGTAGAAATAAGTACAGAAAGATCATCCTTCTTTCCCACTAACTCTGTTGATCTTATAAAATATATATACGACTCATTTTAAAATGATTGATTAAATGAATGTGATAAGGAATGAATCATAAACTCTAATATCACCCCCTTAGAGGATTTTATGAGTTCAAGATTGCCTAAGGAACTCAATGTGGCATTTGAATATTTATTCGAATCGTAAACAATTGTACCCTCAAACAACTAATATATATAATAATATCTATTATTATAATATATTATACATAATATATAATATTTTATTCTTTTAATAATAATATTTTAATATGTATATAATTAATCTATAATTAACATTATTAATATATTAATGAGATAGTATAAATATATCTATAATCTATTAATATGTTAATATATTAATAATATATATTAATAGTTTGTTAATAATATACTAATAATATATTATATATATATATTAATTATATATTAATGATATACTATTTATAATAATAATATTTATTATCAAAATGTAATTATAATTAAATTTTTATTTATTTATTTAATAAAAATTAATTTTTATTGATATTTATATGTATGTATTATATTATAAATATATTATATATATAATATGTTATTTATATATTATAAATAATATAACTTAATAATTAAACTTTTATTAAAACTTATTTATAATAAAAAAATTATTTTATTTAATATATTATCTTATAGGTATGTTTTTATTTGTATATTATATAAAAATTATAAGATTCATATATTTGGTTTTTGTTTACATTTCTATTTATATATTATGTTGTTAATATATTAAATATGTATTTGTAAATTATATTATTAATATATTATTGAATTATTACATTTAAATTTTTGTTTTTATTTTTATATTGTATTATCAATATAATATAATTAAATTACACTTTTATTTTTTTACATATTATATTATTTCGATATTATTATTATTATATATATATATTCAAATCAAATATATATTCCTATTATAATATTATTAATTTATTATTTACAATATATATTATAATAGTTAGAGTTTATTAATATTCATATATAATAATTGAATTATTATTTATTTATTATTTAAATAAACTAATAATAATATCAGTAACAATAATGATAATAATAACAGAAATAGTTGTAATAATAATAAGGATAATAATTCTAATAATATTTTCTAATAAAGGTTAAAATATTTTTAATGATAATAATTAATTATTTAATAACTCTAAAATTTTAAAATATTAAATAATTTCTTAATGAATGAATTTTTTATAATTTAAATAAACTAAGTGTTTATAAAATTTGACTAAGTTTATTATATATAATTATATAATAAAACATGGAAATAATGTTACTTATTATTTGTTATGTTTCTTATAGTTCTCAAAACTTATAATATTTTTAAATACATTATTATTTTAAGGGAATATGTTTTTTTATTAAATTAGTATTTAAGTTATAAAAAATTACACATTATTTTATAAGAATATTTTAGTAGATTAGTTTTGAATATCTATATCTATCTGTTCGAATTATAAAAACTTACTATTTATTTCATATATATATATATTCAATTAAATAATTATTTTGGTAAAAACCATAATTTGTATAACAAAATCTTTTTTAATATGAAAATATTTGAAATAAATAAAATTATAAAATTTATATATTTAAATGGAATATATTTTATAAGAATGGATTTCATAATTTATTATGAAAATTTATAAAAATAATATGAGTATTATAATTATATAAAATATGAATTTAAAATAATTTATTAAAAAATACAAATTTTGTTATACATATATAAAATGAAATTTATATGATAATTATATATATTAATCTATAAAATAATTGAATGATAATATTTGAATGAATGAATATTAGTGTTAAAAAAGAAGAAATGGTAAAATATAATAAGAAAACAAAAAAGAGAGATTATAACGTAAAATTCGTAACCTAACTAAGAGAAAAATAATAAAAAATATTATGACATAATAATAATAATAATAATAATAATAATAATAACATAGGTGTGACCCCGGAAAACTAGAGATATTAGTTGTATAAAAAATGTTAAAAAATGAAAAAAGGGAGACTACTTGAAATTAAGAGATACCGTAATGACCCGGACCCGAGCAGCCACCCGAGCAGTGCTAAACGGGTCAGGTGTTACTACCTTATGCGCACCTCTCTGAATGCCAAAGGTTGACGACTAGAAGAGAGGGTCTTATAGGTATAGTGGGGAGGCTATACCCTCTTTGAGGATAATTACAATGGCACTGGTCCAAGTATAACAATAAAGATGCAACAGAATAAATGACTCAGCAGACTCGAACTAGACCCGCAGAGTGGAAGCACATTCAATATCAATAAACATTGGAAGTAATAAATATAATCTATATCAGCAAAAATAAACACAACAGCATGATAATCACTTGTAACCACTACGGAGGGACAAACATGCATCAAAAGTAGGTCATACATATCTAAATATAAAGGGCGCCAATGGAAAACCAATTGTAGCTACAAACAAGCATGCTGATATAAGAAAGTAAGAAAAACATAGTAAACTCAAACTCGGCAAGACCTCAAGGTCCATACCATCTCCATGCAACAGATAATGCAGCTCAACCCTTGAGCTTACCTCTTTCCTGCACGTAAATCCATAATGTTTGCACACATCCTAAAGGGCCCGTGTAGGGTGTGAGATGAATCTCAGTAGGATACCTCCCAATGGTGCATACTAAATATAAGTGTTTAAGTAGGCATACATTTGTAAGGAAAGCTGTAAAAAGTGAAATATACAAATAAACACTAACTCCACTGGTGTTCAGAAGCCACCATTGAGTGTATCCTGCTTCTGCCAATGCTGAAATATCTATCAGGTAAACCAGAAACATGTGCCCCTGACACTGCGTGTCTGAAGTAACGACGTCCTAAAGGCACACCCGAGAAACAGTAACTCAGAGGAACATCAATGCCTATCCTCAATAAGAAACCGTAGGGACATCAATCTCTTGCCTCGGATAATGTAACCAGAGGTGCATAGATGTATGAATTTTAATAAACTACCCAGAGGGACAATGATGTCTGTCCTCAAATAACAGCGAGCCTCTGCCCCCAACCCAATAGCCTCAATACTATCCCCTGAAGGCTCCTCAACTTCCACGTGGCTTCCTATGATAAGAACCCTCAAACAAATAGTACCTAAACGGCAACTAACAGGGGCCTCTACCCACACGAGTGGTCAAAACCACCTCATCACAGAATCTCTCTATGTGCACACTACTCAATGTTTCTGGGTGAGCGGTAATCACCAAAATAGTACCCAAGCCACAACACCTCTGACACCTTATGTCACTACGACCAGGCCGCTTATGTCTGATGGCCTTTCCATCCCAGTAACCTGGGTCATGCACAACCTGATAGTCATCCTACCTCAAATCAACACCCATGATGCCCAATCCCATGGTCAGAACCACCCAACGTATCTCGGGCCAAGCCTAACCTGTAATCAACATCACTCAACAATATCTGGGCCATGCCCAACAAAACCAAAAGTGTTCCAGCATATGCAATTCAACAATTACATATATACAACTTTGAAAATAACACAATAATAGGCCAAACAATCTAAACAGTTGAATTGCACTATCAATGTGTCGTTCCATAATAGTACTGAGGTATTGAGAGCCTCTAACAATTCTTATCAGGCTTAATAAACTAAATTTATTAGATAAAACATCACAGTTCAATCATAACCATTTTGGATTCCCCTAGTCAAAATTCCCCAATTGATCAACGACCCCTTTCCTAGCCCCACTCAAGACAAAAATGTAAAGCTTATTCCTAAAGGCATCACATCGTCTAATGAACAATTTAATATGAAATATCAGAGAAAACTGGGTCCCGTTCAAAATACCTGAAAATGCGCTAAAGGACGCATCACCCCAATGACCACGAAAACACAAAAGGAGGTATGCACCACCTACTTGAGACTCGTACGATGCTACTCCTCCGATAACAGCCTCCAATTAGGTATAAAAAGCAGTATATCTAAAAAAAGAATCCAAACCGATCAAACCCCAATAACTCATTCTAGAACAGAAATCAAAAAATTGGCCCAAGTGGAATCTTGGCCTTACCGAGGGGGTTCCATCGGATCAATCGATGTTCGAATCGGGTCTTGGATGAAACAACAGAATGGGATTGAAATCACGACTGGTTCTCCCCACTCAACCTAATGGAAGTGTGGAGGTTCTGCCTCAATACAAGGCTACTTCCCGTTTTAGTGAAAAAAAAGAAACTACACAACATGTGCTTTAAGTACATGACGTGTATCATTTTACTATTCATATTAAGGCTAAAATTCCACCAACTTACTTTCCAGAACCTTCCATCATGAGTATAGGGTTTCGTACCTAGGGGTACACGGTGTGTACTGTGTTTTTCTTCTCTTCCTCACCGACATACCCACACGTCATGTATATCCCTCATACACTGCTGGACTACACGAAGTCTCCAAGAAGGACACAGTGTGGACTTGGTTTAACTGATTCTACCCAGCTGACAGGCCTACATGCCATGTATGGCCTCCACACAATCATGGGTACACGGCGTGTCTATAATGACACTCCGTGTATTCAGAAATTCCTACACAGTCATCACACGACATGTACTCAGCGACACCCAGTCGGTGCTCACCCAACCCATACACGGCATGTACTCTATAGTACATGGCATGTAGTCTAGAAAATTCGAAAATATCCCAGATTTTCCCAGATTTCTTAGGGACAAGTCAGAAATTCAAACAGGGTCAGTATTTTGACCCGTTTTAAAAACCCGGGTTTTTACAATCTCCCTACCTTAATATTGCTTATCCCCGAGCTATCAAACAAAACCCGGAGATGGAACCAAATATACCACCCCTATCAAAGTAACCCAGACATCCCCAGTCTCAAAGGTCCTAGATAAAATCCTTAAGGGGACTCCCCAACTTTGGAGTTTCCTAACTCAGTCTCAAACCAACAAAACTCAAAACAAACAAAGGTTCACTAACCTATTTTCCGAACACATAGTCCTTTTGTGACACATCGTCACCCCTGCACCTCATTGGTGCTCCAGTGTCGTTCCTGGCACCCAATGTATCCCACACAACATCGGTGTCTAGCTCCATGAGGTCCTTGTGCCTAGCACCTCGTGTAACATGCATCATCGATGCCCTGATGCCCAAGATACCTCATGTAACCTGCATCCTCTAGGCCTCGATGCCCAAGACACCTCAAGTAACCCACTTCCTCGATTCCCCAAATTTTATTCATCTCATACATATATATTAATATATCACGTACCTGATATGGTGCCAATCCCAACTGAATAGCATCTAGTCAGTCCACATTGATCTTGTTCATGTCTTGTACTCAAAATGGACATGCCTCTATAGGTCATGCCAAAAGGAAACATGGAAATCAAGACCACACCCATGGTGTACCTCTAACCATTGTAAGCTCACCAGCCTGCTCAGCCTCTGGCATCTACACAACATGCACCTAGCCACAAGTACGGCTGCCTGATTGTTGACTTTCCTACGGTGCTGCTCCAGCCACCGGCCACTGACCCCTCAGCTAGATCCTGATGTCTCTGTCTCGTCCTCCACATGAAAATGAACATTGGCTACCCTCTCCTTGTAACGAAACTTAACCAAATCCAGATGCCACTATTTGTCCGGGTCCCTGCCTGCCTGCAGTCTGAGAAGGCTGCTTGAAAAACCACTCAAGGTGCACGACCTGTCCCCATGCCTGACACTTCTTCGGAGGCCTATCACACTTAGTCTGAACATTACCTAGATGTCCACACTAAATTAAAATTAATGAATAATTTCTCTGAGGTGGTATAGCTGAGTCCTTGGCCAGACTGCCCTATTGGAACTCATCCCGTCCTCACATCCTGTTGTCCGAACCCTCACATGAAGTTGTCATCCAGCAAACCTGAGGCCTATCCCATTGGTTTTCCTCTACTATGAGCACATGATTCACCACATCTGAAAAATAACCCAGCCTGAAGATATTCACCTGGACCCAAATGGCATGTCATAAGTCATCCTCGAAGCGCCTCACGCTAGATGTGTCATCGCTTACCATAGTATGTGCAAAGAGAGATAGCTTTGTGAAAGTAGCTACATAGTCCATGATGGACATGTCTCCCTGATGAAGACTCAATAACTCTTGAGCTCTCTTAGATATCAGTGTCTCAGGGTAAAAGTGCTCAAAAACCATGTCCTCGAAGTCCTTCCATGCTAGTCCCTCATGCCTACGAGCCTGAACCTGCACATCCCACCAACTGGTTGTCGGTCCTCACAGCATGTATGTCGCCAGCTTGACCCACCACCTTGGAGGTGTCTTGAGCTGCTAAAATATCATCTTCATGCTCTTTATCAAGTTCTCCGCAGCCTGAGGACTACTCTTACCCTGAAAAAGCAGCGGGTTCTACAAATGGAACTCATGCGTCAGATATTCCATAGATGGATCTGTACCCTGCGCGCCTATGTTGACCCCCTACAAGACGCACACCTTGCTAGCTCAAAACTACTCATCGAGCCATGGTACAAACGTTTCCAAACCCAGATGTTGTCCTGTGAGCAATGAATCATGGACCTGATCCTTTCCCTGAGCCTATACCTGTGGCTCCTGCTCTGCTTGCACTAGATCCAGAACCCGATCCTCCACCTGCAGCACTGTATCCTCTCCCACCTTCCGCTCCATCGATACCTATAAGAGGAACCTACTGAATACCATAAATGGTTATACATACCATATATATATATATAACAATATATATTCAATGCAAATAAGGGAAGCAGTAAAGAGGCAGCATAAAACAACTACCCTTACTCTCCCCTATCACAACTCATGCCCCTGGCATTCTGGCCTTATGGCCTTTTTACCTTCCCGTAACAAAACAAAGTATCAAAAGTACATTGGGCCATGCCCATCCTGACAACTAATGTTTCCTCAAACTGACGTCTAAGTCACCCAATCCTGGTGATCAAAATCACCTCTGCAATAATACATGCCTGCTCGTCCAGGAGCCAGACCCAAATACCCTACCACATGCAATTCTACAAATATACAAATCATGGCATAACACATTGAAATGAACAAGAAATTTTTTCATGAGTTTCACCTATTCACATTTCAAACCATACATATCATGGAAATTGAAATTATTCACATGGAATTATCACTTCACAAAGCATGCGTGCAGTTATAAAATTGAAATACCCAAAAAAATGTTTCTATCAAAAGCCATGAAAATAATCCTTTCAATACCAAGACATGGTCCAATTCTCTCTTACCGCACTGGGTTAAGGATCACATATCAAAATTAATAACATCATACACCAAGTGAGCCACTGAGGTGGAAATCATATGAACTGTAATCTGAGAAAAAAGCAACAAGCAATTCCCACCCATTGGCAACTATGACCATCCCTCATTCATGGGGCTCAAGGCACCCATGTAGAAGCTAGAAACCTAGTTCTAGTAACAACCTATCTCCAGTCTACCATATCGCAAATAGTAAAACTAGAATAAATAAAAAAGAGAAGTCTCAATCTCATTATTATCCATAAAAACACTACTACTAAATCCTTGTCAATAACTCCTCATATTCCACATTATAACGACCCTGACCTGAGAAGCCACCTGAACAGTGCTAAACAGGTCGGGTGTTACTGCCTTAAGCGCACCTCCCCAAATTTCAAAGGCTTCCGACAAGAAGCGAGGGTCTTATAGGTATAGTGGGGAGGATATACACTCTCATAGGATAATTACAATGGTACTGGTCCATGTATAATAATAAAGATGCAACGGAATAAATGACTCAGCAGACTCGAACCGGACCCGCAGAGGAGAAGCACATTCAATATCAATAAACAGTGAAACTAATACATATAAACAACAGATTGGAAATAATCATAATAGCATGCTAATCACTTGTATCCACTACTAAGAAAAAACATGCAGCCAAAGCAGGTCAGACATATCTAAATATAAAGGGCGTCAATGGATAACCAACTTAGCTGCAAAAAATCATGTTGATACAGGTAAGTAATCAAAACATAGTAAACTCCATCTTGGAAAGTCTTCAAGATCCATAACATCTCCATGAAACAGCTAATTCAGCCCAGCTCATGAAGCATTCCTCTTTCCGTCACGTAAATCCATATTGTTTGTACATGTCCCGAAGGGCCCATGTAGGGTGTGAGACGAATCTCAGTAGAATATCAACCAATGGTTTTTACCTAATATAGGTGTTTATGTAGGAATAAATTTGTATGTAAAGAAGTAAATAGTGAAATACGCAAATAAACACTAACTCCACTGGTGCTCAGTAGCCACCATGGAGTGTCACCTGCTTCGGCCAACGCTGGAATATCTGTCATGTAACCTGTCAACATGTGGCCCTGGCACCGTGTGTCCCAAGTAAGGACATCCCGAAGGAACGCCTGATAAACAGTAACTGCTAGGAAAAGTGATGACTATCCTCAATAAGAAACCAGAGGGATAGAAATGTCTGCCCTCAAATAATTTAACCAGAGGACAATGCGTTCTGTCATCAAATAAAGTACCCAGAGGGACAGCAATGTCTTCCCTCAAATAATGGAGAGCCTCTGCCCCAAACCTGATAGCATCAATGATATCCTATGAAAGCTCCTCACCTTCCACGTGGCCTCCTATGGAAAGAACCCCCAAACCAATAGTACCTAAACCGAAACTAACGGGGTCCTCTACCCAGACGAGTGGTCAAAACCAACTCATCACGGAGTCTCTATTTGTGCACACTACTCAATGATTTTGGGTGAGTGGAAATCACCGAAATAGTACTCAAACCACAGCACCTCGGACACCTCATGTCCCTGCGACCATGCCGCTTAAGTTTGATAGCCTTTCCATCCCAGTAACCTAGTCCATGTCCAACCTGACAGTCATCCTACCTCAAACCAACGCCCATGATGCCCAATATTATGGTCAGAACCACCCAACGTAACCCGAGCCAAGCCCAACCTGTGATCAACATCACTCAACAATATTTGACCCATGCCCAACACAAAAAAAGGGTTCCATCATATGCAATTTAGAAATTACAAATATACACATTTAAAAAGAACACAATAACAGAGAAAAAATCTGAATAGTTGAATTGCACTAGTAAGTTGTTTTACTATACCAACACTAAGGTCTTGAGAGCCTCTAACAATTCTTATCAGGATTCATAAACTAAACTTATCAGATAAAACATCATAGTTCAATCCTAACCATTTTGGCTTCACCTGGCCAAAATGCCCCAACCGAGCAATGTCCCCTCACCCCACCCCGCTCAAGAAAATTAGGTAAAGGGTGTACCCAGAGGCATCCCACAGTCTAATGAACAATTTAATATGAAATTTCATATAAAAATGGGTCTCTCTCAAAATACCCAAAAACGTGCTGAAGGCCGCGTCACCCAAATGACCATGAAAACACAAAAAGAGGTATGCACCACCTACCTAATACTTGTATGATGCTACTCCTCCGATAATAGCTTCCAATTAGGTATAATACGTGGTAGATCTACAAAAGAATCAAAACCACTAAAAACCACATTACTCATTCTAGAACAAAAATCAAACAAAACAGCCAAAGAGGAATCAAGGCCTTGCTGAGGGGATTGAAATACCAGCCGGCTCTCCCCACTCAACCCGATGGATGTATTGAGGTCCTACCTCAATATGAGGCCACTTCTTGTTTTAGCAAAAAAAATAAACTACACAACGTTTACTTTAGGTACACAGTGTGTATCATTTTACGGTTCATATGATGGCTGAAATTCCACCGACATACTTTTCAGAACCTTCCGACATGAGTACACAGCATATACCTAGGGGTACACGATGTGTACTTAGTTTTGCTTCAATTCCTCACTGACTTACCCACACATTATGTATACCCCTCATACACAGCTAGACTAGAAAGTGTGTACAAGAAGGACATGGTGTGGACATGGTTTAAAAAATTCTTCCTTGCCAACAAGCCTACACACCATGTATGGCCTCTAAACAGTCACAGGTACATGCCATTTCTATAATGACGTGTCATATAGTAAAAAATTCATACACGGTCATCACATGACATGTACTCTACGATACACGGTTAGTGTTCGCCCAACCCATACACGGCATGTACTCTATATTACACAGTGTGTAGTCAGGAAAATTCTAGAATATGTCAGATTTTCCCAAATTTCTCAGAGATAAGTCAAAAATTTAAATAGGGTTGGGATTTTGACCTATTCTAAAATCCCGGGTTATTATAGAAACCCTAATAAATAATAGAGATAAAAAAATGGAAGTAGAGAATCACGTGGGCCATTAGTGTGTAGTGATGTAAATAACAGAACCCCCACTTTTTTTGGAAGTCTTCTAACACATAAAAATTATGGATAAAAATATATATATATTCTTATAATATGTTTGTGTGACATGTATTGCACAAAAAACAATAGTAAAATTTTCCTCATTTCTCAACATAGAAGAATGAAATAATTGGATTCTTAAAAAATATAATATAAGTAGTAAATTTAATAGTGTAAGTAAGTTTCTCATTCTACCACTCAGTTTGTAATTTTTTTAATTTTGTACACTGTGATTAAGTTTTTCAAGCCTGCTTTAGTGTTCCATGCTTTGTTTCACACCATGCTTTAGCGTTGTGAAACCTATATAAGAGGGAACTATCTTCTTCACCCTTTCATCTTTTCCTCTAGTTCGTCCAAGCTATAGTAGTGAGTTCGAATTTAAGGTATGTGATGTATTTGATTTAAAAATTCATGTATATGTATATGTATATATATGTAAATACACATTCCATTTATAAAATAAAATCATGATAGTGTTTCAAAATTATTATTTATTCTATGTTTAAAAAAAATTCTCTTCAAAACATTGGTTTAAATTATAACTATCATAAGGTTATATGAAATCCAATAATATATTTATTTATATTCAAATAACTATATATATATATCTTAATATACATGTTGAAAATAATTATAACATGATCTTTAATAAGATATTTTTAAACAATACCAAAATCTTTTTTTCTTATTATTAACAATAAATTGTATCTTTTATAAATAATTATGATAAGAGAAGTTATCAATTTATATATTCTATATAGGGTATCATTTTCTGTTCCCCATTCATTTATGTGGTAAAAGTTATCATTTTATGTCTGATTTTTTTTTAAATTCTAATGAATTTCATTCATAACATTAAATATGTCCATTATCTAAGATGTAATCAACACTTCAGGTTCTTTAATTCAAGCAATAATTTATTTTATTAAGACAGTTTATTTATTTCCATTGAATAATAGATATTATTTATGAATATAGATTTATCCAAGTTGTTTTTTATAAATTTTTTAATAAAATAATATAGTTCCATGTAATGAAATTTGTATGATTGTTTTATTCTATGAAGGTTATTTATATTTGGTTTCTATTTTTTTGGGTTAGGAGTTAGAAAAGAATGAGCCATTAATTTTTTTTATTAAATTATGGAATTTTAATATCAAATGATATGATGTGGTATAATTGGTAAATTCATGACCACTAGGGGACATTATCCCACATGTGATTCATCTAAATTCCCATTATAGGTTTGTATGGATTTCTAAGTCTCATGATTAATACATAAATATTATTAATTTGAAAATGAATAAATCCAATGTATTATTTTAAAATAATTATTATTTTGGAAATATATAAATTTCAACGTAATAAACACAGTTTAATGATATTTAGAATGTTTTTCAATATATGGAAAACACTTTTATAACTAGAAATTTTATCAAATTATTTATTTCATAAATAATTTCATAGATGTTATGGCTTTAAAAAAATTAAATTCCAAATTATTTTTTCAAAACCCCTTAACAGAAAAATTAATTTGCAACATATGTTTTAAATTTATGTTCTCCTTGTTTTAGAATATATTAAATGTGTTGTACATTTCCTATAAGGAGGAAGAACATGAGAACCCATTTGTTTAAATTTTTGTACAACTTTGTTTATTTGTAATGAATTTGTCTAATCCCTAAAAACCTATTCCAAAATAGGTCCAGAAATGTAAAATTCTATGTGTATTTTTTTATAAAAAATGCACCACATTTTAGTAATGAATCCAGATGTGTGGGTTTAGGGATTTTACAGATGTTATAATAATGATAGCCTAGCCAACATTGGATATTATAGGGTTTTATTTGAGGAAAATTAAAGTGGTAGGGTATAGAAGTTTCACAATTATAATTTTTATTAATTCAATATATGGATATTCAGATTTTTTAGCTCAAAAATTAATTGCGAGGGTGTATTTATTTTAAGGGAGGAAAAATGTAACATCCCAAAAAATTTAATAAAATTAAATAAGTGTTTAAAAATGAATTTTTTTATAATTTAATTAAACTACGTGATTATAAAATTTGGCTATGTTTAATATCTAAAATTCTATAATAAAACATTGAAATAATATTTCTTATTTTAAATTTTTCTTTAGTTATTTCTTTCAAACCTTATAATCTTTTTAATCAAATTATTCTTTTCATGGAATTAGATTTGATTTTAAATTAATATTCAATGTTATAAAAAATTAAAACTTATTTTAAAATAATGTTTTAATCGATAAATTTTTATTATTTATAACCATATGATCCCATTCTAAAAATATATTATTTATTATATATATATGATTATGTGATCAAATGACTATTTTTTTACAAATATTAATTATAGAAAACAATTATGGTCATTTAAAAATATTTGGAACAAATAAAATTATAAAATTCAGATATTTCAAAGGATATATATTTTATAATAATGATTATTGTAATTGAGTATGGAATTATAAAGAATATGACTATTATAATTATTTGAAATCATAATTTTAAAATTTTTATAAAAAATATGTATTTATATATATATATATAGAAACTTATTTGATAAATTTATGTTTTATTTTATAATTAAAAATAAAAATAAATAAATATATAGAATTAATATTTGTATAAAAAATAATAAATGATAACATATAATAATAACAAAATAATGTTAGTAAATTATAAGGTAAATGAAGTAATGTGACGTATAAATAATATTTAATTTATTGTGGACCTTATTAAAATAATGATGATAGTGGTGTGACCCCAAAATAATGATTTATATTAATTTTTAAAAAAATTGATAAAAAAATTAAACAAAGGATATAAATTTGAAATAAATAAAATGTGAAAATAAAAAAATAAGATAAAAATGGAAATGGAAAATCACACGGGGCATCGCTGTGTGGTGATGTCAAAAAGGGAACCCCAATTTTTTGGAAGACTTATTACCCTTATAAATTTCAGTTAATAATTATATATATGTGTGTGTGTGTGTGTGTGCCTGTGTGTGTGTGTGTAATGTTCTTATAATATGTGTGTGTGTGTTGTGTGATGAAAAAAAGAAATTCAATTTGTCTTATTTCCTCAACAAGGAAGAATTAAATAATAGGATGCTTATATAAATATTATATAAATAGAATATTTTATATTATAAGTGTCTCATTATGAATCTTGGTTTATCATTTTATTTAAATTATAAATACCTTTCTTAAGTTTTTCATGTGTTCATGTGTGTTACACACTATAATGCACACCCTGTATGAGTGATGCACAACTTACATAAGAGGGAAATGACCTCTACACCCATTATGATTTTATTTTTTTGTGTCCATGCAATGATTATTAGTCTGAATTTAAGGTAAGAGATGTATTTTAATTTAAAGTTAATATATATATATATATATATATATTTATATGATCATTCAAATTATATTATAAAATTATGTTAGTATTTGGTATTTTTTATCAAGTGTATGTTTTAGAAAGAATTTTTTTTTCAAACTATAAATTTAAATTATAATTTTACTAAGGGTTCAAATAACTCTATATCTATATTTGATAATATATTATGTAATGTATAAATGTTTAAATGAATATTTTCATGATCTTAAATAATCATTTTTGAAACAAATTCAAAATATTTTTTTCTTATTGTTAACTAGAAATTCATTATTTTATAAATAATTCCTATGAGAGATATTATCAATTTATATATTCTATATAGGTTATGATTTTATGTAATCTATTCATTAATATGATAAAAGATATCATCTTATGGGTAAATTGATTTTAAATTTCCATGAATGTTAATAATAGCATTAGATATAGCCATCAGCTATGATATTATTAATAGTTAATGCACATTAATTAAATCATTAGTTTAATTTATTAATTATAAATATTTATTCCTTTTGAATAAGAGTAATTATTTATTAATATGGATTTTCCCATGTTTTTTTAAAAAATTGTTTAAGAAAATAAATATGTGCCTTGTAAATAAATATATAATATTATATTCTTCTATTATATAATGTATGAATGGTTATGAGTTTTTTTTGGGTTATTTGTGAGAATGGATGGACCACATAAAACGTTTTCATATTTTATGACACTATAGTATCGAACGGTATGATGTGGGAAGGGGAGTAAACCTATGACCTCTAGGGGACACTGTCCAACATATTATATGGCTAAGTAGACTTATATGTTTCTTATGACCTATTGAGTAACATGATTTATCCATAAAAATTATTATTTTCAAACTGGATAAATTTAATGTAGTTTAAAAAAGAATTATTATTTGTAGTGCATATGGCTTTCAAAGAGATATAAAATATTTTAGGATATTTAGAAAATGGAATCAATGTTTGTAAACCCCTTTTCTAAATAATTGTTTTATCAAATTACTTATTCGATAAATATTTTAACAGAAATCACGATTTTCAATGAAAATTAGTTCATAATGATTTTTTTTAACACCTTAATGAAAAAATTACTTTTCACCATATTTTGTAAATTTATTTTTCATAGGTTTAGTATAAGTTCAATTTTGGTTTGTGAATCATATAAGGAGTTTGTGCACACAAATAAATTTGTCTAAAAAATAAATTGATTTTTTAGTTTGTATTGTATTTGTCTAATCCACCAACATTTATCCCTACAAAGGTCCCGAAATGTAAAATTCTTTATGTATTTTTCATATATATATTTCAAAAACGTACACAACAAAATAGTACTAAATTCGAAATAAAGGTTTCAGAAATTTTTCAAGTTCAATGTTTAATTTTTGATGAACCTATCACGGAGTGGTACAACTTCCTTCATAGATTCCAAAAATCCTATGTTCAAAATCTGGAAGGGTTGGATTTTTGAGTCATTATATTAGTTACCATCGTCTTTATGGTAGCAGTTGACCTGTTCCCTCAAATTAGTCTAATGGGTCACATATTTTCGATTTCAGGCTATAGGGACTTGAGGACACAATCGACCTTTTGGACATATGGCCTCAAGACAACCAAAAAGTAGCCGGTGATGCAAGGAGACTAGTCGATCCATCCAGCTCATCACGTTGGAAGTGTATCTTGGATCTATGCAGCATTTCAAGGTTGGAATCATGAAAGAGTGATAGGTTCACAACAACATATCATTTTACCCTCCAACCACTAGGTACATAGGGGTGATCATTTCAGGTGTTTCAAAGTATATCAAAACACGATTATTCTAGAGATATGGGTGACACTTCAAGTGAATGGTGACAACTAGATAAGATACGTGAATCATCTTGGTTGGAAGTATGGCAAGGATACATGCATTAATTTCTAGGTTGGTTGATCAAAATCGTGATTGGTAAGTAGACACCTATCATCTGACCCAATTCCCAAATGTGGGTCAAATAGGGGATCTCTACCATGACAACATCATGGGTTAGTGCAATGAAATTATTGTTGTTAAGTGGGGGAGACAATGAAATGATTATGATCATGATGGAAGGCTTGACTACTCATATTGGGACTTCAATTCATCTAATTTATCTTTCAAGCCACAAGTCTTGTGGGCCATCAAACAGTAATGGTTCCTCATGACAACAGGCATGTAGTTCATATAAGGGTTACCACTCATCCCATTTGAAAACAGGATTTCATTATTTAAAAAAAATGAGGTATTTCCCAATATCTATTAATAATATATAAATAATAGATGTTAAATTGAATTACTAACTATTTATTTGTTTGAAATAATTATTTTTATTATATTTATTCACTAATTAAAGTAATAATAATTAATCAATTGAAACATAATTTTTAATTGTATTTTTTAATTAACTATAATTTATCACACATAATTATGCATTTTATATTAATAATAATCATTATATTATATTAAATTATTGTGGATTATGGTTGTTGTTTTATTAATAATATTATATTTTTATTTTAATGTGTTAGAAAGTGTGATCATAAAACACATATTTAAACTAATGAAGTGATTTCATGGAGGAATCCCCTGTAAAATGTTGGTATGTGTAGAGGTTTAGGGGGTGTCATATTTTAGGAATATATTATTAAAACTAATGTCAAATAAAAAAATTAAATATAGTTTCAATCAATTATATATATATATATATAATGTAAAAATGATTTTTCAAAAACAATAATAAGGAAGAAACATGGAGAGAAATTAGTTTCTTCAAATTTTTGAAAAGAAGGCACACATATGAAAAAGCCCCTTCTTGTAAAAATAATTGAAGAAGGCACTTTCAAGATCCATTTTTATGTTTTTTAAAATATTTTCCTTGTTAATTTTGTTTACACCCTCCTTCACAAAAATGTGCCTTCATTGGGAATATGTTTCACTCAATCCTTATTTTTGTGGCTTTGTTTTATTTTGTTTCAATATTAAAAAAATTTCTTGAGGACACCACTGAGTTATAGAAACATAATGGAAAAAATATTAAAACTAAATGGATTTTATTCTTCCAAATGTTGAATGCAAAAAGATCTCACTGAGTCAAAAAAATATATTGGATCTATCTACTTTTATCGATTAATGACACATTTTTGAGGATATAATGAAAAAAAGTAACCCTTATGAAAAGGGTAAAATTATTTTTTAAATTGAACAATGTTTTAACCAATAAATTATTAATAAATAAATATGTGATAAAATGATTTTCTATAATTTTTTCTATTGATGAAGAATTAATTTTTTATCCTATTTCATTCTTGAATTATTTTAATCCTTGATATATTTATTTTTATATATTTTAAAAATCATTAATTAGTTTAGAGGAAGAATATGGTTTTAATGAAAAAAATAACTCATGTAGATCTAGAATTATTTAATGCTCATTGAAGATTTGATTACATGATTTTTTTGATATTTCCTATATAATTAGGTTCCCATATGATTATTTCATGGAAAGAAACTCAAAATATTTAATTTTTTTATATGTGTAAAGATCAATATTTTGAAGAATTGGCTATTGGAAAATGGGATGATTGATGCATTTTTGTTTTTAGAAGTGGTCTAAACCACTTTTCAATAATGTAATGGAGAATCTAGATTTGGTGTCAAAAACAATTTGATAGAAGTTGTTTAAATTTTTTGTTATACTTATTTATTTGTCTATACAATTTATTTCCACACCTATTTTTATATTTTTAGAAGATATTTTGGAATTAAATTTTCTCTCGTGGAAAGTGGTAGTTTAAAAAACTACTAAAAAGATAATTTTAATTAGTGGATTGTTAATCAACTACTATATAAATGTGAAATCTTGTTTTAGTTTAGACCACAATTTACTTTTTATACTTATTTATTTTTATATAAAAATATAGTTATTTATTTTAGTATAAATATCATTAAATTTAATATTCTACCCCAAAAATTTGAAAATAAATCAGTGTTTTAAACATACATATGAAAACATAACAATAATTGAATTTATATATTAAAAATATATCATACGATTAATCATCAAATATCATCACAATATTCCCTCTTATACACACCATTTCATGATTATTGAGGGAAAGATACAAAAACAATGAAATAGGTTATATGAAAAACTCTAGAAAAACATAACACAAAACTCTATCATATATCCGAATAATTATATAGTAAGACATAATATAATGGATATATTATAACCAAGATGATATAATATCATGAACATGATACATGACATAATAAATTATAAATAAATTACACATGAATAATATTTATATATGATAGTGATGTGAAACATACAAAAAATTATTATATTATAATCATATGATAATTATAACAACAAATACAATATTAAAAAAAATGGATTGCGATAATTTCATGTGTCCCATAATTAATAATATCACAATTTATAAGGATTTTCCTAATATAACTTCTAATTATATAAATTGAATTCAAGCCATCATATAATTCAATGTCCATGTGTATGACAGAAATGTAATATAGGGAAAAATGAATATATCTATTAAATTTAATATAATTATTAGTAGATTGATATAAAACATGTTGTAAAAAAATTTCTCAAGGTAAAAAAACAATTCAATGTCAGAATTTGGATTATATCCTGACATTAGTTATCTAGTGATAGGCAGAAAGTATGACACAAGAAATATCCATAGGGTGTCACATTAAATAGAATTTACATAGTAAAAATATCCATTTAAAAAAATTTCTCATATAAATAATATTTTCACATAATTTTCTATCGGTATTTTAAAACATTAGAGGTTAAACAATACAGGAAAAATAATTTTACTTTTATTTTTCATGCACTGACATAAAATTAATAATATTTTCAAAAATAATGTTTTAAATAATATTAATTAGTAAAAAATATAAATTAACTCGAGTGAAATAAGTTAAATCAGTTGGTTGAATAATATAAATTGAATGAAAATATAGAGGACTTCATATTAAAAACAATTTCTTTATATATGAAACATCTAAAAATTATAAAATAATCAATTGAAATTAATGTAGAATGGAAGAATTATGATTATAAATAACATGACATAAAAATATCTTACATACATTAATGGGATATAATGTCTTTTATATGGAAGATATATATTCAATAAATAACTAATCTAGAGGTTGTGTCCCCTTACTTTTATACACAAAAAACAGAATAACAGGAGTATTTATATCAATTAAAAAGGAAAAAATTTATAATATGTGTGTGTGTGTTTATATAAAAACATTACGTTTTAAATATTGCGATTATTTTTACAATATCACTAAGATATATTTTACATTCAATCCCTGTGACAACCTCGTAATGAGTGAAAATAATCACCATCTCTATCCCCAACCCCTTCATCCATAACCTACATTATAATAATTTTAATATTACGTTATTTGTTTTCATCATATTTCAAATAAATAGAATAAAACATAATGTTATAAATGATTTTGAAATTGTTAAAATCACTTATTTAATTCTTCTTACAATCAAAGAAATATAAATGGATACATATCCACAAATATTTTGTTCTAATAGAAATACTCAATTTTATCGAATAATTACATTCCCATCCTGAATTTTAGTATTACTATGTTGTTCCTAGACAATGTTCCAATGATATGTAAGTTTTTTCTTCAACACAACTAATTCCATGTGAGCTTATGGAGGGAGATAAGAACTATAACTTGAAATAGATATGATTGATGAAAAAGACATCAGTGACCTACTAATGATATATGATGTCATCGACAATCAACCCACACACATGACCCTAATGCATGATAACAATACCCTAACTAATTGGATCATCATGGAATAAATAAAAGAAGTGTGTAGTGTCTAAATACCATAATTCATTTATTTTTTATTATAAAAAAATATCATACATAAAGTAATAAAAATTAATGAAACAATATAATACAAAAGAATGAGAAATATCATAAAGAATATCAAATTACTGATAAAAAATATTAAATATTGTTTCTAAAGGTTTTAAAAAAATTAAAATATATATAATTAAAAATGGTAAACATTTATCAAAACCCCCAAAAAATAATACTTCTATTCAAAACATTTAAAATTAATGAACTCATTCCAAGAAATCATTTCAACTATTAACCGTCATTTCCTAAATCTAATAAGAACCTAAAGGTGGTGAATCAGTGGTTATACCTAAAAATATCAAAGGAAAAGATATCTCATACAATGTACCTTCGGGATAATTATTTTTTTCAACTAAAATAATGATAAGTGTATGCCTCAAATCGTTTAGTTATGAAAAATAATGATACTTACTAAAACAATGTTGTAAACACTATATAAAATAGATATATATTTATATTTTAAATAATATGTAGAAAAATATAATTTTTTTATTATGAAATTGATTTTATGGAGTGAAAAAATAATGAAGAAACAAAATGTGCATCCCAACATATTTGGTTTACCCATTAACATAACTATCATCATGTTTGGTATGGAAATCTAACCAAACATCCTCCCATAGATGTTTTCACCCCAACTTCTTTATCTACATAAAAAAAATATTTCATTATTTTAATATATGAATCACATAGTATTATTATGTAAATATGGTAATTTAGAAAAAAAATAAACATAGTGTATATGTTTCTTGAAAAAATCATTAATAAAAATATATAAAAGAAGATTTATTTCACATTGCTCAATTTTTTAGAAACATTCAAAACTAAATTACTTTTAATTTAATAAGTATTTTTTGTATATATAATGACATTAATATAATATTATATTTTTTGTACCATATTCCTATCATGGGAATGACTATCAGAACAAAAATTCCACATCCTAAATATATTCCTTGAAATGACATAACATACATATTCTTAATAGAAAATGATGTATAATTGAAATCATGCAACATTTTCTAATTAAAATAATTATAATTATTTACCCAAAAGATAAACATCAATTGATATTTGATAACAAAAACCATTGTAAATTTGAGAACATATACCAAAAAAAATCATTCAAATTTTTATAATTTAATTAAATTATGAAACAATATTTAATATATGATTGATAATGTATTAAATTTATTTTTATCTATATATGTAATAACTTATGGTTTTATTATAAAAGAATAAGTACCCTATCTTATTTAGAAGTCATAAGATTCACTAACTCACAATATAGTTGGACCAATTTTGGATGAAATAAACCAACGACACATTATTTTGGTACCCACAAAACTATCAAATGATGTAATTATATTTATTTCAAGCATATTTCATAATTCCAAACTATCAAATTTTTTCACCCTAATACTTTTGAGTTATATCTGTTATAAGAAAATAAGCTATTAATATGTAAAAATAGAATACTATTTTTTCATGCTGAATTTTGTACAAGTAATTAGAACACTCTAATATCCCTATGTGATAAATTGAGTGACCACCTTCAACCTCAATGAGACATCCCTGTCCATGTTCATTATCAATAATTTGGTTCAGTGGGACACAAGGAATCATTATTTCAACCCAATAATAATAGAGGCTGTTGACAATAAACAATGGTGTATGGTGGTACAATAGAGATACTATAGACTCTATATCAGAGTGAAACAATTTTAAAAATTAAAACAAAACAATTCCTCCTAATAATAAATAAACCTAACATAATTTATTAAATATTTGATGTATTTAGATGAAGTCATGGTGTTGAAAAATATAATTCATATTTGTCTTATAATCAATCATACAAGAGGTACTAGATTTGAAAATAAAAACAAAATACCAAAAAATCTTAAGCTCCTTGATCATCTTGAGTCCCAACAGGATCCTAGACTCTCCTGCTCCCAACATAAGATAGAGATAAAGAATCCATATTATGTCACTTTCCTTTTTTTCTACATCCATGAAATTTTACCAGGTACTAAGCCGTGGTTGGAAAAGTGTTTCAGTACAACTGAGTACAAAATTATAAATATTCTATAGTAAAAATCAAATCTATGAATATTAAATGTAATAGTGTACAAATATAATAATTAAAATTAGTAAAGTAAGAAAAATCATGTCTATCATGAAATATTTATGGGATAAAATGACGTACCGGCATAATTCATACTGTTATATATGTCTCTGATTATATGACCATTAAATTAGAATTGTTTCCCAATGATTATTACCAAGCCATCCAAGAATAAATAATTACATGCAATACCTAGAATTATTACTTGAATTTCTATACAAAACACTTATTTTGAATTACATAAGACACATGCAATATTTATTCATGGTTTTCAAACACTATTGTGGTGATAAATCTATGTTTGTAGCTCCTTCTTTTTTAGTGGAATTTACATTAGGGATGTAAGGACCCGACCCTAGTTTCCCAGAGTCGGTGCCTTATTTGATTTCATTGTATTATAAACAAGGAATATATATACTGAAGGACCAATTATTTTTGTAGATTTTCCAAAAAATATACATATATAAGATTAAAATTACTTCATGATGTGTAATACAACACTAATTTATTCCATTAGAAACATCCTAGCCTCCTAGATTATGCCTAAAAATCACTCATAACTAAATTCTTCATATTTTAGTAAAATGAAACATAAGAAAAGGGGTGATCTCAAACACTTAGTAAAAGTGAGCAATACAGTGGAAGATAACATAAACATAAACATAAACATTAGGCAATGTGAATAATTGAAAAGACACACCTTTATAAATAATAAACATTAACACATTATGGAAGGAATATGAGCTGAGTAAATAATTCCATAATAAAAAATAATATTGGGTATTCTACTAGTTTATGAATCACATGAACTTTCAATTACAAGATTTATAATGGGTGAAGTTCATATTTCGGAAATTCGGAAGCTATTTTTCAAGGCCTCGGCCAAAACCATATATCAAATTGGGAAAAGCCTCAAACAATTCCACGTCTATTTGCCTCATTAGACATAACTATGCATCAACGGGATATAGAGGGCCCCACCAGTCACATAATATGTCCAATACATTCCTCATATGAGAATGGATAAACATAAAGAACATATATATTCATATTGAAACTATCATATGAATTGTAACTAACATTCCCCAATCATTAGACACAAAACACTAACCATTCATGAGTAATATGTTGAATGGTTTTAGGATAGATCATCCACAATAAAGTTATTCATAAAAAATTCAATAAAATAGGGTATATGAAATCATAAATTATTAAACTCAACAATACATAAGAATAAATAAGAGTGTTGAATCAGATGAAAATACCCTTATAAAATCTTTCAAAAATTCTTGAGAAAAATACTCTTTTATTTTGAAAAGAAGAGTTCTTTTGGAAAACTATTTTTATAAAACCAGAATTGAAGTAAGGCAGTATATTGATAATAAAATGACTTATTTTATAAATATAATGGTTTCCAAAAATAGATCATAGTGTTCCCTTGATAATAACTAAGAATTTGAGAAATTCCCTTGAATTAGGCTTGTATTATAGAAATAATTTTTTTTAAAACATGTAACTATCCAAAAAATAATTTGTTTTTATGTTTTGTAAATATATATTTAATAATAACATAGATTTATGAGGATTATATAATAATATAAAAGAATTTTATTGAGGTAATTATATAATAAATTCCACCTGAATGAAAATGGAGGATCGGGTGAGAAAACCCTTACCTTGTGTGAGAATATATTCTACTCTTGAACATAAGGTCCTGGAAAATGAAATTTGAGTTAATAACTTGTTTCATTAAATAATAGAAATTTATTTAGTTTATAATAATTCTTATTAGTTCATTTATTTTCTTATTGAAATGTTATTATATTGAATTCTGTCGTTTCAGAGTGTTTGTTTTCTTGATTTTCATAATCATTCACTTCTTTTTAAGTAATGGAGTACATCTGGAATGGTTGTAAATATTATAAAATGAAATTACATATTATTTATGAACATCAAGAATTATTAATAATAGTTTATATCATTTGGTTACATGAAATGAGGATGAATCATTAGATAACAACCACTTCGATTATTTGGTGGTATTTGATTATTATGAACTAGTTTTGTCATATAAATTAATAATATGTACCTATACTAGTTCCTGAAAATTAATTAGGTTATAATAAAAATATTATAGTCTATTTCAACCATTTAAATGGTTTCATTGCTATAAATTAATGAGAAATTTAATAATGAAACATCATCATCCACAAAGGTTATAAATTGGAACCTCAGGGACGTCGATTTCATTTATCAAAATAAAATAGAGGGAGTAAAAATATTTATGAAGGTTATTAAACTCACATGATATAATTCCTGTATATAGATGATACTGGAGATATCTTTTTCATTTTGACATATGAGGTGAGGATAGAAAAATAAATGAGATGAACTTGAAAATGAAGGAAAAGTTGAGAGATCCCTTATGAAAATTTGGCAGCCTAACATATTTGCTTAAAATTTAAAAATATGAATTGATGAGAGAAAAATGGTATCTCATAATATGGAAATAAAAATTATAGTAAGTGGAATACATAATTTCAAACCCTAATATATGAGAATATAAATTCAAAGATATAACATAAAAGAAGTTTTGACTAAAAGAGGAGGGTGAAA
Organism: Viscum album; assembly: GCA_963277665.1. Taxonomy (NCBI): domain Eukaryota; kingdom Viridiplantae; phylum Streptophyta; class Magnoliopsida; order Santalales; family Viscaceae; genus Viscum; species Viscum album. The sequence continues at coordinate 1,374,169,992 of OY728128.1, forward strand.
AGATCCCTTACCATGAAGAGTAACTCCTAGAACCTGAAGATTCGAACCTTGGAGGCATTCGGAAAACATAGGAGGACTCCAAGGGAGCTAAAAGCACCAGATATTAGAGGATGAGAGATTTAGAATGAAATAAAATGAATGGATGAGAGGATATTTATAGTAGAAAAAGTGAATTTTTATTAATTTTAAAAGACACCTCATTATAGGTTTTTTGCAACACCACGGGCTTGACCATTGTTTTTTCCCCTGCTATTGTCCACATGGAACACATAATATCATACTATTCTGTACACAACTTTACCATCATTTTTGTTGTTATTACATCATTATGATGTCATTAAACATACTGAAAACTCAAAACTGTATTTTTAGTATTCATGAAAAAGATAAGTATTTTAGAAAAATACCAAAAATTAACCCCTTCAATTTTTCGATGTGTAGATTTCAAAAATGAACTCTATTTTTCAAAAATAATTTTCTAAATATTAATAATTTATTTTTTTAATAAAATCACAATTTTTTTGAAAAATAATACTTTTAAAGGTATAATTATTTTATATAACATTGAAAAATTAATTAAGACCTCATTATCCTATTTCCTTAAGAAAATAAACTAATATCATTATTTACTATTCATAAGGGTCATATTAATATTCTTATTATTATTCATAAGGGTATGTTACTATTCACCAGAAATCAAGTTTGTTCTATCAGACTTCAACTGACTTGCTGGTCAAAACACTATATGACAATTTTTTGAAATTTAATACATAGTAGAGGAAAGGTTATTTTTATTCAGTACATTATAAAATTAATTCAATATTTATTTTAAAAACATTGGGGTGTTACATTCTCCCCTCCTTACAATAATTATTTCCTCGATATTCACAAAATGTTACCTAAAAAGATTCGGGTATTTCTTTAACATAAGCTCCTCAGGATCCCATGTTGCTTCCTCCATCTTATAGTACCTCCAAAAAACCATTACTATGAAAGTCATCTAATTTCCCAATATTTGTTCTCTGGTATCCAGAATCGTGATAGCCCCTTCACAATAAGATAGATCATGCTCATGTTTTTTTCCTTCATGGGTGAGTACATAAGTTGGGTTTGGAATGTATTTCCTTAAGATTAACACATGGAACAAATTGTGACGTTTGGGGAGACATGGTGGAATTACAAAACAGTAAGCTATGTGTAACGACCCAACTTTTTAAATAGTATACTAACTTACTCTTAATGATTTAATAGAGATGATAATGGTTAATGCAGAAATAGGAGTCGATGGCTTCATCGAGTAGACTCGAACTTTATGAAGCCCAATTATCAGAGATTTGGAAGGAGGTAGCATCTGTGGGCTTCACTTTGGACCAAGCCCAAGCCGAACTCCAGCATGTCAAGCTTGAATGGAAACGCCTGTGGGAGAAGTTCAAGTTAGTAGAGATTACTACTAGGGAAATGTTATCTGAGCCTCCCTCAGATTCTCTAACCATAGCACACCTTACACTTAGGTCATATGCCGGTGTTATAAGGGGCTATGTGATGATACCCTAGCTTCTTTGTGTAAACCTTTGGGATGAATGAATTAATATTTCTTCCTTTAGTGATGTTTGTGAAACTTCAAATGTCTGGATAATTTTAGGATGTATTTTATTTATGAATTTTGAAAAAATGATATTTTAAAATATTGATGTAAACCCTAAATAATTACTGATGTGTAATGATTTTTAAAAAATGGTCTTCTAAAAAAGTGTTCAGTAAGGAATTTGGATTCTAATAAAATCAACTTAATTTTTGATGAATAGTAAATTATGAATAGTGATTTTACACTTAGGATTAGTAATGTGACCAAATGGATTAGTAATTTCACTCAAAGAAAGTTTTAATATAATTTAGACACCTAGATTAAGGAATGTGATTCAATAAAATGGGTAAATAACTATTTCATAAATTATTAGTCAAGTATTAGTTTTTTCGGGTGAATAATGTTTTTTAATTAAAAATTTAATTAAAAATGATTAGAAAATTATTTTTATAAAAAAGACTTTATTTTTGAACTCAGAGCATCGATATTATGTTATGGTAAATTTTGGAGATTTTTCTGAAAAAAATGAATTCTCGATGAATAGTGTTTTTATTTAAAAATTACATTAAAAATATTTAGAAAAGTATTTTCATAAAATGGAGTTCATAAATGTAATTATATCATCGATATTTGGTTAAGGTGAAATTTTGGGATTTTTCTGAGAAAGATGAATTTTTCAGTGAATAGTAAAAATGCAGTTTTTGGGTTTCGGTATGTTTAATGACATCATAACTCTATCATGATGATGTCATGAGATATTTTAAGGGTTGGACGGCCAATGGTGATGAATTATTGTTTTGGGGGCCCCATGTGGCCTAACTCCATGGTAAATTCCATGGGAGAGCACATGGTTTTGAGAAAAGCACTTGTGAGGTGTCCCTTGGCCATTAATGCCTTGTCCCCTCACTTCCCCTATAAATACCCACCCTTTCCTCAATTATTTTTCACTCCCAACTCTCCCCCAACGAATTTATGGTCTCCATACCTCCCAAGGAGTCCTCCAAAGGTTCCCCCAAGCCCTCAAGGTCCAAACATTTGAGTTTTAAGAGTTACGTTTTAAGGTAAGGGATCCGACCTCTCTCTTTCTTTTCATGTAATCTCTTTTATGTCATTCCTTTTATTCTCCATGTTCTAATGTGAGAGGATGTTCTTTAATATTCCTCTTACTGCCCTTTTCATTTTTATATGATGAGAGATCCCCTCTTACTCTCATCATTTCGTTTTAGGAATGTTTAAGTGACGCCGTTAGGCTGCCGAATTTTTAAGGGATTCTTTCACCCTTCTCATTTTTCAAGTTCGATTTTCATGTCAAGTCTTTCAAGTTCCTTTTTATTATGTTGGGGTATTATCTCTATATCTATCATACTGATATCTTATTATCATATGATGATAGACCCTATTTTATCCTGTCAAATCATTTTTTATTGAAGTTTAAGTGACGCCGTTTGGCTGCCGAATTTTCATAAGAGAAATCTTATTTTTGTCTCACTTCCATGATTTTCATTTCATATAGTATAACTTTCAAATTTCATTACCATGTTATTAACGATTTAATAGAGATGTTAATGGTTAATGTAGAAATTGGAGTCGATGGCTTCATCCAGTAGACTCGAACCCTATGAAGCCCACTTATCAGAGCTTGGGAAGGAGGTAGCATCTGTGGGCTTCGCTTTGGACCAAGCCCAGGACGAACTCCAGCGGGTCAAGCTTGAACGGAAATGCATGCGGGAGAAGTTCAAGTTAGTAGAGATTACTACTAGGGAAATGTTATCTGAGCCTCCCTCAGATTCTCTCACCATAGCACACCTTACACTTAGGTCATATGCCGGTGTTATAAGGGGCTATGTGATGAGACCCTAGCTTCTTTGTGTAATCCTTTGGGATGAATGAATTAAGATTTCTTCATTTAGTGATGTTTGTGAAACATCAATTGTCCGGATAATTTTAGGATGTATCTTATTAATGAATTTTAAAAAATGATATTTTTTAAATATTTATGTAAACCCTGAATAATTAATGATGTGTAATGATTTTCACAAAATGGTCTTCTAAAAAAGTGTTCAGTAAGGAATTTGGAGTCTAATAAGATCAACATAATTTTTCATGAATAGTACATTATGAATAGTGATTTTACACTTAGGATTAGTAATGTGACCAAATTTATTAGTAATTTCACTCAAATAAAGTTTTAATATAATTCAGACACCTAGATTAATTAATGTGATTCAATAAAATGGGTAAATAACGGTTTCATAAATTATTAGTCAAGTATTAGTTTTTTCAGGTGAATAGTGTTTTTTAATTAAAAATTTAATCAAAAATAATTAGAAAATTATTTTTATAAAAATGAATTTATTTTTGAACTCAGAGCATCGATATTATGTAATGGAAAATTTTGGGGATTTTTCTGAAAAAAATGAATTCTTGATGAATAGTGTTTTTATTTTAAAATTAAATTAAAAATATTTAGAAATTATTTTTATAAAATGGATTTCATAAATTTAATTAGTGCATTGATATCTGGTTAAGTTGAATTCTTGGGATTTTTCTGAGAAAGATGAAGTTTTCAGTGAATAGTAAAAATGCAGTTTTACGGTTTCGGTATGTTTAATGACATCATAACTGTTTAATGATGATTTCATGAGATATTTTAAGGTTTGGCCGGCCAAATGTGATGAATTATTGTTTTGGGGGCCCCATGTGGCCTAACTCCATGGTAAATGCCATGAGAGAGCACATGGTTTTGAGAAAAGCACTTGTGAGGTGTCCCTTGGCCATTAATGCCTTATCCCCTCACTTTCCCTATAAATACCCACCCTTTCCTCCATTATTTTTCACTCCCAACACTCCCCCAACGAATTTATGGTATCTTTACCTCCCAAGGAGTCCCCTAAAGGTTCCCCCAAGCCCTCAAGGTCCAAACCTTTGAGTTTTAAGAGTTACGTTTTAAGGTAAGGGATCCGACCTCTCTCTTTCTTTTCATGTAATCTCTTTTATGTCATTCCTTTTATTCTCCATGTTATTATGTGAGAGGATGTTCTTTTATATTATTCTTACTTCCATTTTCATTTTTATATGATGATATATCCCCTCTTACTCTCATCATTTCGTTTTAGGAATGTTTAAGTGACGTCGTTAGGCTGCCAAATTTTTAAGGGATTCTTTAACCCTTCTCATTTTTCATGTTCGATTTTCATGTCAAGTCTTTCAATATAATCTCTATATCTATCATACTGATATCATATGATGATATGATGAGATACCCTATTTGATCTTGTCAAATCATTTTTTATTGAAGTTTAAGTGACGCCGTTAGGCTGCTGAATTTTCATAAGAGAAATCTTATTTTTTGTCTCACTTCCATGTTGTTCATTTCATATGATATATCTTTCAAATTTCATTACCATGTTCTTAAATCCCTTGTATTATGTCCCCCTACTGTTTTATGGATCATTTATGAGTGGGTGACGCATGTCCCCTCTATTTTCAATGTTTTCTAAACCCTTGTTACATAGTCGTTATGCTGCAGGATTTTCATCTCTAAATGCCTCTCTCTTTTCTCAAAATTATATTATTTTATAAAGTGAATACTCAAAGATCTTATTTATACAAAGGTATATACATATATATTAAAATTTTCTATTTTAAATTCTGGGATTTACATACATGAGACCCGCTTTCCCTTTCTGTGGGTTTAAAGTGACATTAAGATCATGTCTTTAAAGCTGTTTTTAGAACATGATGATTATGAAATGAAACCCATTTATTTTATGCTATATGGGTTATTTATGAAATGTATGATGATGATATATGTGGATCACATGATAATAAAGGAAAATTTAAGGGTGCGCCCTGATAGCGCTCCAATGCATTGGGTAATGATGTAACCACTAGAGATTACAATTTTCACGATACCTTGTTGAATAAACTTGGTAAATTTCAAATGACACCTTGGGGATGGACCTTGGTGATATGTTCATGATTGTCTTTGTTAAATGATGTAACCACATCTTCATGTTATGAAAAATGTAATTTTTATTATGAAATGCCTCATGATTTCTTTCTCATGCTTTAATGTTCTTTTCTTGACCTTATTGAAGTATCTCAAGTTCACATGTAAAATGTTTCTCTTGTTTCCCTTACTGGGCCTTCTGCTCACCCCTTCTTTTGATGTATGTCCCCAGGTTATGAGATGCAGTATTGAACCTAGTATGAACTTCAGGAGAATCCTTTCAAGTGTTTAAGAAGAATGTTTTATGTTGTTTTCATGTATTATGTTTCTAGTTTCCAAGACACTAAACCTTAAAGATCCTCAGTGTTGTGTAATGTAATGAAAGTTTATGTTATAAAAAGGCAGGATGCTATACTATGACTCCAAGTCGGTCCATAATTTCAAAAGTTCTGATGTACATGGGACTTGATTTTCCCTTCATACCGAATCATATAATACCCTTCCGTAGAGATACCTTTTAGAAAACATGATCCTCTTCTTGAAATTCCCCATCCTTCCTTTGGTTATCAGCCTAACACTTTTGACTACTTTGTGGTATTTTAATATGGCGTTTTATAATCTTCACCTTTTCTGTTGTTTTGTAAACTTGTTTGGGGCCTTTGAGCTTTTTTACACCATCTTCATCCTAACAAGTTGGGGTATGCCATCTCTATCTATATAATTCTTTGTATTGTGCCATCTGAATACTTGAATTAAAGATATTGTTAAAGAAAAATTCTATGAGTGGTAAATATTGATCCCACATACCATGAGATTCAAGTGAACCTAACCACAACATGTCTTCCAATGTTTGAATCATCTGTTCTGATTTTCCATCAGTTTTTGGATGGTAGGCAGTGCTCATATTAAGATTAGTATTTAAGTTCTTCTGAAGACTTTTCTAGAATTGTGATGTAAAATAGGGATCATGATCAGAAATAATTGATAGAGGTACACTATGAAGTCTTAAAAATTCATTAATATATTGTATTTCTAAATGTTCTAATGGTAAATCGTCTCTTATAGAATGAAAATGTGTTGATTTTGTAAGATAGTCTACAATGACCCATATCGCATCATTCTTTCTTGGAGTCTTTAGTAGCCCCATCACAAATCCCATTGTAATATCATCCTATTTCCACATTGGAATAGTAAGGGGTTGGATGAATCCTATAGGAAGTGGTCTTCTATACTTCACCTGTTGACACACCAAACACGTCGACACAAAATCTGCAATCCCCCTCTTCATGTTTTCCCACATAAAATGACCTTTTAGTTACATAATTATTCTACTATGGTGTATAGAGAAATCAAAGATATTAGAATCATCCAATAGTTCCCTCTTTAGCTCAGAAATAGAAAGAACACAAAACCTCTTTCTGAATTTCAAAATTCCACCTTCATATACGATGTCAATCAACTTCCAATCATTTTCCGATTTAATTTTCTTTTGAAACTCCTCATCATTAGCCTAAGAACTTTTTAACCTTACTAGTAAAGAAGTTTTGGAGACCATTTGAAAAAGTAGTGATGTTTTACCTTCCTTGATAATTCCCAGATCCATATTTACTATATCAATAAACAAAGAATCCCTTTTAACTCACATCTTGTTTAGAATTTTAATTTCATTTCTTCTCAAAGCATCTGCCACCTTATTTACCATCCCTAGTTGGTAGTGTATCATGAAATCATAATCTTTGAGTTGCTCAATCCATCTTTTTGTATCATGTTTAGTTCATTATGTGAGAAGATATATTTCAAACTCTTATGATCTGTATTATCTCACATTTTTATCCATAGAGATAATGTCTCCAAATCATCAGAGAAATGATTATCGCTGCTGAATCAAGATCATGAGTTAGATAGTTTTTTCCTGAATTTGTTCTGCTTAGATTCATAGTAAATCACTCTATCACTCTACATAAGCACACAAACATGTCATTTCTTTAATGCATCACTAAAGATCAAAAATCCATAATTCCATGATGTTAGAGTCAAGATTGCATCATTCACTAATTTACTCTTAAATTCTTTAAAACAATCTTCAAATTCATTTTTCTATATGAATATAACCTCTTTTCTTGTAGGATTTGTCATCGGTCTGGCTAAATGGGAGATGTTTTGGACGAAATGCTGATAATAACCTACTAAACCAATAAAATTACATACCTCAGTTATGTTCGTTGGAGTAGATCATTCTTGAAAAACCTTTGTCTTCACAGGATCTATAGATATTCTATCCATAGAGACAATGTGACCCAACAAGGAAACTAATTAGAGCCAAAAACCACACTTTCTAAACATCCCATATAAATTATTTCTTTTAAGAGTCATTAGAATAGTTTGAATGTGATTTCCATGATCATCATAGATTTTAGAATATACCATGATATCATCAATAAACACCACCACAAATTTATCTAGAAATTCCTTCAAAACTCTATTCATTAGATCCATGAAAACAGATCATGCATTAGTTCATCCAAAATGTACTTCTGTAAACTCATAATTCTCTTATCTGGTTTGGAATTCTATTTTTGGAAAGTATTCTTTTCTCACAAGCAACTGATGATATCCAGATTGAAGATCATTATTTGAAAAATATTGGGATCCAGGAATTTGATCAAATAAATCATCAATGAGAGGTAGGGGATACTTGTTCATTATTGTTAAAGTAGTGATCTTCGTATAGTCAATACAGAACCTCATAGATCGATCATTCTTTTTAACGAAAAGAATAAGGGTACCCATGGAGAAACTCTAGGGAGAATAAATCTATTAGCACTCAATTACTCTTGTTTTTTCCTCAGTTCCATTAACGCCATAGTGGACATTCTATAATGTGTCTTTAATATGGTCCTTGAACCAGGAATTAAGTCAATAGAAAAATAAATTTACTGCTCTAAAGGATGTGCAAGTAAATCCTCTAGAAAGACGTCAATATATTCTTACACAACATTTACATATTCTATTTGAACATTATTTTCCTCACCTATTGTTATCTCATCCCCTTCCTCCCCAATAATTGTATTCAGTAGAACTATGTGGGGTGGAGCTAGATGATAATCAGACGGCATGGTTTCTTCTCTAATGATAATGGATTCTACACCATTGTAAAAAATTATAACTCTCTTCTTCTTGAAATAGATCTTCACATCATAATTTGATAGCCTGTTCATACTAAGAATTATATCCATGTCGATAATTGGTATGATGATATGGGTAACAGCAAGATCATGTGTATTTGACATGAGGGGGACTGATCGACACACCTTTATTTCAATGATACATCAACTAGTAGTTTTGACTGATATCTCCTTTATTAAATCAAATTGGACATGTCCAATTTTCTTGGAAAATGGGAAGATATAAATGAATTTGAAGATCAAGAATCGAATAGTGCATTGGCTAAGTATGAAGAAATGATTAATGTAACTGCCACCACTTCACTAGGGACATCAATATCAGTGGTTGTGATTGCATAAGCTTGTCCATGCTCCCTTGGCCTTTTCTGTTGTATGTTTAATTGTCGTCTTGGAAAATCATTAGAATCATGTCCCATCTCCCAAAAAGTATAGCATTGAACGTTAATGGATTATTTCTTCCCCTTACATTCACCACAAGAATTAATTTCTATCCATATTTGTAGCATACTCCTTTTCCTTTTAAGCAGGAACCAGGGTGTTTCTTTCCATAATTGTCACAATGTGGAAATTAAGCTCTTCCCTTTTTACCTATTTTCTTCTTTCCTTTCACAAATTTTTCAGCATATATCTTCTTCTATTTCTTCCTCTTAAATTCATAAGACTTAGAGAATTCATTTTCTTTCTTGATATCAGATGAAACTATATCTTCATATGATGAGAAACACTGGGAAACTAGAGCCCGCTAAAGGAGTGGATTTAGACCATCCATGAATCGATCAATTTTTCACCTTGGATTTCGTATGTAGTCCACAGAATTACAATATAACCTTGTAAAGTTAGATTCATAATTTTTAACATTCTCATCTTCCTTCTACCTCTGATTCAAGAATTTCATCACCATATCCACTCACTATTCACGAAGAATGTATATCTCTATGAAGATTTCCTTAAAGTATCTTGATTACATCTCTTATATTTCTTCCTCCCCATTTATGTTTTGGATTAATGACCAATATTGATCATAATCTATTAATAGGTGATAAAATTACATGAAAACCATATCTTTTTCATTAAATCCCAAACAGAGAATAATATTCTCTAGGGAACATATCCACTACTCAATTAAAAATGGGTTTGTGGTCTCATTGAACAATGAAGGTTTTTGATGCATAAAGTGATCTAACATAGCTTCTCCACATGGTAGATCTGGATGCTCCATATGAGTAAGGATATTATTCATAACCTGAGTAAGTTGTCACAGTATAGTTGTATGTTGCTCCGCACTAGAGCCAACATCAGTATCTTTCATCAGAGGTAAATACCTACAGGGGACACACACGTTCATGCGGTTTCTATTCATTCAACTAGGTGCCATTTATAAATAAGGTACATAGCAATAGATTAGGGTATGAATCATAATGTATATCTTTAACTTAACAAAATACTTAGCATAAATTGATATCCTACGCTTGACTAATCCCATAATCACAAAAATGGTTCTTTGAGGAAAAATGTACATTTAAATCTTCATAATGGTATGTAATGAAAATATGAATTATCCAATGCACATACCCTAGGAGTGCCAATGATAAGAATGAAAAAAGGCCCATTTTTGTGCACCGATATACCCTGGTTCAAACCCGAACCTCCTTGTTAGATCTTTCACTCTTAGGTACATCTATGCCGGAACCACCTCTACAAGTTTGTATCCAGATAGGGATTTATTTTCTAGAAAGATCCATATAATCTATTCCTTACCAAAATACAAGGATGGTATTGAATGATTATCCTCAAATAATATCTTAGGGATTTTTTCCCTAATCTAAATTCTCTAAATCTTATTTCCAGGTCATCAACTAAACATCCTATAATAACAACTGTAAGGACCCGACCCCAGTTGCCCGGAGACGGTGCCTTATTTGATTACATTGGCATAGAAACAAGGAATATATATCCTGAATAAATAATTAGTTCAGTAGATTTTGGAAACAAGATACATATATAAATTTACTATTACATCATGAAGCAAAATATAATACTAATTTATTCCATTAGAATCATCCAAGACACCTAGATTATCACTACAAGTCACTCATAACTAACTTGTTTATATCTTAGGAAGATGAAACACAAGAAAGGGGTGAGATCAAATAAATTGTAAGGGAAATTAATAAAATTGAAGATAACATAAACATAAACATTAGGTAAGGTGAATAATTGAAAACACATGCCTTTATAAATAATAATCTTCAACACGTTATGGAGGGAATATGAGTTGAGTAAATAATTTCCTAATAAAACATAATCTAGGGTATTCTTCTAGTCGAATAACCACATGAACATTCAATTACTAGATTCATAATGTGGGAAGTTCATGTTCTAGAAATTCTGAAACATTTTTTCAAGGTCTCGGCCAAGAAATATAAAAATCATTAAGGCCTCAGGAAAAATAATATATCAAATTGGGAATGGTCACGACCAATTCCTTGTCTATTTGTCTTATGAGACCTACCGATGAATCGAGCGGCAATAGAAGGCCCCACCCATCAAATAATATGTGTAATTTATTCGTAATATGAGTACGGATAAACATAAAAAACATATACATTAATATTCAAACTATCATATGAAATGTAACTAACTTTCCCCAATCATTAAACACAAAAAAACGAACCATTCAGAGTAATAGGGTGAATGGTTTTTAGGATAGATCATCGATAATAGTGTTAGTAAAAAACCATAAAAATCAAATACGGTAGATGAAATCATAAATAATTAATACCTATAAGACATAAGAATCAATATGATTTTTGAATCTAATGAAAATACTCTTATAAAATCATTATGAAATTCTTGAGATAAATACTATTTTATTTTGAAAAGCATAGTTATTTTAGAAAAAATATTAGTATAAAACCAGATGTGACCTAAGAGAGTATTTTTATAAAAAAAATTAGTGATTTTTTAAATAAAATGGTTTCCAAAAACATATTATTTAGTGCCCTTTAAAATAGGCAAGAATTTGAGAAATTCCCATGAATTGAGCTTGTATTTTGGAAACAATTTTAAAATTTCATTTTTAAATGTTTAACTATCTATAATATAAGGAATGATTGTATTTGGAATACATCATATATAACACTCACAGATATTTTATGAAGATTACATAAGAATATAAAACAATTTCATTGAGTTAATTAGATAATAAAAGTAACCAGAACGAAAATGGTGGTTTGGGTGAGAAAAGCCTTAACTAAAGTCTTAATGTGTTACGCTCTGAACATAAGGTCCTGGAATATGAAATTAAAAATAATATCTTCTTTCATAACCTAATAGAAACTTATTTAGTTTATCATAATTCTTCTTAGTACATTTATGTTCTTATTGAGAAGTTTTTATATTGAATTCTGTCGTTTCAGAGTGATTGTTTTCTTGATTTTCATAAGCAGTTCACTTGTTTTTAAGTAATGGTGTTCATGTGGAATGGTTTTAAATAACATGAATTGAAATTACTTATTAAATCTGAATATACATGATTTTTAATGGTCATTTAAATCATTTTGATACATGTAATGAGGAAGAATCATTAGACGACAACCACTTCAATTATTTGGAGGTATTTGGATTATTAGGAACTATTTTTGTCATATAAACTAATAATATGTACCTATAATGGTTCCTGAATACTAATTTGTTTATAATACATAATATTATAGTCTTTTTAAACCATCTAAATTGTTTCATGACTGGTAATTAAGGATAAATTGTAGAATAAAACTTCGTCATCCACGTAGGTTATAAATTTGAACCTCATGGATGTTGATTTAGTTTATAACAATAAAAGGGAGGAAGTAAGAATATTGATGATGGTTCTTCCATTAACATGATATAATTACATTATATATATGACACTAGATTTATAATGTTCAATTAAACAGAGGGGGTTAGGAGAGAAAAAAAATAGATGAACTTGAAAATAAAAGAAAAGCTGAGAGATCCCTTATGAAACTTCGGCAGCCTAACGATGTCGCGTAAAATTTCATAAAATGAATTGATGATAGAAAAAGGAATATCATCATATGGAAATTAAAAGGAAAGTAATAGTAATAATTTATATCAAACCCAACATATGAAAATGGAAATTCAAAGAGACAACATAAAAGTAGTGTTTACTAAAAGAGGATGGTGAAAGGTTCCTTACCTTGTATAGTAACTCCTAGAAATTGAAGGTTGGGACCTTGAGGGGATTAAGGAAATCCTTGGGAGGACTCTTAGAGAGATAAAACCACCAGATATTATAAGATTAGAGATTTTTATTGAATGAAAACGAATGGATGAGGGGTATTTATAGTAAAAGAGAGAGAATTATTTATAAATTTTAAAAGGACACCTCATTAGTTGTTTTTTGTAAAACCATGGGCTTTCCCATGGTATTTCCCATTGTATTATCCTCTTGGTACACCTAATATCTTATTGTACAATAAAAAATTCTACAATAATTTTATTTTAATTATTACATCAATATAAAGTCATTCAACATACTGAAAACTCACAACTGTATTTTTACTATTCACAGGAAATTCCAGTATTTTAGAAAAATCCCTAAAATTAACCCCTACCATTTTTGAAATTTATAATTCAAAAATGAACTCCATTTTTATAAAAATATTTTTCTAAATGTTATTAAGTTAATTTTTAAATAAAATCATAATTAATTTGAAAAATAACAATTTTAAGGATATAATTAGTATTATATCACATTGAAAAATTAATTAAGATCTCATTATCCTATTATCTTATGAAAATTAAATAATATCATTATATACTATTCATATGTTTCTATATTACTATTCATATTACTATTCATCGGGTATTTTACTATTCACCCAAAAACAAGTTTGTTCTATCAAACTCCAAATGACTTACTGGTCAAAACTGTAGATGACCATTTTTTGAAATTTAAAACATAGTGGATGTTAAGATGTGTTTAATGGATAGATTATAAAATTAATTCAATATTAATTTTCAAAACCTTGTGGTGTTATAATAGATCCTTGGAATTCTATTTCTAAGTGTTCTTAGTAAAACAACTAAAATTTACACTTGCATTTCAAGGTAGGTCTCGATTGGAATCCAAGTTGACGACCGAAGGATTTCTTTATCATGGAAATCATGTAAAATAAGGAATATAATAATGATATTTGTAGTTTTTATAATGATCCAGATGAATCCGTGATGGTTACCCATGGAATTCATGATTTTAATACACTGACTAGATCCCTAGTGGTTATACTACGTAGTATTCGCATCAATGAATCTGTTGGCTTCTTATGAGTTCATTTATGTAATTTCAATTAAGTTGTTCAATGATTAATTTAGTCATGCCATTAATTTTATGGTGTGACCGTGTGAATATTTAATAACCAAGGAATTAATGGTAAAAATATCTTATCCATCATGTAACGTATTCATTCTTTGTATTTTTATCCAAAATAAATCAAATCAATGAAAGTAACATTCACAATTTTCTTTATATTACCCACATAATTTCAAAATTTAATTAGTCCATTAATCTTTTATATACATTATAATTACTGTTTTCATGATAAATAATTTTCCAAAACACCCCACAATATATTAATAGTGTTTAAGTTTATCAAGGAATACACCTGATGCCCAACAAAGAAATTCTCTTCTTTTAGTGAAATTTAAAACCCAATCTAACAGGTGGGGTTGGTTATATAAAATTGAAATTTGTATTTTCATAAATAATAATATAAACACACCCATATGGTTCTATCAGTTATATTTAATTTGTGGTTGTCTAGAGTGATAGGGAAAACACAACCTAAGGGGTGGTTAGGGTTGATCTTTTCAACCATTAATGGTTTTGAAGGCCTGTAGTACATCTAGGACAATATTTAGGTGAAAATGTTAATATAATTTATAGTTCCATGACATGAATTACTTGGGTAGATAAGGTTATAATTTTTATATATGGTGATAATATTAGAAATGGTTATGTAGACCACCTATCTTGAGTTTATAAAGTACATAGGAATCATGTATTGACATTCCATTGTAACGGTAATAAGATAAGATAATGAATTGAATAAAATCCACTAATATAAGGTATTTATTTTATATATGGGTGGATATATTTTTATGGAATATGAAAGTAATATTGTAAGTCAATGTAGTGACGCCCTTACCATGATTTATCTAATGTTACCCACAAAATCTAAATATAGAGGTCGAATGAGGGAGTCAACCCAATCTCGGTAGAGGGGAGGAGAGGAATCCTATGGAGGAGATGTTTTATGAAAATTTGGGGTTTGATATAGAATTAAACCTAATTATTAAGAATTCAATTGGTTAAATTTTATCATTTTTTACTAGGATCGTGGTTTTGTCTCATGCTTTGGAAAACATTACACAAAACCATTTGAACTAAATATTTTAGAAGCATTCACCCAACACATTTAATGTAACAATATGTCAAACCATGTGAAATAAAATAGTATTAAAAATTTATACCCTACAAGGTTTCTTTTTCCAAATATCATTGTTAAAAACCATTGTCCTTCAATTTTCAAGTCACACAACTATGTTTCATAGTTAGATAAAATCATGGGCTAAACTATTTGCAATGCTCTACCTTACAAAAAAAACAAAAACTAAGCTAAAACCTTAATAAAATCTCATAATACTTCATCTACTCCATTTAATACTAAAAGTATGATAAAACTAAGAGAATTTAAAAATAATTAATGGATTTTATACATCAAGATAGATCAATTTATTACATCATCATGATCTAAAAATAACTCATTCCGGAGTTGTACCTCCTAGTTTTTTTAGATTCATCAATGAATATATCAGAACCTAGAGAATGTATATAGGACTCATGATACCCTATCTTCTCCAAAATATAGTAATTTTATAATTACTCTCAAACTAGAATAACTTTTTTACCCCGAAGAGACTTCATGTTAAAATTTATGATATGTAATGTTTACTTTACAATTTAAAAAAAGAATCAATATCTAAAATAAGATTCTGTGGGATCAACGAACTGAGAGGGATAAGATAATAATAGTGGATTTGAGATATATATAATTCTTTATTCATAACACTATACTGATAAGTAATAGTAAATCCATATCCTACTATACTGACCTTATAAATAATATTTAATAGCTAGAAATCTATAATAACACGCATTTCAATTCCTTCAAATCCATAAATGACCTTAATCTAGGTGAAGCACATAGAAATAAGAAATCCCTAACTCAAACTCTAGAGGATAGAAATTTCTATTAACATATCAAATCTATATAAGCTAACTTATTGACATATTCTTCTTGATTTGTTTCACTTTAAAATGATTCTCCAAAATCATACATGGTCAAAGAAGTGCTTCGGTCCTCTTCCTCTAAATGTTAAGAAACATGTGTTACTATATATATCTACATAAGGATACATATTACTTATCAATTAGAAGGAATTATTATAGGAGAATGAAATATTGGTTTATTTATTCCCCAAGAGCCTCAAAAATCTAAGATATAGGCACAAAATTTCCTCTAGTACATGTATAGTTCACATGAGGATTCCATCAGTTTGAGGGATATAAGGTGTACTCATGAGTAACCTTATAACCAAGATCATTCTACAATCCCTATAGATATTATTTTGGTTAACCGAGTTTCCATGTCCAATACAATGGTACATAAATCCCATGCTGATGTATTCCCTCTAAAATATAATCTCACAGGATCATAAACTATTAGATGATACAAGATATGAAAGAAATATGAAACCATCATTACCCTATACAAAATCCCCAATAATATGTTACTACATTTCCGTGACATCGATTAACTCAATACGAAGTCCATAATTATAATTTTCATATTCTAGTTTGGGATATGTATTGTCTAAAAAAGGGAATCTAGTCCATGGTTCTTCACATTCATATGTTGAATGGTGTAGCACCAAGTTACAAATTCCAAAATTTCCTTTTTCATCACGAGACACTAATACTTGAAATGAAAATCATTATACATATTTTTAAATCTGGGAATCATTTACAAAATAGAAACATTAAATTAACAGATATATTTTTCTCACATTCTTGTAGAAACCCCAACACACCTAAGGATATTTTGGAGCTCATCGTCATCAATAACCTAACCTGGTGGTTTATCCTAATCATAAATATTTTCCATATAGAAGAGCCCTATAGTATATGAAATCCACCTCTTCTTCTCTCAATTAAGAATTGATGATAAAACAGATAAATACATGAGTAAATTTTTCCCCTAACACTCCATGAAATCAGGATTATTTCATTAAATAGAGCTATCATCGTCCACTCACTTCTTGAATCCAAATAAATTTATCCTATGTCTTCAAATTCAATGAAATAACATCAACATTATCATTCCCTAGTGTATATGTCACATCAATATTGAAATATTAATTATATTAAACCCACCTTTAATTTTGTTTGATTATTCCTCATGAGGAAAATTAATATTTGAAGCTGTTATAGTGAGTATATTCCATGAACCACATACCAATGAGGTAATGTCTCTAGCGACGTAAATCATGAACAATAAAAACTAACTCAAGGTATTGTGTAAGAAAATAAATCTTGTAAAAACTCTAAAACCATGATATATGCACCACGAATCTCTCCCCATGAATTAATACATCTCCTACACATATGCACTATGATTTATAATACACTATCTACCCTCATCCTAAATTCAAAAAAATCTGGATCAGTTTAAATAACAATGTTAATTTAAACCCCAAAAAATCCTTTTCACAAGATTCAGAACATATAAAAATGTCAACGTTATTATTTTAAATTATGAGAAAAACTTCAAGGTAAAAATTTTAATTAATTAATCACTGGTAAAACTAGTTAATCCCTTGAATCTGTAAATATACGAAATAGGTTCATCCCAATAAATAAAGGCCTTGCCATCTCAATATCAATAGATGCCCCTAGTCTTAATATGATGTGATCCAATATTTCAACTATAATATTCCTAAATCTTCACTTATATATTTTTTCATAAATTATATTCTCTTGTAGAGTAGGTAAAATGATATTTAGACTCCACAAATGTTCCTCTGATGAATAAATTTACACATGGATATAATAAAAAAATGACGATGAAGGAATGCAGATATGGGTGGAAGGCCATAATAATTTTTTCCATAAAATTGGATGGGGGAATTTTTAGACCATATAACAATACCAAATTATTATTTAATATATAACTAATTCGGAATGATGTACGTGGTATGAATGAGCTCATAAATCTGAAAAACTGATAGTCTAATCTAAAATCAATCTTCAAGAAGGCACTAGATCACTATAGTTAGTCGAATAGATCATTAATAGGAGCAAGATAGTAATGGTTTCTAATAATAATTAAATTCAATTTCTGGAAATTTAAATATAATAATAATTTAACATCTTCGTTATTGGAAAAAATTACCAATGAACCCCAAGTTGATGTACTAGGTCAAACAAACACACTAGAATCCAAGTCCTCAAACAACATCTTGAGTTCCTGGAGGTCATTTTAGGACATGCTATATTGAGGAATGGATATAATTTATGATTAATAAATAATATGAATTAAAAATTAAACATTATATCTGTATGTAGCATAAAAAATCATCTAGAAATTCATCCATGATATATTCCATAACTAGACAAAATATTTTCTACCATACTCCTTGATCATCCAAGGAGAGGCCAACAATCATGGCGAACACTCGACCTTGAAAATGATTCCTAGGTCCAACATTAACTTCCTTCATATCCCATTGTCTCCTGTGAACATAGATATAACCCTTGGTTGTGGATAAGGACACCCATAGATGATAAAAATCAATGTGATCACAAAGAAATACAAACCAATTTATCACATGAATTAAGCGAAAGCATACCATCTCAAGGATGAAAAGGTATTATAGAAATAATTAACCACAAATATCGAAGGTACATTTCTCATAAAATAGATTTGAATCCAACTAGATTATTATGGGAATTTCAAATGAAATTACTACACATAGTTATTCAATCATTAATCATCGGATCCCCAACAAAGAAATAGATATAACTTTTCACAATTAACCTGTGTAAAAAAAGAATGTAACTAGTTTCAAGGACACTAAAATCATACCTCACTCTATGGATGATATTGAACTTTTTCAATAGGTATAGGTTATAATGCATTTAACTATCCATATATATGACCCTCATATATGTACTATCCTTTTAGATCCATTTTTCACTTCTATAATTTTTTATAGTGTTTTAGGAATCCTTGAACCAGACCACCTCCTTAGCATGAAAAACATGTAGTACTCCAACTTCATTCTTGGTATGGTGCCATAGATCCAATTAATAAAATCTAAATTTTTATAGTTCCCATCTCATTATACATCGGTGTAATTTTTATTCAAAAAATATATATATTCTCCATCTTACCACAACTCCACATTGTCATGGGTACTTGTCACATTCTATCATCATGTGACCCTACCGACCAATTTGATGACATTCAATAGAACTGCTAGTTCACAACCCCATACTATCACATCCTTAAAGAGAAGTCTCAATGGGATAATTTAGGCCACTTGAATATCAACTTATTATCGTAGGTGATAATCCACTTCAACCTATTCCATTATATTAAATTTCATATCATGATAATATAATGTCTAATAATATCATTTAGGTAAAAAAACTGGTTGAAATATGTCGTACTATGATATAAATGTATGTTTATTTTTTTCATCCAAATATCTCACCCTATCTATCAAATCAACCTCAATAGTATATGAAAATTTATTTATCTCAATGAGTATAATTGAATTACCTATGATAGAAAAATTAATCTAATACAAATTCTTGAATTCCATTGCTCAATGGGGCCACAATATATCTAAGAAAAAACTAATCTGATAAGATAGTTTGGAAGTCCCTTAAGACCATGACCTGATACTAATTTTCTGGAGTAAGAATATCCAGACATATCTTAGGAGATCCACAAATAATATAGGATAAATGATTCAACATCATATCAACAGGAATCACTAAATTCACAAATATTGTTTGCATAACCTCTTACCATTAATATACAACCTAGATACCACCTTTAACTAAGAAATAAAGTGGATGATTCTTCTAGAAATCCATAGCCAACATAGACATACTATTCTCATCACATGAAGCAACCACTTTGAACTGTACATGGCCCAAATCACTACAAGAATAACATCATTTAGCATAGGTTATTTATTGATTTGGCAGTGGTTTAAATCTTCTCCAAATGGTTTTTTGAAGATTTCAAAAAAACTAATGCTAAAGTTTATTTTTTCAATGAACATGCTAGGTTTCCTTCAATTTAGCAGTGGAATCTGGAAATAATCATAGATCATATATTTATTGGTGGTTTTCTTCATTTTAGCATTGATTTTTCAGCCAAAAAATGGATCGGATTTGCAGTGGTTTTAATTGTCGCTAAAATGATGAAAACCAAGGATAAATAACATTGTGGAATATTTATTAGTGGTTTTAAACACCGCTCAAAAAACATAATCATATAGTGTTAATTTAATCATCCACAAAAAAATTCATATTTAATAGAATTATAAACAACCGGTATATGATTATTTTAAAAAAAACCATACTGTATAATTTGCATCCCTTGAACTACCCTGGTAAAAAACAAACAATGCATACAATTAAACATTCCACCATATATTTATACCAAAATGTAAAAATATTATAATCAGTGTATACATAAATCAACAACATAATTATATATCCAATTAAACATATCATATAAAAAAATGTTCATACAAAAAATTAATAGGTCACCCACTATCTTGATCACTTCTAAATTATAAGTAAATGATAAAAAAATACCGACATTGGACCTACTGAAATCCCTATGAAATGTTACCCGGACTCCAACTACCTTTGAAGATTATCTATTCGAATTCACTACACATCCTATGATATAAATGGAAATAATAAAAATAAGGTATGCATACATACAAGGGTTCCTTTGTAGGGTTTCATAGAACATCTACGTAGGGTCTCAGAAAGATTAATTGTACACACCAAAATATAGATGTTTGCACATGGTATTAAAAAATATATCACATAATATACCGAATGTAATTTTCTAAATTGGATACCATGACTCTATTTTCATTAAGTCATTATGTGATAACTGTGACACTATTTTAACTTATCATACCAAAATTGATTTGATGCCATAATCTCATAATTTAATCCCATAATACCATTGTACTCAATACTCAGTGCAAACTAGAAGAATCAGGGTGGGAATTATCTAGTCCTTTGAATCACTACCTAAAAATCATCCTAAAATCATACATATGAATTCTAAACCACTACCTCACCAATCTAGGTACAATTCATTATCCATTAATCTTATTATACATTGACCCAATCCTATCACTTGGTATGGTCCACTATCACAACCCAATATTACTCATCGAAAATTCCAATATCCCAGTGGAATACTACTTGGGGATATGAACTACTTCATGAATGTACTGAATCCATCTCACCCCTGGCAGTTTAGGAAGATCTATCTCCCTTACAGCGAGGCCATGCATTATGATCCTATCCCCCACTAGGTTTATCTCCCATAATAATCACAAAAAATTACACACATGTAATAAAAAATATGTCATGAATCTAATCACATATCTCACCCAAAAAAACACCACAGTGCTAGTCAGTTGAGATCCATCCCCTCATCTCAAAGAAATTCTTTCCTGTATGAGAGTTGACTGGATCCCAAATACCATTCTTGATCTAAGATCATTAATATAATCTCATACCTATCACCCATAATTCACACTACTAACAACAATCTCCCATGACACAATCCTCATGTCATAGTCTAACTATACATAATAAATTATCTCTCATGTACTTACTACTAATTTATCATCCAAACCAATAATGCTCCATAACCATTAGAATCAGGATTCCATGTATCGAACAACATCCTTCACCTAAACTTGGGTTCCATTTCAAATATCATAAAGAATATATTAAATATTTCCACCAAGTTATGAACCTTATCTATTAGACATCATCTCTCCCAAAATTACTCACCCCATTCATAGTTCTCATTAATCCTAAACTCACACTTATGAGGTTGTTTCTCATGAATCTTGATCCATATGGTCATCTCACCCATTTTTTCACCGGTCATAATCCCCTCATACATATTAGACTAGTCATAGGGAAACTAACCAAGGATACCCACATCAAGTCTTATATCTAATTACCTCTTGATAATTTGTTTCAACTTATACAATACCATCTAACCATAGTGACATGGTCAGTAGGAAATTCAAAATACCTATATTGCTAAAGAAAACATATTATGGTATTAAGAGGCCCAAAACCATCCTATATATTTCTATAAATTTTTCTTAAAAAATATTCATCTACACAGCCTCCTGAAAAATGAATGAAGGAATGTAATCATATATAAACAAGTATGTTAATTTACATGAAACATAACATTCCACCATATAGTTATACCAAAAAACACAATGTAAATGTTTTTAGCTTCTCCAAACATTGAAAATCATGAATATTTCTTGTGAATACGCTCTTCCAAAAAATGATGCATGAAAAACCCTCTTGTTACATATCATTCCAAGATATAAAAGAGTCCACTAATCACTTCTCTATGATGAAATCTCCTCATCACCCACTCCAACTTTGTCTCTACTTCCTACTATCGACACCTAAAAGAGAATTATATTGATAATTAAATGATGATTTATTTTTACATTTAAACTTAATACATTTAAAATTTTCTGAACTAAATGATTTTGATGTTCAATGATTTACCTACTCACCATCATTCATCAATAAAATATAGTTTGGGATAAATCTGGTCATGTGTTGATATAAATTAACCAGTGCTTTCTGCAAAGAGGAAATCTGAGCCCCTTATTCATGACTTGTTCTTTGCATAGAAAGAAACTCTCTCTAAGAATATCAGGGTTGGGAGTGACTACAACCAAGATTAGATGTAGTTCAATCTCCGATGGTCTGTTCAGGACCTCATATGCTAATGGTCTTAAATTCATCTTGCGTACTCAACTAGGATGCTCCTTCCAAAGGAAATTACGAACAGGTCATCTACGGTGACTGAGAAGGACTACACAGGATTGGCATCCCAACGTTCATTAATTTTTACCTATAAATAATATATCAATCATATTTAAATAAATATATATTAACACATTGAAAACCGAATAAAAATTATTATAATGAAAAATGAATTAATTCCCCTACATCTTCGGTATCCTCATTAACGTAACTCCCATACGATTTTTTATGATCATCCAACCATAAGTCTACTAGGAAGACATGGTTCCCATAATTAAATGGTTGCATTATTCAAATAAAAATCAATAATTTAATAAATGGAATAGATAACATTTTCTTATAAATATTTAAGCTAATCAAAAGATTACCAAAGTCAGTTAGTTTCTTGAAAACCTATTCAACCCCGCAGTATGACGGTTGATTTTCATATGTCGACTCAATGTGTTATTCCGTATAACATTCTGAAATATATAACAAGTAATGTAATAGTAATGTATGAAATGGAATATATTTTTATTATGCATGTATAAATGTAAAATTTGATTAATATACTAATATATATTTAAATACCACATACTTCTCATCATGGTTGCAATAAAAAAATCCATATTTCTCCAAGCACATTATTGGATACATTATCATATAGTTTCTTGGTGATCAATGATGTGTTGGTGAATTAGTACCATAATCTCTATTTAAAACTTTCCATTTCTTACACAAATATTTCTAATTTCACTTTCGTGCTGTAATTTCAGTAATGAGAAAGTGGAAAAAATGTACAAAGAGATTAATTTTGAAAATATTAGAATTTATTAACATTATAACATTCAATTAAAACATAAAGTATTAAAATTGCATTTATTTTTAAATCAAAAGCTTCATTTTTACATGATGCATGTATATGACTGCAATAAACATTTGTAATCAGAAGGGTAACTGGCTCCGCTGCCCACTGGACCAGAATCTAGCCAAATCATTTGGTGGCTTCATCCAAAGGGACCCCATAGTAGTCAAATGTAACAACTATCTTTAATCAATTCAGATTTTGGATATATAAATGTTTTTTATTTTCTCCATAGTATCATTGTTTCCATGTTTTCAAATAAATATGTTAGTAGTGTAAATAAATTTAAATAACATATTTCATATTAAAATTTGAACCTAAAAATTTCAACATCTAATATCCCCCTGAAGAATTAAGAGTAGCAACATTATCCATCACTATTGAGGCTGCTGAATGGGGATGTGATGGCTAAGCTACAAATGTGATGCTAATGGAGGGTGTGAGAGATGGTGTAGGGGGGAAGTGTAGGGTCTATCAGATGTTGTAGAGTGGATACTGATGGATCATCATTTATCATTATGTTTGAGGGAACATAGACTAAGAGTAGATTGACATTAGAATAACTCTTTACCCTTAGCATACCAATCATTTAATCAAATAAAATTAAATTTAGAACATATATTTCAAAAAAAAATGTTGCAAAAAATACAAATGCTAATAAATTCGTAGTATTGATAAAAAATATACATAAAAATTATATTGAATGATTACACAAATGACATCAGTGGTTGATAAATGAATGGTTAACTACACATAAAATCATTTTATCCTTCAATCATGTTTTCTTCCTACTCAATCACTGCTTTTTCAACTTAATCCACACTTTCAAGACTAATATTTTCAATATCATGATATACAAGTATGTTCTGTTCTTTTCGTTGATGGGATTCAATGTCAGAGGTCAAATCTTCTACTTCATCACCCATATCATAAAATTCACTTTGTTTTACATTAGAAACTATAGTCCACAATTCATCTAAGACATATTCCACATAATATACAATTTTTCTAGTCATTATAAGATATATGGATCATATAATTCATGGTCACCAACATCCATCAAGCTGGAGAAATTCACTAAAGTAAATTTTGAGGAATATATTTTGACACCCCTAATAATATCCATCTAATTTCAATTCAATAAAACTAATAAAAAGTGACCATGGTAGTTTAATTCAATATTATCAGTCAACTATCCATAGTATCCCACTTTAGTAAACATAAATATTCCACAATTTTGTGTTTTCAAACCATCTTCTCAAGTGACTCTATATAATTTAAATCCTTTCAAAATGTATGCATCAAAATTTCTAGCCTATTTTATAGGGCCTCGAGATAGGAAATTCATATCTTATGAAAACTCAGCTAAACTATTAGTATGGATGATCTAAAAAATTAATATATATTTTAACGTTTAGAAAATATATTTGTCAACTTAATATTCATATTGATTTCAATATTTATGATCTTACACGTCCTGCATACCATTCTAAAATATCATTATTAACATCTTTTGTTTTTATCGTTATCATTTCGTGTTCAGACTCTAATTTGTCTCTTGTTTTGAATCCTCAGCTCTTCCATAAATGGATAATAAATTTCACAATTCATCATCACATATCTATGTGCCTCAAATATTTTTGTTTCTGTCACTGTAACATT
Source organism: Viscum album (assembly GCA_963277665.1). Classification (NCBI taxonomy): domain Eukaryota; kingdom Viridiplantae; phylum Streptophyta; class Magnoliopsida; order Santalales; family Viscaceae; genus Viscum; species Viscum album. Next base: position 1,374,195,426 of record OY728128.1, read on the forward strand.
TGAGCACCTCTCAACTAATCAACCAATAGCAGGAAATATTTTTTCTTTCCAATATTATTGGTATTGATTCGATGTGTCATCAAAACATCCAAATAGATAAAATATTATCTCCATATCATTTAAGTTTCTATAAAAAACGTTATACACTACTTTACCAAATTGCCTTCAGAAATAGATGCTATGGTTTGAGATTTATTTTCCACGTTTGATTTCAAAATTTCCAAGATATCCATGAAATAAAATAAAATAAAATAAGACATTATTGTGTATTTAATGAATCTCCAATAATTTTTTAATAAAATTAAATACCTATATATAAATTACAACTCAGTAGGATACATCCATAAATAACGTACATGACCTCCTAATTTAGCTTCCTTAACTAAATCTAAAGTCAAATGCATCATGATTGTAAAAAACGATGAAGGAAAGATCATCTCCATTGCACAAAGTGTCCATAATAATATCTACTAAAGGATTTCATGCTCAAGGGTTTATAGATTTTTCTAACATATTTTTCTGAAGAATGTTAAAAATTCGAGTATAACAAGATAAACCTTTTCAAGTAATAATGTACACAATGTTAATGGTGGTAACTCAAATAATAAAATATGTGAATCGTCACATTTCAATCCATGTCAACTTTGATGATTTACATCAACACACCTAGATAGTTTACTTGATTACAAATTAGATACCTCTACTTGTTTAAAAATTCTATATAATATATATTTTCCCAATTTTTCATTTCAATAATTGTTAGAGCATAATTTTCATTCTTGTCATTATATAGATCATGATTTTTGTTCATTATTTTTATGTCTTTTTTATCATTTAGATGGTCCTTCAGTTTTCCTTTCTTGTTAAGAAATTTAACGTTCAAATTTCACAATTATTTTTCTCAATATGCATAACATCTAGATTATGCCATAAGAAATTAAATTCTTAATACAGAATTTTGAAGAATATACTTTTCTCATCCATTGTATTTTTCCAATTTCACATGACAGTGTACTTCAAACTGATTTACCACTATCATTAAAATGATGCACCTTCTCATATTCTATTTCATCATTTCCATTTTGTGCCAATATATCGGAACCTATTAACAATATTTTAGGTGGTCTATGATCAATAGAACTATTGATTTTTTACTTGATCAACCGAAATTTATGATATTCATGGATAAATATTCAATGACTTAAGAAGAACCCTTTTTACGATGAAGTAGTCATTCAGAATATAAATAAAATTACAAATAGGATAATACAAAACCCTTCAAGTGGTCAAACCATATAAATTCCCATGTTTTGGGAAGTCACTATTGGTCCACATTAGAGAATCTTTCATTTGGAACATTTTTCTAGAAGATTAATCATATTTATTAACATCTTTTCCCAATAAGCCCGTCATTTCTTCAATTAGTGGGTGAAAGTATATATCAATATCATTTATAGGAAATTATTTCTATGATTAATCATAAAAATGATAAAAGATATTTGTGGAATACACATTCATATTATCCAATTGTAAGGGATCAAAATAACTTGATAAATTATATTACTGGTGCACAAAGTCCCAAAAGGGTTTAATCAATCAGTAGACAATCCAAGTCAAACATTCCTAGAGTCGAATGAGTTTTCTGGATGTAATGAATCAAATGTCGTCCCTGATTGTAAATCTCTTCTATGTCACATTATCCCATAATTTTTATTATATATATAATAGAACTATATGTGTTCGGTCATTTTGAATGACATGAATAAACTTTTCAATCAAGGTTTTAAAGTAAAGTAATGAGAAACCATTTTTGGTGTGTTCCTTTTCGTATTCTTTGTAGTAGTATGTTAATTTAGACTTCCAAAATCACACATTGACTACCATCTAGAATAAGAATTTATTTTGCAATCTGGTCTACTTGAATTTTCTCCCCAATAAAGAATACAATAATTGGTACACACATGTATTTTTGTATAATTGTGACCAATCTTGTTAACAACATTATTGATATAAAAAAATTCCTCATGTATCTTTGCTTTTGGAAATACATCATACTTCAATTCAAATATCCTGGATATCACCATATTTTTAATTCAACGTGGTAATTTTATATCATATAACATGATTTAAAAAAATGTTTTTAATATTTCAAACATCAACTATACAAATCATTATTTCCATCATCAACTAAACCACAAAACACATTTTTCTCCATAGTGTTGTTTTATCTTACATTAGTCTCTACATAATGAAGAGAAGGATCCAGTGGTATGTTATAATCTTGATATTGTTTTCCTAGAGTCTCATAAATATCACTTGTAAACTTTTTATCTGTAGCACAGTCAACTGGTCATTCTTATGTTTTTTGGTGTTGATGTAGGTGTACTGCAATGTCGAATGCATTGTTTATAATTTTTTTCTTTTTATTGTCCATTGTGGATGATGTCCGGGTCTCATTCTATCAAATAACATCAATGCTCAAACAATCTGTAGCGTTTGATTCTCTCTTCCAAATCCAAAAAAATATATTGTGCAGGGGATTTCTTAAATATGAAGTGTTCATAAAATTCATCTCTCTTCAACCATTTACTAAATTTACATTTAGGACACGAACATCTTATTATCTCAACAAGGAATCAATTGGAAATTGAAAAATATAAGTACTCTTCCAAAACCATAGCAGAATGAGGTGTGTTCCATGTTAATGTGAACCAAATTAGACACACACACACACACACATATTTATATATATATATATATCACAATGTGACTAAACTTTATTATAAAAAATTTAAAGACATAAGTATTACTAAGTAGTAAAAGAGATAAATGGAAGTGAAGAAACACAACCCAGATAGATATATAAATATTCATATAAGTACTAAAAAAATCAAATTAAAAAATTGTAAATCAATCATGGTTAGTATTATGTAAGAAAAGAAACAGAAATTTATAACATTAATTAATTTAAAATAGTCATCATGGGAGAATCACCCTAGTATCAATACGTCTAGGTGCACTGTAACATCCCAAGTAAGTAATGAATAATAGATATTTTTATATATGTCTATTAATGAATTAGATAGTGTTTTAGAGGCTTAAAATAAAAATAAATCCAATCTTAAGCATGGAATACACTAATATTTTTAAAAAATTGTTTTACTGCCATTTGATGGAAAACCATTTTTGAATATATCTTTTTACAATTTTATAAGCTATTTTTGTCAAAATAAACTTATTCTTTATGATTGTGACATCAAAATTTTCTTTCTGTGAATTTTTGGTATTTTTCTGACAATGTTCATTTTTTATGAATAGTGAAAAATACTACATTTTACATCAAAACTGCTTTTTAATATAATTTATTTATATGATTAGATTATCTTTTTTATTGGTTTTAAAGTGAAATTATATTATATTTTTACCATTTAATCCAATAGTGGTCATTGGAATCAATTTCACTTTGAAATTGGACTTAAACTGGTGTCAATCTTTTGATACTTATTGTTTCATAAAAACACGCTCTTTGTCATGACAGCGGGAATTAATTATTAAGATAATTAATGTAACTTATATGATTTGAATTTTTTAAAATAGACATCATTTTTGAATTCAGAATATCAAATATAGCTTACGGTGAAGTTTTGGTATCCTTCTGAAAAACATCAATTTTTGATGAATAGTGAAACCACTATGTGGTAGTTAAAGAAACTGATTTTTCGTTTAAATGAAACTTTGCCACTTTTATGATTTGATTTTCAAAAATATGACATACTTGGTTGTCATTAAGAAGTAAAATGTGGTTCAATGAGATTAAAATAATTTTTTGGTGAATAGTAACTTATTACGTTTTTAATCGCGATTAGTGGTAATTAGTGTAGTTTAAGGTAAAAATAATGTTTTAATAATATGAAATGACCTAGAAACATGTCCTAACCTTATTTTATGTGTCATGGACGACCAAGACAAGAAATTGGTCAACTTGGGGACCTCATGGAGCCACTTTGGTTGGGAAATGACATAAATAACTTTTTATTTAATGTAAAAGTAAAAATGTCACAAACATAATATGTTTTACGAAAACAATCTTTAAATGAGGTTATACAAGTCATATTTTTTACTATAAATATTCATTGGAAATCGAAAATGATTTCCTACATCATAGTATAATTTTTAATAATTTTTTGACATTAAATAAATAAAAGTATTTATGACATCATAATGATGTAGTGATTACCTCATTAATAAATGATTTAAATAAAATGAAATGATAATGTAACATATATGACCTAAACATGTCCAAAACCTATTGGATGGGTGTATTTATAACCCTTATCACCTTATCCTCGAATTATATCAATGTGGGGCCATTTAAATCTGAAACACATTTTCAATTAAAGTAATATTTCTTTACTTTCCAAGAGTGCCCCTCCTCTCCTCTTATAAAAGGCCCCCACCTCTACCTCATTACCCACACTCCCAAAGCCTTTCTCTCGGCCAAACCCTACCCGTTTTGTCTCTACACTTCCCTCTATAACACCTAGAATCCTCACATTGGGAAGAAGTCTTCCCAAGGAAGCTTTTGAGCTCAAACCAAAGGGAGTTACCCGATTTTAAGGTAATGTCTTCACTTGAGTCCTTTTGTTTTATTTTGCTTCTCAAACCCCCTAAACTCTTTTTATTTATTTATTTTGTAAAAACTCTAGTATCTCAAATATACTAGGATGTTGTTTTAAGAAGTATTTAAGCTACACTTACACACACCTATATCTAATGGATAAAGAACATACGGTTTCCGTGGATGGTGAATTTATGCCTCCCGAAACAATGATTGTTCAACATTCTTTTAACACCTTCAATGGTGGCCATTAAGATGTCACTATATTTATATATGATATATAATATGTTTATTTTTTCCTTAATCTTTAGTATTTTTCATTTTGGGCATACCTTTATGGTTTCCATTATGGGTAAACGCGATATCTTCATTTAAGGAAGTGCGGACTACCGCCCCCTCAAAGTGATTTGATTTGTTAAATACCATATGTGGGACTTATAAAGGATGGAACTATGATATTATATATGATATTATACTAGAATTATAAATATACCTTTATATAATTATGATTCCATTCTATAAAATACGAAATAGAAATGAAAGTAGCGTTCATGCGTACGTACGGATTACCGTCTCCATGAACTGTGCATTTCATTTCTTACCTCTAAATGATTATGTAATATTATAAATGAATTCATGTAATGGATATATATTAAATATATAATATCTACATCATGAATACCATTATGGATATAATGGATACATGAACAACTTGTAATTGTAAAGGGCTTATTTTTGACTCGAGTACCAATGATCGTTAAAACGACCGTTATTAACTTAAATAATTACATAGTGTTAATGACATGGTAATAAGTGATATAAAAGGAATAATGAACTTGAAAAAGGTTTATAAACAAGTAGAAATTAACTCAAGTTTATTATTCAGGAGATTAAAGAAGGACCGAGTCAAGTCGGACCCGAGGTGTCGGACTTCGTCTCAATCTCCTTTCATTGAGGAATATTTTGTTTATTACTCAACCTTCTTTTATCTGGTGTATAAACCCCTTTGACTTTTACGTTTATCCAAACGGAATCTTTTTTATATGAAGTGTTTTACAAAACTACAAAATGGAATGTTTTTGTCGTACATATGCGGCGATAACGACTTCTCTGCCGCCGTGACCATTATTTGAGTTTTGGATTCCTCTACAAGCCATACCTTTTTTTAAAAGAAAAATAATTACCTTGTTTTACTTTTCTTTTATTTTGGTATTGAAAATGGTTTTCATAATGTTTTTATATCAATGTGTTGTATTGATATCTTGTGATTGAAAGGTGGAAATGTTATGTTTCCTTTATGCATGTTTTATGTGATACGATTATGTTGTGGTTCTTGGGAATTATTATGAAGACGAGTGGTTCTGTGATAGAATAAGGGTGGGTGAGCCTGATATAGCTCTCCAATGCATTGGGTAACGCAAAGGATTTAAACGTTAAGGTTTCTCCGAAGAGATTTAGGGAATATACTGTGATGGGTATTCCAAACATAACCAAGAGGGTTACTCCCTGCGTAAGATGTTATGAATGCATCAAGATACCTTTATGACTTATGAATTCAATGATTTACTCATGATTTGATGAGGTATGTTAAGGTGATTATGTTTTATGGGTAAAGTATGATCTCATACTTATGTATATATGTACCCATGTTTCCTTTCCATATTTTTATATCCCTTACTGAGCTTTTTATTCTCATCCCATGTTTTCTTGAAATGTTTTTTCACAGGTCAAGGGAAAGTTACATGATATGATGATAGTGTCAAGGAAGTGTCAAGAAAGAATCCATGTTTTATTTTTAATATGTTTCCATTGACGGGAATGAAGAATAATATCTTTATGTAACCACTTTGTTTATATGTGGAATGTAATGCAAGTTTTATGATCTAATTCTCTAAAACTCTAAACCCAAAAAGATCCTCAATGTGTAATCTTGTAATAAATCAAGATTAAGTAAGGTTTATGGCTGGGGCCTTATAGTTGGTATCAAAGGCCAGTTTAGATAACTTTAGGAGTTATAATTCTATTAAATGATTATCCAAAAATATTTTTTTGGTTAAATTGAAGTGATATAGTATTTGAAGATTACCATGTTGCTTTATCTAAGACATGTTTTTTCAGAATGGTTTTTCGTAGGGGAAATAGGGAAGCAGTGCTAGGAAGGCATACAGAAAGAAATAACCTTCCGAATCAGCATCCAGAGATGGTCGGAATTGGAACTGAACAGTTTGTTGCAGTGATGGTACAGTTGACTCAGGCTACAAATGGTGGTGGTATCCATGCACGAGATCAGCCAGATCAACCATAGAGGAACATGTCAGTGGTGGAACATTTCATGCGGCAACATCCCCAATCATTCAGAGGATCATCTGACCTTGTGTTAGCTGAAGGGTGGATTAAAGCACTGGAGAAGATTGTTGATGTCATGGGGTGTTCAGACAATCAAAAGGTTAGTCTTTCTATTTACCATTTGGAGGGTGAGGCAGATCAGTGGTGGTTGATAGTTAAAAATATCAGGGACGTTGATGAAATTGATGCTCTCGACTGGGATGAATTTAAAGGTATATTTCTTGAGAAGTATTTTCCTAAGGCTGTTCGACTTAGGATGGAAAAGCAATTCTTGGAATTGGGGCAAGAGGAAGACTCAGTGGCTACCTATGAAGAAAGGTTCACTCGATTGGCAAGGTATGCTCCAAATTTTATCCGTGACCTTGATAGTAAATTCAATCATTTTTACTCAGGATTAAAGCCAAAATATCGAAGGGAATTAGCTTCTCGTGAGTTTAAAAGTTATGAAAAGCTCGTTCGATGTGCTGAGAAGGTGTAAATGGAGTTTGCCAATAACCAAGTTTTCTATAACAACCTGCAGAAGAAGAGACCGAGGTGGCAAGAGAAAGTTAAGAATTCTTCAAAAAAGTTTGATGGTAAGAAAACTAAGTTTCCAGTTTGTGATAAATGTCGCAAAAGGCATGCTGGGGAATGTCTTCTGAATTATGGAAAGTGCTTATGATGTGGTAAGATGGGACATAAGGCTCGTTATTTCACTGAAAAAGATCAGGGTGATGGTAAGACCAAATTTGATTTACAGTTAGTGAAATGTTATAAGTGCAATGAGATGGGTCACTATGAAAACGAGTGTCCTACAAAGAGCTTGAGTGATGGGAAGTAGTTAGACTACAAGAAGAAAGGGGTGGTGAAATCCTTTGCAACTACTTTAGCAGATGTCAGGCCATCAAATAATGTTGTATCAGGTACTTTGTTTGTTTTTCAGATTATGCCAGTGTGTTGTTTGATTCGGGGTCTACACATTCTTTCATCTATGAAAACCTTTCTAGTAAAATGGGAATACCATCTCAAGAAATGACTCCTGAACTTCTGGTAAAAACACCTGGGGGAAATTTTGAGGCAAAAAGATTTTATAAGAATCTTCCTATCCTTACCTGTGGAAAGAACATACTTGCAAACTTTATTGTTCTACCTCTAGTTGAATTTGATGTTATCCTGGGTATGGATTGGCTCTCTATTTACCATGCTGAGGTTGACTGTAGAGCTAAAGAAGTTTCTTTTTAGAAATACTTTCAGTTTGTGTACAAGAATGAACCCTTACTGTTGATAACTTATCAAGAGGCCAAGAAACATGTAAATGATGGAAATGAATGTTACTTTTCACACATCGTTGAAAATAAAGGAACTATTAAGATTAATGATGTGCCAGTGGTAAAGGAGTATCCTGATGTTTTTCCTGATGAGTTTCCTGGAATAATACCAGATCGGGAAGTTGAGTTTACTGTTGACTTAGTTCCTGATGCTAATCCAATTTCAAAACCCCCTTATCGAATGGCTCAAATTGAACTTTTATAGTTGAATGAGCAATTGCATGATTTATTAGAGAAAGTTTTCATTCGACCTAGTACATCACCATGGGGTGATCCTGTTTTATTTTCTAAAAATAAAGATGGTTCTATAAGACTTTGTATTGATTATAGGGCCTTGAATAATATCACTGTTAAGAACAAATATCCTTTTCCTCATATCGATGATTTGTTTGATCAGCTCTAGGAAGCTCAGTTTTTTTCAAAGATTGACCTGAGATCTGGGTACCATCAGCTGAAGGTAAAGGAGGAAGATATTCCAAAGACCATGTTCCGTACAATATATGGACATTATGAATTTGTAGTAATGTCACTTGGACTAACAAATGCACCTGCTGTATTCATGGACTTAATGAATAGAATTTTCCATGAGTTCTTGGATATGTTTGTGGTGGTTTTCATTAATGATATCATGGTGTTTTCTAAAATTAAATAGGAGCATGAAAGACATTTAAGGGTTATCAGGCAAATCTTAAAAGAAAATAAACTGTATGGAAAATTCAGCAAGTGTGAGTTTTGTTTGCAACAAATTTCGTTCCTTGGTCATATTGTTTCTAAAGATGGAATAACTGTTGATCCCTAAAAAACAAAAGTTGTGGAAGAATGGCCAAGACCCACAAATGTAACTGAGATTCATATATTCCTTGGTTCGGCAGGCTATTACCGAAGGTTTGTTAGAAATTTTTCACGATTATCTAGTCCAATGACTAAGCTAACTCGGAAGGGTGTTATGTATATCTGGAAAAAATAATGTGATGATTGTTTTCAGGAATTGAAAAGAAGATTGGTGAAGGCTCCAGTTTTGGCACTACCTTCTAGGAATGGTGAGTTTGTTATATACAGTGATGCTTCATTGAAAGGACTTGGTTGCGTCCTAATGCAGAATGATCAGGTAATTGCTTATGCTTCACGACAGTTGAAAACTCATGAGGTAAATTACCTTACACATGATTTGGAATTAGCTGCTATTGTTTTCGCTTTAAAAATTTGGAGGCATCATTTGTATGGAGTAAAGTGTGAAATATATACCGATCAGAAAATATTAAAGTATATATTAACTCAGAAAGAATTGAACATGAGACAAAAGAGATGGCTAGAAATAATCAAGGATTATGATTGTACAATTCATTACCATACGGGAAAAGCAAATAAAGTGGCTGATGCTTTGAGTCGAAAAATTAATGCTTCATTAGCAATGTTGCATTTGGAACGTGATCCTTTGGTTAAGGATTTGATGAAATTTGGCATAGAAGTTGTTGGTGCGGGATGTTCTTCTGTTTTGTTTCAGGTATCAGTGAGATCATCTCTATCAGATAGAATCAAGAAAGCACAGAAGCAAGACAGTGAGTTGCAGAAAAAGGTAGAGCTGGTTTAGAAAGGTAAGTTGCATGAATTCAACATTGATAATGATTGCGTTTTGAGATTTGGGAAGAGATTGTGTGTGCCTTATGTTTCATAGTTGAAGAAAGAGTTGTTATGTGAATCTCATAGTACTCCGTTTTCATTTCATCCGGGAAGTACTAAGATGTATAGAGATCTTCAGGAGTATTATAGGTGGGATGGAATGAAAAGAGATATTGATGATTTTACTATGAAGTGTTTAACTTGTCAGTAGGTTAAAGCAGAGTGGCAGTTACCGAAAGGGATGCTTCACTATTTACCAGTTCCAGAGTGTAAATGGGAGAATATATCCATGGACTTTGTTGTGGGATTACCGAAGACATCTCGAGGTAATAATGCAATCTGGGTTATTGTTGATCGCTTGACCAAGTCTGCTCATTTCCTTGCTATACAAGATACTTTTTCCCTGGATCAACTTTCCCGTTTGTATCTTAAAGAGGTAGTCATGTTACATGGAGTTCCTCTCTCCATTGTATTTGACCGTGATCCCAGGTTCACTTCTAACATTTGGAAAGGCCTTCAGAAGTCGTTGGGTACTGAATTAAATTTTAGTACATCTTTTCATCCTCAATCAGATGGGCAGTCAGAACGAACAATTCAGACCTTGGAGGATATGCTACGAGCTTGTTTGATGGATTATCAGGGAATATGGGACCAACATCTTTCTTTGGTTGAATTTTCATATAATAACCATTTTCATTCTAGTATACAAAGGACACCATTTCAGGCATTATATTGGAAGCGGTATCGAACTCGTGATTTCTGGGATGAAGTGGGTGAAAGGAAGTTGATGGGACCAGAATTGGTAGAAGAGTTGGAAAAAAAAGTTCAGATGATACAAAAACACATGAGAATAGCTCAGAGTAGGCAGAAGAGTTATGCAGACAACAGGAGGAAGGATCTCTCTTTTGAGGTAGGTGATCATGTTTTTCTCAAAGTATCACCATGGAAAAGTGTGATGTGATTTGGTAAGAAAGAAAATATGAGTCCAAGGTTCATTGGACCATATGAAATTCTGGAGAGAGTTGGATCAGTTGCTTACCGAGTGGCTTTACCTCCGAGTTTATCTTAGGTACACAATGTTTTTCATGTTTCAATGTTAAGGAAGTACATGCCAGATCCATCTCATGTTTTGAGTCCAGAGGTAGTTCAGCTGGAAGAGAACCTATCTTATGATGAACAACCGGTCTAGATTCTTGACCACAAGGATCAAGTGTTATGGAATAAGGAGATTCACCAGGTAATGGTTTTGTGTAAAAACCACATGATTGAAAAGGCAACATGGGAATCTGAAAATGCAATAAGGGATATGTACCCCCATTTATTCGATAAGTAAATAAATTACGGGGAAGAAATTTTATAAAGGGGGAAGGATGTAACATCCCAAGTATGTAATGAATAATAGATATTTTTATCTATGTCTATTAACTAATTAGATATTGTTTTAGAGGCTTAAAATAAAAATAAATCCAATCTTAATCATGGAATACACTAATATTTTTAAAAGATTGTTTTACTGCCATTTGATGGAAAACCATTTTGAAATCTATCTTTTGACAATTTTATAATCTATGTTTGTCAAAATAAACTTATTCTTTATGATTGGGACATCAAAATTTACTTTGTGTGAATTTTTGGTATTTTTCTGACAATGTTCATTTTTTAGGAATAGTGAAAAATACTGCATTTTACATCAAAACTGCTTTTTAATCTAATTTTTTAATATTATTAGATTATCTTATGAATTGGTTTTAAAGTAAAATTATAATATATTTTTACCATTTAATCCAATAGTGGTCATTGGAATCAATTTCACTTTGAAATTGGACTTAAACTGGTGTCAATATTTTGATACTAATTGTTTCATAAAAACAGGCTATTTGTCATGACAACGGGAATTAATTATTAAATTAATTGATTTAACTTATAAGATTTGAATTTTGTAAAATAGACATCATTTTTGAATTCAGAATATCAAATATAGCTTACGATGAAGTTTTGGTATCTTTCGGAAAAACTTCAATTTTTGATGAGTAGTGAAACCACTAAGTGGTAGTTAAAGAAACTGATTTTTCATCTAAATGAAACTTTTCCACTTCTATGATTTGATTTTCAAAAATCCCGCATACATGGTTGTCATTAAGAAGTAAAATGTGGTTCAATGAGATTAAAATAATTTTTTTTCATGAAAAGTAAATTATAAAGTTTTTAATCTCGATTAGTGGTAATTTGTGTAGTTTATGGTAAAAATAATGTTTTAATAATATGAAATGACCTAGAAACATGTCCTAACCTTATTGGATGTGTCATGGCCGACCATGACAAGAAATAGTTCAACTTGGGGACCCCATGGAGCCACTTTGGTTGGGAAATTACATAAATAACTTTTTATTTAATGTAAAAGTAAAAATGACACAAACATAATATGTTTTATGAAAACAATTTTTAAATGGGGTTATACAAGTCAGATTTTTGACTATACATATTCATTGAAAATAAAAAAATATTTCCTACATCGTAGTATTTTTTTATAATATTTTGACATTAAATAAATAAAATTATTTATGACATCATAATGATGTAGCGATTACCTCATTAATAATGGTTTTAAATAAAATTAAAAGATAATGTAAAATATATGCCCTACACATGTCCAAAACTTATTGGATGGGTGGATTTCGAAGCCTTATCACCTTATCCTCAAATTATATCAATGTGGGACCATTTAAATCCGAAATTCATTTTCAAATAAAGTAATATTGCTTTACTTTCCAAGAGTGCCCTTCCTCTCCTCTTATAAAAGGCCCCCACCTCTACCTCCTTACCCACACTCCCAAAGACATTTTCTCAGCCAACCCCTGAACATTTTATCTCTACACTTCCCTCTCTTACTCCTTTAAGCCTAACGTTCGACATAAATCTTCCTAAGGAAGCCTTTGAGCTCAAACCAAAGGGAGTTACCCGATTTTAAGGTAATGTCTTCACTTGAGTCCTTTTGTTTTATTTTGCTTCTCCAACCCCCTAAAATCTTTTTATTTATTTCTTCTGTAACAACTCCAGTATCTTCAATATACTAGGATGTTGTTATAAGAATTATTCAAGCTACACTTACACACACATACATCTAATTGTTAAAGAACATACGGTTTCCGTGAATGGTGAATTTATGTCTCCCGAAACGATGATTGTTCAACATTCTTTTAACACCTTCAAAGGTGGCCATTAAGATGTAACTATATTTATATATGATATATAATATGTTTATGTTTTCCTTAAGCTTCTGTATTTTTCATTTTGGTCATACCTTTATGGTTTCCATTATGGGTAAACGCGATATCTTCATTTAAGGAAGTGCGGACTACCGCCCCCACAAACTGATTTGATTCGTTAAATACCATATGTGGGACGTATAAAGGATGGAACTATGATATTATATATGATATTATACTGTAATTATAATATTTCTTTATATAATTTTGATTCCATTCTATAAAATACGAAATATAAATGAAAGTAGCATTCATGCGTACGTACGGCTTACCGTCTCAATCAACGGTGCATTTCATTTCTTACCTATAAATGATTATGTAATATTATAAATGCATGAATTTACTGGATATATATGAAATATATAATATCTACATCATGAATACCATTCTAAATATAATGTATACATGAACAAATTGTAATTATAAAAGTCTTATTTTTTACTCAAGTACCAATGATCGTTAAAACGACCGTTATTAACATAAAATATTACATAGTGTTCCTGAAATGGAAATAAGTGATATAAAAGTAATAATGAACTTGAAAAAGGTTCTTAAAAAAGTAGAAATTAACTCATGTTTATTATTCAGGAGATTAAAGAACGACCGAGTCAAGTCGGACCCGAGGTATGGGACTTCATCTCAATCTCCTTTCATTGAGGCATATTTTGTTTTATACTCAACCTTCTTTTATATGGTGTATAAACCCCTTTGAATTTTACATTTATCCAAAAAGAATATTTTTTATACGAAGTGTTTTACAAAATGACAAAAGGGAATGTTTTTGTCATACATATGCGGTGACAACGACTTCTCTACCGCCGTGACCATTATTTGAGTTTCGGCTTCCTCTACAAGCCATACCTTCTTTTTAAAAGAAAAATAAATACCATGTTTTACTTTTCATTTATTTTTGTATTGAAAATGGTTTTCATAATGTTTTTATATCATTGTGTTGTATTGATATCTTGTGATTGAAAGGTGGAAATTTTATGTTTCCTTTATGCATGTTTTATGTTATACGATTATGTTGAGGTTCTTGGGTATTATTATGAAGACGGGTGGTTCCGTGATAGACTAAGGGCGGGTGAGCCCGATATAGCTCTCCAATGCATTGGGTAATGCAAAGGAGTGAAACGTTAAGGTTTATTCGAATAGATTTAGGAAATGTACTGTGATGGGTATTCCAAACGTAACCAAGAGGGTTACTCCCTACGTAAGAATGTTATGAATGCCTCAAGTTACCTTTATGTCTTATGATTTCAATGATTTACTCATGATTTGATGAGGTATGTTAAAGTTCTTATGTTTTATGGGTAAATTATGATCTCATTCTTATGTATATATGTACCCATGTTTCCTTTCCATATTTTTATATCCCTTACTGAGCTTTTTTTGCTCATCCCAAGTTTTTTTGAAATGTTTTTCACAGGTCAAGGGAAAGGTACATGATATGATGATAGTGTCAAGGAAGTGTCAAGAAAGAATCCATGTTTTATTTTAAATATGTTTCCATTGATGGGAATGAATAATACTATCATTATGTAACCACTTTCTTTATATGTGGAATGTAATGCAAGTTTTATGATCTAATTCTATAAAACTCTAAACTGGAAAAGATCCTCAATGTGTAATCTTGTAATAACTCAAGATTAAGTAAGGTTTAAGGCTGGGGCCTTATACACACCTAGTAATTATCGATCTCCATAGTAGTGGATTTAGAGTTCTAACACATCTCTAGCTAGAGGTGGTGCTAATAATGGAATTGTTTTTCCCTTTTCCTTGCCCGCACATAGGCATCGAGTTCCTTGTTAAAGAATTAGCACCCTCAGACTCCACAACTGTTGTATTTTTTATATCGAATTTTATAAAAATATTGATAAATATGGGTTTTTAATATTTATATCCATTTATTGATCATTACTTATGTATAAATATTATTCTACTCAATTTTCTATCCAACATTATTTATTCCCACAAATATTTATTATTTTTTTAATTTATGTAATAATATTATTGGTGAAACTTTTTATATTCTTCTAATAATTAGTCTATGTAAGGGTATACATATCTATATTAGATTACTAAATTTAAATCCAGATCACAATTTCTCCTCACATTATTATTTTTACACATGAATAAAAACAAAATATCAAATATTTTCACAGTAATTGTCCACAGGTACCATGGATCCATGTAGATGAAAAAAAATGAAACAGATATATGTTGAAAATAAAATCAGAATTAAGCTAAAAAATATATCATAGTATCTGGGTTGGACTCTCATCCACTAAATAGTTTTGGAAGTTCAATATGAGGCTTGATAAAATATTAGGAGTTATATTTAATTATATGATTTAAATTATTATGTGAATATATTTATTAAAAATCATAATGTAATATTATATTAAATGTAAATAAAATAATTTATATAAACATGCTCACAAATTATAATTTATGAATCATTAATTTTATAAATGAAATTCCATATTTTAATTAATATAAATGGTAACTATAATTTGTTCTTTAGTGATATTTTTTTGTTTTCCAAATCAATTAATTAAATACTACATAGATATATCCTTTTATCACTATAATTTGAATGAATGTATAGAATGAGGTTCTCATAAGAATTTTTTTATTACGCCTCTTATAAAGGTCTTATTTATGTAATGGTGGTGGGATATTATAATTAGAAATAGAATCTATGAAGTATACATATCTAGATTAGTGTAATTTCCTAGGAAATTATTTAGTTAAACATGTCATTATGAATTTTAGGATATGATTTTCAACTCAATAGGTCATGGAATTATGACTTATTTATCTTTTCAAGTAAAAATACTAAATTGAAAACCTTTATTTAGAGGTGTAATAAATGAATCAATTATAAATAAAACATATAATGATCATGGGACACTAGTGAATTCTCATGACCAAATATTCAGAATCTTATTATTTTGGTAAATGTGTATTTAAAAAAAATATGTACAGGACATTGTAGAAAAATTAATTTTCAGGTTTTTAAAATAAAATAAACAAAACATTTAATATAGTTTTAAAGTTCTCAAAATATTAATCGGTTTTTTAGAAACATGGAATTGGGTTTCTTAGTTTATAATTTGAATCGAATATTTATACATTTCATATGTAATATCATTATTTTTATAGAAAATTGAAAAATGTATAGATAGTATATCTTTTTTAGTTGTTTGGAAAAGAACCGTGGAATTAAATATTTGATATGGAAGATTAACATCATGATTTGTATCATCTCTCAAATAACATGTATGGTTAGTTCACATATATATAATTTCTCTCATTGCATAAATATGATCTTCCATTAAATATATAAGTGTAAATCAATGTATCAAAATTATACATAAGTGTAACTCATAGAAAACATATGAATAGTTTTTTTGTTATATATGATTAACTATAATGATCCATTATTGTAACAAATAGATAATTTATTTAATTTTTTTTGAAATAAGGTTGTTCTAGAGGATAATTATGTAATGACATTGTCTAATTTAAGTGTAACATGGGGCCACATATTAGTAACATGTGGTTTAAATTGATATGTGTGATTTTCCATTCATTATAAAAGAAAACCCATTTTTTATAGAATATATAATATCAAATAAGATAATTACTATCAATTATTTATTGTCAAAACAATTTAAATAAATTTTTATTGATTATTAAATAATGAATAGATTAGTGGGGGTTCTTGTTAAGGACATTTTATCATAATAAGAATATTAATAATATATTATATTAAATTATATATTCATAAAAATGTGTAATTGATGTTCAATTTTATTTAATATTTATAGACTAAAAATAGAGATGAACATGGTAATCCCATGATCTAGATTCAAGCATAAATGTGGACAACATTGATATTCATGATTATTTCATTTTTTATGTGGGGGTTATTTATAAAAAAGGATAATGGGTACATGTATAGATCATCTACATTTTATTTTCATATTTGATCTATAGGATTCATGATTTCCTGGAGAACCATGATAATTACCAAGATTATTTTGGATTTATATAGATCATAGGGTAGAATCAATAAAATATTCTGATTAGATGTTGTTATATATTGAATGATATTAAAGGTGGGAATAAGGTTTTCAAGGGACAATGTTAAAGTATTTCATACTACTAATGAAATTCAAGATGTAAAATTTGTTATACAATAGAAATCCTTTATTTTTGTACCATAATTAAGTAATTAAAGGTTAAATATAATATTTTCATAGAGGAAAGTAACTCTTAAACGATAACTTTTTAACTGTAGTGTTGTAATACCATTTTAATCTATAATTTTCTTAACTACATTAATTTTTGGAGACTTTCATGTTGGAAAATAACATATTTTATATGGGTTGATTCCTCCTCTTCATATTGAGGTAAATGAAATATATATAGTGGTACTATGACTTTTTTATGTTTATACCGTTATTATAGGATAGAAAACAACCAATGTGATTTTTTAGATGGTTGAAAATATTTTCTATTGAATTATTAATGAAAATAATTCATGATGAAGAACTCAATTGAAAATTATTATTACAATAGAATCATTGACGATTAATATAATTAGTACTTATTGAAAAATGTTTATTTAATTTTTTGAAACATTAATGGATAATGATATTCCTTGGTTGACGGTACCATTTTTGTGAAATTAGTTAGAATGTTACGTGATGGGTTTCTTAAAAAAATTATTATTTTAAATACAATCATGAGTTATCTCTTGATGTGATTCATAAAATTATTGTTTCATATGAAATGTGAAATTTTCATATTTAATATGTGAATAAAATAGATTATAAGGGAATTTAATTAAAAGCTATTAAAAAGATAAATATTAATGATAAGTTATTAGTGTACTTCTTTGGATCCTATGATAAATTAAGTGATGATGAATATGTTATAATAATGAATATAATTTGAATGAATGTCAGGAGGGGAATGGTTAAAATATTATAAAGAAACTATAAAATATTTCTCATTTGTGGTTGTATTACACTATGAATAAACAATCCTATTAATAAAATTACTTAATGTGGTGATAATTATATATAATTGGTTTCTAGATATAAATATTTAATGAAATACCTAAATAAAACACTTACTTTTCTGAGAATGTGAAATGGATCAGAACATGATAGTGAAAAATAATAATGGGAAATAATGATGATGGTATATCTAATATATGTAAGAATTTAGATGTAGATACTACTTAATATATTATAATAATTACATCACAAGTTTAAAAATAAAAATAAATAGCATGCAGTTTTGAGGAATGCGAATAATGATACACTAATAACATGTTAAAATCTAATCATGATGAATGTATCATGGTAAAAAATTATGATTAAAAGGTATATAATTCTCTTGAATAATGGGAATGAAAATTAAAAAGGAATGTGAATATAATTTCTACAATAAGGAAGATAACTCCATTTTTAAACACATCTCCCCAATATCATAATTATTAATTAAAAAAGATGTTAAATGATACTAATGGTGAGTAGTGGAAAAGGATACAATGAAGAATTATTGACTACGAGAAACATATAGAAATATAATATATTAATAAAATGAATTTAATTAAATGAAAAATAAATTTTACCAAACCCTAATTAAATTCAATAAACCCCTAATTAAAATCGATCAAAAAAGCAATGATGAACCAACATACAATCTGAAATCAATGGAGGAGCCACATGGTAATGATGGTGACTGTTCATAGATGATTTATTGCAGTGGAGGGGTGGTAACTAGAGGGATTATCAGTAGTGATGGTTCATGGGAGAGAGGCATCAGTGGCTGGGGCTTAGTCTTGGAGAGCTCTAGGGGATAAGGGGGTTAACAACAATGTCATGGATTCATGGGAGTAGGGCATGAAAGGGGTCGATGGTGATGTAGAAGGGGGTGGAGGTGAGGGGGGGAAGGGGTTCGGTAGTCAGGGGATAGAGAATGATAGCCTTGGGGGAGGATGGGGTGGGGGTGTTGGGTTTGGGGGTGGGGGTCGGGGAAGATGTGTCACGAGTAAGAAAATTAGCAGATTTTTTTTTAAAAATGATGCTATATTTAAACACTTATTTTTTGGTTTTTAATAAACATATACTAATTATTAATTTTTGTGTACTAAAAACCCCTCTCAAATATTACCATTAGTGCTTATCCTAGAAACACAAGTGGTACAATGAGATATTTCATAGCTATAACTACAGATGTAACCATTGGTGTATTAAGACCCACTACATAAAGAGAATGGTTTCCACTGCCTTCAAGGTGCTCTACTGGAGACCATTGAGGAATACTATATCTATAATTACAAGAACATGCCTCAAAACACAATAATATAAGAAAATTAAATTATATATTCATAATGAAATAACAAGATTAATGTGTCATTTTATGTGACACCATAAATTCATATAAATATTAAATTGGAATTTCAATAAAAATTACAACTAATCATTCCTATGGTTATTTTATATGGTATTGAGTAGAGTCTTTATCATAATGGTTCTGTTATATAGACCTTAAATATCATATTGTAGAGGTAAAAAATCTTTATATAGAAATTATAAACCAATTTAATTACAACAAATTTTTTTATATTTAGGGGTAATAATTTATAATTTCTATATATAATGGTTTTATTTTACATGTTTTCATTTCCATGATGTAGAGGATTACCCTGTAGAAGTTACATAAAACACTCGATTCAAATTCATTTTGTTAAATTCTCAGATTTTTCTACCAATATCATATGTATTTCTTATATGAATATTGGTTAAATAAAAATCCATCATCATGATATATGGTAAAACACTATTTATGTTAATTTAGACACTTTAAGTAACCTATTTTTTCCAAATCTTGTAAGAAATTATATGTATATCAAATAGTTCCTAAAAAGTATCCAAAAATAAAAACAACAATTAAATATGAATGGCATGCACAATGAAATATATATAAATTACTATGTTGTTATAATGATGAATGGGATAATGCTCCCTTTTTCTATTAGTCTAAGGGTTAAAATCAAATAAAACATAACATTATAAAAATTGTGTTTCATCAAATTGTGAAAATAATCAAACTGTAATAAGAGATTTATAGAAGAATCCCATTCCATAGAAAAATGACCTTTTTCTTGAATGTGGGTTATAAAATCCCATTAGAGGAATTATTAGCATGTTCTAACCACTCCTAGTCTTGCATATATTAACCCAAAACTATATGAAAAATAAAAAACTACTTTGATACTACATTGTGATGTCCCTGACTTGATCCACTAATATGTAATCAGTCTAGTGGGCTATACAGCCTCAAGATTACATCCCCATATGCCAAAGTAGTCCGAATAATAATGAGGTTATATTGTGGTATGGTGCATACAGTCTACAATATATATCAAATTGAAACACAATGGAAATAAATACAATTCAATCTAGTCCAATAGTAAATAAAAAATATTAAACGATGCAATTTATCATTATGTAAAGATGATGTTACATTGGTGAAAAATATTAGCCAAGAATGTCATGGAAGGAGTGCCAAAACAAATAATCAAATACAAAAAAAGAATTAAAAATTCCAAAAATTGATAAGATATATGAACATCCTTCATCTTATATCAGTTCTTTTCTCCTATGATTTTATCGTAAGAAAAGAATAAATCATCCATAATGTGTCTCTTTTTTTTTCATTTTTTATGTCTATGAAATATCTCTGAGTAGCATGTTATGGTCCCAATAGGCTGTGAGTATAGATTAATTTTCAACTAAAAATAGTTTATAATTAAAATATAGTCTATGAATATAAATTGTAATTATGTGAAATTGTATAAATTAAAGAATTAAATTACAAAAACCCATATCGAGCTTGGGCTCGTTATTGAATACTTGTCTGACCCTACGAGCTTCGGCCTATGCTAGATATCTTTGATCATGTGAGATTTTAATTTTTCAACAAATATGAGGCATATATCCAAGGAATCCTATAATAAATAACAACAGGGAATCCATAAAATATTTTCAATCATTCATACACATTAAACACATTTTGATTCCATGGATGACCAATGGAATTCTTTATTCATGGTGTTTGACCCATATTAAGGTGGTCAATCAAAGATCACTATCTGTTTGGTTTGTATTGGAATCTAAGGGATAAACCCTTGATATTATACTGTTAAGAGTTTGTAATGTAACCAAGTAAATATATACTTGTATTTCATGGTAAGTTGTGATTGGAATCCAAGGGGAAAACCCAAGGAATTCATTTTCTATGGATATCATCTAAGTCTATGAATAAATATTGAGGGTTCTAGTATTTTTAGATACCCATATAAATATATGATGACTACATATGTCAATCATGAGGGGTAATATAATAACTAGATACAAGGTGGTTTTACAACTTCTCATTCACATAAATAAATCAGGTGACATCTAATGAGTTTTCTTAAGGAATTTCAAAGAGGGAATCCAAGACTAGCTTGTGTTGTGACACAAATTTTACTTTGTGACCAAGTCCCAAAATTAATTATTGAGGTTTATATTATAAAATATAATATATTCTATGAAAATTATTGATATCAATTATTTTATCAAAAATAGATTACAACCTCTATAGGATCTTCTATGAGTTTTTCATGAGATTACGAAATCATATCACAATTAAACCACACCATCCATCTTGGAATCACATAATTTTTTTTCTGGCTCTATAATTTATCCATGAAACCCTAATAATCTTAAATTAATTTTGGTTTCCCAAAGAATACCCTGAGTCAAAACTTATTAATTTCCCTTAATATTATAAATAGTAAACAAACCTAATAGATGTGTTGGATATATAAATATATCATTTTTTCAATCAATTCTAATATATGAAAACCATAAGGGGTATTCTATTTACCATTAATGTATGGTTTCCCTATGTGTTAGGCCATAATTACCCTAATGTGTGCTTCGGGTTGATGTTGTAAACCATCAATGGTGTTTGAGATTCCAATATTAAATCTATGTTTGGATTTAATAGAAATATTAATGTAATATAAATTATAGGTTCCACGCATGAAAAAATATACTATTTTACAATGATACATTTTCTAAAAGGGGTTTTTTATCGAAAAGAATGTGTACCACCTACGTCAGGCTGGTGGAAGACTACTCTTAAGGTATCAACCAAAAATATTAGCTATATTGGGAGAAAATGAAGAAAAAAATCTATTAAAATAGGGTGTTTATGTTAACCCTGGATGGAGATATTTGGATGGAATGTAAACATATAGTTAGAATATGGTATTTTTATAGCCTTACCAGAAATCATCCTAGTGTGATAGATAGAAGAGGAAACAAAGTTCATAGGACGGAGATCCACCAATCATGGAGAAGAGGAGGATATGCAACCAATAAAATGTATTTTTTGTGAAAATGATGGGAGGGAGGATGATTTAAACAAATTTTTTTGGAATTTTTTTTTTAATTTTCCCCATTTTTTATTATTCATATTTTTTCCATCATGGTTAATAAAATCATGGGCTAACATATCCAATCCCACTGTTTAGAATCCCACACCATGTATGGTTAATTGCATGTTATTACAATCCATTTTAAAAAACTACAAGAAAGGTGTAAAATAAAAATAAGGGACTACAGAAATTTTCATGTATTAATTTAATGTTTAAAAATAATTTGGTCCTAAATTTTAAATCTCCATGACTAAGGGGAATGGTTGGTGTATATCATTCACTAACTATATGCTCTTCTCTACCCTCCCAGAAACTAAAACTCTCATCCTAACCCTTCCCCCAAATTCTTCTAAAACATCCTCCAGTTCCTTGGAAACTAAGATTAATTTAAAATTAATTTAGTTAATATAAAAATAAAATAATTTCATTCTTCAAAAGAGGGGAGTCTTTAACATGATGTATATAGGTCACCTACACAACCCGGTGATCCATTTGGAAGTGTTCTAGATGATATCAGGAGGTTAGTGGAGGGTGTGTCAGATATTATCAGGAGGGAGGAATAATTAATATTTGATGTCATTAGGATTGATTCAATGGGTATTCTATAAATAATATAAAATGAAAAATTATGAAAATTTGATGATTCTTGGATGCTGGTAGAACCATCTAGTGTCACTAAAATCCTAACATTGAATCATTATTCATCAACATTCCACTCATTTTAAAATGTAATAATTGTTTCATAACATAAATTTTAAGATTATTATCACATATAATTTTTCAAATTTTAACTTATCATGTATAAAATATAATTAAATATGATCATGTAAAATTAAATACTCTAAAAACCATTGGAAATGTATTACGTAAAGAACACACCCCAAAACTAACAACAACAAAAAACAAAAAACAAACAAAGTCAACATTTATTGGTCCCTCCAACCCATTCTATAATTTTGAGAGTAACTATTGACTCCACACTTAACCCTTATCGAGGAATATAGGAAATAAGAGATAACCATTATAAAAAAATTTGATGCAAGCTTGGTAAAATTGGAAAACTCTCATAGTAATGAAATAAAAAACCATTAGGTTTTAATCAATTTTTCAATTAATATTTTATTTTTTATTTTTATTTTTCAAATTATAATTCAAAATAATAGTAAAAACAAAAAATTATGTGGGAATATAAAATATAATTCTTTCTAAAAGATAAATCATTGTTATAATCTTCTCTGATTAATAGTATATCTTGTTACTATATTCATAAATTGAAAAAAAAAGAGTCTATGAACAAACTAATCAAATAAATTATATTAAATTGTATTTAACACTATTAAATAGTTTAAAAGATAAATTTCAATTTAGAATGGAATATTACTAGTAATATATATGTTATTGACTAATAATTTAGGAATTAATAATTAAAAAATAAGTACATTATGTAAATATCGTTAATAATGGATTATATCGTCAACCAACATTCGAATAGCATGTCATAGGGATCATTTATCATCTTTTGGTTAATCACATATTGATGTTGGGATATTACATTTCCATACAGCCCACACCTCACTGAAGCACATGAGTGTCATTGAAGGAAAGAGAGGGCATAATGATCTGCGAAAGGAGGTATCAGTAGAATAGAGGTTGGGAAAAGGGAAGGATCACTAGCCATTGGGATAGTCATGGATCACCAAAAGATATTTCTTGATATAGATGGGAGGGGATTGATTTATAGAAAATGGAATGGTAGGGCTCATAGGAAATATAATTTATATACATATTTTAAATATTTCATTATGTTTTTTTAAATAAACGCTACGAAATAATTTATTATTTATTTGTAAAAAATTATAAAAACCCATGTACATCATCCCATTTCCCTTTAATGATTAGGATGTAATTTAGAATAACTACATCAAGGGTTAAAGATATAACATAACAAAAAATATAAAAGTCATTAATTATGGTCACCTTAATAAATTTATTAGTTAATGTATTTAGTTTTTAGTTTATTTATTACATCAATTAAAAATATATTTTAATACCAAAAAATAATTTCCATATCATTGGTTAATTCATAATATTACTAATTTTTCATCAAATGTGGCAAGGAGGTAGCAGAGTCATCTATAAATGGGTAAAGGTAAAACATGTTAGTGGAGATATTGTGCTCATAGATGATGTAGTGGGATGCCTCTTGAAGTGGTGAGAGCAATCCATACTCAAGAAATGGGCATCATTATCCCATGCAAAACATGTCTTCAATATGTTTTTGGGATGAAAAAATAAAATAATAAGACCCTTGTTGGGTTTATCTCAGTGGTTACATGTGGAGCCCTTCCAATCATGTGGCAGCAGGTGAGATCCCGTGTCAACCTATGGATCATAAGAGGGAGATAGTAGGTTACATATTTTTAGAGTTCCTATAACCCTAAAAAACATGAAATCCCATGGACTGATCTATTAGTGTATACATTTTTTTCTAATTTTGCAGGTATATTTAATCCCACATATGTATGGACCATAAATGAAATTTTATTATAAACCTAAAACTCATGTGGATAATCCAACCACATATCAAAGAGACCAATTAGGATCATAATAAAAATCTTAAAGAGAATTGACATTAACAAAAAATTAATAAATCATATATATATTTTTAAAAAAAATTATAATAAAATTAAAATTAGCATTTCACTATATGATAGTGAAACATATGAATAATTTAATTTTCATTAAAATTAATTGATGATACTACTCTCAACTCTAATTAAACAATTTCTCCCAAGGTATGATTTTTCTCCCATTCACTACTCCCCTCATCCATGTTTTGTTAATTCAAAATTTTTTTTGAAAACTTTTCTATAAATATTTGTATTTTGTTTCATCATTTTATATATTTTTGTTAAATTTAATTATATTTTTAATTTTAGTGAGTCATATAATTTTCCAGACATTAAAAAAATTCTGTGAATAATTTTATTATGGTATTTGAGTTGATTAAAGAATCTGTAGTCCCCTTTATGGTAGGTTCATAACCATATTTTAAAATCCATCATTTTTTATGTATAAATACTATAAGTTACTATGATTTAAAAAACATATTTATATTTAAATAAATATAATTCCTTTTATAGTTTTAGATACAAGAAAACTAGAGTCTAAATGATCCATATTATAATATACAAATATATTCTACCACTAAATTGGTGGAGTGAATAATAATAATGGAAATTTAAAAATTATTTACATATTTTCTAGAGAAATACAATATATTGATAAATAAGTACTTAATTTCTTATAATATCTTCAAATGGTCAAAAATAATTTCCTCCAAAAAATTGGTTTTATTAATTTTTATGTGAAAATTATATAAATAATTTTTTTCCACATATTTAATATTTATTTGACACAATAAATTATATTTTTGAAATAAATATTTTCATATTTTCTTATAGTGAAATTTTGATAATTTTTTGAAATGAATGATTTTTAACAATCAGGGAGAAATATTTTTTTATTAAAAACATTGTATTCATTTCAAGAATTTATAAATATTTATTTTTTTTATTCAAAATTAAAATTATCTCATTTATATTATTAATAATTCTACTATTATTATTGGAATAAATTTTATTGTGAATTTCAGTATAAAAATGATTTATACAAAATAAAAAATTTTAATGGGATTCGATTTTTCACTATTTTGATGGTTTAATTTGAAATTAAATTATGTTTCTTATATTAATTTAATCTTTAAAAATTGTTTACATAATTTTAATTAGGAGGTTAATTTTTTTAAATATCTTCCTCTTTCATTTTTCATTATGAATAGTTAACTTGAAAAATATTTGACACCTCATTTAGGGAAAAATAAATAATATATATATGTTAAAAAAATTTAACAAGGCTTTAAAATTTATCAAACTCATTTCATTATCTGTGTATATAATATTAGTTGGAACATTTTCATCTATTTCATGAAAAGATGTCCTCTTTGTGCCATTATTCTTGGATATTGACCATTATATTATCTTATGAAAATATGAATATAAAATATCACTTATGTGACTTTAATACAATTATTATATTTTTCCATAAGGATAAAAAGTCATTATGATTAGCTTTAAATTATAATTTGAAATATGATTAATTTTTTTACCATGTTAAATTATTTCCATTTTTTATTTTTGAATAATTAAATTAAATGACTATGAAACTCCAACATAATATCCATTAAATTTATACTAAAATGTAATAAATGATTTTAAAAATATGAAACATTATAAAATTTGGATGTATTATTATATTCCTTGAATTTTATAGAATAATATAGCATATTTTGGATATTTTATAAGGATTATATGTTAATTTTACAACTATATTGATAACCATAATTTTAATGTAAATAAATAATTCCAAAAATGCCATTAATGATATTGTATAATAAATAACATTTTTTTATATTATTTAGAATTTATAAAAACATTAAACTATTCCATTCAAATGGTATATAGTTGAAAATATTATCTAGGGTCCTTTAGGGTTCAATTTTTTTATTACCTCATTCTTGGTCCTAAAAGTGTTAAAAATATTGATATTATGGTAATTGTCAGAAGGATTAGTTGGGGAACTAATTTATTAAGGTTAAAAATTAACAAAACATATCTAAATATGGTTAAGTGAAATTATTTAAATGTGTAATTCATTTTTCTTCACCATTTTAATAGGATGGCTATAAATATGAAAAAAATAAAAATATATGATATATATGATATAATAATGATTCTTTAAATATGATTTAATACTCACATTTTATTCATTTCATTCATCACCATGGGAAAATAACACTCATCTGAACATGCAAACAATGGTTTAAATGAATGGTTTCATTTATTTTTCTATCCCAAAATTTTATTATAGACTGTAAACATATATATTTGATATATATTATTCATAACATGATTAAATTTCATAATATAATTGGACCATGATCAAAGTACATGTATCCGAACTACCTAACTGAAATTCTTATAAAAAACTAAACAATTAATACCAAGAAACGATGATTTTTATTAATAATTTTAAATAAATGAGTTTTAAAATGTTATTGTTGGATCATATACAAAATTATAAGTATGTAAATGACTCTATAATTGTATTATAATATATTTAAATTTATTAAATAATTTGGTATAAGTTCATTCCATGTATGTCGAACCTGAGAAAGGGTTTTTTGTTACAATATCATTGTTTACTAGGATTGTATAAGATTACGTTTCTGATGAAAATATATATTATCTACCTCCCAATAATTCAATGAATTAATTTACTATATATTTATTTCTAGATCATAAATTATTTACATTCATTTTATTCTCATTATAAACTCAAGTGACTATAACAATGATTTTATAGGAAGCCGATTTTTTCACTCATCAGTCGAAATTCCTCATTCATCAAAATCCACGTTTTATAAAAAAGTATTCAAGAGTTTTTTAATATTATAAAATGATTGTTTAAAATAATTTTTACCAATGATTATCTTTTTAAAAAAATTCTAAAAGGAATATTTTTATCATTTCTGGCCAATATTCTTTTGATTTTTTTAAATGTAAAAGGAATATTTGTTTTAACATAAAATATAGGATCCAAATTTAATGCCATGAAGATAAATTATTATTTTAATAATCTGTTACATTTTTTTGAAGGTCATTTCCGAAAAATAATTTTTCATGTTTAGTTTTTTAGAATTTTAAAAATTGATTTCAAATAGAAAATTTTGTATAATTCAAGTAATTTTTCATTTATATTTTAAAGATATTTTTAATGTAAGATAATAACCTTTGGTATTACTTATTCTTTAATTAGAAATTGATCAAATGATTCCATCCACTTTAATTATTTAGATGGATTGTTATGATGTTTATTTAAACATGATTATATTAAATTATTTTTTTCCCATAAATTAATTTTGTTATAATAAAACCATCATGAAACTCATTTTGAATCTACAGGTTATGATATGATGAAATGATGAAGTGTGTATAAAACCCATTTTTATTTCATGGGTTATTATAGGATGTATTTTTTATTATATTGTGTATAAATAAATATGACTTTAGTTATTTATTTCATTGGACATATATTATGAAGTCCTCAGATTTATTCGGTTTAGAAGGATATCTCCTGATGTATAAAATACAGGTATAGGCACTGGACCTAGTTTATCTTTGGACTTCGTCCACTATGATTGTGTCGGGATTGAACCATGAATGAGGATATGATATACTAGAAAGAGAACCCATTCCATTTTGATATTTTTATAGAAGAACCTTGACTACTAATGATGTTATTTTTAATTCTTGTCTATATTCCAGAAAATCTATACTTTTCCATTTTTATGATCATATATATTATGTTCATTGATTACTACCATATTTATGTCTTATGAAAGTCCAAAATTTATGATATCTCTCAAGATTATTATATTTGATACACATGTTATGGTTTTGAAATTTTATTCTAATTTTCTAATAAAGTTATTCCCATATAATGGTTATTTGGTAATTGATGCCTCAATTTTTTACCCTTACTAAGAATATGAGATCAAACATTCTTATGTTTCATTTTCCTGGGTTATGAAAAAATGTTTTATTTTGGTTATTCTTAAAAAGATTACTATGTCTGTAGATCATTGTGTGAGATATTGAATTTCATTCATGAAATAAAAATATTGTATCTGTCGTCTCCAAAGACACAAAAATACAAAAAGTACTTGGGTGTTTGTTTATAAACTATAATGAATATTAATATACTAGGATTTAATAAAATGAATGAAAATAATGGGTAAATATAATTATTATGAATGGAAAAGTATTGATTTTTTTGGATATTAGGGTCAGAAAAAATTGGAAAAATCCATTGGGATATGTCTAAGTGCAGGAAAAAATTATAAAGATTGAGTAATGATTATAGAAAACAGTGTATAAGCCTATGTTGTTGTAGATGTAAAATAATTTTTCTTGATTTAGAAATCCTATAATTTATATTTCATGATTATTTAGTTTTTACTGATAATATCATTGCTCACATAATGATTTTAGGTTTTAGTCAATGGATAAAACCCAGAGGAACTGTGTTAATAATAAAATTTTTGGACAATGAAATAATTTTCTACCTATATAATAAAATGTGATGGAAGGTAGAATAAAAAAATTATTTCCAAGCCAAAAATTCATTCTTAGTATATCAATAATTCTTATATGAAATATGAGAAATAAAGGGAACAATGATTTGTTAAGTCCTTCATGAGGTGACATCCACCTTCTTCTAGTGGGTATAATGATCTAATGGTTATCAAAAATGGATTAGTATAACTAAAATGATGTTTTCCACTCTAAGGATTTAAGAACATGATAATGTTATTTGGTTGTTCAATAATGGGAATGTATAATTAGATCAATGTTTGGATCTTATCAAGAACATGAAAAAATAATATTAAATATAATCATAAGAGTGGGATGAGTTTATAATATTATTTTTCAATAAGTAGATTCATATATTTATAGAAAGAAAATATAGAAGGATTTTGTTGATATAATGTATATGGATAATTAATCAATTAGTACCAATGATGAAATTTTTTATGGGATTTATGATATATGATTCCAGTATCATCATCCAATATAATTGTAATATTGATCAGGTCATGATTTTTATAATACGATGTCTTGAAAAATAATTATAAATGTGAGACATTACTGGCTATTAGTAAATCACTTGATGCACTATTTTGATGGTGGTGGATATTAGAGTTTTCCATTAATCTCGTGGTTTTCATCAGAAATGTATGACGAAATTAAATAAAAAAAGTAAAAATAAAAATTATATATAGATGAATATTATCTTTTATTTCTGTTCGTTATTTGGAAGGAAACATTGAGGAAATTGTTTTAATGTGGATGATAATTGATTTAAGTGTGGAAAAGTAGGTAATCATGGAATTTAATGAAAAAATGATGCTAAAAAATGTTATTTAATGATGGAGAAAAATAACCTCGATTTTCACCACTCATGACTCAATTCTTCAAATGTAAGGAGTATGGGAATTATAGTTACCAATTCTCAAATTTTATTGTTTATGGTGATTTTCTATGTCAAAAACTTATTTATCAAAGATAAGAATATAAATCATATATGGACACTTCTGATAATTTGGTTTACAATTATGAAGCGGTGAAAGGTGAAATTACCATCCAATAAAAAACTAATATTGTATTATTATTTTCTGAATCTATAAAAAGTTTTATATTATATGAACATTATAATATAATAAAAATACCACCATATTGAACGGATGTTTTTAAATTAGTAGTGAAAATGAAAAATCATAGGAAGATCACATCTCAAGTGTTTGTTTCATCTCTGATTGACGTTTTTGGGAGTGTTCTTCGTACAAATCTCACTATTCTACCTCTATTTTAATTTGATGTTATCTTAGGTGTGGATTGAGTTTATTTTCATAAATATTTATCAATTTTTGAAGTAGGAATGTCACATTTGATATTCTAAACAATCCTAGGATCATAATTCTATTTGATGGTAAATATGAACATTATATGGATATTTCATCATTGTATGATTCCTAATTTGAATTCAAAAGTGTGGTTCACCTGTGATAGTATTGCTGAAAATCAAAATTGATTATATTCATTTTTGATAAGAGTATGTTGATTTATTTTCTATATAATTTACTTGTATACCTATAAATTATGAAGTTCTGTTTTAAATAAAACTCATAACTATTGTTGCACCTATTTCAAAGAATCCATATATATTTTCCCTGATTGAGTTATATATATTTGAAAAGTTACTCTACGGTAATTTTTAATAAAGGATTCATTTGGCTAAGTGAATCATATTTGGGTGGTCCTTTTCTTTTTTTTTAAAGAATAAATTTTTGGTAAATGTGACTCTTATATTTATTATCGGGAACTTGAGAAGATGTAAATCAATAATAAGTATCATTTTCCCACATTGATGATTTTTTTGATAAAATTTGAGGAGATAATTTTTTTCTAAAATTAATCATATATCAATATATTTTTAGTTAATGGTTAAAAGAAAATACATACCAACTAAATCCTTTCATCAGTGGGGTTTACAGTATAAATTTATATTGATTCCATTTGGTATAAATAATTCTTTTACATTATTCATAAATTTAATGGATGTAATCATCAAATATTACCTTTATCATTTAGTGTTTGACTTTATAGGAATATTTATTAAATATTTTTACCATAACTAAGAACATAGTGAAAATTTTGGGATATTATTGAAGACTCTAATGAAGTATAAGTTGTATAGACAATTTACAAGTTTGTGTTTTACCTACAAAAAGAATAATTTTGGGTCATTTAATCTAAATAAATGGTATATCAGTGGATCCATAAAAGATTGAATATAATGAATGTTGGCTTAGACCAACCACCCTGACAGATATCTATATTTTTCATGGTAACTAATGATATTGTTGATAATTTTTGGTTACTATATCACATTTCCATAATTTAATCTCCCCGTTAACAATTATGGGAGTCACGTACAATTGAATATATGAATGTGAGGAAACTTTTATGGGGATTAAGATGAATTTAGTTAGAATAACTTTTCTTACCCTACACAATAGTGGAAAATTGTTTGTTGTATTTAGAGAGGTGTTGAAGACTGTGCAAGGAATAATCATCTTGTATAATGATATGGTTACCGCTTATGCCTCATGAAAAATGTTAGATCGATATAAAAATTAACCAACTCATAATTCATAGTAAGTTTTAGTAATTTTTCAGTAAAGATATAGATGAAGTATATTAATGGATAAAGGGGTACATATATGCTGATCATAAAAGTTTCATGTATATATTTCCAAATGAATTGTTAAATATGTGCTATAGAATATTGTTATATTTGATTAAAAATTATGACCGATTAATAAATTACTACTTTGTGAAAGTGAAAAAGGTGGAAGATTCTCTAAGGTGAAATGGTCCTTCTAATGAATCTATGATGATGACCACAAAAGATCCTGTATTTTTGAATTTAAAATGTATGTATCTATGAATATTAATCTAAGGGCAGAGAACTTATATTTCTAAAATTATGGATCAACTATATAATCATGTGAAGAATAGAGACGTACATGAGGAGAATGTAAACATGGAAAATAATTTTATAACTATTCCTAATTTAAACCATGATTTTTAAAGAATGAAAAGTTTTATGAACCTTGTATGTTATCCTTCCATATGAAGTTTAAATAAGGAGATATTTGATAAAGCTCAATGTTTATACTTCCATATTAATCCTATAGTTATGAAGGTTTATATAATTTTGAATGGTTTTTATTGGGGGACTACATAAAGGAAGATATTACAGAGTATGTATCTCAATGAATGTTACTTTCATATGTTAAGTATGAGAGATATAAGTCTAACGGGATGGTATAACCATTACCAAGTCTAGAATGAAAATGGGAAAACACCCCCAAGGATTATTTCAGTAGAATCTGAAAAGATTTTTATTACTATATTCCTACTTGGGTAATATTTAATCATATTATAAATTCAATTCACTTTATTTATCAGATAATATTTCTCTCTTGATCATCTTGTGGTGATATTCATTAATAAAAATGTATGTTTTCATGTAGTACTGAATTATTTTATATCTAATTATGATTCTAGTATTTTGTAAATGTTCTATTGAAATATTCAGTTGTATTTAGATATAGATTTTAGTTTTAGTATATATTATCCTCATTACAATGATAGTTTATCTTAGGGTACAATTAAAACATTGGATAATATATTTGGGTTGTGTTATCAATATTTAAAAAGAAGTTAGAATCAACACATTCCTCTTGATTTAATCTCTTATAAAAATATCTTCCACTAGAGAATTATGATGGAGCCTTTGGAATCCCATTCTGTAAGGAAGTATATAACTCTAATATTCTTGCATAATTTTAGAGAAATAAATATATTAGGACCTAAGATAGCATGGGAGATAGTAGATAAGGTCACACTCATTCAAAATCCCATTATCTCATCTTAGAGATGACTTAAAATTTATTCTGATTATCATCAGAAAATAAAGAATTTGAAGACATTAAGAAGGTATTACTATAAACCTATCCATTTAATTTTTTTTGTTTCATTCATAAATAATGGAAAGCTAATACCTTGTTATTTTGACTTCTTCAATATTTTCCGTCGATTAGGGATGGTATCATATGATTTGGTGCATCCACGAAACATCTCTCAAGTTTATGATTTGTTCCATGTATCTTTCCTATGAAATTAAAATCCTAATCCAAAACATATACTATGTAAAAAGGTATCAATTAAAGATATTGACCATTCCTTTAAAAAAACTACTATAATTCTGTGATCTTATTGATAAATCTATATAGAATAATAACTATCGCCTGGTTATTTTTATCTAGTGGAAATAGAAATTTTAATAAGCTACATGGGAACCAAATTATGTTATGATACAAATATATTTTTATATTTTTATCATAGTAAAATAAATTTTAGTATAAACTTTTTTGTGGGGTAGAATGTAATACCGAGATATTTTATGATATATTCACGTCCAAATAAATTTAATTGTTTACAAATCATTTGATACACACAAAAACGAATCAAAATGAACTGTTATATAGTATACTAATATAAAATACCTCTTATATAGGAATAGATAATTGTAATAACCCAATTTTAATCACTCAGTTTAGAGAGTCTAGATAATTTAAATATATTTGTAAATAAAAACTCAATTTTTAGAAAACACTCTTCATGAATCCATAATACATCAATACTAAAAAATGGTTATTACTTTTTAAAGAAATTTATGATAAATTTATTCTTCCAAATTTAGGAAATTATTCATTAAAAATGACTATTTTTTTGAAATATTTATGTTGAAATTATCTTCGATTGGTATTTTTATAATTTAATGAAATGGATTCTTTTTTAAAGATATATGAAAAATATGGATTTATAGAATCTTTTGTTTTCATTTTTGTAATATATGATTTTTTATTTTGGTTTCTAATTATTTTATATAACATTATTTAATTTAAATTATGAATAATATAATAACGATCATTGGATGGAATTTTTAGATTTTTTGTAAAAAAAATATTTTCGAACATAATAAGAATTTTATTTATAGAAGAATTATTTTCATCGTGTTTTGAAGGTTTAATTTTAAATTAACTCATGCCACTTTAAAGGATTTAATTTGATTTAATTTATTCAATCTTTGAAATATGATGGATCAATTTTGATAAATTGTTCTCTTTTATTGTTTTCATTATGAATATCAAAATTGTTAAATATTTGTAACCATAGAAAGAGTAAAATGGGTAAAACTATGTTAAATGGAATAATGAATTTAACTTTCAATAATGATTTCATTTATACTATTTAATGATTGTAGATCTATATTTTCCATCAAATTATAGAAAATATCACAACTTGGTGCAATACTTCTAGGATATTGGCATGTAAATTATTTTACGAAAGATATAAATAAAAAATATAACTCTCTTAACATTAATATATCTAATATTTTATAATAAGGAAAAAAGGAGGTTATGATTTATTTTAAATTTCTATTTTAAATATGATTTTTTCATACTAATTTTTTTTATTTTTATTGAATGACTAATTTTCTCAAATTCTTCTATAATGCAAATATGGTATTTAATCAATTAATTGGGAAAAAATTATTTTTAATTTATTAAATGTAATTTCATATTGATGTATTATTGTGTTCTAAGAATGTTATATATTATTATAAAATATTAGTGTTGTTTAATGCTTTATATTCTAATTATATTATGATATTGATGAATATGAAATCAAATTAAATGACGATTCCAAAAAATGACATTAATGGTATTTTTTTAATAAATATTCTTTTATTAAACAGTATAAAAACATAAAACATCAATCATTTTCTATGTTAATTTGATATGATTGAAAATATAATAAATTAATTAATTAGGAATACCTTTTCTCTTTATAGTTTTATTTTTTACCTTTAATAGGTAAAAAACTATGATATAGTGGCAATTGCCAAAGGGTAAAAATCGGAATGGGGTTTAAACAATGTCTTATGCGTAAAAACATCAATTAAGATTTCCTAAATATTATTTAATGATTGATAATAGAATTATATTTATCCCATTATAAAAATAAATCTGTTTCTATAAAATTGGGTACAACCACATGTGCTACACACAATGCTATAAAAAATTGAAAATAAACCCCCAGCCCAAGGACTCGACCACATGACCACACCCTAAACCCTAAACCACCCTCAACACAACTACAAACCACAAGGGGAGAATTTGTTATTTGTTAATGTGGTATAGTTTGGTGCCACACCGCGCCTGTCCTCTACCCAAGCAACCACCAAATGTGTTTTTTGGTAATAAGGTATAGGTGGGATCAACACCACGCATGTCCTGGTCCCAACATACCACCAAGATGCTGCACGCCCCTAGCTAAATTTGAGTGTGGAAGGACTCAAACCTGTAGAATTTATATTTTTATATATTGGATTCCCTACAAAGTGGAATTGAACCAACAATTGTTTGGAAAATATATCTAATTTGTGCCACTCGATTATAAAGATTGATTTAATTTAATGACTTATGTAATTACAGTAGTGATCCTCCGCTCACTTAAAAAAGGGAACCACTTGTACATTTTTAATCTCAGGATATGAGCCCTCTTGTTTGGATAATACCCACCGTTATATTTTCGCATCTTCCTTACTCATATCCCAGAGCTTCTTGTCTTTCCAGAAGAACATCAATATAAAAGTTATTTTTGATTGTTAAATAAATCTATTTATTGGTTCAAACATTTAGTGTCATATTTTAATTGAGTGAATAAAAATTTTATATTAATATTATGAAAAATATTCCTCTTCTTATGTCAATTATTTCCTTTGATTTTCTATCCATAGATAGGAAAAGGTATTAGGGGATTCATTGGTAAATTGGGTAAGGTAGCACAACTTGGATGAAATCTTATGTTACGTGAAAATTTTGCGCAAATTGTTATCTCAAGTTTCGGTGGTAGACTATATGATCTATTCCACTAGATCCAGACACAAAACTAGGTGGAACAATAACTATTCATCGAACTAGGGAAAAGTTCTTCTAGAAGTTTTGTTGTTATAATGAATAGTCGAAGTTTCACACAGTTTTTCCATTGGTTCCAGTGAACTAGATTGACTAGTTCATTGATTGAACTAGAGACTATTTTAATCCCAATTTTTTCAGATACTATATGAAGTGGTGGGAAAAGACATTGATTAGGTCTCATGAATTATTATCTCATGGGTGGAAAATCATCACCATTTGGTAGGGAAAACGAATAAATAAAATAAAAGATGCATGTCGGGTTTCTATCATTGGCTATGAGTGGAGGCCTTCATATATAGTGGTAGCTAGTGAGTTCTTACATTGACATGTGAAAAATAATAAATAGGTGGTAGGTAATGATTTTTATAGAAACTATAGGCATTACTATAACCCAGTAACATAGATATATCTATTATCTCATAGATTTTTATATGTTTGAGGTATATTTAAACATGTATAAGTATGTAATGTAAATGATCCACTCTGAAAAAACAATAAAATATATGGATAGGAAAACCTGATATCTATAGACACCATTAAGATTGTAATGAAAATCATAAATATACAAGACATTTATTAATAAAAACTGTGTAAATAAATATTTAATAAATCAAGTTATAATAAAATTGAAAATAAATGTTATCCAAAAGATAATGAAATGATTTAATATCATTAAATTTTTATGTTTTTTCAAATTAATTGAAGTGAAAGAAGTCTGGCCTAATTAAAAAATCTTATCATGTGTCTACATTATCTCTCTTGTGTCACTCTATTAAACAATATCGATTCAATTAGTGACACTACTTTAGATATTCCCTTTAATATTGTGCAAAAAAGGAATTAAACAGTGCTAAAAACACATTGTTAATCTCAACATTTATAAAGGCCCCCCATTATTTGTGCTACTTTGGTGTTGATAAAGTCCAACCTTTATCAGTGTTATTTCTAGAACTGATAAAGTGACCACTTTATCATCTCTTTTAATATCACTGATAAATGGACTTTTTTATCAGTTCTAGAAATATCATTGATAAATTCCACATCTAATATAATGTTCTATTTGTATATAAGAACACCATAAAAACCTCTTGTAACCAAAAAAAATATAATTTAATTTAAATCAATTTTACGTCACAAATACAGAAAACACTACTATATACATTTCAAATATTTTTTTTGTATAATTATATTTACAAATATTATCCACAAATAGTTTGAAACGTTTTTTTGTCTTTAGAACCCATGATCCCATCTCAAAAATGTCCTCCTATGGTATGTGTTATAGACAAAATCTCCTCAACCAAAGAAAAACAATCCACACATATAAGAAAAAAAATATAATGTAAGTAATATTATAAAAAATAAATTAGAAATTTATATAAATGAATACATTAAAAGTTGTCAAATTCAAATAAAAAAGACACTCTTTGAGTTATATTAGACACATCATGCACTATATTGAGGTGAGGTTGATTCTAACAAATCAAAAATGGGTTATGAATCGTTATCCTAAATAATCAAAACAATTCAAATGAGTTTTAAATGTTTTTTGCATGTCACTTGTTCTTTTTAATGAAAATAATGTTAATTTTAAATAAAGACACATTGGGAGTTATATCAGGCACACCATATGTGGAATTGAGGGGCATTTGAATTTTATACCTGACAAGTTTAAAAAGGATAATTTTACTAATGCATCTATGAAATTTTATTTTTTGATCAGTTTGTAGAATGTCACATGTGTTTTCTACTAAGATGTCATTTCAAACTAATAACATAAACATTGAGTAATATAGGTCACATAATGTGTTTTTTTAATGTGATACTTCATCGTAAAAGTAAAAATGACTTATGAATTACTTTCCA
This sequence comes from Viscum album, assembly GCA_963277665.1. Classification (NCBI taxonomy): domain Eukaryota; kingdom Viridiplantae; phylum Streptophyta; class Magnoliopsida; order Santalales; family Viscaceae; genus Viscum; species Viscum album. The sequence goes on from OY728128.1 coordinate 1,374,234,199, forward strand.
AAATTATCAATCTAATCGATGGGGATTACCTCAGTTTTTAGTCAGGGACACTTGTTTTAAACAAAAATGTCATCTTTAAACAGATAAAGTACACTTTGAGTCATACTGGTCACACCATACATCATACTGATCTTCAAGTGATTCCTATAATTCAAAAATTACTATTGGAAAATTTCCCAAAATTATCAAAACAATATGAATGTTTTTTCTCAATTATCAGTATGATAATTGTTTCTTTTGCTAAAAGTAATGTCAATTTAAAATAAAACATTCACTTGGAGTCATTATGATCACACCATGCTTCATATTAAGGTGTGGATAATTACCTCATATAAAAAATTACTTATAAATAGTTTTATTAAAGTATGATAACAATCCAAATTCATTTAATCAGTTTTCAAATGGTTAGTTTCCCTTTTACAAAAATTGATTCCAAATTTAAATAAAAAGACGCACTTTGAGTCACAAATACCATACCATTCATCACATAGAGGTTCAAATGATTAATAAATATCTATAATGACTTATAGTTCATTTTACAAACTTATTTAAACAATTCTAATGTGCTTTCTTGGTATTGAGTAGGCCAGCTGTCATTTTTACTAAAATGCATGTCAATTTCAAATAAAAAGACACAAATTTAGGCATACCTATCACACTATGTGTTTGATTGAGGTGAATCTAATACCTAAAAATCCCAAATTACTCAGGGATAATTTTACTAAAGTATAAAAACAATAAAAATGTGTTTTCATTGTTCTCCATATGATACTTGTTCTTTTTCCTAAAATTAATGTTAACTTTAAATAAAAAGATTCCCTTTTAGCCATTCGAGTGACACTATACATCAGATTGAGGTGCAGCTAATTCCTTTTCATATCAACTGACTGTTGGATCATTTTACTAAAGTATAAAAACAATATGAATTTATTTTATTGGCTTTGAGTGGTTTAGTTGTTTTTTTACTAAAATTGTTGTAAATGTTAAATTAAAAATATGTATTTGGAGTCATACCAGTAACACCATTACTTGAATTGAGATTTATTATATTCTTACACATCCCAACTAACTCATAAATTGTTTACATAAAGTATCAAAACAATCCTATTGTGTTTGATCAATTTTCAGTATATTGCATGTTCTTTTTTAGTAAAATTGATGTTAATTTAAAATAATAAGATACACTTGGTGTCAAACCAATCACACCATACGTTAGATTGAGTTTCCTCTAATTCCAACACATCTCAAATTAGTCATGGATTATTTTATAAATAATGAAAAAAAAATCATAATGCATTTTCAAGATTTTTAGTATGTCATTTTTCCTTTTCAATAAAATTGATATAAATTTTAAATAAAAAACATTCATATAGAGTCCTACCAGTCCCTACAAGCCTCATATTCATGTGAAGAAGATCAAATACTTTCCAAATAACTAATGGATCTTTTTCCTAAACTATTAAAACAATATGAATATGTTTTTATAATTTTTAGCCATCAATTTTTCATTTTTTTCAGAAAATTATGTATATTTTAACTAAAAATATACGCATTGGGTCATATTGGTCACACTATGCCTCAGATTGAGGTGTGACTAATTCCTACTCATCTAAAATGACTAATGGATCATTTTAATAATGTTTCAAAACCAAAATATTCGTTTTCTCAGTTTTGAGTGGGTTGTTTTTTCTTTTTACTTAAAATGTTATGAAATTTAATGAAAAAATACACATATGGAGTCATACCAGTCAAACCATTCCTCTGATTAAGGTGAGGGTAATACATATATCTCTAAAAAGACTCATAGATCATTAATATAATGTATCAAAATAATGTGAATTAATTTCCTTTGTTTTAAATATTTCACATGTTTCTTTTTACTAAAATTGTTGTCAATTTTAAATAAAAATACACACATTGAGTCATACCAGTCACACAATGCTTTGGATTGAGGTTTTTATTATTCTTACACATCCCAAATTATTCATGGATATTTTCCAAAGAATCAAAACAATCGTTATGGATTTTCTAGGTTTTGAGTTAGTCAGTTACCCTTTTTACAAAATTGATGTATATACTAAATACAAAAGATGCACATAAAGTCATACTAGTAGCACCATGGCATCTATTTTAGTGATTTTATGTCCTACATATCCCAAAAAACTCATTGATAATTTCCCTAATGTATCAAAATAATACATATACATTTTCTTGATTTTTATTACTTCACTCGTTCCTTTTTCTAAAAATGATTTCATTTTTTAATTAAAATATGCACATGGAGTCATATTGGTCACACAATGCATCATATTGAAATGTTGAATACTCCTACACCTATCAAATGACCCATTGATCATTTTATTAGAGTATAAAAACAATCTGAATTTTTTTTAGTCGGCCAGTTGTCCTTTTTACTAAAATTCATGCACAATTTAAATAAAATATGTACATGGAGTGATACCAGTCACACAGTGTCATGGATTGAGGTGTGGATTATATATACACATCCAAACTGACTCATGTATCATTTTACTAAAGCATAAACAAAATTGAATAGTTTTTATTCTTTATCAGCAGGTGACTTTTTCTTTTTAGTAAAATTGATGTTATGTTTAAATAAAAAACCCCTGAGTCATACCAGAAACATTGTGTTTCATATTGAGGTGTGACTGATTCTTATATGTCTCAAATGACTCATGGATCATTTTCCTAAATTATTAATAAAATTAGAATACTTTTACAAATTTTTCAAAATGTCACTTGTGTTTTTTTACTAATATTACATTTTAAACTGTAAACACAAACATTGACTCATACTGGTCACATCGTGTATTGGTTTGACATGGGATTGATTCCTACACATTAAGAATGATTAATCAAATTATTTACTACATTATAAAAAAAATTAGAGTGTTTTCTAGGTTTCTATGGAGTTACATATTTTAAAGTAAAATTAACATTATAAACTAATAATAGACACTATGAGTAATACTGGTCACATCATGCGTGAGATTGAGATGAGGATAATTCCTAAACTTCTAAAACAATGTATGGATTATTTTAATAATGTATCAAAACAATGTTAATCCAATTTTTTAGTTTATAATATTCAAATTGAATATTTTACGAAAATTATTGTCATTTTTAAATAAAAAAGACACCTGGAGACATACCAATCACACTATTTTCCGATTGAGGTGTAGCTAATTATCATATGTCCCAATGTCTCATCAAATTCCTAACTTCCAATTTTACCATGATTAACAATGTCCTTATTTTCAAAGCATCTAACAATATGTATTGATTCCAGAAATATTTCCCACTAAGAATATCAAATCAATACGCAACATTGGATGTTCAAAAAAGAAAAGAATTGGAAAGGATGGTAGTAGTGGAAGAATATTACATCCTAAAAGATCATTCAAAATAGCTATATATGTATAAATAATGGTGATAGGGATAATAAATTACAAATAATAGATAAAATGATCACAAAATTAATTAAATAAGTAGTAGGAATTCAACTATTCATTATAGTTTTATATATTCATGATGCATAAATATGAAAGGAATACAAATGGATAAGAAAAAAAATATTATGACAGTAATAATAAAAATAAATAAATTAAAATTAAATATGAAACAGTCCATTACTTCAATGGAAGTCACATCTTCAATATATTTTTTTACATTCTATGATTAGGTATGATGCCCATTATTTTCTATGAATATTTACATAATCTTATGAATATAATCTTCTTCTATAGTCATAGTAATACTAGAGGAATATAAATACATAAAGGATTAATAAATATTTTAAGTGAAATTTTAATTAACTTTAATATAATCTTTGGGGATGTGTGTTTTTTGATTGAATATGATCTGTCTCATAAATTTACAAACATAATAACCACTTCAAATAATTTTTCACGAAAACTATATAAACATTAATGAAAATAAGTAATTTTTATTATATGTGTTTTGATAGTGAAATATTATTATGTATACCTTGATACTTATCTAGTTGTAGAGCATTTTATATTCCTTGTATGTAATTCTTTTCCTTATTCCATGATTGAGACGATATTGATACACTGATCTATAAAAAGTGAATCCTAATTAAAACCTTATATATATTATAAAAATTTAGGTTTAGTTATAATTTTTTTTAGTGTATCAAAAATTGACAAAATCTATTTTGTGTGGTTGGTTTATTTGTAATCCATGTAGTGAATCAAAGAAATAAATCATTGGAGTATCCAATTTGACAGTAATAATAAACCAAGGTTTCCTAAACATTAAAAAATCAATAAGTAATGAATGAAATGTAAATATATTTCATATGATTAATTTGTATATTTTTACCCCTGCATAATTGGTTTCAATTAGACTATGTCATCCCTATGTTTTTTGTCAAACTATTTGGCCAGGTTTTCTACTATTTCTTCCATCCATTTGGATTTTTTTGTTCTTTTATAGAGGTTGTGTGGGGAATAATGAATACAATTTTTTTCATATGGAAATACCTTCAATTGTTATTGATATATAAACCTATAAAAAATATTAATGTATTTATTAATAATTATAATTGTATGTCATCTTTTGGAAAATTAAATTATGAAGTCATACCACATGTATGCATGAAAAATTAAGGTTCCTAGCCATTAGTAATTGTGGATTTCATTTACGTTATTAATATAACTGAAGTTATTAACTTCCTCTATGTACATTGTTTCTTAAAAATAAACTATCTAACTACATCCACTTTATAAATTTATATCTATATGAACCTTCAGTGTTAGTAAATGTGGATATTAAATGGGTGAGGTAATGGTGATTTCAGATAATATTTTTAATCATTTGTTTGATCCTTTAAGTGGTTTTGAGATATGATTTAATTTCACCCCCTTTAATTTTTCTATATGTAACATAATTCCTCAGTTCAAGACTTTTTTTCATTAATGTTTAATGGTTTAACATGAAAAATTAATTTGAAATGAATACCTCCTTGTCGACATGTGTTTTCACCTAATATGACGGTTATAGGATGATTATTCCAATGGCTTGGTCAAACTTATTAATATATTCTTCATCAAGTGGAATTGGTTTCCTGGTGCTTGTCTCATGAGCTATGCCAATCACCACTCTCAGATGACCTCTTGGAATTGGTCTGATGTATAAGATGCCATATTTGATATTGTACAATGTGTCCCTCACGATAAATAAATGGGTGGGTGTTGATAGATATATATCCCAATCATTTTCACCAAGTAGATTATCATTATAGGAAGGGTATTAGTGTCTTTCATATTCACATTTCATAGAAAAAATTATTACAATATTTATTAAATTGACCAAGGCAGCTCTTTGAGGGTAATGGCTCACCTTAATGGTGGTGGGATGGGGTTATCTTCACACAATGTATGTTCTTGAGTTTTTTCTTATCTTCCCCCTACCCAAAATATAAATAACTTGAAACTCAAAATGCCAAAGAAATTTTTATTCTATGGAATATATTCTTTCTTTCATCTCGGCCACTTCTATATCTTTATCTCCTATTTCTTTTTTCTCAAAATATGTTCTGGGTGTCACCCCACAATCCACAACTCTCATGCAGCCATACTGTTTCGGACACTTCAGGGCCACCAGTAGAATGTTTTCATATGGCATAGGTGCTTATGATTACAATGGATATGTTGGATATAAATTATAAGAAAATAAGTAATTATTTTTATGTAATATCAATTTAAAGAAATAAAAAAATGTCATACTTATACATGTTTCCCACACATTTCTATGTTTTCATCTATTAGAATCCCATCATTATTTACATGTTAATCCTTCAATAGATCATGATATAGGATGGAATTTTCATTGGGTTTGGATTTAGCATTATGTATAGAAACATAAGGACACAATTATGACATTGATTTCTATCATATAAACATTTTATGGTAGATTTAAAGTACATACCAATTATTTTTCTACTATAGTGTACTCTATCTATGATTTACAGTATGAGTAAGTTTTTTTCCTACCTGTTTCATATTTTTATCACTCATTTTAATATCATAAATAAAAAATTCACAATCAATTTTAAGAATACACATATTTTACGAAACAAAGTATTACCAACCCCAATTGTAATGACCTGTCCTGGTAGGGCCCCATCCATGACTCCCCGTGACTGCCTCAAATAGGCTAGGGGTTGGTGAGTTCCACTGAGTAGACATATCACTAAAATGGGTGGAATGTTTTATGTATCTATATGCACATGCATATCTCAAAGCCCCAAAACAAAATCTTGAATGTAAAAAACCACTAAGTAAAAAATGCATGCATACAACTATATCCCACAACAAGTTTATGATAGGAATTAGCCTAATGCAAATAGGTCCAAATAAAATCCCACTATAATAATTCTATAACATAAGTCCAAGATATAAGTTAAAGGTACCAGGACTGCTGTCTAAAAGCTACATGAACACACCTTGGTCTGTTTGACCTCACTAAGAACTGTCTAGTCCTAGTCCACCTAGGAATCCAATAAAAGGTCGATCATCTACACAAGATATGAATAGTGTGGGATAAGCCCATACATAGGTGAGTATAAAAATACTCAGTAGGATAACATGAAACCATAATGATATATAAAAAAGGAAAGTATTTTCATCTCTTCATAGGTATATGACTACAAATCGTATAACAAGAATATCTAGATATACTAAATCATAGAAACATAGGTAAGATACAACCATTGTATACCAGCCCTAATAATTCAACTCCAATATTCCATGAAGCCCACATCTGGTAGAAAACATTCCAGAGTCCTATGACACTGACGACGTCCTTATAAGAGGAATTGCTCATAAATAAACGTGAAGAGAATGATACAATCTAATAGATCTGAAGAGGATATGATACACAGATGAGGATCATCTCCTAGGCCATGGGGTGATACCCATAACTAATTCTATATTAACACACTATGTAGGGGTTCAGAACCAAAAAAGTATTGGCCATTTCGGTACAAATTACTACACTTAGGGCACGATGAGGAATAAAGGATCCCACTCTGGGCCTCTCAGGGGGACTCCATAAACTCAATCACAGATTTCCTATCAAATATATCATATTTATAGGAGTAGGAAATGATTCATACCTACCATTAAGGAAACATTAAAAGAAATAAATTATAATAAAACATATCTAATACAAGGAGGAAAAGTAAATCAAGCCATGGAGAAAGGTGTACATGGCGTGTAGTAGGGTCACATGCCATGTCCCATGACCCATGGTACTACCCATGTATAATGTCCCATGTAATCCAACTATTTAATGTAAAATAATGATACACAGTTTTTGGAAGGGGTTATACATCGTTTCCTTTCATCTAGGGTCTACTCATGTACTACAACCGTGTAGTAGTACATGCTGTTAACCCATGTATCCCTTCCCATGTACCACAACATGGGGTAGCCTGTGTAGCTGGTCCAGGCCAAGCAATGTGGGGGAGAACACACCATTTGGGAAATCCATCTACTCATCCCTTTGTCTTTGTACTCTATCTAGTACACACTAAGTCCATCAAAGTGGTCCACATGTTGTGTAGTCAAGGACTAAACACCATGTGTATTGGTTTTTTTCAAAAAAAACCTTCTTCTCCCCCCATTTTCGCCTTCAACATCCTAGATCTCATTCAAGTGTGAGGTTCACCTCAAAACATCATATCCAAGGTCATTTAATAACCCTAACTCTGAATCGATAGGATGCATTCCTTCAACTGCCTCAGAAAACATGATCATATATGTTTTTTGTTACCTATGAAGAATGAAAATTAGCTACCAGCCATCATTATATACTTTTCCAAAAACATCATCCTCCCTCATTTAGTCCTCCCAATGTCGGATATATTTTTCCACATTTTTTCACCAAGAATCGAAGGAATATTGATTGATTATTCACAAAGGGATTCAAATCATGGGAAAGAATGAATAACATGGGATGAAGAATACATGAATCTAAGGAGGAAAGTACAAAAAAATCGAGGGGGTGAACCACAATCGATGTTCATGTAGATCTTCTATTATAACTATTATAACATTAAAATAATCCCAAAAAATATCATGATTAAACTCCCAATCTATCCCCCGAAATAATCCCATCCCACAAATATGATCGAACATTTAATCAATCTATTTTCAGATTGGTCTGAGTTCAATGTAGAAATAAAAAATGGGGATTGAAATAACTTTATCAAATAACCTATCTCAATTTAGATCATTCACTTGAGAATAATTGCTTCTGTATCATTATTATTTGTGAGATCTGTCAATATTGGGACATGTTGATAGTTGAGTCAAGATCTCATCGTCGTTCATCAAAATGACCCTCGAGAGGTTCTCTCTCCAACATCTCCAGATAATTAAAATGTTATAATGATAACACTCTATCTTTGAATGATGATATTATTTAAAATTAAACCACCTTCATTGGTCCACAAATGAAACAAAATTATTTTTCTTAATTTATTTTATTTGTTTCAACGTCTGTGATGAATTCTCTACATATTAACTATGAATACCAATGTTAGGGAACACCTAGGGTAAGTACACCATCAAAAACTCAGTGGTGACTTCGTATTTCTGATCCGTGAACTCGTTTATATGTTATTAATATTTTTCAAGAAAACATAATGCCTCTGCTATCTGATATTTTAATATCATTCAAACATTTATTTCAGGCACACATAGCCTCATATTATAATTTCGTGTCTACATATTTACTTCAATTTAATCCATATAATATTAGAAAATAATACATGAAAAATTATAGTCATTACATTCTCCCTAGATCCGGGATTTACATTCCCTTAAATCCAAACTAAAAGATAAAAAAAAATATGAGGGTAGTGAGACTCAATCTGAACCCCCCGCACCCATGATCGCTCCTTGAGATTCACATGAAACCACTAGCACACACCAACTAAAATTTTAACACATGAAGGACCCTTTAGTACTAATCCCCGATATCTACTAGGTACTCAGAAAAATTCACTCCATCATGTCCAGATCTCCCATGATGATAATGAGTGATTGGTCATGTGGATACCACCTTACCTGTTACATGATGATAAATCATGTACCCAGTCTAACTGAGGATGTAGATCTAATAGGTACTCCACCATTCCAAATGTACATAGTATTAGAAAATGACCAATGAACATGGAGACAACTTCCACCCAATGAAATCTCTATAATCAATTTCAAAGTTAAACAAGTAAGAACATATGGTCTCCATCCTCAAACTCCAAAGGCCTATATCACTTTTTATCATATGAATTCTGATATCCCTCTTTAGCCTTTATCTTCCCTTGGATTATTTTTCCATTCACTATTATAGCTTGCACCGACTCTATGCCCAGGATTGTTGACTCTCATATGTGAGTCTTGCAAAGGGGTGACCTTCAAGGCCTCTTGTATGAAGATTATAATTGTTCCATACCAATAATATAATAGTAGATATTGTTGTACAAAAACTCAAAAAATGGTTGGTGATCTTCCCATCTAGATAAAAAATCTTACATGCAATCTAATAGCATGTCCTCTTGAACTGGAATGGTCCATTCTCACAGGAAGTAATTTTTTGGGTGAAATATTATGCCTAAGCATAACTGGGTCCCAAAAACCTCCTAAAATCCTTTCCACAAATTGGATGTAAGGTGATCATCACAATATAAAACAATCATTAATGGAACTCCATGGAGTCTAACTTCCTCTTGATCATAGAGGCTTCCTAATCTATTTATTGAACTCTATTCTTAGATAGTTAGGAAGTGGTTCGACATGGTGAGTCAGTTAATGATCAACCATAAGGAATAATGTCCTCTGGACCTATAAGGAAATATTTTCATGATGTCTATAAATATCACATCCCACTTCCATTATGTCACTTCAAGGGGTTGAGCTAACCCCATAGGAAATTCATGCTCATCCTTCACTTTATGAAAAGTAAGGCATTGAGAGAAAAACATTGCAACTCCTTTCATCTTACCTGACCACCAAAAATGACATTTTATGCCCTAGTACATATTTTACATGCTCGAATTTACTTCCAAAGGTGACGTATGAAACTCTTTCAGAACCTCCTATGGCTACATCACTAGTACCATTGTGCAACCTATTAAAAGAATGATGTGCTCCATGGATTTATAAAATACATCAAAAGCATGACCTGTATATATCTGAGCATGTAGGGTCTCATATTAGGTATCCCCAAGATGTGCCTCCTTAACTCAAAGTAAGATTGTATTAGTGAAAACCATCAACTGTAGGTAGGTTGGTTCATCTATTTCTACAATGGATAACTGAAACGATTCCAAATTATTTGATGAATCATTCTACCAATTTGAACTAGATCTTCTATTTAGATCATATGATACCACAATCACCTTCCCAAGATTATATAAATTTTTTATTTCATAAATCCTAGAGGAACAATACACATCATCTCAGTTTCATGTTATCATCCATCTAAGATCAGATATAATTGAGATTCTTTTCATTGGATTAGAATATAATTTTTCCCCTCAGGTGGTGTTTCCACATCTTCCAATTGAAAGCTACCACTGCTAACTCAAGATCATGTGTTTTGTAGTTCTTACCATTTTTCCTCTACTAGAATGAACCATATGAAACCTCTACATTCCACATCATTAGGATGCAACTTATTCTGGTTCTAGATGCATCACCGAATACCACATACTTGACACCCTCCTCTAAAAATTTCAATATCGTAGTGCTCCCCAAACTATACCTCAACTACTAAAAATTATGTTGACAATTTTTTGTCCACACAGAAGGATTCCCTTTCAATTCAAAGATTTCATGGGTTATATAAGGCCCCATCCTTAAACCTTACTTAATCTTGAGTTATTGCAAGATTACACATTGAGGATTTTTTCGGGTTTAGAGTTTTAGAGATTTAGATCATAAAACTTGCATTACAATCCACATATAAACAAAGTGGTTACATAAAGATATTATTCTTCATTCCCATCAATGGAAACATATTTAAAATAAAACATGGATTATTTCTTGACACATCCTTGACTCTATAATCTTATCATGTACCTTTCCCTTGACCTGTGAAAAACATTTCAAAAACTTGGGATGAGCATAAAACTCAGTATGGGTTAAAAAAACATGGAAAGGAAACATGAGTTCATATATACATAAGAATGAAATCATACTTTACCCATAAAACATAGGCACTTTAACACGCCTCATAAAATCAAGAATAAATCATAGAAACCATAAGACATAAAGGTAACTTGAGGCATTCATAACATTCTTACGTAGGGAGTAACCCACTTGGTTACGTTTGGAATACCCATCACAGTATATTCCCTAAAATCTCTTCGAATAAACCTTAACGTTTCACTCCTTCGCGTTACCCAATGAATTGGAGAGCTATAACGGGCTCACCCGCCCTTAGTCTATCACAGAACCACCCGTCTTCATAATAATGCCCAAGAACCATAACATAATCATATCACATAAAACATGCATAAAGGAAACATAACATTTCCACCATTCAATCACAAGATATCAATACCACACATTGATATAAAAATATTATGAAAACCATTTTCAATACCAAAATAAAAGAAAAGTAAAACATGGTATTTATTTTTCTTTTAAAAAGAAGGAATGGCTTGTAGAGGAAGCCGAAACGCAAATAACGGCCACGACGGCGGAGAAGTCGTTGTCGCCGCATACGTACGACAAAAACATTCCCTTTTGTCGTTTAGTAAATGCTTCGTATAAAAAATATTCCTTTTGAATAAAAGTAAAAGTCAAAGGGGTTTATACACCGTATAAAGGAAAGTTGTGTATAAAATAATATATGCCTCAATGAAAGGAGATTGAGACGAAGTCCCATACCTCGTATCCGACTTGACCCGACCGTTCTTTAATCTCCTGAATAATAAACTTGAGTTAATCTCTACTTGATTATGAACCTTTTTCAAATTCATTATTCCTTTTATACCATGTTATGAACATCATGTACTCATTTAAGTTAATAATGTTCATTTTGTTGGTATTTGGTTCTTAAGTCAAAAATAGACCTCTTACACTTACATGTTGTTAATTTGGTCATAGTTTCATTATATCCAGAATGATATTCATTTTTTGGATAACAAATATATCATATATATTCAGCATATACATGTATTTATAATATTACATCACATTCAAAGGTAAGAAATGAAATGCACCGTTCATAGAGATGGTAAGCAGTACGTACGCATGAACGCTACTTCCATTTCGATTTCGTATTTTTCTGGAATGGAACCATAATGATATAAGAGTATATAATAATTCCAGTATAATAACATATATAATATCATTAACATTATCCTTTACATGTCCCACATATGGTATTTAACGAATCAAATCACTTTGAGGGGGCGGTAGTCCGCACTTCCTTAAATGAAGATATCGCGTTTACCCATAATGGGAACCATAAAGGTATGCCCAAAATGAAAAAAAAGAGAAGCTTAAGGAAAACATAAACATATTATATATCATATATAAAAATAGTGACATCATAATGGCCACCTTTGAAGGTGTTAAATGAGTATTGAACAATCATCGTTTCGGGAGGCAGAATTTCGCCATCCACGGAAACCGTATGTTCTTTAACCATTTGATGTAGTTGTGTGAAAGTGTAGCTCAAATAAATCTTATAACAACATCCTATAATATTTAATATACTGGTTTTGTTACAAAATAATTAAATAAAAAGAGTTTAGGGGGTTGTAGAAGCAAAATAAAACAAATGAACATGAGAGAAAGAATTACCTTTAAAAGTGTAACTCCTTTTATTTTGAGCCTAAAAGCTTCCTTTGAAAGGATTCTGCCCAAATGGAATCCTCTAGGATGAGGAGATGGATGTGGAGAGAGTAAATGGGCAGGGGTTGGCCGAGCCAAAGGCTTGAGGAGTGTGTGAAATGAGGTAGAGGTGGGGGCCTTTTATAAGAGGAGAGGAGGGGCACTTTTGGAAAGTAAAGAAACATTAATTTATTTGAAAATGTGTTTCGGTTTTAAGAGGTCCCACATTGATATAATTCGTGGATAAGGTGATAAGGGTTCGAAATCCACTCATCCAATTGGTTTTGGACATGTGTAGTTCATAGATTTTAAATTATCATTCTATTTTATTTAAATCGTCAAATAATGATGTCATCGCTGCATCATTATTATGTCATCAATAATTAAATTTATTTAATGTCTAAAAATTATAAAACAAATACTATGATATAGGAAATATATTTTTCTTTCCAATGACTATTTATAATCAAAATTTGGACTTGTATAACCACACTTAAAATTTTTTTTCATAAAACATATTATGTTTGTGTCATTTTCACTTTAACATTAAATAAAAAGTAATTTATGTCATTCCCCAACAAAAGTGGATCCATGGGGTCCCCAAGTTGACCCATGGCTTGTATTGGTCGGCCATGACACAACCAATAAGTTTGGGACATGTGTCTAGGTCATTTCATATTATTAAAAGCATTATTTATACCTTAAACTACCCTAATTACCACTAATGGCGATTTAGAACTTAATAAGTTACTATTCACCAAAAAATTATTATAATCTCATTGAACCACATTTTACTTCTTAATGACAACCATGTATGTTGGATTTTTTAAATTCAAAACACAATGATGGAAAAATTTCATTTTAACGGAAAATCAGTCTTTATAAGTACCACTTAGTGGTTTCACTATTCATCAAAAATTGGAGTTTTTCAGAAAATTACCAAAAATTCACCCTAAGCTATATTTGATATTCCGAATTCAAAAATGAAGTCTATTTTACAAAATTCAATACATATAAGTCAAATTAATTAATTTAATAATTAATTCCCGTTGCCAGAGCAAATAGCGTGTTTTTACAAAATAATAAGTATCAAAAGATTGACACCAGTTTAAGTCTAATTTCAAAGTGAAATTGATTCCAATGACGATAATTGGATTAAATGGTAAAAATATATTCATATTACACATTAAGACCAATTCAAAAGATAATCTAATCATATAAATATATTAGATTAAAAAGCATTTTTGATGTAAAATGATGTATTTTTCACTATTCATTAAAAAATGAACATTGTCAGAAAAATACCAAAAATTCACACAAAGTAAATTTTGATGTCCCAATCACAAAGAATAAGTTTATTTTGACAAACATAGTTTATAGCATTGTCAAAAGATAGATTTAAAAAGGGTATTTCATCATAAGGCAGTAAAACAATCTTTTAAGAATATTAGTGTATTCCATGCTTAAGATTGGACTTATTTCCTTTTTAAGCCTCTAAAACACTATCTTAATCATTAATAGACATAGATAAAAATATATATTATTCATTACTTACTTGGTATGTTACATCCTTCCCACCTTTAGAAAATTTCGTCCCCGCAATTTATTTACTTATCGAATAAATGGGGGTACTTATCCCTCATTGCATTTTCAGATTCCCATGTTGCCTCTTCAATTATGTGGTTTTTCCACAAAACCTTTACCTGGTGAATCACTTTATTCTGTAACACTTGCTCCCTGTGGTCAAGAATCTGGACCAGTTGTTCCTCATAAGATAGGTTCTCTTCCAGCTGAACTACCTCTGGGCTCAAAACATGAGATGGATCTGGCATATACTTTCTCAACATCGAAACATGAAAAACATTGTGTACCTGAGATAAACTCGGAGGTAAAGCCACTCAGTATGCAACTGATCCAACTCTCTCCAGAATTTCGTATGGTCCAATGAACCTTGGACTCAACTTTCCCTTCTTACCAAATCTCATCACACTTTTCCAAGGAGAAACCTTGAGAAAAACATGATCACCTACCTCGAATGATAGATCCTTCCTCCGGTTATCTGCATAACTCTTCTTCCTGCTCTGAGCTGTTCTCATGTGCTTCTGAATCACCTTAACTTTTTCTGCCAACTCTTCTACCAATTCTGGTCCCATCAACTTCCTTTCACCCACTTCATCCCAGAAAGCTGGAGTTCGACACCGCTTCCCATATAATGCCTGAAATGGTGCCATCTGTATACTAGAATGAAAATTGTTATTATATGAAAACTCAACCAAAGAAAGATGTTGGTCCCAACTTCCCTGATAATCCATTGAACAAGCTCGTAGCATATCCTCCAATGTCTGGATTGTTCGTTCTGACTGCCCATCTGATTGAGGATGAAAAGCTGTACTAAAATTTAATTCAGTACCCAACGACTTCTGAAGGCCTTTCCAAAAGTTAGAAGTAAACCTGGGATCACGATCTGATACAATGGAGAGAGGAACTCCATGTAACCTGACTATCTCTTTAAGATACAAACGGGAAAGTTGATCAAGAGAGAAAGTATCTCGTATAGCAAGGAAATGAGCAGATTTGGTCAAGCGATCAACAATAACCCAGATTGCATTATTACCTCGAGATGTCTTCGGTAATCCAACAACAAAGTCCATGGATATATTCTCCCATTTCCACTCTGGTACTGGTAAAGGCTGAAGCATCCCTTTCGGTAACTTCCGCTTTGCTTTAACCTGTTGACATGTCAAACACTTCACAGTTAAATCGGCAATATCTCTTTTCATTCCATCCCACAAGTAATACTCCCGCAGATCTCTATACATCTTATTACTGCCCGGATGAACTGAAAACGGAGAACTATAAGCTTCACATAACAACTCTTTCTTCAACTGTGAATCACAAGGCACACACAATCTCTTCCCAAATCATAAAACACAATCATTATCAATGTTGAATTCAGGCAACTTACCTTTCTGAACCAGCTCTACCTTTTTCTGCAACTCACTGTCTTGCTTCTGTGCTTGCTTGATTCTATCTGATAGAGATGATCTCACTGATACCTGAAACAAAACAGAGGGACTTCCTACACCAACAAATTCTATGCCAAAGTTCATCAAATCGTTAACCAAAGGATCACGTTCCAACCGCAACATTGTTAATGAAGCATTACTTTTTCGACTCAAAGCATCAGCCACTTTATTTTCTTTTCCCGGATGGTAATGAATTGTACAATCATAATCCTTGATTAATTCTAGCCATCTCCTCAGTCTCATGTTTAACTCTTTCTGAGTGAATATATACTTTAAACTTTTGTGATCGGTATATATTTCACACTTTACTCCATACAAATGATGCCTCCAAATTTTTAAAGCAAAAACAATAGCAACTAATTCCAAATCATGTGTAGGGTAATTTACCTCATGAGTTTTCAACTGTCGTGAAGCATAAGCAATTACCTGATCATTCTGCATTAGGACGCAACCAATTCCTTTCAATGAAGCATCACTGTATATAAAAAACTCACCATTCCTGGAATGTAGTGCCAAAACTGGAGCATTCACCAATCTTCTTTTCAATTCCTGAAAACAATAATCACATTCTTTTGTCCAGATAAACTTAACACCCTTCCGAGTTAGCTTAGTCATTGGACTAGATAACCGTGAAAAATTTCTAACAAACCTTCGGTAATAGGCCGCCAAACCAAGGAAGCTACGAATCTCGGTTACATTTGTGGGTCTTGGCCATTCTTCCACAACTTTTGTTTTTGCAGGATCAACAGTTATTCCATCTTTAGAAACAATGTGACCAAGGAAAGAAATTTGTTGCAACCAAAACTCACACTTGCTGAATTTCCCATACAATTTCTTTTCTTTTAAGGTTTGCAAGATAACCCTTAAATGTTTTTCAAGCTCCTCTTTACTTTTAGAAAACACAAAAATATCATCAATAAAAACCACCACAAACTTATCCAAGAACTCATGGAAAATTCTATTCATTAAGTCCATGAATACAGCAGGTGCATTGGTTAGCCCAAAAGGAATTACTACAAATTCATAATATCCATATCTCGTACGGAACGCGGTCTTCAGAATATCGGCCTCCTTTACCTTCAACTGATGGTACCCCGATCTCAGGTCAATCTTCGAAAAAAACTGAGCTCCCTGGAGCTGATCAAACAAATCATTAATATGAGGCAAAGGATATTTGTTCTTAACAGTGATATTATTCAAGGATCTATAATCAATGCAAAGTCTCATAGAACCATCTTTCTTTTTAACAAACAAAACAGGGTCACCCCATGGCGATGTGCTAGGTCTAATGAAACCTTTCTCTAATAAATCTTGCAATTGCTCCTTCAACTCTAAAAGTTCAATTTGTGCCATTCGATAAGGGGGTTTTGAGATTGGCTTAGCATCAGGAACTAAGTCAACAGTAAACTCAACTTCCCGATCTGGTATTATTCCAGGCAACTCATCAGGAAAAACATCAGGATACTCATTTACCACTGGCACATCATTAATCTGAACAGTTCCTTTATTTTCAACGACGTGTGCAAGGTAACATTCATTTCCATCTTTTAAAAGTTTCTCGGCCTATTGATATGTTATCAAAAGTAAGGGTTCATTCCTGTAAACAAACTGAAAGTCTTTCTGAAAAGAAACTTCTTTGGCTCTACAGTCAATCTTAGCATGGTAAATGGAGAGCCAATCCATACCCAGGATAACATCAAACTCTACTAGAGGTAGAACAATAAGGTTTGCAAGTAGGTTCTTTCCACAGATAAGGATAGGAAGATTCTTATAAATTCTTTTTGCCTCAACCTTTCCCCCAGGTGTTTTTACCAAAAGTTCAGGAGTCATTTCTTGAGATGGTATTCCCATTTTACAAGAAAAGGTTTCAGAGATGAAAGAATGTGTAGACCCCGAATCAAACAACACACTGGCATAATCTGAAAAAACAAAAAAAGTACCTGATACAACTTCATTTGATGGCCTGACATCTGCTGAAGTAGTTGCAAAGGATTTCACCACCCCTTTCTGCTTGTAGTCTAACTGCTTCCCATAACTCAAGCTCCTTGTCGGACACTCGTTTGCATAGTGACCCATCTCATTGCACTTATAACATTTCACTAACTGTAAATCAAATTTGTTCTTACCTTCACCTTGATCCTTTTCAGTGCAATCACGAGCCTTATGTCCCATCTTACCACATCGGTAGCACTTTACAGAATTCAAAAGACATTCCCCAGCATGCCTTTTTCCACATTTATCACAAACTGGAAACTTAGTTTTCTTACCATCAGACTTTTTTGAAGAATTCTTACCTTTCTCCTGCCACCTCGGTCTCTTCTTCTGCTAGTTGTTATAGAAACCTTGGTCATCGGCAAACTCCATTTCCACCTTCTCAGCACATCGAACAAGCTTTTCATAACTTTTAAACTCACGAGAAGCCAAAGCCCTTCGATATTTTGGCTTTAATCCTGAGTAAAAACGATTGATTTTACTATCAAGGTCCCGGATAAAATTTGGGGCATACCTTGCCAATCGAGTGAACCTTTCTTCATAGGCAGCCACTGAGTCCTCCTCTTTCCTCAATTCCAAGAATTGCTTTTCCATCCTAATTCAAACAGCCTTAGGAAAATACTTCTCAAGAAACATACCTTTGAATTCATCCCAGTCAAGAGCATCAATCTCATCGGCGTCCCTGATATTTTTAACCATCGACCACCACTGATCTGCTTCACCCTCCAAACGGTAAATAGCAAGACTAACCTTTTGATTGTCTGAACACCCCATGACATCAAAAATCTTCTCCAGTGCTTTAATCCACCCTTCAGCTATCACAGGGTTAGATGATCCTCTGAATGATGGTGGATGTTGCCTAATGAAATGTTCCACCACTGACAAGTTCCTCTGCGGTTGATCTGGCTGATCTCGTGCATGGATACCACCACCATTTATAGCCTGAGTCAACTGCGCCATTACTGCAACAAACTGTTCAGTTCCAATTCCGACCATTTCTGGATGCTAATTCAGAAGGTTATTTCCTTCTGTATGCCTTCCTAGCACTGATTCCTTGTTTCCTCTACGGAAAACCATTCTGAACAAACATGTCTTAGATGAAGCAACATGGTAATCTTTAAATGCTTTATCATTTCAAAAAAAATATTTTTAGATAATCATTTAATAGAATTATAACTCCTAAAGTTATATAAACCGACCTTTGATACCATCTATAAGGCCCCAGCCTTAAACCTTACTTAATCTTGAGTTATTACAAGATTACACATTGAGGATCTTTTCGGGTTTAGAGTTTTAGAGAATTAGATCATAAAACTTGCATTACAATCCACATATAAACAAAGTGGTTACATAAAGATAGTATTCTTCATTCCCATCAATGGAAACATATTTAAAATAAAACATGGATTATTTCTTGACACATCCTTGACTCTATCATCTTATCATGTACCTTTCCCTTGACCTGTGAAAAACATTTCAAAAACTTGGGATGAGCATAAAACTCAGTATGGGTTAAAAAAACATGGAAAGGAAACATGAGTTCATATATACATAAGAATGAAATCATACTTTACCCCTAAAACATAGGCACTTTAACACGCCTCATAAAATCATGAATAAATCATAGAAACCATAAGACATAAAGGTAACTTGAGGCATTCATAACATTCTTACGTAGGGAGTAACCCTCTTGGTTACGTTTGGAATACCCATCACAGTATATTCCCTAAAATCTCTTCAGAGAAACCTTAACGTTTCACTCCTTCGCGTTACCCAATGCATTGGGGAGCTATAACGGGCTCACCCGCCCTTAGTCTATCACGGAACCACCCGTCTTCATAATAATGCCCAAGAACCATAACATATTCATATCACATAAAACATGCATAAGGAAACATAAAATTTCCACCATTCAATCACAAGATATCAATACCACAAATTGATATAAAAATATTATGAAAACCATTTTCAATACCAAAATAAAAGAAAAGTAAAACATGGTATTTATTTTTCTTTTAAAAAGAAGGAATGGCTTGTAGAGGAATCCGAAACTCAAATAACGGTCACGACGGCAGAGAAGTCGTTGTCGCCGCATACGTACGACAAAAACATTCCCTTTTGTCATTTAGTAAACGCTTCGTATAAAAAAGATTCCTTTTGAATAAACGTAAAAGTAAAAGGGGTTTATACACCGTATAAAAGAATGTTGTGTATAAAATAAAATATGCCTCAATGAAAGGAGATTGAGACGAAGTCACATACCTCGTATCCGACTTGACCCGACCGTTATTTAATCTCCTGAATAATAAACTTGAGTTAATCTCTACTTAATTATGAACCTTTTTCAAGTTCATTATTCCTTTTATACCATGTTATAAACATCATGTACTCATTTAAGTTAATAATGTTCATTTTGTCGGTATTTGGTTCTTAAGTCAAAAATAGACCTCTTACACTTACATGTTGTTAATTTGGTCATAGTTTCATTATATCCAGAATGATATTAATGTTTTGGATAACATATATATCATATATATTCAGCATATACATGTATTTATAATATTACATCACATTCAAAGGTAAGAAATGAAATGCACCATTCATGGAGACGGTAAGCCGTACGTACGCATGAACGCTACTTCCATTTATATTTCGTATTTTTCTGGAATGGAACCATAATGATATAAGAGTATATTATAATTCCAGTATAATAACATATATAATATCATTAACATTATCCTTTACATGTCCCACATATGGTATTTAACGAATCAAATCACTTTGAGGGGGCGGTAGTCCGCACTTCCTTAAATGAAGATATCGCATTTACCCATAATGGGAACCATAAAGGTATGCCCAAAATGAAAAAACACAGAAGCTTAAGGAAAACATAAACATATTATATATCATATATAAAAATAGTGACATCATAATGGCCACCTTTGAAGGTGTTAAATGAGTATTTAACAATCATCATTTCGGGAGGCAGAATTTCACCATCCACGGAAACCGTATGTTCTTTAACCATTTGATGTAGTTGTGTGAGAGTGTAGCTCAAATAAATCTTATAACAACATCCTAGCATATTTAATATACTTGTGTTGTTACAAAAGAAATAAATAAAAAGAGTTTAGGGGGTTGGAGAAGCAAAATAAAACAAATGAACATGAGATAAAGAATTACATTTAAAAGTGTAACTCCTTTTGTTTTGAGCCTAAAGGCTTCTTTTGAAAGGATTATTCCCAAAGGGAATCCTCTAGGATGAGGAGAGAGATGTGGAGAGAGTAAATGGGCAGGGGTTGGCCGAGCCAAAGGCTTGAGGAGTGTGTGAAATGAGGTAGAGGTGGGGGCCTTTTATAAGAGGAGAGGAGGGGCACTTTTGGAAAGTAGAGAAACATTAATTTATTTGAAAATGTGTTTCGGTTTTAAGAGGACCCACATTGATAGAATTCGTGGATAAGGTGATAAGGGTTCGAAATCCACTCATCCAATTGGTTTTGGACATATGTAGTTCATAGATTTTACATTATGTTTCTATTTTATTTAAATCGTCAAATAATGATGTCATCGCTGCATCATTATTATGTCATAAATAATTAAATTTATTTAATGTCTAAAAATTATAAAACAAATACTATGATATAGGAAATCTTTTTATCTTTCCAATGACTATCTATAATCAAAATTTGGACTTGGATAACTCCACTTAAAAATTGTTTTCATAAAACATATTATGTTTGTGTCATTTTCACTTTAACATTAAATAAAAAGTAATTTATGTCATTCCCCAACAAAAGTGGATCCATGGGGTCCCCAAGTTTACCCATGGCTTTTCTTGGTCGGCCATGACACAACCAATAAGTTTGGGACATGTGTCTAGGTCATTTCATATTATTAAAAGCATTATTTATACCATAAACTACCCTAATTACCACTAATCGCGATTTAGAACTTAATAAGTTACTATTCACCAAAAAATTATTATAATCTCATTGAACCACATTTTACTTCTTAATGACAACCATGTATGTTGGATTTTTGAAATTCAAAACACAATGATGGCAAAATTTTATTTAAACGGAAAATCAGTCTTTATAAGTACCACTTAGTGGTTTCACTATTCATCAAAAATTGGAGTTTTTCAGAAAATTACCAAAAATTCACCCTAAGCTATATTTGATATTCCGAATTCAAAAATGAAGTCTATTTTACAAAATTCAATACATATAAGTCAAATTAATTAATTTAATAATTAATTCCTGCTGCCAGAGCAAATAGCGTGTTTTTACAAAACAATAAGTATCAAAAGATTGACACCAGTTTAAGTCTAATTTCAAAGTGAAATTGATTCCAATGACCATAATTGGATTAAATGGTAAAAATATATTCATATTACACATTAAGACCAATTCAAAAGATGATCTAATCATATAAATAAATTAGATTAAAAAGCAGTTTTGATGTAAAATGCTGTATTTTTCACTATTCATTAAAAAATGAACATTGTCAGAAAAATACCAAAAATTCACACAAATTAAATTTTGATGTCCCAATCACAAAGAATAAGTTTATTTTGACAAACATAGTTTATAACATTGTCAAAATATAGATTTAAACAGGGTTTTTCATCATAAGGCATTAAAACAATCTTTTAAGAATATTAGTGTATTCCATGCTTAAGATTGGATTTATTTCCTTTTTAAGCCTCTAAAACACTATCTTAATCATTAATAGACATAGATAAAAATATCTATTATTCATTACTTACTTGGGATGTTACAGGTTATGACATCCTAGAGAAATTAGATATGAATATATAGTATTATCCTACTAAGCTATGGAATATCTACACATTTTTCACCCTCTTAGGTGGATCATATACTAACACTCTCATAACCTTAGATGGCTCCACAACCACTCCATATAATGGGAAAATATGTCCTAGGATATGGAATGATTGAATTTATAACGGGAAACTAGAGAGAATTAAATAATTTTCATGCACTCATAGTACATCTAGAACTATCCTTAAGTGCCCCGCATGATCCACCTCAGATATTGAGTACACAAGGATATATTCATACCATGTCACCACTGTGGAAACTGGAAACTCATAACATCTACTACACCACGGGTCATGAATGTCAATTCATGAGTAATTGGTTTAACCCTCCTATGCATGAGTCCATAATAAGCTACCTGGTTTTCCTTTTCTATGAAAAAGGATACCTTGGTTCTATCATAATAGAAACACCACACCCATCCCCTAAAAAAATCAATATGCTCATGGAATATAGATAATTAATCCATAACATGAATAATTTCATAAGGCATCGATGGAACCACCAAGAGGTTCCAATTGGAACTATTTGTTATATGGTTTAGGTCATACTGTTTGCATAAGTGTGTGATCAGTGAATTCTCTCTAGTAATAGTATCCAAGCATAAGGGTTTAGTCAATGGTTCAATCAAAATATCTTGGTATTGTAAAAGATATGTGGTGATAATCGAATGATTATAACCCATGTCTATCAGTACAAAAGCTAAAGTTGCAAAGACATAGATCATAACCCCAATCATTCTTGGTGCCCCATGGTCAAAATTCTTGACCACATGTATCTATCGCCGCCTCATTCCTCCAGCTCCTTAATCTTGGGGAAGACCACTTAGGGGTGGTGGTGGTAACAAGTCAAAAAATCGACCACCTCATACTGCTTTTATAACTCCTCTTCCTTGTCCACTTCCCTACTTATCATCCCACTAGTATCATTGTCTCTAACTCATTTTTCCATTTTCATTCTCTATGTATGTAGTACAGTGGGTTAAAAAATATCGAGTGAGATGTCCCTGGTCATCACATGAATATCACTACCTCTCCCTATGATGACTAGACCCACTGTATGAGCCCTGAACTATAGATCCTCTATCTGGGGACCTCCTCACGAATTTCCTCCCACCTATTGGTCCCATAGAATGATGTCATATTCATGCATCCAAGGTCTCTACTCCATATTTTCCACTACTGACCATAACCAGATGTATCGTCTTATCCCAGAGGCTTTCAACAATAAAATACCACTCAATCACATGAGAAAAAGAAGAAATTTATAAAGGGATAACACTCACTCAGATGTCTCTACGCAGACCTCACTCAATTGTCTTATCCATAATGTAATGATCTCAAACCATATTCATCAAGTATCTAGAAATGTTTTTAAACCTCAATGAATAGTTAGATATTGACTTGCTTCCCTACTAGAGATGGGGAAGCTTCTAAATACACACGTCCCTTACAATAACTTGTGAGAACTCTGGTATCCCGATGTTCTTAGACTCTATCCCTAAAAGAGTCACCCTATAATGAGTCTAGGTAACCAAACATCACTATCATCCCATGGAGCCTTGTAGAAGGATCCATGCCCGGACCACCATCAGATTTTCAAGTGTCCTAACTAGATGGAAAATCTAGTCCCCACCTCAAGACTTTCCTCTACCACCTATGGGTTGGGCTTATATCACAACCTGATGGGTCACTTTTTCTAAATAAATCATTACATTTCCCCATCTTTATCCTCATTCCACTATTATTGTGGGTACCACAGGCTACTGTATAGGTGGAAATAGGGATGGTTTACCACATGGAGGTAACATTTAGCGAACTAGTCCATATATCAAAGCATCATCACTAAGGGGTTCATCCTTTTGATCAAGCTACTGAGTCTTAGTTGGTATACATCATTGATGAATCATAAACCAAACAAGATATACATTATTCGATGAGTATATCAATAGAGTTTAGTAAATAAGGACATGTAAACTATACCCCTTAAAATATGATACATGTACCATTCATTTCCTAGAAAATAGTGTTCTCATGTACCGAGTAGAAATATAGGTTATCAGAGTCCTAGTTTATGGATACATCATCCACTTCATGAACATTGGATCCCCTGGACAAAAATCATAACTCGAAATTGTAAAAACATTTCCCCCAAACCAATCTCACAAACTTATAGTCCTAAAGTAGAAAGGACCTCCTCTAATACCACTTTGTGATGACCCGTCCCGATGGGGCCCATTCCAGGACTCACCAGCCCTGCCCAATTGGAGATGGTCATGTGGAGTCACATAAAGGTCCCCACTGTGACAGTTCATAAAAAAAATGTACCTAAAAAATATAGATCCTCACGATAGC
This sequence comes from Viscum album, assembly GCA_963277665.1. Taxonomy (NCBI): domain Eukaryota; kingdom Viridiplantae; phylum Streptophyta; class Magnoliopsida; order Santalales; family Viscaceae; genus Viscum; species Viscum album. The sequence continues at coordinate 1,374,259,308 of OY728128.1, forward strand.
CAGTGAATGCATCCTATAATTATTAGGTTATCAGATGTGTATACATAAGTGATGGGTACAGATTTATTTCCCCTTCAAAATCATTTGATGATGTCTCATTATAATTGTGAGAAATCCTCTATGAATCCTTCTACAAAGCATTAATACATATTTATCATGGGGCTCATCTACTAAAAATACACTATAAATTGGATTATGAAGATTAAATCAATGATTAATTATTTTATTTTTTTAGTAAAATAATGAAATGATGTTCTAATGTTACCGTAATCTCTTCCCACATCAGTGTCTTAAGCATGAGAACGACATGTTTCCATGAATCTCAATAAATGGGAATGCATTTTCAAGTGATGAGTCTAATGTAACTATTTAACCTGGACTTTTTGGTGATAAAATGAGTGCCCCGTGAATTCTATCTGACATCCAATTTAATACATTTTCTTTCTTCCTAAATGGGTTTTTCTAACACCATCAAACAATGATGCTCTTGTTTTTTTCGGCATTGCTAGTCCTTCATCACATACCATTTCCTCGAATTCAAAATCATCAATATATAGATCATCTCTAGTGGTGTCATATACATGTGTATATGGTCATTGTACCTCATCACTGGGAGTTATAGTAGGGTGAGAAACATGTTGATTCTATAGATTAGTAGCATCAACATGTGTATATGGTCATCATCTGTCGACATTGGCAGTAACATCATCCTAATAGACTTTTTGTTCCGTAGGATTTGGGGAATCTCCATTATAGAAGTCATTATCTATATAAGTGGTCGAACCTTTAATTTATATTACATAAATTCATCAAAAAATAGATAATAACATGTGGAAAAGCATTGTATATTTAAAAAAATATATAATTTGATTATTGAAATATCACTTCTATTAAAGGATGGAGGGATATCACCCCTTTATCATTTACCCAAATCCATTAATAGTGTTCTCCTATAACATAAAATACCCCTTCTATATTCGGAAAACTGAAAAATGATTGTGACAACCCAATGAAAGGGCCATCCTTAATTGAATATTAATTTAACCCTTCAATGGTTTGGTCAATAACTAAACATTTACCCACTTTCAGTTTGGGGGGTGTTGAAAAAAAAAAATTGTACTACATGTGATGTCATTATAAATGGATTTTCATTATACCCTTCACTACTAAAATCCACATTCATAAATCCCAATTCATCTATTATAATAGCACTCCTATTATCAACCCACATTCAATAAAAAATTGTCACTTGGAATGTTGTTTAATCCAACTCCGATATTTGATTGATGATAATAAAGTATGACATAAACCCATAAATTGTATTTTTGTCCACCGTACTATAAACATGCACCGATTTATCCACAATTACAAATAAACTATTTTTCAAGGGATTCTCTTCATCATGTTCAATTTATAGAACATATAACCATTATTTACTTAACCATTGTAAGATAATACATACACAATTGGACCTCTGGCTAGTCGTCTATCTTGTTCAGAAGTTGAATCCTTATTTCCATACGACATCATAAAAATATTTTCCTGAAACCATCCAATAAACTATTGAATATGTATATTTGATATCCATATTTAATCCCTTTTGGATTCAAATACCTAAGAACTTTATTACGTATTTCAACATATGGGAAAACCTCAATACTAATATTAAAAACATAAATGTAGGCATGCTCCCAACTTTACTTTTGACAATGACAACATCTCTTCTAGAAATTCCTTCAGCAGCATACCTCCCATTGTGAAGGTATTCCAATAGGCCAATTCTTTCCACACAAGATAGGTATTTAGTAGAGTGTTCAATGGATTCCTCAAAAATATATTTCTCTAGAATACAACCCTCTTGAATACATTGATTTTTTGACATACCATTTTAAAATATTCATACAACATTCAATAGGGTACGTCCATTTATAGTGTAAAAGACAACATAGTTGAATCTATTTCTCCAAGTGAACCACAAAATGAACTATTATATAAATGAATGATAGTGAGAAGAACATTTTCAATTAAGAGAATATGGAAAAAATTTCTCTTTCCATAGTAGACAATTTCATGATTTCTATCACTTTGCTGCATGTAAATTTGAAGAAGAAAGGGAGCATGGTTAATGTATAATGTGCATTCTTGGGGAAAAGGAAGTATAAAGCTATAAGAATAATATACTTCATCAAAACATGGAATTCATGTGATTTCAAACCCATTAAATATAAATCAGTCATTGACATAATATTTGTCATATTCAATGAATACCCTCTCAGATCCTTTATTCCATTCAAGAAGCTGAAAAACTAATATCACTCCTTCCTTGAAATAGTTTAAGCAGTTAGTGGAATAAAATTATGTTTTTTATCCTTCACTGGTGCCAACTATTCTCATATTCTCATTTCATCTATGTCAAAACTAGCCTTAATTCTATTCTTTTTTTCTGGTGAATTTATGAACATGTTAGTGAAACTATCACATAATTTTTGTAGCATTCATAACATCAAGAAAATTTCTAATATATAAACAATTCTGGAATGGTAATTCAAAAAACACTAATCTCTTTTCCAATTCGTTTTCATATGGTTTTTAAAAAATGTTTTACCAAAAGTAGTATCCATATATTTTAGTTTCTTAAAAATTTAATCACCTATTAGTGGAGACAATGTTGTACATTATTCTAATAATCCATCAAACTAAATCATCTATGATTAATACTTATTCCATTAGGGTAGAAATATAAAATTTCCAAGAAACACAGTCTTTGATGAATGTTTGAACCTAATTTATTGTGTACATTTTTCCAAAATGGGAATCTTGGTTTCCATTAATTATATATCAGAAAAATTTTCATAAGTGGGAATGTAATTTATCATCCCATAAAATGAGTTTCTCAACATGAAATCTTTATTAATATAATAATTATACATTGTAACAACAGAATCCCATAATAATTTCATATCCTCAATAAATAGATCTAAATAAAAATATATATCATTACCTGATTGTTTTGTCCTAGATATAATCATAGATAACAAGATTTATATCCATTCCATGAATAACCATGGTGGAAATTAAAATTTTACCAACACAATTGACCATGTACAGCGATTACTTCTTTGAAAATCCACTATTTTAACTCCATCTATAGATAACACAAGATAAAGGTTTCATGGGTCATTTCTAAATTCAATATATTCATGATCAATTCTCTCCAAATAAAGATAGTATGTCGGGTGATGTAGTTTTCCATATTTATTTATTCTATGTATGGGACACACCAATTTCATTTTAGTCACCTCACTTCTATATAGCACCCAAACATTGGAATCACTAGAAATTTCCATACAACTTTTGTAAGACTAATTTTGAATTTATTAAATCAAAAAGCACAAAAATTTGTTCATTCTGTATGTCATGTGTGGTCCTTGAGAAATAGTATACAATCATTCGGGCAGGTGTGTATTCTTTCAGAGATCATACACATCGATCATATCATTCGTTTGTTATTGTATGATTGGCCAGTTATCTCATTATATTCTGGGACAATATCATCTAAGAGATAAAATAAATCTATAAAACTGGTGTCAGTCCATATGTTTCCTCCTTTAAAATTATGTTGCTTTAGTATGGATGAAAATGCTGTATATTTAGTGTACCAGGCATACAATGGCATCTTTGCACAACTCTTAGATTTATCAAAGTATTTTCTGTAATAAGGAAACTTTCTTCAACTTCTCTTTTCATTTCCTCAATAAAATATTCATCACCATTCATATATATAATCACATACTCAATATGGTATTCTTTATTTTCCACACTTATAATCATCTGAAATGATCCATAAAATGTAGTGTTTACACTACCACTAGCTAAAATCTCTATTTCCCTATGTTTATTCTAATATTTATAACTTTGATCTATTCCAAGACAAATAAACTATTATTCCAACTCCTCTGGACTATTTATTCTAAAATAACAATAGTGTAAACACATAGAATGAATTTGTGAAGGGTCATATGCATGATCTTTTGTAAACATGGTGAACTCTTTCACTCCATCTTCATACTCTTTTGTCATATGATTAGAATCCCTTCATTATTTATTCATAATAATTCTATTTGATTTGGTAATATTAATATTTAAAAAACTAAATACACAAAATATGTTCAACCAGGTTCACCATCCATCTATATATGCCTCATAGAGGATCTCAAGGAAGTAAAATAAGTAAGAACAAATGTGAACCTATAAAATATAACAGTGATATCAAAGTCCATTAGATCACCACAACTTACCAAATATATTTAAAAACGTTAATATTATGTCTAAAAAATATAGTTTGAAATAAATTAGAAAAACAAACATTTTATATAACATTTTATTAAATATTAATTAAAAAAAGTGTCTTGAAAACACTTTTCAATGATTTTCATTAAATGGAAAAAATCACTCAGAAAATAGTTTTCCTCTGCAATTACCTCTTAGAAAAAGCTCCTTTTTAAAATATGAATTTAAAATATTTCATGAACATCCATTTTTTATATACAATTTTCAAAATTGAAAGAGGTTTCCAACAACCATCCATTCTTCTAAAACATGTTTGAAAATCAACAATTTCCACAAAACTAGGCATGGTGTCCTAAAAACCCATTTTCAAAACTCACACATTTCTGGAGTTTCAAATACAAATAATTTTAACATTCCTCATTTGAGAAAATTTTTCAAACTCATTATTAAAATATTTTGAAATTATTTCAAAATCAAACAATACTTTTTCACTTCTTTATAGACATTCACAATACCTTTTCAAAATATCTGAAAAGTAGAGTTTGCGAAGGTAGAAGAAAGCACACATTCAAGAACCACTATGTCATGTCACACAAAATGGGAAAAAACAAGAAATTTTTTTCAAGACAATAATATAAATAGAATGAGATATAATATATTTCAATGAATAACACTCCTAAATGATCCAAAATGGATTCTAGTTTCCTGGGAATCTTCCCAAGGATGTATTAATAAAAGGACTTGAATAGGAGATAATTAAACTAGGTATTCACTACTAATCCTATCCACACCCCAAAATCATCACCAATCATGTTTGTAAATACTAAATATCCCCACATGGGATCACAAGCTACAATGGTCATTGAAGAATCAAAGGGTCTTAAGAGGGTATCACATATTTTATAAAAACTATTTTTTTATAAAAATTCAAATGGGATTAATTTTTCTAAAACATGAATTGAATTCCAAGACATTTTATCATTTTTAGAATCTATCCCAATATATTCATTGGACGAATTTTAACAAAATACATTTGAAACTTGAATTTTAATTTACAATACCGATTAAATGGCCATTGAAAAAAATTCAAAAACATAATATGATTAAAAATAAAATTCACATGGGAAAACACATGATTTTGAATTAATCCATCTCATTTTGAAATATTATAATCTTTAAACACCGCAATACATTGATATAAAAATTAACCATTGTTAAAAAATTGGTTTTAAATATAGATCATAATGGTTAACTCACCACATTAAAAATAAAACAGAATTTTTTAATATTTTTAAAACTTTAAAATCACCCAAACAGTTATTGTGAAATCAAATTAATATAATAATAATTTTTAAAACATAAATTCATTGAATAAATCTAATTTTAAAACCAAACTAATTCATTAAAAAATCTATTTAATCATTTTCCCAAAAACTTTTCCTCGAATATCATTCCATAACAAGGGATAAACCTACATGGAAAACAATATATTTCTCACATCAGAACTCATATAAGTATGAGTATAATATGTAAACACTTTCAAAATGACAACCATTTAATGATAAAGAAAATATAAAGGAGAAATAAAAAATAAAGGGGATATGGTATATAATAAATTTAGTAAAAATAAGATTATGTAGAAAGGATTGTATAAGGACCCGACCTTATCACATACATAATCCTAAATTTAGAAAATAAAACACTTCCATTTACATTGATGATTTTTCATGTTTATAGATTTATAAAATTAGAACAATACATTCATAACATTATAAATTATTACAGAGTGGATACCATAAAAATAGTTTCCATTTTTAAAAAATATAAAACATTAAAACTTAAAACAAGACTCTGACAATTATTCAACATTTGACATGGATTCCTTCCTTGTTTTACACATCCATTAACCTATGAAAATCATTTAAAATCTTGGGATGAGCCCAAAAGCTCAGTAAGGGATGGAAAAGAAGGAAAGAGCACATTAGTCCATGAAAACTCATAAAGTATGAAAGTATTTTCAGAAGACATTCTTATCACCCATATATACTTACTTTGTGTAACATGATATTTAAACAAGATAAAAAAAACATTAGAACATAAATATAATGATGAAGGTATCTTGGGGAATTAATTACATAATCTCGTAACCATTCTTTTCTAACTTATAATTTGTAACCCTCACGGGTAGCTTAATTTGCGTAACCATTACAGTTAGGCTTGGAGTAACTATTCGACCGACCTTTTACATACTCATACCCATTGAACTGGATGGAGAGATAGGTCCAACCATTCATCATAAATAATTCCAAAGAACCAGAACATAATCATACAACATGAATAATTCCATAAAAACATTGCTTTGGAATTTTGTAAAACAAAATTTAAAAAGAGGATTTTTAAAGAAAATCCCATTAAAAATATCATACTATTGAAGAGAGACTTAATATAGTTGATGGAGTATATATATAATGTAAATATACATAATAAAATATAATATAAATAGAAACCATCACAAAAACAATTTAAATTTCACATAAATAATGAAGTATAAGGTTAACCCAAAGAATGGAAACCAGGTTAAGAATTCCCTTACCTCGGGTTTGTCTTACTTTCAAATTGTTTAAACATCCTATATAATGGTTAAAAGAGTGTTATTAGTAGTTTAAAGAAACATTTTCATGTTTATAAAATTTTATATTATCATTTAATAACATCATTTCACCCTTTAATTGTTAGTATTTTCCTCCTTGCACTGTTTTTGGGTGACTTCTTAACATGATTTCCAAGATTGGTTCATGGTGGATGATCTTGTTGATTGGAAGTGAAATTTCAGAATTGAAATGAAAATGTATTTACATATTTCCAGTACTATAATTTATACCATTTATCATTTTGATGTTTAATATGAGGATTATTCATAAGTTAAAACATTAATGATGTTCGTTTAGATCATTTTAGTGGTTCTTTGATAATAACGACCTCATTTTGCATTGTAAATTAAAACCATGAGTATAAAAGAATTAAAGAATCATGGATGAGTCATAAAACATATATTATATCCTGGTTCAACTATATTAATGGTTTCATGACCAGACTTGAATGAATTAATGGAAATTGAAATCACATCATCCACGATGTCGGTAATTCGACACATCACAGACAATGTTTTTATCCATTAAATTAGTGGATGAGGAGAAGAATAATGATGATAAATTTACTATAGACTTGATAAAATCCAGAATATACATGATTTCTATAAATTTCAGGCCTCCTGGGTATGGATATATGATGAAATAATAAGGAAGGAACTCAAAATAAAAGAAAAAGTGAGAAATCTCTTACAAAAATTCTGCAGCCTAACAGCTACGCAACTTGGTTTTAGAAAATATTAAAAAAAGGGAGGACAAGGGTCACCATTACAGAAATGTATCATAATATAGAGTAGATCAATAATTAGAAGGAAATAAGAAAATGGTATAGAAAATTTAATGTTATACCACATAAAAGAGAACTTGAATGGAAGAAGAATGAAATTGCGAATTTCCTTACTTTGTAGAGTAACCCTTAGAACATGAAGGTTGGGACCTTCGGGCTTAAGTAAACCTTGGGAGGAATACTATGTATTTAAGGAGGGGAGATATTCATTGAGGGAGACTTGGGAATTAATTCAATGAATGGAAGAGTTGGTATTTATAAGAAAAGTGATGGATTATTTTAATAATTTTCAAGGGACACCTCATGATAGGTATTTGCAATACCATGTGTTTTCCCATGGTATTTGCTCATGGTAGAAGACAATTGAGACACCTCACATCTTATTTAACTATAAAAAAGTCGACCAGATTTATTACATCATTATTACATCATTAATGTTGTCATTAACACACTGAAACTGAAAACTGTATTTTTTATTATTCACTGAAAAATCAATAGTTTCATAAAAATTCCCAAAATTCACCCTAACCATTTATCGACGTGTAGAATTCAAAAATAAAGTCCATTTTCTGAAAATTATTATCTAAATATTATTAATTTAATTTTTAAATAAAATCAAACATAATTCAAAAATTAACAATTCTAATTCTATTACAACTACTATATCACGATGAAAAATTAACCAAGATGTTATTATCTTAAAACCTAAAGAAAATAAAATAATAATAAAATTTACTATTCATTAGGTTCATAATACTATTCATATTACTATTCATAATGGTGTGTTACTATTCACCAATAAAACAAGTTGGTTCCAATAGACTCCAAATAACATACTGAACACAATTTTAGATGACAGTTTCTTGAAATTCTAATCATAGAAGTGGAAAAGTTATGTTTTAAAATTTAGTTATAAATATCTACTTAAAATAAGATCAATTCATTTCTATTTATTTTTAGAAAAACATGGGGTGTTACATTATCCCCACCTTCTGGAAATTGCGTCCTCGCAATTTTATTTACATATTAAAAAACTGAGGGTACTTTTCCCTCTTTTCATTTTCAGACTCCCATGTTGCTTCTTCAACCAGGTGGTTTCTCGAAAAAAACATTACCTGGTGGATTAACTTATTCTGCAATACGTATTCCCTTCGATCATGAATCTAAACTAGTTTCTCTTCATAAGAAATGTTCTCTTCCGGTTTAACTTCTTTTGGGCTCAAGACATGTGATGAATCTGGCACAAACATCCTCAACATCGAAACATGAAAATCGTTGTGTACCTGGAACGAACTCGGAGGCAAAGCTACACGGTATGCATCTGTTCCAACTTTCTCCATGATTTCAAAAGGACCAATGAACCATGGACTTAAATTTCCTTTCTTAATGAAACACATCACACTTTTACAAGGAGAGATTTTAAGGAAAACATGGTCACCTACCTCGAATATGAAGTCTTTCCTTTTGTTATATGCATAACTTTTGTGCCTGCTTTGAGCTGTTCTCATGTACTGCTAGATCATTCTCACTTTCTCATCCACTTCTTCAACTAATTTTGGCCCCATCAACTTTCTTTCACCGAATTCATCCCAAAACACTGGAGTCCGACCCCGCTTGCCATTAAAGGCCTCAAAAGGTGTCATCTGAATACTAGAATGAATACCATAATTATAAGAAAACTCAATTAAAGAAAGATTATGTTCCAAACTTCCCTGATAGTCTATTGAACAAGCTCAAATCATATCCTCAAATGTTTGAATCGTTCATTCTAATTTCCCATCTGATTGAGGATGAAAAGTTGTACTGAAATTTAACTCTCTGCCTAATGACTTCTGAAGTCCCTTCCAAAAGATAGAAGTTAACCTGGGATCTTGGTTATATAAAATGGAAAGGGGAACTCCATGTAACCTGAAAATCTACTTGAGGTAGAATCGAGAATGTTGATCCAAAGACATTGTATCCTGAATAGAAAGAAATTGTGTAGATTTTGTCAACCGATCAACAATAACCCAAATCACATTGTTACCTCGAGATGTATTCGGTAGTCCTACAACAATTTCCATGGATATATTCTCCCATTTCCACTCTGGAACTGTTAAAGGCTGAAGCATCCCCTTCGGTAACTATCACTCAGCTTTAACCTATTGACATGTTATACATCTCATGGTAAAATCCACAATATCTCTTTTCATTTCATCCCAACAATAATACTCCCGAAGGTCTCTGTACATCTTAGTACAGATAGGATGAATAGAAAATGAAAAACTATGACCTTCGCACAACAAATTTTCTTCAAATGATAATTACTAGGCACACAGAACCTTTTTCCAAATCTTAAAACAAAATATTTGCCAAGGTTAAATTATGGAAACTTACCTATTTTAACGAATTATACCTTTTTCTGTAGCTCAAGGTCTTCCTTGTGCGCTTGTTTAATTTTGTTTGACAATAAAGAAATTATTGAAACCTCAAAAAAATAGATGTATTCCCTCCACCAACACATTATAAGACAAAATTTATCAAATCATTAATCAAGGGATCATGTTCCAAACGTAACATGGTTAATGACTCATGATGTTTCCAACTTAAGGCATCTGCAACTTTGTTTTCATTTCCATGATGGTAATTGATCGTGCAATCGTAATCCTTTATCAGTTGAAGTCATCTTCTCTTCCTCATGTTTAATTCCTTCTAAGTGAATATATACTTCAGACTTTTATGGTCAGTATATATTTGGAATTTGGTTCCATATAAATGATTCCTCCAAATTTTCAAAACAAAAACCATAGTTTCCAATTCCAAATCATGTGTGGGATAATTTAGCTCATGAGTTTTAAGTTGTCTCGAAAAATATGCAATTACCTGATCATTCTGCATCAAAACACAACCAAGTTCCTTCAATGAAGCATCACTGTAGATGAAAAACTACCCATTTTGGGAAGGTAAGGCCAAAACTACAGCCTTCACGAATCTTTTCTTTAGTTCCAGAAAACAAACATCACATTCATCTGACCAAACAAATTTATCCCCTTTCCGTGTTAACTTAGTTATCGAGCTCGATAACCAAAAAAAGTTCTTATCAAACCATCTGTAATAACCTACTATCCTATGAAAACTACGAATATCTGTAACATTTGTGGGTCTAGTCCATTCATCAACTACTTTTGAATTGGAAGGATCAACTGTTATTCAATCAATATTTACAATGTTCCCAAGAAAAGAAATCTGTTGCAGCCAAAACTCACACTTTTTGAATTTTCCATATAGTTTATTTTCTTTTAATGTTTTCAAAACAACCCTTAGATGTTTTTAATGCTCCTCTTTATTTTTATAAAATACCATAATTTAATCAATAACTAAAACCACAAACTTATCCAAGAACTCGTCAAATAGTCTATTCATAAGATTCATGAATACAGAAGGTGAATTAGTTAATCCAAATTCATAATTCCCATATCTCGTACGAAAGGCTATTTTCGGGATGTCATCATTCTTCACCTTCACATGATGGTATCTGGATCTCTAGTCAATCTTGGAAAAGTACTGACCTCCCCAGAGCTGATCAAACAAGTCATCAATATGAGGCAAAGGATACATGCTTTTCACAATGACGTTATTCATAGCTCTATAATCAATTCAAAGTCTCATGGAACCATATTTCTTTTTAACAAACAAAATAGGGGTTCCCCATGGTGAAGTTCTAGGATGAATGAAGCCTCTGTCAAGAAAATATTGAAAATAATTTTTCAATTCAAGAAGTTCTATTGGAGCCATACGATATGGGGGCTCTGAATTTGGAATAGTATCCATAACTATGTCAACTGTGACTTCGACTTCTCGATCAGGTATGACACCAGCTAACTCATCAGGAGAAACATCGAGGTATTCATTTACCACTGGCACATCATTAATTTGAATAGTTCCCTTGTTTTCAACAATATGAACAAGATAACTTTCATTTCCATCTTTCAATAGTTTCTCATCTTCCTGATATGTTGTCAATTGTTTGGGTTCATTCTTGTATTCAAACTAAAACTCTTTATAAAAAACAACTTCTTTAGCTCTAAATTCAATCTTAGAATGATAATCAGAAAGACAGTCCATTCCGAGAATAATATCAAACAAAACTAAGGCTAAAATAATAAGGTTTGCGGGTAAAGTCTTTTCATAGACCATAATAGAAATATTATTATAATTCCTCTTTGCTATAACATTACCCCTCGTGTTTTAACAACAAGTTTGGGTCTCATTTATTGAGGTGATATTTCCAATTTACCAGAAAATTTCTCAGAGATGAAGGAATGTGTAGACCCCTTATCAAAAAAAACCTTTTGCAAAATCTATGTGAAAAAACAAAGTACCAAATACCACTTCATTGGATGGACCGACATCTGCTAACGTAGTCTCAAATTATCTCACTACACATTTATACTTGTAGTATAGCTTCTTTGCATCATTCAGATCTCTCTTTGGGTAGGCATTTGCATAATGACCCATCTCGCCACATTTAAAACAATTTACAGTATGCTTATTAGGATAAGACACTGGATCATTTTCATTACAATCTTGGCCCATATGTCCAAACTTACTATATTTTAAACACTTCCCAGTTTTTCTAAGACATTCCCCAAGGAGCTTCTTGCCACACTTCTCACAAACAGAAAATTGGATTTTCTTACCCTCAGTTTTCATCGGTTGATTCTTACCCATTGCTTACCAACTGGACCTCTTTTTCCCTTTGTTGAAAAAATGCACGTGGTCATCAGCAAACTCCATCTCTACCCTCTCAGCACATCAGAAATGATTCTCATAACTTTTGAATTCACGTGAGGCCAATGCCCTTTGATACTTTGGCTTCAATCTTGAGTAAAAGCATTAGATTTTTCTATCATGATCCAGTATTAGATTTGAAGAATACCTCGCCAATCGGGTGAAGTTCTCTTCATACATAACCACTGAATCTTCCTCCTTCTATTTCAATTATAGGAATTTCTTCTCCATTCTATGTCGCACCACATTAAGAAAGAATTTTTCAAGGAAAAGACTATTAAATTCATCCAACTCTAAGGCATAAAAATCCTCTCTACCCCTGATATTCCTTACCATTGACCACCACTGATCAGCTTCCCCTTCAAAACGATAATAGGAAAGACTTACCTTTTGATTTTCTAAACATCTCCTAACATCGAATATCTTTTCAAGAGCTTTGATCCATCCTTCAGCTAATACATGGTCTCAAGATCCATTGAATGTAGGAGGATGTTGTCTCATAAAATGTTCCACTACAATCATGTTCCTTTGTGGTACCTCTATCAATTCACTTGCATGGATGCCACCACCATTTATTACTTGTGTTAGCTGATCCATTACTGTCACAAACTTCTTGGTTCCAATCCCTGCAATTTCGGGCTGTAGTTATGAAAGGATGTAATTCTATCGGTGTTTCTTCTTTTCAGCATCCCTGTTCATTCTATGGAAAACCATTCTGAACAAACATGTCTTAGATGAAGCAACATGGTAATCATTAAATGCAAAAACATTTTAAATTAAACATAGAGTGAAACTCATTTATGGTATTCTATTAACATCACCCTAACCAATAATGTTATCTAAACCATCCTCAGATACCAACTATAAGGACCCAGCATTATAACATACATAATTCTGAATTTAGTCAAGAAAACAATTACTTTTACATTAAATATATTTTCAGGTTTAGAGATTAATAGAATTAGGACAATACATTCATAACATTACACATAATTAGAGAGTGGATACCATAAAAACAGTTACAATTTTTATAAAATATAAAACATTAAAACATAAAACAGGACTCCTTGACAATTATTCAACATTTAACATGGATTCCTTCCTTGTATTACACATCCATTAACCTATTAAAATCATTTAAAAACTTGGGATGAGCACAAAATCTCAGTAAGGGATGAAAAATAATTAAAGAGAACATTAGTCCATGAAAACTCATAATATATGAACTTATTTTCAAAAGAAATTCTTATCTCCCATATAGAATTAATTTCTGTAACACGAGATTTACAAAATATCCAAACAAAACATGAGAACATAAATATAATCACAATGGTATCTTGGGGAATTACTTACACAATCTTGTAACCATTCTTGGCTACCTTATAATTTGTAACCCTCACGGCTACCTTACTTTGTGTAACCATCGCAGTTACGTTTGGAATGACCATTCGACTGACCTCCATCTTACTCATACCCAATGAATTGGAGGGATATATAAGTCACAACCTTCATCATAAATAATTCCCAAGAACCAAAACATAAACATAAAACATTAATAATTCCATAAAAACATTGCTTTGGCATTTCGTAAAACCCAATTTAAAAAGATGATTTTTAAAAGAAAAGCCCCTTATAAATATCATAAAATTGAACGGAGGCTTAATAGAGTGGATTGAGTATGTATATATACTGTAAATACACATAATAAATCATAATACAAATATAACCCATCACAAAAACAATTTAAATAGCCCATAAATAATGAAGTATAAGGTTAACCCAAAGAATGGAAATCGGGTTAAGAATTCCCTTACCTTGGGATTGTCTTATTGAAAAATTGTTTAAACTTCATGTATAATGGTTAAAAGAGTTTTATTAGTAGTTTAAAGAAACATATTAATGTTTATAACATCTTATATTATCATTTGATAACATCATTTCACCCTTTAATTGTTATTATTTATCTCCTTGCACAATTTTTGGGTGAGTTCATAACAAGATTTCCAGGATTGGTTCATGGTGGATGTTCTCGTTGATTGGAATTGAAATTCTAGAAATGGAATGGAAAGGTATTTAAATATTTCCAGTACCAATATTTATACCATTTATCATTTTTGTGTTTAATACGAGGATGATACATAAGTTAAAACATTAATGATGTTCGTTTAGATCATTTTAGTGATTCTTTGATAATAACGACGTCATTTTGTTTTATAAATTAAAAACATGAGTAAAAAATAATTCCAGAACCATGGATGAGTCATAAAGAACATATTATAACCTGTTTCAACCATATAAAGTGTTTCATGACCATACTTGAAATAATTAATGGAAATTGAAATCACATCGTCCACGATGTCGGTAATTCGACACATCACAGACAATGTTTTTATCCATTAAATAAGTTGAAGAGGAGAATAATAATGATGAGGAATTTTCCATAAACATCATAAAATATATAATATACATTATTTCTGGAGATTTCATGCCTCTTGGGTAAGGATATATGATGAAAGAATAAGGAAGGAACTCAAAATAAAATAAAAAGTGGGAAATCTCTAAAAAAATTCAACAACCTAACGACAACACAACATGGTTTTAAAAAATATTAAAAAGAGAGGGGGAAAAGGGTCACCCATTGAGAAATGAAATATAATATAGATTAGATGAATAATAAGATGTAAAGAAGAACATAGTATGGAAAATTGAATGTTATACAACATAATAGAGAACTTGAATGGAAAAAGAAAGAAATTGATATTTTTTTACATTGTAGAGTAAACCTTAGAACATGAAGGTTGGGACCTTAAGGCTTGATGAAACCTTTGGAGGACTACTATGAAGTTAATGAGGCTATATATTCGTTTAGGGTGAATTGGGAATGAATTCAATGAAGGTAAGAGTTGGTCTTTATAGGAAAAGTGAGGGATTATTTTAATAATTTTCCAGGGACACCTCATGAGTGGTATTCGCAAAACCATGGGCTTGCCCATGGTTTTTGCCCATGGTATAAGCCACTTGGGACACATCACATATTATGTAACTATACACAAGTCTACTAAATTTATGACATCATTATTACATCATTAATGATGTCATTAACACACCAAAACTAAAAACTATATTTTTTACTATTTACTGAAAAATCCATTGTTTCAGAAACATTCCAAAAATTTGCCCTAACCATTTATCAACGTGTAGAATTAAAAAATAAAGTCCAATTTCTGATAATTATTTTATAAATATTATTAATTTAATTTTTAAAAAAATCATACTTAATTCAAAAATTAACAATTCTAATTCTATAACAACTTTTATATCACGATGGCAAATTAACCATGATGTTATTAGCTTAAATCCTTATGAAAATAAAATAATAATAAAATTTACTATTCTTTAGGGTCATATTACTATTACTATTCATAAGGGTATGTTACAATTCATCAATAAAAACATGTTGGTTCCAATAGACTCCAAATAACATATTGAACACAATTGTAGATGGAAGTTTCTTGAAATTCAAAACATAAGAGTGGAAAAGTTATGTTTTAAAAGTTAGTTATAAATACATACTTAAAACAAAGTTCCATGCATTTCAATTTATTTTTTGAAAAACATGGGGTGTTACAGATTGATAAGTAAACATCAAATTTAACCAATGTATATCTGTAAATGTGACTGTATTCCTTTATAAAAAGGATGGTCCATGGAATGGATTAAAACTAATATAAAACGTTAATGGAAATGTCCAAGATATAGTACATCAACAACCCATTCACCATTGAGATTTAGAAATTTTCTCCATGTGCCCTGTTCCTTAAGGAACTCATTTATTATAATAATTAGTTATAAGATATAGGAGTTATTATTTCTAAGAGAAGATTTCTTACTTATATTTCAATAAAATATAACACAAAAAAATAAAGATCCAAGTAGCATTTTTTGTACCATGGAATATGTCTACATTAACTTTATAGAATTCCCTTTTAATTTATAGGGGTTATTAGGTCTATGATGCTGAATATTATTGTGAAACATTGGAAAATTAATCTAAATACAATAAATGTTATTATTTTGATATATTACTAGTCCATCTAGTACTTCACACTAATTTAGAATGGTATCTTGGTCTAGGTAGGAAAATTAATCATTCCCATTCATATTATCATTCTAGAAATTTTGGAAGAATGAGAAGTACTAATAATAATTGGATGAAATATCATATCCATGGGGAATTTGATCATTAATTTTAATCCATGATTGATTATATTCTAAATTTTAGAAAATAAAATCCAATTTTTCTTCATAAAAGAGTTGAATCAAGTATATGAATATAGAGATTTTCATGAATTCATCACCACTAATAAAGATTATAGAGAATTAAAAATAAAATTGGTTGATGAAAAATGTATGATGTACTTGATCTATGTAAAATCTAAAAGAAATACTATAGAAAGACATGAGAATATGGAATACGAATAAATATTTACTACAAAATAAATACCTTCAAGGGTTTCCATTATAAAATTACTTCTCTAAATTTTGGTTCCACCCAAGTCATAGATATAGAAATTAATTGAAAAAAATGTGGTGTTCATTCTTAGGAACATGAGAAAACCTAATCATGATAGTGATTTATGTGATCTCAAAGGGGATTACATTACAAGGAGCGACGCTGAAATGGAATGATAGTGGAAGTGAGCTATGACGTAGGAAGAGACGGTGGAAAGGAAGGGAAAATGGTGACGGTGATGGAAAATATTAAGGAGATGAAAAGAATTGAGGGTGGTGGGGTAGGTAGAGGGGGGAAGTGGGTTGGGTAGAAACCACAATGAGGCAATAATATAAATCCGTGATATAGTTGAAGGTGTGTTGGAAGGAGACTGTTATGGTTATTTTTAAAACATTAGTGAGAATAATTTTATTAGCACTTTTAAAAAAGTGATGATAATGGTATGTTTTATCAACGCTAAAGTAGAAAATACTGATAAAACCTACCTTTATGAGCTCTTTTTTAATACTAATGAAGACATTGTTTATTTGCACTTTTTTTCACCAATAAAGGTGTATCTTTATCAGCACTAAGAAATTGTTGATAAAAATACAATGTTAATAATTTCATTATATTATTATAAATATATATAATTATATGTATAATAAATATACATTAATTTATTTATAATTATAACAATAAAAAATTTATATATATATATATATATGAATATATATCAAATAATTAAATTAATATAATTATATTTGTTATAAATAATATTAATAAATAATATTAATATTTATTATAATTTGATAGTTATTAAAATAAATATTTATTTATATATAACTATAATATCAATAAATATGTACTTATTTATAATTGAAAAATTATAGTAAAAATATATTAGTTTATATTTTTCATAATATATATATACTCAAAAGTATCAGGAGGCGGGCATGCCCGCTCCTAAAATATTTTTTATAAAACAAGTTTTTAAAAAAATGAGAAAGTAGGATGGATGGGGTCAAACAAATAGGTAATCCCTTATCCATATGAGAAAACCACCAATCAAAAACAAGATCAATCCCATAGTTTTGATCAGAGTCATCATCATCATCATTAATTTCTCACTCGGAATGAGAGCTCCTTTTATTGAAGATCATAGACTATTTCTCCTTGATCATTTCATTTTCTAGAGTGACCTAGCTCTTAGATTCCCAGGTTCATCCATGCCCTCAAGAAGCAGCATAATCATATCATCCATGTACTCTACCATGGTCCTATTCACGAACCCTCGTGTATTAATCAAGAGCATCTAAAACCATATCCCCTAGAATTGAATCATTTTTCTTATCATTCCAATCAGAACGACCATGACCTCTTCCATGAATTTTTTGATGAGATCCCTGTCTCCATGACTTGGTCTGCTAGAAAGTCCCTTCTTGATCATTTTCCCCACCTCATTTTTGTAATTTCTCTTTTGGATATTCTCTATAGAATTTATATCCATTGTATCCACAAAGGAGTCACCAACCTCATGATCTTTTCTATCTATTTGTGGATAGTTTTTATCCAAGATAGACTAATGTGAAACACCCACTTGATTGGTCAATACAATATCCATCAAATTAGGAGTATGAAAATTCATTTGTGGATGCATGCTTTTGGATTCCTGGGAATCTCCAGGTAGATTTAAGGTTGGAGTCATGTTTGAGAAAATAAAAACTTGTGAATCATGCTTATCCACTGGAGGTGTAATATCACCACCTCATGGTTCAGGTTCTATTAAACATTCAACATCAATATGTGATTGAAGAACTCCAAAAATAATTGGATGTTTTCCCAGACCTATCCTGGTTAAGACCAATCAAACATGACATAGGTGGAGAGAAAGTATTCCTATAAGAGACCAGTTAAAAGACTTCATTTTCCATTGACCTCTTTCTATTACCCTTCTTCTTTTTCAACCTTGTCTTTATCAACCACCTTAATATATTTCACTGAATGATCTAATAATTTGTCCCTATTACGATTTCATGAAATAATAATTTTTTCATGCATTCCATGTTCATCTGCAAAATTTTGTGCATCATATTCTATGGAATCCTTCTCATGTAAGGGATACTTCTCCATGAATACCAAGTTACACTATCTGTTATCATTACAAAAACCAATAAACAGTCTTCCATCTCCCACAGTTTCAACCTATGAAATAATATCTGACCATACCCTCTTCTTGTTTTAACAATATCGGTCCATGGTAGCCCATTTTGTACTGAAATTTGAATTCTATGAAGCCTCCATAGCTCTACTACAATATGATGATGCACCTAAATCCCTTCCAACATAAACCAGTTCTGATCCATATGTTTTGTAGAAATTTTGACTCTTGCTTCAAAAGTTTTATTTAGGTACTTCCTCCTACTAATTTTTGGAGTCTCTTCCAATGCCACTTTAAGTGACAGCCAAAGCTACACCTATTCTTATAGCAAAAAATGTGTCGTTATCTTGCTTTCCATATTTGAAATGATCTAAAACTCCATAATTTGACATATGTGCCTTTAAAACAATCTTTTCATCATATCTATACTGAGGAAGAACAAACTAAACCTATGTATTATTACATTATTTGTGAAATGAATTCATGTCATGCCTACGAGCATAAGAAAATTATGCAGACAATTGAAATCCTGTATATGGGAGTATCATGTCCTATAACCATGAATTCCACTCAAGATTTTGGAGTTATTTTATAAAAAATCATCAAATCCAACTCATCGTCATCAATGGATAGAAAGACTTGATCAACCGGAGTAGAAACCAGATCAACTTCAACTAAAAAATGAGCAAAGTTGATAAATCTGGCCACTTCATTTTCCTTATCCAATTTTATTTTCACCCCATTCGACATAGATATTTCATATAGGATTTTGGGGTACAATAGAACCCAATTCACACCATAGACTCTTACAAAAATTGGAATAGTAGAGTTACGTACAACCATCAGGTTGAATTTTTCTCCCATTCATGTATGTGATGTGAGTTGGGATTCAAGGAGATCGAACCGAATCCCCATGCTCTCATATTCAAATCATCAGAATGGAAGAGAATATAAAAGAACCCAGTCCCTAGAGAAACACATTTCCAATTCATAAAACCCCAAATTGTCGAAATTTTCTCAATTATCTACCCAATCTTCATCGGTTTGGAACTCCTAGGTAGAATCACTCGAGTAATAATGAAGTTATTTTTGATTTCTAACCTCTTTGAGACCACAAATAAATCTTCCTTAACTTTATAAACGCTTCCTTTCATTTTATGGAACTCGAAGCTAATCCCTAGTGAAGAGAGAAGGTGTGTTTGTCCACACCTTCATCCCCCAAAATAGACTCCCTGTGCATAATAATTTCTATCTCAGATTCATCACCACAAGGTTTGTGGGAGTCTAACCTCCCATTTGTGATAACTGATTTAGCAAAAAGGAGTACAGATAGACCCTCCATACTAAGAAACCATAATGTCCATATTTATTTTTAATTATAATTATATATATATATAAATATTAAAATAATCATAAAATTATAATACATATATTTATTATATTTATAATTTAATAATTATATATAATTAATATATTTATTATAATTTTATAATTTTTAAATATAATTTTTTATTTATAATAATAATTATAAATATTTTTATTTATTTATAAATATTTATATATATTTATAAATATATTAATTTAATTATATATATTTATAAGATGATAAGTATAATAAATATATTTATTATAATTTTATAATCATATAAATAAATAATAAATATTTATTTATGATTATAATTATAAATTAATAGTTATTTATTTATAATTAAAACATTAATATAAATAAATTTATTTATTTATTTATATTTATAATTCTATATATATATATATTTATTTATTTTAATAATTTTAAACTTATAATAAATATAGTTATTATATTTATAATTTTATAAATATATATGATTAAAATATATATTATAATGTTATCATTATTTAAATAAATATTTATTTATTTATAATTATAACCATAAATAAATATATATATTTTTATAATTAAATAATTCTAAAAAATATTTATTTATTTATAGTTATAATAATAAATACATATTCATATTGAAATAATTATAAAATTATAAAAACATATTTATTATATTTATCATTTTTTAAATAAATATAATAAATATATTTATTATAATTTTATAATTATTAATATATATATATTTATAATTATAAATATTTTTATTTATAAATAGTTTTATATAATTATAAATATATTTATACATATATATTTTTTAAAATTATAATATATCTATCTACTGTAGTTTTATCATCATTTAAATATATATATAGTTATAATTATAATTATTAACAAATACAATTAAAATTTATTTATATGTAATAAAAAAATTAATTAGAAGTATAATAAATATATTTATTTTTTAAATATATCTATTGTTATTTATTAGTACATATGAGAACTTAATATATTCATGGACATAACATGAAATAATCATATACCTAGTAATGTATAGTTCGTAAAAAACATGTCATCACATATATGGACAAAAAGAATAATATAATAATAGTGTGATGAATAAATGACCATATGATGAATACATAACATATGCACGTCAATTATACTCATGCTTCAATATATTTATTGACCTATTCATTGGAGAAGTATATTTATTTATTTATATTAATATTTAGAAATATATATATTTAAAGGTATTTATATATAATTATAATCATTTATATACATTATTTAAACATTAAATATATATTTGAATTACTAAAAATGTTAAAATTTTAAACATTTGTTTTTTATTTAATGTATATATTTAAACATTGTTATTGAATACAAATATAATAATTTTATATGACATAATAATATAATTTATAAAAAATATATCTCAGTGCTAAGAATCGAGCTGTTAAATTGTCCCTTTATTAGCGGTTTAATATAGTGTTGATAAAGTTGATACTTTTATCTGCGTTGTTTTCATAGTGTTGATAAAAGTCCACATTTCCCATGCACCGATCTGTGGTAGTGTAAGTATATCTTTCAAAATATTCTAAATATATGTTTACTTTATTTCAAAATATTATATATTTAGTTTAATTTTAGGTTTACATTTACGTTTAGTTACAAATATGATTTGTGACAATAATGAAAATTATTAATTAATTTTTTTAGGTATGTGAGCTAATTTTTGCATCTATGGGTCCCTTGAGGATGTGATCAAAGCCTTATATTAAAACCACACATTTTAAATGGTTGGTAAGACCCCATTTATTAAATTTGAAACCAACATGATCCACTATCATGGGTCGGCCTTCCCCACCCCATTAACAAATCCAATTGCGATGAGGCAAGGACCATAAAGCGGTAGGGGGATAAGATCCCCTATTCCGGCTTGGGTATCTTTTATATGTGCATTATAAACTACTATTTAACCTACTACAACTAATAATTATGTGAATACTACTACTGATGCTAATACTACTTCTGCTGATACTACTACTACTAAAACAATAACAACTACTACTACGATGACTACAATAAAAACCACCTCTAATACTGTGAAAATTACTATTATTTCTACTACAATGACTAATAATACTACTATTATGATTATGACTAAGAATACCACTGTAACTTTCACCAGCATGATGAATATAACCAATAATACTATAATAACAACTACTACTAAAACTACAATTACCAACACTAATATTACTACAACTACTACCACCACCACCACCACTATAATTACCACTCGAACATCTATAACAACTTCCCCCACAACACCTCAAACGAATATGACCACAACTAATTCTAACACTACTAATACTACCATTACTACCATTAAAATTACCACAAACACCCCCACCCCCACCACTACTTAAACCAATATGTATTTGAATTGGTTCCCTAGAACCTACTTCATTATACTTTAGATTAAATGTATATTTAAAGAAGTAAATGTTAATTTCGAAACCATACCATATATTAATTGCTGTTTTATATAATATTACTGTGATGTTGTTTGAATGTAGCTATCTCTTTGAAAAGGGAATAATAGCACCCCTCCCCCTAGGATGATAACTATAATATTAAATGATGATATTATTCAACCAAGTCAGATGGGTGGATAATATTATATGATGGGGAATATAGTATTCTGAATTTTACATTTGATTACTCATATACATATGATTCTTCATCTCTTGAAGTTATCATTTGGTGATGAACTTAATTGGAGATTATGAGAATAGACTCATCGATAGAAATTATGTTTGTTTATATGTCATCATATATTTTAATATGTGATTGTGTATATTTTCCATTGAATTTAAATATTTTATTAATTAACCTCATGAATTACATAATTTTACATACTAACCAAAAGTAGGATGAATTATTATTTTTATGTAATTTATGTTGGAAGCAACATGAATGACATGTCATTAATTGATAATTTGAGGGAGGATTTTACCCTATATAATTATGGATATTAATATCTTTGAATATTAAAAAAATAAAACTATATCCTTAAATTCCATGTCCATTGTGTAACTAAATTTATTTGAGATAGTAAAAGAAAGATGTATTAAGAATATATGCTGATGACATGAATGTGAGATATGCTTGATCACATATTGTAACAGAAGGGATTTGTTACAATGTATGTTTTCATGTTTGGTTTTCAACATGGTGACATTAATATCATTCTCATAGGATACATGACTTATTACTAGACACTAATCTTAGACAATTTTCCAGCATGTATAATGCTAATGATAAATATGCATTGTGGGCCATACACTATGTGATTCTATTGATGAAAATGTAGATTCGATTTGAATTTAACTACTACAATAAATATTAAACTAGAGAATGGTGAGTTATTTTATTCTGTATTTTTTTTTATCAAATTTAATGGTAAAGTTATGAAATATTATTTATACATTAATTTATAATTAATGTAATTACTTGTATATTTAATAACTATCCATACTCTATACTCTGGAAAATTTGTTTATTATAATTATTGAAGAATTATGGAATATTTTTTTTCTAAAATGTGAAATAAATTTTCATTTATGTATAAATAATAAATAAATATATATTTAGGTATTCAATAAATGTTGAGGAAGATGATTCATCCTTGATTGTATCTAGAGATAAATATTAATTTCCCAGTTGTCAAAATTACAAATATTAATAAACCAAAAATCACATACAATAAAATGATAACAATATTATTATTATATGGAATGAGTTTATAAAAGGATTATTTTATTATTTAATGGATATTGTGTAATTAAATAATATTTTAACCTAAACCCTTTATATATATATAATTTTTTTCTTATTATGTTAGAATAATCAAGAATTGATAATCATTGGATAAAATTAATTTCCCTACGGACTCCTCCTCCTCTAATTCCCTCAAGATTGAGAATACCTAGAGATATACTATCTATCCTGAAGGAACTGAAGTGATCAAAACTAAAACTGAAAGATGATCGATCCACTATTCAAGAACCTTAAAATCTATTTGTATTGATTGAAGATCAATCGACTATATATAGGACACTACAAGAGGAGATCTTCTTTGGGTCCTCCCAATGCAACAATGGTAATCAAAAAAAGATTTCAAAATATCAACATCATCATAAAAGAAAGATACAAATATGTGTTACTCTTTCCATTTGAGAAATTTTACTTAATTATTAATTTTATATGGAAAATATCATCCATTGGTTCTAGCCTTCCAGCGTCAATATTCTATAGAATAATTTCATTGACCAAGGAATTTATGTTTTTCACAATATGTGAATGATCCATTGTATCTAACCAAAATATTAATGGTTATTCACCCGAAAAGAACTTCTATTAAATCCATAACCATAATGTGGTATAAAAAAGTAATTTTTAAATTTATAAATATTTTCTTTATTATTGATATACATTCATAATTTTTTAGATAATTCATTTTCAGATTATTCATTCTTCAATCTGATGTTAAAATTAGTTGAATTTAAAAAACTAATATTTGTTTTTATAGATTAGTATTTTCATAATTCCCAAGAACAAATGAAGAATTATCATATTTTCCATATGGAGGTACCAAAGCATCTAGCTATTTAATTAGGTTAGACAGCCTGAAGATGGAGTACACATCCAGTACATTGGTTCCTTGCACCTGGATATGTCACACGTTACAAGACTCACTAAGAATATATTATAAAAGAAAAACATACTACGCACCATGGATAGAAAATGATAACATGTAACACAGATTATCGGATTACATGACATGTAGTTAGTGTAAATTTTATGAAGTTTATAGGGTTTACTGGTTAAGTTCATGATAACCATGTGAGACTAGTAGCCTAAAAATTAATGAGAAACACGGGGTCTGGCCAGCATACACATCATATAACCCATTAATTTTATCATATGATGGTTACAATGAGTAAATTTTCTTGTTGTGTGGACACAAAGGAAAGAGGCATGCACAATGTATACCCAGATTACACACCAAGTGATTCCATCTAGAGAACACGCTATGTCAAATGTCGGGTTACAGAGACACATGACATGTACACCTCATGACATGTATTTCATTTGTACATGCTATGTAATTTGGCATAGGATCGCCATAAATTTATACTATGAAAATAAAAATTGAGGTATACATCTTGTAGCTCATCAGTACATTCCATGTGCTCTCCTAATAGAAATAGAATAAAATTACATTTAAAAAAAATTAATTACGACATTAAAATATAATTACACTATTTGAACCAATATTTTTTAAATATATCATAATTTTTTTCATGAATTAATAATTGATGAATTAATTTATTATAATTATCTAAATTTTACATTTTTCCATTTTATTTTCCATGAATGAATTTATAATGGGTATCTACATGGTTTTTTTATGGTTATTAATAATAATTTAATTGATTGATTTGTTAATTAATTAATTAATTAATTAATACAAGTTGATTTATCTTAAAAAAAGTTTAAAATAAATATAATACCAACCAACATACCTTTTCATTTTTGTTATATATATTTGTGGACAATCAGGATATTTGACAAATCCTATTTATGAGGTAATTTGTTTTTTATAATTTTCGTTCATTATTTTAAATTATTTATTATTCAATTAAATATGATGTCTTGTTTGTCATCCTTCTCTATTTTTTATATAGGACCTTCATATATGAAGTATTTTATGTAATTACCCTTAACTAATCCTTTTGTTACAATCAATTGTGTGTCATTTATAAACAAATTTAATAAAATGAGTATCCCAAGGTACATTATGGTGGTTCAGGATGAAACCAATATGAATATAACCTTATTGATTCACAATTTAATTAGTGTAATTTTGAAACTCATTCCATGTCCAGAATTAGGATATTTCCCCTAGGTCCATAGTTTGGTTTATTATCAACTCAATAAGTAAACCATTAGATAACCTCATAATTTTATCCTTTATTTATTTATATACTAATTGTTGAGGAATAATTTAGTTTAATGATTCAATACTTCTATCACATAAAAAATTTATTAATATTAAAATATGTACTTTATAAAATTGGATAATGAGTAAATGTTTAATAAAAAATTGGTAATCCCTCAAGTAAAATTAAATTAATATTAACAAGACAAGTAAACGATAGAAAGGAATTATTTAATCATAATAAATAAAATCCATCCAATTAACGTTTAATTGCACTTACTCATCCATTAATTGATTGGGAATGAAATCCATAGAACTATGTGTTTGACCAGCCCATTTTGGGAAGCATACTTTATCTTGGATTTATTATGAACATGTTTGGTTTACCTATCTAATTTACATATAGATAACTTTACCACACTTGACAAGAAGTGACGTGGATGCCAGTAATGAGGAAATTTTGAATAAGGGTTTCTAGATTATGGAGTCCAATAAATAGATCATGGAGCTAAAATTCATCAATTGGAGAAGTAATTCCTTCCAAAATAACATCAATATACTTACGGACCATATGAATGGGTTATAAAATGGGGAATATGAAACCAATCCACTTCTACGTATGTGAAATGTTACTCCAAGCCCAATGGTGATGGTTGTTGGGACATTATAAAACTGTGGGAGACATTATAATATTAAAATATTTATATCCCCATTAATATAAAATAATTAAGAGTACTAATAATCTAGTATAAGTATTATAGAAAATGGAATGATAGACCATGAAACAATTGTGGTCATTTTTTACACAGGGTGAGTCCTTACAAATAATTTCTTTTTATATATTGGAATGATTTATTTTAAATATTATTGTCATAATTTTTTTTATATATTGTAATCACCTATTCTTATTTTTTCTCCCCTGAAGGAGAGAATTTGATAAAATTATTCTTACCAAAGATATGTATAGGATGTTTCCTATGTCTTTTGTATTACATTTTCAATAATGATCATAGATTTGATGACACAACATAAAGACATGGATTCCTACACCATAATTTTCCATATTCCTTGTAATGAGAAATAGAAGAAATGGTTTGAAATTAATATGATTTAAAATGCACTATATTATTGTAAAATGTAAGAAGGGGGTATATATTCTGATCACTATTTCATAATTCCAGAGTATATTAACTATTTAGTGAAATTTGGCTTTTACATTGATAAAAAAATATCCATTAATATTGTATTATGATCCATAACATCAAGGATATGCTCATTCATCTAATCCTGGATGAATTAAATGGATATGTTATTCAAGACTATTTTGACTATAATTCATCAGGAAGATAATTATTTTTTGTATAAAATTTCTCCACCCTATATGGAGAAAGTTTGAATGTCAAGGATGAAGATCCCATGATTAATATAATTCCTAATGTTCCGTTTTGTAATCATTCGATGATTTGATAACTTCAATTATATAAGGATTAATAATATTGTATATTCATATTATATGGAACTAATGGACACTATAATGGGAATTAAAATGAATTTAATAAGAATGAATATGCATGTATATCCAGTACATTCATAATGATTCTATTCAAAAATTTCTTATTATATTTCTACATGCATATAACATATGTGTATTTGAATATAGGTTATGTGTATGAATATAAAGGTTATGTAATGAACTAAAAAATTATAAATGGAAAATATTATATTAGGGAAGGGAAGGTTATAACTTATAATTTATAAAATGGATTGATTCAATTTTGTAATGAGTTTTATCAGTATAACTATCTTAACTTATATCTTGAAAAAAGTATTCATTATTTCACATTTGGAATAAATCTTGTTATTATACTTCAGTATCAAACTAGCAGTTCATTATCTTTTTAATAAAATGTATCTATTTATAATGAATTATTTATATAAAATGCAATAATCTTAAACTAAATCAATAAGATAAGTATTTTTCATACAAAATTCAATGTAGTTTACTTGTTTATACCATAAAATAATTTTACACTCAATTGAGATATGATACTGGATTTACAAATATAAAAATTATCATTTTTTATAAAAATAAAACATTATAAATAAATACAAGTCTCATAGATTTTATATTTATTTCAACCTAGCCACTTGTAGTATTATAAATATAAATATAAATTCATATACTTCCTGATATTCCTTTAATATATTTATGAAATGATCAATGAAGTGAATGTGTGCACTAGGTAAAGATTGTGGAATTTAAGAGATATTTTTTAGATAGAATCTTTCCTAAGTGATCATTCAAAATGAATATAGAGAAAAGGTAATTCCAAAATCATATTCAATAATATAAACAAATGTATTGATGTATGTAAAAGGATGATCAATGACGTGTCTTATATATATTTCAAATATTATACATTTTCATCAATGTCATGTTATTTAATTATAAGTGAAATAACTAACTATATACCAACTATATTTTCTAATGGATATGAAATCTATTATGATATGATAAAAATATATTATTACACCACTAAAGGTACTTGCTGAAAAACATTTTTTTGAAGATGGATTTATATACAAAAGAATATCAAACACTAATGTTCATTTCAATTAAGGATCATATAGACACTAAGTGTATTAATGTCTAGTCACTAATCATTATGTCTCTATATAATGAACATATATCGTTACATTCATTGGAAGTATAATTACATTATATTGGATAAGTTTGTGGATTCATATGAGTTGGAATAAGAATTCTAGGCTCCACTGGGCTCAGTGGGTGGAGTATCTTCAGAGACACATACAACATAGGACTTTATGACCAAAAATGTGGTTTATGTCCACCATAAAGGGAAATACATATATTATGGTTTTAAAATAAAAATACCTAAACATAATAAATAAATGATAACCACCTAAGGATAACAATTATTAATAAATTAAAATAACGGAATTGAAGTATCATGATTCATAATATTTTTATTTTGAATGTTTATAATACTTGATAATTCTTGTGAGAATTGATAGAAAAAAACCATGGCCCACTGGATGAAGGATTTTTTATCTCAATCATTATCAATAGGTTCATCACCACGTGATAGATTACTAGGTGAAAACATGAAAGTTCTAGGTCAACACCAACCTAATAGGATAGGGGAAATTATATCTCAGTGTCCATCTCGGGATTAATCAAATCCCTAATTGGAGTCATTGAATTCTAATAAAATTGATCAATCAATGCCAATTTTGGCCTCGAGTAACCCCCAGCCTATAGGGATTGAGTAATTATCACTATCATAATCACCACATAAATAATCTATATTCTCTATGTTGATAGTTAAATATCAATGGTATTGTTCCCATATATTCATCCAGACGCAAGTTATACCTCTAGTATTCAGGGCTCATTTAGATTTTATCACTAGAAACTCCCTCAAGGTCAATACATAGTGGTCAAGATGGGAAGAGTGTGTAGTATATGAAATAAACCCTCATGAGGGTTATAAGACAAAACTATCCAATATGGGAAAGGGTTTTAGAAATTACCCTAATGATGGAAGTTTAGAATCATCCTTTTTAATGTAACAAAAGTCATTTCCCAATAAAACTCTCAAAATTTAATCAGTGTCAATGTTATAGCTATTATGGAATAAGATGAAAATGAAAAGTGCCTCAACACATAAAACAACCCCCATTTGGAGGTTTATACGGATAAATCAACTGAGGGTACACACACCTAGAACAAGAGGTGGCTCCAAAACCTAACACCTTTAAATGTCCAGCTTTGAAAACTATGGAGAAACACTAATAAAGATAATGGAAAAGGTGTGGACACACCCAAATTACCACCTAGAACAACTAGGAATCCTTCCATGGAGGAACATTTCACACAATATTTAAATGAAATACACACTCCCATACAACTCCATGGGGAGCTAAAGAGGGGAAATAAATCTGATGAATATCTTTTTTTAGAATGGGAGAATATTCCTCCTCCCATTCATCTAGGAAGAGTCTATCCATCTTGAGGAGTTTAGTATGAGAATCAATCCTGATCCACATCTTAGAAACCAAACTAAATAAATGAGGATGTCAAAAATGATAATGAATTTTCCTCATTGTGGTAAAAGCCTCTCCCCTCTCTTGGGTGATCATCCAGATAGAACCCAACAAAATCCCTACAGATGAGAGGAATCATATGCATCAGTAACCTCAAAACTGCTTAATGTCATTGAATCCCTTTGCTACTTGAATTGAATCCATGGAAGGGAGACACACATGTACATCTGAATAAGAAGTGATGTCTTGAGTAGGTAGATGACATTTTTCCATTATATAGTTTAAAAACCACAACTTTTTCCACCATTGTTAGATTATCTGACCCCAAAAAACATCATACACACTTCCTATCCTGATGTGGTCTGATGATGTGATCTCAACATTAGTAGGAGAAAACCAAGATGATGTTTTTTTTTGTATAGAAACTGGTAGGGCTAGCCTTTCTTAGTATAACAACCTTCGTGAGAGATATGTTCCATTATGGGAAGACCATAATTTTCAATTACTTTATCAATTTATATACACATTCAGAAAAATAATATCTTCAACTTGATGAATGGTATGAAAAGTTAATATGAAAATGTTTTAACTTTATAACAAGATTGAAAGGTCTAACCTATTCACTCAAAATCCCTCTCTCAGAAAAGAAACTATTGGAACTCAATGTTGAAAATAACTAATATGATATGTAGACATATCATATCAAAATGAAGTATATAGATGGGTTTCATGAGTTTTCTAAAATGGTTAATATCTGGAAGACACATTTCATAGAACCTCATCCATGTTTGGACTCAATCCCTCTACATTGGGGACAATTCATGGAAAAGAATAAGTTGTATCTATCACTCATAAATTAGAAGCAACACACTTTCAAGAATATAAGCAGGTGCTAAACTATGTGAAATCTCTTATAGAGTGAAATAAACCAAAAAATCACCCTCTTTTCCAATCGGATGAAAGCAATCACTATTGAATACATATTTCATACAATATTTGAATCACAAGATCCCCCCACCAAATAGAAACATCATCAGATGAATGTCACATATTTGGATCTGTTAATGTGATACCCTTATTAGAACCATTCTATGATGATGAATTTACCTCAGATTATGAGTTCACTTCAAAAAACTAGAGAATAAGAGGTCACATGTGCTGGAACCAAGGATACAAGGGACAACACATGCATGGTTAGACCCAATATGTATGTATTGTCTTCATAAGAGACACAAACACAATAGAGAATCAAGGATAATAACTCCGCCAATACCTATAAAAATACCAATTTTTCCCAGAACCCTCCAACGGTTGTCCATGTCTAATCTTCTTACATGATCATTTTAAAGGGGGTCGATTCGTTTGCCAGCCCAGACATCGAGGAAGGTCGTTATGGCAAATTAAATTGAAATTATATGATACCCAAAACTATTTACCAGAACCAAGTCCATCTACCCTGAATGATTTAGATTATAAGCTAGAAAATAAGTAGAAACTCCACAATGGGAAGAACTGACCTCCGGAAAAAAAGATTGAAATTTTGAAGCTTTTGGTAATTTTCCCATATAATCACTCAATATTGGATGTGATTTTACTTTTAAAATAACTCTAGGAGGTAATATTTGAATCCCTATAGATCCCATGTTATTTTTATATAGTTTATGTGGTAGCCAATGCTTATCCAGTGGAGACCATGCCCTAAAAATTCCATGTTACCATCTTATTTAATGAGAAACCTCAGGAGGAGTCCATCAATGACACATAAATACCCTATA
Organism: Viscum album; assembly: GCA_963277665.1. Classification (NCBI taxonomy): domain Eukaryota; kingdom Viridiplantae; phylum Streptophyta; class Magnoliopsida; order Santalales; family Viscaceae; genus Viscum; species Viscum album. Next base: position 1,374,291,669 of record OY728128.1, read on the forward strand.
TGTGTTGGTTAGACATGATAATGTCTACATCTGTAGAGATATGATTTAAAATTTTTGATGGATCAGCTTAATCGTGATTCCAGACCTCTAACATTTGGGATATATTAAATGGGACTTAACTCTATCAATTATGACCATTCAAGTGTATGAAATGAATTATAAAATAACTCTTACGAATGTAAAGCTCAAATATATTTTTAAGGACCTAACATATTATTTTGATTTTATGGTTATCCAACAATACACCACATACAATGTCTTAATCTGAAGTTTCTGGCTTCATATCCACGTGGAAGTACATTCTACAATCCATATGTTTGTGAAATACCACCCTAATGGAATGGTTGGTACACTGCATGGTGATAATTCACCATTCATGAAATGTGAAGCCACATAATCCAAATAAATCATCTAAAAATGGAATAAAGGCATACAATGGTGGGTGATGATATACAGGTTTTATCCCCTAATGGATTTGGGACCTCCTCCATCAATCATTGGAGTATGTTCAACAATAATAATTTTCTCCCCAAAATTGTAGTTGAGTAAATAGAACTGACTACATATGTCCAAACCTCTTCATTCCCTTGAGAGGGTAAAAAATAAACTCATCTTTACAGTCTATTTAAAATGTCTCAGGCTACATGGGAAGATAATGTATCCTTTCACGGCCTCTATCACCCCAAAAGTGGTAGAGAGACATTCTAAATTTTATATTTATCTAAAAAATACTCCACATACTTGAAGGTGAATGAATATGAGGATGTACTCAAAGCATCACCTCCCCATTCGAGGAAGGTGTCTCTACAACAATTGATGATATAAAGCCAATAAATATGGGAGAATTAGAAGAATCATGCCCTATATTGATTAGTGACACAATACCTATTGAAGAGTAAGAGATATATATTGCATTTATAAATAAAAATTATATGTGTTTACATGGAAATGTAAAGAAATTCTTAGACATATTTCAGATGTGGGGACATGACTTCTTAACATACTCAGTGATAATCAAGGTTCCAAAACACATCAAGAAGGATTCAACCCTCTCATGCCACCAATTTAGGTGTGGAAGTTAAAAAATTGATCAAATTCACCTTCGTTTGAGAAGTGTCAAACCCAAGATTCCTCCCCACCAACATCCCAATCATAAAAAATAATGGGAAGATTATGTTTCTCAACAATTTCCATGACCATATTCATCATTTCTCAAATGATGACTTCCCATTTACTATCATAGAACTATTGATCAATGAAAATTCAAGATTCCATGACATGTACTTTGTTTATGGGTACATAGGGTACATTTAGATAAATATATCCCTTGAAAATGAGGAAGCCACTACCTTCATATCACCATATAAGATCTTTTTATCTTAGTTCATTACCTTTAGATTAAATAATACTAGTCCACTTATCAATTCACCAAGGATCCTATTTTAAATCCATTATTGGTAATAATAGTTAAAAGTAATGTCAATGACCTGGTGGTCAAATCTAGACAATGATGTGTTCACATCACAGATCTTCAAACATTCTTTGAGAAGTTGAAACAACATAGTATGAAGATGAATCTAATAAAATTTTATTTTAGGGTAACATCACGGGACTTTTTTTGGCATTGTGGTATGCCACTATAACATTGAGGTTAACCTTTAAAAGACTACTTTTATTCTTTGAATCTTGTGCCCTCATAATATCAATGAAATAATGGAAATACAAGGGAAACATTCCTACATTAGGAATTTCATAAAAAACACATGGCTAGAAAATCTCTCCCTTTCACAATGAAAATGAAAAATTTAATCACCTATCAAAAGGAAAATGACTTACAATGAACATTTAATTGTCTCAAGAAGTATCTTTTGAAACAATGGGTTATGCTGCTGATTATTGGAGGGAGACCACTCATTTATATGGGGCCTCCATAGAACCCTCATTGTGTTCCCTCCTCATATAGAAGAATGATGTGGGGGTGAGAATTTTTTTACTACCTCATTCAAATTATGCAATGTACTAAGATTTGTTACATTGGTGTTGAGAAAAACTACCTCACATTTATCTTTTTAGTGTAGAAGATGAGGAATTTCTTGTGGCACCACAAAGTCCATCTTGTCTCTAGTATTTGTCCAACAATGTAAATCTTTCGATATCCCATACTGTCTGGTTTCTTGGCCCTATGGGTAGTCATTTAGAAATAGTATCACATGTAGTTTCTATCACAAAACCAGTGAATGGCAAGAACTGAATGATTTACTCACGGTACACCCCTCCCTAAAAAAACGGTGGTGGAAACCGATAAACATGATGTGGAATTATTTTATTCCCATGATACTCCATAGATATGGGGGATGTATTTTAATAGAACCATCCATATTCATATTGTAAAAAAGGATGGAAAACCCAAAGCGAAGACATGTTGTCCTAAAGATTGTATTTGTTTCTCCAGAAAAATAAAATTTTCCCTACTCATTATCACTAACAAAATGTTGTACTTAAAGTGAGTTTGAACACAAAATCATAATATCTTACTTAGAATTATCCCTAAAAATGTAAATATCAATCTTAAAAATTAATGGGTATTCAAAGAAATTAGTAATACATATTAATTGTTTATATTCCATCAAAAAGGAAGAAATCTCTATTTTAGGGGACTGATGGAAGAGTTCCCTTTTGAGCCCATATTTCATCAAATTCACCAATCATAGAATGCTAATGCATACACATTGGATAATGATGACATAGTTTTGGACTACCATGATCGGGTGGAAGTAATCATCTTTATCATGCACCAATGAATGGTTTCATCAATCATCACCTATGATATGGGAGATATCAATTAGGTTTGCACTATCATAGTGTGTGATGAATCGATATATACCCCTAGATGGATGGATCCCATTATTGGTTATTTCCAAATAGGGTCTCTAACATATCGAGCTAATAGGGATCCCATTCAATGCTAAGAAGTTAACATTACCCTAAAGGATAGTCCAAATGAGAAAAAAACTCCTCTATAGTCGATGCTTCAATGATTTTCTCCAAAAAATCAAAGTAAAAAAGATATATTATCAATTTCATTGAAGAGTTTCTTATAGGATCTTGTGATGCTCATCAGTTTGGGAGAAGTCCATCCCACAAAATCAAGAGGCATGTTTAGTATTGGAAAACAATGATACATGAAGATGTGTAATAATCCTAGAAATGTCATGAATTCTATATTTATAAACAAATCATCTATCAAACACATTAATTTATATATACAACAAAATATTCTTATCCATTTTTCATATAGGGAATTCATGTTGAGAGGCCATATCCCCCATCCATACCAAATCAAATCATGTTCTTCCTTACCGCTAAGACTACTTCTCTAAATTTGATGTGGAAACACACATCACTTAAGTCAGAATTTATAAATTATTTATCATTCTAAATATCTATATCATCACTAGGTTTGGGGTCCCTTACACAATTTTAATGTACAATGACCCCAACTTCTATTCTATAGAGTTAAAGAAACTATTCTAGGAGTACAACATCGAGTCCAATCACTTAGATCACTTTCATGAAGTTAATAATGGATAGAAAGAGGGATTAAACAAGAATATTTTAAATATACTCTATAATATGGTGAAGAGGGACAAGAAATCCTAGTCGGGCAAGGTATGTCGTGCTTTGTGGGTGTATCGTACTACCATACATAGTTCTATACAATAAACTCTATATTAATTTGTGTATTGGACTAAGGAAATGTTACCCAAAAAATTCAAACTTCATTCACTCTAAATATCCATTTTGGATAACTATTTAATAATGAGAAAGAAATAAATTTGTAGGTTGAAATAGAATATCTCGGTGAGAATATGTTGCGTACATTAAAAAACCTTGAGGTCCAACAAAATCAGATCGCATGAGCCTTCAATAAAAAGGATCAAAATCATTCGTTCCTCTAGAGAGAATTGGTGTTGGACCTCAGAACACCAATAGTACTAGTAAAGAAGCCTCCATAGCAGGAACCCAAATGGGAAGGACCTTATATAATATATAAGGTTTATCACAATAGAGCTTAATCATTCATCACAATGGATGGGGAGAGTGTCACACCCCCCCCCCCACTAATAAAATATATCTTAATAAATACTTTACATAGATGTCATAATGATTCTATCATCATGGAGTCATGATGTTAAACTAAAAAAATATCCTTGCAATAACATGTTAAATTGAAAATAATCTTTCATCTAGATGACATGACATCAGTATGGATATAGTCATGCGAGGAAAAATTTATATACCAAAACATCATGCATCCTGACCACATTACATTAAACTACATAGATTTGTTTTTGGATTCATGATTTAAAACTACAAAAGTTAATCTAAACCATAGAAATATAAATTATAAAAAATAGTCCTAGGAACAAGACATTAAACTTCATAGCATCTCTCTTACATACATCAAGATGATAAGCTGCATAGTTTAATTTCTCAGATCATGAAATTAAACTGCATGGAAAGAATCACCTCACTAAAAAATTAACAAAAATGAGATTGATTTTTGAATAAGAAATATAATATACCCTTATCCGTGTGTGGGAGTCAGATCAACATAAGGAGTGTCTTTATCAGTGAACTATGTGTAGTTTTATTACTGCCAATAGATGATGCATAGTAACACACATACCTCCATTCTATGGTCTAACATCAAAATTTATATTTTTTCTCATTGGGTGACCCACTTCCTCACCACAAGGCATTAAAATACACAGAAGGTGCCCATATCGCAAGATATAAAATTAAATGGATCAACAATATTACCCTTCTTTCACATCAAGTCACCCACATCCTTACCACATGATGTTTAAATATATGACTAATGTTCGTACTTGATGAAATTAAATTGTATGGGTTTATATAACTATATATAACATTATTATCGTATTAATGTGATACATAGGGATATGTCGATCCTTCATCTTAGTTTATCTTCCATGTAGAACATCATGCCCCTGTTTATCCTCTACTTTACTCCATTTTATGAGGAACCATTTCGATTCCTTATTTCTCAAACCATGCAAGGTTCACCTAAACTTAAATGTTTTTTATAATGGCTCTCCCAACATGGATGTGGGATACCAAGTCATGGATGGTTTTTCATAAGTTATCACTGCAAGATGTTAAACTACACAGGTCATATAACCATGCATGATACAAAACTATGCATTACCATGGTCCTCGCCTGAGAGAACCACTACCCAAGGTGTTTTTATCCCCCAAACCTTCATTCCATAACTACGCTTGGATTGATTATTATCATCATAAGATGTTTAGTGACACCCAGATCTCTAATACAGAGCCAGATATAAGAACAAACATACCATCTCCCCTACTAATCAATCAGACTTGAATTGCGATATTTCTTATGAACTACATGTATTTTGATTGATGCCATTACATAACCTGTGTGGTGCCTAATATTTTATTCCTTGGGCCCAAGTGCAGAATTCCCTTCACACATAAGGAATCCCATGTGTTTCTTGATTGAAGTTAAACTACACAATTTCTCAAGAACTACATGTTTCCTGATTATTACCATCACAATATGTGTACTGAAACTTGGTCTCCTATTCTGGGATTGACTACAACAATCAATGGTTACAATGCCCTCTATACATAGGTGTCAGACCAGCGTACATTGTTTCTCATTCAAGAACTATGTGTGGATTTATTCTCTTACACATAGGATATGTAGAGATGATGTGATATCTAATTATTGGGTCTATCCAATATAAAACAATATATTCCTCCATCCTTGTGCACGGTCTAGACCTTTGCAAGGAACTACCCCCAACAATATAGTGGCTATGTCATAAAATCTCAACTTTTCATATCTACGAGTCAGGTCTATGTATGTATTTATTTTCATGTAATATATCCTGCAAAACTTTTGTTGTCGGTTCCCACATCCTATTGGATTATCTTAAAAAATTTGGAAAAAATATTTCCTATCCGCATTATGTTAAATTACAAAGAAAATGACCAGGTTTTATGACATTAAAACTATAAGGAAAATACTTCCCCTTTATATGATGTTAAAATTTTTATACTATAACCCATTTTCATTCCTTATCAATGGACAATAAGGGATGGATCCCAATCAACCAGAGTGTGGAATACTTTAATATTAATTTAGGAACCTCATTCCCTAAATCACACTTTTTGTATTAGGTGCCTCAGTTTTCCAAAAACCATCTATGGTCCTTGGAAAAGTGAATCCAGCTTCAAGGGAGCTGTTTTTTTACTATACATATATGCTTATGGATCTTTCATATGTGCCTCCGATCATTAACCAGATTTTTCACTTCACAAAAAGGGCTTTCAGATCCTTGTGATCCTGATATATTGGTTGCAGAACATGGAACACCATTGTTTTATAGGCTATCACTGTAATTATTTTTCATATCATTTCTCATAACCTAAGAATATCAGGAATTTATTTAATACATTTTCATCTCCCACTCAGAAGGAAGTTGTATTACTTTTGACCTTTAATGTTCTAATTAAAATATCATGTAACATTCCCCTCATATTAGGTCGATGTACACCATAACTTTAAACAGCATATTCCCTTAAACTCTATCCTCATATGGTTCAAATATTAGGACTATAAAATTCTATTAAAAATATTCAATCTTTTTTTGGGCAAAAACTAGATAAGGGAAAACTGAGAAAAATTCAACTCTTTGCTCTCTTAAATAATAATCTCAATAGTTTAAAAAAATTATGGCTCAAATAAATAAGGCATAAAGATAATAGGACCTATTTTTTCCCTTGTAAAAACAAAGTAATTCCCACTAGAACTTTTTGTATAGGAAAATATTAGAGTAGTGATTCTTCACATCTCCTTGCTGCAAAAGAATGTTCATTGGGTAGTGACACAACCACTATAGTTCTTACACCCTTATTTTATATTGGACACTACCTAAACAAAACATCATTATTTGAGAAACTTGGGTCACCACAACCTTCTATGTCCTGTTGGGAAAATATACCTAGGATTATGGGACCATTTTGTTTGACTATACATGTATGTTTATGACCCCGGAATATGTGCCTATAGTCATCAACAAAATGTTTTGTTTTGAAATAAATTTATTACTATTCTTTTTGATCCCTAATATCACCGTGGAAGAACTCAACACCTCAATATGCTCTAGTACATTCCATGTTTGATTATTTCACACAATCCTTATAACCTGGGGACTTTAAACCATGATTTATAGTCCCTATAACCAAACTATTCAAAATGGTTTTATATCCTTAGCATTAAGTCACCATTTTTTGCCCTTACTCAATGTAGGAATGTAACAATCCATTCTCAAACCATTTTATGGACCACATCACGTGATTTAAAATCACATGGTTTGGGGGTCAATATTGAAAATTAAAGAGCTGGAAATTACTAGGGTTCTAGGACCCTTCCTTGATATCCCTTCATTCTATGACTAGCCTCACCATCTGGATATTTGAGTGTATAGAAATCTATCAGGTCCCATGTAAAGGAGTGGATATAAACTTTTCTTGACCATGGTATGGATGCATAAGGGATTTGACCTACTAACTAGAGAAATCTTCTTATTATTGAAAAGGAAACACAATCCTAATGATCCCTAGAAACACTGTGGTAGAATATGGAACCTCTTAGTGTTATGGGTCATCCCTGTCATTTATACATCATCCCATTTCTTATGAATCAACGTTTTCTCTTATAACTTACATAACCCATATTCCAACAATCCAGGTGGTCTAATAATTCCTATTATTTTCTGTAGAATGGTATTATATATAGAAATCATCCATAAACAATAGAAACTAGTTGATACACCTATGTTTTAATGTTATACCAAAGTATAAGATCTTTGACCAACCAACTAGAGGCATCTCCTATTTGCAGAAATAGCGCTCTAATCCCTGAGAGACTCAGTAACACCATAGAAAAACTCAACATCCTTGGGTATTTTGGGTCATCCCTGATAACTATTACCCATACTCCATAATCATCCATTTTTTCTTGGTTGTAATACATTAAACTGCATGAAATTTTAAGGTTTGATAAAAAAGGCTCTGAACTATAGTGACAGAATGTCTAATATAAAAGACCCTAACCTAAAAAGATTGATGTTCCAAGCTAAAATACATAAAAAGGTGATATAATGTACTAGATAAAAGAACATAAAATAAAAAGATATATGGTTTGAGAAAAAATTACCCTAAAAACTGTGATGAAAGGACCATGCTAGAAGACCCTAATCAACAACATGGAAACAATTTGGTCTAAAAGAGTGCAGATTGTGTAAATCAGGAAAGGTTGAAAACATGTGGTAGGGACATTGAAGTGAAATCCAAGTCCATAAACACTAATAATCTTACTATATGAAGCTTATAAAGAAGAATAAAGGATTTTGATACCCTCCATATGGCCTTAGAAAAAATATAGTTGTGCTTGATATCTCTACTATATATATAAAAGGATAGATAATTATCACTCCAGGACATGTGTTATGCCCAAATTATCATTTTTTGGATCAATTAATCTCAATATTGTTAGAGAAGATACATTATTAAAGAATGAAATGACTAGTGGAAATTCCTGAATATTTTTTGAGAAGAGCCTATTATGATTTAAATATTCAGATCAAGTCATTCATGGATACATAATTTTTTGAAATGGTTGGGTAACATTGATGATGGATATGAAAATAAATTAATTAAATTTCATGTACATCATGATTGAAATTAAACCAAAAACCAAAATATTAATTTTAGTAGACCTATTAATTGATATAATGAAAAAGAATTAATATTCACTTTCCAGAGTCTCTCCAAGTGTTTTGTTATAACAATATAGACATCAATAGTCAACCTAAAAAAATATGATCATTGAATATGGATGATTCAGTATGAGCATGACGGGATGCATCAATGTAGCACCATTGTTTCACCCACAAACCCAACTTCTTATTCATCCTCACTAGGATGAATGGTCCCATTATGTTTATCCAACTCTTCATCTCTTTTCTGAGTGATTGACATGAAGGATAATGATGTTGAGAGGTAAAAACCTAAGATGTGTATGATCTCCTTATATCTCTAAATTTTTATGATCTATGAATCCATCAATCCATGAAAATGCGATATGAAATTATGAGTCAACACAAATAACTCCAAGGGATCCTTTATATATTCAAGTAAGGGAGCCTTGTTGTTATCATTATTAAATATCCTCAAATTAGAGGCTAAATATTTCCAAGTTAAGATATCTTGTCTGTTGATTTCATAAAATTTTTGGTTGAAAAATCCATCCACCCACAATTAACTAAATATATGGAAAAGACATTCCTTTTAGTTATGAAACTTTCTTTGAGGAGTCTTGGTAATCAAGGAGTAAATCTACTTCTAGATCATCTTGTTTCATGTCTGGTCTTATGTGGTCGATGGAGTGCATACTCCAAGAGGAGGAAAAACTGATTGAGATAGCAATGAACCAAGAGAATAGCTACCAATAAATATTCACTCATAATATTTTTCATCTAATTATTACATGTAAGAATCAACTTCCTTGAGATATTCTTCCCCACTAATGGTATGATCACTATCCGGGGAAACAATTCCTCGAAGACTCACCTTAGTCCAGAATCAACTCCATTATTTCCATAGACATAGGGATTAGTGAAACAATTGGTTGGCCCATATGGAGGACCAATTAGTTTAGAAAACCACAATGGTATTCTTCAACCCATGACTAGGCATAAAAATATGATAAGAATATATGGGTATTAGCATCAGAAAGAATGATCTCATCATTAGGGCCATAACATAATAATATCATCCAAAACTGATGGATGATTCCATGGTGTTTCTATCACCACACCCCACCTAAAGTAAGATGGGAGACCTTATGGGTGCAACCGAATAGGAAGAAAAACTAATAAGGTGTAAACAGATTGAAAATAATCATCTCATCCACCCTAACTATAATAATCACATCTGGTTATGAGATCTTGTATGACCTTTCATCAAGAGTGTCACCAGCATTATCAATATTTGGCCCAATCAGTGCAGTATATGGAGTGAAATAAAATTTATCATATTGAATCTACACACCCACAACCTATTTATTTCATAATGAAATGGATGCAACCCCAGATATGTTTTGAAATTGAGGATGAAATAAGGAACCACGGATCCTGGTGGTATTTTATTATTCTTAGCAATGGAAATGATCCCTTATCCTTCCAAATGAAAACTGGAAAGGACCACCAATCCTATAGGGGATTCTTCCCAACTGAATGTGTCCATGGAGGCAATAAATGTGAACAAGGGTCGGTGACACCAGATTGAAACATATTACATATACTAGTTGAGTTTCCATTACTAGTGTACTAACCCAGATTCCTATGTGTGCATCCACAGAGAGAAAATCCACCCAATCAAGAACATGTCCATTAATCTCACCAACCTACAGATTGATGATTTTTTTGGATTCACATGATATCTACACGAGGTATGATCTCTAGCTTCCAAAAAATATCAATAAAACAAGGACTATCATGAATCTATCCCGAAGGGTACAAATGGGGGTGCATAGTAGTTGGCCTAACTTTTCTGTGATAATAGAAAATATTGATCCCATATTCCAACGAGATGAGAAAGAACATTATCATCTCCATTTTTAGCTTTCCCTTCACAATTATAGGCATGTCCCTCATCAAGACTGGTTTTTGGAAAGGGTCATCCAAAAAATTTGTGGTAGGTAAGAACATTCCATAAATCAATACGATAGGGGGTATCCCACCCAATTGATAGATATCCCAGAGGATGAATAATACCATTCCATGTAATATATGAAATTAGTTGGTTCTAGGAAACCAATGGTATAGAAATTATTTTTGAAGGTGGTTTTGGCGATCATCAATGAATTGGGAACCCAAAACTACTTTTTATATTTAGATAGTGTATAGCTAGTATGAAAATAATAAGGAGCATTTCCTAACCTAGAATTATATACCCATTCAGAATAATAGTTGAAACATGGGATAAAATCACACATAGAAATCTATTAGCTACCCCTGTTTCTCAAAGAATAGATAAATATACTATATAAGATTTTAACAATGGGATAATGAGAGAATTTACACACCTTCGTACAGAGAGAATAATCCTCTATCATATAAGACGACCCTTCAGACTATGAAGAAACAAATTGGACATACTCAAAAACATTCATCTTAATGGAGTTGAGAGCATTTGAAACCCATTATAAAAGAAGGTAGAAGTCCAGAGAATAGATGAAGACAACTTACATCCTGCTAAACCATTATAGAGGAAGCCAATGTGATAAAGGACATTACTCGAGTGTAGATGTTATTACCCTTTCCAAACCACATTTTTAGTGTGCATAAGATACCAAGGGTCAACACTATGATTCCTATAAATCATATAATTCTGGTTATATGTGGATTAGTAACTGTTACATAGAATATAATCCATCAGAATAAAAAGAAAAAAGAACATTTTAGACAGATGAAAAAAATATTATAAAAGGAAAGGAGTAAATCTGGGAAGCTTCATGTACATTGAAGGAACTATAAATGGGATCACAGAAAGGATTCACAAATCGCTAGACTCAAAATAATCTCATGGACCACATAAACCCACAGAACATCAAGTTACTGAATATACCCTTAGAAGACTCATGATTTCTTGACATTGACATGGTCACATGATCTGCATAATTGTCTAAATATCCTGCAATAATGCCAGTAGATCCCAAGAAAACCTGAAGATGATTCTACATCCTAATTCCCAAGGTTCAAAAAATTACTAATGATGGGTTTGTGGTTGATTCTAATGGGAACCTATTCTAAGAAAGACTTGTGAATAACTTCTTTCCAACTGGCCTCGTGGAAAGGTTTCATGATCAGTTCATTCATGGAGGTCTGGTGAAAATGTTATAGGATGATGATATGCTTAAAGAGATCTGATGATTTGATATCTGATGAGTGAGCCTCCCTTGGTTCCCCTATTTGTAAGGAGATGCTTGGAATACCAAACTATTACCAACAGACTAAGTGTGACCCAAGGTAATGATTGGAGGAATAACCAAATCCTCAAGTGGGCATTGGAATTCCTCATAACTGATCCATTTTCATCACATATGTCATTCTTGATGGAGGGAATTTGTTGACACCCTCTAAGTGATCATCAAAAATTAAAAAAGGAAGATATACCTGAATATGGGAATTATTTTCTATACAAAGAAAATTATGAAGATGGTTACCAAGATAACATAGATCACATGAACCTTTTGAGGTAACACGATAACATGGCCTTCATAAATACATGTATACCCTTTATATACAGATCATAATCTATGAATGTTCTCATGGTGACCCTTTTTAAAATCTTCATACTCCCAAAAAGGCATTTATGGTAGTCAGTGATCACCCTCTGGTATCTAAATATGCTCCCTGATGTCACAAAAACTGTCATCCAACAGGCACCTCACTAACCATCGTGAGTTCCTTGTAAAAAAGGATAAAAATGCGAAAAAGTACGGAGTATCATTTAGTCATAAAACTCATGCAATGTGCCCATACGGTTCACAAAAAATAACAATCCCCTTAAACTTTTCTTTCTTATATCACTAATGGCCGATGGAAGATCACCCTCATCACACAAAGGGATTTAGACATGTTCGAGTAGTCTTGCACTCTCCATCCATCTCCAAAAGAAAAAAGATGGGGTTTTCCATGAAATTATAATGTATCCCCATTGGAATCATTGTTGGTAATGTGATGAATCTGTGATGGGGAGAGTGATTGTATTTGAAATAAGTCATATTGACTCATGAATATTCCAAACCTTTGAAAATAAACAAGGAGAAAATATGAAAAATTTGAGATCCTCTTGTGTTCATATAACTCATTAAAATCACTCACACATCTCTTGAGACACTATAAAGTGCATGAAAACATGTTATTCTTGTCACACAAGTGGCTACAGAAATTTTACCCCTTTCACGTTAAGAGTTTCAGACATAAGTTGGAGTAATTTTTCTCCTCCTCTTTCTCTAAATACAAACATAAGGTCTTGTACATGAAACACTCATGCAGCACTGCATGACCCTTTTTTGGTCAATGTGTGCATCACTAAGGGGTAGAGTAGTTTAATTAAACAACACTTGTAAAAAATAATGACATCCTATCTTTTTTAATGTAAATAATGTAAATAGAAAGATGAATTAAGGAATATTCTTATGAAGGGAGGAATGTTGATATCATATAAAATCCATTTTTCATCCTAGATGATCACCATGGAGCCAATAGACCCCCCCCCCCGACATGTCAGTATGGTCCCATGGAAACCCCTCCTTGACAACCAAGGACGGTATCGTAAGACGCCTTGTAATGTAATATTGATCTCACAGATTCCCACATCAAAGCAATCCTTGTCCCATGGAAGGTCATAGATAAGTCACCTAAGATCAGACAAAAGCCTTTTAGTGGGTATCTCGATCTTGTGAAGTCCCATAGACATGTCAAACTAACATTGTGGAAATCCATTGACATGTCCAAATGGTTATGAAATACCACATTAATCCGATATTATCCAATAACTGAGTCATTGATAGGATAATATTGTGGTCTCTGAAAATAAATTGATGACCCAAGAGTTAGCTGTGGTAGGATCCCACAGCATTTGTGACACCAAAGACCTCCACTGACTATATCATAGATTTGAGTGCCATGTTTCATGCAAAGAAGTATTTAACTAGTATGGAGAGGCCTATAAAACCCCCACCCATGCTAGAAAAATGCAAATTCATTTCCTTGGAACCTTTCACCAGAACACCGAGGAATTCAGGGAGATTTCTCCGAGTGGATGATCTTATGAACATAAAGTTTTTTCATCAAGTAAATTTACAAGAACATCGAGAGTGGTCATCAAGAATACATAATAACAAGGCTTGATAACTCATAAATAATGTGAAAGAATGTGGGAAGCTTAAGCGAGGGACATCCTGTATATCTGCTAAATCATGAAATACATAAACAATATATCAACAAAAAAATTTATGCCATATGCAATAAAATTCTAAAAACTAACAAGAAACATTGGAGACTTATAAGAATAGCATATAAATTGATCCGTATGCACATCACATGAACCACCAATGAAACACTATAGCACTATGACATGTTTCTCAGAACACCCGACACCACTTTGGTATACTATTTTGATCATGTGAAGTCCTGAGAAATTTTAAGAGATAGTCACATGGTACCCCCTTAGAATGAAACCCAGGTATCATGAAACCCTATAAAATCTCTATCTATAACTTGTGATGTCCCTAAAAATGTCACCCAAATTATACAGTGACACTAGTACATGGGAGATGAGTCTCGATATAGCATCATGAAATGTCAACTAGCTCTCACAAGGTCATCCCAATATACCTTCCGGATCTCACGAAGTCCTTCAAACATAACTAATTTATCTCATTATGTTCTCAAGACATGTTAGTCATATCTTGTGAAATCATCCAGACATGTTTGCTGGATTTCACAGTGCCCTCTAGACATGTCAATCTGAATCTTTCATCACCCTCAAGACATATCACACGAGCTCTTGGGACACCCTCAAATTGTGTCAACCTACTTTTCACGATGAAAACTGTGAATTCAATCTAGATCATACTCTTCCCTCCATGAATGACATGAAAGATCATGTGATGGACTCCAGGATCATCCATTAAGCTCTTTTGATGTCCCCTGGATAAGAAATCATATATCACCTGATACCCTATAGACATTCAATCCTAGTGTTGTAATGTTCCTTGGACAATCCAACATAGTCATATATTATTCTTTCTACATGTATGCCGAATAATTAGACACATCCATGCATTCATTGACATGTCAGTCAGACAATAAAGGCATGTCAGGTAGACAATCAGGTAGGTCATTCAAATAACAAGTTTCTTTCATGTAGACATGCCATGACACGATAATAATGTTTACTACTACCAATATAATTAAATCCATATAGTATAATCCCCAATCAACATAAATATGAAAACTCTAATTCTTTATATAACAAGGATACATATGATGCCTTCCAAAGGCCAAATATCTATATTAAAATAGCTCATTAGGGTAGTCTTATCACATAAGTATGACATCCACATGTATTAAGACTGATTATTTTTCATCCCTTTTTCCCCACACATAGTATAGATCTCATGGTATTGGGGAGTTAAAATGATCACATTCTTCACACTTGGAAAAAATCAGTGTGTAAGAACCAATCAACATCATAATACAACTACATTCATACTAGGGTATCATTAGTGTGTAATCCTTTATCAATTGAACCATGATTACTCAAATTCTTACAATTACTTGGATATGTAGGATTTCATCTCAAGACCAAATTTCACATGGGAACCCACTTTAGTGTAAGTCCCCTCTTGTGTCTGAAATTTCAATTCTATAGACCCAATAATTCACATGGTTTGACAATTCCCCCTCATCCATCAATGATAAAATAGACCAATCCAACTATGAGAACACTGATTGCTTCCATAAAAAGGATGTGTTGGACACCTTCATAAGGATCCATATGCACATAAAACATCAAATGTGTTTTCCTAGAACATATGTACAACATCCATAGGTGGTGATATTTATTGGTTTCTATCCCATGTTTCTCACAATAATCAAGGATCACATGGGAATAGAGAGTTACAATGGTCATATAATTTACATCATCTATCACCACCAAACATGTAACCCTCACTGTGTAAGCCCCAACGAGTTGAATGATATGATTACCTTTAATAAAGGGTATCCAACTTGGGACTAGTCCCAAGGGATTCATCAAGCTATGATAACTTTTATTCCTATTATAGCCTGGATAAGTAGGGTCCCTCCATGAAACTAAAACTCAAAACCCCGATGCCTATGTTTCCACACATATTTCCTTTCCATAAAACTGGGATTGCCAAACATGTTCAGCAAGTTCAATTTAATCCCGCATTAAACATCACTTGTTTTAATTAAATACATGGGTTTTTATTCCTACTACTACAAGATACATAGGATGTCTCATAATGGACCAATCCCATCCTTAATATATTAAATTCCTCCCCAGATGGCAGAAAATTTTAAATTGTAAAACTATGTGATTTTAACATATAAAAAACTACGCATAAGGGTAAATGGATGAAGAACTAGAAATACACACACGCAACCTCACTGAAGAATTCTAATTCACATGTAAAATATATTTCAATCATTTTCAGTGAGAAAAAAATCCTGCATCAGGATTATGAAAGAGGATTAACCCATGGTAATTCTTTTGTGTAATAGGTTTCATATCAGTATTGGGAAGAGATTCAGGTATATATAATAAATCGATAAGACACTCATATTAGGAAAACATTCCACTCAAAATGGTGTGATGATCCTAACCACCATTCGTCTTGAACAATGTCTGCTCCTATGTTCCATTGGGTATGAAACCCAAAATGACTATCTATATTTGGAGAGAAGGTCTATAGATAGTTATAGATGTGGTAGTTATTAGGAGTTTCTATTAATAATAATATTACATACATGTCTCTTTTCTAGAAGAACAACGGATGGATATAGTGATTCAGACTCATATAACCATGGAATATCTTCCACAAGAAAAAATAGATAGACTACCCAGTTGCCATAAAACTATTCATGTTCCTTTCATTAGGGTTCCAAAAGTTGTCATTTTCCTTTTCCATTAAAATAGTCATAAATAAAAATTATGTTATAATAATCTTGATTTATCTCTGTTACAATCTAATAATACACCCATTTTCATATATTTTCTAGCAGATTTTTCAATTTCACCCCTATTCCCTTTAAATTTAATATCTCGTGGGTAATTTTTCCAAGGTGTGGAGAAATAATTTTATTTAAATGTAATGAATATTATTTGAGTAGTTATTATTTACTGATACGTAATAAGAACAAATGTATTAAACAGTCATTCAATATTTCAAGTAAAAATATATTTCCAATATTAATCATTCCATTAAAAACCAAATTTATACTCTTTTATATTTAATATAGATCATTATATTTCAATCTACCGTCATTGAAATAACTTACAATTTGTTTTTGTCAAGTTGAGGTGTTTTTCCTCAATGAAAATTTTTTATCAAATTTGATTGGTTTTCAATTTCTTACAGATTGTGATAAAAAAACATTTTTTTTAAATATTTACATATATAAAAATTTATAAGATGTTTATTAAATAATAGTGTATTAATATGTATGATTTTAATAGTGATTATGGGACCATAGAAATGGTTTGATTAATTAATTTTGATATATTTTTAATGAAAATGGCTCTAAAGAGGTTAATTTTTTATTCCATTACTGGATGTATTGAAAAGTAAACAAAATTGTACCTTGGTCTTTAAGAACTCGTTATATAAGGTTAAAATTATCTTATCTCCATCAATATTATTTGCATAGTAGGACACGATGTCTCACTAAAAAAATTTTCTTGTTCTATTTGGATATAATACATGATGATTTGTACAATGTTTTTAAGGTATTGATTATTATAATATTTATTCCTTATTAATCAAAACCATGTATATTTTTTTCTTCCAAAAATAGAATATGATTTGCAAATTAAATATTTTATGTTCAATATTATTGGGAAAAACTTCCATAAACCTATTTGTATAATATTTATTAATTTAATAATAATAATTTTCTATAATGATTTTTTTCCTCATTAATATTTTCTTATTATAATAATAATCATACATGAAAACTTCAATAGTAATTTTGAATGTAAAATATTCCATATAAAAAGTTTAAGGGCGCATATTTTTTTATGAAGATAGATATTTCAATACCCTTTGATACTATTAGATTTAATTGAAATTTTGTTTAATATATGCTCTATCCCCAATTAAATGGGATTTCATTCCAAATATAACCCTCTACCCACCAAACGTGGGTACCAGAATGCATGTTTTACATGTTTTTCTATGGTCAAACTATGTGAAACTATTGGTGGCCACATTCCCCCCAAAAAAACATCAGATAAATCATTTAATGGCATAATTATGAATATAATGGTCAACTGATGATAATCTAACACCTAACCACTGGGTGGTTAAGTGAGTGACCCAACCACTATGGCACCCTAGTGGGGTATTAAATGGAATTTCAGCATTTTGTAAATACCAACGTTTTATTTCATGGATTAATTAAAGTGTTTATTGTGATTATAAAATGTTTGAGAATTCATGTCATCATCAATGGGTTTCTAATAGGTTAATTCAGTTTATTTATATGAGTTTTATGGTTGATCACATATCTATGCATTTCGAAAAGATATTGAAATAATATATTTGTATGCATATTTTGAATGTGTTATAAGATTTAATTTTCAAATACATTCATGTTAGATGAAATATACTTTCTTTTTTGTTGATATTATCTGCTAAATTTTGTTTACATTTACTGAAAGAAAATACATATCATTAATATGATTCATCACATTTTTTTCCATTATGGTATGTTTTTATGAAATTATATTCATTATTACAAATCATTTATGATCATTAGTAAATATATCTGAATTTAATGAAGATGAAAAACATTATAAAGGTCAAAATTATTGATCAATATTTTATTAAATGAGGTTTGTACTTATTTTGGGATAAGTAATGTCCAACTATCTCAATATAATTTACTCAAATACCCGTTTTGAACATGAATATTTAAATTGAGAAGTAATATCTTGATCTTGAATAAATTTTTATTTTAATTCAATATTTATCTAAATATGAATATAATATTTCTATTTATATAAATAGACCGTAATATTAATGATAATACGTGAAGATAGTTTATAAAATTTCTTCGAGAATAGGCTTATTAATGAAATTTCATTATTAATAGTGGAATTGAAAAAATATTCTAGAACCATTTATATGGGAAGGATTGGGGTGAAGGACCATCAAAAATTTTAAGGTTCTATAATTGTGATGTTAAAATTTCACTTAGAATATTTTAATGTTGAATATTCTTAAATCTTGAATAGCATGATCATTTGAAAATTATATTTGGTTAAAACTTTTTTTTAGAAGTTTAGTTTGGCCTATAATTACTTATTCAAATATTGATATCAGTTTTCATACTAAATGTTTTCATTATGGGAACTATCATATCAATTAAAGATATAATAGATGGATTATTTTTCCATTCCGTGAAATGATATTAATTCCAAATATATTTAAAAATACGACTATTAGTGAATCAATACTTTTATTAATTGTATTTAATAAGTTATTTATAATTATTTGTTATTTAATATAACAAATTTCATAATTATTATTGTGTATTGTAAAACCTGAAGATTTCATAGCACATTATTTCTCCAATGTAATTCAATAACTTGCACTACACGCAACACCGAGTTCAAGTGCATCACGACTTACCAAACTACTCGTTCAAAAGCAGTTATGAATAGTATTAACAAAATATAAAATCTAATATAATCAATATAATTTTAGAATCCATATAATTAGTTTCTTATACATAATGTTAGAACAAATTCAATTTTTTCATATAAAAGAAGTATTTTCCCAAAAATTCAATTTTACCACCTTTTGATGGCATACACTGTTTAAATCCAATATTGGAAACTTTTATATATTCAATTTGACAAAAATAATATTCTTCTTCAGAATCAAGACATAAAAATTTATTTTCTATAAATTTTTGTTGTCTTTTTGATAACTTTCAGAGTTTGGTGAATAGTGAAAAA
This sequence comes from Viscum album, assembly GCA_963277665.1. Lineage (NCBI taxonomy): Eukaryota > Viridiplantae > Streptophyta > Magnoliopsida > Santalales > Viscaceae > Viscum > Viscum album. The sequence goes on from OY728128.1 coordinate 1,374,311,568, forward strand.
TACTATATTTTAACTTAAAACCACATTTTTAATCAAAATAAATTATAGTGTTCAATTATACAGTTTAATGGTTTGGAAGTATAATTATATTAAATTTTTACCATTTAATCAAATGTTGTACATTGAAAGTAATTTCAAATTTAAATTGGAAATAAACATGTCTCAATCTTTTTATAGTTATTATTTCTTAAAAATATGTTTTTTGGATTTGACAACTGGAATTAATTTTAAATTAATAAAAGCAACTTATTCATTATGAATTTGGTACAATTGACTTATTTTTTGGATTTTTAATATCGAAATTAGCTTTGGGTGAATTTTTGGTGTTTTTTTGAAAACTTTCAATTTTTGATAAATAGTGAAAAACACTGAGGTATTGTTTAAAACCGAATTTTTATTTAAATAATTAATTATTTCATTTAAATTATGTTTTGGTAAAAATAGATACATAACTCGTATATAAGGTCAATGTAATTCATTGTAGTCATTTTATAAAAATGTTTAGATATATAAAAAGTTTATTGAACTTTTTACCATCTTTTACCCAACACCTAGGAGCATTTGCAAATTTCCATAAAACATAATTTTACCACTTATGAGAATTGAATTTCAAAAATCTGAGAGACACGGTTGATATCAGTAAATAAAATGTCGCTCAATAAGATAAAAAAAATATTTGGTGAATAGTAACTTTGGACTTTTATTTAACACGGTTAAAAGTAAATAGGTAAATTAATGGTAAAAATGATATTATTATTACCCTAACACATGTCCTAATTCTAATGGATAAGTGTAATTAGACCAAAAACAACCTTAAGAATAAAATATTACCCTTTAGGTCTACTAGGATGAGATTAGGACATTTATTAATATTTAATTTAAAGAAGAGTTAAAAGTGTTAAATTCAAGTTTTCATAACTAAAACATTTTAATATAGGGTTATACATAAGATAAATTCCACAATAAATATTAATTATAAATATAAAATATTTCTTACATAATTTTATTTTATATATATTTTTTATACATTAAATAATTTAATTTATTTATGACACAATGATGATGCAGTAATTACCTTATTAATGAAAGATTAAAATAATAGATATCATAAATATCTAAATACATGAAATTTTAGACTTTTGATGAATTAAAATAATTTTAGAGGTTAATAAAAAATGTTAGAGTTCATTAGATTAATTTTCTTTGAAGTGATAAGGTTGTTATGACTTTCACAAAATCAAATTACCAAATAGTGTCAAAATTGAAAAAAATCAGTTTTTCAAACAAATACTATATTATTGGTTGATATAATATTCCTAAAAAAATAAGGATCAGAAAAATGGCTTCAATAATATTATATATGTAATTAATTAACCACTTGATGTTCTCTCGGATGTTTATAGTATGTTTAATAAGCATATTGTGTAGGAATACAAGAAGACACGGTAAATGTTAAATTATATAACTTTGAGTTAAATCAAAAAGATAAGGTTATAATGGTAACATAATCTGGCCTAAAACATATTGGTTGATATGGTTTCGACCCAACCCCACATTAGATATGAAACAAATAAATTTTGAGACATTATAAACTGAATATTATTTTATTATAAAATATTATTTCAATCTTTTCCTAAGGTGCCCCTCACCCCTCTTATAAAAGGTCACTCCCCCATCTCTCAAATTCACACCTTAATAGCCATTTGGCTCAGCCAAACCCTACACAAATATCCTCTCAAATATCTTCCCTTTATCCTAGAGGCATTACTTTTGTCAGAAATCTAACCTAAGGATACCTTTTGAACAAATCAAAAGGAAGAACCTGAAGAAGAGTTATATATTTCATTACCTCTTTCAAGTTCTTTTCTTCTTCTACTTCTTCTTTCCATGTTGTTTCCATTGTAAAACAATAAATCTAGTATCTTCTATATACTGTGGTGTTATTATAAATATGTTACAACCATATTCATTATTCTATCCATCCTACAAATGAAATTTCACCATAATTTTGTACGTACGGCTTACCGTCTCCACGTCGTGGTGTTGTTGTTATTCTATACATTATTATATTGAATGGGTATAATAATGATGCATAATTGATGTAAATAACAAATATGACTTGTTAATGAGTCTTTATATATTATATAACATCCAATTATATATGATTTTAATATCAAAAGAATAATATTGTCGCTCGTGCATATGTACAGATTACCGTCTCCATGACATGATGAGATTAATTTCCATGTTCACCATTCAACGATGATTATAAAAATATATATTATTAATATGTATATAATATATGGAATAATAATTCAAATATATATATATATATATATGTATGTATATATTTATTTATTTACTTACATTTATCTTATTCACATACTTCCATTTAATACAATGTGAAAATGGAAACATCATTTATGTGTACGTAAAACCTACCGTCTCCATAAACGGTGCCTTCAATTTCATATATACATCAATTATAAATATTATATTCTATAAATATGTTATATATAAGTCATTTTTTATATTATGGAATCATTTAAATCATGATATAAATGATGTGATCAAGAATAAGAAGTTAAAACACATACGACAAAGAAAGTGATTATTACCCAAAATGTTTATTTAACATGGAAATAATTACTAAATGGGTATTATAAAGTCATAAATAAATCATGTATGATATAATAAATATGAATTTGGTTCTGTTATAATTTTGTAACATACTATGGTCATTATACAAAAGGTTAAATGTACCCTCAACCAAAGGAAGGTGAAAGGTAAGGGTTAATTTCTCAATCTCATTATTATTAGTGATTGTTTATGGGTATGTTTTTACTGGGAAATATTTATTATCCATGTACATGTTTCATAAAAGAGTTTTTAATGTGATTAATTTAATGGACTCTTTTATTAGAACATCATTTTAACTGTTTTAAATATTTATTCTTCTAAATCATTCTCATTAATGACCATGTTTTCAAAATTGGTTTTTAAGGATTTATTTATATGGACATGAATGTTTTTAAAATGTAAATTCCATTCAATAGTTTCAAAGTGGTATGGTACACTTTGATTCATAAATGACTTTAAATGTATTCCTTTATAAATTGTGTGACTTTTAAATGTTTTCATGTAAAAGGGATATCTCACTCAAAGTGTTTTACAAATCATTTTCATCAATCTCAACATCCTTTGATGGATTTTAATCTTGTTTAAAGTTGATTTATCATGATACAAATCTTCCATATTTTATTTAAGGTTTTTTAATATGTTTGACTATGAATGTTTTATTTTCATACTATTCATGGTTTATGGTTAAATTATTGACATTTCGTATGCTTGCTCTAATACCAATGTTTATGTTATGTTTAAGCCTTTTCATATGAGTAATGTATTGGAAATTGTATGTGACGGGTGGAGCCCGCTATAGCTCCTCGATGCATCGGTAGGTCTCATGAGACAATTTGACATGGAATTGGCCATGAAATTTCCCAATTTTATATATATTTTTGGCCGAGGCCTTATTCATTTTTAGATGTCTTGGGTGAGGCCTTGAAAAAATGTTTCAGAATGTCTGGAATTATATATTCCATCATTATGAAAATAATATTCAGGGTTCATGTGGTTATTTGACTAGTAGAATATCCATGACTATGTTTTATTATGGCATTATTTACATAGCTCATATTTCTTCCATAAAGTGTTCAAGTTTATATTTGTAAAGGCATTTGTTTTCAATTATTCACCAAGAATATTTTTTATGTTATCTTCCAATAAATTATTTACCCTTACTGAGCATCTGAGCTCACCCCTTTCTTATGTTTTATTTTCCCAAGATCCTAAGATGTGTTTTATGTTTGAGATGTAGGGTTACGCTAAGGGAACAATGGTGTTCTCAAAGTATTTTCATGTATGTAAGAGAGTGTAATGTAACGTTCATGTATGTAATATATTTCCCAAGACTTATAAAATGATCGGTCTTTTGGGACATGATTCTGTGTAATCATGCGAATTTATTAATATAATGCACCGACTCTGGGTAACTTGGGTTGGGGCATTACAGTTTGTATCAGTTGAAGTTTAGTACCAACCATGGAAAGTCTATTTAGATAAAATCTTTTTAGAGAACATTATCCTGAGATAGACTTTGAGGATTAATATATAATAACATCCTAGAATATTGGTAATGTAGAGATTTTGCGAGATTTCCAATAAATAAATCCCTTTCTGAATACAAGCAGATAGAGATGGCTCTGGCACAAATGTACCTAGTGGTAAAACCCTAAAACTCCTCTTTGAGCTAGACTCGAATGAGAACTAGTGCATGACAACGGGATTTGCTGCACTCTTGGTTACGACACTCCAGGGGGATATGCTTAGAAAAATTCGCATTTAATTAAAATCCATTATGAAGGATTTAATAGTATATACTTCCTCAGTGAAAACATTTTTATGATTATGGATTATATCCATACACCATTGAATTTAAGTTAGGTATTTTACGCATTTGGAATTATGAATTATGATTCATAAACTGACCAAGTGTATTCCATTTTTTAGAAATGGCACCCAATAAAAGGAATGAGAACTCCAACAATATGTATGATCAAAAAAGTAAGAAGAATCATATATTTCAGGGTATTAAGCCAACATTTATAAGGGTAATAGTCTCCCACATTTTCTCAATATATTAAAAATAATACTTGTGTTAATAAGATAAGGAATTCTTTGAGTCATATGGCTTTGAAGGGAAGTAAGAGAAGAAAATGATGGTAGAGAGAAAGATGGATAAAGAGAATAGGGGAAAGAAGGATTTTCCCATATGTGATAAATGTAGAAAGAATCATCAGGGTAAATGCTTGAAGGCAATGGGAGTTTGTTATAATTGTGGAGAAAAAGGACACTAAGTATGTGATTGCAAGGGTAAGAAAATGGTTTCTAATGTAAAATGCTTCACCTACAAGGCATTGGTACACTACACGAATCAATGTTTTAGTCATCGGAGTATACCAAAAATGATGTTATTTGATAATAATCATGTTATGATACTACCTCAGATGAAGAGGAATGACTAGTGTTCTTATGTTGTTATTATAGAATTATTTCATTTGAGTGTTGTATTAACAATATACTGGTTATATGAATTATGGCGATAAATAAGGATTGTACTGCAGTACTATTTTATTGAGTATTTTTTATTATATGGTTCTATGAAAAGTAACTTAATAGTAAGCTACACCTTTTGTAAAATACATTTTTTAAGGAATGGTATTCCTTAATATAGTCCTAAAAACGAGGTTGTGATTTTGGAATAACATATTGTTGATTTGGATAATTTATATTGGATATTCTTGACTTCCTTTGAATTGTTTTAATAGTTGGTTTATTTCATCACTAATGGAATATTAGAAAAATTAGATATAAGGAATATATCTAGTATTCTATAAATATAATGGGAGTATGAATATAATCAATAAGGTTTAATGGTAATTTAGGGTGTTACTATGTTTTAAAAGAATACATGATGGAGGGGTTCAAATGCTATTATGTGGCAAAAAGAATCTTCATTGTGTTTAACTTCCTTATAAATTTGGGACCGTGAGTTTGGATGGAATTATTTTGGATAAGTCTAATGTTTGGAATGGATTATGTTTGAAATTTTATACAAATGTTAAGGTTATTTTTGGATTGTCATAAAAAGGACAACCCAGAGGTCGGGCGACAACCAGTTGCGTCCAGCAAGGCTGTGAGACTTGAACATGCAACTGAAGGGCGACAAGGGTGAATAACCTACCATTGGCCTACATAATGTCCTGGATTGTGTAATTTAGTTTCTTTTTAAAAAAATAATTATAGGTGAATTATAAATTCATTATTTTTGGAACCCTATATTATTAGGATAAATAAAATATTTTTTTTAAATCTTTTGGTGTGAAAGATGAGTTTGTAGTAAAAATTAGTTAAAGGATGTAACTCTACTTGTCAGGTATATATATATATTCCCTATTATTCTATAACTAAATTAATTCTTAAACTTTTTTTAAGGGTCTTCTTATCAATCTCCTTTCGTTGAGGCATCCTTTGATTTTAAAACGACTTTCTTTTATATGGTGTATAAAACCCTTTGACTTTTCATTTCAAGGGGAATATTTTTATACGAAGCGGTTTACTAAATGAAAAAATGAATGTTTTTTAACGTAAGAGGTGACAAAAAACTTTCCTTCATCACAGTTTTATTTGATCTTTGACTTCCTTAAAAAGCCAAAATGTTTTTTTAAGAAAATAAACACCATATACTCTTTTTACATATTTTGGTATTGAAAATGGTTTTGATAATAGATTTTTTATGTCAATATATTTAAATGATATGTCATGATTGATGACCTCAATAACACCGTATAAATATTTACATTTTCCCTCCAATTATATGTCTCTAATTGCCACCAATGTTCTCCTAGTAGAGATCATAATTTGGTGGTAACTTTTTTATTACCTGTTCCCTCTTATTAAGACTAAATTTTATTAACCCAATTTCTATTGTAGGTTTTCAACAACGATATTTCTCTATTTTTAACATTTTATTTTTGAAGAACAGTTTGAAATTGCAAGGACACAATTTAGTGAAGGAGGGGAGAATGTAACACCCCACGATTTCATAGTACGTGATTTCTTCAAAGTAATTCAATAACTTGCATTGTATGCAACACCGAGTTCAAGCGCACCACGACCTACCAAACTAGCCATTCAAAAGTAGTTATGAATATTATTAAGTGAATTTTTTTTATATATAATACTTATAATTTTAGAATCTATATTATGTGTTTCTAGACATAATGTAAGAACAAATTCATATTTTTCAGATAAAAGAAGTATTTTTCAAAAAAATGCAATTTTACTGCATTTTGATGGAGAACCCTTTTTAAATACAATATTTGAATCTTTTATATATTCAATTTAACAAAATAAACGTCTTCTTTATAATCAGGACATATAAAATTTATTTTAATTAAATTTTTTGTGTTTTTCTGATAACTTTCATAATTGAGGGAATAGTGAAAAATACTATTTTTTAACTAAAAATAACTTTTTTTAATAAAAATAATTTATACTGTTCAATTATACATTTGAATGGTTTTTAAGTATAGCTAGATTAAATTTGTACGATTTAATCCAATGTTGGCTGTTGAAAGTAATTTCAATTTGAAATTGGACATAAACAAGTGTCAATCATTTGATAGTAATTATTTCTTAAAAATACGCTTTTTGGTTTTGACAATGAGAATTAATTTAAAATTAATAAATGGAACTTCTATGTATTTAATTTTATAAAATGGAAGACATTTTTGGATTCTGAATATTGAAATTATCTTAGGGTAAATTTTTTGTATTTTTCAAAAAGCATTCAATTTTTGATAAATAGTGAAAAACACTGAGTTATTGTTGAAACCCAACTTTTTATTTAAATAATTATTTATTTTATTGAAATTTATTTCTTGTAGAAATGGATACATAATACTTACATATGTTCAGTGAAATTCATTAGAGTCATTTTATAATACGTTTAGATATATAATAAATTCATTGACATTTTTACCGTCTTTTATCCACCTTCTAGAAGCACTTAAAAATTTGCATAAAACATAATTTTACCGATTATACAAATTTAATTTCAATGATATGAGAGACACGGTAGATATCAGTAATTAAAATTTGTTTCAGTAAGATAAAAAATAATTTTTTTTGAATAGTAAGTTTTGACTTTTATTTACCATAGTTAAAAGTAAATATGGTAATTAAAGGTAAAAATGATATTATTATTACCCTAACACATGTCCTAATTCTATTTGATAAGTGTAATTCGACCAAAAATAACATTTGGAATAAAATATGACCCTTTAGGTCCACTTGGATGAGATTAAGAGATTTAGTATTATTTAATTTAAAGAAGAGTTAAAAGAGTTAAATTCAAGTTTTAATAACTAAGTCATTTCAATAATAGGTTATACATAAGATAAATTAGACTATAAATATTAATTAGTAAGATAAAAATATTTCCTAAATAATTGTATTTTATTTTTAATTTTTATATATTAAATAATTTAATTGATTTAAGACACAATGATGATGCAGTAATTACCTTATTAATTAAATATTTAAATAATTGATATTATAAATATCCAAGTAAATGTAGTCTAAGATTTTTGATGAATTAAAATAATAGTTTAGTTTAATAGGACATTTTAGGGTTGATTAGATTAATTTTTTTGGCGTGATAAGGTTTTTATGACTTTAAAATAAAAAAAAATACCAAATACTGTCAAAATTGAAATAAATTAATTATTATAACAAATAATATATTATTGGTTGGTATAATATTCCTAAAAATCTAAGGATCATCCAAAAGGCTTAAATAATATTATATATTTCATTAATGATCCACTTTAGGTTCTATTGGTTGTTTATAGTAAAATTATTAACCATATAGTGTAATAATACAAGAAGACACGGTAAAGGTTAAATTATTTAACATAGAGTTATATCTAAACGATAAGGTTAAAATGGTAACCTAAACATGTCTAAAACCTATTGGTCGAGAGGATTTAGACCCATCCATACTTTTTCTTTGAAATAAATCAATTCGGTTCCATTATAAACTGAATATGATTTTATTATAAAATAATATTTTAATGTTTTCCTAAGATTCCCCTCACCCCTATTATAAAAGGGCACTCCCCCTTCTCTCAAATTCACACATTCAAAGCCATTTGGCTTAGCCAAACCCTACACAAATATCCTTTAAACAATCCTACATTTATCCTAGAGGCCTTACTTTTGTTAAAAAGCTATCCTATAGAGCCCTTTTGATCAAATCAAAAGGAATAACCCGAAGAAGAGGTAAATATTTCATGACCTCTTTCAAGTTCTTTTCTTCTTCCACTTATTCATTCTGTGCTAATTCCATTATAAAACAATAACTCCAGTATCTTCTATATACTGTGATGTCATTATAAATATGGTACAACCATATTCATTATTCTATCCATCCTCTGAATGGCATGTCACTATACGTGCATAAGTACGGCTTACCATCTTTGTGTCGTGGTGTAGTTGTTATTCTATACATTATTATATTGGATGGGTATAATAGTGATGTATAATTTATGTAAATAATAAATATAAAATGTTAATGATTCTTTATATATGATATACCATCCAATTATATATACGTATTTAATATCCAATGAATGATATTGTCGTTCATGCGTACGTACGGATTACCGTCTCCACGACGCGATGAGATTCATTTCCTTGTTCATCATTCAACAGTGATTATAAAAATAAATATTATTAATAAGTATGAAATATATGACATAATAATTCTACTGGATATATATATATATGTTTGTTTGTATGTATTTATGTACTTACACATATCTTATTCACTTACTTTAGTTCAATACGACGTGAAAACCGAAACAACATTTATGTGTACATACAGCCTACCGTCTCCATAAACTGTGCCTTCCATTTTATATATACATCTATTATAAATATTTATATTTTAAATGTATATGATATATAAATCAATGTTTTTATTATGTAATCATTTAAATCATGATCTAAATGATACGATGAAGAATAACAAGTTAACACACATAAGATAAAGAAAGCGATTATTACCCAAAATGTCAATTTAACATGTAAATCATTATTAAATTGGTAATATAAAGTGATAAATGAATCATGTATGATATAATAAATAATAATATGGTTCTGTTATAATTTAATAACATACTATGGTCATTATACAGGAGGTTAAATGTACCCTCGACCAAAAGAAATTCCAAGGTAAGGGTTAATTCCTCGATCACATTATTATTCGAGATTGTTTATGGGTAAGTTTTTACCAGGACATATTTATTATCCCTTTCCATGTTTCATAAAATAGTTTTCAATGGGATTATTTTAAGTCACTCTTTTATTTAAAAATCATTTTAAGTGTTTTAAATATATATTATTCTAAATCATTCTCATTATTGTCCATGTATTCAAAATGGGTTTTTAAGGATTTATTTATATGGACATGAATGTTTACAAAATGTTAACTGCATTAAAAAGTTTCAAAGAGGTATGGTACACTATGATTCATAAATAAATTTAAATTTCTTCCTTTAAAAATTATGTTACTTATAAATGTTTTCATTAAAAAGAGATATTTCTCTCAAAGAGTTTCACAAATCATTTTCAACTATGACACCATCCTTTGATGGATTTTCAACTTGTTTAAAGACAATTTATCATGATAAAAATCTTCAATATTTAATTTAAGGTTTGGTGATATGTTTGATTGTTGATGTGTTATTTTTATACCATTCATGGTTTATGTTTAAAGTGTTGACATTTTTAATGCTAGTTCTAATATGAATGTTTATATTATGTTTCAGCCTTTTCATATGAGGAATGTATTGGACATAGTAAGTGATGGTTGGATCCTACTACAGCTCCTCGATGCATCGTTAGGTATCATGAGATAATTATACTGGTAATTGGACGAGTCCTTTCCCAATTTGATATATGGTTTTGGCCAAGGCCTAAATCATTTTTTGACGTCTTGGCTGAGGCCTTACCAAAACTGTTTCAGAATGTATGGAATTATAAATTATGCCATTATGAAAATAATATTGATGGTTCATGCAGTTATTAGACTAGTATAATACCCATGACTATTTTTTATTATAAAAATATTTACTCAGCTCATATTTCTATCATAAATTGTTCATTTTTGTTATTGGTAAAGGCATGAGTTTTCAATTATTCACCATGCCTATAATTTATGTTAGATTCCGCTAAATTATGTACCCTTATAGAGCATCTGATCTCACCCCTTTATTATGATTTATTTTCCCAGGATCCCAAGAAGTGTTTTATGTTTGATATTTATGGTTAATATAAGGTAACAATGAAGTTCTCAAATGATTTTTTTTGTATGTTAGAAAGTGTAATGTTACGTTCATGTATGTAATCTATCTTACAAGACTGCTAAATTGATCGGTCATTCAAGACATCATTCCTTGTAATCATGCCAATGTATAAAAATAATTCACTGACTCTGGGTAACTGGGGTTGGAGCATTACAAGGAATTTTTGGTATGAATGCTTACTAGGGATTGTCATCTTAATTCTATGGTGTTTTAGAGATTTTTATTTGTTTTTCCTTATTTCAAAAAAAATTAATTTTCTATTTTAATGAATGAATTCATATCTTTATGAAAAAATGTTTTGTTATAGAAACAACATCATAATCTATTGTTTATTTATTATAAAATTGATTATATTTGTCTTTATATTTTCTATGTATGATATCTCTATATTTGTGATACTAAAATATCCAAAATCATTTTAATTGAATGTAGTTTTCTAAGAAAAAATAGGATCATATAAAATATATATTTCAAATTATTTTTTATTTAAATGATATATTGGATTATTTTATTAGTTATACTATAATTTTACATTGATTTATTATATTTAAAAAACCCTCATTGTTATCACTATTGTTTTCATGTATTTAATATGGAAAACTACCAATAAATTTTAATATAATTGAAAATAAAAATAAGTTAATATTTTTATCACTTGTTATATAGTTAAATTTAATATGTGGAAAAAATACCCAAATACTTTATGAATAAAAATGTGCAACATTATGTTATTATTTTTTGGGTATTAATATAACAATGCAGAAATTAAAAAAATTCATGTTCATTCAAATGATTTCACCACCACCCTCATGGATTAAATTTATTTCTTATGCCACAATATTGAAAACTATGGGGAACTTTTTTTTGGGTGAATGTTTTTAATTTATATAGTATTGGTCACAATATATCTATATCAATATTTTATAAAGTTCATTACCTTTTATTTGAAGATGTGGTAGGTCATTAATTCCATGTGATATAACAAACACATAGTTTAGTATGTTTCACGAATTGAAAGTAAGTATTGGGAAGTAGAAAATTTCTCAAAGAGATATAAAGAGTTATCCCATGTATTATTTAGATTGAATATCTATAATATATATATTCCATTAGGAATAGTGATTCAAATATATCTCATGTATATCAAAATGTAAATCAATTAGTTTATAAAACTTCTAGGAATGTACTTGAATAAAATGTTGCTTTTGGTCCATTAAAATTTCCTATTTTTATAGTGAATATCATGGGATGAATATAGGGGTTATGTGTACACATGAGTATTCTACTTTGGTATGTGATATCTCTTTATTTTTTAATATATATTTTTATATATGAGTTTCAAGATCAATACATATTTTGTTATTATAATAAATATATTGTAATTATTATTTTTATTATTATTACTCTGGTGGTTTTGTGGTTTTTCTTGTTGTTTTTGTTTCTTTTTTTTTGGTTTTTTTGGTTTTTGTTATTTTGTTATATGAATATATTAATATATTTATAAATAATTATTATATCACTTATTAGTAATTTGTGATAATACTTCCCATTTTGATTCTTCATATCAGTATTTACCTATAGTATGTGTGCATTGGACATGAATCTTCTACGAAAACACAAACTTTTTTCTAATAAACACTGACCTTGTGGTTCAAGGCGGTGAACTATGCAGTATAAAATTCTTGGTGGGAACCAGGGAGGTCAAATGCTGTGGAATAAATGGGTTAATTCTGAAATATGTATCAATGAGATAGGTCATGATTCCGGAGATTTATACAAATTATAGTAATAAAATAAATAATTTCCTTCAGTTTAGTAGAGTAGATAAAAAAAATTGTTTGTGTTTAAATCAATTCTAGTGGAGTACTTGTGAGTTGAATGATGAGGTAAAGAGTTGAAAAGTTGTATAGGATCCCTATTATGTAACAATAGGTTAAAAAACTATTCCCTGTATTTATATAGATGATTATTTATTCATTGAATGATGTGAAATACAATTTAGTTCCTTTATACTGATTACATTGGGTGTGAGTTAGCCCTTAAGGGGTTTTGTGAATTTTTTCATTATGAATTATTTCGCTCTTGTGTTTTTCTTTCAAATTCATTATCATTTATGTATAATAACCTTTATTAATATTATTAGTTTAGCTTTTTGTTCTTGTTTTTATTATTTTTATGTTTTTTTGGTGGTATCTATCATTATTCTAATAAACCCAACCCTAGAGGTTCAATATAGGTCTGCAATCTATAAATATTTGTGACTATATTCTAGTTCAGATAATTAATCACCAATTTTTTAGGGATATTTCATGGTCATGATAGTGGCTGAACAGACATGGGAAGTAATGGTCGGTTGAAGTGAGAATAATATATGGGAACTATTATGAAATACATAAAAGGTAGACTCAGAGATATTAGTGGTTGAAATGGATTAATAGACTATGTTTTAACTATTAATTTTTAGACTAATTAATGTTTAATTACTAGGTATATAATATTGGAATCCAAAATATTTTTTAAATTAATAAATAATGAAGGAATGGATCATTTACAATGGATGATGTCGGAGACCAGTGAGTTAATGTCGATGAAAATCATGGGTTTATCAGTTGATTATTTATTATACATGGGTACAATATTATCTTTTATGGGAAATGTGGATATATTTCATGACATATAGAATAATGTTTCGTGATTTTCCTGTATTATGTAGGTGGTAAGTGTATATTGAAAAAAACAAATCATTGTAACATGTAATAGAGTAGTTAAACTAGGATTCCTTGTTGGGTTCTTTGAAGATTGAATTCAACCTAGATTTCATAAAAATTATCTAGATTCTAGAAATAGTTTGGAGGATTATTATTGTTAAATATTCATTAATTGAATATTTATAAAGGTCTTAATCTTTTATATAATTCCTTATGTGATTGTATTATAAAAGGTAAAGGGTCCAATTGGGTTTAGGTGAGCATGTATCTTCCTGTTTTTATAATCTTCCTAGCAAAAAAATCTAAATATTATTTCTATAACAACCCTTATTTATGGACCCATTTATTTGTGAATTATGATAATGTATTTTGGATTTTGTATAATCATTTTCTTATTATCATTATATTGAATGAGTTCTTCAAAATATTAAAAAATGATTCAATGTTGGATATTAATGGATGATAAGTAGATAGAATATGAAGATATAGAATAGTTAATATATTGTATCAATTCAATAATCCTGAAGAGTAGGAAAGGGTGCATAGAAAATTATTTTACAAAAATGTTCTAGTGTTTATCCACATGTTTCCATATGGTTACAAGTGGTTTTTAGATACCTTGAAACCTATGAAAAAAATACTATTAATCGAATGTTCATAACTGTTTTTGGTTTTATTATATAAAACATTCCCTTAATTATTTTTCTTAAAACAGAAAATTTAATACCCTCTTTCATTTTTTGGTTCTCTATAATATTTCTGTTTTTCTCAATTTAATATTCTATGATTCATGTCAGATCGATTTTTCAATAATAGAATTTGAATTTTTGCAATGTCTCTAACGATAGTCTAATGTTTTTGTAAATTATATTAACTATTGAGTCTTTGATTCTTTTTAAATTCCGTTTTAGTGATTTTGAATTGTTTTATCAAAATATCAAGTTTTATTTCAATTAAATGAGTGGTATTCTATTTAGTAAATTTTAATTCAACAATTTTTTTAAACCCTAAACTTATTTGTGATAATGGTCTCTTATGGGTGTACACATTTGTTTTTTGTATAAAAAAACTACACATAATAAACCCAAAGGAGAACCCACATTGTATTAAAATTTATTAAATTTATGGAATAGATTACTATGCACCAAAGTCACATTTAATTCATGGTAGATTTATTTTTCAATGACTATAAACTTATAACCCAGTTTAAAAAAATAAATGACTATAAATGAATATTATTATATATTGGATGAGTTTTAAAAGAGTTTCAAATTCATTATGAAAATCTAAAATGGAGTGTTTACACAAAGAATAATTCTGGTAAAAATATAATTTAAAATAATAACATTGCATAATTTATTATTAGTACATGTATTCATTGTCAGGCTTATATCAAATATCTCCAACTCGCTTGATTTATGAATTATTAATTGGTTATCATGAACATTATATAAATTATTTTTAGGTCTCATATTCAATGGATATTTCAACTTATAATATATATTATTCAATATTTTAATATATAGAATTCTTCAACTAGATATTTAATCACTAGTTACCATATGATTTTACGCCTAATTTCTGATGATGTATATATTTTTTACATGTATAAGAATTAATAAAATATTTTATAAAAAGGGTTTGACAGATTAAGAACTTTCCCTTTTTTAGTAGGTTAGCAACAAAATGTTGTTTTAAATATTTTATTTTATTTGGTAGCATCATAATTAATTATAAATTAATTGTATGCATATTGGTATAATTAATATTTAGTTAAGACTTATTTAAATAAATTAATCATTTTTGGGATTTTATTACGTTGTTAATTGGTTGTTATGTAACAACCCAATATTTTATGATAATTATTATCTTTAATTTATTTGATTTCATGTGTTTTATGCTACAACAAGATTATCTTGTGTTATACGCCACACTGTATTAGCTTGAAGTATACACAACACTATTCTTAGATTGTGTTACACATAATTTCAAGATCGTTTTATAATAGTCATTCTACACAACATTGAGGGTATATATATATATATATATTCAATTTATAAATGAAATATTTTTGGATTCTGTTATACGAAAAAATAAAGGAGTCTTTCACAACACGCAACCCTGACTTGTCTTGCATTACACACAATCGCGACCTTCCTCGATAGCGTGTGTTGTACGCAATACCGGGTTTTACTAAACAAAAATATATTAATATAATATTATTATGAACAAGCCATTATGAATATTATTAACTAAATTTTGAATTTTATAATATTATTATTCATCTTAAACATTTTCTAGAAAATGGTATAAGAACAAAATAAATTTTTCGGGTAAAATATGTATTTTTCAAAAAATGCAGTTTTGCCACCTTTTGATGGCGCACCCACTTTAAATATAGCTGTTGAAATGTTTATAAGTTCAGTTTGACAAAATAAAATTCTTCTTTTGAATCAGGATATAAAAATTTACATTGGATAAAGTTTTGATATTTTTCTGATAACTTTCATATTTTAATGAATAGTAAAAACACGCTATATTTTAATTAAAAACAACATTTTTCATCGTAATAATTTATATGGTCAAATTATAATATTGAGTGGTTTTGAAGTATAAATAGAATTTATTTTTACCATTTAACATAATTTATGTCATTATCATTGATTTTACATTGAATTCGTAGGTTAAATCAATTCAATATTTTGCAATGTTTTAAACAAAAACCCGTTTTCATTCGACAACGGGATTAATTTTAATTCAATTTCTGAAACTTCTGTGTATTGAATTTAAAAAAATGGATTCCATATTTGGAATCATTGGGTCCAAATTATGTTAATATGCTACTTTTTATTTTTGAATTATGAATAGTAACTACGGTAAATTTTATTTACCATAGTTAAAGAAAAATCGGGTAATTAAGGGTAAATATAATGTTATAAAATTACCCTAACACATGCAAAAATTCTATTTTATGTCTAAAAGTATACCCATATCACCTAAGGGTCGGATTAGATTCATTTTATGGACTTTTGACCATGAAAATAATTTAATTATTATTAAAACCAAAGAAAGTGACAACATGTCACTCTCTTAAATCTTATAAGTATACTAATTTTAATTTAGTGATAAACATCATAAAACATAAAACATGAATAGTCTACAGAAAGCTAATAACATTATCTACATCATGATAATTTATTTATAATTTTTTTGGGACTAAATAATTGTCATTAATAGTGATACATTAATGATGCAGAAATTATTTATTTAGTGAAAAATCAATAATATAGTTTTTGTTGAAATATTAATACATATCAAAAGGCCCAAAAATCTTCCCAAAACTTATTATTAGTGTATATATAAACCATAAGAATCCAATTCCCGAATTTTGGACCATTTGGATCCTTATTAAGGCAATTATGACACTTATATTTTTTTATTTTAAATGATGCCAAAGTTGTCACCTTCATAATTTAATAAATATAACAATTTAACTATTGTAATTTTAAGATGATAAATTATAGTAAAAGTATTATTGTGAAAGTTAATAGATTTATATTTATTATAGGATTTTATTTTTAATTTTTATGCAACAAATAAGTATATTAAATAATTATACAGAAATGTTGTAGTAATTATTTTATTAAGAGATAAACCAAATAAATGGTTTTTAAAAATAATAAAATAACTATTATATGAACTATTTAATGTTCTCCACTAATTTTCTAGATACATATGACCTTTTATGAATTTATTAAAGCTTTTACTTTGAACATATCTTTTGTATATATTTTATTTAAATTCAAATAAATGAATAGTGTCAAAATTGACACTATTGTTATTTTATAAAAATAACATATTATAAATTTTTTTAAAAATCACAAAAATATATCAAAATTATAAAATTTAATTTTATATGGTATTAAATTTTATAACGTATCCAATTATGGACAATTCACAACAAATAAGTAATTATTTGTTATAATTTAAAATTTAGAATGTTATTACCAAAAATAAAAATAAATTGATTAAGTAAGGATAAATCAAGTTGATAATGTTAAAAATAATTTCCTAACATGTCTAAATTTTCTTGGTTTATGATATTACAACCCTATCACATCTAATATTTGAATATGAGTCATCTTTAAAGGTTTTTATGTGGGTTTAAATTCTTTATAAATTAATATTTTTAAGATTTCCAAAGTTGCCCCTCCCCTCCCTTATAAAAGGGAACCTCCTCCCTCTCCTCCTGACACCAATTTGAGCCTTCAAGCTCGGCCAAAACCTGCCCATTTAACCTCCCCAATTCCCTAGAAACATCCTAGAGTTCCTGGTATTCTTCAAATACCAATTTTAGTGCCCTAAGAGGAGGTCTCAAAGAGGCGCTTCAAAGAAGAGGTAATGTCCGTTACCGATTCTATCAACTTTATTTCTTCTTACACTTCTTCTTCTTAGGATGTTTCATTATGAAGTAATAACATCAGTATCACTCATATACTGATATGTTATTATATGTATGAAACAACCCAATTTCACCATCTATCCATCCTACGGAAAAAGAAATCACCGCGCGTGCGTATGTACGGAATACCGTCTCCACGCCTTGGTGTAATCTATTTTCCACCACCACCTTACTTGGATGGGTATAATGGTGAAAATAAAAACTATATATGATTATTATAAATTGATATTGATTCTGTAATAGTATACATATACTCCAATAAAATTCCACGATCATGGGAACGATATAATCGCTTGTGCGTACATACGGAATATCATCTCCACGACGTGATGAGATTCATTCTCAATGATTAACCATTCATAAAAGATTATAATGTATATATAATAATTAATCATGAAATATATGACATAATAATAATACTGGATTTATTTATATATATATATATATATATTTATGTCATCCAATTAATTCCATTCAATTCAATGAGGAAACGAAAACAACGTTCATGCGTACGTACGGCCTACCGTATCCATGAACGGTGTATTTATTTCCATTTATCGATCTATTATATATATGTATATTCTGAATATATATTATATATAAATCATTTTTTACATTATAGATGTATGTAATCATGATCTATGTAATCATATGAATAATTACAAGTCAAAACACGGACGACAAATGAAACAATTTTACCCAAAATGCTCTTTAACATGGAATTTACAAAAGAACGGGTAATATAAAGTCATAAGTGATGCATATATGATATCATAACAATTATTATGATTTTTTAATAAGTCAATAACATTATTTAAATTATTATACAGGAGGTTCGGACAAATACGAAGCAAATCGGACCTAAGGTAAGGGATAATTTTGTAAATCTCATTTTTATTCGAGATTGCTTATTCGTAAGTATTTACTGGGGTTATTTCTATCATCCATATCCATGTATTATAAAATTATTTTCATCCTTTTTACACATTATTGACTTTAACTACATGGTATGTAAGGAATCTTTCTTTTGTTTACTTTACGAGGTACTTTTTTGACTTTTCCAGTAAAAGTACGAGAAGAATGTTTTTCTAACGTATACGGCACGAACAGATTTTTACGGTTTTATAAAGCCTTATTTTCATGATGCTTCCTCCAAAATATTTCATGACTATTTTCAAAAAAATCTCTTTCTTTTAAAATTTCATGGCATTTTGTGAAAAGAAAATGATTTTCAAGGAGAAAGGATATTTTCCTCAAGAATTTATTTCAAGTGTTTTATCAAACCATTTTCCATATAAGATGAAATTATTTCATATGTGTATGTTTCAAGTATAATGTCTCTATGATTTACATGCTTTCACTATTCTTATGATGAAATATCCATTTGTTTTATATGGATTATGTGATGATGATATGATATGAAACCCATTTTATTCTTTGGGTTATGATGAATGTTCTAAGTATATGTTGTGGCACAAGTAAGAATGATTTCATTATGAGATGGGTGGGACCTATATCTCCCTCTAATGCATTGGGTAAAGATTTATATCTCATGAGATAAACATGGCTGGAATGGTATGTTAATCCGGTTCAGAATTACCGGACTGGAACGAGAAGTGAACTCGATTCAGAAAGGGACTTTGTCCACTAAGATGGTCTTGGCAGCAATGCCTTGGCTACTATGGAAATCACTACATGTGATTAATGGATGCCACAATTATATGTTTTATTCCCATGCTATTTTATCGTGATTTATGTTCCATTATGATCTATGCCTTATGTACTTCCATGTTTTATGTCGTTGCTCAAGATTTTTAATGTTTATGTTTTTTTAAGTTCAAATGTATAAGGTATGTTTTATTTTATCCATGCTTACCCATACTGAGCATTTGAGCTCACCCTTTTTATGTTTTCTTTTCCCCTAGGATTAAAAGAAAGATTTTAAGTATGGAAACAAAAATGGGAAGATCTTTATGGGAGATGTTGAATATCTTTCACCACGATTAGAAGATTACGTTCCAAGTTTCCAAAGACGCTAAACTATTACGGTCCTTGTGTGCCTGTTTTTGTTATATACTAAGTATTCTGCAAAAGTAACGTAATGTCTATGTACATCATGCTCTGGGACACTACAGTTGGTATCAGAGGAATGTTTTAGTCAACCTTTGGAAACTAGGATGTGATAACGTTAGTGAGACCCCTAGAGATATTTCTAAGGTATGTCTAGGGATATCCCTAATGATAAGTATACGTATAGGATATAGTCCTAGAACTATGGTAACAATCTTAGAATTTAACCTAAGATGTTAGATATTGAGGGTGCTTCCCCTTTACTATGTTGTTTTCCCTAGCATGATTTTTTCCTCTCACATTATTCTTTTTGGGTTTTAGAAAATGGATGGAAACAGGAAGATTCATGATAATGGAGGATATGACAGACAATGGAATGATATTTTTCATGAGTAACCAAATGAAATGGGATTTGGAAGTCCAAAGATCATTATTATGCCTAATCAGAAATCTCATAATATGATCAATAATCTCAACTTTGGTAAGTTTCCCGACATTGATAATAAGAGAAAGATGGAGTTTCATTATGATCATAGAGGAAAGAAAGTTCAATTTCCCTCATGTAAATCATGTGGAAGAGGCATCGGGGAGATTGTTTCAAGGGAACTGGAAGATGCTTTGGGTGTGGAAAATAAGGACAGAAAGCCAATAAGTGCAAAGGAAAAGGTTCAGTTAACACCATGTATGAGGATAATGGTATTTCTACGACATCAACAATGGTTAAATGTTTTAAATGTGGAATTTACAGGAATTATGAAAACCAATGCCCTAAGGGAAAGTCTCATGAAGAGAATCAGTATGGTCGTATGGGTAGTATTTATGTTGATGATGATGAAGAGACAACAAATGATATGTGAGAAGAATGAATTGTTGAAGCTCGGTCAATGGTTTATGAAGGTAGTGGAATGATTAAATATTTATCAAGTGTAATGTTATATAAGTAATCTCACAGTACTATGGAATAAAGAGACATCAAAGGATTGTTACACTGTTGTCTTTCCTTAAGTTTTGAAAGTGTGTGATTAATGGTACCAGTATTTTTAGAAAGTATATGATATGCGCATAATGAAGGGATAAGGAGAAAATTAAATATTTGATAGTATTAATGAGCTCATGACTAATATAAGGAGAAGGTCATGTCATGGTTTGAGTATATAGAATTTTTGGATTTTGGTAGAAAGATTTAACAATTGACAGCATACATGTTTTCACTAAGGTTTAATGGGTATTCATTTTTCAAGAGAATGCATGATTAAGGTATTCACATGATTGGAATGTGACCAACAAGATATATGGGGGATAAATGATGGTATTCACATGATTGGTTGATGACATTTCAAGTAATCGTTTTCTTTATACTATGAGCTTGGATCGAAGTATTTTAGATACACCTAAAGATTGGAATGGATAGAACTTTTTTCGATATTGTTGATGGGATGTTATAGTAATGTAGTTTTATAAAAATGACAACCTGCATGACAGGCGACAACCCATTGCATTGGACAAGGCTATGGGAATAGAACCCACAACCGAAGTGCGACTAGCCTTTATCGCTGACCGCTAGCCTACAGGACGTCCCTGTTTAATAGAAACTTGTTTTATTATATTAAGCAGTATAATATATGAAGTATAAGTCCATTTTAAGAACCATATATCACTAATCTCACTATAGATGGACTTATTTATTTTTTATAACTCTTATAACCTTTTGTTTGAGAAAGATGGAATAACCCATCATTCTATCACATGATCTTTTAACACTTCACGAATGAAAATTTCAACTTCATTTCTTTAAGAGATAAAGTGGAAATTGTCCAAAGAACGATCAACAGTGAGACTGCACCAAAATCACGAAAGTATTTCTTCTAATTCCAATTTCATCAACTTTAGGGAAATGATCTTGAAAACAAAAAAATGTTTTCCTAGTGTACTTATATCCGATGAATCAGATGGTACCTTAGATCATCACAAATTTATGGCTTTGTGGTCGATGGTTTTTTCATAGCCATATTCTCTACCACTCTCCATTGTAACTTAATGGTTATATTTTTCTTCCATATCCATATTTTCACCTATATTCTCCTACATGGAAACCCAGTGATGAGTTACTTTGGGTA
This sequence comes from Viscum album, assembly GCA_963277665.1. Lineage (NCBI taxonomy): Eukaryota > Viridiplantae > Streptophyta > Magnoliopsida > Santalales > Viscaceae > Viscum > Viscum album. Next base: position 1,374,333,916 of record OY728128.1, read on the forward strand.
ATCGTTACATTTCATACATTAGTTTTTAAAATTAAGTTTCATTTTTCCTTTTAACGATGTGGGTTTCTATGAATAGTAAACGATTTATAACCTTGACGAATTTCGAGGGCGAAATTCATTTTAAGGGGGGTAGAATGTAACAACCCGATATTTTATGATAAGTATTATATTTAATTTAGTTGATTTCATGTGTTTTATGCAACAATAAGATTATCTTGTGCTATACGCCACATTGTATTAGCTTCAAGTATACACAACACTATTCTTAGATTGTGTTACACATAATTTCAAGATCGTTTTATAATAGTCATTCTACGCAACATTGAGGGTATATATATATATATTAAATGTATAAATGAAATATGGTTGGATTCTGTTATACGAAATAATAAAAGAGTCTTGTGCAATACGCAACCCTGACTTGTCTTGCATTACACGCAATCGTGACCTTCCTCGATAGAGTGTGTTGTATGCAATACCTGGTTTTACTAAACAACTATATATTATTATAATATTATTATGAACTAGCCGTTATGAATAGTATTAACTAAATTTTGAATTTTATAACATTATTATTCATCTTAAACATTTTATAGAACATGGTATAAGAACAAAATAAATATTTCTCGTAAAATATGTATTTTTCAAAAAATGCAGTTTTGCCGCATTTTGATGGCGCACCCACATTAAATCTAGTTGTTAACAAGTTTATAAGCTCAATTTTTCACAATAAAATTCTTATTTTGAATCAGGATATAAAAATTTACATTGGATAATGTTTTGATATTTTTCTGATAACTTTCATATTTTAATGAATAGTAAAAACATGCTATATTTTAATTAAAAACAACTTTTTTCATCGTAATAATTTATATGGTTAAATTATATTATTGAGTGGTTTTAAAGTATAAATAGAATATATTTTTACCATTTAATATAATTTATGTCATTAGCATTTATTTTACATTGAATTCATAGTTTAAATCAATTCAATCTTTTGTAATGTTTTAAACAAAAACCCGTTTTCATTCAACAATAGGATTAATTTTAATTTAATTTCTGCAACTTCTGTGTATTGAATTTAAAAAAATGGATTCCATATTTGGAATCAGTGTGTCCAAATTATGTTAATAGTCTACTTTTCATTTTTAAATTATGAATAGTAACTACGGTAAATTGTATTTACCATTGTTAAAGGTAAATCGGGTAATTAAGGGTAAATATAATATTATAAAATTACCCTAACACATGAAAAAATTCTATTGTATGGCTAAAAGTATACCAAAATCACCTAAGGGTCGTATTAGATTCATTTTATGGACATTTGACCATGAAAATAATTTAATTATTATTAAAACCAAAGAAAGTGACAACATGTCAATCTCTTAAATCTTATAAGTATAATAATTTTAATTTAGTGATAAACATCGTAATACTTTGTACATTAATATTATCCAGAAATCTAATAAAATTATCTACATCATGATAATTTATTTTTAATTTTTTTGGGATTAAATAATTGTCATTAATAGTGATACATTAATGATGCAGAAATTATTTATTTAGTGAAAAATCAATAATATAGTTTTTATTGAAATATTAATACATATCAAAAGGCCCAAAAATCTGCACAAAACATATTATTAGTGTATATATAAACCCTAAGCATCCACTGGCAGAATTTTTGACCATTTGGATCCTTATTGAGGCAATTATGACACTTCTATTATTTTATTTTAAATGATGCCAAAGTTGTCACCTTCATAATTTAATAAATATAACAATTTAAATATTGTGATTTTAAGATGATAAATTCGAGTAAAAGTATTATTGTGAAAGGTAATAGATTTATCTTCATCATAGGATCTTATTTTTAATTTTTATGCAACAAATAAGTATATTAAATAATTATATAAAAATGATGTAGTAATTATTTTATTAAGAGATATACCAAATAAATGGTTTTTAAAAATAATAAAATAACTATTATATGAACTATTTAATGTGCTCCACTAATTTTGTAGATACATATGACATTTTTAAAATCTATTAAAGCTTTTATTTCAAACATATCTTTTGTATATATTTTGTTTAAATTCAAATAAATGAATAGTGTCAAAATTGACACTATTGTTATTTTATAAAAATAACATATTATATAATTGTTTAAAAATCACAAAAATATATAGAAATTTTAAATTTAAATTTATATGGTATAAAATATTATAAAGTATCCAATTATGGACAATTCACAACAAATAAGTAATTATTTGTTATAATTTAAAATTTAGAATGTTATTACCATAAATAAAATTAAATTGATTAAGTAAGGATAAATCAAGTTGATAATTTTTAAAATAATTTCCTAACATGTCTAAATTTTATTGGTTGATGATCTTACAACCCTATATCATCTAATATTCTATTATGAGTCATTTTTGGAGGTTTTTATGTGGGGTTAAATTCATTATAAATTAATATTTTTAAGATTTCCAAAGGTGCCCCTCCCCTCCCTTTTAAAAGGGAACCTCCTCCCTCTCCTTCTCACACCAATTTGAGCCTTCAAGTTCAGCCAAACCCTGCCCATTTCACTTCCTCACTTCCCTATAAACATCCTAGAGGTCCTGGTCTTCTTCAAATGCCAATTTTAGTGCCCTAAGAGGAGGTCTCAAAGAGGCGCTTCAAAAAAGAGGTAATGTCCATTACCGATTCTTTCAAATTTATTTCTTCTTACACTTCTTCTTCATAGGTTGTTTCATTAGTGATATAAAGATATGTTATTATATGTATGAAACAACCCTATTTCACCATCTATCCGTCCTATGGAAAAAGAAATCATCGCGCGTGCGTACGTACGGAATACCATCTCCACGTCGTGGTGTAATCTATTTTCCACCATCGCCTTACTTGGATGGGTATAATGGTGTAAATAATAACTATATATGATTATTATAAAGTGATATTGATTTTTTAATAGTATACATACACTCCAATATAATTCCACGATCATGGGAACGATATAATCGCTCGTGCGTACGTACGGAATACCGTCTCCACGACGCGATGAGATTCATTCTCAATGATTAACCATTCATAAATGATTATAAAGTATATATAATAAGTAATCATGAAATATATGACATAATAATGATACTGGATTTATTTATATATATATATATATGTATGTCGGCCAATTAATTTCATTCAATTCAATGAGGAAACAAAAACAACGTTCATGCGTACGTACGGCCTACCGTCTCCATGAACAGTGTATTTCTTTCCATTTATCGATCTATTATATATATGTATATTCTGAATATATATTATATTTAAATAATATTTTACATTCTGGATGTATGTAATCATGATCTAAGTAACCATATGAATAATTACAAGTCAAAACACAGACGAAAAATGAAACGATTTTACCCAAAACGCTCTTTAACATAGAATTTACAAAAGAACGGGTAATATAAAGTCATAAGTGAACCATGTATGATATCATAACAATTAATATGATTCTTTAATAAGTAAATATCATTATTTAAATCATTATACAGGAGTTTCAGACACTTACGAAGCAAATCGGACCAAAAATGAGGGATAATTTTGCAAATCTCATTTTTATCCGAGATTGCTTATTCGTAAGTATTTATTGGGGTCATTTCTATCATCCATGTCTATGTTTTATAAAAGTGTTTTCATCCTTTTTACCCATTATTTAATTTTACTACATGTTATGTAAGGAATATTTCTTTTGTTTACGGTTTTATAAACCATTATTTTCATGAAGCTTCCTCCAAAAGATTTCCAGAATATTTTCAAAAGAATATATTTCATTTAAAATTTCATGGAATTTTGTGAAATGAAAATGATTTTCAAGAAGAAATGATATTTTCCTCAATAATACATTTCAAATAGTTTTATCAAAACCATTTTCCATCTAAGATGAAATTATTTCATATGTGTATGTTTCAAGTATAATTTCTCTATGATTTACATGATCTCACTTTTATTATGATGAAATATCCATTTGGTTTATATGGATTATGTGATGATGATATGATATGAAACCCATTTTATTCTTTGGGTTATGATGAATGTTTTAAGTTTATGTTGTGGCACAAGTAAGAATGATTTCATTATGAGATGGGTGGGACCTATATCTCCCTCCAATGCATTGGGTAAAGATTTATATCTCATGAGATAGACATGGCTGGAATGGTAACTTAATCTGGTTCAGTATTACAGGACTGGAACGAGGAGTGAACTCGATTCAGAAAGGGACTTTGTCCACTAAGATGGTCCTGGCAGCAATGCCTTGGCTACTATGGAAATCATTACACGTGCTTAATGGATTCCAAAATTACATGTTTTATTCCCATGCTATTTTATCATGATTTATGTTCCATTATCATCTATGCCTTATGTACTTCCATGTTTTATGTCGTTGCTCAAGATTTTTAATGTTCATGTTTTTTTTAAGTTCAAATGTATATGGTATGTTTTATTTTATCCATGCTTACCCTTAATGAGAATTTGAGATCACTATTTTTATGTTTTATTTTCCCCTAGGATTAAAAGAAAGATTGTAGGTAAGGAAACAAAAATGGGAAGATCTTTATGGGAGATGTTGAAGATCATTCACCATGATTAGAAGATTACGTTCCATGTTTCCAAATACACTAAACTATTACGGTCCTTGTGTGTCTGTTTTTTTTATGTAATCAGTATTATGCAAAATTAATGTAATTTCTATGTACGTCAAGATTCGGGTCGCTACAGTTGGTATCAGAGGAAAGGTTTAGTCAACCTTTGGAAACTAGGATGTGAAAACATTAGTAAGATCCATAGAGATATTTCTAAGGTATGTCTAGGGATATCCCTAAGGATAAGTATACGTATAGGATATAGTCCTAGAACTGTGGTAACAATATTAAAATTTAACCTAAGATGTTAGATATTGAGGGTGCTTCCCCTTTACTATGTTGTTTTCCTTTGCATGATTTTTTCCTCTCACACTATTCTTTTTGGGTTTTATAAAATGGAGGGAAACATGAAGATTCATGATAATGGAGGATATGACGGACAAATGGAATTATATTCTTCATAAGAAACCAAATGAAACAGGATTTGGAAGTCTAAACATCGTTATTATTCCTAATCAGTAATATCATTATATAATCAATAATATCAACTTTGGTAAGTTTCCTGACTTTGATAATAAGAGAATGATGGATTTTGATTATGATCATAGAGGAAAGAAAGTTCAATTTCCCTCATGTAAATCATGTGGGAAGAGGCATCGGGGAGATTGTTTCAAGGAAGCTGGAAGATGATTTGGGTGTGGAAAAGAAGGACACAAAGCCAATAAGTGCATAGGAAAAGGTTTAGTTAACACCATGGATGAGGATAATGGTATTACTACAACATCAACAATGGTTAAATGTTTTAAATGTGGAATGTACATGCACTATGCAAACCAATTCCCTAAGGGAAAGTCTCATGAAGAGAATCAATATGGTCGTATGGGTAGTATTTATGTTGATGATGATGAAGAGACTACAAATGATATGTGAGATGAATGAATTGTTGAAGCTCGGTAAGTGGTTTAAGAAGGTAGTGGAATGATTACATGTTTATCAAGTGTAATGGTGTATAAGTAATCTCATGGTACTATATAATAAAGAGACATCTAAGGATTGTTACACTGTTGTCTTTCCTTATGTTTTGAAAGTGTGTGATGAATGGTACCTGTATTTTTGGAAAGTAGATGATATGCACATAATGAAGGGATAAAGAGAAATTTAAATGTTTGATAGTATTCATGAGCTCATGACTAATATAAGGAGAAGGTCATGTCATGGTTTGAGTATATAGAATTTTTGGATTTTTTTATATGGAAAGATTTAACTTTTGACAGCATTCATGTTTCCCCTAAGGTTTAATGGGTAATCATTTTTCAAGAGATCACATGATTAAGGTATTCACATGAATGGAATGTGACCAACAAGATATATGGGGGATAAATGATGGTATTCACATGCTTAGTTGATGACATTTCAAGTAATCGTTTTCTTTATACTATGATCTTGGATCGAAGTATTTTAGATACGCCTAAAGATTGGAATGGATAGAACTTTTTTCGATATTATTGATGGGATGTTATAGTAGTGTAGTTTTAGAAAAAGGAAAACCTGCATGAAAGGCGACAACCCATCGCGTCGGACAAGGCTGTGGGAATCGAACCCACAACCGAAGTGAGACTAGCCTTTATTGCCTACCGTTGGCCTACAGGAAGTCCCTGTTTAGTAGAAACTTGTTTTATTATATTAAGCAGTATAATATATGAAGTATAATTCCATTTTAGGAACCATATATCATTAATCTCACTATAGATGGACTTATTTATTTTTGATAACTATTATAACTATTTGTTTGAGATAGATGGAATGGCCCATCATTCTATCACATGATTTGCTAACACTTCATGAATGACAAATTCAACTTCATCTCATTATAGGATGAAGTGGAAATTTTCCAAAGAATGATCAACAGTGAGACTGCACCAAAATCATGAAAGTATTTCTTCTAATTCCAATTTCATCAACTTTAGAGAAATGATCTTGAAAACCAAAAATGTTGTCCTAGTGCTCTTATATCCGATGAATCAGATGGTACCTTAGATCATCACAAATATATGGCTTTGTGATCGATGTCTTTTTCATAGCCATGTTCTCTACCACTCTCCATCGTAACTTGATGGTTAGATTTTTCTTACATATCCATATTTTCACCTATATTCTCCTACGTGGAAACCCAGTGATGAGTTACATTGGGTAATCGTGGCATTTCATACTTTAGTTTTTAAAATTAAGTTTCAGTATTTCTTTTTATGATGTGGGTTTCTATGAATAGTAAACTATTTATAACCCTGACGAATTTTGAGGGCGAAATTCATTTTAAGGGGGGTAGAATGTAACAAACCGATATTTTATGATAAGTATTCTCTTTAATCTATTTGATGTCATGTGTTTTATGCTACAACAAGATTATCTTGTGCCATACGCCACAATGTATTAGCTTGAAATATACACAACACTATTCTTAGATTGTGTTACACATAATTTCAAGATCGTTTTATAAGAGTCATTCTACACAACATTGAGGGTATATATATATATATATATTCAATGTATCAATGAAATATGGTTCGATTCTATTATACGAAATAATAAAAGAGTCTTGTGCAACACGCAACCCTGACTTGTCTTGCATTACACACAATCACGACCTTGCTCGATAGCGTGTGTTGTACGCAATACCAGGTTTGACTAAAAAACAATATATTATTATAATATTATTATGAACTAGCCATTATGAATAGTATTAACTAAAATTTTAATTTTATAATATTATTATTCATCTTAAACATTTTCTAGAACATGGTACAAGAATAAAATAAATTTTTCGGGTAAAATATGTATTTTTCAAAAAATGCAGTTTTGCCGCCTTTTGATGGCGCACCCACATTAAATATAGTTTTTGACATGTTTATAATTTCAATTTGACAAAATAAAATTCTTATTTTGAATCAGGATATAAAAATTTACATTGGATAAAGTTTTGATATTTTTCTGATAACTTTTATATTTTAATGAATAGTAAAAACATGCTATATTTTAATTAAAAACAACTTTTTTCATCGTAATAATTTATATGGTTGAATTATAATATTGAGTGGTTTTAAAGTATAAATAGAATATAGTTTTACAAATTAATATAATGTTTGTCATTATCATTGATTTTACATTGAATTCGTAGGTTAAATCAATTCAATCTTTTGAAATGTTTTAAACAAAAACCCGTTTTCATTCAACAAAGGGATTGATTTTAATTTAATTTCTGCAACTTCTGTGTATTGAATTAAAAAAAATTGATTCCATATTTGGAATCAGTGGGTCAAAATTATGTTAATAGGCTACTTTTTATTTTTGAATTATGAATAGTAACTACGGTAAATTTTATTTACCATAGTTAAAGGTAAATCGGGTAATTAAGGGTAAATATAAAATTATAAAATTACCCTAACACATGAAAAAATTATATTTTATGGATAAAGGTATAGCCATATCACCTAAGGGTCGGATTAGTTTCTATTTATGGACTTTTGACCATGAAAATAATTAAATTATTATTAAAACCAAAGAAAGTGACAACATGTCACACTCTTAAATCTTATAAGTATAATAATTTTAATTTAGTGATAAACATCATAAGACTTTGAACATGAATAGTCTCCCAAAATATAATAAAATTATCTACATCATGATAATTTATTTGGAATTTTTTTGGGATAAAATAATTGTCATTAATAGTGATGCATTAATGATGCTGAAATTATTTATCTAGTGAAAAATCAATTATATACTTTTTATTGAAATAGTAATACATATCAAAAGGCCCAAAAATCTGCACAAAACTTATTATTAGTGTATATGTAAACCCTAATCATCCACTAGCCGAATTTCTTACCATTTTGATCCTTAATAAGGCAATTATGAAACTTATATTATTTTATTTTAAATGATTCCAAAGTTGTCACCTTCATAAATTAGTAAATATAACAATTTAAATATTGTGATTTTAAGATGATAAATTAGAGAAAAAGTATTATTGTGAAATTTAATAGATTTATCTTCATCATATGATTTTATTTTTAATTTTTATGCAACAAATAAGTATATTAAATAACTATACGACAATTCTGTAGTAATTATATTATTAAGAGATAAACCAAATAAATGGTTTTTAAAAATAATAAAATAACTATTATATGAACTATTTAATGTTCTCCAATAATTTTCTAGATAAATATAAACTTTTATGAATCTATTAGAGCTTTTACTTCGAGCATATCTTTTGAATATATTTTATGTAAATTCAAATAAATGAATAGTGTCAAAATTGACACTATTGTTATTTTATAAAAATAACATATTATAAAATTGTTTAAAAATCACAAAAATATATAAAAATTTTAAATTTAAATTTATATGGTATAAAATATTATAACGTATCCAATTATCAAAAATTCACAACAAATAAGTAATTATTTGTTATAATTTAAAATTTAGAATTTTATTACCACAAAGGCGCCCCTCCCCTCCCTTATAAAAGGGAACCTCCTCCCTCTCCTCCTCACACCAATTTGAGCCTTCATTCTCAGCTAACCCCTACCCATTTCACTTACCCGCTTCCCTAAAAACATCCTATAGGTCCGGGTCTTCTTCAATGACCAATTTTAGTGCCCTAAGAGAAGGTCTCAAAGAGGCGCTTCAAATAAGAGGTAATGTCTGTTACTGATTCTTTCAACTTTATTTCTTCTTCCACTTATTCTTCTTAGGTTGTTTCATTAGGAAGTAATAACATCAGTATCACTCATATACTGATATGTTATTATATGTATTAAACAACCCTATTTCACCATCTATCCATCCTATGGAAAAAGAAATCATTGAGCGTGCGTACGTACGGAATATCGTCTCCACGCCGTGGTGTAATCTATTTTCCACCACCACCTTACTTGGATGGGTATAATGGTGTAAATAATAACTATATATGATTATTATAAATTGATATTGATTCTGTAATAGTATACATACACTCTAATAAAATTCCACGATCATGGGAACGATATCATCGCTCGTGCGTACGTACGGAATACCGTCTCCACGAGGCGATGAGATTCATTCTCAATGATTAACCATTCGTAAATGATTATAAAGTATATATAATAAGTAATCATGAAATATATGACATAATAATGATACTGGATTTATGTATATATATATATATATGTATGTATGTCATCCAATTAATTCCATTCAATTCAATGAGGAAATGAAAACAACGTTCATGCGTACGTACGGCCTACCGTCTCCATGAACGGTGTATTTCTTTCCATTTATCGATCTATTATATATATGTATATTCTGAATATATATTATATATAAATCATGTTTTAAATTCTGGATGTATGTAATCATGATCTAAGTAATCATATGAATAATTACAAGTCAAAACACGGATGAAAAATGAAACGATTTTACCCAAAATGCTTTTTAACATGGAATTTACAAAAGAACAGGTAATATAAATTCATAAGTGAACCATATATGATATCATAACAATTAATATGATTCTGTAATAAGTCAATAACATTATTTAAATTATTATATAGGAGGTTCGGACACTTACGAAGCCAATCAGACCTAAGGTAAGGGATAATTTTGCAAATCACATTTTTATCCAAGATTGCTTATTCGTAAGTATTTACTGGGGTTATTTCTATCATCCATATCCATGTTTGATAAAAACAATTCATCCTTTTTACCCATTCATTTATTTTACTACATGGTATGTAAGGAATATTTCTTTTGATTATGTTACGAGGTACTTTTTTGACTTTTCCGGAAAAAGTATGAGAAGAATGTTGTTTAACGTATACGGCATGAACGGATATTTTTGGTTTTATAAATCCTTATTTTCATGAAGCTTCCTCCAAAATATTTCATGACTATTTTCAAATAAATCTCTTTCTATTAAAATTTCATGGAATTTTATGAAAGGAAAATTATTTTCATGAAGAAAGGATATTTTCCTCAATAATTCATTTCAAGTGTTTTATCAAAACCATTATCCATCTAAGATAAAATTATTTCATATTTGTATGTTTCATGTATAATGTCTCTATGATTTACATGATTTCACTTTTAGTATGATGAAATATCCATTTGTTTTATATGGATTATGTGATGATGATATGATATGAAACCCATTTTATTCTTTGGGATATGATGAATGTTTTAAGTTTATGTTGTGGCACAAGTAAGAATGATTTCATTATGAGATGGGTGGGACCTATATCTCCCTCCAATTCATTGGTTAAAGATTTATATCTCATGAGATAGACATGTCTAGAATGTTATGTTAATCCGGTTCAGTATTACAGGACTAGAACGAGGAGTGAACTCGATTCAAAAAGGGACTTTGTCCACTAAGATGGTCTTGGCAGCAATGCCTTGGCTACTATGGAAATAATTACATGTGCTTAATGGATGCCACAATTACATGTTTTATTCCCATGATATTTTATCATGATTTATGTTCCATTATGATTTATGCCTTACATACTTCCATGTTTTATGTCGTTGCTCAAGATTTTTAATGTTCATGTTTTTTTAAGTTCAAATGTATATGGTATGTTTTATTTTGTCCATGCTTACCCTTACTGAGCATTGGAGCTCACCCTTTTTATGTTTTATTTTCTCCCAGGATTAAAAGTAAGATTTTAGGTAAGGAAACAAAAATGGGAAGATCTTTATGGGAGATGTTGAAGATCTTTCACCACGATTACAAGATTACGTTCCATGTTTTCAAATACACTAAACTATTATGGTCCTTGTGTGTCTGTTTTTGTTATTTACTAAGTATTCTGCAAAAGTAATGTAATGTCTATCTACGTCAAGCTTTGGGTCGCTACATGTTACATAAAAGTGATGATATATATAATGGGAATGTCACATTTACTATTAGAGTGTGTAAATAGCCCTAACCCCATGGCTGAGTATATGAAAAAGAAAAGATCATTGTTATGTTGTACATTTTTATCTCAATTATAAAGGGATAAGGTTATAATGTGACTTGATGGATCCTTAAATAAGGAATAGTGTCCAAAAAGGATGGTAAAATTGATAGAATTTTTTACATATGGGAATAGTGAAATAATTATATTATTGTTCTATAAATCTATGCATCCTATATTTTAATTTTTAAATTGACTGTAGTGTGGTTCCAAACGAATTGAACAAATTAGAATGGTATCCAGAGATTTTTGTTTCATATAAAAAATGTTTCAACTCAAATGGAGCCACATGATCATATAATTGACAAAGTATGTGACTAAATAGTCAAGAAAGCATGAATTTTATTGATGTGGGTCTTAATAATTGATGTGACATGACCCATGAAGATATCTTTATGGAACGAGGTGCCTATTTATAATAACAAAGGCTTTAATACAATATGATGATGTTTGTTAGGGTTGATCAGCCAATTTAGAATCAACGTTGTCTATTTGATAGTGCATATTATTCCAGTTAAATTTATAGATATAATTATTTCCATTGTAACGTTGTTATTATATAGGACGATATATGTTAGGGAATATTTTTGATTATGACATCAATGTAATATAATTATTTTTTATAAAAACTCATATATCAAAAAACTAATTATTTAGGGTCCCATTGTGGGTCATTAAGAACATGAATTTTGATTATTATATACTCACATTATTCTATGAAAATATATTTTATTTGTTTTCTATTTACCATTAAATTAACATACCATTTGGATGAATTTCATATTAATTTATTATTTTTCACTACACTAATTAATGTATATACAATTTGACATTATTAACACATAATGTTCAAGTGGTTACACACTAGAGGATATTTTACACACAACATATATTCACACATAAATGTATATAAAAAATAGTTTTTATATAGATATAGATTTTTCCCATTTGTATGTATAATACGTGGCAATTGATAAGTTATATTTTCTTAATTGGTCATGAAGGAAATGTTGGGTCCATCAATAGTTGGCTAATTTTCTCTATTTTATTTACCTTTTTTAAATGTATATAGGTGATACACTATTTTATCAAAAATTAAATGATATATTATTTCTTGAGTTGAAATGAAATGGTTAATTTTATGTTATTTTATATTTTTTTACTCGTAGGATATGGTAGAATAATAATTACTTTTTATTGATACATTTTTATTTTTATATTATCTATATTTTTTCTAATAATAAGGTAAATTTTCTTATTATGATTTTCTAAAAAAATCACTCTATATTGATTTCCACACTTTGGTAAACATGGATTATGCTTGAGTTTTTTTAATACCCAAATAAAAATATAATATTGACTATCCCTTTTGTGTGTGTTGGTTTAGATTCTCAACATTCTTTATTCTCCCTTTGAATTCCATGATTTTTTATTTTAAGTATCTAATTTATTATTATTATATAGTAATATCCAGATATAAATGAAATAAATAAGAATAATCTATACTTTTCTTGAGTAAAATAATAGCCTTATATTAGGGAGGAATGAACATAGTATTATAAAATAACATTATTAGATATAATATTTTAATATTCATTTATATAGGATTGAGTTTTAGTTAGACTTTATGGAAAATTTACTAAGTTAAATTCATGAAAATAAGGTTTTGAAGTTTTATTAGGTTTAATAATAATTAATCAATTTCAATAATTTTTAAATTGTTTACTATATTTGGATATGTTGTAGCATATTTGAGTTAATTATTTATATAAATGTTACTAGGTACTAGATAAGAAAATAAATGAAATTTGTAGTGGATCTACCATAATAATTGAGGATCGACCAATGTGAGGAATTTAATATAAAGTGATCAAGAAGTGAACAAAATTATGTTTAGGATAATATTATTACTATAAATAGAGTATCTTAGGATTTAATTGATAACAATTATAATTATAGTAATATGTTCATGGATTCATATTTAAATAAATGAAAAAATTTAGTACAATAGTATAATGTTCTCTAATATAGATAATATAATCTGGCATTAGAAATCACTTTTTTTGACAAGGATTTTGGTCTTTTTTTGGATTATTTTTATAAGTATTCTCATATATACCTATTAAATTAAAAAGATGGTTGGAACCATCACATATAATCCAATTTACTATTGATGTTAGATCATTTTTTATAAAGAATAATTATTAAACAACATAAAATAGAAGTGGTTAGCTTCTATGGTGTCTTAAATGTATCTAACTGAACGTATATAAATATTATTACATGATATTAAATTTTATTCTTCATTTGTTCACCTATTTTTTAACACTCCATTTGGGTTCTTTATTGTTTGACTATAATATATCTCTATATATTTACTACATTCATAACTTAATTTTGGAATATATTAGAGGATGACCAGTGACCTCTTACAATGTTTTTTATTAAAACTAGGAAGACAAACTCTTCTGTATGTATATAATTTATGTATATAATGAAGAAATGGATCAAGAAACTATGGTAATAATGGGATATATAAAATTACAATATAGAGTGTTTGAATTTAGATATATAGGAAATACAGGGTAAATTTATTTATGGTTTGTGTTTTATTATTGGTTTTCTTTTAGTATTATTTTTATGTAGGTGATATTTAGTGCATAATTTATGATATCATGACATGAAATTGTAATCATAATTTATGTGTAATTATCATCTTTATTATTATTAAAAATATTTATTGGAATTGTAATTCTTTATCAAGGATGGTTTATTTTGTACATTATATTTATTTGTTTTTCAAATTAAATTAACACTCTGTCCAATGACTCATCATAAAAACCCCACGGAATTTGTTTTCATCTTCTAGTGATCGAGGAGTATTATTGATAACTTATCATATTTTAATGTGGGTATTGGTTCAATATCCAATTAAGGGAATTATAAATTTCAATTAGAAAATATATTTATTTTAATGAATAATTTTTTAAAAATTAATATAAAATATATAGGGAAATTTATTTTACAAATTTTACTAATAAGTATACACATCAACAATGAAAATCGTAGACTATTTTTTACTATGTTGGTATGATATATGAATTTAAATGGACTTATTTACTATTGAGATGAGTATATATTATGTGTTTTTTATTTCCTCTCAATAATTGAGATGAGATAGTGTTTGTTGATGCATTATAAATGGAATATAATATTTTAAAACATTTGATTTATTTTGTGGATATGTAATTACTTAATTGAAATTTATTTAATTGAAATTTTAATCTGAATATTTTCTATAATATTTAAAAAATAACTAAAAAATATAAATTATTTCCTCAAATAATTATTTGGAACAATTTTATTAGTAAGTAACAATTATTTTTTATACATGTTTATATTGGATCCATAAATTTATTTTTTTCTTGATTTTGTTATAATCATGTTATCTATTTATTAAAAATATTATGTTTGTCTTGGACGGTTATTGGTTTCTGAAAAATAATTAATTTATAATCATATGTTAATTATTAATCTTCACGGTAAATTATAATGTGGGATTGTGTCGTGATTGTTAAGCATCATCAGTGGGAACTTAATGATTTATTATGATAATGATTGATGATGAAATAATTTTTATTGACAGTGGTTCAGTGATTTATAATATCTAGTTATGAAATTTTAATTTATGTTTTATAATGTAGTACTAACATAGAAATTAATATTAGTTATTCTATATAAAAATATTTTTAATGTATTCTCATTTTGAAAATGATTGTTTATATAAATTACAGTTATAAAAAATGTTTTTTCAAATCATGTTATCGATATGATTTATTTTTTTATAATTTATTATGGAAAGAAATAAATATAAATTATGGTATGGATTTTATGTTTAACAATATTTTTTTATTTGGATAGTATATTAGTATAAGTTTATTCAATAAAATTCATTTTTTAACATTAAATGATTATGATTTCGTTAGAATGGTGCATCTATTACAATTTTTTTAGTAATAAGAATGAATTAATGATAAATAATATGTCTTTGATTGTAATTTGTTTAATATGATTCTTGTTTTGTAATTTTTATGTTAGTAATCATGTTAAAAAACAATATTGATCATTGCAATGATATATCAATAAATTATTGGATATCTTTTTTGAATATTTACTATAAATTCATATTTCTTATATAATATTATTTTTTATATAAAATTTCATTTTTCATTTTTATTCTAATGGTGATCTAGAGTTTGGGGAATGTAATAGGCATTAATATTCTATGATATGAAATATTTTATAGAGGATTGTTTTTCAAATGGTTGGAATCAAGTATATCACATTATAATGATCAGTTAATAATTTAAATTGCCTCACTGAGTAATTTTTAAATTACTAAAATTTGGGGTGTGTTAGTATGATTAGTTTTTGAAATAACCTTTATTTAACACATTTATATACCTGAAGTTTATGAAATGTATGATTCAATCATTTAAATAATTAGATAAATAGTTTTATAGGGTATATGTTTTTGTTTTTATGGACATTAGAGTTATATGTTCAACTTTATTGATTATCTATGGTGATATGGGATCCAATAATTTATAGAATTTGATAGAAAAAATTCATTTTAGATTGGAATAGATTATTTCCATATGGAATGTTTTATTAAATTAAGTACTTTAAAACATTAATGTATATTATATTTGTGGTCAAACATCATGAATTGGGAGAAGGAACAAAATATAATCTCTTGGGAAAGATTTCACTCTCTATTTAGTGATTATTGTTTTTAGAATCTATTCAAAGTGTAAAATTCTAAGATATCATGAAATTATATGAGTGTGATATAGTGATAAAGGATCATGCACCCATGCTTGATATATCATTTCTATTTATTTTCACCTTGAGAGGGAATGAAATTAGTAGGTCATGATATGTTTATAGGGGTATCAAGGATCCTTTATGATTTTCGGTAAAACCAATATACCTTGGATCCCATATATGTGATTATTTTGTAACTAATTGTGATTGTATTTATTTTCTCATATCTGATATTTTTTAAAATTAACCTTTTTTGGGTGGAAATCGAAATATATCAATGAATTAAGGGGTGGTAGATATTTTCAATGTTAAAAGGAAAATTATTTTCCTCAATAACATTGAAGAAAACATTAATTAAAATGTTACCAAAGTGGAAGATGAGTTCATATTGAATATATTTACAAAATTTCACCAAATATGTTTTATGGTTGTGAAAAAATGGGTATTCTAGAGAGTTTTATTTCCTAAATTATTTTTAGAAAAGAAAATAGGGGGTGTGAATTATAATCATAAATTAACCATATTAAATAGAAAATAATTTGTAATTCAGTATATAAGTTAAAAAAATTAAACCACAAACTAAATAATAGGGAATGTGAAGGTTGTAAGATTTAATGAAAAAAAGATAGGGAACAATGATTTACAGTAGTTTGGATCTAAATGATATTATATATAATCTTTACATTCTCAAACCAAGGGAATCAATATGCACTATGATACTTCCTTTCATGAGTATAAAACACACACGTCCTTGAAAATGGGTGAATACTAAATCGTTCTGTTCACCTTGGTATAGATAAAACTGATTATTTTATAATAGATAAGACACATATTGAATTTTTAATGAGAAATCACAACTTATTTCCTTTTAAAATGTTCAAGTAAAACCTATAAAAATTTTCATTGGCTAGTCCATAAAAATCAATTTGGTACCTACTAACAGGTGGTGTAATCTTGTGTTAAAAATATTATAGTGAGAATAATTTTATTAAAAATAAATAACAAAATAATAAAACAAGTGATGTATTATAGATGTGGTGATGGTGTAGAAATACATATCTATCTCCCTTATTAATGTTTTGAAATTATTTATCGTTGATAAAATCAGTTATTCCTCTAGAATTTAGACATAATGTGGATGGAAAACCTTTTTTTATTACATAGTAACACTTCTATAACTCATATTTGATTTATCTGTAAATACCAAATTGTTTACTTCATATTTTCTATAGAACAAATTCAATAGATAATAGCTTCACCATAATCTCCATAATCTTGATTAATAATTATCATGCATGGTTATTTCATGAAATATATCCATGACTTGTAAATACAATGATACTGATAGTTAAAACATATAGAAATATAATTGTTACCTATATATGAAATATTGAGTTTCATTAATAATATAATTCCCAAGTTCCATATATTTATTAACCATTATCATTAATGTGACATGAAAATAACACAAAACATGGAATTATATATGAAACATATCCTTAAAACCTTCTTAACAATGCATTAAACTATACAACATAGCCTTATAATTTAATTATTTATATTAAATTAACTTAAATGAATTGTAACTATAATATGTGGTGTATATACTTCATAATTATATCTCACACTACATCCTAATATATCATTTTTACAATACCATATACGATGGAAACACCCTAAAGTACATAATTTTCAATGAATTTTTATAATTCATATTGTAAACTATTACATACCCGACCCAGGTGCCCCTAAAACGGTCCTCCAAGTTGGGTCTCCACATGACTTCAAGAGAGCCTCCATGTATGCTAGTGGTTTCCAAATAGCAGCCATGGTATAATAGACCATGAGGGGTGACTGTACCCTCATTTTCAAAGTAATTCCTAGATGAAAAAAATAAATAAATTAATAAAAAAACATATAATAACCAATGAAAAAATAAATTATCATTTCCCACAACTAGGTACAAACCATAGTCAACAGAACAAACTCCATGGCATGCCAACAGTACCTAGTGAACAAAACCTCAAATAAATTAAAACCATGGAATCCTCAAGATGTTACTAATACTGAGACCAGAACCTCATTCGTGCATATCCCAATCCTAACATAACTCCCAAGAACTAAGCCATTTCCCTTTTCCTGACCTCCAATCATGAAATCTACTCGGCAACCCAATAGAGTCATGAGTAGGGTGTGAGTGAAACATAGTGGGCCACCACCAATGGTGCCTACAAATATCTACTCTAAATAGATAGTTGATTTATATAATAAATAAATGACAAGTAAATAAAATACAGTTTGGGTTCCATTAGTTAACTATCATTAATTTAATCATTTCTAACATTAGTCCCATTTAATCATTTACATCATCTTCTTTAATTTTCTCATTACCATCATGTGTCCCACTAATTATCCATTTACAACATTTACACAAGGGTTATGTCCATCCATAATAAGTATAAAATAATAAGTCAAGTCCCCATATAACTAGGTATAAACACATCATAACATACCTTGGATCATTCGCCCACGTAACCTCATCGAATGAAACCATTAGGGAAATAGGTAATCAGTCCGAATTTCAAACCCATGCTTTCCAGGGTGGGGTTAGAGCATAAGTCCAACCCAGCCTATGGGAGGCTCCGTAGTCCTTTATCCCACCACCAAGACATGTGAACATTCTTATATATATATGTATCCAATCCATTATATATTTCAATGAAAAACCACACATTCAAAAATATACATGACCACAACAATACATCTAACTCAACATGGGAGTAAATGTAATTCAATAACCCATTATCATGTTACCATTTATATTACATTCCAATTTATCCGAATTATAATATCATATGCCTAAACTCATTAAGCATATTTACTAGTTTCCTTAAATCAACCCCTTTAGAATATTTGATAATTACCACATGTCAACTCACTTAACTCTTTCATCATTTCCCATGTATTAACCCCTACTATGTATTACAACTATAAATCACAAAACATTTAGAAAATTCTCAATAAATCAAATTTAACCCATGTTAATTTCAAGAAAAAAATTCCAAGTTCAATTATCCAACTTTAGATACAAATATCCATTTTCCTTATTAATCAAAAAATTAACCATTCAACTTGTTAATCATGGGCTCTACATAATCACAAGTCAATCTCACACTTAACATTTCTATTAACCATGTTCGAGAAGGATGGTGCACCCCATGGTTGAACCTAAATCAATAAAGTCATCCTTTAGGCACCCCATAGGAACTATGTGGGGTTCATTTTTTCATTTAGAAACACATTTCTCAAGAACTCACTAGAGACACCAAGAACATAATAAGGATAATGAAGAACATAATTTTTTATTAATAAATCCTCATAAAGACAGTGGGATATAACATGTAGATCACCTACCACGAATATTTCAAAGAACACACTCTTACTATAAGCCTAAGAACTAAATTCAGGAACCCCTTTAAGATTTAACATAGATTACACCAAAAAAGAAATTTTCAAGGTTTTAGAAGAAGATCTCCCAATATACAAGCCCTAGTCTAGAAAAGTTAAGAAATTAGAGGAATGGACCAACCTGGAGCTTTGATCTGTAGCCAACAGTGCTCCAAGCGACCTTAAAATGAGGGAGATCAATACTTGGGAGATCTTGAAGTTTCTAGTTCATCGCTATAGATAGAGGTATGAGAGATTGTTTGAAAATCGGGTGAGATTTAAAAAGCCTAAATTAGGAAAATTGAGATTTTTTAAACTTTTAAAGGGGTGTATAGTTTTCCAGTACAGTTTTTCAAATTGTGTGTAAACAATGAAAAAGCCACTATGTAAGGGAAAACAAGTTGTATAATTACCTAGGGAGACTGGAAGAGTTTGAAAACCACGTATCAACTTGGTATAACTCAACTATTTATGGGTATTTTTGTCACACAATTACCTAGGAAGGACACAATATTTTAAAAACCATGCGAAAACCATGTGATATTCCACTATCCAAAATTTCATTGATTGGCCTCACATCTCTCATGGTTTACTTAACCATGTTCCAGACACACTCCAACTTTGCGCCATGAACATATTGGCCCAATTTTCTTTTTGTTTGTGTTTCGAACCCCTAAAACACACCATGAGCCCCTCAAATTATCAAGATACATTTCATTAACCAAAATCAAGAGTTTTAAACTAAATTTTAAACAATTTAATACCTCCATGAATTGTAGGATATTACATACTCAAAATCTTATAATGGATCATCTACAAGCCACATTCCCAAGAATCACTAATCCATTGAAATGAAGAGGTCGGTCCACTGGGGTTGCATGTCCAATTCTCCCTCCCATGATTCTTCATAAAAATTTCCATGCAACCACACAATATGAACCAAAGGTACAACATTACCCAAAAATACATTCTCTCTATGAGCCACTATATAGACACAATTCTTCTCAAAGGAATCATGACCCTTAATCTCAATATCCTCAACATTAACCTCATGAGATGTATTTGGGTGATACTGCTGAAGCTGTGAAACATGAAAAACATAGTGCATAACACCATGTGGTTGTGAAAGATCCAATCGATAATACATTATTCAGTTCTTCTCCACAATCTCAAATGGCCCCATGTACCTGGGTGCCAAATTTCCAAATTTCCAAATTCAATGGTAGACCAACCTTGGTGGCACCATAAGAAATACACTCTCAACCGGCATATACTCATGAGGTATATGGTGCCTATCTATATACAACTTTTATCTCCTATGAGCCATTTACATTCATTTTTTAATCAACTAAACCTTTTCTGATATCTCCAGCATGAGAATTGGTCCCAATAGCTCTAATTCTCAATCTTCTAACCAATACAATAGAGATGTACATGGTTTCCCATAGAGTGACTCAAACGATGCCATTGTAATTACAGTCTGAAATAAATTTTTCTATTATAACTCAACAAGAGATCGGTATTTTTTCCATGTACCACCAAATTATTGGACAAAATCCTTCAATGTGTCCTCTAACATCTATGTCGTATGCTCTAACTTCCCATCTGTCTACAGGTGAAAATCAGTACTCAAAAACACTTGAGAACCAAGTGCCTTATGTTTTCCTTTCAAGAAGTTCACCATGAAACACAGATCCTGATCTAAAATGATAGTCATCAACACTCCATGCAATTGAACTATATCTCTAACATATTACTCACCCTACTAATCAATGGTGAAATTTGCTTGGATCAGAAATAAATGAGACACTTTTGTCAACCGATCCACAACCACCAAGACAACATCACTCTTCTTAGGCATCCGTAGAATATCGATCACAAAATTCATTGTTGTATCATCCCACTTCTATTTTGGAATTGGAAATGGTTGTACCAGTCCAGCTAGGTGAAGATGCTCAGCCTTATCCTGCAGTATAGTAAGGCATCAAGCTACAAAACCCACAACCTCTTTATTCATTCCTGAGCACCAATATTGCATATGAAGGTCATTATACATCTTTGTCACTCTAGGATGCACTGCCCAATTTGATGCATATGACTCATGAATCCACTCTTCTCACATACCCATTGGCGCCATAACATGACCACGAACATAAAAAACCGCATAAGAACCTACAATTTAACATGAAGGTGAATACCCACCATTAAGACATTCCATCAGGTCTAATAATTCCAAATACTCAATATGAATCTCCTTAACCCAAATCAAGAGTGTGGACTCAATTGTTGTGGACACAAGTTTTTTCCTCCCATATCCATCCTACACGTCAAGGTTAATCACAGCTGACAAAGACATCATCATCCTCTTGGAGTTTGAATCATGAATTCACTAACATTGATTTTTTGATTCATTGAATCTATGATATGATTTCCCTTTCCTGGTGTGTAAACCAACTTGAAGTCACATTTTTTCATATATCAAGACCATATTTACTATTGATGATTCAGATCACACTAAGAGAAGATGTAATTATGAATTTTATGATCAGAAAACATCATGAACCTCTATCCAAAAATGTAATTACTCTAAAACATTAAGGCATGAACCAAAATGGAAAACTCAAGATCATGAGTAGGGTAGTTTCTTTTATGAGGCCCCAACTATCTTGACCCATATGCTTTAATCTATTCATCCATCGTTAATACATCCCCATTTCTAACATCAAATGCATCATAGAACTAGTTATACATCTTACCTAGCTTGATTAAGATCATGATTTGTGTGGTTTTCAACCGCTTATTCAACTCCGGAAAAGTATTCTTGAATTAATAAAACCACAAAATACATAACAAAATTATTTGTTAATCCTAAATTGGTGATACCATACTTGATAAATCTTTAATGATCCTTCGGTACTGACCAACCAATCCTAGAAAACTCTGGACATCTGGAACATTCGAGGTATACTCCCATGATACAATAGCATGCATCGTCTCTGGATCCACTAATACACCTTACTCTAAGATAATGTTACCAAATAAATGCACCCTATCAATCCAGAAGTCGAACATGGATATATTTGATTATAAAATATGATCTCTTAGTGTATTTAGGATGATGTAAAAATGTTGTTCAATACCATCATGGGTTCTAGGGTACACCAATATGTCATCAATGAAGAAAAATATGAATTGATGTGGGTGAAATATTTGATTCAACATGGCCATGAACATAGTTGGTGCATTGGTCAACCCAAACAAAGAGGGTATCGATTCTTTACTATCTAATGATTCATGTTTCTATAATCCACACACAATTGAAATGATCCATCATCATTCATGGATAATAGCATTGGACTAACCCATGGTGATATTCTAGGATATAAGAACCCTTTGTTCTCTAGTTCCTCTAATTGTGTCATAAAAACCATATGTTCTTCCTATTCTATTCTATAGAGTAATGGAAACTACCCAATCCTCCGATAGAAACTCTATTGTGAACTCAACATCCCTCTTAGGTGGAAACCTAATAATCCCTCAAGAAACACATCCTATAACTAATCCAACATATCATGGAAGATGGTCTAATCCACTCCCCCATCATCAGGAAAAAGAAAAGCCACTTGGGATGTGATTTCAACAAGATGCTAAAAACTAGCTTTGCATGGCCTGCTCAGACAACCCATTCACTATGGAGGACATATGGTTCTCCCTCAAGAGATGTGAATATTACCATATGGCTGTAAAAGTTCATATGGTCCAGATAAAACACCATCTAATTTATACACAATATCATATCAAAACATGACATCTCAAGGCTAGGCAATTTCCACAAAAAATGGAACTCCCAACCAACAGTTCATTACCCTTACACTATCTCATATCCTCTATTTTCACCCCTAACATAGTATTTATTTACATAATACCACTCAAACTCTCAACCATTAGAACCAACACAACTACCAACACTAAAAAAATAAAATAAATTGAGGAACCTATATCAAATAAAATACTAGAAATCATGGACTCAATAAGAATTATACCTCAAACAGTTGATGGTCTATCTGTTCCACCTCCTAGTATAGACTAGACTACATGAAGCAGACCCACCCCCATACCATGAGCCCTAATATATGATCTCAGTGTTGCACCTCCCTACTTATATGCATGATATCACATAGGAGTAGCACGTACACTACATCTTCTTGTGCAGCCAGTCGAGCACCAACTACCTGCCTAGAATGGGGTAACTAACCCCCTGCTTATACACTACACTAGCCTCATCCCTCCATCATTTTCCAAATATCATGGATTCCTAGAGAACCTATGCACATGGAAAAATCTTCTGCATGATAATCACTCAACTGGTGATCAGTAACACTAACTAGACAAGTGCCCCGACATACCCCAATGATAGAAGAAAACTCGATCACTAACTTAAAAGGATAGTTCATTTTTTATGGTGGCCCTATCCACCACCACCCTTGTGAAAACTATCAATGTGGTGCTTCTTAACATCAGAATTCACACCACTGGTTCACTCACATCGAACCACATTTCTACTACCACAAGCCTCCTTGAGGTTTCCTTCTGATATACGGGATTTATCCACCACTTCAATGACCATATTAGAATAAAATATATTCTAATGTGTCTTGATATAATACCTGATTCCATCTTGTAAAGGTCTCGTCATGTCTTCCTCATCCCCCACCAAGGATGGAATAAAATTGTGCAAGTTAGTGAAATGACTTGCATTTTCCAGGACTATCCAAGACCCCTAGAATAACCTCATAAACTCCATATATATTTCATGACTCACGGTTTCCAAATTGAAGTGATATAGAAACTTATCCAGAAAATATTTCAAACCCATACTATCATCATACTGAGTCTGAACCAGAGCATCTCGACAATGATTTTCGTGTCCTGAAAACATATAAGTTTATGTCTTTAACCCATTCCATAAAAGAGTCTCCATGTGATCCACAATTGACTAAAAATCTCTATATATAATTTTGTATCCTCCGGTCCTCCCTATCTAGAAATTGTTTGAGGGTGTTTTAGTAGAAACTCCCTAGTTATCTTAAACATTCTCGACACAACCATCCATGGGTCCCTCTCCATCATCTCTATGAAACAACAGATGTTATCATGGAACTTATCTTCTACCATGTTTCTCCTAATCTGTTAATTTTCATGTTTTACTTCCATAGAATAATTCATGGCAACATCCTCTCATCGCTCAACTGTCACACATCTTCATGGTGGAATTTTCACTACAATGCTAAGAACACAAATAAAAAACATCATACAAGGATTTCATAATTTGTATAAATTAATACTCTCTACTTTCCATAATCATCTCATTGCATACAATATAAAAAATTTCCTCATCACATTACAAACACTACCATCATCCCTCAATACAATGGTTCATGGATGACATATCTAAACCATCTTAAACAATTACAAGTCATGCATCCGACACTATTTTAAAATCATTCTATACATACAACATGAACCCTTCCTCCTAGTCATATTTCCCTATTTAAAATTCATTGAAATAAAAATCTTAACTTATTTAAAACCTTTAGTTATACATGATTCTTTTACCACTATTCAACATTTTAGTTCCCTTTTTCCTATTTTCATTGTTTTAGTATACACCATTTTCTTCATGTTGTTCAACAAGGTCAAATGTTTTTCACCCTTTAGGTCCCACACACATGTCCAATGTCTATACCTATCATGATTCATGACACCAATATCCCATAGTTCCTAAAATTTAGCATGAATACAAGGTCATACACCATTTTGAACATGATAAAAATATCATAAAACTATCACATCACAAAACAAGTGCATCACCCAATAGAGAAATATCATAAATTGTAATGACACACAATGGGAATGAAAATTACCACCCATGGTTAATTGGGTTTGCATCATACATGGGTTTTCTACTCCTAAGAAAGAGCTCATTACCATGTCCTGACATATACTAATCTCATTTCTACCATTCCACTTAATAAGGCCACATAAAATAACTTCTCTAACACCTCTTTGTATCATGCCCGAACCAAAGGCTACTGAACTGGTTCTCCATGTCCGGTCACCACATGACCTCAAACACTCCTCCCCATATTCTAGTGGTTCTATAATAGAAATGATGGTATAATAGACCATGTGGGGAGATTGTACCCTTTTTAGAGTAATCCCTAGTATAAAAAAGAAATTAAATTGTGGAAACAACATATACTAACTAATGAACATTCATATACAATAATTTCGCAAATCTATGTGAAAACCATAACCAAGTGTAAAAATTTAAGGACATGATAACAGTGATAATTGAATAAAACACAAAATAAATTGAATCTACATAATCCTTAAAAAGGTAATAAACCCAAGTCTAGAACCTCATCTATGCACATCCTGAGGTCAAATAAACTCCTACGAACTGGTCCTTTTCCCTTATTCTGACATGCAATCATGAAATCTGCTTGGGTACCCAACAACAGACTAAGTAGGGTGTGAGTACAACTAATTAGGCCACCACCAATAATGTCTATATGTATCCAGTAAAAACATATAGTGCATGTAAATTATGAATAACTGATAATCAAATAAAAGACAATTTGGGTATCACTAGTTAATCCTCATTACTTTATCCATTTCAAACATTAATCCCATTTAATCATTTATATAATCTTCATTAATTTTCTCATTACCATCATGTGTCCCATTAGTAAAACATTAACAACATTTATAAAAGGCTAAAGCCCATCGAAATTAGGCATAATGGAATAAGTCAAGTAACCATATCACTATGAAAAAACAAAACACAACTTACCTTATATCTTCTACCCAGGTAATCTCATCGAATGAAACCACTACGGTCATAGATCATTAATCTGAATCCCTAAACAATTCATTCTTGTGTGGGGTTAGGGCATCAGTCAGACCCAATCCATTGGATGAGCTTAAATTATTTATCACACAACCAAGAAATGTGGACATGCTTATATATATATATACTATTCTCCATATATTCCAAATCATATCCACACTTTTAACAACATATGTAACCACCACAATAGATCCAACAAATCATGGGAGTCAATATTATTCCATAAACCACTATCACATTAACATTTACATTGCATTTCCATTTATCCCAATTCCAACTTCTTGTGCCTAATCTCATTAATAATATTCATTAGTTTCAATACATCAACCCATTTAACATATTAAACAATCACCACATGTTAACTCACTTAACTCATTAATCATCTCCCATTTATTAACCCCACTATGAATTCAAAATATAAATCAGAAACCATTTGGAAAATTCACATTAAATTCTTGTTAAGCCATTTTTTGTCATGCTATGAAATCCGATAACAATTAACCACCTCTATGAATAACTATCCCTTTTTATTCTTAATTAAAAAATTAACCATTCTACATCTTCATCTTGGGCTCTATTTAATCAAAATATCAATGCACACAGAAAATTTTCATTAACAATGTTCCAGAAGGTCGGTGCATCCCATGGGTGGCATTTAATTGGTCAATCCATCTTCCATGCATCCTATAGGGACAATGAGGGGGTCAATTCATAATTTAGTAATTGATTTCACCAAAACTCACTAAAAATAATAAGACAACAAGGGAAAGAAACAAAACAATTGTATATGCATAAATAATCCTAAAGACCTTAGGATATAACATGTAGATCACCTACTTAAAATATATTGATGAACACACTCTTAATTGAACCCAAATATCCAGATTCATGTACCCCTTGAGAAATAACCTAGATTCCACTGCTAGAAGAATGTTTTAGGGATTCAGAAGAAGTTATTCAAAGATACACGACCTAATGTGGAAAAGATAAGAAATGAGATGATTAGACTTATCTGGAGCTTCGATCGACAACAAACGGTGTTCAAACGGCACAGAAATTAGGGAGATTGATCCTTGGGAGCTCTTGAATGTTCTAGTTCATCACTAAGACTGGAAGTAGGATAAACGGTGAGAAATTAATGTTATATTTAAAAACAATGATGTAGAAAATTTGTTATTTTTACAAACATTTAAATGGGAGAACAGTTTACTCACACGATTGTCCAAACCGTGTGAAACCCTATGAAAGCCACTATCAAAGGAAATACGAGCTTTCTGATTACTTTGGGATTCCTATACAGTTTGAAAACATTGTGCCAAACCACATGGAATTCCACTATTTAATGAGTTTTGGGTCGTACGGTTACCTTGGAAGTCTACACAGTTTGAAACATCATGCGGCAATCATGTGATATGCCACTACCAAAAACTACATAGCTTGGCCACCCACCTCACCAATTTTACTTAACTATGTGCCAGCTATGTTCCAACTATGCAGATTGAACTGGTTGGCCTAGTTTTCCTTTCATTCGTGTCTTGAAACCCCAGAACACCCCCAATGTCCCTAAGAATCTAAGGAAACACATCATTGACAAAAAATAAGAGATATTTACCAATATTTAAACAATTACATACTTTTATAAAGTTTGGTATATTAAATAAACACTATAATAAGTTAACATAGAGTGATGTTGAAGAATATACAATCATATAACTCTTTTAATATTGTACCAAACACTATCGAAACACTTTGGAAGGTGCCATTAAAAAATGACGTTGAATTTTAAATAGACAAACCATTACGAATAAAATATGATAATCTATAATATGTAGAAATATCAAAATGATAGGGAAATATATTATCAGCATTATAATTTTATTATAATGAGGGAATATCTTATGATCGTCCTTTATATGGTTTTGGTATATTCATATCATGCACTATATTCCAGCATACCATTTAATGTTATCATTAACTATGTTGAGAAAGTTCCAATATACAATGAAAATTTCTTAATTACAATATTTTGTTAACATAACTTGAGCACATATTGTAAATTTTTATTTTCTAATATCTTAACCTCATGTTGTATCTTAACAATACATTCTATAGCGGTGACATGTTAATAATCAACACAAAAATTATTATTTAATTACTATAATTTTAAGACTAGTTTATAGAACTTGATATATGGAAATCATAATATAATTTATTCATTATGTTTCTAAGATGTATCCTCAGATATCTTAATATCATGATTTACATTCTACTAGTCTTATTTTACAACTTCTCAATTTCATAATCCAATTTTTCTATATTTCATGATAAAGTATCTTAAGAAAAACTATTAAGTAAGCTCTAACATCACATGAAAACCCTTTGGTATCTTCTAAAAAACCATCATATATCCCTTATTTAAATAAAAATAGTGCATGATATACTTATGCTTTAATATTAAAAATAAATACCTAATCATGATATAATAACAGTGAATAGAGGGGAATATAGTAAAAATAAAAGCATAAAGAAATAGTGGAATGGATCTACTCAATATTCATCAAATTTTTGAAAATATAAAACCCTAAACATATATCCCAATGTTTATAAGATTAAAACGTAAATATAATATATATAATATCAAGAAAATAAAAAATAAAATATAAATAATAAAAAACAAGGGAATTATATAAACAATACAAATACAACCAATCTATTAATTAATAATGTCCTGTAAATAATACCAATTATAGGGTACAAAACTAATTATAATACAACTACCCCTAAACTCATGAATAATTAAAATGAAATACAAAATATTCAAAAATAGTTAAATATATCTCTAAATTTATTCTTCATCCTCCAATATTAATTTTACAATGAATTATCATTATTCCATGATCAATTGCACTAAAAAATATAAATCGTTATATAAAAATTTAAATTATATTGAATGAATTATAAAATATATACAAAAAATTAAAATTAACCCACAGTTAAATCCATACTAGTAACCAATATAAGAAGAACAATAAATATATTACAAATGGATAAAAGAAAAAATATATAGAAATACTTATTCCATCACACTATTAGGTCAAATATTATGATTTTTCTATGTTTTCTAGCCCCAAAAATCCTTACGTAGGCATGTATAAAAGATTAGGTCCAATTTGATTTTAAAAAAGAAATTTGGGAACACAAGTTCTATAAGGATTAGATAATTTAACATTGAATGTGGATTTTGTCATCAAATCAATCGTTTGATCAATATATTGAAAAAAAATATAAGTAACAATCACTATAATATTGACTAAATGATCCATAGATAATGATGTTAACATAAAAAATACCTAAAAATTTACCTTTATCAATGTACTTTTTATACATATTTTCTTCATTACCACTATATCTGATATAGTTACTTTTTTATTCATTATAGTCAAATTTTTTAATCTCATAAACTCATCAATACTTTATATCCCAATGATGAACATTGGAAAAACATAATTCAAAATTAATTATTTCATCATTAATATTCATGTTTTTCATTTTCCCAGCTTCAAATTCATCAAAGGCTTTCTTATTTCTTATTGAAGCGTTATTTTTAAATCAGACGTTTCCTTTATTTATCTTAGTTATTTCATCCATCATAAATTTTAATTTATTCCTCTGTTCATCATCATTCGTATATTAAGTATATTTTCTGTATTAATTTTATAGAATACAATTATTATTTTTCCTTAATGACCTTCTTATGCTATTTACTCAACATCTTGTATAAGACTATCTGATTTGTAGTTTATTTATGAATCTTATCATAAATATCAGTTTTCTTTTCAAAATTCATCTTATCACAACTATGATCTTCAGATGAAAAATATTCAAAACTATTACAATGAATCCCTCTAATTAGACCCATGAAACACAGATTTTTCAACCAATTATCAATGCCAGATTATTTACTTTTTTCAGAATCATTTGGTGTAGCTCCATCCTAAATAAAATGATCTAGACTCCCATTTCTTGTTATAATTTTATTCAATTTTATTCTTCATATTTGGACCCTCATATTTTTCATTTCAAATATTTTTTTCATCCATAAAAATTTACCTCAAAATTTGGAATAACTTTCCATCATTTCCCATCTAATGTTATTTTTGTAAATATCTTTATGATCCATCTGGATGAAGTAGTGTAACAATTCCCCTTCAAGTGAATTAATAATAAAATTTCAAGTCAATCTATAATTGGATGGAACAATTTTTCTTTCAATCATGGTAGAACTTATAATACTCATATTATAATTATATATCATTCAGTTCGTGTTTATTTTAGACTTTATATTGAAAAAATAAAATGGATAATAGCTTCAGTTTAATATCGATGATATTCTTTATCAATTAACTCACATTATTTTTTCCAAAACACTCTCAATGATTTATAAACACAATGGTTTTGATAGTTCAATCAAATGGAAATATATATGTTACATATCTATGAAATATTTTTTGTCACTAATAATTAAATTCTAATATTCTTGGTCTATGAGATATATTCTCTCTAACATATGCTAGATGTATCACATAAACTAGGCCTATTTATTAAACATTCCCACATGGTCATATTATAAATGCATTCATCCATTCAATGTAGGATATCTATTCAATTCTTGATAACACATTTCTATAAATATAGTGAAAAAATGATATGAAAATGTATGTTCTTTATAAATAAATCTCATACTAAATCATCATATAACACTAAAACTTTTAATTTTCCCCAAAAAACCCCATAATATATTACATCAAATTTAGTGTCACAATATATATCATAAAAAAATATTAAGTATCATAATGTGAATTTAAGGCTATAGAATCATAATAATATTTTAATACTATATTAAAAACTATCAAAAAAATTATCAAATTATCTTTATAACATAAAGATTATAATTGAATAGAAAAACATTAGGAATAAGTCATAATAATCTATAGTAGATGTAAATATAAAACATAGAGTGAAACAAATTATAATAACTCCAATTACGTTGGAATGAGAATGTTACATTCAATCATGCTTTATATGATGTTAAAAGATTCTTATCATGTATTGTCTTTCGATACTACATTTAACATTATCGAAAATTATGTTTAGTAAGTCATAAACTATGAAAAATGATTCTACAATACATTATTTAGATGATTTATCAGGAGAACTAGATGTATCTTCCACTCTTTCTAAATCCCAACTAATATTTTTTATTTTGAGAATATATTTCCAATGGGATAGAATGTGAAGATACAACATATCATCCATTATCTTATAATTGTAATTTAGATTTTGGTTCATATTTTTAAATATTCCTATATAATAATATAAATTCTAATATTTATGTCAAATCCATATCCACTAAATATTAAGATTGAAACTAAACTCTTCTTACTGTATATTTCAATTTTACAAAATCATAATCTAGAGTTTTATCATGCCCTAGAAAAGAATGTCTATAAAAACATTTAAGTTTTATCTATCCACCCAAGGATCAAATTACACATATTATAAAAATCCTTATGTATCCTTACTTTATCAAAAACACTTTAATGAAAAATTTATGAATAAATATAAAAAATCATATTTAAATAAATAAAAAAATATATAATAATAGTGAATAGAGAGGGATATAGTGTATCGTACATTGATTTTGTGATTATGTATCAAATTAATTTAAGTTTTTTTGATATATTTAATTATAATCATCACCTATTTAATCTTCTATTACATGAAAAAACAATATTCTCTGATAGTGTTTAGGACATGTAACTTCAACCTTTAGCAATACATGAAAAATATTATTTTAAATATTATTCTTATAACATTGATTATAAATAGGTGGGTATGAATTATAAAGACCCAATCTTAGGGTATATATACATTACATCACTTTTGTGGAATGCATAAAACATAACATAAACATATGCCCAAAGACCATATTAGTTTAGTTCATTGGGAAACATTGTAACTTAAACACAGGTACATAAGAGATTTATATTACCTCTTACTTATTTATTCATGACTAGAACCCTTCTTATACAAATCATACACGATATATATCTTCATACCCTAGAGAATGAATGATAAATAGGGGTGAGCTCAGTTTCTCTATAAGGGTAAACCATGGAGACATGTAAGCATAAACATGATCATAAGAGTATGAGAATGTGATCAAAACTTAATAAGATCATACCCATCATATAAAATAACACAAATATGAATCATTGAATAATTCTTGACAGTACATAAACATGAATCCTACGGAAATAAATTACATATACCATGAAATAATAGCATAGTAATAATACATTGAATTCTTTAAAACAAATAATAATATATATTCACATATATAGTTGTCAAGGAATAACTTATAATGCCATCGTAGTGGAAAATTCCTTTAATGAATTGAGTTCACTCTCTATTATTTCCCTATAATGCTGAACTGTGTTCACCCCTCATTCCATCCCTATAATACAAAACCATTTTCAATCTGTATTACTTCCATGTCTATCTCATGAGATATAAATCATTACCTAATACATTGGAGGGAGTTATAGTTCCCACACATATCATAATGAAATCATATGTAAATGTTCCATAAAACCATAAACAATCATATCATAAATAATGAAATGAAATGGGTATCATAAATATGTAATCACAACATAGCCTGTTAAAAATAGATAGGTTTCATAATAATTTCATCAAATCATAACCCATGAAAATAAGTGTGATTGATAAGAATATATATCCTAAAAGAGAAACATATTTCATAAATGTCATTTTATAAATCATAAACCATTCAGATAAAGAATATGAATGAAAAATTGAATCCTTTCCCCATAAAGGCATTACTAACACCAATAAATTTTATCTTGGATAGGAAATAATTTTTAAATATCTTTTAAAAACAATTACTAAGGAAATTATCCTTTTACATTGAAAAAGGAATCTTAAAACATAAAATAATTTGAAAACCATTTTCATAAAAATAATCTTGAAATATTATAATGGAAGCATTGAAAAAAAATTCAAAGAATTTATTATTTGAAAACATTTATAAGAGATTGAAAACCTTTTGAAAAATATTTTCTCTTGAAAACATATATAATAAGCATGAAAACCTTTTGAATCCTTCTTTAATTGAAAAATAATTTGAAAACATAAAAAGAATCCTTGAAAAATATATGAGGACTATTTTATTTAAATTATATTTTAAAAACATTATTTTAAAATTTATCATTTTAAATATGAAAATGAAACTATAATGAAATGATTTTGGGAAAATCGATACACGTCCTATGAGGTATAAAAAATATTCCTTTTTCATGGTAAAAGATTATAAAAATTCCTCATTCGGAAAGAAATAGGAAGTTTCTTTTTAAAACATTAATAGAAGAAAAAAAGGCTAAACTTTTTCTTTAATGGTCACAATATATAAGTAGATTATTCTTCTAATCCCTTTTCTTAAAAATGTGGTTTTGAAATAACATTGATTTCTGACCAAATAGATAGGTAAGGTCATATTTTTTTAAAAACATCTTATTTTTTACACTAAATACCAAAGTGTGAAAAAATGGTAATAATAACTGATGAAATAAACAATAATCATAAGATAATAAACATCATGATTTTTCATTAAATATTTATCATAATATTTCATCAATAAAAATAAGATCCAAATCTATATTGATAAACAGTGAGATTGTTTCAATAAACTCTTTCAACATGGTAATTTTGAATCATACTCCCCATATTAGAAATTAAAAATAAATAGTTCTTAAAATATCATGAAAAGATGGATATTCATTATATAACATTTCGGTGGAATTTTATACACCTCATATACAAATATATGTTTATAACATGGCATGTTTCTCGTAGAAGGAAAATTTATATAACCTTTCGTTACCAATTTGGTAACTTTTGAAACATAAACCTTATGAAAGTAATATCATAAAATATTTTTTTAACTACCCATTGATTTAATTATAATAGGAACATAATAATTTCATGGGAAGTTTATACACCATTAAAAATAATTGAGTTATGAATAAGGCATTTATATCCTGAAAATAGAGGGTGAGATGAAATTCCCTTACATTGTGTGTTAGCTCTCACAATAATCATTAAAACCCCAATATAATAAATGTAAATTTATCATAAAACTATAAAATAACAATATTATTACTTATAATTTCATATATTGTTTTATTATAGATTTATATTACCCACTTGTTAAAAATTATATGTTTAGGTTTAACTTCGGGTAATATCCTCTTTGTTTTTTCCTTATGTATTAATTTGTTATATATTTTGTCATTATAATTATATCATGATTTCAATAATTTAAACCATGATTTAAATTTAATGAATATTTATAATATTTTTATTATAATAATCTATATACTATATATGTATGAAATAGAATGCACCATTCGTGGAGACGGTAAGTCGTACGTAAGCATGGACGTTATTTCTGTTAAATTTTTGTGTTGAAAGAAATGAAGTAAAAGCCATATATATATGTGTGTGTGTGTGTGTGTGTTTGTGTTTGTGTGTGTATAATAATTATAGTAAAGTTATTATATCATATATATCATATATATTTACTAAACCCATACTTAATAAATTATATGTAGTGTATGAACGAATCACATCGCATGGAGGGGCAGTAGTCCACACTTCCTTAATTGAAATTTTCATATTAACACATACCAGAAAGTATAATGAAATGTGTTGTTAAATAATTTAAAAAATTTAAATACATAATAAAATAAATATATGGATGATATTAATATATTTTTTTATCATAATTTCCACCAAGAGAGGGGGTAAAGGAAAAATGAACAATCATCGTTTAGTGAGGTAGCAGTAAGCCAAACACATAAACAGTATGTTTGTTACCCATTAGATAGAAGTGTGTGTAAGTTTTGGTCGAAAACATGGTCTGGAAAAATAATAGTATATATATTATACTAGTTTTTTTATAAAATCATGGAATAATAATATTTGAGGGATTGGAGAATGAAAATAAAAGAAAGGCGTCTGAGGGTGGGTGTAACCTCTTAATCCGGTAACTCCATTTGGTTATTTCAAAAGGGATTTATTGGGATTATTTTTGCCCAAGGTAGACTTAAATGATTAATCTAGGGATTTTTTAGATATATTCATTTAATTTTTTTTATAAATATTGGCATTATAGGTGTGAGTATGTGGGAGGGGATGAGGCATTTTATAATGGGGGAGTATTGGCACTCTTATAATAATTTGGAAAACAGAAACCTCACCAATGTTTTTTATTAAAATTGAATAAAATAATGGTTCAAAGTAGCTCCAAGAGAGTATAGGGTCTATATATGTCCATCAAATGGATTTCGGATATGTTTATTGGTCTTTTGGGCATTAAAGTTATATTTTAGTCCCTTATTAAGCTTAATTTGTCCTTAATTATAGTAATTAATTTTTATTACATTCATAAATATTTTCTTATCATATACTAAGTTGAACATATTAGAAATTATAAATTATGATGATTAAAAATATTTTATCCATTTTTTAAATTCCAGAAACAAAATTTCATAAAATTAAATTAAATAAAATCCCACAGATGGGAGGGCAATGTGGGGTTTTGAAGTAAAAAACATTCAAAACATTTCTATATTTTTTTAGTGGATTTCAAAATAAAATTAATTTTAATGACCTTAGTTTGTATGATTGATAAAAAATTTATATAAAAACATTAAAACAAAGTGAAAATATAAATTAACAATATAAATAAATTAGATAAAAATTTATTTCAATGTTAAATTTTAGTGTTTTCAGTATTCATTAAAAAATGAAGCTTCATAGAAAAATACCATAAAATCACCATAAACTATTTTTTTGGTTTTTCATTAAAAAATAAAGTTTATTTTAACATATAAAAATTTTATAAGCACCAAAATTTACATTTTATTTTGATTCTCCATCAAAAGATGGTAAAATATTTTTAATAAAATTATTTATTATGTGTAAAATTAAGTTTTTTATTATCTTATTACTATCAAATATATTGGATGAATATCAAAAATAATTGTTTTGATATATTATATATATATATTACATTAATATAACTCAATAACATAAATAAATTTAAATAATTAGGATAAAAGAGCTTTGGGAGCTTAAATATAGTTTTCTATGAAAATATTCTATTTATATTCAGTTGGTTCATTGAAACTAGTGAATTCATTTTATATTTATGCAAGACACAGTTTTTTAGAAGCTATTAATTTCTATTTATAATTAATAATATAATGTATAAGTTAAGATTTAATATATTAAATAACCATATTTTGATAATATATTATTTTTCGGAGAAACTCGGTCTTGCGAGTTACGTAGACCATTAAGGAATGTTAATCTTTCATACAACATAATCAAGAAGTAGTGTTTCGTATATAGAAATATAACATTTATATTTCATGTAGTGTACAAATAAAATTTCATTTCATAAAACGAAAGTGAAACTTATTTCATTAATATATATATATATATATATATTAACTATTTTTCGTATTGCTTGAAATGAAAAATATGAAAATAATAAATTAATTCGAAAAAGTTCACAAAATATATGGGTTTTACATTCTACCCCCATTCAAATAAATTTCTCCCATGAAATTTTACTAGGTTATAAAATTATTAATACTTGATATTTATTTTCATAGAAACACTCATTGTAAAAATTAACACTAAAAAATCCTTTTAAAAATGATGTTTGGAAATATAATAGTTACCTAAAGTAACACATAACTAGGTTTTAACATGGGATAACAAAGTTGGAAAGTGAAAATATTAACTTCGAGGAAAATATTAAAAATATATATGGAGTGATTGAGGTCATCAATCACAAACAATTTAATTATCAATGAAAATTTTAGGGCTTCAAAGTCTTAAATCTGTGATGATTTATATAGCCATCAGCACAATAAAAATTCAGTTATTAGGAAAGAGTTTTTTTTTTGATTTTTTTCCTAACTATGAATAACTATTTTATTAAACAATAAATAAAATTACTTGATATCTTTAAATAAAAAAAATTATTTTGTTGTTCTTTTATCAATTTCTAATTCATCTGTTACTTTATGAAATTGATGTATAAAAATTAACTTTGATGCCAGAAGCACTAAAATTCACATTTAACAGTTCTTAAGGTCCATACAAATTGAATATTCTATCTATTTATCTCTAAATATTATTAAACTATAATATGTTTAATATATTAAAATCTAAACATAAAAATTAAAACTATTTTTCTCCATTAATATTCATTAATCATATAAAATTACACATTAACCAAGTCATCGTCTAAGGAAGTAGTATGTGTGAAACAATTATCATAATTCGGTCATGGTTTCAAGACCCATGCCCTTATCAGTCATGATTGGTGGTCACCCAATATATGTGGTGTCCTTTTCTAAAACCACACTAATAAAATTTCCAAAAAAACATATTGAACATCCTTGAAATATTTTTATTTACTAGCTAGACTTTTAACTAAGTTTTTCAATAAAAACTCACTACATTAATACTTCTTCTAAAGTTTAACATAAACATTCTATAACTGATAACCCATATAACTATTATAAAAGATTAAAATCAAAAAAATTAGAAATAAATTAAAAAAATCATCTTATGATGATCCATTATATATCACAAGTATATCTTGGTTTTCACGTTCCAAATATGTTAATACCCCCATCATATATTCTCTTAAAACATGGTAATAACCTAAATTACAAAAAAACATTGGTAAACCATGTGTTCTTCCTTATTAAAATGGTTACTGGACATATTACTTAAATCCAAGTAGTTTAAACTTCATCCATGATGACATATACCAATTTTTCAACCAATCAATAATCATATCTATGGTAATCAGCTTTATACAATTTACTTTATCCAAATCAAACATCTATTTATCCAAGCAACCCCCAATTTTCTCAATATATTGATCACATTAATGGTTACCTTCCCTTAATAAAAATATCACATTTATAAGTCTTGATCCCCATTAAACATGTCCTATTTAATACTTTATGAAAACCTATTCTAGAAATATTTATATATTTCACGATTCATATAACATTATATTTGAATTCCAAAACATTGGTACTTAATTCATAGAACATTATTATTAAAGCATTACACAGGATTCATAAACATGTTCATTAATACCTCTTTACTATAATATGAAATATTAATCTTATATTATGGTTCCTCAACCTCAATATGATCATTCTTCTTATGAGTAATGTAAAAAATACTACAAGAAAATTACATACCTTCTACATGTTATTTCCAGTCCCTTTATCTTCATAAGTATAATTGATACTCATACCACCATCATTAATCTATTTTTGATATTTCCAATTGGTAAATTGATTTTCATAATGTCCATTCCTTAAAAATATGAATCATTAAATGTTATCCAGGTTTTTTCTACTTCTCTCCATTTTCTAAAAATGACAGAATCAGGTGAGAAACAAATATCATTGAAGAAAACCACATAACCATGAAAAGATACTTATAGGATGTCTAAATCATGACACCTATCTTTTAATCTATGAGATTTTAGGTTTATCATAGATTAGTCTTATAAAAATTCTATTCAAATCATTCATAATGGTTTATATGGAGTTTGTGAATTTCCAAAGCATATCCCCTAGGAGTGTCAAACCAGGTTTTCAGCATGTCCTAAATTCGTGTAGCAGAATAACCTTCGCCAGGAATGGGGAATTTTGTTAGAATTATTTCCCCTA
This sequence comes from Viscum album, assembly GCA_963277665.1. Classification (NCBI taxonomy): domain Eukaryota; kingdom Viridiplantae; phylum Streptophyta; class Magnoliopsida; order Santalales; family Viscaceae; genus Viscum; species Viscum album. Next base: position 1,374,373,607 of record OY728128.1, read on the forward strand.
CGTAAATCTATTCTAGATCCTTATCCCCTTGTATTATCTAGACATGGATTTAGTTCTAGGTAACCACTCACTCTATCCCTCGCCAACATTCCATGACATTTTCCTATACTTTTCCTTATCCATATACTTATCCTTAGACATGTCCTTTGAGTTATCACAATGTTTTTCTCATCCATGTTTCCAAAGGTGAACTAAAACATTTTTTGATACCAACTAAAACAACCTAGTATTAGGGAAGATAGAAATTACATCACTTTAGTTGAATGATTAAAACATTACATAAACAAACTCCCAAGGACTGTATTATTTTATTGGATTTGGAGACATAAAAACATAAACACCAATGAAAAAGTGATCTACATTATCTCCAACTGGGATCTTCTTGATTAGAATTCTTCTTAGACACATCATGATAAAAAAATTCTTCATAATCATGGTAAATAAATATATTGAGGGGTGATGTTTGATGCTTAGTAAGGGTAAACAAGGGAGTCATGTATTCTTAATCAAGATCATATGGGTATGATAATGTGTCCAGGACATTATAATATAAAACCATGAATATCAGAGATCATAAACAAGAATAAATGAATAATGATTAATAGTTCACAAGAACTTAATCATAAAGAAATAAACAATATAACCCATGAAATCATATCGTATGAACAATACATTGAATTATAGATAAAAATAATCATAAATAATGATTTCCATAGTAGTCAACGCATCACTTCCAAGGCCATCCTTGTGGAAAATTCCTTTATAGAATAGGGATGACTCTTAGATCTAGACTTGTATTACAGAACCTTGTTCACTACTCATTTTAGACATATAAAACTAAATCAGGTTCACTCCTTATTCCATTCATTTCTATCTCATGAGATATAAAACATTACCCAATTCATTTGAGGGAGATATAGGTTCCACCCATCTCATAATGAAATTGTAAGTACATGTTCCACAAAATCATAAACAATCATATCATAACCCATGAAATGAAATGGGTATCATAAACATGTAATAATATCTTAAACTATGTAAAATATATGTGTTTCATAATAATTTCATTAAATCATAACCTATGAAAATGAAGCATCAATCATAATCATATAACCCTTCAAGGGGAAACAGATTTCATAAACATCATGAAATAAAATGAAAACCATTTTGGGAAATTAAATGAATGGAAACGTTGAATAATTTCCACAGAATATAATGAGTAACATAAATGTATGTTATCTTAGATGAGAATTAATTTTGAAATATCTTTTAAAAACACATCATGATGAAATTATCCTTTCTCCATTGAAAAATCATTCATAAAATATTAAAACTTTTGAAACCAATTTTCATGAAAAAAAATTAAAACAAATAAAGAAAACATTGAAAACATTTTTAAAGGCTTTGTCTATTGAAAACATGAAGATGTGCTTGGAAACATTTTGAAAACTAATTTTTCTTGAAAACATATAAAAGAATCATGAAAATATTTGAAAACCACTTTCTCTGAAAGATACTTTGAAAACATATGGAAAAAAAATTAAAACAATTTGAAAATAATTTCTTTCACTGTCTCATTTAAAAAAAGTAACTTTTTAAACATGAAAAATAAACTTCAATGAAATGACGGTGGGTTAATCGGTATATAATGCACGAGGTAAAAAAATATTTCTTTTTCATGGAAAAAGTTTAAAAAAATACCTTGTTCAAAAATAGATAATAAGATTCCATTGAAAACATTGTTAAAAGATAAAAAGGATAATAATTTATTTTTATTATCTAGGATATTAGTATAATATTCATGTAATCTATTTTATTAATTCATAGTTATAATAGAACACAACCTTCCGACGGTAGATAGAGGTCTGGTTATATATTCTTAAAAATGTCTTATTAGTTTTATTAAATATCAAAGAGTAAAACAATGGTACTAAAATTTGAAGAAATTAAGACTACTAATAGGAGAATAAAATCCATGAGTTTTATTTAAAGATGGATCATAATATTTTATCAATATAAACTTGGACATAAAAATCTTGATAAACTGTGAGATTATCTCAATAAAACATTACAACATAGTAACTTTGAATCATACTACCCATATAGAAAAATGAAATTTCAAGGATCTTAACATATCATTAAAATAATGAGATTCATTAAATAATAATTCAATGGAAATTTACACACCCCATATAAAAATATAGGTGTATAACATGGCATGTGTCTCATAGAAGGAAAATTGAGACAAAATTACATCATTTCTTTTGTAACTTTTCAAACATAAATCCCATGACATAAATATAAGAAAATGGTAATATAAATGCAAATATATTTATGTATAACTAGAATATAATACATCCATTGGTAGTATATACACCACACAAAATATTTGAGTTTTGAATAATGCATGCATCTCATGGAAGTAAAGAGTGAGATGAAATTCTCTTACCTTGTGTCTTGAATCTCACTGTAGTCACTGAAAATCAATGTATAATAAATATAAAATTAAAATTAAATATATCACTGAACAATATTACTAATTATAATACTATATATATATTTATTATGAATTTATATTAACTATTTGTTAAAAATTCTATGTTAAGGTTTCAATTCGGGTAATAACCACTTTATTTTTCACATGTGTCTTAATTTATTATATATATTTTACTTATATTTATATCATGATTTAAAGAATGTAAACCATTATTTAAACAAAATTTATATTAAATATATCAGTATTATAATAATCCATATAATATAAAAGAGTAAAATATAATACATTGTTCATGGAGATGGTAAGTCGTACGTACATATGAATGCTATTTCTGTTTAATTATTGTGTGGAAAAAAGTATGTAAAAGACATATATGTATATATATGTATAAATATAACTGAAAAAGTAGATTTATTATATTCTATATATCATATATATCATATATATTCACTAAACCAATCCCCAATACATTCTATGTAGTGTATGAATGAATCACATTATCTGGAGGGGGCGGTAGTCAACACTTCCTCAAATGATGTTATCGTATTAAAAAAACTGGAAAGTATAGATATATAAGTGGTAAAATAATTTCATAATGTTAATTAAATAATAAATATAACATATAAAATATATTAATATTGGGTCCCCCATTATTTACCCCATTAAAGGATGTAGAGGAGAAATGAACAATCATTTTTTAGTTAGGAGATAGTTCGTCGTACACATAAACAGTGTGTTCGTTAACCATTAGATGGAAGTGTGTATATGTGTGAGTTTAAAAATTAGAATAAAATAATCCATGTATATTGAGGATATTATTTTTGGTATACAATCACTGAATAATAATATTTGGTGGATTTTATAATGAGAATGAAATAAAGGAGTTTGAGGGTGGATGTTACCTCATAATCAGGAAACACGTTTTGGGTTGAACCAAAGGAATTCCTTTGATGGATTTCTGCATAAATTAGGCTTCAGGATGTAATTTAAGGGTTAGTTAGAGCTATGTTTTTGGAGTTCAGTTGATCCAAAGTGTATTCAAAGGTGTGAGGTAGTGGGAGGATATGAGGCCTTTTATAATGGAGGAGTGACACTCTTGTAATATTTTGGAAAAGGGAAACCCCACCCATGTTTTTTATTCATATTCGATCCAGTATTGGTTCAAAGTAGCGAAATGTTCATATTTTGTATAAATATGTCCATAAAATGGATTTTTTAAAATTTTATAGGTAATTTCTGGACATAAAGTTACGATTTAGTCCCTTATTAATCTTAATTTAACCTTAATCTTTGTAATTAATTTTAATTACATTCAATAATATTTTTGGTCAATAACTAAGTTTCCCTTATTATAGATTGTAAATTAGTGTAATTATAAATATGGAATCCATTCTTCCAAAATCCAAACACATAATTGGATGAAATTAAATTTAATATAATCTCGTTGGTGGGATGACATGAGGGTTTTTAAGTAAAAATGTTCAACAATTTGCAATGTTTCTACCGTCGATTTTAAAATGAAATTGACTCCAATGACAAAAATTGGAATCATTAATGAAAATTTAATATAATTAAACATTAAAATGAATATAAAATATATTTTAACTATATATATAAATTAGATTAAGAAAGTAGTTTTGACTTAAATTTTTGTTTTATTATTATTCGTTTAAAAATTAAAATTTCATAGAAAAATACCTGTAATACACCATAACCTATTTTTTATTCTCATTAAAAAATTATTTTTATTTTTACCTATAAAATTTATAAAAGTTATATATTTAGGATTTAATTTCGTTTCTCCATAAAAGTGCAGTAAAAGTATCTTAATAAAAATATCAGATTTTATGTGTATAATTTAGTTTGATCTTGTCTAATTCCTGTCGAACATATTGGTTGAATATCAAAAATATTTTATTGAATAAATAATTTATATATATATATATATATTAAATTTATATTAGTCATTAATTAAAATAAATTTTATTAATTTTGATAAAATAGCATTGTGAGCATAAAAATATTTTTCTATAAAAATATTCCCTTGATATTCAATAGGTCTATTATAATTAATGAATTAATTTTTTATATGTGTAAACCATAGTTTTTAATAACTTATTTAATTATATTTATAACCACTAACTAAATAGCTTTGTTTACTCTTAATATATTAAATAATAATATTTTAATAATATATTGATGTTTTGTAAAACTCATCCTTCATGTTACGCAGGTCGTCGAGGAAAGTCAGTCTTACATGTAACGTTAGAAAACCCCTGTGTTTTGTATATAGAAAGTTTACATTTATATTATGTATATTCCATGATTAAATTTTAATTCTGTGAAACAAAAACTAAACTTAGTGCTTTAAAATATAGATAATTACTATTATTAGTGTTGCGTGAAATGAAAAATATCAATAGAATAACTTAATTCAAAAAACAATTCAAAATATCTCATGGTTTTACTTGAATAATATTAACTAATTTATGGAATATGAATATAAATTTACATCTCAATATAAATTTATTTATAAATTATCATAAATTAAACATTCATTTTTTAAAGCTAATCACATTAATCTAGAATAGGTTTCCTTTAAAAATGATTTTGTTCTTTTGAGAAAATATAACAATTTTTTAAAAATTTGTTACTGAAGCCTCTTATTATTATTAAATAAAAGAAATGAAATGAGTATTCTTTAAAATGATTTTCTTGATTACATATCAACAAATTTTATTTTACGTTTATGCAATGACTATTATAAGTCAGAGAGTTAATACAAAATTATCTTGTTCTTTAAAAAGATACTTCCCAAAATACCATTTTTCCTCACATATATGGGGTTTTTAATGTAATTTTTCAAAATATAGAATATTTTTTGGTGAAAATAATATTAATATTTTAAATAGGGGTCTTCAAATTATATAAGGGTGAGTTATTGAAAATTTTCTAGAAAGATAATATTTTTTTTTGATTACTAAAAAATAATGAATTTTAAATGAAAATTTCATTTTCATTTATGCTATTTATAAAGAAAAAAATATTTAAAATTGGTTTAAAAGATAATTTATTTAAATTATATATCTATAAATCCAATATATGTAATTTTAATAAATTTTATATTCGAATTTTATATTAAGACATTATAATTTTCAGACCATTTTCTATTTGAAACCCCACTATCTCGTCACGTTTGTGATATTATTTTAATATTAAGATTTTCCCTCTCTATTAATTTGATTTTATAAAAATGAGTCTATTTTTTGAATCATAAAAATTTATATTATATATTACATTAAAATTATTTTTTACCAAAATTAATAGTGAAATTTGTAAAAATTTATTACCATGGTTAAGGGAAAAATTTGTTTACAAGGGGGCTGAACTACAAATATAATAATTAAAATGACATAAAGACTAATATTAAATCTATTTAATAGAAATATTTTTTCCTTATAATGATTAATCATTTATAATAATTTATTTTGTATCCTTTTTATATTAGAAAAACATGGCTTCACCTTTTTCCTCTCAACAAATTACAAGCGTGCCCCTCTCATCACTTATTAAAGGTCTCCCTCTCTTCTCTCTTTCTCACACCTCAAACAATTTTTTCTGACTATAAATATACAAATCACAAACAAAAATCAATACTCTCATCATATAATCATTATTTTTTTTACAAATCCATCCTAATAAGTATTTTGGGTCAAGCCTGAGGAGGTTTTATCAAAGACGGGGTAATTTTCATCAACAATAATTTCAATTTTATTTATTTAATACAATCCCTAAATTTTTATCAAGAAATTATTATATAATAAAATAATTATATTTCTTATAATAATATGTTTTTATGTTAAATTTATTACCTACAAAAATCTAATCACCCATAAAATGGGTTATGAAATCATCATCCCTATGTATGACAGACTACCCGCTCACAAACAGATGTCATTCTTTTTTTTCCAATACCACATAACAAGGATGGGTATGATTCCAGCTATAATGTATATATGTGATATTTATAATATAATTATAAAAAATTATTCAATATATCATTTTTTAACTTTTAAAATTTCATTCCATAGGGTATATGATATCGTCAATTGTGTGTACAACGGACTATCACCTCGTGATGCGGTGTGATTCATTTATCAATAAAAATTCACAAGGAAAACAATAAGGAAAAATATATATTATATAAAAAACATAATTAATATATTAATTATATTTTTATAATAATAATAATATAAAATATCATTTTATTTCTTACCTTTTCACTCACTAATAGATGATAACGTCGTTTGTGTACATGTTGATTACTAGAATCATGAAGTAGTGTGACTCTTTATTACTATCAATATACCACATGTATGATATGTATTAGTATAATTGAGAAATAATATTTTATTATGATCATTCTAGATATATAAAATTTTACATACCTCCATTTTATAATTGTCATTGTAATGTGGAAGTGTTACTCTTACATCTATATGGCTTACTGTCTCCATGATCATAACATACTTTATTCCTCAAAACCATCTATCATTATTAGGGTTAAAATAATAATTTATGTATAAATTTTAAAATTACATTATTATTATTATTCTAGATATCATAGAACCATTATAAATAAAATTGGAGAGAAAATAAAAAATCTTGACATATATGAAAAACATAGTGGTTATTACATGAAATGTGATATTAAGAAGGAATTATCAAAAAATGGGAAATAAAAGGTCATATTTACAATCCTAAATAGTTTGATTTATATATTTTCGGTATTATAATATATTTATAACAAAATTATATTTATTATTAATGAGGTTTGAACATGTTTGAAAGAATTCAATACTTACGGTAATGGATTATTAGTCTATTTTATTTTTGGGGGACATATGAAAATTTACCACTTGTTTATTTTATGTGGTGTATATAATTACCCTTTGAAATTATAGATAAGTAATTTATTTTTATTAATTATTTAATATTTAATTTAATTTCATTATTTTTTGGGGATTATGATCCAATGTTACAAAAGAGGTAATGGTTTTAGGATACAATATCATTGTATATCAGGATTGTTTATGATTATGCTTACAATGATGAAATATTACAATCCACCTATAAAGATACTCCGGAATTTTATTAAAATAATTATGACATGAGAATACAAGTTTTTACTTCATCTCTCTATCTATATTTATTCTAGAGTACAACAGAATGTATTTCTGAAAAATCACCTTTTAGTCGAAAATAATCATTGTTTTTAACATACACAACATGAGAAGTATTTCCCAGTGTCATGAATGTGCAAATATTTCAAGATTAGATTACATATTTTTAGGATTATTTTTAAATAAATATATTTAGAAAATGATTTATTTTTTAAATAATTTATTTCAAAAGAAACATTATTATCGTAAATAAGGGTTGAAAAATAATTTTTCAAAATAATTCTACATTTAAGAATAAATCTATTAATATAACTTGCACGTTAATTTTTATATAAATCAAGGATATCGTTTTTATTATTTCTATTAATGGTTTTTGAAGAAAAGGTATTTAAGAATTTAGTTTCTCTTCCAAGGGTAATACCACAAAAAATATTATGATGACAACTTATTCTTCCATGAGTTCTTTTATGATGTAATGATGAAATGGTTATGAAACCGATCTTATTTATCCAAGTAATAATATGATGAAATTTTTATGAAACCCATTTCAATTTTTGTTTTTCGAAATGATGAATGTTTTATAGTATTTTGGTACAGATGTTTATGATTTTAATTATGATGAGGTTGAGACTTATATCTCCCTATAATTCATTTGTTAATGATTAATGTTATATGATAAAAAAGTGTTTTTGGGAGGTTATCCCAGTCCCAAAAAAAGAGCGTAAACAAAAATTTATCCCAAGCCTGAAATAAGAGGGTACACATGAGGTTATCCTGAGCCTGAAATAAGAGGTTACATGGGTGGTTATCCAAAGCCCGAAATAGGAGGGTGCTTAAGAGGTTATTATAATCCCAAAGATGGAAAATGAAATATTAGAGAAACCTAACATGTTATTAATGTTGTTTTTATGACTCATCCCAATGGGTCTTAATACATGGCTACCCCAAGAATGCATTCAATCAGCCATGTCTTGGAAACCGGCATCGAGTAGGCATTTAACACACATTTTTTGAATTTACCTAATGTACCACTACTACACAGACACATATATCCAATATCATACAATGATGAAATTTTTAAAAAATAAAACCAATGCATTTAGTAAATAGTACATTGAATATAGATATCACTGATCACCTTTCATGTGTTATACTTATGTTCTATAGTATCATTGGTTGTGCAGGTGTACCAGCCTTTATACACCTTGTCATACCCATATACAGGTAGTTCTGTATCTATATTTCATGTTCTCATTTGGCCTCTAAGTTACATGCGAAGACACCAATTATAAGACACAGTAAGTATGAGACGGAGACATGGAGTGTGATATTTAACTCGCTATGAAAACCCTATCATTGTATCCATGGGTCCTACAAGATATCTAATATCAGATTACTTGTTGTGTAACATGGTATTTCTAGATCTCGATGGTTTCCTCCTCTGTATCCTCCTACACATCATTGACTCTATTATCCATTCCAGATATTGTGGATATTTGATCAACCATATCCCTTGTCACTAGAGATCAGAACTCTATGATATAAATCCTCTTGAGAAATTCCCAAACACACCATCTATAGATGCACCATCATATATAGGATGTATAATACTTTTCAATCCATTCTAATCCACCTTTTTTCATCCTCCTTTATAACTGCACCTCGATTACACACACAATCATAAAATTCACCCATGGTATTGATTCATTATGCCAAATAATAGTTGTGAAATGATCAAATACTAGGTAATCTTTGAACCACATTCCAAATAAAATTCAGACGATGAACCTACAATGAAAATGAGAGAAATGCATAATCCATTAGAGGTGAGGAAAAATCATGAAATATTATCATTTTTTTCTCAATCCATTTTCCATGATTTCCCTGAAATAATATTAAAAATAATCTCAAATAACTTAATAAATCGTAAATAAATAAATCTCTAATGCATAAATCAGTAATTGTTTGTGGAATTGATATTATTTCAACATGGGATAATGAATATTATATAAATCAAAAATCAATCATCTTATCTAAATATTAGATCAATTTCAGATGAATAAAGGTTCTATGATACCCTATTTGGTGAGATCTATAAACTCTGATGGCATAATGATCATCGATCCTATCTCGATATGATGTTGTTCTCCAAGATATACTCTAATTCTATCTCCAATAAATTTTATCATGATTCTTGGTTATTTATATTACCCTACAATTCTTAAAATATAATTTATAAATATGATACCATTAGGTTTATAATTTTAATTTATTAAATAAATTTATTTAATTATTCTCCCAAAATTATCTCATTCCCAATATCTAACACCGAAATATATTTTTTCCCACCTAGGGTAAAACTCATTCTATCAAATCAACAGTGCCCGTGAATTTCTAATTTTTGTATCCATGTATAATTTATTTCTCATTTTTAGAAAAAATACATTTGCATGATTTTGATATATTTAATATATTTCAAATTTTAATTCCTATCACATGGGGCCTCAAAATATCACCTTTTATCAGTGCATGTCTTAAAAAATAATCCATAGAATATTATAAATTTATATATGGAAAATTAATATTGTTATATTCTCATAACATTTGGTATTGTTTTTCAAAAAGATAGAAAAAAACTAAAAAATAATAGGTAACTGGGATCACATATGAGTCTCCTGCTCCCATGTGCTCTTCCGAAGGTTCCCATGCTTCCGTTGGACAGGCATTGGGGGAATTTATCACCCATGAAAGATTATCTCCAGTAAATTCCCAACCTCCACTGGAAAATCATTATATGTAGATCCATCCTCAATGTCGAGCTCACCCAAATTTATAACATGTGACAGGTCATGCATGTACCACCTCATCTTCGACACATGTAAGACATCATGTACTGGGTCCAACTACAATGGTAGAGATTAGTTGTACACCAACTCACCCATTCTATGAACAATCTAGAGAGGATCAAATAATATTTGAGGGATATTTTCATACATTACACATATCCATAACCCATGTCCTTATGAGCTTGTTAGGAACACATGGTATCCCTCCTTGAAATCTGGAGGCCTCTATAATCTTTCGTCAAAGGAATTATAATGGATTTATGTTTCCCTCATTTTTTTTATATATATTCTTCACCTTCTCTATCATATCTCACATCAACTTTGGGTTCCCTAGTGGTGACTCACCATGATTACTACAACAAAGTGGTGACCAACAAGGATTCCCATTTAATGCCTCTAATGGTTCCATAAATATGGTATAATGGTAGTTATTATTTTACAAAAACTCCACCAATGATATGTGATACTCCCAATTATGGAATAAATCCAACATTCAAGCCTATAGTATGCCCTATAAAGCCTAAATGGTCCCCTCTATCTAGAATTCATTCTTGGGGTGAAACACAATTCTCCAACACAATTGATCCCCAATGGCCTCCTGCAATCCTCTCCAAAATCATGGTGTGAAGCAAGCATCCAAGAATAAACGATTGTTGAGGGAACTCTATGGAGTTAGAATATCTCTTGTGTTTACATGAATCCCCTGATCTCAAAAAATCTCTTCCCTCGAATAGATTTTAAGTAGGCCAACCTGGTGAGTTATTTAGAATCACCATAAAGTTATCATGACACCTGGATTTATGTTGTAACCTCGTAATGATGTCCATGGAATTCTAATCCCATTTCCACTCTGGAATCTATAGTGGTTGAGTTAATCCTGCTTGAATGTCATAATCTACCCTTGTGGGGATCGTTCCATGATTAGCTATGCTCGCCTCCAAGACTAGGTGTTGGTGACTAACACTTATTAGGCATATCACTAACATTGGAGAAATTTCTTAAGTACCTGTATGCACTCACATATCTCTAATCACACAAAATAATGACATGTAAAAACCACTAATAATCAAATGCATGCATACCACTATATGTAATCTAGATTATGACAGGAAAGTGAAGTGTATTAGTGTCAATAGGGCTAGAATACCAGCCCACCAAAAAATAAGTCTACGGACACATGTCCAACCTATAAGAAAATGTATTTGGACTAACATTTGTAGTCATAGGAACACAGTGTCATTCTTGATCACACAAGGCATCGTATGGTTCTGGTCCGCCTAGGACTCCGTCAATAGTCACTCGTCTTCACATGACATGACATATGTGGTAAAAGATCGTGCATGGGTATGTATAACAATACACAATAGGACACCACAAAATTAAAAATAAAAACACGAAGGAAAAATAAATTCATCTCTTTATAGTATATGTCTATAACATATATAAAATGAATTTACAGATATACTCAAACCAAGACATGCAGTCTGGTGGTAAGTCAAAAACAATGTATGCCAACACAAGTGATTCAGTACAAGGATTCCATGAAGGACTCATCCAAGAGAACACACTCCTGAGATTAATAGTAATGATTACATCCATATGAGAATTATTGTTCTTCAGGAACCATAATAAGTGAGTGATATGCTGCTAGATCTGAGGAAATATTATGACACTGATTTTGATCATTTCCAATGACATGGGGCGATACCTACAACTCTATTTGGATTAACATACTAAGTAGTGGATTGATGCCTTATAAATTTGGTCATGTCAATACCAAAGACACTACCTAGGTAATAAATAATGAATCAAGGATCCGTTGTCGGGCCTCTTGGGGATTCCAACAACTCTATAAAAGAAATTCTACTGAAGGGATCATAGTACTGTGAGTATAAAATGGTTCATACCTACCATTAGGGAAGTGATAAGGGACATGAAGCCTTAAGGAAATGTGTCTAAGGAATGGTGGAAAACTCATTGAATCCATGTAAAAATTAATACATGTTACTTAGTAGTGTCACACAATGTGTCCCTTGACCACGAGTGTGGCTCATGTACAACGACATGTGTCATTCCAATTGTGTCATATAGAGGATGGGTACACAGCTTGTCGAAGAAGCCACACACTGTGTCCTTCCATCAGGGGACCACCAGTGTACTCTGTCTATGTGCCAGTATATGGTTTCAATCTATGTATCTCTGCCAATGTACCAGTACCTAGGGTAGTCTTTGTACTTTTTCCAAGCCAAGTCATGTGCTGGAGTAAAAACTGTGTAGGCAACCCATGTACTCCACCAGGTGTCCATGTAACTCCAACGGTACATGTTGAGTATCTAGGAGGGGCCTACACATTGTGTGATAGGTTCACACACTGTGTGAAATTTAACTATCCCCCAAAACCCTAGCCATCTATTAGGGGGGGCACGCCGTGTTACCTCAAGTTACACACCGTGTTCGTCAAGATATTCCAAAACCCCTAGTTTGCTCTCCAGTCATCTCATATATTGCTCTAACCACCATTCTTGTCAAACCATGCTGGGAAAATCAAGATCTATCCTCATTCCTTCATTCCATAACACAAAAAACATGTTTCGTCTTCTGATTCGGTCACACAATAGATTAAAAAATTCATTCTCCATTCCACCGAAGAAAGATGAAGAACATATATCCACTATTATTGGAATCACATTTTGTCTATCTTTCTCCTTTTTGTTTCATTAAAATCCAATATCTAGGATATTGGATCATTATGACAAGAATCACGTGCACAATGATCGGTTTAATAGGATATATCGAGTCACGGGCCAACAGAAGAATGCCTGTGATGAACGATGAATGGGGGGAAGCATAAATCAAACAAGAGGAACAGACCTCAATTGATGTAGATGTAAATAATTGTTGATTTATATTAGAACGAAAATCTAGTTAGTTAACAAATAATCACAAGATCAAACACTCAATAAAATATGTAGAAAAAAACTCATCCAGCAAGGTTATGATCGAACCACTGATCAATATATTTGTTGTTTGGTCTGGGATCATCATTGAATTAAAGAATGGGTAAGGAAATAGAAAATAACACATCCTACAATTTATTTGGATCTCTCTCTAACAAATATCATTTGATACATCACCATACTTGGAGAGATCTGTTAAGAACGGTGTTCGTCAATCATCGATCAGGGATTCTGTCATCATTTGCATGAGATTTTTCTCCAAATATCTCCTTAATGATACAATAGCATTCCAAGGGTAATGGGGCTAACAATGATATTTATACAAAAGGATATTTTATAGGAAGTTTTTTCATTAAAAAAATAATTTAAATTTAAATTATTTAATGATGATCACACCAATTTCATGTTTTATTCATAGATGACCTGCGCTGAATAATGTTACGTCACAACTAGGGTAAATCTGCTACTCCAAATTCTTTGGTGGCTTCAAAATTTATGATCTGAACACCCATATTAGAGTTATTCTAATTTTTCTGGAAAATGGTTTTCATGTGATATTAGAATATTAGTATTTTTCATGTAATTTTTCTAGGAACACCGGGCCTCAGGATCGCATGCCGTCTTAATTCCTAGTTTTGAAATTAAGCCATGTAATACTTAAAAATAATACCCAAAAAAATATGGTACATTATATTCTCCCCACCGTGGGTCTTTAAATCCCTGAAAATCCAAAATAAAAGCTACTAAAAAATATTAGGGTATTGAGAAAGTATCTAAGCCTCACACTCCCAAGTGCTCTCCTATATATTTTTGTGCTTCCATATAACATGATCTAAAGGAATCACTCTCCCAAGAAGGATCCTCTCCTACTGATCTTCTATCTCCACTAACTACTCCGCAGAAGTCAGTCCATCCTCGATATCCATCTCACCCAACTAGATGACATGTGATGGGTCATGAATGTTGCACCTCAACTGTAACAAGGGGAATACATGGTGAAGGTGATCTCAGAACAAAGGTAGAGTTAAATGGTATGCAACCTCACCAAATCTACACAGTTTTTGAAAAGGGATGATATGCCTTAGAGATAACTTTCCATCCTTGCCAAATCTCTGTCATCCCTATTGATCTGGTAAATGCAGGTATGCATGGCTTCCATCATCAAAATCTAAAAGCCTTTTACAAATATCACAATAAGACTTATGATGGCTTTGGAAAGTTGTTATCTTCTTTTGGATGATCTCCACCTTCTCTCTATTAGCTCATACAAACTCCATGCCCATAATTGATGACTCTCCCTAGACAGTGTAGAAATGTGGTGACCAGAAGGTCTCCCTTATAAATCCTCTAATGGTTCAATACAAATGGTTGAATAGTATATGTTGTTTTACATGAACTCCCCCAATGGTAGGTGACTTGACCAAATATGGTCAATGCTCAACATGAAATCGCAGAGCATGCCCTCCAGAACCTGAATGGTTTTCTCTTTATGGTCAACCATCTATGGGTGAAATACTATGCTCAAGCGTAACTAGGTCCCAAAATCCTCCTTCTATCCCTTCCATAACCTGTATGTAGATTCACCATTATAATTTGAAACAATCGTTGATGGAACTCCATGGATTCAAGCTATATCCTAGATGTAGAGGAATCCCAAACTCTCTACTTAACTCTGCTATCAGATAGCTAGAATGTGGGACAACTTGGTGGGTCATTCGGCGATCACCTAGATATAATCAAGGACCCTGAATGTATATGGTTAACTGGTCATGAATTCCATTAATATTCTATCCCACATCCATTTTGGAACATCAAGGGTTAGAGCTAAACCTGCAAGAAACTAGTGCTCATCGTTCACTTGGTGACAAGTAAGGAATCAATAGACAATCTCTGCCAATCTCTTCTTCATCCATGGCCACCAAAACTGAGGCTAGAGGTCCTAGTACATCTTTTACACACCTAAATGTACCTCCAAAGGGGGTGTATCAAACTCCCTTAGATAAAATTCATTCAATGCCACTTGTAATACTGTAAGTCCTCTGAAAATGAGTACATGCTCCCCCCCTCTTAAAAATATCCATCAAGAGCATTCCTTGTAGATATATGAGAATATAGAGTCTCATAGTAGGTATCACCATGTCATGCCTCCCGGACACACTGTAAGAGTGGAGGGGTAACAACCATCAACTAGAGCTAAGATATTCCATCTCTGTCCACTAAAGATAACGGTAATGATGCCAACTGCTCTAATACCTCATTCAGGAACTGCAATCTAGATCTCCTAATGATACAATCTTCTATCACATTCCCCTTCTCACGAGTATAGACAATCTGGAATCCATATTTCTGGAGGAACTCTATCCTTCTCCCCCAGTCCCAAGTTCAAATCCCCCTCTGAGAATATATACATGAGACTATTGTGATCAGAGTAGATGATAAATTGTTTGCCCATCAAGTAGTATCCCCATATCATTAATGAGAAGACTACCACTGCTATCTCAAGATTATGGGTTGTGTTGTTGAGATCATGTGGTCTCGACTAGTGCAAGACATAGGCAATCATTACATTCCTCTGCATCAGGACAAAAGAAGGCCCAGTTCTTGACGCATCATAGATCGCTACATACTCAAAACCCCTCTTTGAAAATCCCTAGATCAGAGAGATCATAAAACACTGTCTAAACTATTAAAAATCTTTTTTTAACTTCTCTTTCAAATTGAATGGAAACCTCTTTAAAGTCAAAACGATCATAGGTGTTGATATCTTAGAGAAATCAGAAATGAATCTCGTATAATAGAAAACTGGCCTAAGGAATCTCTAAACCTCCATCACACTCCTAGGTGGATCCCATGATAACATTGCAACAACCTTGGCTAGGTCCACATCCACTCCATCTTCTTAGATAACATTTATGAGAAAGTGGAACACCTGAATCTAGAACAATTGCTTTGAGAGTTTCCCACAAATCAGGTTCTCTTAGGGTATATTGAAAACCATTATTTTCTGTCTCATGGGCTCCTCCTCAAACACCAAATATAGAAGGATATCATCGATGAAGAGTACCATTAACCATTCTATGTATGGCTAGAAGATCTGGTTAATGATTCCCATGACCACTGCTAGGATGTCTGTCACTCCAAATGGAATCATCAAGTACTCCTAGTGACCATAAATATATCTGAATGAAATATTTGGTATATCCTAATTTTGTAATCACATCTTATGATAGCCTAATGTGAGATAAACCTTCCAGAACCATCGTGCCCCTCTGAACTGATCCAAGAGTTCATCGATTCTTGGTAGTGGATACATGTTATTCATTATCACGTGGTTCAAGCTATAGTAGTCTACACACAACCCTAAGCTCACGTCATTCTTTTTGTAAAATAAATCTACGGACACCCAGTGTGAAACACTGGGTCTCACAAATCCCATCTTTCATAAGTCCTCCAACTACACCCTCAACACATGATGCTCTATGGGAGGAATCTGATTTTCTGGTGTATATATTAGTGTCCTATCATGGTGTAAATTGATGAATAATTCTATTTTCTAATGGGGAGGTCAACCCTAACTACTTCAGTAAAGACGTCCTTATACCCCACCACCACCACTGGAAATTTGAATACCATTAAAATTTCTACACCAAGGGTTAGGCTATCCAACTGATGAATAATAGGTTTCACCTTTCAATGCATGATTCTATCCTGTGCTACTTGGGTTTCCATTTCACCAAAAAGGAAACCCTCATTTCATCTATATAGACACACCGTATCCTTCACCTAAAATAGTAAATATTGGCATGGACTCTAGATAACCAATCCATATCAAGGATGACATCATGATTTTTCAACTCTACCACCAAAAGGTTCCAATAGAAAAATTCACCCCCAAGGGTCAGATCACATTTTTGGCCCAAATGTCTGATCACATAGTCTTATCTAGTAAATGTCTAAAAGCGTAATGGTTGAGTCTATTGTTCAACCAGAATCTATACTCCTCGAACAAGATATGTTGAAATAATGGAATTACTAGAACCTATGTCTATCTATTTAACAAAAAAAATTAATAAAATACATAGATCATACCTTGAATCCTTCCCAGATTTCCAAGGTCTTATGCCTCATCCTCATGCAGTCGTCCCCTCCCCTATCCCCCAGCTCCCTAATCCAAGAACAAACCACTTAAGGGAGGTCGTGGTAACAAGTAGAAATGTCGACCACCTCTTTACGCTCTCCCAACTCATATTCTATGTTTGTTTCCCTATAAATTGACCTACTCATGTCATTGTCTATGCCCCAATGGTCTAACCACTATCTCTCTATCATTAGAAAGTCAGTTCGAACATTCTTGACCAATATGTCCACTACCATCACAAGAATAGAACCTATACTCCCTCAAATGACTATACCAATCCTATGAGCCATGAACTACATATACTCTATCTTGGGACATCCTCATGAAATGTTTCCCATGTCCGAATCCATGAGACTAACATAGAATCTCTGATGCCTAAGTCTCTACACAACCACATCCACTACTGACTATCACTGGCTATATTTTCTCATCCACGAAGCTTTCGACCACCAAAGCTCGCTCATGAGCCCTAGTATAAGTAGGAATGGAAAGAGGGAGTAATATGGCTCAGATGTCTCTATGCATGTCTCGTTCGATGGCCCGAGCCCTAACATACTAGTCTCTAACCATATCCATTAATACACTGGAATGGTTGGTGAGCCTCAATGAATAATTATTCACTATCGTACTACCCTGTTGGAGCTTAAGAAGATCTTGAACCTGAACAAATCAATGTGTAACTGGTGAGAACCCATCTTAAGAAGTTGTCGAACTCTATCCATGAATTAGTCACCTTGTCATGAGTATGTACATCCATACTCCACCCTCACCCTATCATGCCATGTATAAGGCACTCTTCCAGGACTACCATATGATTTTCTAGTCTCTCAACTAGATGGATTCTTTTTTTCATTGACTCAAGCGAGTCCTCATCCACTAGAGAGTCGATATCACCTCAGAAACAAAGAGGTATCTATCTTGGAAACTCATGTAGCTCGCTCATCCCATGATCCTTATCTACTAGTAATGTGGGTACCTTGTACTACTTCATAGGTGGTCGTTAACCTATTGTACCACATTCGGGTAACACATGGGGAACTGGTCCCTATATAGAAGCATTGTCACTAAGGGAGATCATCCTTAGGATCATGATAGTGAATACAAGCTAGTATATTTTTCATAGGCATCATATGAGAAAATAATTTGTACCATGGTCATTGAGGATATCTGGAGATCTAACTCAAGAGGGGCATGGAACCACAACCCATTCATATATAATTCATGTACTATTATTTCTCCTACACCCAATGTTCTCTTGTACTGAATCAAAAATTAAGTTATCAATGTCCTGATGTATGGATACATCAGCCACTACACCAACACTAGATTCCCAGGACTAAAATCCAAACTCAAAAATCATAACAATATTTCCCAAAAACAATCTAAAAACTAGCATTCCTAATGTGGAACCCACTACCTTTGACACCACTCTGTCATGAACTGCCTTTGTGGGGCACATGCCCCAACTCCCCAAGCCCACCTCCAATAGGACTGCGGATGGTGACTAGCACCAAGTAGGAATATAAATAACATGGGGGGTTGAAAATATACCTGTATTCCTGCACACTTCTCAATTCCCACAAAATTAGAAATTGTAAAAACCAATAAGAACGAAATGCATGGATACCACTATATCCAAACCAGATTGAAATAGAATGTAAAGTTTAGTAAAGTAAACTAGGCCCAAATAAAATCTCTCTAATTAGTAGTCTGTAACCATAATTCCAACCTATAATAAGCGGTACTGGGACTAGTATCTATAAGTATAAGAACACCTCGGCCTACATGATCTCACAGGGCACCAATTGGTCCTGGTACACCTATGACTCCATCAAAAGGTGACATGTATACACAAGAAATGATAGGTGTGGGAAAAGATCATGCAAGTGAGAGTATAAAAATACACAGTAGGAAATCCAGAAACTACATAGAAATACAGAAAGGAGTTATATAATAATATCTACAAAGTATATGACTACATAACATATGACCAGAATATCTAGATATACTAATTCCAGGAGAGGTATTCTAGATTTAAGTGACACCCATAGTATACCAACACTAGGGATTCAACTCGATGATTCCATGAAGAACTCATTTGAGAGAACGCACTCCTAATTACGATAGCATAGATGATGTCTGTCTGAAAAGTATTGTTCATCAAGAAATATCTTGACAGAATGAAACATAGATAGATCGTAATATTATACAATACCACATATTATGATCACTTCCAATGCCATGGGGTGATACAATCAACATCATTTGGAATAACCTACAATGTAGTGGATCAACACCCTTTAAAGTTGGTCACATCAATAACACTTAATCTACTCAGGGAAAAAAAAATTAATTTAGGATCATTCCCCAAGCCTCTCATGGAATTCAAAAACTCAATCTAGGAGGACTAGGTTAAGGGATCATAGTCCAATGAGTATGAAAGAATTCATGCCTACCTTAAAGAAAGTGATGACAGAAACAAACCCTTAAGGAAACATGTCCAATGTATGGTGGGAAAGTGAATCAATCAATGTATAGTGGTATACATGTCAATTAGTAGGGTTACACACTAGATCCCTTTCCCCCGGGTACTGCCCATGGACAATAGCCTATGTCATTCCAATTGTGCCTTAGAGAATACATGTACACAGAATGTAGAAGAAGTCACATGATGTATCCTTCAATCTATTTTCCACATGTGTAATCCATCCATGTGTCGATACATAGTGTCAATATGTGTATTTGTTCCCATGTACTAGTATATGGGCTAGTTAAAGTACTTGGTCCGGGCCAATTCATGTGGTGTGGTACACACTGTATAAGAAACCCATTTACTCCACTCTATTTTTGGGTAACACCTAATATAAGATATGTGTCTCTTAGATGTACCTAAACCCCATGTGATAGGGTCACATTTCATGTGACATTTAACTGTCTTTCAAAACCCTTGTCGTCGCCCTATAGGGGACATACACTGTGAAACCTCGGGTTACGTGCCATGTTCATCAGGATTTTCCATAAACCATGGTTCATGCTCTGGTCATTTACTATATTTCCCCAAACACCATTGTAGATGAACCCTTCTAGGAAACTTAGGATACATCCTCCTTTAGTCATTCCATCACCCAAACAATGTGTTTCGTGCTCTGATCTGGTCTCACATGGGATTAAAGAGGTTGTTCTTCATTCTGCCGAGGAACATCGAAGAATGCATATTCTGGGATCCACCATCATCCCAATCAATTTGTGTCTATCATTACAACTCTTTCAAGTCACCCTGATCCCAAAACTGTGATATCATATTGTGGCACCAAAATTCAGGTGTGCAACGATTGAATAATCGGGATATTTTGAGTCATGGGCCAAGCGATGAATACTCATAATGAACGATTAATGGGGTAGAAGCATAAGTAAAACAATAGAAACTAACCTAGATTGATGTTTGTGTTGATTTAGGTTCATTTCCATTAAAATGACTACCAAATATTTCAACAAATAATCACAAGATCAAACTCCAAAAAATCATTTTGAAATAAAACCCATCACAAAAGGTTATGATCAAACCATGGATCAACCCATTTATTGGTCAATCCCTATTAATTATTGAATTCAATAATGGGGAAGGAAATAAAAAATAATGAATCCTACCTTATATTTGGATCACTCTCTAATGAAAATCAGTCGTTGTGTCTCCATCGTTGGCAAGATCTGTCAAGAACGACATTCATTAATCGTTGATCTATGATTCTATCATCATTTTATTGAGAGGATTCTCCAAATAACACCCTAGATATTCTATTGAATACCCAGGGTTATTTGGCTAACATAGGGATGTTTTCATAATTATATTTTAAAGGAAAATTGATGCTTCAAAAAAATAATTTTAATTTAAATTGTTTAATAATGATCACGTCCTTATCGAGTTTTTCAATAGAAAACCCATTCCAACTAAATTTATGCAGTTATTATGGTAAATAAACTACTCCAAAATCAATGGTTCCTATGGATTTTGGATCTTGATATTGGTTTAATATTTATTTTACTTTTTTTTTGAAAACTATGTGTGCATGGTATTAAACGTTTAATATTTTCATGAAATAGTTTCAGGTACACTAGGCCTCGAAAATTCATGTCATCTTAGTGATTGGTCTTAAAATTAATTAATATAATATTTAAAATTAATAAAACTAAAAATATATGACATTAAATGAAAACTAGACATAAATCATCAACTTCAAACAAGTTTGGTATGAAGGGAAAAATTCACAACAAAAATCTTCATGTCTAGCCATCAACACAGACGTTGGAGGAAATGATACATAATTTCCACACCTGGGTGTGCTAGAAAAGGGGATGAATGAAACTTCAACAAAACCACCTACCATAACATAAATTTTACCACCATCCATCATCTATAAAGGTAACGTGATCCAAACCTTCATTATATTCATCCTGATTATATCTAGTGGATATCTAAGTATGTAAGGCCATATATTCAGTATATCCTTACTAGGCTTCCTTAAGACATTGTAAAAGTGGTTTTAAATAAACATAAATTTAATATATGAATCACAATACATTTCGTATAATTAAGACTTCCACGAGGATAACAAATTTGAATCATCTGAGATAAATTTAGAACAATATCTCATTCTATTGGAGTTTTCCACCATGTTCCTCTTTATATGAGTATAGAGAATCTGAAAGTCATTGTCCTAGTGGATCTCTAACCGTCAAACCTCTCCCATTTTATGATTCATCTAATAGAATATATACTCGATCCACTTTTTTCATATAAGAAGATAAATTGATCACCCATTAGGTTGTGTCACCACATCCTTAGTGTGAAGACTTGAACTACTAACTAAAGATCAAGGGTCACATATTCATACTCATGTGGTCTCAACTGAAGTGAACCATCATCTATCACCTTGTACCTCTAAACCATAAATAACCAAGACTGGTCCGTGATTAATTTCATAACACTATGAACTTGACACCCTCTTCTTAAAGTCTCAAGATGGGAGAACTATCAATCTTAGCCTCAATTATTGGAAATAAATACTAGAACCAATATATACATATGAAAGGCTTCCCATTTTATATCAAATCACTCAAGTGTGTTGTCACTGAAGATAAAGTAGGTACAACCCACCATTAAATCAATTCACCCCACATCGTGGTAAAACTCTGTGCAGCTTCTAAGCCAGAATTGACTCAACCTTCGCTGGGTCAACTATGACTCTATCCTCTGAGATCGTATTTCCCTAGAAGTGGACCTCTTGAATCCCAAATAGACACTTCAAGAGCATTCTATAAATACGGTTCTCATGGAGTGTGTTTAGGGTCATCCCAAAGAATCCCACATTGCCATTCTCAAACTATGAGTGCGCTATGATATCATTGAAGAAGACTAGCAAATATTTTTCTAAGAAAGGCTTAATGATACAGTTCATGACTCCTAAGAACACTTGTAGGGAATTATTTATGACAAGATACATCACCATGTACTCATAGTGACAATAACAACAAATGAATTACTTTTTTATTATATTCAAATATATTACTCCAAACTAGTGATAACCTAATCTGAGTTTAATATTTAAGAACCATCCTACCCCACTCAATTGATTATATAATTATTATATTCTTGTTTGTTGATATATATTCTTTAAGGTCACCTAGTTCTGCTGAAAATAATATTGTCACAACATCAAACTCACATATTCCCTCTTGGAGAACAACAGTTGGGCTATCCTGAGGGAAAAATTTGTCTAATGAATCCCTTCCCCAACAAGTATTACAACTTCACCATTACATCATAAAGTACACTAAGAGACATCAAATATACTAGTTTAGATATAGAGGTTATCTAAGAGTGTAATTCAATGAAAAAGTCTATCTCTCGGTACAGGGTAAGCCATCCATGTCGTCAGCAAATACATAATCATATGCTTCCCCAACCATAGGGATCTAATAGCATATATCATCCACTATATCAAGAGTCATGCTATCCATATTGTTATTAATTATCTTCACTCTCTTATTTCAATGACCTTACCGATATGCCATGTTTTCATTTTTAGCCACAAAGGGAAACCTCCCCACATGACTGCGAACACAACATATACTCCCCCTAAAAAAGTAGATCTAGGCCTGAACTATGGACAGTCATTCGAAACCTATAATGATGTCACGAAGACTCATAAAAAATACATAGAGATCCAAAAAAATATCTTTCCTCCAAGATTCATATCACACTGATGGTAGAAGTTCATAATCACTAAGTCACCTCTTGTCATATTATCCATGAACAATGTTTGATCCAAAGGCTCAATTTGAATATTTATTTCCTAAAATAGATAAGGGTATATAATGGAATGCCTCCCGCATATGTCAATCAATAATGCAGAAAAGGTAGAAAATTCATATATTGTACTTCATATCACCCCTAGAGCCTCATGTTCAAATGCCTCCACAACCTACAACTGGCCTCATCCCTGACCACTAGTTCATTAATTCTGTAGTGGAACACCTAGGGGTGGTAGTGGTAATAGTTAAATCCACATAACACCTCTTAATACTCTACTACACACTCTACCGTGTATTCCACCCTATATACGTACTTGATCATGCCTCTATAACTATGTCATAAGTCACATGAATTCCTCACAATTAGCCGTATGAAGGATGGGAAAATCCCATGATTGTTTTTCCCCAACCATCACAAGTGAAAAACACCACTCCCTTTGATGATTTAAGACATCCATAAAGCCATGCACTAATAAACATATTTCGGGAGATGATCTCCAGAATTGTCTAGCACACCTGGAAACTTGTGGCTGTCATCAGATTCCTATTATCGAGGTCTATGCTTCTAGTTTCCTAGTACCGACACCCACAATCTACCCCTACTTTTCAAGGAATCTTTCATCTACTAAGGACCTCTCAACCCCCCTAAATTGGGTGGGAGTTATGATATATATCACTAAAGCCTTTATATCCAGATGTAAGCCCTACTTAATGGTATATTCTCTGAAGAATAAATCATGCACAATATATATAGAGTATCACAAGAGATATTAAACAATACTAAATACTCATCCATCATCAAACATACCTACTATATACATAGAATCTATTGGATGTGTACTAATAGAAACATGTACATATTGAACTTCTCCTTAAAGAGATGTTTGAAGATAGACTCAGAGAGATAACCCTCATCATGAAACTGAGTCACTAAACTCAACCATCACCTAGTAGATCCCTGAAGAATACATTTTTATGAATTACCATATGATATTCATCCATACTCACATTTAGGAAAACATCAGTTACATTATCATAATATTCCTTGGCCACCTAGGTGACTATATCACCCCGAACGTTGATAGGTCACTTCCTCTAAAAATCATATAGTCCACTCAATATGTGTGTATCCTCTATTGGAAATTTAAATTCTAACTACCACTAAATATGTGATTGTATAGATGGTAAACCACCCAAAGTTGATAAATCTGGTACATTGCCTAATATATAAGCCTCTTCGCATGGTGGATCATTCTCATGATCCCACAGTGGAATCTTGACAAAATATCTTTGTAGAGGTATCCTGGAATAAATAATATGTACCATGGTCAAAGAGTAGATTTTGTGAGATGTCTCAATAAGGAAAAAAATCCACAACCCTTTCCTATATGATTCATGTACCAATGTTTCCCCAAAAACCAATGTTTGTACGTATCTAATTAAAAGGTAGCTGATCATATTCCAAGCATAAGGATATGTTGCTTGCTACACCAACACTATTTTCAGTAACCTAAATGTTGAACACAAAACACTTAACATTTTTCCAAAAATTAATCTCACATACATTGGACCTATATTCAATCATCCTTTGGTAACTCCCTATCATGACCCGACCCATTGGGGATTGAACCGTGGCTACCCCACGTCGGCCTCCAGGAGGCCAGGAGCTAACAACCAGTGTCGAGTAGGCATATCACACACATGGTAGGCAATATACTCATTGAATAATACACACATACGCATATCCAAGCCCATAAAATACTGAAATATCAATCAAATGAAACCAATATATACATAAATCAATGACCAAATTATTATAGTACTATAGTTAATTACTGAATGTGATAAAGGGGAAAAATACAGAACTAACAAAAAATAACATAGATACCAACCTTCTCTGGAGTCGATGATACTATAAAATGAAACAACCCAAAAAAAACACCTCGGTCTGTATAGATCGAGCTATTATTCACAAACTTTCTATCCTCTCAGGATGTTTTCAAAATATTACCCATTAAACTATGTCCTCTAATTCAAATGTCGATTCACATAACACATGTTACATAGTGTGTGATATATAACTCCCTACAGAAACCCTAGCACTATAGATAGGGGGTCCCAAATGACATGGAATTCTAGATTACACATCATGTACCCTATTATTTCTAGATCCCACTAGTTTCCATATCCATGAAATCCTACCTATTTTTACCACCTCCTTCCTCAATTGAGATCATATATCAATGGCTATTCACCACTTCTATCACCAAATGTCAGGATTCGAGGAATTGTATCCACTTTAGAAACAAACCACAAGTTTTGTCTGTAGCCATACCATTGACTCAAGGATGGAATTGAATTTCCATTCCTTTAAAATCCATATCTAATATTCCTTCATCATTGTTAAACCTCAATCATACCCACAATTTTTAATTTCAACCATGATATTGAATCATTTTTTTTTGAAGAATGGTTCGAAAATGATCAAATAGTTGGTAATAATTGAACCATGGGCCAAAAAAATTTCAATAAATGAATGTGTAAAGAAATGGGTGAGAAATCCAAAATCCAAAAGATATGTGGAAAACCCATAGAATTGTTTTCATTCATAATCAATCCTTTTTCATATATTTGGATGAACAAAGATGAAAACTAATCAATGAACAACTTAATCAACCATTGATGCGCAAAACTAATCAAATTGATTTAACTGATTCATGTTTGACATGGGATAGTGAAAGAGATAGAAATAATAAATAAAATTTACTACCTAGAGTTTGGATCAATCACTAATGAAGAAAAGTTATTTTTTATCAATTATTTCGAGAACCATGAACTCCAATAGCACAGTGATCCACGATCTAGACTTGATCTAATATTGTTTGCAAATATTTCCTTCAATGATATCTCTAATGACTATTGTAAAATAGTTGGGTTATGTGGATGACCCAAAAATTTATCCATAAAAAAACATATAAATCGTAGACCATTATGTTCCGGAATTTAATTTATAATATAAAATAAAATTATTGAATTTATTTAATTATTTGCCCCTAAAAAATATAAAGTCCAACACCGAGTTCCAAAATTGATTTCACACTACCGAGGGTGAAACCCATTTTTTAAACTCATCTATACCCATGTATTTCTTATTTGGGTACCCATTTATGTGTTATTCCACAATTTAAGTAAAATTTCAACCTATTGATTTATATAATTATAATATATTTCAAAAATTAACTCCAATAAAATCATGCCTCAAAATCACATGCAGTCTTAGTGCCTGAACTGAAAAATAATCAATATAATATTCTAGATAATTAAATAAAAAAATCATGTCCATTATAGTCATAGAATATATCCTTGGCATGATATTCTCTATGCTTAAATGTAAACCACAATTCTATCTCTTATTCTAATGTTATTAACTCATGGATAATGTTATTTTATTTCCTTATTATTCATGTTTTATGAACACCCAATATTTATTCCATGACTCAAGATTATGATAATTTATTTGTGGGGTATGGTTTTCGAATGTTAAAATTCTGTTCTCATACCCTTATGTGTAGGGTATGCTTACATATCCCCTTTTTAACCAATACTGAGCATCTTTCCTCACCCTTTATTATATGTCCATTCACCTGGTTATGTATAATGGTTTTATGTTGGATTACAAAATGAGATGATCTTTATTCGAGACAATGAATATCATTTATGTATTAATAATATTATGTTTAAAAATTCCACAAAAACTAAACTATTATGGTCTTAGGGTATGTTTTTTTTAATATAATGAATATTAATCCAAAAATATATAGTATCCATGTATGATTATCCTTGGTTTCTATAGTTGGTATTAGATGAAAGGATTAGTTGTATTTTGGAAACTAGGATGAGAAAACTTTTCTAAAATACATAGGGATATTTTAAATGTATTACTTGAGATTCCTCTAAGGATAAATCTAATGATGATTCAATGTATATAGAATTCCCTAGAATTTTTGTAAAGGATAAAACAAGTGTTTTCTATGAAATTACAACCAAATATATATACTATATGTGGAGACATAGGTGTAATAACACTTAAAATGGTGTATTGATATAGACTTGATAATCACCTAGTTTATGAAAATAAACCTTTCTACACTTTTAGTTTGACACTCCTAGTGAATATGATTTGAAATTTCATAAAAAATTTATGAACCATTATAATTTATTTGAATGGATGATGACTATAATTAACCTACAATAAATATATTTTATCCTAGATTAGAAAGAAGGTTACATGATTTATACACACTATATGTAATTTTCATGATAATTTTGTTTCCTATTATTAAAATGATTGCTCAAACTATGATTTTTTATTTTGGTTAATGGAGGGAACAATATGGAACTTGGTTAACATATATTATGTCATAAAAGTTTCTAATGAGCATCCAAATGGGAGGATTACTTGATTAAAGGATGGTGCGATTATTCCTAAGCGGTTATGATGATATATGATTACAAATTTTCACCACAAAACAATCTATCACTTGCTAGATAAGAGAAGGATAGAATCCAATGAGAGTTCAGGTGATGTAAAAAATGGGGGAAATAAGAATATTTTTATATATATCAATAATATGGGATGAATAACTCAATGGAATTTCTTAGAGGGATGTGAATATGTTTTATTTATGTAATGAAAGGAAATAAAGATAGTTAATATTTACCAAAAAAGAAAATTTAGTTAACTCAATGGATGATAACAACTGTTTCTCAAAGATATCAATGATGGAAGAATGTTTCAAATGTAAAAATCATCGGTATTATAAAAATCAATGTCCTAGGGGGACTGATCATGAAGATAATTAACAAGGATAATACGAGTAATGTTTTTATGGTAGATAATGAATATACTACGAATGACCTAGGAAATTAAATTGATATTAAGAATAAGGTGATGAAACCTAGTTAATGATTTGAGAAGATAATGGGATGATTGAAGTACTTACTTATTCAAATTTAATAGTTATGAAATATAATCATTTATAAGAATAAATTATTTATTAATGAATTTAAAGAATATGTTGAATGATTATAACGACCTTGATAAGTTATTTAATGGAAAGGTGATTTACATATAAATCGCATGATTATGGGCAATATAACACTTAATATGTTCGTAATGTTTATTTAATTATGTCTTCATAAAGAGATGATTGAAATAGAAAAATTATATTTGTTAATACATATCACCTTGGAACTAATTAATGATTTTGAATAAAGTGATTTATGTTAAAATTGATGAAGATTACAAAATTATTAGATATATGGAATATATTATATAATATAAGGTTTTATTCAATTAATATAGATATATTTATGATTTTAATTAGGTATATCATCTCATGAAAATTCCAAAAAATTTGGAAAAAGATCATGAAATAATATTTTGTCTTTTTTCATCATATTTTATGATAACAATGGCCGTTTTAATCACTTTGGTTTATGGTATTTTTTTAGTTAACCATATATAGATCACTAACTTTCTTGTGATCAATGATATCTATCACATTTTAAGATTATTTATTATTTCTCTCATGATCAAATATCATCTTGAAAACTATGTTCTCTTTTGGGGAAACCATGATTAGAGTTACATTAAGTAACCTTTATGTTTCCAAATTTCCCTTTTTAATTGATGTTTTATAATTGATTTGTTTGACGTGGGTTTCCCTAAAATAATATTCAAATGTTAAACCTTTGATTCCCAAGATGAATCTGGAGGGAGAAATTTATTTTATGGGGATAAGAATGTAACATTACTTAATATTATGAATTATTTTAATATTATTTTAAAATTTTGGATATCCTTCATTATATGCAATACCATGTTCAGTTTTCATTACATGCCACAAGTTTCGTCAGTAGTGTGCATGACACATGACACCAAACATCAGTGAACCATGAAATGATATTATCTTTAATAGGACCAATATAACGAAGACATTAAATCAGTGAGTGTGAATAGTATTAGCTTCTTTAATAAATATTCATATCAATTTCCTCCTCAATACAAATTTATTTATAATTTCGTAGTAAATAAAATGTCAACATTTAAAAAAGGGGTTTGTCTTTAAACTAATTTAATGTGAATATTGTTTCTCAATTTTATTTAAATAATTTAATATATAAAGGGGAATGTTTTATATGAACTTTATTATATATATTTATTTATTTATTTAGTTTCATAAAATTATTATTATTACACATAAATTTAATATAAAATCATCTTGTACTTGAAAAATACACTTATCAAAAACCATTATTTTCCTCGCATATATGGGGTTTTGAAAATTATTTTTTTACACTATTAGAAAATATATTTGTAAAAAAACATTTTATGAAATAATAATGTCAAAATTATATTAGTTTGAATTTTTTATAATTTTATGGAAATATTTTTTCTGATAAATAAGGAAAAATACTAAATGTTAAAGGAAAAAAACATATTTGATTAAATTATTTGTAAATAAATTATATGTTAAAATGATTTTAGAGAAATTCTAGTTAAATTTTATATCTATTAATCCAGGAAATTTCATTTCAATCAATTTCATATTTAAATTTTATATAATTGTTTTTAAACATTATAACATTTTCTCTATGAGATCCAAATTTCTGGTCACATCTACAAGATTTATTTTATATTATATTTTTCCACTTATTTGAATTTAATTTTGAAAAATATAATACATAGTTATAATCATAATAATTTATATTATTTAATAATTCATCTTAACTATTTACAAAAATGAATTGTGAAAACTATGAAAATTATTTACCACTATTAAGGTAAACATTGGTTTAGCTAGGGGTTAAACTGAAGTGATAAGAGTGGAAATTTCCAAAAAACATATCTCAAATAAATTTTGTGGAATTATTTAGACCATATACTATCTAATACTATATAATAATTTTTGTGGGTTCCTTGTGTAATGATAATAACATCAGTGTAACTTTTTCCATTCAATAAATTACATACACGCCACTCCCCTCACTTATAAAAGGCTACTCCCTCTCTCACTTTATTAGACCATAGAACCCTTTTGGATCGACAAACAGAAGTCCAAATAAATTTAAAATTTCCATATACTCATCCTATCAGCCTTATTTTTGACATAAATTAATCCTAGATAGGATTTTTGTTCAATCCAAAATAGGATATATGAAGAAGAGATAATCTTCTTAAATGAAATTTTTTATTATACTTCTGTATTCACTTGATTTAATTCTTATTAAACAATTATAATATAATATAATAAGTATAATAAATATCATAAGATTTTTTATGTTAGTTTCATGAGTTATAGTCATCTTAAATTCTGTCAAATGGTTTATGAAATCATTGTTCATGTGTACATAGGACTATTGTATCGGGAACTGAAGTCATTTGTTTTTCAATTTCCATATATGTAACATCCCACCCCATATCATTTGCTTGATAGGGCGGAAGAAGGCTACATGGACTTAAGATACATTCCCAAGGTGCCAAAGGCTAGAAATAAAGGCTGAGTGCTTCGAGAAACAATTGGGGAATGATTTTCCCTTGAGACAAAACCAATCAACCAAACAATCAACAATCAAATGCATGTCAACAAAACAACCAACTCATACATTACCGAAATGGAACCACGCTCTTCCACAATACCACTCATAAACAAATACAACCAACACAATATCAGAGTACTATGCAGAAGACTAAAAAAGATACCAAAATAAACCAAGACACCCTCTATATCTCTACACCAAGCTTCATTCTCCAATCACCACCACTTCTCACAAACATCAACACGAACCACTAGCAATGAGATGATTTACCTTTACATGTGTCCAGAAATAAAACATCTGCAAAAGCACCAAAGTTCCAAAGTAGGGGTTGAGTACTAATACTCAATAGGTTTTCCCCAAACGACTTCCCTACACACACCACTATGATAAAGTCATTACCACATTTATATTATATAGTTCATATAAAACAATTAATAGTGTAAAAACTTACAACAAGCCAAATGTTCTTTTACCAAGCCATGATAAACAAAGGAAACCATACTGAGCCATGATCCACATTACCATCACCCATTAGCCCAAACAAGTCCATCTTCCATAGACAAAACACAAAAAAACAACCATGGTGGAACTTTCCATCCACACGTGTTTACCTCATTCCCAAACTAGCTGTACTTCCTGACCACTTCCCATCAGGGTGGTTCTTCCGACAACTATCCATCACCTTTTATAGTGATACTTCTTACCCACTTCCATAATGGTGGTTCTTTCAACCAATATCCATCACATTTTATAGTGAGACTTTCCACCCACTTCCACAAAACCAACACAGGCCATAACACTCAATCAACCAATAAGTGCAAGGCACCAAGGCCAAACAATAAGCACACAACCATTTCCAACACATGCCAATTAACTTCAATAAATCACACATTTATTGAAAACACCCTTTAACTAGCATTCCATGACCAACCACATTTCCATAAACAACATCTTTATTGAAAACCATATTTCACAAAACATTTTATATAGTAAGCCACTAGTGATTTTAATATCAACATTTTAAAATCACACAACAAAGCCACATTTTTCAATAAAAACCCATTTTCCCCAGAATCCCCCAAATCATCACCAAATGGATTTCCAACAAGATTCGCATATCATTATCAGAAATGATTTCCAGCAACAAAATTTAATTATAACCAAAACTATTAGTTCTAACCAAGTGGAGTCGAGAGAGAAGCCACATACCTTTAGGGTTCTGGTGAAAATGACCCAAGAACAACCACACCACAAATATGACGAATGCACCACCGAAACCAGTCTAGATTTCCTTCCCTAACATCCAAAATCCTTAAGAAAATCCAAGTCAAACACAACCCTAGATATACACAAAATGGGTGTAGATCTAGAAAACCAAGAGAGAGGGAGATGCAGACCTAGAGAGAAACTATAGATGCCAAGAGGAGAGACTTACCTGGGAGAAACCACCTTGAAACTACCCTGAAACCCCATAGAATCTCTTCCAAAATGGGTTGGAGAGCCCCTATAACCATTGAGAACCGAAAATACCTAGTGAGGCTCGAGTGAGAGGAAGTTTGGAATGAAATGTGGCAACCCTGAGGGAGCCCATATTTTAAAAACAACCTATTAAGAGGTCGCACGGTTTGGCTGCACGGTTTGGAAAACCATGCGCTAACTGTGCGCATGCCACTGCCTTGAGAGAAGGTGTCCTAACGGTTTCCTTGCACGGTTTGGAAAACCTTGTGAGGGTCGTGCAAGGCCTACTATCTCCCCCTGCACGGTTTCCTAGAGAACCCGCACAGTTTCTCCTAACCATGCTCAAACCGTGCATGCTTAGAGAAGCCTCAAAACAGATTCAACCCCATTCCTAACTATCCCAACCTCTTCCCAACTCATCTCATCCACTTTGAACACATAAAAAGCATAAAAAATCATACATACCTCAAAATGGGGGTCCTACATTCTCCCCCCCATTGGAATTTCTATCCTCATAAAGTACAAAATCATTGCATTGCCGAAAAATCTCAGGTCATTACTCGACCATCTCTTTCTCCCACTCCCAAGTCTCAACTTGAATCTGACCATGCTGCCAAAAAACATGAACTAAATTAGTTCCTTTACCATGCAAGAATTTCTCTTGCCTATCCACAATCCCCATTGGCATGTGAACCAAGGCAGCATCAAGTTCTAACACAACATGATCCCAATGAATCACATGGTCACAATCCGATAGATATTTTTACAACTACGACACATGAAACGCATTGTGCACCCCATTAAACCATGGTGGAAAATCCAAACTATAATTTACCTCTACAATCTACTCAAGTATCTCAAAAGGCCCAATATACCGCGAATATAACTTACCTTTCTTCCAAAACTGACGATATCCCATCCTCAAGGCCATTCTCAAAAACACATGATCACCCACTCTAAACGACAATTATCTTCGACGATGGTCCACATAAAATTTCTGATGACTTTGATCCTTCTTTTTCCTCTTCCTAATCAACTTGATCTTTTCTTTAGTTTCTTGGACAAGGCTTGGTTTGATCATCAAAGTCTCGACCGTTTCCACCCAACATAGTGGAGAACGATAAGGACGCCTACACAAAGCCTCAAACGGAGCCATATTAATTGATGTTTGATAACTATTATTATAGAAGAAATCCAAAAATGGTAAGTGCTCCTCTCATGAACCAACAAAATCCATCACATAATCCATTAACATATCTTCTATGGTTTTTATCGTCATTTCCGATTGGCCATCCATATGAGGATGATACGTCATGCTCATAGTCAACTGTTGCCTAAGGTCTTTCTACAAGGATTTCCAAAAATGAGATGTGAACCTCATATATCTATTTGATACAATAAAAACTAAAACACCATGCCTCTTTACCACCTCTCGAATATAGATTTTGGATAGATCCTCCACTGTATGAGAATCATGAATCGCATTGAAATGAGATGATTTTGTGAGCCGATCCACTATCACCCATATGGAATCATGCTTTCTGACCATTATTGGGAGACCCATTACAAAATCCATTATTATATTCTCCCATTTCAACACTAAAATTGGTGAAGACTACAACATGTCTATTGGTCGTTGATGCTCTGCCTTTACTTGTTATCGAGTCAAGCATCTCAAGGCAAATCGACCACATTCCTTTTCATACCAACCCACCAAAACTATGCCTTAAACTCCTTATACATTTTCTAAATTCCAGGATGGATAGCCCACATGGAATTATGATAATCTTTAATAATTTCTTCCTGACAAGCCACTAGTACCACCATTCGATTATGAAAATAGAAGATTGAATTCCCATTCAGTTCAAAGCTCTCAATGGTCACCCCCATTGAGTTTTGACCTCATCACCATACACTTGGAATCATATGTATGTGCCTCTTTAACCAAAACAGCCATGTCAGGAACCAACAAAACCTGAAAGAGGATCGCTCGGTCACCCCGGTCCTCACATTCCAACCTCAAGTCGGCTATGAATGACATCAACTGGCACTGATCTGATACATGCATCACCACTTGAGCATATGATTTCCTACATAATGCATCTTCCACTGAATTTCATTATTCAGTGTGAACATTAATTCAAAATCAAACATCTAGAGATATTCCATCCATCTTCTTTTCCTCAGTTTAAAATCCCTTGGTACACTATAAATTTCACACCAAAGAGATAATGATGCCACATTTATAAAGCATGAACCACTGCCTCCAACTCCAAATTGTGTGTTGGGTAGTTATTCCCATGAAACCTCAACTGGCATGAGCCATACGCAACCACATGATCCCGATGTATCAGAATACACCACATACCCTTTCCCTAATTCTGGAAAAACAAATATTGGTGCTGATGTAAGGTGACCCTTTAACTCTTCAAAGAATTTTTGGCACAGCTCATCCCATTTAAATGGGATATTATTCCTTGTCAAATCTATCATTGGTGAAGCCAGTTGTGAAAAATCATGAACAAAATGTCGATAATACCCAGTTAGACCATGGAAGCTTCATATCTCAAAAAAATTCATGTGTAGTTATCATGAGTTAGTAGCCTCTATCTTTTTTGAATCAACTAAAACACCCCTCTCAGAAATAACATTTCCAAGGAAACAATCCTCATTAATCTAAAAGTCACACTTTGAAAATTTGGCATACTACTGATGATCCCACAAGATCCCCAACACTATCGCCAAGTGTTGCTCATGTTCCACCCTTGTCCGATAATAAACCATTATATCATCAACTAATTCCCCCCACAAAAGAATCCAGATATCTATGAAATATCTGATTAATCAATTCCGTGAACACCACTGGTGCATTTGTTAGACCAAAGGGCATAACCACATACTCTTAATGGTCATATCTAATTATGAAAGATATTTTTTGAATATCTTCATTCTACACCCACAACTAATAATACCCTGATTGTAAGTCAATCATGGAGAACCACTGAGCTCCCCTCAATTGGTCAAACAAATCAATAATGTGTGGAAGTAGATATCGATTCTTTATTGTAACTTGATTTATTATACGATAGTCGATGCATAACCGTAACATTCCATCTGCCTTCTTAACAAACTACACTGGAACTAACCATGGAGACTTATTAGGTTGGATGAGCCCTTTGTTCTCTAACTCTTCCAAATTAACTTTTAGTTCTCGTAATTCTGCGGGTGTCATCCTATGAGAAGGAAGTGAGATAGGACAGGTCCTTGGAAGGAGACCAATCGTAAACTCCAATTCTCTGACGGGTGGTAACCCTGATAACTCTTAAAAAAAATATACATAAATTGATCGACGACTACTAGAAGGACGCTCTGCACAATACCCTCCACTTCTTCCAATGACATAGCCGCTAACCAGAATGATATTGTGCTAATCACTAGTTCCAAAAATCCTCTTGCACCCTACGTCTCATTCTTCTCCCCTCTAAAGAGATGTCTAACGCCATCATCCATCACAAAACTAACCATTCGTGTATAATAGTCAATGTGGGCCTTAAACAGTTTCAAAAAATCCATTTCTAGGATTATATCGTACACATCCATCTCAATAACTGAGAATTCCCACATCAACTCAACCACATCCACCAGTAAATGACATAATCTACACCGGAATGCTCGACACAAATTTTCACCCAAAGTAGTTTGAATTTTGAAAACAATAGGCATAATTTATATCATTAAACCCAATATATCAATGATGCGATAAGAAAGAAAGAATGGGAAGCACCTGTATCAATCAATGATTTCATCAACATGGAAAATAAAAGAACCGTACATTTCACTCTGGATGGTCCGGACTGATCATCCACCAAAACTTTCTCAGCTTTAAGTAGATGCATGCTTTTCATGCTCTTCTCTTTATTATCCTGCTGACACATCCCTTTCTGAGGAGTTTCACAAACACTCGACCTCATATCATTACAGTAATAGCATGAAAAATAGCTCATCTTCTTGCAGTAATGAAATTCTCAAGGTTGTGTCATATATTCCAACTTGATGTGGCTCATAGAGCAACACTAAAAACATCCCTACTTACACATGGGTCACGTTGGAAGTTTTAACAATCTAGTGGTCCAATTTTAATGTGCTCTATGTTGGTGAGAAAATGTTTTTGTCTTGCTCTTTATCTCAATGTTAGGGTTCACACCTCCTATCGTGATGACAATCGTACATTCATTACATTGATTTCCAACTGTGATATATATCATAACTGGTGTATCTTGTTACAGTCAGGACTGTACTTTTTGAAAAGCATGAATGATGGTTTAAGACAACAACTAGTTCACCTTGGGCTCAGGAGCAACCACATTTCTAGTAGCTTCCTCTGATTGGTCTCTACGATGCCTACCTATTTCCATATCTATAAACTTAAAAATCACCATAAGTCTCACTCGCTAGAAACTTAAGGCTTACAATTTCAATGTAAATTACATAGCATATATCACAACCCGACATTCCACAATTCCATATTTTACACGTTGCATCATTTTTGAAAAAATCCCAAGGTTTTGAAAATCAACCAATTTTCTAAATACCAATAATTTCCATGGTCAAACCCTTCCGTTTTGAAACCAAATTCAGAATTTTCCAAAATCAAAAAATTCATACCACACCATAAATCATTAAACAATAATGAAATATTCATCCTAGTGGGAATTCATTTCTTCCATACATGCCATACACATCATAGTGGATACACCCATGACAATGAGATATCTAATGCCTATAAGTGTTTCCAAACACTTATGTACCCAACTCCCTGGTAACATGAAGTTCATCATAAAAGGGTTAGCTATGTCCTTTTAAGCTATACATTCCACGTTATGACAATCCTACACCTTGATACCATCTTGATTGAAGGAATAGACCAAGAATGAATGTCAAAATCAAGCCCAACAATCAACACCAAGGGTCGAACAACTGCTCTCACTTGGAAGCTAAGGACTAAACAAACAGATACCACATGTAACATCCTGCCCCATCTCATTGGCTTGAGAGGGTGGAGGAATGATACTTGGCCTTAAGATATGTTCCTAAGGATCCAAAGGCTGGAAATAAATGCTGAGGGCTTCGAGAAATAGTTGGGGAACAATTTTCGCTAGAGACAAAACCAAGCAACAAAAAAATCCACTATCAAATGCATGTCAAAAAAACAACCAACTCATACATTACCAAAAAGGAACCACACTATTACAAAATACATCCCACAAACTAATACAACCCACACAATATCGGAGTACTATATGTAAGACAAAACTAGAGACCCAAAATAAACCAAGACACACACTATGGCTCCACACAAATCTTTATGCTCCAAGCACCACCACATCTCGAAAACATCACCATTAACCACATGATTGAGATGCTTTGACTTTACCTGTGTCCCTAAATACAACATCTGCAAAAGCTCCAATGTGCCAAAGCATGGGGTGAGTACTAATACTCAATAGGTTTTCCTTAAACAACTTCCCAACACACACCACTAGGATAAAATTATTACCAAATTTATATAAAACAGTTCATATAAAACAATTAATAGTGCAACCACTTACAACAAGCCAAATATTTCTTTACCAAGCAATGACAAAAAAAGGAAAGACACATTGAGCCATAAGCCACACTACCATGACCCATTATCCCAAAAAATTCCATCTTGCATAGCCACAACACAAACAAACAAACAACCATAGTGGAACATCCCATCCAAACTCATTTACCCCATTCCAAAACTAGTCGTACTATCCAACTACTACCCATCATGGTGGTTCTTCCGACCACTATCCATCACCTTTTATAGTGATACTTCCTGCGCACTTTCATAAAGGTGGTTTATCAGACCACTATCCATCACATTTTATAGTGATATTTCTTACCCACTTCCACACAACAAACACAAGCCATTATACTCAATCCAAAAACAAGCACAAGGCACCAGGGCCGAACAATAAGCACAAAACCATTTCAAACACATGTAAATTTACGTCAATAAATCACCCATTTATTGAAAACACTCTTTTATCTATCTTTTTGTGCCCAACCACATTTCCAAAAAAACATATTAATTGAAAACCATCTTTCACAATACATTTTTCATAATTATCCTCTGGAGATTTAAAAATCAATATTTTAAAATCACACAACAAAGACCCATTTTGAAACAATAGCCAATTTTAAACGAAATCCCCCAGACCATCATCAAATGAATTTCCAAAAAGATTCTCACATCATTATCACAATTAATTTCAAGCAAAAAAAATTAATTATAACCAAAAACACTAGTTCTATCCAAGTGGAGCCGAGAGAGAAGCCACCTACTTTTAGGGTTCCGGTGAAAACAACCCACCAAAAACTGCACCACAAATCCGGTGAATGCACCACCAAAACCACTCTAGATATCCTTCCCTAAAATCCAAAAGACTTAAAATCAGCATACAAGGAAACCAAAACCCTAGATCTATACAAAACAAGTGTAGATCTAGAAAATCAAGGGAGAGGGAGAAGTAGATATTGAGAGAAACCAAAGAAGCGAAGAGGAGAGACTTACCTGAGAGAAACCACCTTGAAACCACCCTGAAACACCTTTGAATCGCTTCCAAAACTAGAGGGAGATCCCCTTCAACCCTTGAGAATCGAAAAACCTGAGGGAGGCTCGAGTAAGAGGATGTTTGTAATGAAATGAGGCAACCCTAAGGGAGCCCATATTTAAAAACCCTACTTTTAAGTGGTCGCACGGTTGGCCCGCTCGGTTTGGGAAACCATGCACTAACCATGGGCATGCCACTACCTCGAGAGAAGTGGCCCACACGGTTTCCTCACATGGTTTGGAAAACTATGTGTAGGCTGTGTGAAGCCTACTGTCTCTCCCTACACTGTTTCCTGAAGAACCCGTACAGTTTCTCTTAACCGTGCTCAAATTGTGTGTTCTTAGAAAAGCCTCTAAACTTATTTAAAACCATTCCAAACTCTCTAAACCATTTCCTAACTCATCTCATGCACTTTATACACATAAAAAAAGAACAAAAAAGACTACATACATCAAACCGGGGGTTCTACCATATATCACAGTTGTGTATGATGATTCATTTAATATATATATATATATATATGTTATTTATAACATAATTATAAATATTTATTAATTATAGAATCTATAACTTTTTTATTTTTCTTTCAATAGGTGATATGATTACGTCACTCATTTGTACGGGGAACTTCAACCCGTGAAGATATCTGATTCGATTTTCAGAAACGATATACATGGATGATAATAAGGATAAATTCATGTGATATTAATGAACAAATTATGATTTTAATGAAATAATTTTGATGTTCATGATATAATTTTCATTATAAAAGGATAATATATTAGTTACATTCATACATTTGCACTCAATGAATGATTATAATGTTTTTCATGTATGTGTGGACTATCACCATCACGAAGCAAAGTGACTCTATATTATAATCACCACAAATCATGTATGATTTGTATAAGGATATTTGAATAAATTATATGATATTATTTTCATTATTTAATTATATAATATTACTTAGCTCTTTTATATAATGATCATTGAAAAATGTAGGCGTTACTCATTTGTATGTATGACCTACTGTCTCCCTGATTGTGACATACTTCATTTCTCAAAACCATATTTCATTATTTTTATTAAAAGTATTATTTATGTATAAATGTGATTATTATTTCATGATTATTATTCTTGATAATATTTTACCTTGATCGAATTAATGGGACCAAAAATAACAAATAAAAGCATATATGAAAAACCAAAATGGTTATAACATGAAACCTGATATTAATAGGGAATTGTTAATAAACAGGTAATATAAGGCAATAAGTAAATTTTATATTGTGTAATTTATATAATTATTTTTCAAAAAATGAATTATATAATTATATATATTATATAAGAGTTTTAAACATATATAATGTAAGATAAGACCTATCTTAATGGATTTCTAATCTCTCCTTTATTTCTGGGAGATATATGTAAATTCACCACATATATCATTTCTGTGGTGTATTTACTTCCCATTTGACATGTTATATCATGAATTATCTTTTTTCAAGATATTATATGTTTCATTTAATTTTACTTTTTCATGGGTCTTATGATTCAATGTTACCAAAGTGGTAATGGTTTTATGGTATAATCTCACTGTTTATAACGATTATTTATGATTATGCTTTAAAATATGAAATCATATGATCCACCTCTCAATAAAATCATAAATTTTATTCACATATTTTTATGTTCTTAAAATAGATTTTTCTCCATTAATTTTATTCTCTTTCTTTCTTCAAGAGATAAAAAATAATATTTTGATGAAAAAAGCTCTTTTCGGTCGAAAACCCATTTTCTTCTAATCATGTGTTTTCTAAAAAAAATTTCAGTCTTTTGATATTCATAAAATTTTTTGATAAATATTTTTTTGATAATGTTCTAATTTTTTTAAAAAAAATTAAATTTGTCATTATTTATTTTTCCAAAACATTATCATTTGAATTTTATTGAAAACGTGAAACGAATCATTTTTTTAACATGCATGACATGAACCATTTTTATTGTTTCCATGACAGCTCAATGTTATCCAGCTTCACATACTAGTTTTAAATAATATTATAAAAGGTATTTATTTTGATAATAATTTACTTTTAAAAAAATGTTTTTCAAAAAAAAATTATTGTCCAAAAAAACTCACAAGTGTTATTTGAAAATACTACTTTATCTATAATGACATAGATTGATGTATGTTATTATATTTTAAGAATATAAATGAATAGAACCATTCTGATTCTTTTTATTAATTGTTTATAATGAATTTATGTTTATAAAATTTATGACCCCTTCGTGTGTTATTCAATGATAAATTTCTTATGAAACCAACTTCTTTTTCTATGGGTAATCATTTGATGAAATAGTGAAGTTATTATAAAAGCTATTTCTTTTTAAGATGATGTGACATGTAGAAATGTTTATAAAACCCATTTCATTTCATGCAATTATGGTATGATGAATGTTAAAATAGCTTGTCTACAATACGTGTATGATTTTTATTAATATAAGTGTATGTACTATATATCCCTTTAATACATTGGGTAGTGATTAATGGTATATTTGATCAAAGGGTACATGAGAGTATATCCCAAAAATGAACAAGAGGTTAAACATTAAGTTATCTTAAGACTGAAATATGAGCATATATAAGAGGTTATCCCTTGCCTAAAACTAGAGGTTACCTGGGAGGTTATCCCAAACCTAACACATAATGGTACACAAGAGGTTATCTAAATCCCAAAAAAGGTACACAAAAAATTATCCCAATCAGGGCCTGTTATTATTTTCTTGATAGATAACTTTAAGATAAGATTTTTTATTCTAATGTGTATGCCAAAAATTCTATGTCTTGTTACAACGTTATTCTCTCATGGGTCAAGCTCTTTAATTTACTTATGACTAATGTATTATGAATGATAAATAATTATTATATTACTCAAGATTATGATCTTTGATATTATATTACTCAAGATTATGTTATGCGTATATATCTCCCTTTTTCACCCTTACTTAGCTTCTGAGCTCGCCCTTTCTTATGTTTAATTTTCCTATGTCATAAATAAAGGTTTAACTAGGACTAATAAATGTTAATATCATTATAAGAGACATTTAATATCATTCGTGAATTAATAAGATTTTGTTCTAAGATTCCAAAGGTAGTAAAAAAATTTGGTCCTTTGTTGTTTGTTTGTGTATTGTAACGAATATTTATCTATAAATTTAAATATCCATTTCTGAGAAACCTAGCTCACTATATTTAGTAACTATAAAAAATAAAATATGGAAATTATCAACTCAACATATATGTTTTTAAATACTACATATTTAAATAGAATTGGTCCTCATAATATAAATAAGTATGTATTCTATGATAGTGAATAGAGGCCACTAGATTTTGTGGCATAATTTTGTTTCCTACCTAAATAAACATATCTATATTTTATTATCTTGTATATATTTAATGGGTAATGTATGTAATATCCAAAATATTATTTAATATGATGATAAAATATTTTTAATTTATCATTAATGGGTGATGGAATTAAATATCATTATTCTACTGAACATAAAAAAGAGGATCATGGGGATGGTGAATCAATTATATTATGTTTAGTCAAAGTCAAATGAAATTATGTGATTCTATAAAATGAGATATAAAGGTGTTGGTATTAACTAATTCGGTAAATTTCCAATAGTGTGGAGGAACTCGAATTATACTCATGGACTTGACCCTTAATTGTAATTGGTGAGATGAAATGTATTAAAGTTTGAAATCGATGATGAACTAAACTATTTCTAACAAGACTAGTAAATTGTTCTTAAATATAGAATATTAAGTGAATATTTTTTATACAATTCAGAATTTGAAACATCCAATCCTATGGAAATACTTACTTTTTTCTGCAAATTTAGAAATGTCCTATAAGAAATATCCAAATTTGAGATCTTATTAGACAATGTGGTATACTAGTAATAATATTATCAATTTTTTAAATTACTAGTAGCCTAGTGGTAGGGATTTTTCACAACCCTCATTAATTTTAAATTAAGATAGAATAATAAAAAATTTGGATAATATATTTTAATGATATTTTTCAATAATGTGTGCATAAAAAAAAGTCATTCCAACTACTTTTTAATTGAACATTATTATATTGGGATATCAATGGTAGATAGGGTACCCCATATATCACATCAGGTACCTTGTGTGTAATTTAGTGATCGTTGAAACCCAATAAAACGATTCATCATCATAGTCTAGGGAATGGAGTCATATTAAGGGTGATCTCAAATGATTATTAAAGGTAAGTACAATGGAAAAATAATGAATCAATTAGAGAAAAATCAATATTACAAGGATATTTAATGATAACACAATCCATTTAAATAACTATATAAAAAATAATCAATACGAAAAGGTAAATAACATACACACATTCCATTTAACTAATAAACTGAGAATAAAAATGATTCCAAAGATTTAATCATATTAAAATATCATAGGTAATAATTATAATAATTGATATATTAATTAATTAAATACTTAATTATTGGATATCATGACTGAGGTGCATAAAAAACTATACTGTCAAGACCTTTCACAATACGGTTTAAAACAATAGGTAAAAACCCATTTAATTTGGCCAACTAATTTGTCTTTTGAGAACCTGTTGATGCATCAAGGGGTTATATAATGTTTTTTCCCAACTGTTCACTTCCATTCCAATGAATTACTCATATTGATTAATAAATTTACGAAAAAAATAATATGCCTTATCAAATATTCATATAAAATATAGAATTTGAATTTATCAATATTTCCCTAGATAATCAAAAAAGTATAAAAGTAATGACCACATATAAAAATGGTATATATTTTAGGTAGTAAAAAATATATCACCCAATAGTGGGGATTTTTTGAATATTTTAAATGATAAATTATTATAATAAAGTGATGGTTTCTAGATAAATTTATAAATAAAAAATAAAGTGAAATTGGAAA
Organism: Viscum album; assembly: GCA_963277665.1. Taxonomy (NCBI): domain Eukaryota; kingdom Viridiplantae; phylum Streptophyta; class Magnoliopsida; order Santalales; family Viscaceae; genus Viscum; species Viscum album. Next base: position 1,374,418,240 of record OY728128.1, read on the forward strand.
GATAACTTTTATCACTTTTTAATTTTCCAGCAAAACCCATGTGGTGAGATAATTAAAAGTGAATAATAAAATACCATTATTTATTAGTGAATAATGATATTAAAAGAAAACTGGGTAGTATATACATATCTTTATTTGAAACCGATGAATACCAAATAATAATTCTCAATGCAATATAAATTGATACGAAATCCCTCACTTTCTATTTCTGTTTGGGTGAACATCAATTAACCTCATGTATATTGGTTTTAATCATGTAATTAAATTATAAAAGAACCAAGGTCATATTTATTATATCATATATCTACTTATTATAATTTCTTATTATCCTCTTGTTGACATTATTTCATTATTTTCATTATTTTGGGTGTTAATATCCTTGTTTTTTTAATATTTTTGAACATGTTAATTCTTTTTCTAATTAATTACATCATTATTTAATCATATGTAAAATTTAAGAAATGATTTAAATATCATATATATATAAATTATATATGTATTTAAAATAATCACTAAAATGTGGATATAAAAATGAAATGCACCATTCATGGAGACAGTAGGTCACATGTTTCCATGCACTCTAAATCTATTTATATGTCATATTAAAACAATAAAAATAAATGAATTATATATTAATATTATAATTAAATTATCATGTTTAGGCCATATATTTCAAATATATTTATTAAAATCATATTTAATACATTCCATGTATAGTGCTAATCAATCACATCGCTTTGTGAAGGCAGTAGTCTACATGCCCACAAATGATGATATGGTTTTCCAAAAAAATAGAAAGTATAAACTTATGTTTTATATAAAAACTACAGAATAATAAATTAACCATAAATATAATATATATCATACATAAACTAAAATACACCATTATTCTTACATTTAATGTTCTTAATGGAAGAACAAAAAATATCAGTTCATCAGGCGGTATTCCACCATACACACGAATGATGATTGTGTATCTCATTTGATGGATGTGTGTGAAATTTTCAATCAAAATCATAAAAAAACACATCTCAGTATATTTATGATACTAATGTTATTTTATAATAATGGTATAAAAATAAATGAAGGGTTGTAGGGGTATATGAATCAAAAGTAATCATTGAATAAGGTTACCTATTATTTGGGTTAATCCTTTTGATTTATACAAAAATAATTCATTGGTTTTGTTCATTCAAAAAATGAGGATTCTAGGATGAGCGGAAGGATAGATTAATCTTATTTTCAAATATTTTTTGGGATAAAAATGTTATTAGTGGATTGAGTAAGATGTAGGGGTGAGAACCCTTTTATAATGGAGGAGTGAAATTCTTGTAAAGATTAGAAAGAGGTAATTCCACCCATGTTTTTTTCAAGGGAATGTTTTTCAAATGGTGAACCATATTCTAGAAAATGTTTTGTATGGTCAAAATATTTACATATATTGTCTTTTTGATAAGTTTCTAGCTTATTTTGGACCTGATGTTTAAAGTTTAGTCCCTTATTAAGCTAATTTCTCCTTAAATTATTGTAATTAATTTTTATTACCTTCAGTAATATTTCTTGTAAAAATTAAATTTCTACATATAATAAATTATAAACTTTTTATATTAAAAACATGCAATCAATTTTTAAAAATTCCAATCACTTACCTAGTAGAAAATATCATAAAACTAATCTTGAAGATGAGATGACAAAGCAGGTTTTTAAAGTAAAAATGTTCAAAAGTATGAAATGATTTTATATATAATTTTATTGTGGAATTTATTATAAGGAGATAAATTGGATTAATTTATGTATAATTTTAATAAATATACTTTTAAACCAATTTATAATTTACCTTATCCATATTAATAATATAAATGAAAAACATGTTTTCAAATAAAGTACACTATTATTATTCATCAAAAAATGAATCTTATTAAAAAAACAAAACATTTACCCTATAATAATATTTATGTGTCTCATTAAACAATAATTTTTTTTATACGATATTAAATTTAAAAAATTATCAAAATTTATATTTCAAATATGTTTACCATTAAAGGGCGGAAAAACTACAGTTAAAAAAATATAGCTTTTATGTGTTAAATTGGATGTGTTTTAATCACCTGATTATCAAATCTATAGTGAAAATGTCAAAAATATTTTTTTGAATATATAATACATATCTTTAATTAATATCATCTATTAATAATAATGAACTTAATTTATTAAGATAAAATTCCATTGGACTATAAAAGTTGTGTTTTATAAAATCATTCCCTTTATATTCATTTTGATTCTATATTAATTTCAGATTAATTTGTAACCAATTAATTCAAATATATATTTTAATAATTTATTTAATATTATTTATAAAATAATTTTTAATATCAATGTAGTAATTTTCATTTTGAATAATAATTTTAGTATAATTCGTTAAGATTCGGTCTTGTGTGCAAGCCATAGAAAAAATCATTATTTGCAACATTAGAAAAAATAAATATTATGTGAATTAAAATATATATAATAGGTTGACTATAATTAAAGTATTAAATAAATTTTAATTTCATGTTATATAAAAATTCTCATATACTCTTGTTGTTTCATCTTATACAAAATATTAAATACAATGTCCTTATTTCTGAATTTTGGGGTGTTGCATTCTCACCACCTTGTGTAATTTGAATCCTTGAAATTCAAACTTGATCTTAGTAATTAAGGGATTGATATTTAAAAATAATATTACCAGAAAACCCACATCATCAATAGTTTTACTAAATAATCTTATTAATAATATGGCGCATTAAAAGAAAAGGTCACCACCAAACTAGGATTTCAAATATCAGAACATTAGTGAAAACATTGATATGGATGAGAAATATAACTATCAAGTTATGATGTAGAGTGATGGAGAAAATGTTCTTCTGAATTATTTTAACAACAAAACCATAAACCATAGGTCTGAATAATGTTCATTGATATCATAAAAATGATGATAATAGGGAAATATTTTTTTAGAGATCTGAGGAATTCTTCCACTCTATAAGAATATAAGTAAATATAAATTTCTATTTCATAAAAACATTTGTATCTAATATTTTTAACATAAAACACTTCTACTTTATTTTTTTCCCATGTTTCAGCATATGGTTATGTTAGATAATAATCTCCAAAACCACTTGCAGTGATCAAAATAAACCATTTATTAACATTATTAACCTTTCCAAAAGATTATAATCCTACCCTTTAGAATCATTTCCATGTAAGTTAGATGTATCCAATTTACTTTATCCATATTACTCTTATCTTTATACAAGCATCCTTATTCTAACATTAGAAACATATTAATTCTCATCTTTCCTTCATCCATGTATTTTTTAAAATGTATTGCTTGTAACCAAATCACATTTCTTGCTACCATTAAACATGTGATCTAAAATATTTAATTAAAAATTATCTCATTAAAATCCAAATATATTACATAATTCATATGATGAGAAAATAATTAATAAAATACATTTACCACATTTTTATTAGATCCAAATATAAAATAATATTAGTAATTCCACTTCAGTTGGGTTAATTACATATTATCGACTTTGATCCCTTAGCTTCATTTGATATACCTTCCCTTGATTGTTGAGGAATTATTTTGTACAGTGCCCCATCTCCTTGACTTTGTAACAGTGAATAAAAAATTTTATTCTTTACATTAAAATATTTTTCCCCATGTCCCTTTTCTCCGCATTTATAAAAAACATGAAATCCTTCTAAGCATTTACCAGAGAGATTCTTTCAAAAATTATCACTTGTTGGAAAATACTACTTTCCATTTTTTTTCTTTGAGTCATTCCCTATTTCATAATGTTCATAAGACCTCTTCATTTCTGGGTTTTCATCAAATTCAACGTTCATGGATAATTCCTTATATTTCTTTATAGAACATTAAACTATTTTATCATATGAAGATTAATACTAAGAAACCAAATCCCTATAATGATTTTTCTTAAGCCATTCAAATAAGTGGCCCATATTTCACTCTGTGATAGATATGAAATCCATATAATTCCTTGATAACATTGTAATTGTTGCTTCATAATCAAGGAAACATTCTTATTCATTTTTATTTAAGATATTTTACTTTATTTTTATCTCAATTTCTTGATCATGAGGGATGTATTTTTCGATGAATGTACCCTTAGATATTCACCATTCCATGAGATATATTTCTGACTCCCCCCAAGTATTCTTAACTAAGGACCACCATTGATCCGCATTTCCATTAAGGGAATACACTAAATGTGTAAAATGTTTCCTTTCACCATATCCCAATGTAGGGAATATCTTTTACAAAGACTTAATCTATTTCTAGGATATAATTGGATTAGTAGTCCCACAATAAGGTTATGGATTTTGTCGCATAAAGCAATCCAACCTAAGATATTTTCACTATGGAACAGGCTTCCACTTTCAAGAAAAGTTATGTGTAAAAATCTGACTAAACATCTCTAATATAGCCATAATTTTCTATATTACAATACCATCTGTATTGGTTTTATCGGTAGGGAAGTATAAAATTTTTGCATGAGTAGTGATACCATTCTTCCTTCTATGTTCCATTTCTAAACATTGTACATACTGGATTAGTTCATAACATTAGGAATTTTTTATAATTCTAAATATGGCGTAACACATAACATAAATTGGGAAACTTATTCATTGAAAACATTATAATCTTAAATATGGTTTCTTTGTGGGAATAATTACTTCTAAACAATTTATAATGATTTGTAAAGAAATTGGGAATTATCATAAATGTATCCCCTAGTAGTGTCAAAAACGGTGCTCAGTAAAGACTGTTTTCGTGTACCAGGTTTCACTTGAGTCTGAACCAATGTACATTTTTTGAGTTGTCACCCCTAGGTAAATCTATGCCCGAACCACATCCACTTCTAATATCCAAACATGGATTTCTGTCTAGGAATACCCCCGAAATCAATACCTTACCAAAATTCAAGGATGATTTTTTATTCTAAACCTCAAAGGCTATCTTCGGGTTATGTTCCCTAATATATATTTTCTAAATATAGTTTTTTATTTTTTCTACTAAACATTATCTCATATAAACTGTAATTCCTTGACTCTAAAAGATAAATATTGGTTCCTTACATTATAACATTTTCATTATTACAAGAATTAAAATCCAAAAGTATTAAACTATTTAGATATTTTTTAAAAACATATTACATATAAGATACCCATAATAAACTATAAAAATAAAATAAATCATTAAATAGTTAAAAGCGTGACATTCTTAAAACTCATTCAAAGGATTCCTCTTCATAACCTTTGGAATGAAAACCTAATAAAGGATAGCTAACATGCTAAGTAAAGGTATGTAAAATAGAAAAATAATAATGAATAAATGATAATAAATCTGCATATAAAGGTGAATAACTAAGAATAGAGTCCATTTATATAACTGTATAATGCATAATCAATATGGAAAGGAAAATAACTTACACTCATTCCATTTAGTCAATAAACTAAGAATGAAAATTAAGCCATAGGATATATGATATTAAAATAAAATGGATAATAATAATAATAATAACTGAAATATCGATGAATTAAATTCTTAATTATTGTATATAATGTATAAGGAACATAAAAAACCTATTTCATCAAGACCTTTCACCAAACGGATTAAAATTATAGGTAGAAACCCATATAGACAACTAATGTGTCTCATGAGAAACTACTGTTGCATCGAGGGGTTTTATAAATTATGGAACCCACCCTTCAATTCCATTCTAAACAATTCATTAAATCATGTAATATATTTAATTAATAAAAAATAGGCCTTATCAAATATCCATATTTAATAAATATTATGAATTTATCATTATTTTCAAATATAATCAAATAACTGTAAAATTAAACACCATATGTAAAAATTTTATAAGGTTTAAGAAATAATAATATTCATAACCCAAGAACATGGAAATTTATGTATATTTATAATAAAAAATAAAAAAAATTGATTGCTTTAAGAGAAAGTTTGCAATCAAAAAATAAATTGAAATAGCCAAGATAACTTTTACCATTTGGTAATTTTCAAGCTAAACCCCTTGGGTGAGATAAATAAAAGATATATGAAAAATACCGTGAATAATTATTTAATCATAATGTTAAATGAAAAAGGGTTGGTATATGCACCACATTAATGTTAATTGATGCCTAAAAACAAATAAGTCTCAATAAAATATAAATCGAGACAAAATATATCTCCTTGCATTTACTTTTGGATGATCATCCTTAAATATCATGTATAATGGTTTTAATAATGGTATTAACTTATAAAACCCATAATTATATTTATGACATCATATATCAAAATTATTTAATATCTTATAACCCTTTTGTAAACAATCATTCATTATTTTCACTATGTTTGGGTGTTAATCGTCTAGTTTTTTTAGAATGTTTTGACTCATTACTGGTTATTCCTTTTAATTAGATCACTATTTCATCATATCTAGAATATAAAAAATTATTTAAATATCACACACATATATGTATTCGTTATATATATATTTTGAATAATCCATTAAATTTTTTGATAGGAATTGAAATGGAAGATTCATGGAGATGATAGGTCATATGTACAAAAGAACACTATTTCAGTATCGTTGTAATATTAAAATAATGAGGATGAAAATATATATATATATATATATATATATTATAATTCCATAGTAATATTTATCTCATATATTTCACATATTTTTATTAAAATCATCTTCAATGCATTCCATGTATTTTGTGAACGAATCACATTGCTTTGAGGAGGTGGTATTCCACACGTCCACAAACAATGTTATCATATTCCAAAAAATGGAATGTATAACGGTATTTTTTATATGAAAATTACATAAGAAAAAATATATACTAAATATAAAATAAATATTATATAAACTATAAATCCATCATTATTTCATCCTTCAAAGGTGCTAATGGATGAATGAACGACATCGGTTCGCGAGGCTGTAGTCATTCGTACACATGAATGTAGATTGTGTATCTCATTTGATGGAAGTTTATAAATTATTAGGTATAAATATTATCATAAAAAATATAAATAATTTTCATTATACTGAGGATATTTTATAATAATGATATAAAAATAATTTAAGGGATTTATGGGTAAATAAACCAAATGTGATCATCTAAGAAGGTTATCTCTTATTCGAGTAACTCATTTAGATTTATACCCAAAGAAATCCTATATTTTATTTCATCCCAAAGTTAGGATACTATGATGATGGAAGGTATATTGGTAGATTAATAGGGTATATTTTTTTCGTGATCCAAAGGGATTGTTAGTTGGGAAGGAGTGGGAGGGGTGAGTTCTTTTCTATAGTGGAAAAGGAGTAAAATTCTTGTAAATGATTTAAATGAATTTCAACCACATTTTTATATGTGAATTGTTTCAAATAATATAAATAATTATTTCAAATGGAGGATTTATTTCATAACATTTCCCACCAATATATTTTTTACAATTTTCTAGGTAATTGTAGCCCTTAAGATTAATGTTTACTCCCTTGTTAATCTAATATTTCTCTTAATTGTTGTAATTAATTTTTATTACATTCAATAATATTTTTTGTAAATAGCCATGTTGATATTATTATATATTATAAATTATTATGATTTCATGTATATAATCCATGTTTCCTAATTTCAATCACTGAAGTAGAGGAAATTAATTTTAAATTAATCCCATAGACGGGATGGAAAATTAAGTTTTTAATTTAAAATTTTTCAAAATATTGAAATGTTTTTATAACTAACTTGTATGTGAATTTCATTCCAAATTACTACATTTTATTAATTTATTTATAATGGAAAAAAATATACTTTAAAACCGATTTAAAATATAATTTATCCTTATAAATAAATAAGATGAAAAAGAAGATTTTAATTAAAATTCAGTACTTTTTACTATTCATTAAAAAATAAATCCTCTCATAAAAATACCAAAACATCACCCCAACCAAATTTTTATGTTTATATATCAAAAATTATGTCTATTTATTAATATACAATTTTTAAAAGTTTCAATATTCATAATTAAATTAGGTGCACAGTTAAAACGCTACAAAACTACCATTATAGAAATATAGATTTTTATGCATAAAATTTGAATTTTCATTATCATATGTCAATAAAATCTATTGAAAATGTAAAAATATTTTAATTAAATAATAACATATAATTTTCATTAATATCATCCATTAATTTTAATTTATTTAATTAAGTATGATAAAAATCCCTCTAAAGCATTAAAATAGTTTTATATAAAATCATTCCCTTTATATTAATTTTGATTATATATTTATTTCATATTAATTTTTAACCAATTAATTAAAATATATATTTTAATAAATAATTTAATACTATTAAAAACCATACATTTAATATGTATGAGAAAATTTTTATTTTCAATAATAATTTTAATAATATTTGGTATGATTCTATCTTGCGTACGAGTCATCAAACAAAGTGGTTGCATGAAATCCTAGATAAAATCAATGTTGTGTGAATATATATAGATTATATTGGATCTATTTAAAGTACTATATATTATATTAATTTATTGGATATTATATTCCCTTATTTTATTTTTGTTGTATGTAATATATGTTATTAAATACAAAGTCCTTATTTTAGAATGTATGGGTATCACATTGTGGGGTAAAGAGAATGACATTAAATTATATTGTATAATGGTTTCAATGTGGTTACCATGAGGTACTCAGTGAATAATAATGATTTTGTATGTATCAACTATGTACAAAGTTGTCTATGGGAATAAAATTCGAATAATGCATGTTTAATAACCTTTTTGTAATTGTACATTTAAAGACATCCACCCTCGTATTTTCATATAGTCACATTAAAATGGTTACTATACTATTTTTAGTTTTTTATTTTCTTATTTTACCAATCTATTTAATCTCCTCTAATTCTTGGGTTATCAATGAACTATATGTGGAATTTAACTCTTGGTATTAAAATTAAGATACGCCTAGTATTTTTCTTTTTTTTTCTTTTTTTATGTTGTAATTTTGTTTTAAATTATATTTTGGTTAATTTAATGTTGGATTCTTGAAATATCTTTAATTGTATCAATTATATGATTAATATTCTCTTTAATGTCTTAAAATAGTTCAATATAAGTTACTCTTAACCTTCAACAATCTATTATTTTTGTGCGGGACTGAGAGTTTCTGTTGGGATATTGGGTGTTAAGTAAAGGGTTAAAAAGGTTGATCCTATAGTGCTTAAAATATAAAAAAACACATAAGATTAATATAATATGATTTCTAGTCACAATTTCTTTTCATGGTATATTATTTTTATAATGAAATTAATTTCATATTATATTTATGTACATTAAATTAATATATGTACATAGATATTATTAATTTTTTCAGTTATATTATTTTGTATTCTTTATTAATAATTTAAATGGAATATGACCACTATCTATAATTATTACATTATTTTAATGAGTAAAAATTAATTTTCAAATGACTACATGACGTTATATATTAGTAGATCATGTGTGTGTTCTCATGAACATATTGGGTATCAAATATTTTCATGATTATTTAAGATTTGAATTATTATTATTAAACATTATAGACATGATTTCTATGATATATGATTATTGAATTTTACCCATCATAGAGAGATAACATACTATTTGGTTATAAAGTGTTATTTTATTTTATATCATTTCATTTGTTTTCATATGATTTATGAATCACTTCCCATTTTATATTTTTTTATTTTTACATATAAGGGTACAAAATAAAAAACATATGGGAATGGATTTTGGGATGAGGGCCTACTAGAGGTAATTGGGAATATGAAGACATATTTATTGGGTAAATTTATTTTATTTGGTTGGGACCTCTTTGAAACCATATTCGGGGAGTGTTGGTTTGGATACATATTATTTTTTTGAATCATATCTAATTTCCTAAATTAATTCTTTTTTATTATATTTTTTATAATTATATTAGGGTAAAACTTTTTATTAGTTCATTATATGGTAATTTATTATGATTGAATACCATATAGTATAGCCTTTATGTAATGAGGATAGTGGTTAAATAATAAGATTCCCCCATTATTCAATTTATTTTAGTTCTAAATAACTTATATTTGAGAACTAGTTTGTCTTTAAGGAATAATAATTGAGGCTATAGTTGAAAACTGGATACAAAAAATTTATTTGTTTCATAATATACAAGCATATTGGGTTTATTACTTCAATGTTCACCAAATCTAGGTTTTATATGGATAATTATATATCATTTATTATTTCATTGTGTCTTAGGACCAAATAAACATAGATAGTATGTTACGAGATGTACATACAAAGAGGGAGTGGTTTTATCAATATGGGGTAATAATTTTGATGCAATTACTAAGTCCATAATAAATTGTTCTAGATATTATGATTATTCATAATGTGGGGAATATATAATAAATATAAATATCTGATAATGATAGAAAAATGAATTTTTTGCCTAATGATATGAAATATTTAATAGGAATATATTCTCTATGGACGATAGGTTTGTAATACATCATCATTTTCTATTTAAAAATATTTTTTACTGATAGAAATGATTATATTCTAATTTCTAAATTTAATTAGTCAGTACATTGGACAATCCATGCATTGTATTTTTTTTCATTGTGGATTTCATGAATTATCATCATATACCAAGTGAATTACTCTAAAATGATGAAATATATATTGTTGGATTTCAGGGAATCCAGATAATAACTAGTTTCGTGATGATAGTATATGAATGTAATTACAAGACTTATTATTATATACTTTACTTGGTTACTTTATTGTTATCATTCCATTAATATGTAATGATAATTTTTTTAATTTTTATCCATAAAACTATTCAATGATGCTATATTTTACCTTGGTAGGTGTTAGTTTATGGGTGTGGACCTCTTATATATATTTTTACTCAAATTCTACATATAAGCTTCTATATAAATGTAGTATTTATAACTATATGAGAATCCACACCATGGTTTAAACACCATATACGAGTCAACCATCCTAGGTTTAACATGAATCTAATTCATAGAATATGTTAACATATTCAATACCTAAAAATTATCAAGGTCTCCAGGTAACATAGTTAGAATCTTGGTATGTGTATCTATGTAGTGGGAAAATTCATTTATTAACTTAACACCTGGAAAGTGTTTAATAATTATCATAACATAACATCCCTATTATTACTACATATAATTCATGGTTAGGGTCATATTATGTCTAATCTCTCTAGAATATTTTTCGTTTTAGTGTAAAATAGTTGTCCACTTTGTAAGTAAAACTATGTAATGGGAAGAGTTATAACATATCCAATCATTTAGGAAAATTTAGGGCCTCAATATAACTTATTCAACCTCATGGTATATCATTTAAGTTATGGGTAAAGTCATAACATATCTTATCTATTTAAAATATAATATCATAAAAGGAATTATAAGTTAATGTGAGTAATAATATCAATCATACCCCCCACATATTTCACTTCCCATAGAACATTCCTTCGATCAAAAATATATTATATATCTCATTGTACACTTTGGTCACAAATTACCAATTTCACAAATAAACCCATATGAAATACCGATCACATATTCTTTATTATTATTATTATATTATTAATGAAACAATATAAATCATCAAAATATATTAACCAGGTTCTATCGTAAAATTACACATTTTAGAACAAAAATCCTAAGGTCCTTGCTCAACACTTACCAATGAGCCAAAATCATCATAGTAATTGGATAAATCAATAATAAATTAATGTTAAAGGATCATTCACTATATATATAATAATTTTTCATAATTTTATTCTCACATATAAACCCTATATGTTCTTATTAAGGTCTCTTACACCTATATACACATGATTTTATATCACAGTATATGAAATATTCATACTAAACTATAAGTAATGTCACAAAACCACATACAACTATCCAAAAAAACATTACTTGTTCCATAATATAGTATTATTCATTATCAATCAAATGATATTAATGAGTCAATCAAACACCTTAAATTCTGGATCAATAGTGAAATATCACTGGAACTGATAATTAGATTATTTAAGGGTCCATAATATTATCCTTACCTAAATTATTTTAATTTAAATCATATTTCATGAATCAAATATCAAGCATTAATTATATGTTAATGAATATAATGAGAGTAATATATGAAAGGGAACCCCCCCACCCCCACAAATAAATTTTCATGAAAACTCTTTATTAACACTTGTTATTTATTAATAATCAAAAAAAATATCTATAATTGTTATGTCCACTCAGTTGAATACCCTGAAGGGGGTGAATTAGGGTATGATAGATTAAAACTTTTCCCCTTTCGTATCTTGTTTCATTGTAATAAAAAACTCAATTCTCTCTTCCTCTTGTAGAAATATATGAATAGATATGAAATCAGTCATAGGACACAACAATTTTTACTTGGTTCACCCTTAACTAGATATGTCAAAGGAGCAGACAATAGTGGTGTGTCGATGTACAAATTCAATAAGGCTCACTACGAATAATGAGTACAATTTTTGGGATAGATTTTCTATTCGTATGATCAATTATTTTACAAGTTTTGGGGTCGTATCACTGCATTCCCAAGGGTCTCTCCCTATGCCTTTTTCTTTGGATCACTTCTAGTGGAAAGAGTCACCATCTTACTCTTCATGTGATCAATTCTTTTTGAAAGGAATCCACACTCAATTTATCGACATGTAGGTCAAACATAGTTTATGGGCATGTAGGTACCTTATTTTAATTAATTATTGTATCTTAAACTATAGGTTGATGCTCTGTTGATATTATTTTTTACCCATAGATAAATCCCACCTTCTCGAGTACTACTAGATACCAAAAAATAATCATGAAAAATAACTGATGCTTTCACAATCCTCCTTTTGCAAATCATTAACCACATTAATCTCTCACGTACTGAGTATCAGGTTCAGTATGCGGAACACCTCCTTTATGTACCACATCTTCTTCTATGAACCTCGCTTCTTCCATGGACACATCCGCCTTCGCTATCACATATCGCCTCTCTGAAACCCCACCTGTTAGTGAATTATTTTCTGTTCACGGACTACCTCTATGAATCACCCTATGTTCATGAACTGTTCTATGTTCGCGGAATACCTTCACTATGTACTTGTGTACCACGAAATCTTCCTCTGTGTACTACTTCCTTTGCGGTATATAGCCACCTATAATAACATTTGGCATAATTTCTTCTTTGAGAACTACTTCAGCCATCACAGAATTATCCCTCCAAAACTTCCTTTGGAATTATCAAAATTCCCAGATCAAAAAGTTATTCTCTAATGATATTTGATCTCTTTTCTAATTAGTGGGATTAGTGATTCCTATATAGGAAAAGATATCTGCAATATCCTATAATCCAAGATTTACCATATCATTAATTGGGTAAAGCCTCCACTGCATACTGATCCTCCTACCGCCATGAAGTGCAAGCCTTCATGTAATCCATTTTTTATACGCGGTCGACATATTACATTTACTCCTTCGTGCTCGAACTCCCCTGCCGATGAAAATTCATATACATACTTCACCTCTATTCACCTCGAACCATTTTTGGTTTTGCGAACAACTCCCTCATACCATTCCTACTACCTAGTACAGGGTCATGTAACCTTCCCAGACATGGTACATGATCCATGTCCTGAGCTCCACGTTTTTCTTCATTTGTGGTCATATGGATTTTTTAAAAAACACAACCACACCCAAAAAATACCGAGAGGACACCTTCAGGGATTTTTTTCCAATAATATTCCCCTATGGGTTTGTTAACAACTCTCCTCATCATAATTTTTCACATTTTGATACCTCATTAAATCTTCTTCTATCTTCAACCACAATTCGCATCATGCCATTAAGATATAGATAATGGATTTACTCAACACATACTCTAAACCCACATGAGAAATGATCAGTATGAGAAACAAGAGTATAATGCCAATTTCATCAATGAATCACTTCATTCCTGTCACCAGCTCTTGAAACTAATCAGCTACTTTTATCATGAACCATAGTTGTCATAATATGTAATATTTGATCAATCTATTATAGAATTGTAATATCAAATTCTCCCTCTATATTATAACTCATCAAAAATACTTCAGTTAAACTCATCTTCCACTCCCCTATCTCGATGCTCAATTTAATAGCTTCTCCCTATGCCTTTCCTCCCCCCTAGAATAGTAACACACTCTCTCCCTTTTTCAATGAACCCAAAGGGCACTTCATGGTTGTCTACAATCGGGTAAAGAACACATATCAACATATTAAGGAAATTCATATCATACCTTGGGGATTGGGGGGGAACTTCTACACTTTTTCATGTTTGGGAAGTTGATTGGACGCCCAGAGCCAATCGATGCCTTTTAAATACTTCTTTGGGTAATGTCTTTATCAAAATTTCTGTAGCCTATTATTCGGTAGGCATATACTCCAAAATTATAAGCTCTTTATCCACCTTCTCCTTGATAAATTTTTATTTTATTTCAATGTGATTTGTCTTTGAGTGATAGACTACATTTTTTCTAATATTTATAGATCTTTAATTATCACAATGTATTCGGATCAGAGATTTCACTTCAATTACCATATCTTCAACTTGCCACTTCATCTATAATAGTTGTGTGCAAGCTTGAGTAGACACAATGTATTTAGCTTCGATGGTGATCAATAAAATTCAATCCTGTTTCTTGATTAACCAAGAAATACCCAACCCTCCATGATAAAACACACCTTCTGATGTTGATTTTCTATCATCTGATGAACGGGCCCCATATGCATCTGTATATCCCAACAACTATGGCTGAGATTTGTAATTATACATTAGGCCAAAATTCAATGTTCCCTTGATATACCGAAGAATTATTTTTAATGCAATCATGTGGCGCTTCTTGGGATTGATTTGATACCTTACTGATTAACATGTTGAAAATACAATATCAGGCCTTGTCACTTTCAGGTGCAATAGAAATCCAAAGATTTTAATAAATTCTAGGGTATTAACAGCCTGTCCTACATCATCTCGTGATAGTTATATCTGGGTAGCAACCAGAGTTTTCATAACATTAGAATTTTCCATTCCAATCCGTCTCAAAACCTCCTTGAAATCATCATATTGAGAAATAAATGTTCCATTTCATCTTTGTGTCACCTATAAGCTAATAAAAAACATCGGCTCAACAATCATTGACATTTCAAATGAGCTTTTCAAGAATTCATAAAACTGTCTTCATTGAGCTTCATCTATTCCACCAATGATCATGTCGTCAACATAAACCAGAAACCATCATCTTTTGACTACTATCATTGTTGAAATATAGATTTTAATCAACTCTACCACACTAGAATTAAAGCCTCTTTAGAAACTAATCAAGCCTTGTATACCATGCTCTTGGTGCCTGCATCAAGACATATAAAGCCTTCTTTAGCTGAAAAATATTTTCTCATATTAATTAATGAGAAAACCATATAGTTGCTCAGTGTAGACTTCTTCTTCGAGAACTCTATTCTGAAATACTGACATGACATACATCTGGAAAACATTAAAATTTCATTCCACAACTATGTCCATGATTAATATGATTTTCTCCAGACTTTTAATAGGTACATAAGTCCCGTCAACATAAATAACCTCTATATGAGAGTAGCCATTGCACACTAGGCATGCTTTGTTTTGAATCGAAACACTATCTTCATTCACTTTTTTTCAAAAGTCTCTTTTTTTTCCCTATGAAATTATTTTCTTCTGGACTCAAAACAATTTCCTCAATTTTCTAAATCCCTTTATTTATTTCCAAAACCCAATTTGTATCTACAACTTCTTCATCAAATAATTTTAGCTCAACTTGTGATAAGTATGATGATTGATATAGAGACTTCATCCTTCTTGTCTGCATTGGTTCTGTCTAATCACCAATTATGTTCTGGTTATCAATTTCACCTCTTCTCACCGGTCTTTGAGAAGACACTGATTTGTTCTCATCATCGGAATCTTGTTCTGAATCATCCATTAGAAGCCAGAACGTCTCCTGAATTGCTCATCTCTTCATTTCTATCCTTATGAGTCTAATCATGTATTTTCTGAAGATTCTATTCATTCTACATTATAGTCACATCATGACTTTCAACTATCTTTCCTAGCCTCTTATTGATTAATTTATATATCTTTTTTATACTTTCAGTATCCAAAAAATATTCTTTTATCTCTATGAGATTCAAACTTCCTATGTTTCTCCTTACCGAGAATTAAACACTTACTTTTGAAAATTCATATGTATTTCAATGATGGATTCGTTCCAAACCATAGCTCATACGGAGTTTTATCTTCATTTCATAATAATAAGGATTTATTTTATGTGTAGATTGTTGTCATCACTGCCTCTTTCCAAAACATATATGGATGATCTTTCTCAATGAGAATTGTTCTAGCCATGTTGTTCACTATTTGAATTATTCCCTCTACAACTCCATTATTCTGTGCAGTTATTTTTTCTAAAACATGATTCTTTATCCCATGTTTCTATAGATAATTCTCTATATGGCTATCTATGAACTATGTTCCATTATTAGTTTGAATCAACCATATTTTCTGACCAAGAATCTTTTCACATTTTGTCGATATCATGTAATGAAACTGAAGACTTCAGATGTGTGGTTGATTATTGAAACTTATCCCATTCTACTATAGTCATCAATGAATAGGAAATAATATATTCTCCTATATATATCCCTTGGAGAAATTGGCCTACACACATCAATATGCACCAACTCAAACAATCTTGTTTACCTTTTCTCCTTTAGCTTATATGTCTTTCGAATTATCTTCCCTTATTGGCTGGCATCACAGGTATGAGTATGATCGCATGATAATCTAGGGATATTTCAAATAGCATCACATTTTACCATATCTTTCAAGGACCCCTGGGTTATATGTCCAAGACGCTTATTCCATAACTTTTTTATTCATCCTTTGATAGAAAGAACATATCTTCTTCTCCACTCACGAGGTATAAATTTCATATTTTACTCTTTCCTTGGAACACAACAACCCTATCATTTTCTTTGATAATACATAGTTTCATGGAAAAACAAGTGGAATTTCATGAGTCACACCTTTGACTAACACTAAGGAAGTTGTGACTAAGCCCTTTAACAAACAATACATCTGCTCGTCTCATGTCCTTTCCTCCAAACATGGATATTCCAAAACTAATAATTATCAATCCCTCATCATTACAAAATCATAAAATAATTTATTTATCATTATTAATTTTTTTCACTATATCCCTATTTCCTATCATATGGGAAGCGCATCCACTATAACTGATCCATATCCAAGTGTGATATGATGCCTTGAATGGAATTTCTAAAACCACTGCCCACTCTTCCTTTTTCATTTTGACCCATGTATTTGAATTTATATCTTCCATAGAATAATAATCTTGATATTTTTTAGTATATAAAGATCTGACTTTCACATCCATAGCTTCAAATCAATTTTGAATTTTCAACTCCCTTGAAGATACATTTGGCTGCTTCTTATAAACAAATTTCATCTTCCCCGATTTGAAACCAATATGTTTTATGAAATATTTTATTTAAAATATTATTATTCTTCAATAGCTATATTTTCACATAATTGTGATATTAAATGAATCGTGAGAAGCCTTTTATATAAAATTACTATTATAGCCTAGCCATTAGGTTAGCGGGAACCATTATAACTAACTAATGAAAATACATTATGAATTCATTGGCTATTAATTATTTGTAAAAAATATAAATCAATTAGATATTTTTAATTAAATTAATGAGATATATGTGTTATATACTTAATCAAATACATTTTTATATTCATCCAATTGATATTTTAGTCATAGGGTATGAATAAAACCCCCTATTTTATGTACAAGAACCTATTTTTTAAAGGGTTAATTTTATACCCTTGAATGGAGAACCAATTTGAATTTAAGATTTTAGCACATTAATAATTTATATATGACAACATAATCATTTTATTTTGAAGAAGGATATAAAAATTTACTTTTTATAAATTTCTGATATTTTTCGGATAACTTTTATGTTTTGATGAATAGTAAAAATATGCTAAATTTTAATTTAAAATAACTTTCTCATTGAGATAATTTATATTATTAAATTATAATATCAAATGGTTTTAAATTATAAATATAATATATTTTTACCATTTAATATAATTTATTCCATTATCATTAATTTTACATTGATTTCATAGGTAAAAACATTTTAATCTTTTTTAGTGTTTTAACTTTTAAATTTTGTATTCTAATTTCAACAACAGGATTAATTTTAAATCAATTACTGCAGATTCAATTTTTTGAATATAGAAAAATTTATTCCTTATTTGTAATTATAAGGTTCCAATTGTGTAAATAGGTACTTTTTATATTTTGATATTATGAATAGTAACTTCAGTAATTATTTTATCTACCATGGTTAAAGGTTAAATCAGGTAAATAATTGTAGAATAATAATAATATAATAATATAATACTACCCTAAAACATGTACTAATCCTATTGGATGAAATATTTCCAACCATGGGCATCGTTGGGCTGGTTTTGGGACCCAATGGATTCACATGGATGTGAAATTGACATTTTATAAGATTTAATTTTAAGTAAAAATAATTATAACCTAAACATATAACTTTTAATAACTAGATTTTAATATAAGATTATATAATAGGTCTCTACAATTATAAAGAATTATTATAAAGATAAAAATATTTCCCAAGTTATGGTATTTTATTTATAATTTTTAGACATTATATAAATTTTTTTATTTATGACACAAATATGATATAGTGGTTACCTCGTTAATGAAATATTTAAATAAATGAATTTATAAATATTAAAACAAATTTTATTTGGTTATTTTGATGTAATCCACGAATTTTATGGATGACATTGACATATTATCTATGATTTAATGTCTTATTTTATCAGTAATAAATTTTTTATGAATTCTCAAAAACTCATGTATGAATAGTGTCCAAAATTGACACAATTCATAACGTAAAACAGAAAAAAAATAGTTCATTAAAAGATATTAAATTACTAAATATCTAAGATTATTCCAAATAGTTAATATAAATCCAAATATGTCATACGTAATTTTTTTTTGGGCCTTCTGACATGATATGTTAATTAAATTTACCCGTAATGTGTAAATAACACGATATCTTGGTAAGATTAAAAAGGGTAAAATAAGGGTGGAACCAAAGAGATAAGGATAAAAAAATATTCTAAACATTAATAAATATTATTTCATGAAGTCTATTAGAACAAAAATCATGCTATATTTTTATTGAATAATTTATTGACCATTTTTAGTTGAAATTGAATTTATTATAAATTAATATTTTTGGGAGTTTCCTAATGTACCCCTCTCCTCTCTTATAAAAGGCCACATCATCCCTCTCTTATTCACTCCATTTTTAGACATCAATCTCGACCATACCCTTCCCTTTTCTCATTTAAACATGACTAGTAACATTCTGAGGTTATAGTCTTCTCAAAAGACCAACTTTAGTGCCTTGGGAAGAAATTTAAAGGATGCATGTTGAAGAAGACATAATCTCTTCTACCAATTATTTCTTGTTTCTTTATTCATAAACATTGTCTTCATTAGTTTTTTAATTATAAATTAATAACATCAGTATCACTCATATAATAATATGTTGTTGTAAATATTAAACAACCCTATTTCACCTTCTATCCATCCTACAAATAACAAAATCACCATGCATACGTATGTACAACCTACCATTTACACGCCGTGGTGTAATCTATTTTTTAGCATCACCTTACTTGGATTGGTATAATTATATAAATTATAACTATATATGATTAATATAACCTGATATTGATTGTGATATACTATAAATAATCCAATTCAATACCACTCAACAATTATGGTAACAATATCATCGCTCCTACGTATGTACGGCTTGTCGTCTCCACGGTACGATGTGATTCGTTATACACAATCTTTATTAAATAATGATTATATAAATGAACATAATGAATAAATATGATATATATTATAGTAATACAATTTTTCAAATGGTATAACTATAACAAAAAATATGTTAATAAGAATTTATCTGACGCAACATACATAGGAACGTAAAGCAGTTAATGCCTGAATGACGAGTAACAATGAAATGTTACTAAAATATGATTCCAATATAGTCATAAATGTTATAATAAAAATGATTATGATTTTGTAATAAATAATTATCATTATTTAAATAATTATACCAGAGATTCAGATACATATGAAGCATATTGGACCTAAGGTAATGGATAACATTTCCAATCTCGTTTTTATCTGAGATTGATTATTCATATGTTTTTAATATGGATATATTTACAGCCACATACATGTTTTCTAAAAATGTTTCATAAATTGTTTAATATTCTTATATGTATATTTGAATTCATTTTTACCCCCTTTTGTCTTTTACTACGTGGTATGGATGGAATCTTTCTTTTGTTTACCATACGAGGTACTTTTTGACTTTTCTGTAAAAAGTACAAGGAAATTTTGTTTAACTTATATGGAATGAATGAGTTTTTAAATATTTATGAAGCCTTATTTCCATGAATATTCCACTAAAAATTTACAAGTTTATTTTCAATTAAATTTTTTTCTTTTAAAACATCATGACATTTTGAGAGAAGAAAATGTTTTTGAACAATAAAGGATATTTTCCTCAAAAATTAATTTCATGTGTTTTATCAAAATTACATTCCATATAATATGACAATGGGTTATGTTTATATCCCAATTATTACATAGATTTGATTATTTTTTTGATGGACTTATATTAATGAAGTCCATTTATCTTATTTAGACTATGTTATAAAGCTTTAATATTTAATAATCCCATTTTATTACATGGGTTATGCTATGATAAATGATTTATGTTTTTGTGGGACACATAAGAATGGTTTTATTATGGAATATGTGGGACCTATATCTCCCTCCAATGCATTGGGTAAAGATTTATATCTCATGATATAAACATGGCTGGAACGACATGTAAATCCAGTTCAGTAATACACGGCTAGAACGAGGAATGAACTCGGTTCAGTAATGAACTCTTTCTGCTCTGATGGTCTTGAAAATCAACCTTGACTAATATGAAATGATTTTCTATGCTTATATCTATATGAAAAAAAGTCTCATGTCTTATGTTATGATTATTGGGATTATATTTCACTTCTATGATTGACCCCATGACATGAAATTATGAGATCTTATATGCAGGATAATATTTTAAAATTTTATATATGACTTATATTTCCTTTGGGTACCCTTACGGAGCATTTGAGCTGACCCTTTTATATGTTTCTTTTCACCAGGTCATGAAGATGGTTATTAAGTATGATATTCAAAAAATGTGTCTAGTTATGATTAAATAAATTGTAGATAATGTAGATGTTTTATGAACTAGTTGATTATGTCTCCCAGTTTCTAAATACAAGATACCTATATGGTTCTGATATGGTTTTGTTATATATTGTAATAAATATACTTCAATTCTAATGTTATATCAATTTATGTAAAGTATGGGTCATTATGGTTGGTATCAGAAGAAAGGTATAGTTAGCCTTTAGAAACTAGGATGATAAATCCTTAGTAATAACCATAATGATATGCCTAAGTATAGGATATAATCCCACTGTTTTAGAAACTACCATGAATAACCTAGGATTAAACATAAAGTGACCTAAATTGAGATTTTATTCTTGATTATGTTGTTTTCCTTTTTATGATTAGTGTTTCTCAAACTATGCTTCCTGGTTTTAGTTAATGGATGGAACTTGAAGGAACAACGTTAACGATGAATGTGATGGGAAATAGAATGATTTCCCCCCTGAGAAAAACTGTTTTGGGAGTTGTAATGAAAAATCTTATAGCCATTCTCACACAACATTCTCAAGATATGAATCTTGTAGGACTTCCAAATGAGAAAATTAAGGAGCAACATTCTATTGAATCCTTCATTAGGCAGCATCCACCTTCATTCTTTGGGTATTCTTATCAATTATTGGATGAACAATGGATCAGTACCACTTAAAATATATTTTTAGTTCTAAAATGTTCTAAACTTGATAAATTAATCTTACCATTTTATCATATTGATGGTGAAGCTGATCAATGGGGGAATCTTATCAGAAATACAAGGCAAACAGATGAAATTCAGACCATGGGATGATACAAGTTCAAGAACTTATTTTTCAATAAGTACTTTCCTAGTATTCTTCCAACAAACATAAGATGGAGTTCCTTGAACTTAAGAAAAATATTATGATTCTATTGGTACCTAAGAACAAATTTTAAAATACTTTCAAGGTACACATATGGAACTATTATCCAACCTAATAGTAATATTGATCGATTGTTTAGTGGCACAAAACCAAGTATCCGAAGGGAATTATCCATAAGGGACTTCAATAGATATGAGGAAATTGTTTGATTTGATCACAAGGTAGATATGGATATTTGAGTAGCCCATCAGTCATATGGGTTTGATAAGAAGAGGGAAATGGAATACAAAGGAAAATATAAGGACCACACTGAAATGAATATGAGTTTTCCCTTATGCTCAATGTGTGGAACGAAAAATGGAGGGAATTGTCTTAAAGCGACTAGTTAATATTTTTTTGGAAAATAATTTCATCGTGCAATTGAATGCTGAAGTGATGGGAAAAAATTTCTAATGACATGAACACAGAAAAGGATACACAGAATGCACCTCCTGCACTTCAATGTTAAAAGTGCAAGGAAATGGGTCATTATGTAAATCAATGCCATAATACAAAAATGATGGATGATGATTGACGTCAATAAACTCGTAAGGCTAAAGACAATGGAAAGTAACATAAAATTACTATCGAAGACATAGATTACGATAATGAAGTAGTGAAAGTTACACTTACCATCCACTCTAATGTAGAAAGAGTTTTATTTCATTCTAGATTTACCCACTCTTTTATTTCTGAAGATTTTTATAAGGGTAACATTGTATTACCTCAACAATTATATGTTGAGTTAGTTGTGACAATTCCTAGTGGCACAACGGTCGTATCAAAAGTTTAAAATTCTTCACTAATTGATATTTGTGGGAAAGTGCATCCTAAAAATCTTGTGATCCTTCCTATAGTGGAATTTTATGTGATTATTTGAATGTATTGGCTTTCTTTATGTACATATCATATCAATTTCCAATGAAGGGAAGTCACATTTCATATTCCAAATCAATCTACGATCATCTATCGGTTGAAGGATGAAGTTGACCTTCCAGTGAAAATTTCTTCCATCATATGGGTCTTAGTTAAAATAAATAAAGGTTCATTATCTCAAATGGTTGGGGATGAACTCATGATTATGAATACGACCATTATATTGGAATTTTATGAGGTATTTCCTGAGGAATTTCCAGGTTATCAACCAAATAGTGGTTTTTGTATTAAATAGAACTCATTCCGGGTTCTATAACTATTTGAAAGACACATTATAGAGTTTTCCCAATTCAGTTACAGGAATTGAAGAAGCTACTCTATGAGAATCATGATAAAGGATTCATATTCCCTAGTTCATAACCTTGGGGAGCACTTATTCTATTTGTTAAGAAGAAATATGGATCAATGATACTCTATATTTATTATCGACAACCCAACAAGATCACTATCATGAAAAAATATCTTATTCCCTGTATTGAACACTTTTTTGACCAACTACACGGAGCTCAATACTTTTCTAGGATTTATCTTCATTCAGGATATCATCAATTAAGGGTAAAAAATATGATATACCAAAGATGTCATTCTATACAGGGTATGGACACTAAGAATTTATAGTGATTCCTTTTGGACTTACTAATTACACTACTATCTTCATATATCTTAAAAATAGAGTCTTTATAGACTATCTTGAACTGTTTGTGGTAGTCTTTATAGATGATATTATTTTCTATTCAAAGAGCAAGGAAGAACATGAATATCACTTGAGAATTGTATTGAAGACCCGGAGAAAGGAATATCTTTATTCCAAATTTACCAACTGTGAGTTATGTCTTCAAAAAGATTCATTTTCCGGTTATTTAATCTCAATAAAGGGGATATCTATGGATCCAGAAAAATAGAGGTTATTAAAAGATGGTCAAGACCATAAATAGTAACTAAGATCCTATGTTTTATTGGTTTGGATGGATATTATCAATGTTTTCTAAAATATTTATCCTGATTTTCTAGTCCACTCAACTAGTTTACTTGGAAAAATGTTAAGTACGTTTGGATGGAAGAAGGTGAAGAAAATTTCAAAGAGATAAAAAGAAGATTAGCTAATGCACCTGTTCTCAAACTACCCTCTATTGGAGAAATGTTTATGATCTATAGTGATGCATCCAAGAAGGGTATGGGTTGTGTTCTCATGATAAATTATATGATGATAGCTTTTTCCTCATGACAGTTGAAAATCCATGATAAAAACTACTCAACTCATTATTTGGATTTAGATGCAGTAATCTTTGCATTAAAAATATATAGGCATTATATTTATGGTGAAAGGTGTGATATTTATTATGATCATAATAGTGTAAAGTATATTTTCACACAAAAGGAACTGAATATTTTCCAAATATGATGGTTCAAGTTGATTAATTATTATGACTGATCAATACATTTCCACCATGGGAAAGAAAATATGGTGGCAGATACATTAATTCAACAAGATCATTCCATCTTATCCATGATAAGGATCACAAAAGATCTAATATTTCTTGAATTGCAATGGATGGATCTTGAAAGTTAAACAAAATGAGATAAATCAAATTTTTCAAAAATGAATGTTCAACACTCTATTCAAGTGTATATTAAAGAGGAACAAGAGGAAGATGTATAGATTCAAAATTATTAGAGAAATGTTCCTGAATTCAACATTGATTGTAATGATAAAAACAAGGTTTATGAATCGGATTTTCATTCCTCCCATACCGAAATTAAAAATTGAGCTATGGGATGAGTCCCATTGTTCTTCATTCTCTATTCACCCTGGAAACACAAATATTTATTGGGACCTGAAAGAGTACAATTGAAGGGATGGAATGAAAAGAGATTTCTCCAAATATGTTGAAATGCCTCGACCCCAGAAGCCCAGAGTGTGTTCTTTATTTCATAGCATTGGCATGATAAGAGGAATAATTTTCCGAAAGACAGATAAGTTTAGTATCCTTGGAAGTACGAGATATATTCATTTGTTTTACACTAGATCATGAAATAAAAACATCAACAACAATTTTTCCCCATTGAACACACTTATATTCTTAGCCTATCCATACAGGTCAACTATTAAATACATATTCACATCCAAGAAAAATAAAACATAAGAAAGGGGTGAGCTCAAATGCTCAGTAAGGTAAAGCAATACAGTGAAAGATAACATAAACATTAGGAATGATGAATAGTTAAAAACAAATGCCTTTACAAATAATAAACATGAAAACTTTATGGTAGGAATATAAGATGAGTAAATAATGCCATAATAAAACATAGTCATGGGTATTCTACTAGTCGAATAACTATAAGAATCATCAATATTATTTTCATAATGAGGGAATTTATAATGCCATAATTCTGAAACATTTTGTCAAGGCCTCTTCCAAGATGTCTAAAAATGATTATGGCCTAGACCAAAACTATATAGAAAATTGGGAAAGGCCTCAGCCAATTCAATATCTAATTGTCTCATGAGACCTTCCGATGCATCAAGGAGCTATAGCGGGCTCCTCCCATCATATACTAAGTCCAATAAATTCCTCATATGAAAATGTTGAAACATAACATAAACATCTACTATATTTACTAAACCTAGGTGTACCCAAGCCTATGTGTCACCACCACAAAGCACCATGTCACCTTTTACCACCTCTCTAATTACCATTTAGCCCTCCCGTTTCGACTACCACCACCGCAATATCACGACCCATCATTGGTCTTAGGGTTACATCCATCGTATTCCTCCATAATCAATTTCCGCCTTTGCCGCCTTGGCCTTTTTCACATCTCCCTGCTCTGAATCACACTCCGCTGCCTCAGGCTTCTCTTCCTCCAACTCTTCCCCTCAATCTTCTTCAACTTCTATTCCTCTTCCATCAAGTCCTTTGCCTCCAGCTACTCAGTATCCATCTATACCACTTATGGCTACTATGCCTCCAGCTCCCTCTCCTCCACATGATCTGTATCTGCCATCTTCTTTCCTCCAAAATCAACCGCATTTCCTCTAAACCTAGGGTTCCTGCTTCCATCATCGGCTCTGTCAACCTCATCGACTACACTCTTTGCCTTCTGATTATCCACCTCCACTTTCTCTGCTTCTACCTCTTACACCTCCACATTCTCCGCCTCAGCTACCTCCTACTCCTACATGTATGGATCCTCCACATTCAGTTCCTCTATGTCCAGCTCCTCCACATACAGATCCTGCATATCTGGATCCTCCGTGTCTGGGTCATCCGCATCCAGCTCCTCCGCATCTGGCTCCTCTGCATCCGGCTCCTCCGCGTCTGGCTCCTTTGCATCTGAATCATCTGCATTTGGCTCCTACACCACCTAAGATTCTACAGCAGTGATGAAGAATGATATTGGACTTCAATAATCTTCATGAATCTACTGTTCTAAATTACATGGGGTTCATAGAAAATCATGGGTTTCAGTGTCTCTCAATCGGTGTGTGAGGAGATCTGCATCATCTAACATCTATGCATCTCGGTTGAAAAGGATCCCTTAAATAGTCTTTCTTGATTCTGGTTATTCCTCTTTAAAACATGCTTGGTCCATGTTCTCTATTGATATATAAATTTGAGAACAATGTGCTTGGTCAATAGAAACTTCATCCTCGAAAATAGAAACATCGGTGATTAAAAATTCTAGTTGTGTATGAAATCAAATCATTCAATGAACTTCAACATAGTTTATCATCATCTATTATATTTCTCATACTCAACTAGTTCACAAAATGATTTTCCTATTAGCATATACCTTCCCTTATCTATTTTCAAGCTGCTCTCAAAAGATAAGGCTGGCCACCACCTCTATTTGCTTTATAAGTGGTTTTATGTGTAAATGCATATGTGGAATTACTGTGGTTTTTTCTTTTTTCTGGTTTCTTATATCTAGAATCTATTGATTTCGGGATATGGGAAAACTGACGTTTCAGTTGATGTATTTACATGGAAATCCTTCACTTCTTTGTATGTAATCTAATTCAATTTACCAAACATATTATTTATTTGAGATTTTCATCTCTCATTGCGCTAGATTTAATCTTGTTGTTCATGTTTGGGCAAGTGGGATGGCTCTCTACTTAGTTGTTTGAATTCATGATTTGGAATATTATCCTTTTAATGTCTTATTTTCAAAATTGGTTGAATATAACATCATGTTTCACTTTATTCGGCCTCCTGGAGCCATTATAGTCTTCTTTCCAATAATAATTAACATCAATTATATATTTTGAATGGATACAAATAGATTTACATCAGTTTTGTGTTAACTATATTTTCATTGAATAGAACTATAGGATGGATTCATTGATTTTTTATTTAGAGTGGCTAACAGGTATTGTATTTAAAGAGGTAGATTTTATGGAAAACTAAAATCATGAAGAGTTTGATTTCATGTTTTTAGAAGGGAACTGGGAGAAAAATATTGAGCTCTGGATCAACCGCATAGCACAAAACCTACATGTCGGGATCCTCCGCATCCGGCTCATCTACCTCCAGCTCCTCCACATTCGGATCCACTGCATCTGGATCCTACACCACGTAATATTCTAATAGGTATTGTATTTAAAGTGGTATATGTCATGGAAAACTAAAATCAAGAAGAGTTTGATTTTGTGTTTTTAGGGACCTCCAGCGGGGTGTCAGAATAAGGGAACTGGGAGAAAAAGATAGGGCTTCGAATCAACTGCACTGCAGATTTTCACATGTACAATCTTCAGTAGAACCATTTAAAAATAGTGTTATGATTCATTCCCTATTTATTTTCATCATCCATTAAACCATATTCTTCCAGTTTTTATTCATTTTTCTATGATTATTAATATTCAATATGATTAATATAAAATGATTATGAAATATTATGTTTTTTAATATTACGGTCGATGATCTAATTATGTGTAGTAATAAAAAAATCTGAAAATAATTATACAATTTCAAAAAAAATGAAGATTGTGTCACTTTTATTTTATATGCATATTCAACATGCATTCACCCTTCATTTTAATAAATAATATACAATAAAAATGTAATTATATGCTTGATTCAGTAGTCTTTTACATTTATAGTTTCAAGAAACATTGAAATTTTAACCTTCCCAACTCATGTAAAATATGAATTTTCTTAAACATTATTCTATATTAGTTAATTATAATGTACTAAGTAGTTTCAATCAAAATACATAGATATATTATGCATTTAGTATCCCCATTAATGTACAGTTTCAATATGACTACATAAAACTATAATGTTTTACTATTTATTCACCTATCTATCTACAGATCCAGATTTTGCAACAGGAATGTTCTCGCATCATTCCAAGGAGTCTCATTATGAAAAAGTAATTATTGGATTGTCTGTGAAGTTGTTCTTCGATAGTGGTTTTTCTACTTCACATGTTATGGGTGACATTTAGTGGCGGTATGATGTTTTGGTTCCACAAATTATATTGATCATGGTTATGTACTTATTTGTGCAGTTTTTCATGGCTTAAATTTCTGTGTTATTTATCATTGTTTCATGAACTTGTAAGTGGTCCTTATTTCATTTCAGACACAAAATTTGTCATATGATGTTAGTTATCAATATTGTTTCATACTAAATTGGATCTATACTGGCATATTTTCTTTAGGAAATTAACATAATATGATCTCACCTTTATTTTATAGTATTGAAGTCAACCCCTTCCACTGAAACCAAAAATGTAATCATATATGTTAACATGTTGTCTATGTGTTTTTACCTTCAATTTTATTTTGTATAATATGGATAATATGTGAATGTGTTCTTTGACAGTGGGTTTCTTTCTTCTCATGGTATGGCTTAGATTCATTGGCAGTATGACGTTTTTGTTCCTCACATTTCACTGGTCATGGTGATGTTCTTATGTGTGTAGGATTTCATGGCTTAAACTGTTTTTTTTGTTATCATTGTTTCCTAAACTTTTAACTAGTCCTTATTTCATTTCAGACTCCTCAGTTATTCTATGATGTTAGTTATTAAAAATTGTTTCATACTGCCATATATCTATACATGCATAAATTCCTTAGGAAATGAATATAATAAGATCACACCCCTGTTTTATAGTATTCTAGACAACCCCTTCACTGCAACCAACAATTTTATCATATATGTTAACATGTTTTCAATGTGTTTCCATTCAATTTTATTATGTATAAATGGATATTTTGTGAAGGTGTTCTCAGACATTGGTTTTTCTGCTTCTCATGGTATGGTGAGATCCAGTGGTCGTATAATGTATTTGTTCCTCATATTACACTACTCATGGTGATGTTCTTATTTTTACACGTTTCATGTCCTAAACTTTTGTGTTTTGTTATCAATGTTTCATGGAATTTTAACTAGTACTTATTTCATTTCTAATATAGTAGTTGTCATATGATGATTTTTATCTATATTGTTTCATAATACCTTGGATCTATACCCTTCAATGCATTAAGAAATTAATATAATAATATCACGCCACTATTTTATAGTATCATAGTCAACCCCTTCCACTACAACAAACAATTTTATCATATATGTTAACATGTTGTCTATGTGTTTACCTTCAATTTTATTATTCATAATACCGATAGTCTATGTAGGTGTTCTTTGATAGTGGATTTTTTTTCTTCTGATGGTATGGCTGAGATTCATTGGAAGTATGATGTTTTTGTTCCTCACATTACACTGCTCATGGTGATGTTCTTATTTTTGTAGGATTGCATGTCTTCAACTATTTTTTTTTGTTATCATTGTTTCATGAACTTTTAACTGGTCCTTATTTCATTTCAGACTCACCTGTTTTTCTATGATGTTAGTTATCAAAAATTATTTCATACTACCTTAGAGCTATACTAGCATCAACGATTTTGGAAATGAATATAATTATATCACACCACTGTTTTATAGTATTCTAGTCAACCCCTTCACAGAAACCAACAATTTAATAATATATGTTAGCATGTTGTCTATGTGATTCCATTAAATTATATTATGTCTAAAATGAATATTTTGTGAAGGTGTTCTTAGAGTGGTTTTTATACTTCTCATGGTATGAGTGATATTCAGTGGTAGTATGATGTTTTACTTCCTCACATTAAACTATTCATGGTGTTGTTCTTATTTGTACAGGTTTGCATAGCTAAATTTGTTTTGTTTTATTATCATTGTTTCATGCACTTTTTACTGGTACTTATTTCATTTCAGATATAGTATTTGTGCTATAGTGTTAGTTTTCAATAGTTATGCATCTAATTATTATTATTTATTTTTTTCATTTTTGGATTACATTGTTTTGATGTTAAATTTTTAACGAAACATGGAATGGTCTTAAAATTCATTTCTATATCACCTGCTATCTAAACATGTCAATGATCTTTGGCAATGGAATGCACTGTGGTAAACATATTCTTTAAATCCTCTTATATTTTTTATGCTTTGCATCCCCCTAATTTACTAATAACAATAATTAGTTTACACACTCCTATTTCTCAAAAATGTTAATAATAATAAAATTATTTGCATAGAGTGTTATTGATATACAATTAACATGGTTTAGTATTCTTCTTTTACCTAAAAATTTACGATGTCTGTGATTATAAAAAAGTTTTTATGTTTCCATTTTACAAAAATATAATAGAAAATGCAATAGATTATATATGTGGAGATTTTTTTTAGAAAATGGAAATGGAAATGGTAGTTTTTTAGAATTTTTTTTTCATGTTTCTTGAAAAAATAGAATGCAATAAAACTAAAATAACATGAACATCCTTAGAATTTCTATTAATGGGGTATTGTTTTGGTTTATATGTTGACTAACTACTTTTTAGTGCCCCTAGGTCCCAAATCTAAGTTATGCTTTATATGTTTGTTCACTATGATGCAAAATAGTTAAATATTATTTGATGTAGAGTTCATAATTAAGTGGATCTTCCAATTACGAGGGTGAATGGGTCATTCCTAAGCAAGGGGAAAGGAGTTGAAGAGGGAATAATTATTATTACATGATCTATTATGGTATTTCATACATGGATGATATCAATTTCTTATTCTATAGCTCTACAATTATTTTGTACAATTCAGCTGGTGTGTTTTATCAAATGAAGTATCATCCCTCTTTGACTGGTTGTGTTATATTGGTTAATGCCTTTTGCTTGTGTATTAATCATCAAAACCCTATTTTATCACATGATAAGATTCCTTAATATTGTTACTGCACTAAAATCTGGTTTATTTCCGGGTGGTTAATTAGGTTTCTGTATGAGAAAAAGTATCAAAAAATGCTTATTACACTTTTCATTTATAATTATCTCTTTTATACTATTTTATCTTGATTTGTAATTTAATATGTGTGTTTTTACCATTAATTTAAATGGTTTTCTTTTGGATAAGTTTCACATGAATATGGGAGAAGTTTCATGTTTTTCAGATAGTCGGGAGTGGGCGGTCGCAAGAAGCAGCCCCCGGTATGCAGTATGGTAGTGCAGTTCATCGAAACCTCATCTTCTTCAACAAGTTAATTCATTCTTACATGATTAATTTTCTCCTTGGCCTGGTCTTCCCAACTTTAATACAATTTAATTTATGCTATTTCATTTACTTATACCTACATTAAAATTTAAGTTTTGATTAATTAGATTATCTCATGTTTATTTCTCTCTTATCATGAGTGCATCCCTCACTATTATATCACTCCTGATGGATATAATATTGCATTTTTTTGGTGTTGTATAATTTGATTTAGATGAGGTAGAACATTCTGGAACTTTCTCATCATGGTTTCATCCTTGAGGCTATTTTGATATGCTATATAGGCCAACATGCTCGATAGCACCTCTAGGCTGTTTCAAGTCAAAAGATGGTATTTTTTCTTTTCAGAATTTGTTTAAGCTACAGTTAATTATAGGGTTACATCTAAGAGGATGCAGTGGTTATTGAAATGTTGAATCCATTGTATATTACATGGGTGGGTAATTACCATCTTCATGTGGGGGAGGCACACCCCTTGCCTTAAAACCTATATAAGTTTGACAGAATAGGTAAATAAGCAAAGTCATATGACCCCCCCTACACCTGGATCATCTCCTAAAATATCCTCCTGATTTGTCCATCAACTGTTATTGTCAATCGTCATCATCATGTCCTCCAATACATTCTATACTTTTACCTCAAGGAAAACCTTCTCTCAGTTCATGATGCATGTCACCCCCAAAACGTTTTTCTTCTTCCATTAACATGAACGTTGTAACTTTTATTAAGGGAGTTCCTTTCAGTATAGTGAAGTAAAGTGGGGATTTACTTACGATACATGTTTTTGAAAACTAGATGTCGTACTCTAATTGAGCAGTGGATGAGCTTATTAATTTGATCATTGGATGTTTTTTAGATCATTGGAACATGTATTTTATTTCAGTAGTGGATCATTTTTTTTAATTGAGTAGTTGATCATTTTTATAGTATTATTTGATATTTCCGTAAAATGCACGGGCGAGTACTAGTTCGTATTAAAACAATCATAAAAATTGTCAATAATTTAACCATAAACAATGAATTGTATAAAAATTAAACATCCTATATCAAAAATATCTCAAAACCTTCAATACAATAAGAAATATTTGTATCATAATAATTCAACTTCAAACAAGGTTAAAATCTATCAAAGGATGTTGACATAGATGGAATGAAAACTATTTGAATGAAATAAATATTTCTATTTTGAAACCATTTAAGAGTCACATAATTATAAAATAAAACATTTATTTTGAAAATATTCTGATAATATTGTAAGGGAAGCTTCGATGATGTTATAATGGTAGAAAATAGCCGCACCCACCGTATAAGTTAAAAAACATTCTGATCATAATTTTGTCGAAAAGGTCATAAGGTACCTTGTTTGGAAAAAGACAGAAAGATTACTTTCAAAACATATAAGGTCAAATAAGGGTATAAATTTCTTTAACGCATAGTCTAGTAAATAGTAAAAATATTTTGAAATACATTTTTATGAAAACCAGGATGTGGATGATAAAGAGGTCCCTGTAGATACTCACGTAAAAACAACCTCGGATAATAAATAGATTGTGAAATTAACCCTTACCTTGTACTTTTACATATTCGATGATATATTAACCTCCTGTATAATAGATAAATAATTGTTATTAAATTATATTAAATCAATAAATATAAATATGATATCATATATGATCCTCTAATTTTGCTTTGTTAATAATATTTTAGTAGTATCATCATTTTGGGTGTTAACTAACTCATTTTCCTTTATATGCTTGGATACGTAAGGCATGTTTGTTATGGATATGATGAATTTGATTCATATCCAGAATGATATTAATCTCTTAATCATTATTTTTAATCATAAAATAAAAATTATTCATGAATGGTTATGATAGGTAAATGAATCTCATCGCGTTCATGGAGAAGCTAATCTGCACGTATTCATGTGCGACAATATCATTATATTGATGGTTAAATCGTATGTAATTGTATGGTATATCATATATACATAACTATTAACATGGTATATTTATTATTTTCATCATTTATATTCAATATTATACCCATGAAAAATAATTATGTATTTGAATAACAAACTAGACCACGATGAGGAGACGGTAAGCCGTATGTACACACATATGGTGACATTGTCATTTTAAGATGGATTGAATAACTAATATGGTTGTACCATGTAACACCACAAGATTTCATAGTGTGTTATTTCTTCAAAATAATTCAATAACTTTCACTACACGCAACACCAAGTTCAATCGCACCATGACTTACCAAACAAGCTGTTCAAAAGAGGTTATGAATAGTGTTAACTAAATTTTAAACTTTATATAATCCTTATAATTTTTGAATCTATATTATGAGTTTCTTAGACATAATGTAAGAACAAATTCATTTTCAGTATTGCACTTTTACCAAATTTTAATAGTGAACCCTTTTTAGATACTATATTTTAAACTTTTTGACTAAATGGGGACATCAAAAATTTAAAATGAAACATCCCAAGCTTCCACGGTACGCTAGCGTGTGTTGTACGCAACACCGAGTTCTAACACACCGTAACCAATCAAACTAGCCGTTATGAATAGTAATACCTAATTATTGAAATTATATATATTTTATATTTTAAAATGGACATCATTTTTGGATTCGGAATATCGAATTTAGCCTAAGGTGAAATTTGGGTACTTTTCGGATAACTTTCATATTTTGATGAATAGTGAAAATTACAAAATTTTAATTAAAAACAACTTTTTTAATCAAAATAATTAATAGTGATAAGTTGTGAATTTGAGTGGTTTTAAAGTATATTTAGAATATATTTTTACCATTTAATATAATTTTGGTCATTGGACATAATTTTACAATTAAACCGAACATAAACAAGTGTCAATCTTTTGATAGTTATTATCTCTTAAAAACAAGCTTTTTGTTTTGACAGCGGGAATTAATTTTAAATTAATTTCTTCCACTTCTGTGTTTTGAATTTAGAAAAATGGATTACATATTTGGAATCAGGATGTTTAAATTGTGTAAATATGTAACTTTTATTTTTAGACATTTTGAATAATTACTGCGGTAAATATTTTATTTACCATGGTTAAGGGTAAATCCGGTAAATAAGGGTTAAAAAATAATAATATAATAATACTAAATTACCCTAAATAGTGTCTTAACCCTATTGGTTGATACATGGTCGACCATGGGCATCTTTGGGTCGATTTTGGGACCCCATGGATCCACTTGTAAGTGATAATGACACTTTATTTTAATTAAGTTAAAATGAATACAAAAATGACACAAGCATATATCTTTTAGAAAAACAATTGTTACATAGGGTTATATATGTTGGATTTTAGATTATAAATATTCATTAGAAAGATAAAATGCTTTCCTAAATAATTATATTTTATTTATAATTTTTAGACATTAAATAATTTATTTTATTTATGACAAACTGATGATGCAGTAATTACTATAATAGTGAAAAATTAAAATAATTGATATTATAAATACCCAAATAAATATAATATGAAACTTTTAATGAATTAAACAAATTTTCTAGGATAATATGATATATTAGGATTGATTTAATTGACTTTTTTTGAAGTAATAAATCTGTTATGAGTTTCACAAAAATCAACTATTGAATAGTGTCAAAATTGACATAAAAGAGTTCTTAAAACAAATATTATATTATTAATTGATATTAAATTCCTAAAAATCTAAGGTTCGGCCAAGAGACATATATCATGATAGTTTCATCATTAATGGACCACTTGGGGGTCTCTTGGATGTATATAGTATGATTATTAACCATATTATATAAAAATACAAAGAGACATTGTAAAAGTGAAACTAATTAACTTAGAGTTAATACTTAAAGATAAGGTTAATATAAGTACCAAAACCTGTCTAAATTCTATTAGATGAGTTTTTTTCGACCCATACCCACCTTAAACGTTGAATAGTAAACTTTGGAGCCATTGGAAACCGAATATAAATTTATTATAAATTAATATTTCTAGCTTTTCCAAAGGTGCCCCTCACCCCTCTTATAAAAGGGCACTCCTCCTTATCATTTATTCACACCCTCAAAGCCTTTTGGTTCGACCAAACTCTGCCCAAATACTCTCCCAACTTCCCTCACTACAACATAGAGGCCTTAGTTTGATCAGAAAGCCAACCTAAGGAGCCCTTTTGATCAAATCAAAAGGAAGAAACCGAAGAAGAGGTAATGATTTCACCACCCTTTTCCAAGTTCATTTATTCTTCCACTTCTTCTTCCTTTGTTGTTACCATTATAAAATAATAACTCCAGTATCATATATATACTGTGATGTTATTATAAATATGGTACAACCATATTCATTGTTCTATCCACCCTTTGAATAACATGTCACCATACGTGCGTACGTACGGCTTACCGTCTCCACGTCGTGGTGTAATTGTTATTCAATTTAATATTTTTTGGATGGGTATAATAATGATGTGTAACTCATGTAAATAATAAATATAACATGTTAATGATTCGTTATATATTATATACCATCCATTTATATATTATTTTAATATCAAAATAATGATATTGTCGCTCGTGTGTACGTACGGACTACCGTCTCCACGAACGCGATGAGATTCATTCTCCATCGTAACCATTAAAGTATAATTATCATTTGATGATTTAAAAAAGATGTTTAAGGACTTGATATTATTCTGGATATGAATAATATACAACCTATCCTTTACAAACATGTCTTACGTAACAAAACATATGAAAGAAAACAAGTAAGTTAACTCCCGAAACAACGATAATACTAAGATATTATTATCAAATCAATATTAAAAGATCATATATGATATCATATTAATGTATATGATTCTCGTATAATTTAATAACAATTATTTTGCCATTATACAGGAGGTTAACCTACCCCAACCAAGGAAAATTACAAGGTAAGGGTTATTTCACAATCTCTTCATTATCCGAGGTTGTTTATATGTAATAATCTGCTGGGATCACTTTACCATCCACATCCATGTTTTCTTAAAAATGTATTTCAAAACATTTTTATTATTTACAAGAATATGGGTTAAAGTCATTTATACCCTTGTTTGACTTTTTATAATAGTAATCTTTCCGTCATTTTCAAAACAAGGTCCTTTTTAACCTTTTCGACGGAATTAAGGTAAGAATGTTTTTTTAACTTATATGGCGGGTGCGGTTACTTTCCGCCATTATAAAATCTTCAAAGCTTTCCTTACAAGCTTATAAGAATATTTTCAAAGAAAATGTTTTATTTTATATGGCTCCTAAATGATTTCAAAAATAGAAAGAGATATTTCTCTAAAAATTGTTTTGATTTCATCTATGTCAACATCCTTTGATGGATTTTACGCTTATTTGAAGTTGATTTATTATGATACAAAACTTATATATTGTATTGAAGGTTTTGTGATATGTTTGACTGTGGATGTGCTATTTTTATACCATTTATAGTGTATGGTGAAATTATTGACATTTCGTATGCTAGTTTTAATACGAGTGTTTATGTTATGTTTAAACCTTTTCATATTGGAATGCATTGGACTTAATATGTGACGGGTGGAGCCCGCTATAGCTCCTCGATGCATCGGTAGGTCTCATGAGGCAAACTAGTGTCTTGGCACAAGGCCTTGAAAAAATCTTATTTGTAGTCTTGGCACGAGGCCTTGGCTATGTGGTTATGATAGTCTGGCATTATGCATTCCAACATTATGAAAGTGGTTTTTGATTTTTCATGTGATTATTCGATTAATAGAATATCCATGTGAATGAGTAAATGTCATTATTTCATTTTATTTATGCCATACAATGTTGAAAGTTCAAGTTTGAAAGGCTTTTGTTTTAGTTATGCATTGCCTTAAAGGTTTATTCTTATTTATGAAAGTTTCCGCTATATTGTTATCCTTACTGGGAATTTGAGCTCACCCCTTTTCTATGTTTTATTTTTCCCAGGAAGTGAAGATGTAAATTATGAATGACCTGCAGGGATATTATGTGTGGATATGAGTGTGGATTATGGAGACATTATGTTGTTGTAGTAGTTTTTGATTTTATGATGTAATGTAAAACTTATGAATATATCTAGTGCTTCCAAGGCTACTAAACCAATCGGTCTTTCGAGATTTGATCTTTCTTGTGATCATGCCAATGTTATGTAATAATGAACCGACTCTGGGTAACTAGGGTCAGGGCGTTACAGTTGGTATCAGAGGAAGTTTAGTACAAACCTTGGAAGCTAGATTTAGATAAACTCTGATTAGAGCACGTAGACCTAAGATGAACTTTGAGGATTAGTATAGAAGAACTTCCTAGAATTTTGGTATTGTAGAGATTTTGTGAGTTTTCCGAGCAATACATCCCTGTCTGGATACGAGCAGGTAGAGGTGGCTCTGGCACAGATGTACCTAGGGGTAAAACCTGAAAACACCACTTTGAGCTAGACTCGAACGGGAACTGGTGCACGACAACGGGCCTTGTTGCACTCTTGGTTACGACACTCCCGGGGGATATGCTTAGGATAACTCTCATTTTCTTTACAAATCATTATGAAGGGTTTATGAGTATATACGTCCTCAAAGAAAACATTTTTATGATTATGGATTATATACATAAACTATTTAATTTATGTTATGTGTTTTACAAGTTTGGGGTTAGGTATTGTTATTCATAAACTAATCTAGTGTATGCCATTGTTTAGAAATGGCGCCCAATAGAAGGAATGAGAACTCCAACAATGCACATGATCCAAAGAGAAATAAGGATCATATCTTTCATGGTCTTAAGCCAGAATTTATAAGAGAAATAGTCTCCCATGTATTATCATCATATGAAGAAATAATATCATGTGTTGATAAGATAAATAAAGATTTTACTAAGTCCTATGGCTTTGATGGGAAGCAAGAGAAGAAAAGGATGGAAGAGAGAACGATGGATAAAGGGAAGAGTGAAAATAAGAATTTTCTCATATGTTATAACTGTGGGAAGAAACACCCTGGAACTTGTCTGAAAGGAATGGGAGTTTGTTATAAGTGTGGAGGAAAAGGGCACAAAGTACGTGACTGCAAGGGTAAGAAAATGGTTTCAAATGTACAATGCTTCATTTGCAAGGAGTTTGGACACTACGCGAACCTATGTCCCAGTCATCAGACTATGCCGCAAATGATGATATTGGATGATAATCAAGTTATGATACTACCACAGATGAAGAGTAATGATTAGAGTTCTTATGTTTATTATGTCATTTGAGTGTTGTATCAACAATGTACTTGTTATAATAATTATGGAGTATATAACGATTGTACTGCAGTACTTTTTTATTAAGGACTTGAGATTCTATGGAACAAAGAAAAGTGACTCAATAGCAGGTTAAATTTTTGGAAAATATATGGTTGAGAGAAAGATAAACCATAATATGGTTCTGATACCGAGGTAGTGATTTTAGAATAATACATGATTGATTTGGATAAATTATATTGGATATTCTTGACTACCTTGAAGCTGATTAATGATTTGTATATTCCATCATTATTGGGGTTTAAAACATTTTTGGATTGATGAAGTATATCCAGAATTCTATATGGAATAAGGGAGCATGAATGTAACCAATAAGTATTATGGTAATTTAGGATGTTTCAGTGTTTTAAAAGAATACATGATGAAGGTATTCATATGCTATTACGGGGTAAAAAGGGTCTACATTAAGTTTACCTTCTTTATAAATATTGGACTCTGAGTTTGGACAGAAGTATTTTGGATAAATTCTAGTTTGAGATTAGTTTTTGATTACCATAAAAGGACAACCCAGGGGTCGGGCGGCAACCCGTTGCGACCGGCAAGGCCGCAAGACTTGAACCTGCAACCGAAGGGCGATAAGGGTGTATCACCTACCGCTATCCCACGAGATGTCCTGGATTAAATAAAGTAGTTTTTAAAAGATCTGGTAGATGAATTATAAATTCGTTTATTTTGGAACCCTCTATGAATAGTATAAATAGAATTTTTTTTCCGAGTGAATGATGATTTTTTGGTAGAAATTTATTAATGTATAAAACTCTAATTATAAAGTAAGTATATCTCCTTATGATCTTAGCCAATCTCATAAATATATTCCTCATCATTAAGAAAAGGAACTTAGAACAAAAATGTTGTCCTAGATGGTACCATAAATCATCACTAATTTATGGCTTTGGGATTGTTGGCCTTTTCATAGCCATGTTCTCTACCACTCTCCATCAGATAATTGATGGTTAGATTTTTCTTCCATATCCATATTTTCCTACATGGAACCCTAGTATGTGTTATTTTCGGTAATCTTCATACTTTCCACTCTTTATTTAAAATAGAGGCCTCATTAATTCATTTTTCGATGTGGGATTTCAACTAAGATATTTTGAAACGTCAAAAATGTGTTATCCCAATACCCTATGTTTTGTTGAACCAATGGTATTTCAAATCATCATAGATTGATGATTTTAAGGACCTCAATTTTATACTTGTTTGTGATTGATGAACTCAATCACTACCTATAAATATTTACGTTTTTCCTCCAATTATATGTCTCTAATTACCACCAATGTTCTTCTAATCGAGATCATAATTTGATGGTGACCCTTTCATTTCTCTTTTCCTCATATTAAGACTAAATTTTAGTAACCCAATTTCCAATGTGGGTTTTCCCACAAATATATTTTCTATTTTCAACCTTTTATTTTCGAAGAACAATTTCAAATTGCGAGGGCGCAATTTATTGAAGGAGGGTAGAATGTAACACCCCAAGATTTCATAGTGTGTTATTTCTTCAAAATAATTCAATAACTTTCACTACACACAACACCAAGTTCAATCGCACCATGAATTACCAAACAAGTTGTTCAAAAGTGGTTATGAATAGTGTTAACTAAATTTTAAACTTTATATAATCCTTATAATTTTAGAATCCATATTATGAGTTTCTTAGACATAATGTAAGAACAAATTCATGTTCAGTATTGCACTTTTACCAAATTTTAATAGTGAACCCTTTTTAGATACTATATTTTAAAGTTTTTGACTAAATGGGGACATCAAAAATTTAAAATGAAACATCCCAAGCTTCCACGGTACGCTAGCGTGTGTTGTACGCAACACCGAGTTCTAACACACCGTAACCAATCAAACTAGCCGTTATGAATAGTAATACCTACTTTTTGAAATTATATATATTTTATATTTTAAAATGGACTTCATTTTTGGATTCGGAATATCAAATTTAGCCTAAGGTGAAATTTTGGTACTTTTCGGATAACTTTCATATTTTGATGAATAGTGAAAATTACTAAATTTTAATTAAAAACAACTTTTTAAATCAAAATAATTAATAGTGATAAATTGTGAATTTGAGTGGTTTTAAAGTATATTTAGAATATATTTTTACCATTTAATATAATGTTGGTCATTGGACATAATTTTACAATTAAACCGAACATAAACAAGTGTCAATCTTTTGATAGTTATTATCTCTTAAAAACACGCTTTTTGTTTTGACAGAGGGAATTAATTTTAAATTAATTTCTGCCACTTCTGTGTTTTGAATTTAGAAAAATGGATTCCATATTTGGAATCAGGATGTTCAAATTGTGTAAATAGGTAACTTTTATTCTAAGACATTTTGAATAATTACTGCGGTAAATATTTTATTTACCATGGTTAAGGGTAAATCCAGTAAATAATGGTTAAAAAATAATATTATAATAGTACTAAATTACCCTAAAACGTGTCTTAACCCTATTGGTTGATACATGGTCGACCATGGGCATCTTTGGGTTGATTTTGGGACCTCATGGATCCACTTGTAAGTGTTAATGACACTTTATTTTAATTAAGTTAAAATGAATACAAAAATGACACAAGCATATATCTTTTAGAAAAACAATTGTTACATAGGGTTATATATGTTGGATTTTAGATTATAAATATTAATTAGTAAGATAAAAAGATTTCCTACATAATGATATTTTATTTATAATTTTTAGACATTAAATAATGTATTTTATTTATGACACAATGATGATGCAGTAATTACTATAATAGTAAAAAATTAAAATAATTGATATTATAAATACCCAAATAAATATAATATGAAACTTTTAATGAATTAAACTAATTTTCTAGGATCATATGATATCTTAGTATTTATTTAATTTACTTTCTTCGAATTAATAAATCTGTTATGAGTTTCAAAAAAATCAACTATTGAATAGTGTCAAAATTGACATAAACGAGTTCTTAAAATAAATATTATATTATTAATTGATATTAAATTCATAAAAATCTAAAGTTCGGTCAAAAGACTTATATCATGATAGTTTCATCATTAATGGATCACTTGGGGGTCTCTTGGATGTATATAGTAAGTTTATTTAGCATATTATATAAAAATACAAAGAGACATTGTAAAAGTGAAACTAATTAACTTTGAGTTAATACTTAAAGATAAGGTTAATATAAATACCCAAACCTGTCTAAATTCTATTGGATGAGTTTTTTTCGGCCCATCCCCACCTTAACCTTTGAATAGTCAACTTTGGAGCCATTGGAAACCGAATATGAATTTATTATAAATTAATATTTCTAGCTTTTCCAAAGGTGCCCCTCACCCCTCTTATAAAAGGGCACTCCTCCTTCTCATTTCTTCACACCCTCAAAGACTTTTGGTTCGGCCAAACTCTGCCCAAATACTCACCCAAATTCCCTCAATACAACATAGAGGCCTTAGTTTGATCTGAAATCCAACCTATGGAGCCCTTTTGATCAAATCAAAAGGAATAAACCGAAGAAGAGGTAATGATTTCACCACCCTTTTCCAAGTTCATTTCTTCTTCCACTTCTTCTTCCTTTGTTTTTACCATTATAAAATAATAACTCCGGTATCATATATATACTGTGATGTTATTATAAATATGGTACAACCATATTCAGTGTTCTATCCAACCTTTGAATAACATGTCACCATACGTGCATACGTACGGCTTACCGTCTCCACGTCGTGGTGTAATTGTTATTCAATTTAATATTATTTGGATGGGTATAATAATGATGTGTAACTCATGTAAATAATAAATATAACATGTTAATTATTCTGTATATATTATATAACATCCATTTATATATTATTTTAATATCAAAAGAATGATATTGTCGCTCGTGCGTACGTACGGACTACCGTCTCCACGAACGCTGTGAGATTCATTCTCCATCGTAACCATTAAAGTATAATTATCATTTGATGATTTAAAAATGATTTTTAAGGACTTGATATCATTATGGATATGAATAATATACAACCTATCCTTTACAAACATGTCTTATGTAACAAAACATATGAAAGAAAACAAGTAAGTTAACACCCGAAACAACGATAATACTAAGATATTATTATCAAATCAATATTAAAAGATCATATATGATATCATATTAATGTATATGATTCTTTTATAATTTAATAAAAATTATTTCACCATTATACAGGAGGTTAACCTACCCCAACCAAGGAAAAGTACAAGGTAATGGTTATTTCACAATCTCTTCATTATCCGAGGATGTTTATATGTAATAATCTACTGGGATCTCTTTACCATCCACATCCATGTTTTCTTAAAAATGTATTTCAAAACATTTTTATTATTTACAATAATATGGGTTAAAGTCATTTATACCCTTTTTTGACTTTTTATAAGAGGAATCTTTCCGTCATTTTCAAAACAAGGTCCTTTTTAACCTTTTCGACAGAATTAAGGTAAGAATGATTTTTTTAACTTATACGGCGGGTGCGGTTATTTTCCGCCGTTATAAAATCTTCAAAGCTTTCCATACAAGATTATAATAATATTTTCAATGAAAATGTTTTATTTTATATTTCTCCTAAATGATTTCAAAAATAGAAAGAGATATTTCTCTAAAAAGTGTTTTGATTTCATCTATGTCAACATCCTTTGATGGATTTTACGCTTATTTGAAGTTGATTTATTATGATACAAAACTTATATATTGTATTGAAGGTTTTGTGATATGTTTGACTGTTGATGTGCTATTTTTATACCATTTATAGTGTATGGTGAAATTATTGACATTTCGTATGCTAGTTTTAATACGAATGTTTATGTTATGTTTAAACCTTTTCATATGGGAATGCATTGGACTTAATATGTGACGGGTGGAGCCCGCTATATCTCCTCAATGCATCGGTAGGTCTAATGAGGCAAACTAGTGTCTTGGAACAAGGCTTTGACAAAATCTTATTTGTAGTCTTGGCACGAGGCCTTGGCTATGTGGTTATGATAGTCTGGCATTATGCATTCCAACATTATGAAAGTGGTTATTGGTTTTGCATGTGATTATTCGATTAGTAGAATATCCATGTGAATGAGTAAATGGCATTATTTCATTTTATTTATGCCATACAATGTTGAAAGTTCAAGTTTTAAAGGCTTTTGTTTTAGTTATACATTGCCTTAAATGTTTATTCTTATTTATGAATGTTTTCGCTATATTGTTATCCTTACTGGGCATTTGAGCTCACCCCTTTTCTATGTTTTAT
Source organism: Viscum album (assembly GCA_963277665.1). Taxonomy (NCBI): domain Eukaryota; kingdom Viridiplantae; phylum Streptophyta; class Magnoliopsida; order Santalales; family Viscaceae; genus Viscum; species Viscum album. The sequence goes on from OY728128.1 coordinate 1,374,462,909, forward strand.
TTATCCCAGGAAGTGAAGAAGTAAATTATGAATGACCTGCAGGGATATTATGTGGGGATATGAGTGTGGATTATGGAGACATTATGTTGTTGTATTTGTTTTTCATTTTATGATGTAATGTAAAACTTATGAATATATCTAGTGTTTCCAAGGCTACTAAATCAATCGGTCTTTCGAGATTTTATCTTTCTTGTGATCATGCCAATGTTATGTAATAATGCACCGACTTTGGGTAACTAGGGTCAGGGCGTTACATAACAAATTAATAATAACATCATAGTATATAGAAGGTACTGAAGATATTATTTTAGTATGGAAACAAAAAAGAAATTGGAAGTGGAAGAAGAAAAGAACTTGAAAGTGGGTGGTGAAATTATTACCTCTTCTCCAGGTGTTTCCTTTTGAGTTCATCAAAAGGGCTCGTAGGATGGATTTATGATCATAGTAAGGCCTCTATTTTAAAGGGAGGATAGTTGATATGGTATTTTAGCAGGGAAATGCTGAGCCATATGACTTTGGAGGTGTGATATTAAGAGAAAGGGATGTGCCCTTTTATTAGAGAGGTGAGGGTCACTTTAGGAAGAAATTGAAATATTATTTTATAATAAAATAATTTTCGATTTATAATAGCTCTAAAATAAATTATTAAGAGGATAAGGTGGGGAGGGTTCAAAATATCTCAACCGATAGGTTTTAGACTGGTTTAGGTCACCATATTAACATTATCTTTTAGATTTAACTCTTAGTTAAATAGTTTGACACTTACCATGTCTCTTTGTATTTTTATATTATATGGTTTAAAAAAATACTATTAACCACCAAGAGAACCACATGTGGTTAATTATTAATATATATAACATTAACTAAGTTTCATGGCCAAACCGTAGATTTTTAGGAATATTATATCTATTAATAATATAGTATTTGTTTTAAAAACTCAATTGTGTCAATTTTGACCATATTTATTATTTGGTTTTTTTGAAAGCCATCACAATGTGATTAATTAGAACCAAATACATTGAATCATCCCAAACATGTCATATAAACCTATAAAATTCGTGTATTTCAAAAAAACCTTCAATTTATATTTATTTTAATATATACAATACCATTTATTTGAATTTTTTATTAAAAAGGAAATTATAGAATCATTATTGTGTCATGAATAAATATATTTATTTTATCTCTAAAAATTATAAATAAAATATCATCATGTATGAAATATTTTTATATTTAAAATAAATATTTATAGTCAAATATATCAATTATATAATCTCATATAATTTTTTTTTACTTCAAGAATTCATGTTTTTGTTATTTTTGTCCTTACTTTAGATTAATTAATATAAAATGTCATTATCACACCGAAGTGGCTCCATGGGTTCCTAAAATCGATCCAAAGATTCCCATGGTCAGACATGTATCATACAATAGGGTTAGGACATGTGTTAGGGTAATTTGATATTATTTTAATATTATTTCTTTACCCATATTTACTGGATTTACCCTTTACCCACGGTAAATAAAATATTTACCGAAGTAATTTTTCCTAATGTCTACAAATAAAATATACCAATTTACACAATTTGGACCTCCTGATTCCAAATATGGAATCCATTTTTCCAAATTCATAACACATAAGTGACATAAATTAATTTAAAATTAAGTCCCATTGTCAAAACAAAATGCGTGTTTTTAAGAAATAATAACTATCAAAAGATTGACACTTTTTTATGTCATGTTTATATGTGAAATTACAACCAATGACCTAAATTATATTAAATGATAAAAATAAAGTCTAATTATATGTTAAAAACCATCTAATATATATTTTAACACAATAAATTATTTCTATTAAAAAAGTTGTTTTAATTAAAATTTAGTATTTTCATTATTCATTAAAATATAAAAGTTATCAGAAAAGTACCAAAAATTATCCAAATTAAATTTTTATGTACCAATTCTTAAGAAAAATTTAATTTCCATAAATTGAATATATAAAAGTTTAAAATATTGTATTTAAAAATGTTTCTCCATTAAATGGAGGAAAACCTGCATTTTTTAAAAAATACGTCTTTCATCTGAAAAAGTGAATTTGTCCTCATATTATGTCTAAGAAACAAAAACTATTAAAGTTAAAATTATATGGGATATATATAAAATTCAAAATATTGTTATTACTATTCATAAACACTTTTTAAATGGCTAGTTTGATAGATCGTGCTGCACTTGAACGCGGTGTTGTGTACATTTCTTGATATTGTATTATTTAAAGAGAAACGTACCGTGGAAGCTTGGGGTGTTACATTCTTCCCTCCTTTAATAAATTTTCCTCCTCGAAATTTTAAATTGTTATTTGAAAATAAATGGTTGAAAACTAAAAATACCTTTGTGGAAAACAAAAATCGGAAATAGGGTTAATAGAAATAAGTCTTAATAAGAGGGAAAGGGAAATGAAAAACTCGCCACCAAATTTGGGATTCGAATAAGACAACATTGGTGGAAATTATAAACACATAATTGGAAGGAAAACGAAAATATTTATTGAGAGTGATTAAGGTCAACAATCACAAACAAGTGTAAAATTGAGGGCCTCAAAGCCATCAATCTATGATGATTTGAAATATAATCAGTTCAAAAAAACATAAGGTATCAGGATAACACATTTTTGGTTTTAAGATCCCTTCCCTAAATTTTAAGAATTAATTTATTCATAGATTAAGGGGGAAAATATGTACTTTACATGTAGAGTTACATCCTTTAAATAATTTCATCTGCAAACTAATATTTCACTCCAAAAGATAATAGAACTCAACAATATTATATTTATCCTAATCATATAAGGTTCCAAACATATACCATGAAGAAAAATAATTTATAATAACTAGAGACTTCATGTAGGCTAGTGGTAGGTCATAAATCTTTATCACACTTTGGTTGTGGGTTCAATTCCTATAGCTTTGTTCGACGTCACAGGTTATTGCCTGACCTGTAGGTTGTCCTTTTTCTAAATCTATAGTGTTATAATATTCCAAAAATAATCTTAAGAAATACTATCCAAAGTTCAACTTAATCCATTCTAACCTTTATAGCTATCCAAAATACTTCTATCCAAATTCCCTCTAAAAGGTCTCTAAATTCCAAAATCAATCACAATGTTAGATTCCCCAAACAACGTAATGTATCTCTTATTGTCACATACTAAAAATATAATTACCTTTATCGTATTAAATCCTTCATGAGAACAAAAAGTACTGCAGTACAATCCTTATACATATCACATTCTTATTATAACCAGAAAATAATTATTCAATCCAAAATAACAAATAAATTAATTATTCCACCTCATCTGTAGTAACATGATAATCCTGGCCCTGCTCCCTTCGCCTTTTCTAAGGTACGCTTCCTTGAGCCTCAGGAAATTCATTTTCATAATGAAAAATTTCTCTATAATTGTAGCATTCAATATTGATAGCCACATTCTTTCCCATACATTCACCAACAGGATGACCTTTCTTTCCACATTTGTATCATACTCATTTTCCTTTTAAATAGGCTCCAAGGTGATTCCTTCCATAATTACCATAGGGTGGAAACTAAACTCTTCCCTTCTTCATCGTTTCCTTATTTTCTTTCCCAGAGTGTTCAAAAAATCTCTTCTTCTCTTGCATTTCTTTAATGTCATAAGACATTGAGGATTCATTTTCTATCTTGATAGAACATGAAACAATATCTTCGTACAATGATAAGGGTTGTGATAATAATGCTAGATGGAGAAATGGATTTAACCCAACAATTAATTGATCAATCTTACTCATTGGGTTACGTATATAATATTCTGCATGCCTTTCTAACCTTGTAAAGTTATCCTCATACTTTGCGACATTCTCATCCTCTTTTTTCCTCAAACTCAGAAATTGTCATTCCATATCTTCTCGATGGTCATGAGGAAAATATTTTTCTAAGAAAATCTCTTTAAACTCCAAAGATTCTATATTTGATACTTCATCATATTCATTTTTGTTTTGAATCACTGACCACCATTGATCTGCATCTCCCATGAGGTGATAAACTATCATGGCAACTTTTTCCCTTTCAATACTTTCGAGAGCATGACATATTTTCTCTATGGAATTTATTCATTACTCAGCTGAAAATGGATTTTTAGTCCCATTGAATGTTTTTGTTTGTTTCCTCATAAATAGTTATAACATAGATCCTCCATGTTGTGGGTCAGGGTGCTCCATGTGTGTAAGGTTATTATTCATAACCTGAGTGAGTTGTCCCAGTATAGTGATATGGCAATCAAGACCACTACCATCACCTGCTCCACTGTAATTGTATTTAGTATGAGGGTAATCTCTATATGGATTATGTGTGTTTATATGGTTTCCATTTCTAAAACTAAGTGCCATTTCAAAAAATGCAATACAATAGATCAGTTTATGAATTGCTATAAATAATTCAAAACTTGTAAGACACATAACATAAATTGAATAGCTTATAGATATAATCCATAATCATAAAAATGTTTTCATTGAGAAGGTATATACTCATAAATCCTTCATAATGGTTTGTAATGAAATTATGAATTATCCTAACCATATCCCCCAGGAGTTTCATAACCAAAAGTGCAGCAAGGCTCGTTGTCATGTACCATGATACCACGGGTCAAGCCCGAAACTCCTTGTCAGAGTTTTCACTCCTAGGTACATTTTTGCTAGAGCCACCTCTACCTTATCATATCCAGACATGAATTTATTTCTTGTAAAATACCCAAAATCTATATATTACCAATATTCAAGTAAATTCTTCTATACTAATCTTCAAAGTCAATCTTAGGGTAATGTGCTCTAATCAGAGTTTATCTAAATTTACTTTCCAAGGTTTGTACTAAACTTCCACTGATACCAACTATAATGCCCTGAACCCAAAAGCCCAGAGTCGGTGCTTTATTACATAACATTGGAATGATACAAGGAATCATGTCCCGAAAGACCGATCAGTTTAGTAGCCTTGGAAGTACTACATACATTCACAATTTTTACATTACATCATGAAATAAAAACATCAAGAAAATTTTATCTCCTTTTCAAACACTTAAATTCATAGCCTATCCCGGAAAGTCAACCATTAAATACTTCTTCACATCCTAGGAAAATGAAACATAAGAAAGGTGTGAGATCAAACGCTCAGTAAGGGTAATCAATACAGCAACATATAACATAAACACTGTACATGATCACTAATTAAAAACACTTGGCTTTACAAATAATAAACATGAGCACTTTATGGTAGGAATATGAGATGAATAATAATTCCATAATAAAACATAGTCATGGGTATTCTACTAGTCGAATAACCACATGAACCATTAATATTATTTTCGTAATGAGGGAATGTATAATGCCGGACATTCTGAAACATTTTGTCAAGGCCTCGTACAAGACGTCTAAAAATGATTAAGGCCTATATCAAAACCATATATCAAATTGGGAAAGGCCTCATCCATTTCCACATCTAATTATCTCATGACACCTACCGATGCATCGAGGATCTATAGCAGGATCCACCCATCACATACAAAGTCCAATACATTCCTCATATGAAAATGTTGAAACATAGTATAAACATTCATATTAAAACTAGCATATGAATTGTTAATACTTTAACGATAAATAAAGAATGGTATAAAAATAACACATCCTCATTCAAACATATCACAAAACCTTTAATACAATATGGGAGATTTGTATCATAATAAAACAACTTCAAACAAGTTTAAAATGCATCAAAAGATGTTGACATAGATGAAATGAAAACTATTTGAATGAAGTAACTCTTTCTATTTTAAAACCATTTAAGATTAACATAATTATAAAAGAAAGAATTTATTTTAAAAATATTCTTATAATCTTTTAAGGGAAGCATTAATGTTGTTATAATGGCGGAAAATAGATGCACCCACCGTATAAGTTAAAAAAATCTGACCTTATTTTTGTCGAAAAGATCATAATGTACCTTATTTGGAAAATAACGGAAAGATTCCTTTCAAAACATATAATGTGAAATAAGGGAATAAATTACATTAACCCATAGTCTAGTAAATAGTAAAAATGTTTTGAAATACATTTTTTAGAAAACATGGATGTGGATGATAAAGAGGTGTAAATACATACTTACATAAAAACGACCTCGGATAATAAAGAGATTGTGAAATTTACCCTTACCTTATACTTTTCCTTAGTCGATGGTATGTTAACATCTCATATAAAAGTTAAATAATTGTTATTAAATTGTAAAAAAAAGTCGATACATAAATATGATATCATATATAATCCTCTAATATTGCTTTGTTAATAATATTTTTGTAGTATCATCGTTTTCAGTGTTAAATGACTCATTTTCCTTTATATGCTTTATTACGTAAGCCATGTTTGTTATGGATGTAACGGCCCGAATTTTTTTTAATAAATCTTGTTTCCTAATTTCATGTGTTATTTTATTTTATTTTTATACTCAACAAAAATGTTTTATTTGATAAACATGATTATAATTAAAATGAGACCATTGGGTTTTGATTGTTATATGACAATCGGTCAATATGACCACTGTGAACAAAATGTTTTGATTATTGTCTCTAAATACACGTAATCTTGGTTAATTATTATAGAAAGTAGATTCGATGGCCCCACCTAGTAGTCTTGGACCGATCGAAGCCCATCTAACAGAGCTTGGGAAGGAGGTAGCACCATTGGGCTTTGCTCTGGACCAAATCCAAGCCGAACTTCATCATGTGAAGTTAGAACGGAATCGCCTTCGCGATACGTTCAAACTGATAGAAATTACTACTCGGGCAATGTTGACTGAGCCGCCCCAAGATTCTACCACCCTAGAACACCTTACTCTTAGGTCCTATGCTGGTATTATAAGGGGCTATGTAACGAGACCATAAATGCCTTGTGTAATACTTGTTTTAAATAAAAATTGGGATTTCTTCTTATGATGAAGTTTATGAATTTTCAAAATACCGGATAAAAATAGTATGCATATTTTTGATGAATTTTCAAAAGGATATTTTAAAAAAATGTTTATGTAAACCTTAAATAATTTAAAATGTGTAATGATTTACAAAAAATGGTCTTCTACAATTATGTACAGTACAAAATTTAGATTCTAATAAGATCTACTTGATTTTTGAAGAATAGTAAATTGTGAATAGTGATTTTATGCTTAGGATTAGTAATGTGACCAAATGGATTAGTAATCTCACTTAAAGAAAGATTTAAAATAATCTAGGCACCTTGATTAAGTAATGTGATTCAATAAAATGGTTAAATAATGGTTTCATAAATTATTATTCAAGTATTAATTTTTTCAGGTGAATAGTGTTTTTTAATTAAAAATTAAATTAAAAAAATTTATAAAATTATTTTTATAAAATGGACTTTATTTTTGAACTAATGTCATCGATATTATGTTAAGGTAATTTTTGGGGTTTTTTCTGAAAAAATGCAATTTCGGTGAATAGTTTATTTATTTAAAAATAAAATTAAAAATATTTAGAAAATTATTTTTATAAAATGGAGTTCATTTTTGAAATCATAGCATTGATATTTGGTTAATGTGAAATTTTGGGATTTTTCTGAGAAAGTTGAATTTTCAGTGAATAGTAAAAATACAGTTTTAGGTTTCGGTATGTTTAATGACATCACAACTATGTCATGATGATGTAATGAGATATTTTAAGGTTTGGCCGGACAAGGGTGAAGAATTATTGTTTTGGGGTCCCCATGTGGCCTAACTCCATGATAAATGCCAAGGGAGAGCACATGGTTTTGAGAAAAGCACATGTGAGGTGTCCCTCGGCCATTAATGCCTAGTCCCCTCACTTTCCCTATAAATACCAAGCCATCCTCTCATCCATTTCGACTCCCCACTCTCCCCCAACTATGTTCTGGTCTCATTTCCTCCCAAGGAGTCCTCCCAAGGTTCCCTAAAGCCCTCAAGGTCCCAACCTTTGAGTTTTAAGAGTGACGTTTTAAGGTAAGGGATCCGACCTCTCTCTTTCTTTTCAAGTGATCTCTTTTATGTCATTTCTTTTGTGCTCCATGTTATTATGTTGGAGGATGTTCTTTTTTATTCATTATACTGTACTTTTTATTTTCATATGATGAGAGACCCCCTATTACTCTCATCATTTCATTTTATGAAAGTTTAAGGGGCGTCGTTAGGCTGCCGAACTTTTTGTAAAGGATTCTTTCACCCTTCTCGTTTTCAAGTTCTACTTTCATGTAAATTATTTCAAGTTCCTTTTTATTATGTTGGGGTATGATTTCTAAATTTATCATACTGATCTTTTATGATCATATGATGAGCGACCCTATTTTTATCTCTTCAATTCTGTATTTTGATGTTTTAAGTGGCGCCGTTAGGCTGCCCAATTTTTAAGTGGTTCTTCACCATTCTCATTTTGAAGTTCTACTTTCATGTCAATTCTTTCAAGTTCCTTTTTGTTATGTTGGGGTATGATCTCTATATCTATCATACTGATATTTTATGACCATATGATGAGAGAACCCATTTGATCTCTTCAATTCAGTATTTTGAAGTTTTAAGTGGCGTCGTTAGGCTGCCGAATTTTTAAGTGGTTCTTCACCCTTCTCGTTTTGAAGTTCTACTTTCATTTCAATTATTTCAAGTTCCTTTCTATTATTTTGGGTTATGATCTATATATCTATCATACTGGACTCTTATGTCCATATGATGAGAGACCCTATTTGACCTTGTCAATTCAATTTTGTTGAAGTTTAAGTGACACTGTTAGGCTTCCGAATTCTCACAAGAGAAATCTTATTTTTTTTCTTCCTTTCATGTTCTTCATCTCATATGGTATATTCTCAAACTTCATTACCATGTTCTTAAATCCCTTATATTATATCCCTCTATTATTTTATGGTTCATTTATGAATGGTTGACCCATGTCCTGTCTCTTTTCAATGTTTTCTAAAAACCTTGTAACATAGCTGTTATGCTACAGAATTTTCGTCTCAAAATGTCTCTCTCTCTTTCTAAAGATATTTTATTTTATTAAGTAAATACTCAAAGCTCTACCTTCTATATGGGTATTCACATATATACCAAAATGTTCTATTTTAAATTCTGGTATTTACATAAATGAAACCCGCTTTCCCTTTTCGTGGGTTTAAAGTTAGATAAAGATCATGTCTTTAAAGCAGTTTTTAAAACGTTATTATTATGAAATGAAACCCATTTATTTTTTGCTATATGGGTTGTTTATGAAATGATTTATGATGATATATGTGTCTCACATGATAATAAAGGAAAATTTATGGGTGCACCCTGATAGCGCTCCAATGCATTGGGTAAACACTTAATCTCTAGGGATGACCATTTTTAACGACGCCTTTGTGAATAACCTTGGTAATTTTTAACGACACCTTGGGGATGGACCTTGGTGAAACGAAACGATTGTCAATATTAAATGTTGCAGCCACATCTTCAAGTTATGAAAAATGTTATTTTTATTATGATGTATCTCATTATTTCTTTCTCATGCCTTAAAGTTCTTCTCATGTCCTTATTGAAGTATCTCAAGATCACATGTAAAATGTTTCTCTTGTTTCCCTTACTGGGTCTTCTGCTCACCCTTTCCTTTGATGTATGTCCCCAGGTTATGAGATGCAGTAATGAACCTAGGATGAACATAAGGAGAAGCCTTTCAAGTGTTTAAGAAGAATGTGTTTTTTTTGTTTCATGTATTAAGTTCCTGGTTTCCAAGACACTAAACCTTAAAGACCCTCGGTTTTGTAAAATGTAATGAAAGTTTATGTGATAAAAAGGTGGGATGCTATAATAGATGTAATGTATTTGGTTATTATGAAGATTTATATTACGTTCTTAAACATTATTTTTAATCATAAAATGAAAATTATTCTTCAATGTTTAATATGGGGAAATGAATCTCATCACGTTCGTGGAGATGGCAATCCATATGTACGCATGAGCTAAAATATCTTTATACTGATGGTGAAATCCTATGTAATTGTATGGTATAATATATATAAATAAAAATTAACATGTTATATTTATTATTTACAAATTTTATATTCATTATTATATCCATCCCAAATAATGAGGTGTTTGAATAACAAACTACACCACGAAGTGGAGACGGTAAGCCGCACGTACACACATATGGTGACTTTTTAATTATAGGATGGATAGAATAATGAATATGGTTGTAACATATTCATAATAACATCATAGTATATATAATTTACTGGAGTTAATATTTTAGTATGGAAACAACAATGAAAGATGAATTGTAAGAAGAAATGAACTTGAAAGAGGGTGGTGAAATTATTACCTCTTCTTTGGGTGTTTCCTTTTGAGTTGATCAAAAGAGATACATAGTTTGGATTTATGATAAATGTAATGACTCTAAATTGAATTTAAGATAGTTGAGAAGGTATTTTTGAATGTTTTGGATGAGACAATTGGATTTGGAGTTGTGAAATTAAGAGAAGGGTAAGTGCCCTTTTATAAGAAAGGTTAGGGTCACGTTAGGAAATGCTTGAAATATTGTTTTTTAATGAAATCATTTTCAGATTATAATGGCTCAAAAATAAATTATTTATAGTATAAGGTGGGTATGGGTCGAAAAAAGCTCATATAATAGGTTCTATATAGGTTTAGGTCACCATATTAACCTTATCTTATATATTTAACTCTTAGTTAAATAGTTTGACATTTACCATGTCTCTTTGTATTTTTCTATTATATGGTTAATAAACTTACTATAACCATCCAAGAAAACCTCATGTGGTTAATTAATAATATATATATATACTTATATAATTAGTTTTCCAAAACATATATTTTTAGGAATATTATATCAATAAATAATATAGTATTTGTTTTAAAAACTCAATATTGTCAATTTTGCCACTATTTATTATTTTGTTTTTGTGAAAGTCATCAAAACATGATTACTTTGAACCAAATACACTGAATCAACCCTAAAATGTCATATTTACCTAAAAAATTTGTGGGTTTCATAAAAACTTTCAAATTTGTTTATTTTAATATTTACAGTATCCTTTATTTGATTCTTTTATTAATAAGGAAAATACTGCAGCATTATTGTGTCAAAAATAAATATATTTATTTTATGTCTAAAAATTTTAAATAAAACATCACCATGAAGGAAATATTTTTATATTTAAAATAAATATTTATATTCTAAGATATAAATTATATAACCCCATATAAAAATATTTTACTGAAAGATACATGCTTTTATTATTTTTTTCTTTACATTATATTAATTAATAAAAAATGTCTTTATCACTTCCAAGTGGCTCCATGGAGTCCTAAAATCGACCCAAATATTCAAATGTTCATAAATGTACCAGAAAATAGGGTTAGGACACGTGTTCGGGTAATTTATTATTATTTTAATATTATATATTTACCCATATTTACCGGATTTACCCTTTAACCATGGTAAATAAAATATTTACCGAAAAATTATTCATAATGTCTAAAAATAAATTTTTTTGATTTACACAATTTGGTCCCCCTGATTCCTAATATGGAATCCATTTTTCCAAATTAAAAACAAAAAAGTGACAGAAATTAATTTAAAATTAATTCTTGTTTTCAAAACAAAAAGCGTGTCTTTGAGAAATAATAACTACAAAAATATTAACACTTGTTTATCTTCAGTTTAAATATGAAATTACATACAATGACAAAAATTATATTAAATGATAAAAATATAGTCTAATGATACATTAAATCCACTCAAATTTATAATTTAACACTATAAATCCATTCAATTAAAAATGTTTTTTTTTTAAATTAAAATTTTTTATTTTTTAACTATTCATCAAAATATGACTATTATCAGAAAAGTACCAAAAATTTAGCCAAACTAAATTTTTAGGTACCAATATTAAAAATTATTTTAATTTAACTAAATTGAATATATAAAAGTTTAATATATTGGATTTAAAAAGGTTTCTCCATTAAATAACGAAAAACTGCATTTTTTTAAAAATAATTTTTTTCTCTGAAAAATTTAATTTGTCATCATATTATGTCTAAGAAACAAAAAAATATGAATTCTAATATTATATGGTATATATATAAAATTCAATATATGGTAATTAATATTCATAACCACTTTATAAACGACTATTTTGATAGGTCGTGGTGTATTTGAACTCGGTGTTGTCTACATTGCACACTGTTGTATTATTTAAAGAAAAATGTATCATGGAAGCTTGGGGTGTTACATATGTCTCTAGATGATTGGTTTGTCAGAAAGTTAGTGCTAAGAGACAGAATTCTAAGAGGATATTACAACCATTACCCATACAAGAATGGAAATTGGAAAACATAACTATGGAATTTGTCATCAGACTTCCCAAAATATCTAATGAAAATAATGCTATTTGGGTTATAGTTGATCATCTAATGAAGTTGGAACACTAAATTTCTATTAGAGAGGATTTCTCTCTTTGATCTGATTTCCTAGATATATCTAAATGAAGTGGTAAGATTTAATGTAGTAACACTTTCCATTATATCTAACTAGGATTTTAGGTGTACCTCAAAGTTCTGGGGAAGTAATCAGCATACTCTAGATACATAGTTATGTTTAATCACTACTTATCATCCTCAATCATAAGTTCAGTGTGAGAGGACCATTCGAACTCTTAAATAAATTTTGAGAGTTTTCTCTATGTATTTCATAGGTGGTTGGGATCAACAAATACCATTGGTGGAATTTTTGTACAATAATAGATTTCACTCTTGTATTTAGATGGATCCATAAGAAGCCTTATGTGAAAATAAGTGCAGAACTCCATATTGATGAGATGAAGTTGGTTAGAGAAAGATTTTAGGACTTGATCTTATTGATGAAATGGTATAAAAGGTCAGATCTATTTAAGAACAGGTAAGAGCATCTCAGAGTCAACAAAATAGTTATGCTAACAGTTGAAGAAATGACCTAGAGTTTAAAGTGGGTGATATGGTGTTCTTAGGAATATCTCTCAGGAATATAGTAATGATATTTGGAAGGAAGGGAAAGCTGAGCCCTAGGTATATCAACCCTTTTGAAATTCTGGATCATGTTGGGAAGGTAGCTTATCGATTGGCACTTCCACTTAATCTCTATCAAGTTCATGATGTGTTCCATGTATCTCTCCTAAGAAAGTAAATACCTGATCCTTCAAACGTACTAAGATTAGAAGACATAACATTGGAGGAAGATCTTTCTTATGAAGAACAAACGATAGCGATTCTGGATCATAGCGAAAAAGTTATACAAAACAGGACCACTCTCTTAGTTAATGTTTTATGGAGGAACCACTAATTTTAATAATCTATATGGGAACTTGAGGATATGATGATGGAGAGGTATCCTCTTTTTTTGTTTCCATGTGATGAATTTCAAGGTAGAAATTCAGTTTAAGGGGGTAAAATGTAACACCAAGATGTTTTTATCAAATATTTTTTTGAATAATTTTTATTCTTCAATATCGTTATTTTCACAAAAGTGTGAGTTTAAAAATACCACGACATAAATTTAACATAAAATTACTATTATATCATAGCCGTTAGGTTAACAGGAACAATTATAACTTATGAAAATGCATTATTTATTTAGTGAATATTAATTATTTAGGAAAAATATAAATCAATTAGATATTTGTAATGAAATTAATGAAATTAATGAGATATATTTGTAATATACCTAATAAAATATTTTTTTTATATTCATCTAATTGATATTTTAGTCATAGGGTATGAATGAAACCCTATTTTTTGTATAAGAACATAGTTTTTGAAAAGGTTAATTTTATACATTTGAATGGAAAAACCAGTTTAAATTTATATTTTAACACATTAATAATTTCTATATGACAACATAAACCTATTACTTTTAAGCGGGATGTAGAAACATAATTTGGATAAATTTCGGATATTTTTTTGATAACTTTTATGTTTTGATGAATAGTAAAAATAAGTTAAATTTTAAATAAAAATAACTAGTTTCATCAAGATAATTTATGGGATTAAATTATAATAATTAATGTTTTTAATGTATAAATTGATTATATTTTTAACATTTAATAAGATGTATGTAATCGGCACTAATTTTACATTTAATTCATAGGTAAAAACATTTCAATCTTTTGTAATGTTTTAACTTTTAAAATCCATATTATCAGGTCAACAATGATATTAATTTTAAATCAATAATTGAAAATTCTATGTTTCAATTTTGAAAATATGGATTCTATATTTGAAATCAGAAGATTTATATTTTTTGAATAGGTAACTTTTTTGGACATTATGAATAGTACCTTCAGTAATTATTTTATTTACCATGGTTAAGGGGTTAATATTTTAAATAAGGGTAATCAAATAATAATTTCATAATATAATACTTCTATAAAATGTGTTCTAATCCTTTAGGATAAAATATTTTTGACCATGGAAATCCTTAGGTTGATTTTTGGACCCCATGGATTCACATGGATGTGAAAATTACATTTTATAAGAACTAATTTAAAGTAAAGATAATTATAACATACACATATATCTTTTAATAAATTGATTTTAATATAGTATTATATAACTTATCTCCATTATTATAAATAGTCATTAGAAAGATAATATGATTTCCTACATCAAGGTATTCTATTTTTTGTTTTTAAAGAGTAGATAAATAGGTTTATTTATAACACCAATATGATGTAGTGGTTACCTCATTAATGAGTGATTTAAATAAAGGAATTTATAAATATTTAAAAAAATTGATTTGGTTATTTTGATGTCATAAATGAAATTTATGGATTCCATTGAAATAATATATATGATTTAATGCCTTATTTTTGAATGAATAATGTTTCAATGAATTTTTAAGAAAATCAAGTATGAATAATGTCCAAATTTAACACAATTCCTAACGTAAAACATAAAATAGTTTATTAGATAATCTTAAATTCATAAATATCTATGAGTCTTCAATATAGATAATATAAGTCCCAATTCCATAAATAACATATCTTGGGTTGTTTGACATGATATGGTAATTAAATTAACCCACAATGTGAAAATTACATGATATCACAATAAAATTAAAAAGGGTAAATAAGTGTTAAACCAAAAGGATAAGGATACAAAAATATTATAAACTTGTATAGATATTATTTTATGAAAGGTATTCAATCAAAAATAATCTTATCTTCTAATTAAATAAGTTTTGGATCTTTTATAGTCAAAATTTAACTTATTATAAATTAATATTTTTGAGAGTTTCCTAAGTGCCCCTCTCCTCTCTTATAAAATGCCACATCCTCCCTCTGCAATTAACTCCATTTTGAGACTTCAAGCTTGTCCAACCCCTGCCCATTTATATTCTAAACATTCATAGTAACATTCAAGAGTTTCTGGTCTTCTCAAAAGACCAACTCTAGTGCCTTAAGAATATATTTAAAAGAGGCACATCGAGGAAAAGGTAATCTATTCTACCGATTCATTCAAATTTCATTCTTCATATAATTCCTCTTCTATAGTTATTTCATTATAATGTAATAACATCATTATCACTCATATATTGATATATTATTATAAATATGAAACAACCCTATGTCAACTTCTATCCATCCTGTGAAAAACGAAATCACCGTGCGTGCGTAGGTACGGCTTACCGTCTCCACACATTGGTCTAATCAGTTCTTCACCAACACCATACATGGATGGGTATAATGGAGAAAATAAAAACTATATATGTGTAAGGACCCATAAAATTCAAGGTAATTTTTTTTCAATTTTCTTTCGGATTTTACAAGAGTGCAGTTTCTGATGGCACCTGATTCCGAGGCCCGGTGTGCCCAGAATTATTTTCTGAAGTTTAGCTCGGGTACGTTCAGTAAATGAATGAGCAGGTTTTTCTAACTTTTTAACTGGTGCTCGGAGTCAAATTCTGAGGGCATTGACTGAATCGCAGTTCTGGTTGTTTCTTAGAAACACCTTATCCGGAGTTGCGTTTTCTCATGTGTTTTTTTTAATTTTTGGGGTTAAGTTAAGAAATAAAATAAAAGTGGTACAACCGATTTTTATTTTATTTTAACTTAAGTTAAGTGGATATTGTGGGACCCACAATATCCTACCCACTTGGTAGGATCTTTGTGAGGTGGGTCCCACACGAGCCCCACAATTTCTTTTCTTCTATGTAACGCACCCGTACCCCCTTTTTAATGAAGTCAACTCAAGCATTTTTTCTGGTTAAGAAACGCCTCATTAATTGGGCGGTTTAAAACTCCTCAATTAATTGTTCGTTTCATTTATTTTGAAATTCAAACGTTGGCTTGTGGATTAATAAAATAAGAAAACTCTTATTTTATTTGTGTCGGAACTTGTTGCGTGGAGAGGATTTGGAGACAAGCCTTCTTCTTCGACGAAGAATGCGAAGAACGCAAATACCGCAAAGAATGCCAGATCCTCGGAGATCCATGATGCGACGCTTCTTCCGTGATGCATCTTCCATGACGCATCTCAGCGACGCGACGATCCTCCATCCGCAACGCCTTCTTCCACGATGGTTATTTCCGCGATGAACCCTCACTCAACGATTCGACGAGGTAGGGATTTATTTATTTGTGGTTCGTGAATACTTTTGTCGCTTTCTACTTTTCTTTCGAGCTGCATAATATCGCAATAATGGGAGGAGGTTGGACCGCACGAACACGGCCGACCCTCCTCCCCCTTGTTGGTTTGTTTTGTTGTGTCATGAGAAAGGCAACGCGGTTCCAAAGCACCACGCGGAAATTATTTAAAAAAAGGGGAAGAAGCGCAGCGCCGTCGTGCCACGCCGTTGAAGATGAACCAAAGACGCGGCGCTGCCACCCCATTACGCAAAACCAAAAAAGCACCACGGCCGAAGTGGGGGCGTGGCGGAGGGGCGTGGTGCCATTGCGCCGTGCCAGACGGATGAAGGCCGCGGCTGGTTCTGGGCCACAACGGAGCAGGGAGACCAGCGGCCGGTTCCGGGCCGGCGGCGTCGGAGCAGGGGGGACCAGCCGTCGTCGGTCCCATGGCGGCAGATGCTAGCTAGCTGGAGCGGGCTGACCGGTCGGGGGGAGAGCCGGGGGTTACGAACGCCAGCTGGCCAGCAAAGCGGCCCCCCATGTGGGGCCGCGTGTTCAAAAAAATGGGGGGCAGCGCCCCCCACATCCCTTTGCTCGGTCGAAACGGCCGCGCCACTCCATCCGGGCCAGGCCGCACCCATGTCGGGCCGGGCCACGCCCAGGACGGGCCGGGCCGCGCCCAAGTGGGCCGGACCCAGACTCGGGATGGGTCGACCCGGTTCGGGCCGACCCAGAGGGTATCGGGCCGGGCCGGACTGGGCCCGAACCCCCTAATACCGAACCATTTCGTTCTATTGCCCATAACTTGAGCTACGAGCCTCTGATAAATGCACCATCAATTGATTAGTGATCCTCGGATTGAGACGGTCGTTTATGTATATTAAACTCAGGGTTTCGGAGAACTTTGGGTTCGGACGGGTTAGTTCGTACACGAAACCAATCGGGCCCTCGGAGCGGAAACGCTTATAACTTAAGCTCCGGACGTCCGATTGACGTGCCGTCAACTTTGTTGGATTCCTCATAGTGAGAAGAACCTTTTGTATTACTCTGCTCGAGGTTTGGATGCAGTTGGAGTATGGTCGGGTTGTTTTTGACTTAAAAACCAACCGGGCCCCTAGGACGAAAAATCCAATAACACTCAGACTGGGCGTCTGATTGACGCGCCGTCTGTGACGTTGAGTTACTGTTGACGATATTGAACTTTTGGATACATCAACTCTGGACTATGTGTCAGTTGATGTATCAGCCCCTTGGCTCGTGGAGCAGACCCTCCCGAATGAGCTTGCTGTGTGCGGGAACCCTAGAGCTAGGTGTGATTGCGACGACGATGACGACTATGCAGAAATCCTCCGTGGATTCGACGTCGACGACTACAGAACTCAGGGATCCTACATGGATCAGTGCCACCGATCCTGTGTCGGTCAGATCCTAGGTGGGTCAGCGTTCAGCGGTCATGTGTGGGCCAGCGCCTACAGATCCTATGTGGGTCCGATCCTGTGTGGGTCATTGCGGGGGTTAGTTACCTATCGATCTTGTGTGGGTAATATCCTTTATGGGTCATTGTGGGGGTTAGTTACCTATCGATCATGTGTGGGTCAGATCCTTTTGTGGGTCATTGTGGGGGTTAGTACCAATCGATCCTTTGTGGGTCTGACGGCTTAGTTGAATCAGTGGCTACATTTGATCATCTCTATCGTCATACGAAGAAGTATACATGTTTGAGCTGAATCTTGACTTGCTTTCCTATATGGTTTACGTTATGCTTTCTTGTGAGGATCAGGATGTGATTTTTCCTATGTGGATGTGATTGAACATGGCCTCATAGGTTGGAGCGAACTGGAATTGATGACTTAGGTATATGTATGGGCATATACCTAAGTGGTGACGGATGTTACATTGTGATTGTATCTTTCCTTTGTGGATTATACTTTGTGGATTCTGGAAGACCTTCTGGGGTCTCGAGGTCCCTACTGAGTATCTTATACTTACCCCTTCATGGGCTATGCCCGCACCACGTTGTGTTGGTTGCAGACGACAGACAGCGCTGATCGTGGTTGAGGCTTGCGGAGCAGGATGATACCTGGAGGTGGACCACTGGGTGGGACGTACTCGGAGCGGATGGCTGGACCCGAGGAGATGTGGAGGCTATCTGTACCCAACCTTCAGGTGAGACATCCAGTGGATGGCTCGACGTTGCGGCTTTACTTTCATTTGTTGTTTCCCCTTTCCATTTGAACTTTACTTTCATTTTCAGTTTGTATTTTGGCCCACTAACTCTTCCGCACTTACTTTTTATTAGTTTTTACTTAGTGTTTACTTCTACTGCTTGCTTTCTCTGTGGTGTTTATTTACTTTACAAAGGTAATGTCTTCCCTTTTTATTGGGAATTACGCATTGGTGCTAGTCGCCAGCCCCTGGCCTATGGAAGGCGGGCTTGGGGTAGTCACGGCACGGGCCCCGAGGACGGGTCGTGACAAATTGGTATCAGAGGAGTTTGGTTCTACAACAGAACACAGGACTCTGATCTTTTTCTCTGTGAAGCAATAGTGTTAAGAGTATTGAGTGTGGTTATCAGTCCAGGGAGTCCAGTGTTGGTGCGGCGGCAGACGTATCCATACACCAGGACCCTGACTTCTGATTTCAGACTTAATCCATGAAAACATTGATTGCATGTTTGTTTCAAGTTTTCATTGTGATTACTTTATGTCAGCTCAGAAGCTATACTGTTTGACCGTGCCGCACCTGTTTCTTTTCAGGATGGCCCCACGACGGCAGCCAGCTAGGGTTCCGAGAGTTGTGTGTGACGACTGCCCACCGAGCGACGAGGCCTCGGTGCAAGGCCCTTTGACAGCAGAGGAACCGGCGGTACCACTACCCACCGAGCCACCGATGCTACCTTCCCCAGCCGCTGACGATGAACGTCGCCTTAATGCACTGCACGAGTTTCAGCGCCAGTGACCACCGAGGTTCCGTGGGAAGATGGACCCTCAGGTCGCAGAGGATTGGCTGGAGGCAGTTGTGCAAGTTTTCAGGTTAGTGAGGACACCAACAGACCTCATGGTGATCCTCACAGCGAGCCTACTGCATGCAGCAGCAGGCAGATGGTGGAGCTTGATGCTCCAGGTGCACGATGATGCATCTCTCCTCTTGATGGACTTTGAGAGCCTCTTTCGCTCGGAGTTCATCCCAGCCACCCTCCGTGTGGTGCGTATCCAAGATCTTCTACAACTACGGCAGGGCAGCTTGACGGTCTCCCAGTACTCGGTGAGATTTACTGATCTCTCGCGCTAATTGACAGACATGGTACGGGACCCATTCATCTAGGTCCGGACCGTTGAGCAGTTATTGAGGCATGATATCAGGGCATCGCTGATCTCCCTCAGCATTCCGACTCAAGAAGGGGTACTGGAGCGAACCCTTTTGATTGAGAGCATCCTTGCTCATCCTACATCAGCAGCGAGACCTACCACAGGGCGGCACGTAGGAGAGACTTCTGCAGCAGACAATCGACGAATGACTCATTGGTCCAGGTAGACCATACCCTCAGGCAGACGACCTCAGGACACTGGCTCAGCAGTGCGGGGAACACAACGCGGAAAAATTCATTCGAGAGGCAGACAGTGCTACGCATTCGGTGGGCAGGGCCACATGACTCGTGACTGCCCGACCCGCCATTTCGAGGAGCAGTAGACGGTTGAGGGGCCACCCAGGCAGAGGCAGAGGGTCGACCGTGGCGGTTCGCAGGGAGCAGGCGGACGAGGTAGAGGAGTTGGTCGAGCAGTAGGTGGTGGGCGACGCTTTTAGGCTCTACCACCACCACCAACAGGAGGTCCACCCCGACCCCAGGGAGCCGGCGGGCAGAGACCAGCACAGCTTCGGGCAGCAGAGGCCTATGACCAAGATGCGCCCGAGATGATTCGAGGTACTATCTATGTATATTCCACCATTGTTTCAGTTCTTATAGAAACAGAAGCGAGTCATTATTTTATAGTCACTTCCCTTGTTCGGAGCTCAGAGATTCCAACGGAGCCGTTGGCTCGATCCTTACGACTAGAGACTCCTACGGGAGCAGACTCGACGATTACACACTGGTGCCGGCAGTGTGAGCTTACTCTAGAAGGTGAGAGCTTCAACTGGGATCTTCTTGTAGTAGCGTCAAGGCCTTACGACGTCATCTTGGGAATTGATTGGTTATCTACAGTCCATGCTCAGATTGACTGTATTAGGCGCAAGGTGCGGTGTGTACGCACCGACGGGAGCAGGTTCACCTTCACCGGCGAGAAGGGAGCCTTCACAGCACATGATGGACTCTTGCAGAGGAGAGGACTGCCCATCACTCATTATTTGGCTAGCCTCATCCTAGGAGTAGTTGATGTGCGGAGTCCTAGTTTTCCTGCAGTGGTGGATCAGTATGCGGACGTTTTCCCCGACGACGTTCCAGGACTACATCCTCGTAGGGAGGTAGAATTTTATATTATTTGTACCCCGGGACAGCCCCGATATCCACCCCAGCATATCATATGCCCCCCTCTGAACTTCGAGAGCTACGGGTATAGTTAGCGGACTTGCAAGGTGAGGGATTCATCCGACCCAGTGTTTCGCCCTAGGCTTCCCCGATATTGTTCGCCAAGAAGGCGGACGGGAGATTGCGACTTTGTGTCGACTATCGTCACCTGAACCAGGTGATAGTGAGGAACATGTATCCACTACTGAGGATTGATGACCTCTTCGATCAGCTCAACGGAGCACGGTGGTTCTCAAAGATAGACCGCAGGTCAGGCTATCATCAGCTCAGAGTTCGGGACAAGGTCGTGCAGAAGAAGGCCTTCAGATATTGGTATGGCCACAATGAGTTCTTGGTTATGCCATTCAGCATAACTAGTGCTCCAGTAGTGTTCATGGGCCTCATGAACAGAATATTTCAGCCATACCTCGATCTATTTGTCGTGGTCTTCATCGATGACATTTTGATTTACTCGATGACTGAGGAGGAGCATGCCTACCACTTACGAGTTGTACTAGACACACTCCGAGAGAACCAACTTTATGGAAAGCTCTCGAAGTGTCAGTTCTGGATACGCGAGGTCCACTTCTTGGGACACGTCATCTCTGAGGTGGGAGTTGTGGTGGATCCTGCGAATACCGAGGTAGTGCTAGCTTGGGAGCCACCCAGGAGTGTGACGGAGGTGCGAAGTTTCTTGGGACTAGCTAGATACTATCAGAGATTTGTGCCAATCTTCTCCAGAGTTGTGGCACCACTCTCAGATTTTACGAATAAGGGGAATCCCTTTTTGTGGTTAGACATACATCAGTAGAGCTTCCAGGAGATGAGACAGAGATTGACCAGCACACCTTTCTTGAGGTTGCCGGATGAGGGAGTAGGGCACGTAGTCTACTGCGATGCATCAGAGACCGGACTCGGATGTGTCCTGATGCAGGAGCAGGGAGTGATCGCCTATGGATCACGTCAGTTGAGGACGCATGAGAAGAACTACTCTACCCATGACCTGGAGTTAGCAGCAGTGGTCTTCGCTCTGAAGACATGGAGACACTATCTGATGGGCGAGCGCTTTACAGTCTATTCTGACCATCAGAGTCTCAGGTACATCTTCTCTCAGAAGGACATGAACCTAAGATAGTGGTGATGGCTCGAGTTCCTCCAGGACTATGAATATGAGATATTCTATACTAAAGGGAAGGGGAACATAGTAGTCGATGCTCTCAGTAGGAGGATGGGCATTCAGCTACTTAGGGAGGTGAGAGAGCAGATAGCCACTTTGCTAATATCCTTCGTGGATAGGGATGGAGCAGCCTTCCTTCAGTCACTCACAGTCACTCCTCCACTACTGCAGCGGGTCAGAGAAGCACAGCGTGGGGACACTGATTGTGAGACGCGGTGTGCGCAGATATCTTCAGGACAGGCACCTGATGGTTTCTCTGTAGGAGGAGATCATGACGTCCTTTTCAGAGGAAGTAACTTGGTACCAGTTGCTTTATGGGATGAGGTGCTGAGAGAGTTTCACACTTCCCCTATGGCGGTACATCCTGGCATGGCGAAGATGTACCAGGATCTCAGACAACATCATTGGTGGTTAGGAATAAAGAAAGCTATGGTAGAGTTTGTTTCTCGATGCCTCACCTTTCAGCAGGTGAAGGCAGAACACCAGGTACCAACAGGCTTGGTACAACCCTTGGAGGTCCCGGAGTGGAATTTGGATGGCATATCTATGGACTTCGTGACTGGACTTCCACGCACTTCCAGAGGTCACGACCCCATTTGGGTGATTTTCAACCGACTCACCAAGTCGGCACACTTCTTACCCATCAGAGAGTAGGGCTCAATGGAGAGCTTAGGACGTCTCTACGTTTAGGAGATTTTACGGCTTCATGGTGCTCCGTCATCTATCGTCTCCGATCGAGATTCTTTCTCTACTTCCTAGATTTGGAAGGGGCTGCAGGAGGCATTCCGGACGCAGCTACGTCTGAGAACCACCTTTCACCCTCTGATAGATGTTCAGACGGAGAGGACCATTCAGACTCTTAAGGAAATTCTCCACGCATGTGTCCTTGACTTTCTTCACAGCTGGGAGGACCACCTACCCTTAGTGGAGTTCGCGTACAATAACAGCTACCACTCCACCATCGGGATGGCACCATATGAGGCATTTTACGACCGACCTTGCAGATCTCATCTGTGCTGGATAGACCCATGGGACTCAGCACTTGTGGGACCGGAGATGGTCTAGGCCACATTGGAGAAGGTCCAGGTCATCCAGGAGCGGATGAGGATAGCTTAGAGCTGGCAGAAGTCTTATGCTGATAGGAGGCGGAGGCCACTGGAGTTTGAGGATGGAGACCACGTCTTCTTGCTGGTATCACCTCGACATGGATTACGGAAATTGGGCCGAGGTGGAAAGTTGTCTCCACGCTTCATCAGACCATTCTAGGTCCTCAGCAGGATTGGCGAGGTGGCTTATCACCTGGCTCTACCACCTCAGTTGCACCGGGTGCACGACGTCTTCCACGTATCTTAGCTGAGGAGATATGTGCATGACCCGACGCATATCTTTGACCACGGGGAGCTGGGCGTTGATGATGGGGCGACATTTACAGAGGTCCCGGTGGAGATTGAGGATCGACAGGAGCAGGTCCTATGTGGACGGTCGATCCCTCTAGTGCACATCAGATGGCAGCACGGGAACCTCCAAGAGAGCACTTGGGAGCGGGAGGCTCAGATGCGTGCTTGGTACCCACATTTGTTCCCCTAGTTTATGATGTATCTTTACGTGGATGTAAATCCTTGAGCTGGGAGTGATGTAAAGACCCGTAAAATTCAAGGGAATTTTTTTCTTAATTTTCTTTGGGATTTTACAAGAGCGTAGTTTCTGACGGAACCTGATTCCGAGGCCCAGTGTTCCCAGAATCTTTTTCTGAATTTTAGCTCGGGTACGATCAGTAAACGAATGAGCAGGGTTTTCTAACTTTTGAACCGGTGCTCAGAATCAAATTCTGAGGTCACCGATGGAATCATAGCGCCGGTTTTTGCTTAGAAATTCCTTTTCCGAAGATGTGTTTTCTCAGGTGTGGTTTTTAAATATTGGGGTTAAGTTAAGAAATAAAATAAAAGTGGTACAACCAATTTTTATTTTATTTTAACTTAAGTTAAGTTGATGTTGTGGGACCCACATTATCTTACCCACTTGGTAGGATATTTGTGAGGTGGGGGCCACACGAGACCCACCATTTCTTTTCTTCTAAGTAACGCACTCACACCCCCTTTTTAATGAAGTCAACTCAAGCATTTACTCTAGTTAAGAAACGCCTCATTAATTGGGCGGTTTTAAACTCCTCAATTAATTGTTCATTTCGTTTCTTTTGAAATTCAAACTTTTCCTGGGGTGTTAATAAAATAAGACAACTCTAATTTTATTTGTGTTGGAACTTTTTGCGTGGAGACGATTTGGAGAAAAGAATTATTCTTCGACAAAGAACGCGAAGAACGTCGGATCCTCGGAGATCGATGATGCAACGCTTCATCTGCGACGCATCTTCCATGACGCTTCTCCACGATGTGATGATCCTCCCTCTGAGACGCCTTCTTCCGCGACAGTTATTTCCTCGACGAACCCTCGCTCAACGATTCGACGAGGTAGGGATTTATTTAATTGTTGTTCGTGAATACTTCTGCCGCTTTCTCCATTTCTTTTGAGCCACCTGATTTCGCAATAACGGGAGGAGGTCGGACCGCACGAACACGTCCGACCCTCATACCCCTTTTTGGTTTGTTTTGTTGCGGCATGAGCATGGAAACGTGGTGCCAAAGCACCACGCGTAAATTATTTAAGAAAAGGGGCAGAAGCGCAGCGCCGTCGCGCCACGTCGTTGAAGATGAACGAAATACGCGGCGCCATCGCGCTGTGCTGTTGAAGACAAACCAAATACGTGGCGTCGTCGCGCTGTGCTGTTGAAGACAAACCAAAGACACGGCACTGTCGCGCCACGCTGGACGGACAAAGGCCACGGCCGGTTCCAGGCCGCGGCAGAGCAGGGAGACCGGCGGCCGGTTCCGGGCCACCGGTGTCGGAGCAGGGTCGACCGGCTATCGCCGGTCCTGTGGTGGAATAATTCGGCCGACCGGAGCGGGCCGACCGGTCAGGGGGAAATCCAGGGGTTACGAACCTCGGCTGGCCAGCAAAGTGGCCCCCACATGGGGCCGCATCTTCAAAAAAATGGGGGGCAGCACCCCCCATATCCCTTCGCTCGGCCAAAATGGCCGAGCCCCTGGCTCGTGCCAGCGCGCTAGCGTGCCGGGCCGGCTGCCCTGGCCGGTCCGCCAAACCGGGCTGCCAGGCCAGGCCGCACCCAGGCTGGGCCGAGCCGCGCCAGCCAGGACGGGCCCCACCCAAGCAGTCCGGACCCGGACCCGGGACGGGTCAACCCAGTTCGGGCTAACCCAGAGGGTATCGGGCCGAGTCGGACCGGGCCCGAACCCATAATACCGAACCTTTTTGGTCTGTTGCCCATAACTTGATATACGGACCTCCGAGTGACGCACCGTTAGTCGCGTAGTGATCCTTGGATCGAGATGGTCGTTTTGGTATATTACACTCAGGGTTTCGGAGAACTTTGCATCATCCGGGTTGGTTCGTACACGAAACCAACCGGGCCCTCGGAGCAGAAATGCTTATAAATTAAGCTCGGGACATCCGATTGACGTGTCGTCGACTTTGTTGGATTTTTCTTAGTGAGACGGACCTTTTGGCTTACTCCGCTCGAGGTTTCAATGGAGTTGGAGTATGGTCGGGATGGTTTTGACTTTAAAAACCAACCGGGCCCCAGGGACGAAAAAGCCAATAAGTCTCAGACCGGGCGTCCGATTAACACGCCATATATGACGTTGAGTTCCTGTTGACGATACGGAACTTTTGGATACATCAACTCCGGACTATGTGTCAGTTGATGTATCATCCCCTCAACTTGTGGAGAGGACCCTCCTGAACGAGCTTACTGTGTGTGGGAACCCAAGAGCTGGCTGCGACTGCGATGACGATGGCGACTGTGCAAAAATCCTCCGTGGATTCGACGGTGATGACTACAGCACTCATCGATCCTACGTCGATCAGTGCCACTGATCCTGTGTGGGTCAGATCCTGTGTGGGTCAGTGCTCAGCGGTCCTGTGTGGGCCAGCGCCTACAGATCCTATGTGGGTCTGATCCTGTGTGGGTCATTGCGGGGGTTAGTTACCTATCGATCTTGTGTGGGTCAGATCCTTTGTGGTTCATTGCGGGGGTTAGATACCTATCGATCCTTTGTGGGTCATTGCGGGGGTTAGTACCTATCGATCGTTTTTGGGTCCAATGGCTTAGATGAATCAATGGCTACATCTGATCATCTCTATCATCATACGAAGAAGTATACCTGTGTGAGATGAATCTTGACTTGCTTTCCAATGTGGATTACGTTATGCTTTCCTGTGTGTATCGGGTTGTTATTTGTCTTGTGTGGATGTGATCGAACTTGGGCTCGGAGGTTGGAGTGACCTGGAATTGATGACTTTGGTATATGTATTGGCATATACCGAAGTGGTGACGGATGTTACTTTGTGATTGTATCTTTTCTTTGTGGATTCTGGGAGACCTTCGGGGGTCTCAGGGTCCCTACTGAGTAGCTTATAGTCACCCCTGCATGGGCTATGCCCGCACTACGTTGTGTTGGTTGCAGACGACAGACAACGCAGATCGTGGTTGAGGTTTGCAGAGCAAGACGGTACCTGGAGGTGGACCACTGGGCGGGACATACTCAGAGCGGACGGCTTGACCCGAGGAGCTGTGGAGGCTATCTGTAACCACCCTTCAGGTGAGACTTCCAGTGGACGGCTCGACGTTGCGGCTTTACTTTCAGTTGTTCTTTTCCCTTTCCAGTTGTACTTTACTTTTAGTTTGGGTTTGTATTCTGGCCCACTTAATTTGTGGCACTTACTTTTGTATCAGTTTTTACTTACTTTTTACTTCTACTCCTTTCTTTCTCTGTGGTGTTTGTTTACTTTAAAAAGGCAATGCCTTCCCTTTTTATTGGGATTTACGCCTTGGTGCTAGTCGCCAGCCCCTGGCCTATGGAAGGCGGGCTTGGGATAGTCACGGCACAGAACCTGAGAACGGGTCATCACAATATGATTGATATAACATGATACTAATTATAATATACTATAAATCATCCAATTCAATACCACTCAATAATTATGGGAATTATAACTTCGCTTGGGCGTACGTATGACTTACCGTCTCCACGATGCGATGTGATATTTTCTACATAATCATCATTAAATCAGGATTATATAAATGTATTAAATGAGGAAATATGATATATATTATACTAATACCATTCTATAAGTGATATAACTATAACAAAAAAAAGAGGAATAAGAACTAATGTAACAAAAGATACATAAGAACATCAAGAAGGTAATGCCCGAATAACAAGTAACAATGAAATGTTAGTAAAAAACTGAAGATAATATAATCATAAATGTTATCATAAAAATGATTAGGATTCTGGAATAAACCAGTATCATTATTTGAATAATTATATAGGATTTTCATATACATACGATTCATATCGGTCATAATGTAATGGATAACTTTTCCAATTTAGAAATTATCCGATATTGTTTATTCTTTTGTTTTTACTAAGGATATATTTATCATCCATGTCCAGTTTTTATAAAACTATTTTGATAAATTGTTTAATATTATTCTATATATATTTAAAGTCATTTTTACCCCCTTTTTTTTCTTTTACATCGTGGTATGGAAGGAATATTTTTTTGTTTACCATACGTGGTACTATTTACTTTTTCAGCAAAAGTACGAGGAGAATTTTTTTTAATATTATATGGCATGAATGAGTATTTACATATTCATAATTCCTTATTTCAATGAAGGATCCACTACATGTTTGCAATTTTATATTCAATTAAATTCATTTCTTTTAAAACTGCTTGACATTTTGAGAAAAGAAAACATTTTTGATGAAGAAAGGATATTTTCCTCAAAAATTAATTTCAAGTGTTTTATCAAAATTATATTCCATATAAGATGACATTGGGTAATGTTTGTATCCAAATTATTACATTGATTTTATTACGTTTATGATTTAATTATTGTTATGAAGTCCATTTATCTTATATGGATTATGTTATAGTGGCGTGATGTTTATGAATCCCATTTTATTACATGGGTTATGCTATGATTACTGATTAATGTTTTTGTCTCACACATAATAATGGATTCATTATGAGATGGATGGGACCCATACCTCTCTCAAATTATTGGTTAATGATTTATATCACATGAGATAGACATGTATGGAATGACATGTAAATCTGTTTCAGGAATATAGGGCTGGAACGAGGAGTGAACTCGGTTCATTAATGGACTTTTTCTATTATGATGGTCTTGAGAATGAACCTAGACAAATATGAAATGATTTTCTATGATTATGTGTGTATTCCACAGTTTTTCAAATCTTACGTTATTATTATTGATATTACATTTCACTTCTATGATTTATTCCATCACATGATATTATGATCTCTTATATGCAGGATAAGATTTTTAAATGTTATATATGATTGATATTTCCTTTTTTTACCCTTACTGAGAATTTTCTCTCACCCTTTCATATGTTTCTTTTCCCTAGATCAAGAAGAAGGTCATTAAGTATGATATTCCAAAAAGTAGTATAGGTATGATGAAATAAGTAGGATACCATATAGATGTTTTATGAACTAGTTGTTTATGTTTCCTAGTTTCTAAAGACATTATACCTATATGATTTTGTTATGGTTTTGTTATATGTTGTAATAAATATACTTTAATTCTAAAGTAATAACATTGTATTTAAGGTATGGGAAATTATACTTGGCACATTCTCCTACAATGTTGATGTACAATATCTTGACATATGTCTGATTCCTTTACACATAAAACAATGACCATCAAATGATGACCAGAAACTTTGAACTCTGTATGGACACCTATATTGGTATTATATCCTTTGGTACATTTTGGATAAGAAATATTCATTCTGAGAGTGTCATATATTACCATAATAATAGCATCTTATATGAGGTAAATTTTAATGTGGAAATGATACACCACTAGTTACGCCTTGGGTTCTCTAAATCTTCTGATTCTGATTTATATCCAAGCCAATATTCAATTTTAGTGTGGGTTCTTGTGGTTTGACTTGTTCCATAACTGCTTTCGATTTTAGATCAAGCCTCATAACAGCCTTATAATTTAGAATTTATTGTTTCTTCTATTGTGATGGACCACTCTTCATAAATATCATCCTTTCTATTTCTTGTATGATCTTCTTTCATGATTTCGAACCAAGAGTTATAAGATTCTCTTGATCTTCAATTGTTTGTAATAGACTGATGACTTCCTCTTCTAGTTGTTTGATACGTATGATTTTACCTTTTCCTGTTTCAGTCAAAAAATCAATTTCTATTTTCTGTTCTTCAATTTTATGTTTGTACTCAAGCACCTTTTCTGACTTTTCTAGCATTGAATACCTCAGCTTTTCAATTTCTTCATTCAGCTTAGAATTTACTTCTACTAGCTACTACATAAATATTTTGTCATCACGAACAAAAATTTTATATTTCTTTCATTTTGATCTCAAAATAACTACCACTTCAAGGATAGCTTCTAATTCATCATGAAGATCAACACATCCTTCATTTTCTCCTTCTTTATTTTCACTTTATTCTCATGTTAATTATTTTCTGACAACTGCCACCAAAGCATCAATTTTATGATCCTTGCAGTCCTCTAGCTCTTCTACCATAAATTCTTCTTAACATTGATCCTACTTTTAAATCAGATTCATCTTTTAAAGAACTTTATCCTAGTACTTCTCATCCCTTTCTCATTTGATGAATACTTCTTTGGGGAAATTTTATCATTTTCTTCACATTCATCATCAAACTTCTTGTGACACTTTGTTGTAAAATGCACAATCATTCCATATCTAAAGCATGAAAATTGATGTTTACCATTGGAATTCCCATTTCCCCTTTGCATATTGGATGAGAGAAATGACACAACATTATCCATATTGTTCTCCTTAAGAATATATTCAATAGAGAGATTCTTCATGGCCCTGACATTCACATCCTTCTACTTCCCCATTTTCACGGAATTGTTATCATCATTTCTCATTTCATATGCTATAACGGGACTATGTAGATTATCTAGTGTCACCTCTTTGTGGTCTTTGTTTTCCAACACTAAAACACTCAAATTAAACCGTGGTGGAAGATTCCTCAAGATACACTTCACAATCATTATATCTTCATTGAATTCTCCAAGACCCCACATGTCTTCCACCATAATATATATCCTATAGAAGAATGCTCAAAAATTCTCATTGGGATTAATTCTAAGATCCTTATACTTGTTCTATATAACCTGTAGTTTTACATTTGGGACCTTTGTGTCACCCTCAAAAATGTTCAAAAACAATTCCCACATTTCATGTGATGTTTTACAATACATCACCTTCATATAAATTGAATTTGATAGGGATCCCCCAAAGTAATGATCCATTTAGCATCATCAGTCAATTCTCTTCTTTCAGCTTCTGATAATGCACTACTATTAATGTCAGTTGATATTCCATGCATAGCATCTATGAAGACATCCAAACCTATTGAACAAAATTAGTACTGAATTTGATTCATCCTTGGATGAAAATTACTTCCAAAAAATATTGTAATTCCATTTTTATTGACCACCTCCATTTTTTGAGAGAAAACCATTGAGTTTCTACCTTACACTCTTATATCACTTTTTATATTACCTAGCTTGAAAACCCTAAGAGTGGGTGAATTAGAATATGACAGATTAAAACATTCCCCCTTTTAGATCATTTATCGTAAGAAAAAACTCAATTATCTCTTCCTCCCATAGAAATATATGAATAGATATGAAATCATACACCAGAAACAATAATTTTTACTTGGTTCACCCTCACTGGGCTATGTCTAAGCAGCATACAACGGTAGTTTGTTGACGTACCAAATTCTCTAAGGCTCACTTCCAAAAATGAGTACAATAGTCAGGGTAGATCTTTTATGCACAAGCTCACTACCTTGACACGGATAAGGGTATACTCACTACATTACCAAGGTTAACTCCCTATGCATCTTTATCTGGCTCACTGCCGGTGGAAAGGTTCACCATCTTCCTCCTCCTGAACATACTACAATAGGAAAACAATCCAAAAATTGTTTATCAACATATAGGTCAAACATAGTTTATAGATATGTAGGTCCCTTTATTTTCATGACTTTTGGAATCCTCCACTATGGGTAGATACTCTGTTGATGTTCCTCTTTCATGAGTAGATGAATTCTACATTCTTGAGTACTGGTAGATACCAAAAAATACTATCGTAAATTGACATGAAGCTTTTAAAGGACTCCTTATGCAAATTGTGAAAAACCATATTCTCCCACATACTGAGTGCCAGGTTTTGTATGTAGAACACATCCTTTTTGTACAACTTCCACTTCTGCAAACCTCCCTTCATCCATGGACTGCCTCTACCTTCGCTATCGCATACCACATCTTCAGAACCCCTCATGTCCGTGAACTTTTCTATATTTTTGGACTTCCTCTACAAATCACCATGTGTCCAAGAACTATTATATGTTTGCAGACCTCCTCCTCTAATCAAATGCCTACCAATACTTCTTCCTCTGTTTATTTTTTCCTTTGTGGGATACAGTCTCCCACAAAAACCTTCGGCAAAATTTCATCGGCGTGAACCACTTCAGCCTTCTTAGAATTATCCCTCATATACTTTCTTTGTACTTTACCAAAATCCCAGATCAAAAAAATTATCTCTAATGATATTTGATCTCTTTTTTAATCAATGGGATTAGATATTCTTATATAGTCATAGATATCCGCAATATCCACTAATCCATGATTTACCAAATATTTGATTTGGTATAGCCTTCACTGCATACCGATCCTCCTGTCGCTGCGAACCACAAGCCTTATTAGGATCCATTTTTCATATACGGTCAACTTACCTCCTTTTCTATTTTAGGTTTGATCTTCTCTGTTGATGACAAGCCATCCGTGTACCACACCACCTCCCACTGTGAACCATTTTTAGTTTTTCAAACAGCTCCTACATACCAGTCCCACTTCCTTGTATGCAGTCACAAACCCTTCACAGACATGGTACACGGTCTATATCACAGGCTCTACGTTTTACATCATTTACCAATTTCATTCACCATTATTCACATCATCCAATCCTATGAAGAAACCCATTCTTTTATAAACACAAATTTCCAATTTTGAGGGCCAAAATATTTGTAAAATTCTGGGAAACTGTGCCACCTTAAAAAACTATCTTCAACAAATTCCAAACATACGCATTTCTGGTCATCTGGATTTTTCAACAAACAAAACTACACCCAAAACATACCAAGATAAAACCTTTTGGGATTTTCTCCCAACAATCTCCCAATATGTGTTTGTTGACAACTATTCTTTTCACAATTCAACACATTTTTATACCTTATTAAACCTCCTTGCATCTTAAACCACCATTCGCTTCTTTTGATTAAGATTGCGATCAAAGATTTAATCAACACATACTCTAAGCCCACATGATCCCTTCTCAACAAGAGAAACTAGAGTACAATGAAAATTTAATCAATGAATCGCATCATTTTTATCCTTATCTCTTGAAAACAGTCACCAAAATTTATCACAAACCTTAGATATCATGATATGTAATCTTTGATATATCACTTCTATAATTATCATATTTAATGCTCCCCCTATATTATAACTCCTATAAACAGCTTCCAATCAACTCAGTTCCACTCCCCTATCTCGCAGCACCTCTTAACAGCTTCTCACCTTGTATTTTCCCCCTAGAATATTAACACTCTCTCTCCCTTTTTCATTATTCCCAATAGACACATTAAGGTTTTCTGCAATAGGGTAAAGAACACATATCATCATTTTTGGGAAATACATATCATACCTCGGGGATATGGGGACCCACATCTACACTTTTTCAAGTGCGGGAGGTTGACTGGACCCTCAGAGCTATTTAATGCCTTTCAAATGATTCTTTAGGTAATGCCTTTGTCATAATGTATGAAACCTGTTGTTTTGTAGGCACATACTCCAACTTCAAAATCCCTTGATCCACCATCCACTTGATAAAATGATATTTGATTTCAATGTGCTTTTTCCTTGAATGATAGACATGATTTTTGATAAGATTTATAGAACCTGAATTATTATAATGTATTTTGATCAGAGATTTCACTTTAATTCCAATATATTCAACTTACTACTTCATCCACAATTGTTGCATGAAAGATTGAGTTGCCACAATGTATTCAACTTCTACGGTGCTCAATATAATTCAATATTTTCATTCTTAACCAATAAATACACAACCATCCAAGGTAAAAGGAACATCCTGATGCATATTTCTTATCATCTACTTTACCGGCCCAATCTGCATCTGTATATCCCAACAACTCTGGCTGAGATTTCTTATTATACATTAGGCCAAAATTTATTCTTCCCTTGATATACCAGAGAATTATTTTTATTGAAATCATGTTGCTCCCCTTGGTATTTCTTTGATACCATGCAGCTTGGAATGTGGATAATAAAATATTAGGCCTTGTTGCTCTCAGGTAAAATAGATATCCAATGATTTTCCTAAATTCTGTGGTATTAACTTCCTTGCCTTCTTCATCCCTTGATAGTTTCATCCAGGTAGCAACTAGATTCATCATATCTTTTTGATTATCCATTCCAAACCCTCTAAAATCCTCCTTGGAAAATTTTGATGGAGAAATAAATGTTCCATTTCTTCCTTACATTACAAATAAGCCAAGGAAATACATTATCTCACCAATCATTGAAATTTCAAATTTTCTTTTCATATATTTAGAAAACTGTGTGCATTGAGATTTATCTGATCCACCAAAGATTATGTCATCAACATAATCTGACACCATCATCCTTTATATACTATCATTGTTGAAATATATATTGTAATAAACTCCACCATGCTGGAAACAGAGCTTCTTTAGAAACATATCAACCCTTGAATACTATGCTCTTGGTGCATGCTTCAAGACATATATATCCTTCTTCAGCCAAAAAAAACTTTTTTCTCTTCTTCATGAATGAGAAAACCATCTGGTTACTTAATTTAGACTTCTTATTCCAAAACTCCATTCAAGAATGATAACATGACATCCATCTAGAAAGCTTTAAACTTTCATTTCACAGTTATGGCCAAGAATAATCTGATTGCCTACAGCATTGCAACAGGTTTGAACGTCTCATCAACATCAATACTCTCTCTCTAAGAGTACTATTTACACACCATGGGTGATTTGTTTCAAACCACAACTCCATCTTCATTCATTTTATTATGAAAGACCCATTTTGTCTTAGTGATATTATTTTCTTCTGGCCTCAAAACAAATTTCCCATGCATGATTCTTCTCAATTTGTTCAAGTTCTTAATTCATTTCATGAACCCAATTATTATCTCTAACGTCTTTATCAAATACATTAAGCTCATCTTGTGATAAGTATGATTCTTATTATAGATAATCCATCCTTCATGTCGGCATTGGTGCTATATGATCACCGATTATGTTCTTCATATCTATTTTATCTCTTCTTATTGGTCTCTGGAAAGACACTAGTTTGTTCTTAACACTCCAGTCTTCTTCTAAGTCATCCTTTAGAGCTAGAGCATCTCCTGGCCTGCTCATCTCTTCATTAATTCCCTCTTAAGTCAAATCATCTATTTACTGAAGATTTTTTCAATTCCCCGCTATAGACACATCATGACATTTAATTATCATTACTAACCTCTTATTGAAGAATTTATATGCTTTTCTCTTCTTTGAGTAGCCACAAAATATTCTTTCATCTCCACAATATTAAAACCTCTTATGTATATCATTATTGAGAATAAAACACTTACTTCTGAAAATTCAAAAGAATTTCAATGAAGCCTTTTTTCCATACCATATCTCATATTGATTCTTACCTTATTTTTGGAAAAATAAGGATCTATTTGATGTGTAGACTGTTTTCATCACTTCCTCTTTCCAAAACATCTCTAAAATATCATTCTCAATTACCATTGTTCAAGAAATGTTTTTCACAAAACGAATTCTTCTCTCAACTACTCTATTCTACTGTAGAGTGTCTACTACTGAAAATGGATGCCTTATCCACTGTGTCTCGAGATTGTCCTCCACCTGGCTATTTTAGAACTCTATTCCGTTATCTATTCCAATTTATCGGATTCTCTATCCATGAATATTTTCACATTCCCATCGATATCTTGTAATGAAACTGAAAACATTATATTTGGGGGTGATTATTGAAACCCATGCCATTCTATTATTGTTATAAATGAATATAACATAATATCTCCTCTAATCAATAGACCTTATATAAATTAGCCCACACACATCAATATACACCAAATCAATCAATCTTGATGAATTTTTATCCTTTGTCTTATATGTCTTTCGAATGATCTTCCCGTGTTGACATACATTGCATCTATGAGTACGATCACAAGATAATCTAGGGAGATTCCGAGAAACATCACATTTTACTAGATCTCCCAAGGAATATTGGCTTATATGACCATGATGCTTATGCAAAAACTTTTTTTATTCATCAATGGACAGAAAGAACATATCTTCTTCTCCACTAATAAAGTAGAGATTACCTTTTGTACAATTTCCTTGCAACACGATCGAACCATCCTAATCTATGATGAAACATAGTATATTAGAAAAATCGATTGCATGTACTGAGTCACATAAATGAATAACACTAAGAAATATTTGACTAATCCCTTCAAAAACCAATACATATTCTCATCTCATGTCTTTTCCTACAAACTTGGATTTTCCTTAACGAATAATTTTCAGTCACTCATCATTACCAAATCTTACAATACCTTCTTTATCATACATAATTTTGATCACTAGATCCTTATTTTCAGTCATATTGGAAGTGAATCCACTATCAATGATTCATATCCCAGTGCAATCTGATGCCTTGAATGGGAATTATTTAACCACTGCATGCTCTGCTCTTTTCTTTTTGACCCATGTATTTGACTTTACATCTAACGTGGAATGATAATCCTGATCTTTCTCAGTATATGATGATCCAGCTTCCACCTTCAATGATGGAAATCGATTTTCAATTTTCAACTCACTTGAAGATACATTTGGTTACTTCTTATGAACAAATCCAGTTTTCCTTGGCACATTCGTCTGCAATGTTGATGTGAAATATCTTGTCATATTTCCAAGTCCATTACACCTAGAACATTGACCATCAAATTTTGACCTGGAATTTTTTGTGCTCTATACGACCAACTATGTTTGTCTTGTTCATATTGGTACCTATTTTCTACGGAACATATATTTTAAGAGTGCCCCATCATAACAGAAAAATAGAATCTTATCAGAGGTACATCTTTATGTGGAAATGATGCACCACTAGTTATGCCTTGGGTTCTTTTAATCCTCTTATTATTATTATTATTCCAAGCCAATCATTAATTTTGGCGTTGGTGCTTGTGGTTTGACTTGAACCATAACTGCTTTCTGTTTTAGATCAATCCTCATACCATACTTATAATTCATAATTGATTGTTTCTTATGTTCTAATGGGCCACTCTTCTCAAATCTCATCCATTATATCACCTATATGATCTTCTTTCTTGACATCGAATAAAGTGTTACCAGTTTCTCTTGATGTATAATTTTCCATGAAGACTGATGAATTCCTCTTCTAGTTGTCTGATACGTTTGATTTGATCTTTTCCATTTTTAGTAAAACTATCAATTTCTATTTTCTATTCTTCAATTTTGAGTTTTTACTCAACCACCTTTTTAGGGCTTTTACCATTGAAGACCTCAGCTTTCCAATTTCTTCATTCAGCTCAGAATTCTCTTCTACCTACTGCTGCATAAAGAGTTTGGCATCATGAAAAACGTTGCTAGATTTTATTTTTTTGGATCTCTAAATATATACATCTTCAAGGGAATCTTCTAATTTAGCCTAAAGATCAACACATTCTTCAATTTCTCCTTCTTCATTGTCACATTCTTCTATTGTTAATGAATTTTTGACAAATTCCATGAAAGAATCTATTTTATGATCCTTGATGTTTTCTGAATCTTTTGCCTTAGATTCTTCTAAACTTTAATTCTATTTTAAAAGTAGATTCTTATTTTTAAAGAACATTCCTTTAGAACTTCTCCTCCCATTCTCATTTGATGAACACTTCTTTTGGGAAATTTCATTATTTTTTTCATTTTCATCATCATACTTCTTAGGAAACTTTTCGGCAAAATTCCTAATATTTTTACCTTGAAATCAAGCGAATAGAAGTTTACCTTTGATCTTCCCTTTTCACCATTGTAGATTGATGGAGAGAAATGATATGACATCATCCACATTGTCCTCCACCATATTATCATCAAAAGAGAGATTCTTCATGGCCATGTATTCCAATTACCTATACATACCCTTTTTCACTACATCATTATCATCATTTCCCATTTCATATGATATAAGGGTATTGTGTATGTTATCTAGTGTCATCTCTTTCAGGTATTTTCCTTCCAACACTAAAACATTCGGATTAATCTGTGGTGGATGTTTTCTCAAGATACATCTCACAATATTTATATCTTCAATGACTTCTCTAAGACCCCATATGTCTTCCACACTAATATTGATCCTATTAAATAATGCATCAACAGTTCCATTAGGATTCATTCTAAGATCCTTATACATTCTCCATATAACCTGAATCTTTTCTTCTCAAACTTTTGTTTCACCCTCATAAATGTTCAATAACTTTTCACATATTTCATGTGATGTTTTGGAGGACATCACCTTCATATAAAGTGAATTTGATAGGTATCCCCATAAAGAATTGATCCATTTGGAATCGTCATCCAATTATATTCTTTCATCTTTTGATATTGTGCCACTATTAATATCAGTTTATATTCCATGCATAGTTGTTGTGAAGACATCTATCCCTACTAGTTATAAGTAGTTCTGAAATCTAATATTCCATAGTTTAAAATTACTTCTATCATAGATAAGAATTACTTTATGATTTATCACCTCTATTGTTTTGAGAGAAAACCAATGACTTTCAACAATTTCCTCTGATACCAATTATTAAGTCCACATGGTCGAATACCCTGAGAGGGTGCGGGTGAATCAAAGTATGACATTTTTAAATGTTCCGCCTTTAGTATCTTGTTTCATAGAAATACAAAACTCAATTCTCTCTTCCACCCATATAAATATATGAACATATATGAAATCATGAACAGGAAAAACCAATTTTTACTTAGATCTCCCTCACTGGGCTACATCCAAGAGAATACAACGGAGGTGTAACGATGTACCAAACTCACTAAGGATCACTGCCAATAATGAGTATAGTGTTCAGGATAGATCATCTATGACCAGTCTCCAAAACTTTACAAGGTTTGGGGTCTTCTCACAAAATTCTGAAGGGTGACTCCCAATGTCTCGTCCTTTTCTCACTGCCTGTGGAAAGGGTCACCGTCTTCCTCTTCCTGCGCTCACTACTCTTAGAAAGGAATCCACACATGGTTTATAGACTTGTTGGTATAACACAGTTTATGGACATGTTGGTCCCTTAATTGGCCTGAATTTATACATCCTCAAAAATAGGTAGATGCTCTATTGAAGTTCCTTTTTCACCCTCAGGTAAATTCCACCTTCTAGAGTACTTCTATATACCGGAAAATAAATTTCCAAACTGAATTGATGTTTTCAAAGGCCTCCTTGTTTAAATCGTGAACCACCTTATTCTCCTGCGTACTGAGTACCAATATTGGTATACAGAACACCTCTTTTTCATACCACTTCCACTTCCACAAACCTCCCTTTGTCCACAGACCTCCTCCTTTACAGTCACATATCGCCTCTGTGAAACCCCTCCATTTTGCGAACTATACTCTGTTCATGGAATACCTCTACAAATCACCCTATATTCGCAAAATGTTATTTTTTCACAGACTACCTTCACTATCCACATTTGTATTGTGACTTCTTCCTCCACTTACCACATCCTTTGCTGGATTCAGTCTCTTTCAAAATCCTTCGATTGAATTTCTTTCACACGAACCACTTCAACCTTCGCAAAATTATCCCTCATGAACTTCCTTCAGAATTTTCTAAAATCTCGAATAAAAAATATGTTCTATAATGATATTAGAAATCTCTTATAATTGGTGGTATTAGTGATTCTTATATAGGAAAAGATATCTACAATATCCACTAATATAAGAATTACTAAATCTTTGATTCGATATAGCCTCCACAACATACCGATCCTCCAATCGTTGTGAACTGCAAGCCTTCCTCCAAACCATTTTTCAAATGTGGTCCACATACTACCTATTATCCTTTTTAGTCGATCTCCTTCACCAATGAAAAGACATCCATGTACTGCACTACCTTATACTACAAACCATTTTTGGTTTATCCAATTGGTATTCTGTACCATTCTCGCTACCTGGTATGTGGTCGTGAACCCTTCT
The DNA here is from genome assembly GCA_963277665.1 of Viscum album. Taxonomy (NCBI): domain Eukaryota; kingdom Viridiplantae; phylum Streptophyta; class Magnoliopsida; order Santalales; family Viscaceae; genus Viscum; species Viscum album. The sequence goes on from OY728128.1 coordinate 1,374,502,807, forward strand.
TAGACACGGTACATGATCCCTGTCTTTATAAAATACCAACCATACGCAATTGTGGTCATATATCATCTTAAAAAAAACACAACCACACCCAAAACATATAGAGAGGACAACTTCTATGATGTTTTCCTGAAAATAATTTATTAACCAAATGTCAAAAATAAATTATGAATCATGTCATAGAATTTTGAAATGTTAATATATATAAACCATAGGTTCTATCATTCTTAATAAGTTTTATTTCATATAATTAGGAAAAATACTCTATCTGTTGGGATATATTATTTTTTTACCTCTCCCATGTATCCTTTTAGATGTTTTTATCCAACCACTATACCAAAACCATAATAATAATATTCCATTGATGGGTCTTCCCATTAAAAACTATTATAAAAACTTGTTATTCCACAAATTAAGAAGAAAACCCTAAATTAATCTTATCACATCCAATCATATATAATGGTTCTAAATAGTATATCATTAGTTGAGACAAATGGATGAAATCAAACCACTTGCAATGTATAGTACATAATAATTGGTATGATATTGATTCAACTCTCTCTAGATTATATAATGAGCCTAATAATTATAGTTTTATATTCCCCTTCCTTCTTAATAAAATATTTCCCAATCATACCATCATTCTATATCACACATGATCACATAGTTTAAACTATAAAAATAAAAAAATTGTGTTTTAGAAACACAATTTATTTATTTTATCCATACTTAAATATCACATAAGTAACTATTCCAAATTTGTAGTCTCTTTCACTAAACTTGGTAAAATTATTTCTAACACTCTTTACTCCATTCAACATAAATTAGAATTATATTACCTATTGTATAGAGCCATGAGTGGTGAAATATATATCGATGCAATATATTTATTAATATATAAAATATTTACCAATGAAATTTAATCATCCCATGAACTATGGTATAAGATAAATTATCATTGAATATCATCTAAGATCCTGATGGTTTAATCATATTTGTCATTTATCTATGTTTCATGTACTTTATAGAGTGGTAGTTGAGGGTCTAGTTTCAACTAAATTACATTCAATAATCTATATTTTAACATTTTACCATGATCATAAACATTCCTCACTGTAACTCTTTGTATTTGGATCATATTTTACAAAATATAACATACCAATATTATTTGATGAATTTGTTTCTAATATAAATAGAAAATATATTTCCGTTCTTTAAAAATTCCAGAAAACATAATTTGTGTCCCTACCAAATGTAGATATGGGTAATCCCATCCCAAAAGACTATAATTCATTCATTTCATTGGTACATAAAAATATGGGATGTGGCTATAATATATAGGTGGGTCTATGATGCACATAAATTACCTGATGAAAGTCATGAAACTTTTAAATATATTTATCATCATTTATGTTCTTTATTACACACAAAAATCCGTGTAATATGACTTCTAATATCATTTTAAATCCAGGAAAAACTCCCATCAAGAAATTTGATGATCCCACATAACCTAATTTATCATTATTTTAGACCTAATATAGAAATATATATATATATATATATATATATGAAAGACCGATTCTATACACAAGTTATATGTAATTACATACTCCATAACATATAATATTTGATGACTAATTAATCATAAATATTTTGAATAATTTTTTTCATTTTACCTACCCATTAGAGAGGATATAATGCTTAAAGTTGTCATTGAAACCCTCACATGGTTCTTTTTCATATTCAAATACAACTTTATGATGTTGTATATCAACTACAACTCTTCATTTGATTCAAAAATGTCCTACTCATATATCTTTTTATTAAATATATATGACATTAAATTAACCATAACAAGAATATATGCAATATTTCATCCAGATTACTATAAGTACTTGACCCATTTCATCTTCATAATATTTAGACCTCACAGGGATATATGTATTTTAGGATATTTTGATCCTTATATTCCATAAATATATAACAAAATTGAAAATGTTTCTTAAATTTTTTCATATGAACCACATAAAAAAACAAAAAATCTTGGGACTGGTAGTTCATTTCATATGATTTCAACTATAAAAAAACCATGTATTCCACCCGATAATAAATTATCGGGAATACTCCTAGAAAAATTTCTGAAGTATCATATTATATATTATAACTCTTACCTAAAATGGTTATGATCAATATAATGAAATATGTTTGTATTCCTTTTCCATCCTAAAAGATGACCTCACACTTCTTACCCAACTCATATATCTCCCTCATCATGGTAAAGTCCATCGAATGCATTATAAATATCTGAAAATTAAAAATGAACCAATGAGAGTATCCTTGGATTCAAGGAATGATACTAATTTAAAATATTTTCCTACATCTCTCCCAAAATATAACCATATCATGTTCTCATGGTATATATATTCTTGGGACTCATATTTCACATGCCCTAATAATCTGACCCTTTAATATAAAAATGGAACTTTCATTACTTGGAATAATATTAATACACATATAATATAGTTAAATAAATCTCTAAATACATACCACAATTCTCATGTGTAAAAAAATATAATTACCTATAATCTATTATAACCAACCTTATTCAAGTCAATGTATGGGTCATACATTTTACGCTTGATATCTAGGAATATCTTGTATGCATTTTTCAGAACGAAAAATATCCCCAACGACTCCTTCAACCCATACCCACTCTTGAATATTATTTAATGTGTATACTCTACGTATAACATGATATAATGATAAATGAATTTGAAATCTATCTTAAAAAATTATCATAGTCACCTCAATGAATTATATAGATCATTAATATATGGGAGTGGATATTATCTCTTTACCATCACCTTATTCAGAATTCAATAAACCATGCATAATATAAATCATCCAACACCATTATTATTGAATAACACTAGAGTAGGATATATATAAATTACATAATTAATAATTATATTCTTTTTTATGTTCCTAAAGATGGTCATTCAACTCTGTTGTACTAGTTGATTCCAAACAATTTCATAAAAATGATATGATATTCATACTTTACACTAGGTTAATAATTAATTAAGACTCTCTATCAAGTGGAAATATCTGGAAGGCCCTAGGGAATAATGATGGATAATGATCTTCCACTATATTTAACATCAACTACACTTAACCATTATCTACTACAAGGATATTTCTTTCCATATGAGCTATAATGGTACCAGACTATCTAAATATGGGTTCTATAAGACCGACAAATATATAATTTTCCATGATAAATATATAATTATTTTCCATTAAAAAAAATGAAAATATCCATAAATATAATCTTACATGATCCCAAAATGGAGTTATCTATTCCATGAAAATGATAATGTAAAATTTCGAAGGATGTCATCCAACGAACCCCTAGAGGTTCTCATGGTCACACACCATTATTGTGCATATTGGGATCTTCCTAACATGATTCAATGTATTTAACAATGTAATTAGAATGTTATAATATACTTCAATATCTCACAAACCTAACCCAAATATATTACTATGAGGTCCAAAATAAAATAGTTTGTTTCAAACTTATTGAATAAAATAATAACCAAGGGTGATGTCTAAAGAATTTTACCTTAGACTCTTAATAGTTCCTCAATATCCTCAACTAGAGATTGTTTTAATGAAAAAAATGAGACCTAAATTAACACTACAAATTTATATTTTGGAATATAAAATCCCTGATATTGTATCCCACTATTTTATAGTGGCCCTAATACATTACATTCAACAAAACACCCAAATCAAATAAATGATATAGGGTTATCACATTAATATAAGCATATTAACTGGGCCCTCAAAACCTATTTATTCCCTATAAACTATTTACTTGGATAATAAATATTCTTCCATAAGAATCATATATGCCTCATATCACTATAAGATATATATTCCATTAGTTTATTAAAAAAAATTGTTTGATCATCGCTTTACCGTCCACATTAGAAGGTATGTAATGGAGATCTCCCTTTATGAGGAAGTGGTAATCCCTAACTCTGAATTCCCTATCTATCAAAGGCTTATCATATATCATTAATTTTTTTATTCTTACAATTAAAGGATTCACATCAATATTGTCTAAAGGGATCAAATTCACTAATCCTCCACTCTCAACCATGAACTTATAAAAAATGAGATCCATTTTTACCTTCTATTAATGGATCATCATGTTAGAAAATATATATGAGTTCAAAATAGGATAATCCTGATAATATAAAATTTTGGGGATTCATGGAAAACATATCATATTTGTATTATACAAAAATTAATAAAATCAATGTGTTGACAAGTGTACTACATCAAAAAAATATCTCTATTTGTGATCTAATAAAATTCTAATCTTGATCAATATTTAGTATCGTTGGGATGAATTTCGTGAAGAAGAGGGTCTAAAATCCTCCTTACATAAAACATAATTATTTATATCCTAGACCAAGATGTTGTACATATTCCTTCATAGACCATATAATATAATGTTAGCTAGTTTCATCTCCCACTACTATAAGGTATCATCTATAAAAATATAAACTAGATCCCCTATTATCAATACCCTATAATTTTTAGTTACACATAAATATATAATATGGATGGATGTAGAACCTATAACCCCTTATGAAATCCCCCTTAATGTTCTACCCCCTTGGGATCCATATCTCCACTAATTAAATCACCCTAGGAGATATCATTTTCAGTTTATATCTATCAGATGATTATGGAATCCCATAAGAGGAACCTGCTATATTATCCCACCTAGAGTTGTAACTGACAACAGCGAGGTAGCATATGATATAATTCTAAAATAGTTAATCATAACTATTTTTTAAATAATACTAAATACCACTAATAGGTAAATATGAATATCTATTTTTTTATTATAACCACACTTCCAAGCTCAATCCATTCAATATTGATTATATATCACTCATATTGGCCCACACACCTACCCAAATTGACCATACATATACTAATATTTTAACATAACAGACTATAAAACTATTCATTTGTATATTATCACATAATATAAGGTCAAATAATTCCAAAAATCCCATATCAGGGATCTCATCCAAACCATATAAACAACTCACATCAATAATATTATTCAAGAAATAAACTCTAGGAAATTATTCCCTGTTGATCTCAATTTATTAATGTCCGCCAATAACATATTCATGATAATATGGATTAAATTATTGTTTGTTTTTAATTAATTAAATTAATACATTCCCAAACAACTTTTTAAATCACATATGGTTATGAACATGTTTTGTAAGTTTACATGTAAATTATAATGAATGTACACATGCTTTATTTCATCCCAAGGAAAACAGTAACTCATATAACCCAAAAATCATGGATATCATACTTCATTAAAATACAGAAAAAAATAAAAATATAATAATAATAACTATCCAATAACTAATGTAATCACATAAATTCATTATGAATATGATTCCTTAGAACAAGTATAACATTCAGCCCGAGTTTATCCAACCTTATTAGAACTATTAATTCATAATTAAATAAATAACATAGAATAATACATTGAGACCATATTATAATACACCTGGACTTAGAAGTAATCCACAAAATATAAAATAGATACTGATTTATTTCATCAAGAATACCTCCCCATATAATTGAAGCTAAAAACTCGCAAGGTGGCCTAAAGAATTATAGGAAGACCATACCTCTAATATCATAACCAATCAATAATATAAAATAGATAAACATATAATATACAAGAAAATATACTAAAAATATGGAATTATAGTAGAAATGGACCTATATAAATACTATATTATCAAATAGTATTTGGTAAATACAATTTATATCAGATATCCATATACCAAAATAGTGATCACCCTGAGCAGAGAATATGCGTGGTATAAGAAAAAAATAAAAAATTAATATAGAAAGATTCAATGATAAAATACCTTGGGACTCACTTTAGATTCATTTACACCAACCAATCATTATAAATTAACATAATAACCTATTATGGACCCTTTAGAATACATTCTTCTTGAATAATAAATTTTTCCAATAAATCATCATTTACATGCAACATATAAGTACAAATCTCAATAGTAACCCACCATTTCCCCCTATAATAATCATTAATAAATACGATTGATTCCATGATCTCGTATATATATATATATATATCATTAACATGAATCATATATACATATAAGAAAATATTGAATGTTATTAAAATTCTATTATGAACCTCAATCTAATATTTTTTTAAATTTCAGGGAATTTCCATACACATCAAAATCATTTGAAATTCCACACCATGTTGGTAGCATGAAATTTGGATCATATCATGTATCTATTTACAAACACCAGAATCATAGGAAATATAAAATATTTACATTCTATTAGGAAGAGTTTAGGTACCACATAACATACATGGAATACTGGTAAGTAAATTTGAGTCCTAGGGATAAGCTTAACATAGACAATCCAATGAAAATTTTCATGAATATAAGGAATCATTTCTGAGATTATGGAAAATTTATACATGTTTTGGGTGGAGACATAATGTATCCAATTTTAAAATACAACATTAGGTATTATTATAACAAAATATTAGAAATTTATAATTCCATATGATACATGGGAAAATTAATAAAATATCTATTACCTTGGTAGTATTTTGTGTCTAAATGTAACATAGTATTTTTATTAATAAGTGAATTCAATCTACGTTTTGGGTCATAACAGTGATACACCTTTTATAATATAATTACATTTTAATAAACATAATTCTAATCAAGAAATAAATTCAATCATTGATTTATAAAACCCAATTTTTGAGTCCATTAGCTATTTGGTCATCTTATACATCTTATATCTCATTTTTCCTTATAACACGGTCATCCACCACTAGCACAACTCACCAAAAATCAATCCTTTCTCATGTCAACTCATGGATCATAGGTTATAAATAAACCATTTCAAAAATTAATTGATAATATGTACATATCTTCTAGACCATATTACATCTCATCTTTTAGAGAGAAACATAATACATTATCAAATAAGATCAAATATGGTGTTTTATCAATTTACACATTTTTTAATACCCTTTTGGGGTCACGACTCAATTCAATCTAATGAAACCAAATAATCATAATTTTTTCAGAACTATAAAATCATGATATTAGAAACAATGATAAAATATGTCTTATTTTTGTGTGTTCCTCTCCATATTTGGTTTATTTTTTATTCACTCTCTCCTAAAAATAGTTATCATAATCACTTTTCCTGAATGTATTTCTCTTTATATCCAATAACCACTACCTCACCTCTAGTGGTCATCCATAAAAAATCTCATTATTGTCAACTTTTTTGGGATAAAATTCTACACTAAATAAGTTTTCTCATACTGAACCTCGACATGATTCATCATTTAGGATCCTCTATCATACACTAACAATATCCACACAGTACTGATTACACACTTTCACTACATTAACACATAAACTAGTGATAATATCTTTCAAAATTGGGTATCTCACCATCTTGAACATCTTTCACAAGATTACCAACTGTTATGATAGGTAATTATTTATCATTATAATGGGAGGAGATAATGGGATAAAGGGAATTATAAATGTTTGATGTGATTATAGACAACCAAAAAATCATACACAACATATCACTCAATGAATATGTATAATCATGTAATTTTAATTGTAATCTTGTATAATTAAAAATTCTCTAATTATCATCGCATAAAAAATAACAAATTGGAAACACAAGAAAATATTTATAATAAATTTTACAATAAACCTATTTAAATATCATAATCATGGTATTTTGATGAAATTATGAATAATTCATTCATAATAAATATGAATAAAATATCCTGAAGAAAAATTTAGGAAACAGTTGTTATAAAGGCCCTATATCAAAGGTTAATTTCTAATGCTTTATAACCGAACACCAATTCATATTTTTCATTGGATGTCAATGATTCCACATTATAGAATGATAGAAATTCTCTCCCAGTATTCTATCTATGTTTATGGATAAACATCTCATGAAAATGATTGTAAATAAATTCATAACCTAATCCTTGGTTAACTAGTGATTTATGTTTAAAAATTGGAATATTCTTAGTCCAGGACCAAAATTCCAAACATGATAATTATACCACTCCTAGGTAAAAAATATAATTCTAGAAAAAACCAGAATCATAAAATTTATATTTATAGATTTATTTTATTGTTAATAATTATTCACATATAGGTGAGATAAAAATAATATTTTCATGTTATTAAATATTTTCCAAAAAAACTCGACATTTTTCACAAAAAAAATACTATCTATGTGAACATGTTTATAAAAATTATTTAATTTATGTAAATGTATTAAATGAAAAATATGTGTCTATACAAATGTTTCATCAGTTATATGGTGTTATTATGAAATATTTATATAAATTTGGAAAGAGAACTGATCATGAAAAGCCAATGTAAATGAATAATGTTTACTATTATACATCTAAATATTTTTTGGAAGTACAATGATTTCACATATATAATAACTTGTCTCAAATGTGGGACAATTCATCCTCATTATCTATGAAGGTAGGTGAGTGAATTTCATACTATGTGTGATCAATTAATGATTGTTTTAATATATATGTGTATCGAATGGGTGGATTATTTTTAAGTTAATAAATATATATGTGGCATGTGATTGTCTGAATTTTATGTAATGAAACTTGATTGGGTGTATAGGGAGAGATACTATGGTTAGTAATTCATATAAATTAATGCATGTGTGAATGGTAGAATGTTCTCTATTTTAACAATGCGAGTCTATATTTCCTGGTATTAATCTCATGGAGGTATAATTATAAATACACAACATAGTTGTTTAAGGTGTTTACCCACTTAAAAATTTGGTGATTTTAGAATCATTAATAATTATATACCAATGGGAGGGTAGTACCCAAATTTTTCACTTTCCCAGAAATAAATAATGTGTAATTATATGTTATATCATGGAAAATTAGTGAGAATTAAGGATATGTGTTTTTCTACCTGTAAATGAATTTATTGTTTAATGGGTTGTTGGACCTAAGGGGAATATGAGATATTGGGATGGAATCAAGGAATCCATAGACATTTTATGGGTTGGCTCTATGTTGTAAGATTCAAGTGTGACTATATTTTAATATCACATCTTAATATATAACTACTTGGTAAATGAATTAACAGTTATTTTTATATGAAACAATTTTTATGGAAAGTGGATCTGGTTAATGATAATATATTCATCTTTTTTAGAATAATTATGGGAAATCCCTTTGAATTTTTTGTAATGGTTTGTAAAAATTGATATGTTCACCTTGGAATAAATTGGATGATGATGAGATTCTTTATATTCTCATGTGATGGGTTATGGTCTATCTTGTGAAGGATCATGGGAACCTAGTTCTAATGATAAAACCTTTTTATTTTGAAGTATTTCTATTGGGAACCAGGGGTTCAGATAATAAGTCATTAATTCTATTGGAAAAATATATCTTAAAACAACATAGTATACTTATATAATTATATGATATGTGAGATAGATTCTTGATATTGAATAGGTATAACTACTAAAATATTGGTGCTCAGATATTTTGAATTGATTTGATCATATTGGGGGGTTCACATCATTGGTTTTGAAATTGTGTGACCCTTATAGTGGGGTAATGTAATAATTTATAGTTCAATGTGTTTTTATAACATAATTATGTGGGATATAGGGTTAGGTATACATTCTCATTGAAAGTGAGAATGTTTTCCATAGGAAGTATGTCTATTATGAAAATGATAATTATCATTGAAATTTATCATGGGGTTATATAAAAAGTTATTTAAAATTTTAATATATTGGTGTAGATAGATTAGAAAAAACTATGGAACAATATAGTGTATTGTTTTAGAAAGTGGATGATTACTTATTAGTGGGTATGATTTTATAGAGGACCACATTTCTATCATTCCTCCATGTATGATCTTAAAGATTACTTTATTGAGTTGTTGGATCTATTCAACAGGTAAGGGACAACATTTAATATTAGATATCATATAGAATATGTTTGTTGAAAAATAATGTGGGTAATCCTATGATGGGAATATCATATTACTATCATAGTGGTGTAGACCATAAGTTGTAGGGGTGATAAGTGTTGTAAGATCAAAATATGTATGTTTGAGGTGTAATTGAAAATTACTAGGGTGTGTAAAAATTGAGTACCTGAATTTCAACTTTTAAAAATTTAAAAAGCCCCTATGATTAATTTTACCAATTTTTCCCATTTTTAGAATAGATTATATAGAATAAATTAAGAAACATAAATGAGAGAAAAAATAGGATTCAGTAATTATTTGAGATTTTGAAGCTATTTCCCATAGTCCACTCCACCAGTGCCCAATTATTTTATGTTTATTTTTATTTATATCATTTTATTGGGGATCTCATAACATATTTCAATTTGGTGACATCAGATATTTTTTTATTAAAATATTATAAAATCAATCCCTCCCTCTTCGTTACAAAAAAACCTATCCTCGGTCTCTCTCCCATGCTTAGTATAACAAGTTCTTACATTACATAATATTGAAAAGATATATATTTTGATTTTGTTTATAGTACATTGTCATATATTGGACCAACTAATAGAAATTGAATCTTCTAAAAAGAATCATTAATATCATAATCTTTTAACAATGAATTATCCATGGTAATATTTATATCATTAAGATCATTCAAAACATCAATAATGATCTCTCCTTTCTCTTATTTCATTTCTATTTACTGGTTAATAAAACATATATAATAGTACATAAACACATTCAGGAAAATCAAAGCATTTAAAAAACAATTATTTTTCTGTATTATATAATTATTAAAAAAACCTAGTCTCATATATATGTTTTTTATAGTGACGTACTATATATAATATCCTAAATTTAATTGAATAAAAAATTACTTTATTGTTTTATTTAATGTAAGGGAGGTTATAGCCATTAATAAAAAAATTTATATATATAACAACTCATAATAATCTTTGAAAAATAATTTTCCTAATATCATGATTTTTCAAACCAAACATTTCATAATTGTGTAATCTATTATTATAAAATAGTAATTTTTTTGGAAAATATCTAAAATTAAAATACGTATAATTAATATAATGATCTATGTAAAGGTATGAAATACTTTTACCATGAAGTATACATAAAGATAAATCCTTTAATGTATATATAACAATAACATCTATTTAAACATAATAATAAGTCTTAACTATAATATAATAAATAATATTTTGATATTCAACATGAATGGGTTAATTTTAACATAACATCTTATAATAATACATGATATCTTAAACTTTAAAATACTATTGAAGCATATGATTAAATTGTGAATTTAATTTGCATATATAAGAGTAAATTTTCAATAAATAAGATTACCTTTTACTTAAGTAATATCCTATAATTGGTTAATATTTTATTATAACACCCCAATAGTTCACGGTACTCTTCTCTTTGAATAATACAATAGCGTGTGTCATACGCAACTTCGAGTTCTAAAACACCACAACCAATCATACTAGCCGTTAAGAATAGTAATACCCACTTTTTGAAATTTTATAAATTTCATATTTCAAAATTAACTTCATTTTTGGATTTGGAATATCAAAATTAGCTTAGGGTGAATTTTTGGTACTTTTCTGATAACTTTCATATTCTGATGAATAGTGAAAGTTACTAAATTTTAATTAAAAACTACTTTTTTAATAGAAATAATTAATTCTGATAAATTATGCATCTCAGTGATTTTAATGTATAATTAGATTATATTTTTAATATTTAATCCAATGTGGGTCATTGGATATAACTTCACATTTAAACTGGACATAAGCAAGTGTCAATCTTTTGATAGTTATTATTTCTTAAAAACACGCTCTTTGTTTTGACAAAGAAAATTAATTTAAATTAATTAACACAACTTATATGTTTATAATTTGGTTAAATAGACATCGTTTTTTAATTCATAATATCAAATATATCTTAGGCCGAATATTTGGTATTTTTCTGAGAAACATCAATTTTTGATGAAAATTGAAAAACACTTAGTTATTGGTTAAAACCGATTTTGTATTTAAATAATTATTTATTTAATTTAAATTAATTTATGTCAAAATAGATACATAATACTTATATAAGTTCATTGTAATTAATTGTAGTCAATTTATAATAATTTAAGATATATAAAAATTTTATTGATCTTTTCACCGTCTTTTACCCACCTCCTAGGAGAATTTGAAAATTCCCATAAAACGTAATTTTACTGCTTCCATGAGTTGAATTTCAAAAATCCGAGAGACACGGTAAATATAAAGGAGTAAAATATGGTTCAAAAAAAAGAAAATATTTTTTGTGACTAGTAACTTTTTACTTTTATTTACTAGGGTTAAAGGTAAATAGGGTAATTCAAGGTAAAAAGAATATTGTAATTCCAAATTACCTTAAAAAATGTCCTAACATTATTGGATGAGTAATGGTCAACCATGGGAATATATGAGTCTATATTGGGACCCCATGGAGCCACTTATGAATGATAATGACATTTTAGATTAATTAATTTAATGTAAAGGCAAAATTGACATAAACAGAAACCTTTTAGTAATTAATTTTTATAAGATTTAATATAAATAATTATTTTTACTATAAATATTCATTAAAAATATAAATATATTTCATACATAATTGAATTTTATTTATAATTTTTATACACTATATAATTTAATTTATTTATGACAAAATGATGATGCAGTAATTACCGTATTAATGAAATATTAAGATAATTGATATTATAAAAACCCAAATAAATGTAATTTGAGACTTTTTATGAATTCCAATAATTTTTTAGGTTAATATGACATATTAAGATTGGTTATATGAATTGTTTTAGAATTAATAATGCTGTTATGAATTTATCAAAAACAAAATACCCAATAGTGCAAAAATTGTCATAAAAGAGTTTTTAAAACAAATATTATATTATTAAGTGATATTATATTCCTAAAACTCTAAGGTTCAGTACATATATCATGATACATGTATCATTAATGGACCACTTGGGGGTATATTGGAAGTTTATAGTAAGTTTACTAACCATATAATATAAAAATACAAAGAGACATGGTAAATGTCAAACAAATTAACTAAGAGTTAAAACTAAAAGATAATGTTAATAAAGTGAACAAAACCTGTCTAAAACCTATCTATTGAGTTGTTTTTGACCCATACCCCCCTTAAGCTTTGAATAATACACTTTGAAGCCATTATAAACTGAATATGAATTTATTATAAATTAATACTTTACATTTTTCCTAAAGAACCCCTTCTCCACCTTATAAAAAGACACCATTTATAACCAATTATTCATACATTCAAAGCCTTTTGGATAGGACAAACTCTTCCCAAATACCCTCTCAACTATCCTACCTTAATCTTAGAGGCCTTCCTTTAGTCATAAAGATAACCTAAGGATCCCTTTGGATCAAATCAAAAGGAAGAACCCGAAGAAGAGGTAATGTTTTCACCACCCACTTTCAAGTTCCTTTATTCTTCAACTTATTCTTTATTTGTTATTTAATTTATAAAATAATAACTCCAGTATCTTATATATACTATTATTTTATTATAAATATGTTACAACAATATTCAGTATTCCATCCATCCTTTGAATGACATGTCACCATGCGTGCGTACGTACGGCCTACTGTCTTCATGTCGTGGTGTAATTGTTATTCAATACATTATTATTTGGATGGGTATAATAATAATGTGAATTTGATGTAAATAATAAATATAACATGATAAATATTACATATATATGATATACTATCCAGATATATATTATTTTAATATCAAAAGAATGATATTTCCGCTCGTGCGTACGTACGGATTACCGTCTCCACGATGCGATGAGATTCATTTCCGAGTTCACCATTCCTCGACGATTATAAAAATATATATTACTAATAAGTATGTAATATATGAAATAATAATGATACTGGAGATATATAAATTTATATATATAAGTATTTATCTACCTACATATATCTTATTCACTTAAATCCGTTCAATACAATATGAAAACGGAAACAACGTTTATGCGTATGTACGGATTACCGTCTCCATAAACGGGGTTTTCCATTTCTTATATATGTCTATTATACATATTTATATTCTAAATATATATGATATATAAATCATGTTTTATATTCTGGAACTAGTTAAATCATGATCTATGTGATACAATCAAGAGTAACCAGTTAAAACGCGTACGATAAAGAAAGCGATTATTACCCGAAATATTAATATAACATGGAAATTATTATTAATTGGGTAATATAAAGTCATAAATTAATAATGTATGATATCATAAATATTAATATGGTTTTGGTATAATTTAATAACATACTACGGTCTTCATACAAGAGGTTAAATGTACCCTCGACTAAAGAAAAGTGTAAGGTAAGGGGTTTTCATCTCACTCCTTATTCCCATGAGATTCATGCCATATTGCCACTATTACCTTTTGTGTGGTATATGTACTGCCCATAATTGTATTCTTTGTGTAATACACTTTAATTTATGTGTATTTACATATTAATTTTATGATACCTCTTTCATGGGTTGTATGTTTCATAAGTTACCAAGTTGGTAAGGGTTAATTTCACAATCTCTTTTTTATCCGAGGTTGTTTTTACGTAAGTATATACTGGGACATATTTATTATCCAAGTCCATGTTTTATGAAAGAGTTTTGAAAGGGATTTTTAATGGATTTTTTTTACTGAAACATCATTTCAAATATTTTAAATATTTATTCTTCCAAATCCTTCTCATTAATGCCTATGTCTTCAAAATGGGTTTTAAGGATTTTTATATATGGACATGAAATTTTTTTAAATATTAATTCCTTTAAAAAATTTCAAAGTGGTATGGGACACTTTGATTCAAAAATTTATTTAAATGACTTCTTTTATAAATTGTGTGACTTTTAAATGTTTTCATGAAAAAGTGGTATTTCTCTCAAAGAGTTTTACAAATCATTTTTATCCATGTCAAAATTATTTAATTGATTTTAAACTTGTTTTGAAGTTGATTTATCATGATACAAATCTTTTATATTATGTTGAAGGTTTTTTGATATTTTTGAATGTGGATGTGTTATTTTTATACCATTCCTGGTTTATGGGTAATGTATTGAAATTTTGTATCCTAGTTTTAATATGAATGTTTGTGATATGTTTAAAACTTTTCATATAAGGAATACATTGGACTTAATAAGTGATGAGGGAAGCCCGCTATAGCTCCTCGATGCATCGGTAGGTCTCATGAGATAAACTACTATCTTGGAACAAGGCCTTGACAAAATCTTATTTGTAGTCTGAGCACAAGGCCTTGACAATGTGGTTATGATAGTCTGAAATTATGCAATCCATCGTTATGAAAGTGGCTATTTTTATTTCACATGATTATTTGACTAGTAGAATTTCCATGTGAGTAAGTAAATAGCATTATTTTGATTTATATTTGTCATATTATGATGAATTTTATGATGAAAATGATTTTGTTTTAGTTTTATACATTTCCTTAAATGTTTATACTTATTTTTTAAAGTTTCCGCTGTATTGCTTAAACTTACTAAACATTTGAGCTCACCCCTTTCTATGTTTTATTTTACCAGGATTCCAAGAAGTGTTTTGGGATTGATATGCAGGGTTAAGCCAAGGGAATAATGGCATTCATAAAGGATTATTGATGTTGTTTTGTATGTTATAAATTGTAATGTAACATCCATGTATGTAATCTATTTTCAAAGACCGCTAAACTGATCGGTCCTTCGGAACTTGATTCCTTGTAATCATGCCAATGTATTAAAATAATGCACTGACTCTGGGTAACTACGGTCGGGGCATTACAGTTGTTATCAAAGTATTTTATCTATAACCATGGAAAATATATTTAGATAAACTCTAATTAGAGCACATTACAATAAGATAGACTTTGAGGATTAGTATAGAAGAACTTCCTAGAATTTTGGTAATGAATAGATTTTTATGAGTTTTCGATGAAAATACATCCCTGTTTGGATATGAGCAGGTAGAGACGACTCTGGCACAGATGTACCTAGGGTTAAAACCGAAAAACACCACTTTGAGCTAGACTCGAAAGGGAACTGGTGCACGACAATGGGCCTTGCTGCACTCTTGGTTATGACACTCCCTGGGGATATTCTTAGGATAATTCTATTTTTCTTTACAAACCACTATGAAGGGTTTATGAGTATATAGCTCCTCAAAGAAAAAATTTATGGGATTATGGATCACATCCATAAACTTTTCAATTTATGTAGGTATTTTACATGTTTGGAATTATGAATTGTGATTCATAAACTGGCCTAGTGTATTACATTGTATAGAAACGGTTCCCAAAAGAAGGAATGTGAACTCTAGCAATACATATGATCCAAAGAGTAAGAAGTATCATATATTTCATATTATTAAGCCAACATTTAGAAGGGAAATATTCTCCCATGTAATCTCAACATCTGAAGAAATAGTAGCATGTGTTAATAAGATAAGTAAATAATTCTCGGAGTCCTATGAATTTGATGGGAAGTAGGAGGCGAAAAGGATGGAAGAGAGAAAGATAGATAAAGGGATGAGGGAAAAGAAGAATTTTCCCATATATGATAACTGTGGTAAGAAACACCCTATAACTTGCTTGAAGGGAATGGGATTTTGTTATAACTGTGGAGAAAAAGGACAACATGTACGTGATTGCAAGGGTAAGAAAAACATTTTCAAATGTACAATGCTTCATCTGTAAGAAGCTAGGATACTATGCGAACCAATGTCCAAATCATTAGAGTATGCCCCAAATGATGCTATTGGATAATAATCAAGTTATGATACTACCTCAAATGAAGAAGAATGGCTAGTGTTATTATGTTGTTATTATAGAATTATTTCATTTGAGTGTTGTATCAACAATATACTGGTTATATGAATTATCGAGATAAATAAGGATTATACTGCAGTACTATTTTATTAAAGATTTGAGATTATATGGTTCTATGAAAAGTGACTTAATAGTGAGCTACACTTTTGTTAAAATATATGGTTGAAGGAAAGGTAATCCTTAATATGGTCCCAATAATGAGGTAGTGATTTTGGAATAAGAGATTTTTGATTTGAATAATTATATTGGATATTCTTGACTACCTTGAAACTGATTAATGATTTTTCATCATTGGTGTTTACAACATTTTTGGATAGAAGGATTATATCCAGTATTCTATAAAGAATAAGGGATAATGAATTTAATCAATAAGGTATTATGGTAATTCAGGACGTTACCATGTTTTAAAATAATACATGATGAAAGTGTTCACATGTTATTACTTGGAAAAAAGGATATTCATTGGGTTTAACTTCATTATAAATATTGGACAATTAATTTGGATAGTAGTATTTTTGGATAATTCTGAAGGTTGGAATGGATTATGTTTGAAAGGTAATTATTGGATTTTTATAAAAGGACAACACGCAGACCATGTGACAACCCATCGCGTCGGACAAAGCTGTGGGAATCGAACCCACAACCATAGTGCGATTGGGATTTATCACCTACCACTGGACTACATGAATTTCCTAGATGGTATAATGTAGTTTCTTTTTTTAAGGGTCTGATATGTGAATTATAAATTCATTATATTTAGAACCCTATACGTTTAGGAAAAATAGAGTATTTTTGAGTTTAATTATGTTTTGGAGTGAAAGATGAGTTTGTGGTAGAAATTTATTATTGGATAAAACTCTTAATATAAAGTAGGTATATCTACATATGATCTTATCCAATATTGTAATTAAATTCCTCAACATTAAGAAAAGGAACCTAGAACAAAAACGTTGTCCTAGATGGTACCTTAGATCATCAAAAATTTATGAATTTGTGATTGTTGGCCTTTTCATAGCCATGTTCTCTACCACTTTCCATCAGATATTGATGGTTATATTTCACTTCTATATCCATGTTTTCCCACATGGAACCCTTTTATGTGTTATTTTCGGTAACCTTCATACATACCACTCTTTATTTTAAATAGAGGCATCATTAATCCATTATTCAATGTGGGATTTCAACAATGATATTTTGAAATGTCAACCCCAAGTTTCCAATACTGAGAATAAATTTCAAGGACACAATTTATTGAAGGAGGAGAGAATGTGACATAGAACGCTTTCATGGTACACTTCTTTTTGAATAATACAATAGAGTGTGTCATACAGAACTTGGAGTTCTAACACACCACAACCAATCATACTAGCCGTTAAGTATAGTAATACCCACTTTTTTAAATTTTATATGTTTCATATTTCTAAATTAACTTAATTTTTGGATTTGGAATATCGAAATTATCTTAGGGTGAATTTTTGGTACTTTTCTGATAACTTTCATATTTTGATGAATAGTGAAACTTACTAAATTTTAATTAAAAATATCTTTTTTAATCGAAATAATAAGTTGTGTCAAATTATGAATTTTAGTGATTTAAAAGTATAATTAGATTATATTTTTACCATTTAATACAATGAGGGTCATTGGATATAATTTCACATTGAAACTGGACATAAGTAAGTGTCAATCTTTTGATAGTTATTATTTCGTAAAAACACGCTATTTGTTTTGACAACGGGAATTAATTTAAATTAATTAATGCAAATTATATGTTTAGAATTTGGTTAAATAGACATCATTTTTAATTCATAATATAAAATATATCTCAAGCCGAGTATTTGGTATTTTTCTAAGAAACATCAATTTATGATGAATAGTGAAAAACACTCAGTTATTGGTTAAAACTGATTTTTTTATTTAAATAATTATTTATTTTATTTAAATTAATTATGTCAAAATAGATACAAAATACTTATATAAGTTCGTTTTAATTCATTGGAGTCAGTTTATAATAATTTTAGATATATAAAAATTTTATTGATCTTTTCACCGTCTTTTACCCACCTCCTAGGAGAATTTAAAAACTCCTATAAAACATAATTTTACTGCTTTTGCAGGTAGAATTTTGAAAATCCGAGAGACACAGTTAATATCAAGGTGTCAAATGTGGTTCAATAAGATAAAAATAATTTTTTGTGAATAATATCTTTTTACTTTTATTTACCGTGGTTAAAGGTAAATAGGGTAATTCAAGGTAAAAAGAATATTGTAATTCCAAATTATCTTAACACATGTCCTAACCTTATTGGATTAGTAATGTCCGACCATGGGAATCTTTTGTTTGATTTTGGAACCCCATGGATCCACTTATGAATGATAAGGACATTTTATATTAATTAATTTAATGTAAAGGCAAAATTGACAAAAACAAAAACATTTTGGTAATTAATTTTTATATGGTCTTGTATAAGTAATCGTTTTTAATATAAATATTCATTAAAAATAAAAAAAGATTTCCTACATAATGGTATTTTATTTATAATTTTTAGACACTAAATAATTTAATTTATTTATGACACAATGATAATGCAGTAATTACCGTATTAATGAAAGATTAAGATAATTGATATTATAAAGACCCAAATAAATTTAATTTGAGACTTTTTATGAATTAAAATAATTTTATAGGTTAATATGACATAGTAGGATTTTTTATATGAATTGTTTTCGAAGTAATAATGCTGTTATCAATTTATCAAAAACAAAATACCCAATAGTGCCAAAATTGACATAAAAGAGCTTTTAAAACAAATATTATATTCCTAAAAGTCTATGGTTCGGCCAAAGAACTTATATCATGATATTTGTATCATTAATGGACCACTTGGGGGTCTATTTTAAGTTTATAGTATGTTTATAAAAGATATAATATAAAAATACAAAGAGACATGGTAAATGTCAAACAAATTAACTAAGAGTTAAAACTATAAGATAAGGTCAATAAAGTGACCAAAACCTATATAAAACCAATTTATTGAGTTTTTTTCAACCCATACCCACCTTATACTTTTAATAATCTACTTTTGAGCCATTATAAATCGAATATGAATTTATTATAAATTAATACTTTATGTTTTTTCTAAAGAGCTCCTCTTCCCCCTTATAAAAGGACACCAATTCTAACGAATTCTTCATACCTTAAAACCCTTTTTGTTAGGACAAAATCTTCCCAAATACCCTCTAAACTATCCTCTATTAATCCTAGAGGCCTTCATTTAGTCATAAAGATATCCTAAGGATCCCTTTTGATCAAATGAAAAGGAAGAACCTGAAGAAGAGGTAATGTTTTCACCACCCTCTTTCAAGTTCCTTTCTTTTTCAACTTCTTATTTATTTGTTATTTGCATTCTAAAATAATAACTCCAGTATCTTGTATATAATTTGATGTTATTATATATATTGTACAACCAAATTCAGTATTCTATCCATACTTTAAATGACATGTCACCATACGTGCGTACGTACGGCCAACCGTCTCCACGTCGTAGCACAATTGTTATTCAATACATTATTATTTGGATAGGTAAAATAATGGTGTTTATTTGATTACAATAATAAATATAACCTGATATGTATTACTTATATATTATATAACATCCAATTACATATTATTTTAATATCAAAAGAATAATATTTTCGCTCGTGCGTACGTACTGATTACCGTCTCCACGACGCGATGAGATTCATTTCCAAGTTCACCCTTCCTCGACGATTATAAAAATATATATTACTAATAAGTATGTAATATATGACATAATAATGATACTGGGGATATATAAACTTATATATATAAGAATTTATGGACTTACATATATCTTATTCAATTATATCCATTCAATACTATATGAAGACGGAAACAACGTTTATGCATACATACGGATTACCATCTCCATAAACGGTGTTTTCCATTTCATATATATGTCTATTATACATAATTATATTATAAATATATATGATATATAAATCATGTTTTATATTCTGTAGTTATTTAAATCATGATCTATGTGATACAATCAAGAGTAACAAGTTAAAACGCCTATGATAAAGAAAGCGATTATTACCCGAAATATTAATATAACATGTAAATTATTATTAATTGGGTATTATAAAGTCATAAATGAATGATTTATGATATCATAAATATTAATATGGTTCTATTATAATTTAATAACATACTAAGGTCTTCATACAGAAGTTTAAACATACCCTCGACTAAAGGAAAGTGCAAGGTAAGGGGTTTTCATCTCACTCCTTATTAACATGAGATACATGCCATATTGCCACAATTACCTTTTTATGGTGTATGTACTAACAATAATTGTATTCTTTTGGTAATACACTTTAATTTATGTGTATTTACATATTCATTATATGATACTTATTTCATGGTTTGTATGTTTCCTAAGTTACAAAATTAATAAGGGTTAATTTCACAATATCTTTATTATCCGAGGTTGTTTTTATGTAAGTATCTACTGGGACATATTTATTTTACATGTCCAGGTTTTATGAAATCGTTTTCAAAGGGATTATTTTAAGGGATTTCTCTTTACAAAAACATCATTCCAAATGTTTTAAATATTTATTCTTATAAATCTTTCTCATTAATGTTTATGTCTTCAAAATGGGGTTTTAGGATTTATTTATATGGACATGAATGTTTCTAAAATGTTAATTCCTTTAAAAAGTTTCAAAGTGGTATGGGACCCTTTGATTCAAAAATGACTTTAAATAAATTCTTTTACAAATTGTGTGACTTTTAAATGTTTTCCTGAAAAAGGGGTATTTCTCTTAAAGAGTTTTACAAATCATTTTCATCCATGTCAAAATTATTTAATTGATTTTAAACTTGTTTTGAAGTTGATTTATCATGATACAAATCTTTAATATTGTGTTGAATGTTTTTATATAAGTTTTACTGTGGATGTGTTATTTTTATACCATTCAGGGTTTATAGGTAAAGTATTGACATTTCGTATGATAGTTTTAATATGAATGTTTATGATATGTTTAGACCTTTTTATTTGAGGAATGAATTGGACTTAATAAGTGATGGGTGGAGCCCGCAATAGCTCCTCGATGCATCGGTAGGTCTCATGAGACAAACTAGTGTCTTGGCACAAGGCCTTGACAAAATCGTATTTGTAGTCTAGGCACAAATCCCTAACTATGTAGTTATGATAGTCTGACATTATTCATTCCATTGTTATGAAAGTGGCTATTGTTATTACATGTCATTATTCGACTAGTATAATATCCCTGTGATTAATTAAATGGAATTATTTTGATTTATATTTTCCATATTATGATGAAGTTTATGATGAAAAGGCTTTTGTTTTAGTTTTATACATTGCCTTAAATGTTTATGCTTATTTTTGAAAGTTTCCGCTATAATGCTTACCCTTACTAAGCATTTGAGCTCACCCCTATCTATGTTTTATTTTCCCAGGATTCCAAGAAGTGTATTGGGATTGATATAAAGGGTTAATAAAAGGTAATAATGGCGTTCATAAAGGATTATTTATGTTGTTTTGTATGTTATAATGTGTAATGTAACATACATGTATGTAATCTATTTTCCAAGACTACTAAACAGATCGGTTCGTTGGGACATGATTCCTTGTAATCATGCCAATGTATTAAAATAATGCACTGACTCTGGGTAACTGGGGTCGGGGAATTATAGTTGATATCAGAGGAAGTTTAGCTATAACCTTGGAAAATAGATTTAGATAAACTCTGATTAGATCACATTACCCAAAGATAGACTTTGAGGATTAGTATAGAATAACTTCCTAAAATTTTGGTAATGTAGTGATTTTTGTGAGTTTTCCAAGAAAATACATCCCGGTCTGGATATGAGTACATACCTCATAAAAGGAAACATTTTTGTGATTATGGATTATATCCCTAAACTGTTCAATTTATGTTAGGTATTTTACATATTCGGTATTATGAATTATGATTCATAAACTGACCTAATGTATTACATTGTATAGAAATGGTGCCCAATAGAATGAATGTGAACTCCAGCAATATGTATGATACAAAGAGTAAGAAGGATTATATCTCTCATAGTATTAATCCAACATTTAGAAGGAAAATAGTCCCCCATGTATTCTCAACATATGAAGAAATGATATCATGTGTTAATAAGATAAGTAAAGAATTCTCTGAGTCCTATGGATTTTATGGGAAGAAAGAGAAGAAAAGGATGGAAGAGAGAAAGATGGATAAAGGGAAGAGGGAAAAGAATCAGTTTCCCATATGTGATAACTGAGGGAAGAAACACCCTATAACTTTCTGGAAGGGAATGGGAGTATATTATAAGTGTGGAGAGAAAGGACACTAAGTACGTGACTGCAAGGGTAAGAAAATTCTTCAAATGTACAATGCTTCATCTCTAAGAAGTTGGGACACTACGCGAACCAATGTCCAAATCATCAGAGTATGCCCCAAATGATGCTATTGGAAAATAATCAAGTTATGATACAACCTAAAATGAAGAATAATGACTAGTGTTCTTATGTAGTTATTATAGGAATATTTCATTTGAGTGTTGTATCAACAATATACTGGTTATATGAATTATGGAGATAAATAAGGATTATACTGCAGTACTATTTTATTGAGGATTTAAGATTATATGGTTCTTTGAAAATTGACTTAATAGTGATCTATACATTTGGTAAAATACATGGTTGAAGGAAAGATAATCATTAATATGGTCCCGTAAATGAGGTAGTGATTTTGGAATAAGAGATGGTTATTTGAATAATTACATTAGATATTCTTGACTACCTTGAAATAGATTAATGATTTTTAATCGTTGGAGTTTACAACATTTTTTGATAGAAGGAGTATATCCAGTATTCTATAATTAATAAGTGAGAATGAATGTAATCAATAAGGTTTTATGGTAATTCAAAATGTTACCATGTTTTAAAATAATACATGATGAAGGTGTTCACATGTTATTACATGGAAAAAAGGATTTTCATTGTGTTTAACATCCTTATAAATTTTGGACTATTAATTTGGATAGTAGTATTTTTGGATAAGTCTAACGTTTTGAATGGATTTTGTTTAAAATGTTATTATTGGATTTTTATAAAAGGACAACACGCAGACCGTGTGACAACCCGTCGCGTCGGACAAAGCTGCGGGAATCGAACCCACAACCATTGTGCGATTGGGATTTATATCCTACCACTGGACTATGTGAAGTTCTTGGATGGTATAATGTAGTTTCTTTTTTAAGGGTATGATATGTGAATTATCAATTCATTATATTTGTAACCCTATATTATTTGGATAAATAGACTATTTTTGAGTAGTATTATGTTTTGGAGCGAAAAAAGAGTTTCTGGTAGAAAATTATTAATGGATAAAACACTAATTATAAATTAGGTATATCTCCATATGATTTTATTCAATATTGTAAATAAATTCCTCAACATTAATAAAAGTAACATTGAACAAAATTTTTGTCCTAGATGGTACCTTAGATCATCACAAATGTATGACTTTGTGATTGTTGGCCTTTTCATAGCCATGTTCTCTACCACTCTCCATCAGATATTGATTGTTATATTTCTCTTCCATATCCATGTTTTCATACATGGAACCCTAGTATGTGTTATTTTCGGTAACCTTCATACATACCACTCTTTATTTTAAATAGAGGCCTCATTAATCCATTTTTCGATGTGGGATTTCAATTATGATATTTTGAAATGTCAAACCCAAGTTTCCAATACCAAGTATAAATTATGAGGATACAATTTATTTGAAGGAGGGGATAATGTAACTCCCCAATCTTTCATGGTATGCTTCTCTTTCAATAATATAATAGCGTGTGTCATACGCAACTTCAAGTTCTAACACACCACAACCAATCATACTAGCCGTAAAGAATAGTAATACCCACTTTTAGAAATTTTATACATTTCATCTTTATAAATGAACCTAATTTTTGGATTTGGAATATCAAAATTATCTTAGGGTGATTTTTTGATTCTTTTCTGATAACTTTCATATTTTGATGAATAGTGAAAATTACAAAATTTAAATTAAAAACAACATTTTTAATCAAAATATTTAATTGTGATAAATTATGCCTTTGAGTGATTTTAAAGTATAATTAGATTATATTTTTACCACTTAATCCAATGCAGGTCATTGGACATAATTTCACATTTAAACTGGACATAAGTAAGTGGCAATCTATTGATAGTTATTATTTCTTAAAAACACGCTATTTGTTTTGACAACAGGAATTAATTTCAATTAATTAACGCAACATATATGTTTAGAATTTTGTAAAATAGACATTATTTTTTAATTCATAATATCAAATATATCTTTGGCCAAATATTTAGTATTTTTCTGAGAAATATCAATTTTTGATGAATAATGAAAAACACTGAGTTATTGGTTAAAACCGATTTTTTATTTAAATAATTATTTATATAATTTAAATTAATTTATGTTAAAATAGATAAATAATACTTATATAAGGTCATTTGAATTCATTGGAGTCAGTTTATAATAATTTTAGATATATAATAATTTTATTGATCGTTTCACAGTCTTTTACCCACCTCCTGGGAAAATTTGAAAATTCTCATAAAACGTAATTTTACTGCTTCTGTGAGTTGAATTTCGAAAATACAAAATACATGGTAAACATAATGGAGTAAAATGTGGTTCAATAAGATAAAAATAATTTTTGGTGAATAGTAACGTTTTACTTTTATTTACTACGGTTAAAGGTAAATAAGGTAATTCAAGGTAAAAATTATAATGTAATTCCAAATTACCTTAACACATGTCCTAAACTTATTGGATGAGTAATGGAAGACCATGGGCATCTTCGGGTCAATTTTGGGACCCCATGGAGCTACTTATGAATGATAATGACATTTTAGATTAAATAATTTAATGTAAAGTCAAAATTGACATAAACAAAAACCTTTTAGTAATTAATTGTTATATGGTGTTATATAAGTAATCGTGTTTACTATAAATATTCATTAAAAAGATAAAAATATTTCCTACAGAATGGTATTTTATTTATAATTTTTAGACACTAAATAATTTAATTTATTTATGACACAATGACGATGCAGTAATTACTGTATTAATGAAAGATTAAGATAATTGATATTATAAATATCCAAATAAAATTAATTTGAGACTTTTTATGAATTCAAATAATTATATAGGTTAATATGACATATTAGGATTGGTTATTTGAATTTTTTTTAATGTAAAAATGTTGTTATAAATTTATCAAAAACAAAATACCCAATAGTGCCAAAATTCTCATAAAAGAGTGTTTAAAAAAAATTTATATTATTAATTGATATTCTATTTCTAAAAATGTAAGGATCAGACAAAGTACTTATATACTGATAGGTGTATCATTAATGGGACACTTGGGCATTTATTGGAAGTTTATAGTATGTTAATTAACCATATGATATAAAAATACAAAGAGACATGGTATATGTAAAACAAATTAACAAAGAGTTAAAACTAAAATATAAGGTTAATAAAGTAACCAAAACCAGTCTAAAACCTATAGGTTAAGTTTTTTTCGACTCATACCCACCTTATACTTTTAATAATACACTTTGGAGCTATTAGAAATAGAATATGAATTTATTATATATTAATACATTAAGTTTCTCCTAAAGAGTCCCTCCTCCCCCTTATAAAAGGACACCACTTCTAACCAATTATTCATACCTTAAAAAACTTTTTTTTAGTCCAAACTCTACCCAAATACCCTCTCAAATATCCTCCCTTAATCCTAGAGGCCTTACATTAGTCAGAAAGCTAACCTAAGGAGTCCTTTTGATCAAATCAATCGGAAGAACCCGAAGAAGAGGTAATGTTTTCACCACCCTCTTTCAAGTTATTTTCTTCTTAAACTTATTATTTCTTTGTTATTTCCATTATAAAATAATAAATCTAATATATTATATATACTTTTATGTTATTATAAATATGTTACAACCATATTCAGTATTCTATACATCTTTTGAATGACATGTCACCATACGTGCGTACGTACGGCCTACCGTCTCCACGTCGTGGTGTAATTGTTATTCAATACATTATTATTTGGATGGGTATAATAATGATGTGTATTTAATTTAAATAATAAATATAACATGATAAGGATTACATATATATGATATACCATCCAACTATATATTATTTTAATATGAAAAGAATGATATTTTCACTCGTGTGTACGTACGGATTACCGTATCCACGACACAATGAGATTCTTTTCCAAGTTCATCATTCATCAACGATTTTAAAAATATATATTACTAATAATTTTGTAACATATGAAATAATAATTCTACTGGAGATATATAAATTTATATATATAATTATTTATGTACTTACATATATCTTATTCACTTTCATCTCTTCAATACTATATGAAAACGGAAACGTTTATGCTTATGTACGGATTACCGTCTCCATAAACGGGGTTTTCCATTTCATATAAATGTATATTATACATATTTATATTCAAAATATATATGATATATAAATCATTTTTTTATATTATGGAGTCATTTAAATCATGATCTATGTGATACAATCAAGAGTAACAAGTAAAAACGTGTACGATAAAGAAAGCGATTATTACCCGAAATATTAATATAACATGGAAATTATTATTAATTGGGTAATATGAAGTCATAAATAAATAATTTATGATATCATAAATATTAATATGGTTTTGGTATAATTTAATAACATACTACGGTCTTCGTACATGAGGTTAAATGTACCCTCGACTAATGGAAAGTGCCAGGTAAGGAGTTTTCATCTCACTCCTTATTCCCGTGAGATTCATGCCAAATTGCCATTATTACCTTTTGTGTGGTGTATGTACTGCCCATAATTGTATTATTTTTCTAATACACATTAATTTATTTTTATTTACATATTCATTGTATGATACCTCTTTCATGGGTTGTATGTTTCGTAAGTTACCAAATTGTTAAGAGTTAATTTCACAATCTCTTTATTATCCATGGTTGTTTTTATGTAAGTATCTACTGGGAAATATTTATTATCCATGTCCATATTTTCTGAAAGAGTTTTGAAAGGGATTATTTTAAGGTACTTTTTTTTACTAAAACATAATTTCAAGTGTCTTAAATAATTATTCTTCTAAATCTTTCTCATTAATGTCCATGTCTTCAAAATGGGTTTTAAGGATTTATTTATATGGACATGAATGTTTTTAAAATGTTAGTTCCTTTAAAAAGTTTCAAAGTGGTATGGGACACTTTGATTCAAAAATTTCTTTTAAATTACTTCTTTTCAAAATTGTGTGACTTTTATATGTTTTCATGAAAAAGGGGTATTTCTCTCAAAGAGTTTTTCAAATCATTTTCATCCATGTCAAAATTCTTTAATAGATTTTAAACCTGTTTTGAAGTTGATTTATCATGATACAAATCTTCCTTATTGTGTTGAAGGTTTTGTGATATGTTTGACTCTGGATGATTTATTTTTATACCATTCATGGTTTATTGGTAAAGTATTGACATTTCGTATGGTAGTTTTAATACGATTGTTTATGATACGTTTAGACCTTTTCATATAAGGAATGCATTGGAATTAATAAGTGATGGGTGGAGCCCGCTATAGCTCCTCAATGAATCGGTATGTCTCGTGATACAAACTAGTCTCTTGGCACAAGGACTTGAAAAAATCTTATTTGTAGTCTTGGCACAAGGCCTTGACTATGTGGTTATGATAGTCTGGCATTATGCATTCCTTCGTTATGAAAGTGGCTATTGTAATTTCATGTGATTATTTGACTAGTAGAATATCAATTTGAGTAAGTAAATGGCATTATTTTGATTTATATTTTCCATATTATGATGAATTTTAGGATGAAAAGTCTTTTGTTTTAGTTTTATACATTTCCTTAAATGTTTATGCTTATTTTTGAAAATTTCCACTGTATCGCTTACCCTTACTGAGCATTTGAGATCACCCCTTTCTAGGTATTATTTTCCCAGGATTCCAATAAGTGTATTGGGACTGATATGAAATGTTATGACAAGGGAATAATGGCATTCATAAAAGATTTTTTATGTTGTTTTGTATGTTATAAAGTTTAATGTAACATCCATGTATGTAATCTAATTTCCAAAACTGCTAAATTGATCGGTCCTTCGGGAGTTGATTCCTTGTAATCATGCCAATGTATTAAAATAATTCACTGAATCTAGGTAGCTGGGGTCGGGGCGTTACATTTATATGGAAAAATATCTTTAAATTTTTACGTTATAAATTTTATTAATATTTTCATGTTTATGATTAACTCATTTTTAAAATTTCAAATTTGTTTATATGGTATCCACTTTTCATAGAATAGATGAAAATAAAATTTTTGTACATAATATTCTAGACTTGGAAAATATTCCTTAACATACTAAGTTACAAAATAAAAACATATATTATCATTGTAAAAATTATAGATACCCCCTATCACACATATATAAATTCATCAATAATAAAAACAATGGATTTAGTGAGTTGTTCTATCATATATACCATATATTTTATTATTTTATGGTATTTGAGTTTACTCTGTGTCTTAGATATCTAACTGGATATCAAATTTGAGTAATTATTTGAGTGTGAATAAAAAATTTTGGTACATTGATACCATTTGGAAGTGAGGAATAAAGAACTTGTGGTTCTACACTAGTGTTTCTAAAATTTCATTAGAATTATGATAAGACTATTTAAATGAGAAATTTGGAATTAGGATTGGTAGATATTTAGTAAAATTAGGTACTTATTGGAACCATCGTCTAGTAGTTTAGTACATTGAGTTATAATTTCTGTAGGATTTTACATTTATTAAATTTTAATATGTGATATATATCAGGATCTAGGGGTAACCTTTTTGGAAAATAATAATGTACTGGTAGATTCCATGAGAATGAAAATATATAACTTTGACAACTTGTCTTTTTATTGGTGTACCTTTAAATTGAATAATTATAATAACATTTGGTGTGGGTTGCTTTTTGATTATTATAGCATCCGTATTGGTAGAGTGGTTGATGGAAGGTTAGTTCTCTGATATGGATAACATGATGATGAGTTCCTATATAATTGGTTGTAAACCGGTAATGTGGTATATGGTATTGGTGGATTTGGTGTTTTTTTAGAGGATGGATGATATTTCTTTATTAGTAAAATAATTATTTATTGGGATTTTTACATCATTTATGTTTGTTAGTATATCCAAAGTGACCATTCTGTCTCATGAAATTAAAATATAGATCTAATGTTCAAGAATGAAAAATGTTATTTTGGTCATGGTTTCTGTTTTTTATAAATGGTTGAATTTGAAGAACCAGTGTATTATGGTTTTTTATCCTCTAATAATTAGAATGTTTTAATTTCAAGACATCCATATTTTCTTCTAGATTGGGATTTCAAGGCCAACATGAAAATTAAATATTGTTCTGGTGATAATGCACTAATTAATGTATTCATATAGATGTAATGATGGATCATAAAATTCAGTTATAGAAATTGATATCTATGAATACTACATGGGGAAAAAATAGTATTGGATCATGATTGAAAACACAGTAAATAAAGATATTTCCATTGGTACAAGTTCTATAGAAACAAAAGTTAGTTGAAGAAGAAAATATAAAGGGAATGGATGGAATATAGTATAAATTATATTAAAATTGAAAACACAAAATCAATAATTGAATTAATAATTAATGAAAATTTTTGGGTTTTTATAATTCTCAACTCTTCTACAAAGTTGTCTCTTATGTAAAACATAATTGAATCATTGACTATTGAATCATAAAAAAAATCATATCGTAAGGCGTTAAAAGAAAGTTCCTTGTGAATAGATTAAATTAATGAGTATATTAATGAGCTTGAGATAATTGATAGAGAAAATATTTTCAATTAATTTATATTGAATATCATTGTTTTAAACTCACAAAAGTGTTCCTATTAGATGAATTGTTTAATTTTTATGATTTTGGTGTTATTTTGAGCTGAATAGTAAAAATTGGCCATTTTTGGATTTTTAACAGTTTTAAATTATTTATATATTTTAGCCATAACAGTATCTAAACTAATCCAAATTGAGAACTTATTTTCATTCCAGATTCTACACATCCAAGGCTTCATGTACTATTTTTGGATAAAAAGTTGAATCAGCCATATGGAAGCTCAAAAGAAGCTCACAAGTGGGAGAAAGAAAACTGTTTTCAGTTCTGCCTTGTTTTGGTGTGGGATCCATAAATCATTCCTGGTGGGCCCAAATGTTGTGATATTCTCTGGGTAGACGTTCAAGGAGTTTTAGCACATCTTTTATGAAGGTAAGGCCACGGTATTCGTCCGTTTGAGGGTCCATTAAAGCTTCTTAATCCGGGGGTTGGCGTGTTGGAGAGTCTAACTGGACAGAATAAATGATCAGAGTAAAAGGGCCATAACTCTCAGAATACCTGTCCAAATTCGATGCGCTTTTAGGGGACACGGAAACGACAATTATGAACAATATTTAAGAAGGTATCAACGCGTTAAGAGGTCATTTATTGGGAAAAAACACGACAACATTCGGAGAACGGAAATCTGGCTATAAAAGGAGGAGAGCTCCCCCTCCTCAACACATATCATTCTTCATTCCATTCCTTCTGGGACACCAAGGAGAAGAACTTCTCAGATTTCCCTTTTATTTATTTTTTTTATTTACTTTAAAATATCTCTCCTCTCCTACATTATCTATCTTACCCCATCCATGGAGGGGTAGTTTCATTTGAGTGATCAGAAAAAGGGGAGGCCGGACCAATGTGTTGTGTTTGTGTTTTTGTGCTTGAAATGAATAAAATTTGTTCTTCTTTCTTCTTGTGGTTCCAATTCTTAATTCAGTATTAAATTCTGAATGCGGTTGTGTTAAGGTTTTGATTCTGGAATTATAAATTTCTTTGGTTGATGATCACATCTCCCTCCACCCAATTCTAATCTGTATACGGTGGAACATGATTAGGGTTGGGTGGTGATTGCTCGATGGTTGTCAAGAACGTGTGTAGGATTGTATGTTAAAATTCTGGTTTATTAGGGAACAAAAATTCTAGGTCTGGGATTGCTCTAATTAATCAAGAGACCTTATACAACCCTAAACACATTGGAAGGTGGATAGACCAATCTAAGGTTTTAGAAAGGAAAATTCTCATCACATCTCTCTTACCAGTTTAAGGAAGAAGAAGAGATAAAATTTGGAACCATTGATGGCACAACACTAAGTCTAGCTGAACCCAATCTGATCAACGTCTTTATCATTTGTTAAAATAAATCAATTTATGTTGTTTGTTTCTTTCATAGTCATTCAAATTAATTAAAACCAATCTTTTCACAAAAACCAACAAAAAGTGACAACCTTGTTTTGTGTGAACTCCTCTTCGAAAGACTACCTAGGATCAAATACTATACTATACTTAGGTAAATAAAATATTGTTTTCCCATGCCCCACGACAGGTGTGTATCAAACTTGGCGCCATTGCTTGGGAGGTAGTGCCTCAAATCTTTTTTTTGTTTTGTTTTTTTAAACAAAAATCTCTTTTGAATGACCCGTAGTTCAAATAGCAATTTATTAGAATTCGATCCAGAAATTGAGCGCATAATAACCAAATTGAGAAATCAAATTCTTCCCAGATATTTCGTAGAAATCAGTCTCACCGATTCAAGTGATACCTTGAGTGAAGACTTTGAACCTTTAATAATGGCTGTAAATCCCAACTGAACCCTATGTGACATCTGTGCACCTCAATTTGTCAATAAAAATTATCAACTTTCAATTCCTACCTTAGAAAATGATTTTGAATTGCGAATTAAAATGATCCAAGTGCTTCCTAAATTTCATGTTCTTGCAGCTGAAGACTCGAATCGACATATTCAAGAATTCACCTATGTCTGCTCCAGCTTCAAACCTTGAGCAGTCGCTGAAGAGCATGTGAAGTGGAGGGATTTTCCCTTCTAACGAGAGGGAGCAACAAAGGAATGGTTGTACAATCTGCAACTGGGGGAGATCAGTGACTTGGAAGATCTAATAAAATTATTTCTACAAAGATTCTTCCCAACATCTAGGAGAACTGCAATAAAGAAAGAGATTTATGTCATCCATCAATCAACTGGAGAAACACTCTACGAATACTGGGAACGTTTCAAGAATCTTTGTGCAAGTTGTCCACACCAAGAAATAGAAGAGGGCCAATTCCTTGTGTGCTTCTACCAAGGATTTCTTGACAATAATAGGAATCTACTAGATGCCTCATCAGGAGGAGGCCTCATTGATAAATCACCAGTAGATATACGAATTTTGATTGAAAAGATTGCACAAAATTCACAGTAGTTTGGCACTCGAGTTACGATCACTAGAGGAATCCATGAGGTAAGAAAATCTGATTCAGTAGATTTAATTAGGAATGAAATGGGTGAACTCACCAGGTTGGTGAGACAAATATCTGTGAACCATGTGAAGGAACAACAGGGACTGAATCAGGTATGTGGTTTATGCTCTTCCAATTCTCATTACACTGATCAATGTCCAGAAGTGCAGGGGACAGAAAGTTGTGCTGCAGCCTATCAACAAAGGAAATACCAACCGCAAACCCAACCAGGGTATGGGTTTCAACAGAACCAAGCTAGAGAACATTTTCAGCAGCAATATCAGAACCCGATAGAATTTCGACAACCTTATCAGAATCCCTTCCAACAACTACAAACTTTTCAACCACCACCTTTCCAGCGGAAGAATTTTGAGCAACCATCCACAAGTGCACTGACAAATGAAGACCAACAACTGAAGACAAGATTTGTAGGAATATAAGATAAGATGGACAAGCTAGCTGATCAATTTACAAGCACTATGGATGCTCTCACCAAGAACCATGGTAGGCTTCCTACACAAACAATTCCCGATCCAAAGGAGAATGTTAGTGCAATCACAACCCGAAGCGGGAAGGAGCTCAAACCACCAGAACAATATTAGGAGGATGAATCTAGGGAACCTGGTGAAGCTCGTCATGTCCAACCAAAAGTTGGAGTCAATAACAAAGTAGAAAGAACAAGGTTCAAGAAAGAAAGACTAGAAACACCATTGCAGAAACAAAAAAGGGAGAAAAAAGATATTCCAGCACCATTCCCATCACCATTGGTTGAGTCAAAGAAGGGAGAAGAAGAACGACTTCAATGGGAAAATCAAGAAACATTCCGAAAAGTTGAGATTAACATTCCACCACTAGATGCAATCAGTAAAATCCCTAAATATGCCAAATTTCTGAAGGAGCTATGTACTAAAAGAAAGAGGCTAGATGGAAATGAAAGAATCAACTTAGGAAGAAGCATCTCAGCATTGATCACACCACCGATACCGCAAAAATGTCAAGATCCAGGGACTTTCTCTATTCCCTGCACTATCTATTCATTAAATTTTACTGATGCACTATGTGATCTTGGGGCTTCAATAAATGTGATGCCTCACTCTATGTTTTCATATTTGCAGGTCGGAGAACTAAAATCAACTCGGGTGGTGGTATAATTAGCAAACAGATCCATCGTTTTCCCAGCTGGAGTCGTTGAAGATGTACTTGTAGGAGTGAGAGGATTAATCTTTCCAGCAGACTTTTATGTCCTTACCATGGAGGAAGACCGAGCACCATCCCAATATCCCATCATCCTAGGGAGACCATTCCTAAAAACAACAAGGACAATCATCAACG
Organism: Viscum album; assembly: GCA_963277665.1. Classification (NCBI taxonomy): domain Eukaryota; kingdom Viridiplantae; phylum Streptophyta; class Magnoliopsida; order Santalales; family Viscaceae; genus Viscum; species Viscum album. The sequence continues at coordinate 1,374,537,781 of OY728128.1, forward strand.
TACATGAAGGAACACTCACCATGGAGCTCGCAGATAGCATGGTATACTTAAATATTCTTGATATGATGAAACACCCATCCAGCAATCACTCACTTTATGAAATCTCCCATGATGAAGGTATAGAGCCAATTGAAGACCCAGGTATGCTTCATGACTTTTTATCTATTGGAGAACACTCTTCATTTGAATTTTATAACTCCCATGAACCTAAAAATTCTGATATCATGTTGGAGGATGAGGTAAAATCTGATTTTTTCGATGATTTGTTAAAAGGAACTGAGATTATTCCCGAGAATTCAACATTAGAAGTAGGAACCATAAATGAAATATCATCCCTTGAACAACCCCCATGTTTAGAGCTGAAGCCTTTTACATGTGACTTGAAGTATTCTTACCTAATGGAAGGAGAGAAATTGCCAGTAATAATTTCCAATAACCTATCTCATTCACAAGAACAAACATTGATTGAACTTATCAAAAGGAATTTCAAAGCTGTAGGATGGAGTTTATGTGATATTCCTGGAATCAACCCTAAGGTATGCTTTCACAGTATATTTTTAGAAAGTGAATCTCGGCCAGTTAGATAACCTCAAAGAAGACTCAATCCCACAATAATGGAGGTCGTTAAGAAAGAGATTGAGAAATTGTTAACAGCTAATATCATATACCCAATATTTGATTCTCAATGGGTCAGCCCAATTCATGTAGTCCCCAAGAAAACTGGCCTGACCACTGTTACAAATGAGAGAAATGAACTGATCCCCATGGGAATACAAAATAGCTGGAGAGTGTGTATAGATTACAGGAAGCTAAATCAAGTTACCAGAAAAGATCACTTTCCTATTCCATTCATTGATCAGATGCTTGAAAGGTTAGATGGAAATACTCATTACTATTTTTTAGATGGATTCTCAAGATATTTTCAAGTACCAATTGCACCAGAAGACCAAGAGAAGACAACCTTCACCTGCCCTTTTGGGAAATTTGCCTACAAAAGGATGCCTTTCGGGCTATGCAATGCCCCAGGTACATTTCAACGGTGTATGGTGAGTGTTTTCTCAGACCACATTGAGGATTTCTTGGAGGTGTTTCTTGATGATTCACAGTTTTTGGAAATTCATTTGATCATTTCTTGGGAAATTTGGAAAAAGTTTTGAAAAAATGCATTGAAAAGAAACTTGTCTTAAATTTCGAAAAATGTCATTTCATGGTTGAAAAGGGGATAGTGTTGGGGAACATAATTTCACAAAATGGGATTGAGGTTGATAAATCAAAAGTTGATGTAATAAATTCCTTTCCATATATAACTTGTGTCAAACATGTTACATCCTTTTTAGGGCATGCAGGATTTTACAGAAGATTCATCAAGGATTTTAGTAATATTTCTCCCCCTCTCTCAAGATTACTTTTAAAGGATGCTAACTTTAATATTGATTGTTCATGTAGGGAATCATTTGATGAATTAGAGGATAGGCTGATAACACCACCAATAATGCAGCCACCCAATTGGGATTACCATTTTGAGATACTTTGTGATACGTCCAACCTAGCAGTGGGAGTTTCTCTATCAGAGAGAATTGATAGCAAGCCTCAAGTCATCTTCTATGCATCAAGGACCTTGGATGAAACACAAATAAATTACCCAACCACAGAGAAGGAGTTCCTTGTAGTCTTTTTTGCACTAGAAAAATTCTGATCATATCTTTTGGGCACTAAAGTTGTTGTTTTTTCTGATCATGCACCTATTAGGTGCTTAATGAAAATGGCGGATGCTAAACCACGGTTGGTGAGATGGATGATACTCTTACAGGAGTTCAATTTGGAAATCATAGATAAGAAGGGGACTAAAAATCAAGTGGCTGATCATCTGAGTCGACTACCGCACACCGATGAAACATAAATACCAAAGCAGAACCCTCTTAATAATGAGATTCCTGGAGAAAAACTCTACATCATCAACAGTGAAGTACCATGGTATGCCAACATTGTCAACTATTTGGTAACATCTCAGGTACCCTCTCATCTATGCTCTCATCAACAACATATGCTTAAATCTGAATCAAGATTTTACATTTGGGAAGATCCATTTCTGTGAAAAAATTGTAATGATCAAATCATAAGAAGATGCTTGCCAAGAAGTAAAATTGTATCAGTGTTTGAATTTTGTCATAAATTATCTTGTTGAGGCCACTTTGGACCTCAGAGGACTGCCCGAAAAGTTTTAGAACCTGTACTCTACTGGCCCACCTTATTCAAGGATGCATATGAATTTTTTAAAAGATGTGAAAAATGCCAGTTTTCTGGTAACATATCCAAACGACATTAAATTCCACAAAAACCAATAACCTTTTGAGAAATTTTTTAATTTTTGGGCATAGATTTTATGGGACCATTCCCAATGTCATTTGGAAATTCATATATTCTTTTGGCTATAGACTATGTTTCAAAATGGGTGGAATCAAAAGCAACCAGAACTGATGATGAAAAAGTTGGTTGTGATTTTGTTAGGGCTAACATTTTCTGTAGGTTTGGCGTTTCACGAGCAATCATCAGTTATCAAGGAACTCATTTCTGCAACAGGAAAATGGATGCATTACTAAAGAAGTACGGGGTGCATCATAGAACATCTACCACATACCATCCCCAAACAAATGGCCAAGCAGAAGTCTCTAATAGAGAAATCAAATCCATTCTGGAGAAGACTGAAAAACCCAATCGAAAGGACTGGAGCCAAAAGTTAGATGATACATTATGGGCATACAGAAAAGCCTAGAAAACCCAGATAGGGATGAGTCCCTATAGGTTGATCTATGGAAAGAGTTTCCACCATCCTGTGGAGTTGGAGCATAGAGCCTACTGGGAAGTTAGAGAGATGAATCTGGACCTTGAGAAAGCTGGGGAAGAAAGAAGATTGCAGTTGCAGGAGTTAGAGGAAATTAGAAGGGAATCTTTTGAAAACTCAATGAACTATAAAGAGAGAACAATTATGGCCCATGACAAGATAATTCAACCATGAACCTTAAACCCCGAAGATCACGTGTTACTCTTCAAATCCAGACTTAAGCTTATGCCAGGTAAACTTCGTTCCAGATGGGAAGGCCCCTTTACTGTTATTCATGTATATCCCTTTGGTGCTGCGCAGATTCAAAGGGAAGGAGGAGGAAAACCATTCACTATAAATGGGCAGAGGCTGAAGAAGTTCCATGGGATCGTACCTCAAGAACCAGTGGAGGATATCACACTCCTTCACCCTGAATACAAATGAGCACCTACCAGGTTGCATCATTCCTTTACACTTGATTAAATGTAGTAACTCTATCTTTTTGAAACATACATAAAAAATTCCATTTACATGACTTGAGGACACTACATCAATTAAGTGTGGGGGAGGGAATATTGTAGTCCATGAGATTTTTAAAAAAAATTAATTTATGTTCTGTTTTGTTTAGTCGATCCAACGATATTAAACAAAGGCGCTACTGGGAGGAAACCCGCATTTTCCCCCATTGTCCACTTGTCTTCTTAGTCATTTTCCAGCATGATTGAACTGGCCTGCACTATCAATTGTTTTCATTTTTTTTCAGGTCCATTAATGAAGAGGTTGTAGTGGCATTATACATCGTGAAGAAAAGAATCCATTTGACAGGGGAGTAAGAGTTTCAATTCTATATTATCCAACTTTATTCCCTGCATTTTTAGTCTTTTAAAGAATTAATCAAAAAAATGCATTCAACGCTTGAATTCATGTTTTACATGACTTCTCTAGGAGACATGAGTTTCATAGAAATCCAGTGATTCTATGTTTTAGATTTCAATGTTAATGAGATTGAATGATTAAAATGGATAATTGGATGATTAAAGTAATGCAAGGATATTGAAATAAGGACTCATGACTTGAGGTAATTAATTGATTCATGTAAATTAAATTTCCCTTCCATTTTTCATTCTTTGAATTTCTGAAATTCATGTGAATTAATTTGTTATTATTAATCATTCCATGAGTGATTTTCTAATATTATATTCTCATTCCTGAGAGTATTTCTAGACCAAATATTTCCTATTTTATCTTGAGCATATTTCTTGAGTGATCTTGGGACGTGCCACCTACTAGAACTTCTATTGAAACCTGTCAAAGCTATGACTATACAAAACGACATCTAAAATGATTGAGGCACTACATTGTCTAGCCACATATTTACCTAAGACCCAACCTTACATTTATCCTTCGTTAGCCCATAGAAGCCATGAATTTCCTTCTAGGTTTAAGCCACATTACTTGCTGATATTTCCTTACCTACCCACACTTTTAGTATTCTTGCATGGTAATTCATGTTTGAGTGTGGGGGAAGGGCCTTTCGTGTGCGTTTATTGGGATATGTATCGTTTTTGGGTGGTGTAACGTGTGCATCATCATTTTTGGAAATGTATTATTAGAAAATTGGGCATGAGTCATCATTTCATTATGCTTCATTCATTTCATTCGGTTCTCCATAAAAAAAGAAAAAAAATTCAAAATAAGGTTGTGCCTATCTTGAGATTTACAAAAAAAATAAAGTTGTGCCTTTCTATAGCTTTACAAAAAAATAGGGAGAACTTCGATGATATCATTCTTTTAAATCATTTATTTAATCATGACCCATGTCATTGAAATGGGAGTGGTATTGTGATTCAAATTTCAAGGGGATTTGAGTGAGGTTCATCTTGTATTTTCACATGATTAATCATGCATTGAACTTAAGAGTCAAACCTCCTACTTCTGGCCTTAAATTATTTCAATCATTTACCCACCAACCCTAAGTCACAGTGTCATTTGAACCTTTATTTCAAGTCCCCATGATTTAATGTTTGTTTTTCTTTACAAAGTGGAGAAAGTAGTTACATTACAAGCCTATGGGTAAGGAGCATGTTCTCATGATATGAGCATAAGTCCACTATTAATTGTATCATGAGTGATGAGAGAAAAGAATCAAAAGTGAGGTAGATCATTATTTGTCATTTTTAATAATAATAAATTGAGAAGCTTGAATGAATGAAAGGAGAAGCTTCATTATTTTTCAAAGGGTAAAAGTAAAATGCATGAATTGATTGTTTATTTGAAAAATGGAAAATTAAATTGGTATTTTTGTGGAACTATAAAATTTGATTGGACATTGATAATCATTTGATTTTATTTCATTTGAAATTTAAATATTGGTGACATTGGTGCCCTTTGAATTCCATGTTGAGATTTTATGCTTGAGGACAAGCATAGTTTAAGTGTGGGGGAATTGATAGAGCAAATATATTCAATTAATTTATATTGAATATCATTTTTTTAAACTCACAAAAGTGTTCCTCTAAGATGAATTGTTTCATTTTTATGATTTTGGTGTTATTTTGAGCTGAATAGTAAAAATTGGCCATTTTGGATTTTTAACAGTTTTAAAGTATTTTTGTATTTTGGACATAACATTATCTAAACTAATCCAAATTGAAAAATTCTTTCTTTTCCAGATTTTAAACATCCAGCGATTCATTTACTATTTTTGGAAAAAAAGTTGAATCGGACATATGGAAGCTCAAAAGAAGCTCACAAGTGGGAGAAAGAAAACTGTTTTCAGTTCTACCTTGTTTTGGTGTGGGGTCCATCACTCATTCCTGGTGGGTCTAAATGTTGTGATGTTCGGTGGGTAGACGAGCAAGGTATTTTGGAAAATCTTTTATGAAGGGAAGGCCATGAGATTCATCCGTTTGAGGGTCCATTAAAGCTTCCTAATCCGGGGGTTAGCATTTTGGAGAGTCTGACTGGACAGAATAAATGATCAGAGTAAAAGGGTCATAACTATCGGAATACCTATCCACATCCGATGCTATTTTTAGGGGACACGTAAAAGACAATTATGAACAATATTGAAGAAGGGCTCAACACGTTAAGAGGTCATTTATTGCGTCAAAAACGTGACAACATTCGGAGGACGGAAATCTGGCTATAAAAGGAGGAGAGCTCCCCCTCCTCAACACATCTCATTCTCCATTTCATTCCTTCTGGGAAAACAAGGAGAAGAACTTCTTTGCTTTCCCTTTTATTTCTTTTATTTTTATTTACTTTAAAATTTCTCTCCTCTCCTGAATTATCTCGCTTACCCCATCCATGGAGGGGTAGTTTCATTTGAGTGATCAGAAAGAGGGGAGGTTGGACCTATGTGTTTTGTTTGAGTTTTTGTGCTTGAAATGAATAAAATTTTTTCTTCATTCTTCTTCTGGTTCCAATTATTAATTCAGTATTAAATTCTGAATTCGGTTGTGTTATGGTTTTGATTCTGAAATTAGAAATTTCTTTGGTCGATGATCACATCTCCCTCCACCCAATTCTAATCTGTATACGGAGGAACATGATTAGGGTTGGGTGGTGATTGCTCGACGGTTGTCAAGCACGTGTGTAGGATTGTATGTCGAAATTCTGGTTTATTAGGGAACAACAATTCCAGGTCTGGGATTGCTCTAATTAATCAAGAGACCTTCTACAACACTAAACACATTGGAAGGAGGATATACCAATCTAAGGTTTTAGAAAGGATAAATTCTCATCACGTCTCTCTTAAAAGTTTAAAGAAGAAGAAGAGATAAAATTTGGAAACCATGATGGCACAACACTAAGTCTAGCCAAACCCAATCTGATCACCATCTTTATCACTTTTTCAAATCAATAAATTTCAGTTGTTTGTTTCTCTTATAGTCATTCAAATTAATTAAAACCAATCTTTTCACAAAAACTAACATAATGTGACAACCTTGTTTTGTGTGCACTCCTCTTCGGGAGACTACCTAGGATCAACTCCTATACTATACTTAGGTAAAAAAATATTGTTTTGCCACGCCCCACGACAGGCGTGCATCAATATTATTAAGAGTTCTTGAGGAAAAGTATAAGAAACTTAAAGACAACCCTATAATGGAAATTATAAAAGTTCGATCACACAATGATGAACATATTTCTAGACCAACCATTTTTCAATCATCCACATATCATGAAAATTTTGTTCAAATAAAATTTTAGAATAAAATCATTTCTAGGGCCTTAAATTTTTTTCACCATTTTATAATAGAACCTAAAAAATATAATGCATCCCAATATCAATACATGTCCAAAAATGGTTTGGGATAATCAATATCCCCTAGGAAAAAATATGTAGTAATAAAATTATATTAGAAATCATATAATTTTTTGAATACAATAAAACTAGGGGAACATGAAAAAAAATCACCATAAAGAACAAAAATGATTATGAAGGAAATTTTCATTTATCCCAAATAATGATATCACCATTAAATATTTTAGGTTAAATCAAATTTAGTTTCCAAAAAAAATTTTGATAACTTTTACAATCCTTTGAAAATACGGGAAATAAATTCTTTTTAAATTTATATTACGGATAAAATTATATTTACTCAATAAATAAAAACCATCTATTATAAGGATAGAAGATTCCATTGTCACATTACTAGAAAAAAATCCAATTCCTTCCACTTGACGGAAATTGATTGACTTTATTTTTCATTTAAATCAAATGAACAATGAAAAATTATAGCATAAGGTGATGTCACTATACAAATAAAACCATTAATTCAAAATTTTCTTTATGTTATAAAGCTTAACAATATCTTCCTAAACATAATTCATCTGTGAAATGAGTAATATTATATTATATTCAATTAAATTCACATTTCATAGCTAATTCTAAAGGATAAAACATACTATTCACACATTACCATGACAATATATAAACTCTATAATTTAGTGACCAAACTATTTAGAACATTCACTCTTATTAGTCTATGGAATGTGATTTGTGGTTATGGAAAATATATAAAGTAGGAATTATATCCTTTGTAACATGACCATACAATATTGAAATGAATTTACAATGGACCTATCAGTGTTAAGGATTTCTTTCCCAAAATTCACACATTTTAATTATGGAAGGAAATATTATATTATCCAAAAACCAATAAACACTAGGTTAAGTTATGAGTAATTTAATATTATAAAAATATTTTTTCCCCATGAAAAAAATATATTAGAACGAATCACTATTCTTCTATTTCAATTTATTATTATTCCTATTACATATAAATTTTTATTCTATTTCAAAAATTAGAAAAATTTTGGTTTTTAAAAAAATCCAATTTTGTTTAAAATAAAAAACATATTTTTTTATTAGTATCTAAAGTGGTCATATTTTTGACTTTAGATTACTGTTTTTATACCTTTTATATTAATAAATTCATAATACACATATTTCTGATTCTATAAACATCACAATAGTGTAGTATTGTGAAAAGGGGGAAATAATGCTCTAAGATATTTCTAAAAGAATTTTATATGAATATAAACATGCATATTATTTTTTGGATGAGGATATAAATACTATATGTTTCCCTAAAAATAATGTTTTACTTTATTCATTTTATAATAAAACTCGTATTGAAATATAGAACATTAGAAACCCTTAGAGTAGATACTTTTTAATTTTCTTATATAAATTTTAAATTTTAAAAATAAGGTTAAATCATGAATATATCAATTGAAAATATAATTAAGGAATTTTTTTAGGGTTATCTATCACTATTAAATCATAATAAGTATTTAATTAAATGAAAAAAAAACCATTTATGAAATAGGATATTATAAAATTTAGGAGTGAAATGTATTTTCAAAATAAATTTCAAAGAATAAAATAGGGGATTATAATGATAATTTATAACTCCCAAATGATTTGAGGGATTCATATATTTAATCTCAAAAATAGGATAGTAACAAACCTAAATGTAGTTCACTAATATTTAAATAATGTTCTTCATCTAATTCTTGGATATATAGATTTAGGTTAGATCATCTAATTATCAATTTATTTTGTGATATTGGTTGACTAGTTTTAAATATAATTAATCTCCAAAATTAATTTGACTATATAAAATTTTTATCTTCATCCAAACTAAAAATGGTTAATGAATCCCTTAGTGATGTATTGACTATGGTTTATTCCGGAAGAATAGTTATCATTTTTGAGTGTTTGAGTAATGAGACCTTGAGATGTGTAAAATAGTGATTTTCCCATTTTCAATGAGATATAATATATTTTTTGATGGTTTTGTTAATGAGAGATAATTTTTTCCCTTGAGATAAATTTTGGTAAGATTCTATGTTTGGAGTATTATTCATGATATTTAATATTAAACAATTAGAAAATATTTATTCCCATGGGTTCACATGTTAATATCATCTAAATGAACAATTGGATAGAAATTAAATCATTTTTGTTACGTTAGGAATAGGGTGGTACCGAGGATAGGTATAATCTATCTATGAGTACTAGTGAACATTTTAGATCTATTTAATGGTTATCCATATTAATTAGTTGTGAGAATTTAAATACCTTAAAGTTGCACTCTCTCCTCCCATGTTCTAGTAAAGTGGATTCCCCCTCCCCTAGTATCTACATATAATTAAGAGTGTAGATTAAGATGATATCATCCTAAAGTGATTAGAGGTGCAGGTTAACATGTAATAATTATGGAATGTGAATTAGAGGCATGTAACTAGGAAACTACAGTAATTCTGTAAGTGGTTGGGAACATTATTTTTTACTCCACATTTTTTATTCAAAATCTATTTTTTTCTAGTTCTATAATATATTCCACAAAAACATTTTATTTTCATAATATTTTGATCAAATATGGTAATTTTTTGTGACAGCAAATGGTTTTAAAGAAATAAAATATGGAAATTTTGACCACACAACTTGTAGACTCAATAAGAAATTTCTTGTACTGTGTATGGGAACATCTATTAGGAGAACTATTCGACATGGTGTGTAGGCTACCGGTACATGCAAGGTCTATTCAATGGAAATTGCATGGGGTTGGCAACAAAACTAGGTACTTATTCACCTTGTATTATATATATCATAGTGACACACCATAAACTCATGAAGTATACACCGAGTGAAAAATAGGTACATACTCTGAGTGAGGATTTTGGTGGGCACACCATGTATTCCTAGTACATAATTTGTACTAGCCTTTTGGCAATGATTTTCATCATTTTCCCCCTATATCTAGACTTATACAAATTATTTTTCAATTTTTAGTATCATTCCACATATGACCCAATGGTGTTGTTCTATTATATATTATAGATCATTGTTGAGGGTGTTTGGGGTTATTAGTGGATTCTAGACTATGCTGATAGCTAATAGACATTCAGATGTGATAATGAGTTGGATGAGAATGGTGGATCCCTCTTCATTAGAAATCAGATATTTAGGTTATGGGACCCTCACATTCATCTAGATAAGGATACCATATGAGGATTGTTAGGGGTGATTAATTTTTAAAGGATGGAGGGTCATAGATATGAGGTATTTGGATAGGTGTATAATGTAACCATTTGAAAGTACAGTTGTTTTATGAGACATATAAAGATGTTTTATTATTTGATCTATACCTTTATTTCTATATAACCCTCTAAGTCTATGCTGGTACTTGTGACATGGTTCTATAGAAGAGGGGAGTTTTTCGTTCCCTCCTTAGTCATAACTACCTTTGTTTCAAGTCTAATTTTTATAATGTATATATTTTTTCTCCCTCATTTAATCCCAAGAATGATATACAAAGATGATGTATTAGTAAATGAGTATTCTTGATAGTCCCTTACACTGAATTATCAACTTATATATCCATGATTCATTTGTACTACAAAAACTAGGATTCAGGTATTCCTCTAGGAGCTTGTGTGACATCACTGACTATAGGTATTTCCATTAGGATGATGGATTTGGTACACCCCCAAAAACATTGTTTTTAGGTCTTGTATAGTAGAAAATAATTTCTCAGCGATAACACATTAATGTTTAATTATTATTTTCTTGTGAATTTTAGAATCACTCTTCATGTCTTCTCTCTAACCTTTGGTGCAGTGTGATATCATTAAAGTAGATGTTTTTCCCTCATATCAGTAGATATTGTTCCTTATAGGTGGGGCGGTGAGCAGGGTTAGGATCCCATTAAATAGATTATATATTCCAGTGATGTATGGGTCCCCTATGATGGATTTATATTTTATCTGATGGTGATGTCAATGGTTAATCTACATGGAAGCACTGTGTACACCGAGGCCTTTAGAGACTAGATTTCTCCATTCCTTTCCTATAAGTTTTTTTATAAATAATTGTTTCATATAATTATTTCTATTATAATTGTTGACCCTTCCTCCCTTTGACTATGTGTAGGAAAATGAGATTATATAGAATTTATTAATGTGGCTAAGGTGTACCCATCCCTCAATTATTTCTCCCAATGGAGTGGGATGTATCCTTTATCATTTTAATGGGATATAAGAAACTATGAGATGATAGTTGAAGGTTTTTTATGCTTATTATTCATGGTTATTTATTCTGGGAATGATTGAATGTCCATTAAATTGGTTATAAACCCTATTTATTTGGATTAAGGTGATAAAACCTTTTATGGTGTAGTTTATGGTTTCTTATACCTTTTTTTAACTGAACTTTTTTACTAGATCATTGAGGTTTGATATTGATTTTTTTTGGGTGCTACCCATTACAAACCATTAGATTTTTGTCATCTATTTTTTCTCTTAGTAGGGTGCTTTCTTTCTTAATAATGTGAGATAATTATCATGTACACCACATTACTAAGTATGAAAAGGAATTGGGTATCATCTATATAAGTTTCTCAAGGGAATATATAATGTTATTATTGGGAGATGGAGTAGAAATTCATCCCCCTAGTGTTCATTATTCAATTATTGAGTTTGGTAGATGTTTTTTTGGCCTTGTGTGTGTGATGAAAAGTGGTTAAAATTCCCATTCATTTTTAGATAATAATACTAGTAATTTCTCATTCACCCATGAATGATCTTTTTGCAGACACATTTCCTTTCTCTACTTATGATTTAAAGGATGGGGACCTTTCAAAAATGGGGTCATTGAGGCATACGGTGATGGAGCCAGAGTATTAGTGAACCCATTGAGGTTTATAGAAGATTATTCTTTGGAAGATTGTGGTCATGGGGAGTAATCTGACTTCCATCATTATAAATTAATTTTCTTTTTTCAACATGTCTTATGATTTTTTTGTTTTAGTAGCGTGAATATCCTATTTGTTTTTTCCATTTGTTTATTATATTAATTTTTTATCTCCAACTAAATATGTTTATTATATGGTTTACAATGTGTTATAACTTCATATTTTCCAATTAAATGTGGTCCAGGGGTTGCTCATTCATCCCAACCCCATGAATATTGATTCCTAGTGGGTCGGTTCATCTTAGGGTGGTATCAATTTTTTTTATCATATAATGGAATATTGGATATAGTTTTACCATGTGATGTGGTTCAATATATGTGGGTTGAAAAATATTAAGTCTCATAGGATTATTTTTAATACAATGGAATGAATATTGGGTGTGACGTTTGATGCATCCATATTCTAGGACTCTCATAATCTGATTCAGTGGATTTTGATCATATAGGTTTTTAAGTCACATTTTGTGTAGGTTCATGAATTATATAGTGATATAGGAACTGTTCATTTTATAATATGACATATTACCTAGGATTTTGACTCTATAAAAAGAGTATTTTGTTTTTATTCATGAGAAATATTTCACTAGAGGTGCTAAATAGATCATATGAGGATGGTGAGATCCTCGAGAATAATCAAAGATATTTGGGCCTTCTAGAAGGATCACTCACAATATTATGATGGTTTGGACTATCTTTTTATATGCTCAGTATCCCCCTCCTAGTTTCTTTTGAGGCACATTATACTCTATTTATTCATTCAATATCCCCATTGTTTAGAGAGCACAGACGGGGTTTGGGATCCACTGTTGGGGTTAGTACTCTAGCGAATGAGGTTACATTCAGTAAGGTAATGATCTTCCATATGAAATCATGGATTTTGGAATATCCCTTTCTATATAGGGTACATGACAAATATTTTTTGGGTATAGATCCTTTAGTTACATGTGTTGTAAGTTCATAGATATGTATCATCCAACCCTTAGTGAGCTTCAAAGGCTCAAGGTCTCAGAGGAGGCATTGAAGTTCTCTTGAGTGGTTTAGATATTAAATGTCGGATAGAGGGTAAATACACAATGTATAACACAAATATACCATGTATTTATAATTCATAGATTATAATGTCTGATTCATGTGATAAGACACAATATGACTTTTTTTAGAATAAATAATTAAAAGGAGATGTATTTTCCTATTATATATGACCCTGAATTTATATGACGTGTAAAGGGTTAATGTGTCATGTGAGTTTCTTATTCTACATGTTAAAAAAAGATATAGAAACTCAGGGGTTTCTCAAACCCTATGATTCCTTACCTTTTTCAAAGTCCAGAAGGTCCTCCCTTTAGAGTTTTGAGATCCCTCAAATCGGGGATCAATTCTTGGATTTTGTCTTCGATATGTTGTGATCCATGGTGATCTGAGGTGTGTTTCTCCTTTGTTTTCTAGGGGTTTCCCCTAGTTTTGTCTCATTTTCCTCTAGTTATTCTATTCATTCTATGGTGTTTCATCACCCATTATTCAACTATGGTTTCTCTTGGATGATTTTTTTATGTTGTGTCGTAACATCCTCAGATGGATGCATTTCTTATGGTAGAGGATATCAATGATCTATAACATGGTAAACTCTCATGAAAAAAAATTTGAAAGCTTTTGATCCATGGGATTCATTACTTATCTTTTATTTACATGAAATTTTCATTTTCTCATGATTTAGAACTTTTAATTTAATTAAATTTAAATAATAAATATTAAACCAAATTAAGGAAATTAGATATAAATTGTTTTTTTGTAATGTTGTTTCTTTATACCATGGTAGTGGGTTGACTCATTATTTTCTAGATAGTGTGATATTAGTTATTTATTGGATTATTATTTAATTATTGATGGACATCGGAAATGAATGTAAACATGGAAATAATTTATAATTAATTTTCATAATAATAATTAAATTGTAATTTTGGTAAATATGTGTCTTTTTAAATTTTAGGATAATCAAATTGATGTAATGTACATGATTCATTGAATTGGTCTTTCATATGCTTAATGGAAATTATAATTAATGTGAATAATTATAATACATGTTGATAATAGCGGATGAAAGTAATGTTAATTTAGAATGGTACTTCTCTAGGTTTTTTTTAAAATAGGATAAATGTTATTGACATGTTTTTTCTTTTATAGCTTGTTATAGCTTGATGGATAAGGATTCCCATAGTTGAAACATGTTAATAAATAAATTGGTTAATTCAACATAGAATAATAAATGTATAAGTAGCAAAAAAAATTGTGGAATAAGTTTCATGTTTTTTGAGATGACTGAGTGCCTTGTTTTGGAGCTCGGGGAGCTTGTTTGAAAGAGAAGGCTAAATTCACTATTTTGAGGGCCAACTTCTCTATCGATTTCTTTTTGATTATTTATTCCTTATGATGTTCTATGGATACGACCCTTGTGAGGTGATGTTTTTATGGATGATCCTAGATAACTGATGTGTGATATAGAATGGGGAGGCCTGGATGTGATTTGAGCCTTCCATGGATAAGCCTATAATGAATGTGGTGATATTGGGGCAAGAAGGCTTGGATGATGTGGCAGTAGATGACACATGTGATGGTGAGATGTATTGGTATATGCTTGTGGGTTTCGTGGATGGAACAGGAGGTGATGTAATGGGTTAAATATTTGATTAATCATTGGTTAGATCTTGAGATCTAGTATGCTCACTTGAATATGTTTAAGGGCTAATAGACGGTATTCTGATTTTATCTCATTTTTCTTTCCCCACTTCTTGATGTAGTTGTATGTGTTTGGTTTCAGTTTTCTGTTGTTGGTATCTTAATATGGATTTCCTAAAGTACCTAGATATGGAATGATTCTAATAATGAATTTAATATATATTAACCCCTGGGGTTAGTTTGTGATGGAATGACAATACTTAAAATATATTAATATTGATAAACCAAGTCCTTGATTTAGACAAATTCCTAGAGGGAATAGACTTTACTCTAATGATGTATTGTAATTCAATGTAACATAAACTGGAATAATGATAAATGGTTAATGACTCACAAATTAATTAATTAACTTAAAGTTATTTTCGAAATGAAATATGTAACTAATGTATCTCTTTTATATGATTGTGTGGTTATAGGAATACTAGTCTTAGCAGTGGTTGTCAGGTGTCTGAGAACTTTTTCTGAACTTGATTCTTAGTCTATTTTTTCTCCTTTGTGTGGTAGTTATATATATTATATCATGTAAATTCTCTAATTTCATATGCTACCCAACCGATGTCAGTTAGGGAGACTAATACCCAATGGACTGTAGGACAGTGTTTTCCACAAAATCTTAATGGAAGGTTGGATGACTGACAACCCCCTTTGGTCCTACTCTTTATTCTTGGTAGTTAATTGTGCATGTATACAAGGTGGTTATTTTACCAAATATGTGTGTAGAGGGTAGTGATGGCTTGTGGTTATTTTATAAAAATTTATTAATAGACCTATTATCCATTATATTGTTATAGTAATGATGGGAATAGGTTGTGATTTCTTGAGGTACTAACACTGTGTATGGGAAGTAATGATTTGTGTTATAATACCGGATTTTCATATACATCATATAGGTTATGGTGGATCTTGTAAAATATTTGGATACTATATGGATTTTTATATGGGATGAGGTGGTTTTGTGATCCATTTTGTGCATATGGTGGTGATTGTCCCCGGTGTTATCTGGTCAGCATACTTTTGGAGAGAGACACTCAGGACGTGCGATAATGTTGTAGAGCAAAAAACTGGTGGGGAAGCGGGAGTGGGGCACCATTTATGTTTTATTATTATATTATATTCTCTATTTTATGTTATACTTTGTGAGAGTTATCCATGTTGTGGTTGGGAACTTATTATACCTATTTTGGTAACAAGATAGTTTCACTATTGTTCATTTTGATTTAGCATGATTTCTTTATATTTTATGTGAGAGGATATAAGGATGATAATAGTGAGTATACTACTATGATTGACCAACATATATATATTTATATTGTATATTTTACATCATTGAGATTAGGTTGTTTATTAGGATGTATATTAATTTCTCATGGGTTATGAAGGAGAATTTTGGGTGTCATGGTAGCTACTCTCTTTACCTTTTGTGTACTTGAAGCTATCCTTTTAGTGGTATTGTATTTTAGGACATTTCATGTTCATAATTGGTCTATATATATATATTCATATTTTAGTATTTGTATCATTCTTATCACCCACTTCCACATATTTCTCTTATATGGTAATGCCTCTCTTTGCATGTCTAGTATACCCTTGGTGCTAGTCTCCAAACCAGGGCCTACTGGAGGTAGGGCTTGTGTGATCACAATCCCTCTCCCCTCATTGTGATATCTTTTTGTGGAGGTGCCATGAGAGAGTGGTATCAAAGTTTTAGGTTGAGGTACAAGATGCTTTTTGGATTTAGGCATATGTTAGGTTTATTGTGTAGGTAGGAAAACAATGATAGCTAGTTTAGTAAGTAATTTAAACATGGGAGACCAGTTGAGACATGGGTATTTAGGGACCCTTTGATTTTATTCACTAATTTATGTTTTCTAATCATACTAAAAGAAGTGTTACTTGATCTATGGTAGATACCTAGGAAACAATCATATGTAATTCGTATCTACACCTATTTTTGGAATGGGTAGACATTGGAATAGGTTAAAACCTTAATAAGATATGAAATTATTTAATTAATGTTAAAAATTACATATTCTAGGTTTAAGAGTTTCAAAGATTTTTTTATTCCTAAATACTTGGCTCCGAGTTGACATCCTCATTAGATTCATGCCAAAGATATTTGAGAGGATGTGCCAAAAAAATCATCGTAGAGTAGGGGTTGATGTCGATGAAACTTGGGGGATAACACTCTAGGTGTTTGAATTCTATATTATGTATAATTATTAGGGATCCATTTCAGATTTAGTCATAGGGGACTAGTTGTAGGAGGTTGAGAGATCTTTCAGTTTGATCCCCAGTTGATAGGATAACTAGGTTTTGATGTCTTTGATGATGTTGTGTGGAACCGTAGGGAAGTGGGGGTTTTTATTATTTGGGAATTGCAAGGAGTCATATTTCTTGTGGGAGAAGTATCAAGACTATTTCATATTATATTTTCTTTCTTAAACCATGAAGGAATCCAATCACTGTGAGCTTCTTTCCCTTCAATAGGGGAGATGCTCTGTGCGAGAGTTTGTGATCCATTTCAGGACCCTTCAGTGATATGCCTCAGAACTATTTTTGGATGATGAGAACAGGGATAGGAATTGTGAGGGGGATATACATCTAGAGATCCATTACTAGTTAACCCTATTAATTCTAATGTTGTATCTTATGCTTCTAGTGATAATGGAGGTTATTGATAGAATGATGTCTGGTACTGGGTTGTCATGAGATGGGAGTCGTTAGGTTCCTCCCAAAGCAGAGTTTCAGTCAAGGATTAATATTTTTAAAGTCATAAGAGTTTTTTTTATCCAAGGGTAGGTCCCATCCCCCATAATATCAACTAAATTGGGATAGAGGCTCTCATATCTATGCCAGGGGATCATACATGTTGTTTCATTATTGTGGAAGAGGTCATTAGTGGAGAGAGTGACCGAATGTTTTGAGAATTCATCATGTGTCGGTTGTTATGAATCAATTTCTTCTATTGAGGGAATTTCAAATCAGGTATCAATATTAGGGTAATCCTGTTTCAGATCTATAGAGATGAGCCAAGGTAGGCATATAACATCCCCAATATTCTCCCCATCCCCAGAGAGAAGAGTGAAACCATAGAGGTGGTCCTCATTAGGGTCAGACAGGTGATGGATCATGTCATGGTAAGCTACATTAATTATCATTACTAGAACCATGTGAGTTAGACATTGTTTGGGGTTCCATTTTCTTGTTTTTATATTGGGTGATTTTTTTTTGATTTAGGAGTGATGCAATCCTTCCTATCACTGACCCTCATCAATTCTTTGGGAATTTAGCTAGATATGATTCTAATTCCCTTGGCACATACTATGCTAGTAGTATTTTGAGCTTACTTTTACGAATTATGAAGAGAGTATGAGATATTGTTCAGTAAGTAACTCTCTTGGGGAGGTTTTCTATGTTTATTTATTCAACCATAGGACATCATCATAATCATGGGTTGGTTGTATTTTCTCTCAGAAATCATGATTTTTAAAGGATTCATGTTTTGTTTTTTGATGTTGATGGAGATCCATCGATGTTTTTTTATGAGAGAGTCCCTTATATGGGTCTGAGGCATGTTACACCCTTGTTTTCTTGGATGACTTAGCTACTTTCGAGATATTCATATGCTCAATAGTTGGTGTTTCCGAGGATTGTGGGAGAGAATTCTAATGTCTTTTCGGAAAAGGTTTTAGTAGTACCCCACTAAATATAGATCAAGTTTGTGACCGAGATATGGATAGGCATGTCTATAATCTAGATGTATCCATATAGTATAGTTCCTTCTAGGTTGTGGGATCTTTGAGTACATCTCGACGATATTTTTATGTGTGGTATTGTTCACCCAAGTGTTTCACCTTGGGGTGTACCATGTTTTCATGAATAATTTTGATAGAAGTTTTCAGCTTTATATATATAATCGTCACTTGAAACATGTGACATTGAAGAACCCCTATCCTATTTCATATATCAATGATTTATTTGATCAGTTTAGGGGAGAAATTTCATTCTTAATGATCAATTTATGCTCTCAATATTATCATATGTGTGTTAAAGATGATGATATTCAAAATACTTCTTTCCATTTCTTTCAAGGTAATTCTACTTCTTAATGGTGTTGTTTAGGGTGATGAATGCTCCATGTTTTTTCATGGGGTTGATTAATTAAATTTTTAGATATTTTCAAAAATTATTGTTGCATTACCAATTTTATATTTCATATACGTCTAGAAAGGGAATTTTTTTCTGATATGCTAATGAGAAAATTCCATTTGGATTCCATGTGTGAATCAAGGGATTTAAAGAGAGTGATATAATAACACTCAATGTTGCATCCTATAATGGGATATGTTGGATTTAGGGTTTTTTCTAAATCACAATGCAACCATCCTTAGTGAAGTTGGTGGAGAGGTCCCATTTAGGAGATTCCGAGGAAAAGGATTGGAGAGACTGAGTTGTTTTTTGTGATTCCCTTGATGGTTAATTCAAGGATTGATAACACTAAATGTGGTACTAGGGAAGGCCTTTTCATTCCATAAGTGGTGAATGATATGGTTATCCCTGAGTTCCATTTCTCACCTTTAGTGGTACATCCCATCAATATAAATATGTACAGATAATTTAGAGGTTAGATTTGGTGGCCTAGGAATAACCATGCAGTTACAAAATTTTCTCCTTGATGTTTGTTCTAAGATAATGTGAATGATAAGCACTGTGTTCCTCATTATTTTCCCCAACCATTTAATATTCCCAAGATGAAGTAGGAGGACATATTGGTGGACTTTTTTCAAAATTTTCCTCATGCTCAGGGAGGGTATGATGCTACATTTGTGATGGTGAATCATTTGATGAAATCAGTCAACATTATAGTTATCAGGGAGTTGATATCAATAGAGGTTTTGTTATGAATGTATATATAGGACATGGTGCGACTCCATAATGTCTCGTGGATAATAATTTCTTATCGAGATCCTTATTTTATCTCTAGAGTTTGGAGGGGTTTGTATCATGATTTTGGTTCTCAATTATTCCTTAGAACTGTTATTCATCCATAGAAGGATAGTCATATATAGTAGACAATCTAGAACCTTGAATTCAAATTGTGATCTAGTGTCTCAGATATTGGAGGTTTTTAGATGAGGAGCCTTATTTTGATCAAGTTGTCTTACAACAATAGTTTCTACTCAACTAGTAGTATGGTTCTATTTGAATCATTGTATGACCAAACATACATTATTTTTTATAATGGACTGGGGTTTGAGAGGAAATAATTCTTGGTCTACAACTGGTATAGAATACAACAGATATGGTTTATGTGATTCAAAAAAGGATGAATGTAGTGCAGGATCATCATAAATATTGTGCTAATCAAAGGAGGATACCATTGGATTTCGATGTTGGAGATCATGTGTTCTTGAAGGTTACACTTCATTATTGTAAGTATATTTTATACTGTGGGAGTAAGAATTCTCCTTGATGTTTTAGGCCTTTTAAGGTGTTGGATCATGTTGGAGTCAAAGTGTGTTAGATAGAACATTCTCCATAGATAATCTAGATGCTTGATGTTTTTCAAATGTGGTATTTCCATCGTTATCTTTATGATTATTCTCATGTGAGAAATTATTTTGAGATCAACATTGGAGATATTTCGACCTTTAAGGAGTGGCTTGTGGAGGTCTAGGACTTATACGAGAGGGTGTTTCATTGCCATACTATTCTTTTGGGTTGTGTTTTGTGGCAGCATGGTGGCATGGAGGAGAGTACCTAGGAATAAGAGTAACAGATTCACAATTAGTAACCCTAAGATATTTTATGCTTATGTCTTCTCTTGTAATGATGTTGTGTTATATATATTTATCTTTTTTAGGTTATAATATGGTTTATTATTTTTTATTTCTATGTATTTACTCTCATTTAAGGGGTATCTTCCTTGAGAGAGTGTTTAAAAGCAGGTGATTTCTATTGTTTGGTTATGTTCATGTTCTTTTAATGAGGTGGTTGTGCTCTTGTTGTGGTGAGAACAGCAAGTAGTATCTCATGGTATTATTTTCAAAAAACAACTTTTTTATTTCTATCTAGTTTATTTTTAGACTCTCATGGGTGATAAATTTTTAATAGGTATCTAATTTAAGGGTTCATATTTTTGTGGTCCAACCTTTTGTTAGTTTATAAGGCTCACGGTGCACAGAGGAGGCTTTGAAGTGGTCTGAAGGGATCTATCTTTGAAATTATGGAAGTAGAGTGAATACATGATGAGAAACTCTTACATGTATTGTATGTGAGGTTCAAATCATATTAAGGTTTTTTCATGGTATGTTTCATAGTGTGTAAATGTTATGGATTAAATAATATAAATTTGATGCATTTTTTAGTGAGATCTTTCACTCAAATTTACATGACATATAAATGGTTTATGTTCCTTGTAAATTCTCTGTGTATCATGTTAATAAAAGGGGAAATATATATAAGGTTTATCATAACCTATACAACCTCTTGTTTTCTAGTGTCCATGGGATCCTCCCTTTAGGGTTTTTCGATTCTTTCCAAGAAGGATTGTTTCTTTTCATCCATCTTTGATCTATGGTGATCTGTGGAGATCTGAGGTGAGTTTTCCTTTATTTTCTAGTTGTTTCTCATGGGTTTGTATCTTTTTCCTCTATTTATCCACTCCATTATATGATATTTGATCACCAATGTTTTTAATATGGTATGGCTTGGTTTTTTTGGTGTGGATGTGGTGTGGTATCCTCTTATGGATATAGTTCTTACTAAATAGGTGATCATAGATTTGTAATATTGTTTGTTCTCATGCGAAGAACGTTGATGTATTTTGAGGTAGGGGATTCATTAGATCTCTTTTATTTATTTTAAATCATAACATTTTAATTATTGATCTCTTTGAATGTAAGAAAATTTACCTAAAAATTATTGTGAAGGATTAAATAAATTGGATAGCAATAGCATCTTAAAGATGTGCTTACTTTCTTCCATGATTATGATTTGCCTCATTATTTTATAGATAGTATGATATATATTCCTTTATTCAATTAGAATGTATTTATTGATGGAAATTGGTAAATAAATTTAATCTATAATTAATTGATAATTAATTGTCTTGGGATTAATTGAAGAGGCATGTTTGTAATCTGGTGTGTGTAGAAATTTGATGATAATAAAATTGATGCAATACACATGTTTAATGGAATTAGTCATCAATTTTCTTGATGGAATTTACAAATAATGTGAATCATGAAAAATATTATTGATAATTATGGATTAAAGTCATGTTAATTGGGAGTGGTAGTTATTTAGGTTTTTTTGAAACCAGGATAAATGCTAAGATCATGTTTTGTCATTGATAGATTGTCATATCTTGATTCCATAGGTTTCCCATAGTTGGAAGCTGTTAATAAATGAATCGGTTAATTGAAGAAAAAAATGATAATTGTTTAGGTCATAAATATATTTACAGGTTCGTGAGTGGCATGTTTTCTGAAGAAGGATGAGTTCCATGATTTGGAGCAGTGAGAAATCATTTTCATGAGAAGGATAAATGCATTCTTCGGAGGGGCCTAGTTTCTCTGTTCCATGATTTTTTATTTTTCTTCTTACTTCTAATTTGCACTAGATACGATCCATATGATGTGATCTTGATATGGAAAATCCTAGAGGGATGAATTTTGATATGGTGTGGGGAGGCCCAAATGTGATGTGATCCTAGGACAATTATTATGATATGTGGATGGGGAGGCCTGAATGATGTGGTAGCAGATGACCCCTATGATGGGGAGATGCATAAATATATGCATGTGGGTGTTGGGTTTGGAATTAGAGGTGATCAAAAATATTAATTATGATCTTTCCCATTGATGAGATGTTGAGATCTTGTATTCTCACTTTAATCAATTAAATGGTTGAGTAACTTATTTTATCTACTTTTCTTTCCCCACTACTTATGGCATTTGGATGTGTCTGGTTTCATGTTATCTTCTTTTGGTAGTGTAGGATGGTTTTTTCAGAGAAACTATATGGGTAGTTATGATAATAAATAATTTAACACATCTTAATCCATGGTCTTGGATGATTATGTAATTCAAATTCTTAGAAGATAATAATCCTGATAAACCAAGTACTTAGTTTGAACTTATTCCTATAGGGCATGGAATTTAATATAATGATATAATTTATTACAATGAAAATTAGTTTGGGATAATCTGAAGCACTAATTAAGGGATAATACAAGAATTAATATGAATTTATTTTTTAATGAAATAGTTAATTAAAAAGATCTTTTATTTGCTTGTGTACATAAGGGATATCAGTTGTTAGAAGGGCAGCTAGAAGTCTTAGTAACATTAGCTAAAGTTGATTATAAGACTATGGAATTCCGATAATTTATTTTTGAGTTATATTATACCATGAATATTTTGTAATTTTATATGCTACACTATCCATCTTAGTTAAGCCAACTAGCACGTAGTTGACTCTGGGTAGGTGTTTTCCTCAATACCTAGTTGGTTGGGTGGATGACTGATAACCCCCTTTAATCCTATTCTCTTCTCTTGGTAGTTAGTTTTTATGTAATTCGTGGTGTTTATATTTCCCATGTAAGTGTGTAGAGATTTTTGATGACTTGTTGTTATTTCCCACACATGTATTATTGAATATTGCATCCAAAGGATTGTTATAGTTATGTTCGGTTTATGCTATAATGGTTTGAGGTATTTACTTGATGTATGGGTAGAAATTTATTGAGTTATAATAAATAATGTCTAATATATTTCATATGATCAATGGTGGATCATACTTAGTTTTTATATGTATTTTTATATGGGGTGATGTGGTTATATGATGTATGAGGTTTATGTAGTTGTACCTTGCCTAGGTATTTTTGTGTTAGCTTAGATTTGTAGAGAGATGTTTAAAACATTTGATGTTGGGGAGGAGTGGTCAACTAGTGGGGAAGTAGGACTGGCATACCGTTGATGTTTTATTATTATATTATATTCTCTTCTGTAACTGATATTTGGTGAGAGTATCTATGGTGAAGCTAGGAACTTAGTATGCCTGATTAGGTGATTAGATAGTTTCACTATTGTTAACTATAATTAGGAATGATTTTTTTATCTTATCCATGAGTGTATCTATATAGGATCGTACTAAGTATGTTGTTATGCTCACCCAAAATATCTAGAAACTATTTTTCAGTTTAGTCGATGCAGTTTGGAAATCAGACTGGATATTATTAGATCGTGGTTTTGCAGGAGCTGTTAGGGCTTTTTGGTTCTTGTTATCTTTATATATTTTTTTACTTGTACTTTTTTTATTGGTTTAGAACTCTATGGCATTGTGTGTTTTCACATGGGTTTTAATTATATTCCACAAACTATTTTTTTACTTTATGTGTGTGTGTGTCTATCTGTCTATTTGAGTATGTATTGGTTATTATATCCTTCATGTCTCTCTCTTACACAGGTTTCTCTTAAAGTGTAATGCCTCTGATTTTATGTTCATCATACCCTTGATGTTATCCACCTACTTGGTGCCTACTGAAAGTGACACTCAGTCATTCACCATCTCTCTCCACTCATTATGGTATATTTTTTGGGGGAGGGTTTTGTGACATATGGGGTGAGTACCCCCTCGATCTAGATTATCTTTGGGTCCCCCATACCATGGATAATTTAGTACTCCCCTTCTAGATAGGGTACCATTCCACTATCTATAACAATCACTGTTCCTGAGAAGATTAGGTGGGGTTCTTTTAAACATGTAAGTTGGTATTATCTCGTAGATATAGGATACATGACTACAATACATGAGAAATGGGTACCAAATAGAAGGGGTAGGTCATCCCTTTACATCTATGAATGGGGTAAGATTCCCTCAATGATATTTATGATTAATCCCCCACAATATAAAAAATTTTATATCCCCCATTAATAGGGAGTTGGTCCTCATTATGTTGATAGAGATATAGTAAGGATTCGCCAATGGAGGTCAATACTCCCTCTTCCAGATTTTGGACACTAAGAAATGTTTTGGTTACCCCAGTATAGTTTATAGTTTGGTTGTATTTTGGTTGATTCATGGAATTTCATCACAGCCTCCTAGTTAGGCGTACATCTCTAGACTGATCCACTAGTAGGGGTTGGAGTAGCCTATTGGTATCTTTATCCTGGCAAATTAGGCTAGATGGGATGATCCTCCTTATATGACATGAAAATACATATATAAATACCTCATTTTCCTAGTGATTAATATATGTAAATGATGATAACATTATTGAATATCATTTTAGTGTGGGATACTGATGAGTTCATCAGACATTTGTATTGGAACCAAGGATGTTCTTTGCTATAAATGGAGTATAGTTTGTTTTTGTTTCCAATACTCTAATGGATGACCAGGTAAATTACAAGGAAAGTTTTCATACTATTCAAGTTTTAAGAATTATTGAGGGTGGCATAGTTTCACAGAGTTTTCCAATTTTTGGGGCCTCCCTTCTGCAAGTTTGATGTTGGAAAACAAAGTGTTTTAACATAAGAGTGAATGGTATGAGAAATGGAAAATAAAATTGGAAAATTAAGTGAACCAAATACCATGAAACATGGACCTCGTACCATGCTCTGGAAATGGTTTACGGCCATGTAACTTGCATGGAAATGGTAAGCGGAGCGGTGTACAGAACTGAAAATGGTTTTTAGTGATGGTTCACGGTAAAGGCATGAAGTGCGTGGAATGATGAAGTTTCATGGGATTGCTACAGTTCAAAAAAATTGAGTGGTATGTGGTGGAGGCTAACAGTTTGCAGATGGAGTTTAGAATATATTGATGATTATCCCACATTAAAAAATAGGTTAAATTGGATTAGTGATACTTGCGTAGTTTTGTGCCTATTTAAGGAGTATAAATCCCCTTTGTTGAAGAGGGATTTTAGATTAAAATTTTTGAATGAATTTGGGGAATGTCCAAAGTGGTTCACAGAGGATAATATGGTGTGCAGAAAGAACCATCTGCGTAAGGAAAATAGTCCATGGAAGAGAGTGTAGATTGTGGAGGAAGCTCTCGTAGTATGCGGTGGAGGAAGGCAGTACATAGGGAATGACTATATATTGAGTAGCTGATCCGAATTTGGAGTATGGATATACACAGAGATGGGTAGTTAGTGGAGGATCTGGACGGTA
Organism: Viscum album; assembly: GCA_963277665.1. Lineage (NCBI taxonomy): Eukaryota > Viridiplantae > Streptophyta > Magnoliopsida > Santalales > Viscaceae > Viscum > Viscum album. The sequence continues at coordinate 1,374,563,786 of OY728128.1, forward strand.
CATGAAAATAGCAGTTGTATGTGGGTGAGGTGATCTATGAACCATACCCTATACTCAGTACGTGAAGGAGGGGAAGTGGTACACGGAACACCCAAGGAACTCTGAAAATTGGCCAAATCTATTCAAGAAATTAATTACCATAACCTATTAGTGTGCGAGAAGGTAAATTACATTTTTTGGTGACAAAGGGACTTCCAAAGAGAATCCAATGATTGTGGAGAATTTATAATTTAATGTTAAACCATTGAAGCAACCTTCATGTTGATAAACTGAGTGAATATTATTAGAATATAGTGAGAAAGGGGGATTCAGCTAAAGTGATTCGGGGGATGCAGTGTGGTATCCCTAAAACCATGTAAAGGTAGTGTGCATTGCATAGAGTTACTATTCTAACTCTTTTAATCCACAAATTGTTAAGATTTTTGGTTTTGTGTATGAATGACACACTGTCGGCATATGCTCGATGGATGTATCCCTTAGTGGTGAACTAAGTAAAATTGTTGTGACATTACTTTTCATGTGATTGTTTGTTTTCTAAAATGTCTCTTAGTCTGGTTTGACAAGTTCCTACCAATGGGGGAACAATATTCATCAGTTTAAACGAAAAAATTTGTCACCCTAATTCACCCCTCTCCTCTCAGAGTGTCTAGGGGCCCTTCAATTAGCTAGTATAAATAATCATGTTTTACAACCCTTATTCTTTGTGATTGTGTCTATTAGAACCTGATTGTTTTATCATATATAAAATATGTGTTTGAACATGGATATATATTTCATAGTAAATTCATTAGTATGATATGATTGGGTTAGATAATTATCTAGTATAATATATTATATATAATATTTCTTCTAATATTTTGTGACATTCATGTTTTAGAGGGTTTTCTTGAGTTCAATTTTTTTTTACTGTGAACCGGTGATGGTGTCCTAAGTGATAGGTGACCACCAAAATCATGTTCAGTTTAGAGACTGATAATTTGTCTTGTTCTTAATTCAATATGGTGGGTACTGTTAAATTTTTTTTATCTGAGACCAAGAATATTAGTTAGACTATCCCTCAAAAGTTGAAATCAATTCATTCAACAATTGGGGAACTTTCACTGTTTGATGTGATTGTTATGAATAATTAGTGATCTATTTATAGAGAAATAGATTATCCATTTTCTTTAATGATTATTTAGGAGTTTTTATGGTGGAGAATCAGAGCATGAGGGATAGCCCCACTTTATTTTCAATAAATTAATGACATAAATTTGTAGGAGTACCCATAGAAATTTTCATATTAAAGAGTTGATAATGTTTTTAGATAGTCACACTATTGTACAATATAATTACAATTATATTTCTATGTAATTGGTCACCTTTATTTCTAGATGACCTATGTCTCATGGTATGTTTTTTTAAATGTTTTTATCAATGTATTTTAGTGGATGTCATAGTAACTGACCATTTAGAAGGATTATGTGAGTGGATAATAAACTCATGTGGATGATGACCGTGGGTTTTGGAGTTATTAGATTGGTTCACAAGGGTTCAATGTAAACCTAGATGAGATTATTGGGGATGATTTATAGTCCCTATGTTTGTTTTTTCGAAAGGGATTATAATATTAATGTTTCTCTAGAGACTTCAACTAAAATTCATTGATACATGTGATGGGAAGTTGATTATCATATCTATTGGCATGCTCTCTCTATGTTGTGTGGAGCTCTTTATTATAAAATAAATAGAGGATATTTATGAAAAATGACTTTATCTAAAAGATATTCCTTTATTTACTTATTTCTATTGTGGGTAGTATTACACACCTTTGGGAGATGCCACAGGGGAAGAACCATCTTTGATATATACTCTGGATTTTTGCATGAATTCATAATTGTATTATTTTAAATATCACTATTGTATGAAAAATATGTGAATATTAATTCATGGTGAGTCTTATGTAAGGTGAGTTATATTATTTTCATGTGTCCCCCCACCCTATAGTGGGTTGAAGTGGTTTTGAATTTTTTGAGGAAGGAAAATATTTGATGTAGTGTTCTTAATCTGAGTGATTGTGATAGGATGCATTCCTAAGTGGGGTTTATATTCTATTTACTAAAGTATATATAAACCTTAAGGTATATGGATCCCCCACATAGATGTATTATTTTTCTATGAAGTTTTATATGGTGGGATTCTCATGGTTTTTTTAGTTTTTTACTTTTTGAGGATAAAGATCCTTTGAGGCGAGGATAATTTGGCAACATCAATTTTCCCATGTGAGAAACTTAACTTGTTTTTGAGTTTTTTAGTTTTTTAGTTTTTTAGTTTTTGAGAATAAAGACCTTGAGAGTTTTAAAATAGAAATTTTCTTCAAAATAATGACCATAAAATTTTCCCAAATGGTTCTCTAGATTTCACAATGTGGTTTTTATTAATGTTCTTAATTTTAGTGAGATTTTGAGAAGGATTAATTATAGAGGATATTTAAAATTTAATGAATAAATACAATTTATTCATGTGGGTTTGGGGATTATTATCTCCTAGATGACATTCATGATGGGAAATATAAATTTTTTGTTATGTTTTGAATGTAATATTTTTGTAGGTAAGGTATAATGTCTATGAAGGTACTAGAAACTCACTTAGTCGCATTTAATGGGTATTCGTTTAAATTAAGTATGGGTATTAAAATACTATATCCCTCCCCTCATATCCTTATATCCATATAATTATCATTCCCCCATCTGTAATTTCTGATAGAAAACTAAGTGATTATATTGATATGATCTTATTTAGAGGAAATAAATAGTGAATATTAGGGGGAAATAATTGTGGATTCAAAATCATATATTCACAGTTATGAAGCTATTATGATACATGATGAGATGGGGGTCATTATTTTAAATAATTCCTCATTTTTACTTATATTTTTTCTACTTCTTGTTCTATAATCCATATCATGATCTTTTTATCTTTAGTTAGGCACTATATCAAATTCAATGAGTTTTTGTTGAAATCTGATGGCTCCTGGGAATTCATAACTACATGGAATTTAGTCACCTAAAAATATATTGTGTAGTGTGTTGGAATGTATTTGTTAGGATAAAGAGTCTATATGGTGTATTGTATAGGGGTACATATTGTATAGGACACCTGGTTACATGATCTTGGTCATGAACATTTTCTTAGCCAAACTCCTCATCTAGGGTACATGGAATGTATAAGTACATGTCATATTAAGTCACATGGCATGACATAGATTGGCGACCACATATAGGTACTCATCCACCCTAAAATCCTTTTATCATACAGTAACCCCAATTTCCTAGGAATTCTATTCCATGCCTTGATAAAATATATTTTGAGAGAACATATTTGGGTGGATACACATTATACAAATAGTAAATAATTTTTACTTCCCTTTTGGATGATTTTTGTGTGATTTCATTTCCAAGAGATGGATTTTTACAATGAATTAGTCCATTATGAGTATCAATACACCTAGAATATTATAGTGGGGTTATATTCTTGATTTGGAATCACTCATGAGGTGACTTGAGGAAATTACTGGATTCTATCCCATGATGAAGACTAACAGATGCTTAGAGGTGATTTAGAGTTTGATTATAATGGAATAACCCTCTAAAATGGAATAAGGAAAATCAAGTTTGGGAACTGTCACATGCTTCCAAATAATAGTATCATCAGTGATTTGTTAGTGTAGATGGATTCCTTTATGTACAGAGATTTGTGGACACCATTTTTGTACGAGTTGTGTATTATAATATCTTTATAATAGAGTAGTTTGATGGGACATAGAACAATATGAGACTCATAGAACTTATCATTTATTACAATGCACCCAATTGTGTCATTAATAGTGTAGGTTTCATTGATTTAGAGAACATGGGTGTTGATTGTTCATTACCTATTAAAAATAGACTCCATGACTAGTCTTTATTTAGGTTGTAGATATCCTTTCTCTCCCTTGTTTCATCCTGATCTTGACCATGAAAGTTAGAGTTTTGGTTGAAGATCATTCATAAATATCCAATTAACATGACCACAAATTTTGATGTGCATGTGGTGTAGGTATTACAAAACCAAGGACTCAAATATTTCTCCACACAATTGTGTGAAAACACTACCTTTGGTCATTTACCATGTGATTATTTTCTTAAAACTGACCTAAAAACATTGATCATGGGTCCTCCATTATAGATGATGGCTTCTCGAAGATCCCTCTTTAAAGGCGTGGGATTTTTGTAAAATCCTAAAATTTTTCATCTATGTTATTCACTAAATTTTTGGGTTGGTTTTTTGGTTTGGACCATAGTATGGGTTTCTATAGATATTTGAAGGATATATATGAGGAAGTAGAAAGAGACTCTATAGAAAATATTTAGGGCATAATTGTCCGCAATATACCCAGTTTGGTTTGGAAGAACAAATGTTATAGGAATTTATGACATAAATTTCGTATTTACACTATAAATATTGTAAGGTTTGAAAAAAGGGGGATTTCCCTTTCATTCCCCTTGTAATTTTTTCATTATTTATTCCTCCTCCTCCCTTATTTATTATGCACAGTATCTGCTGAAGATCCCTTCTTCCACTCCTCATAGGATTTCATATCCTTTATTTATATGAGGTTGGAATTGAACATTGTTCATCATGTTGGATAGAAAATTGTATGTCTTTGATTCATCCTTCTTCTTTTCCCAATTTCTCTCTCCATATTTAATGTTATATTCATGTGACAAAATATTACCCTTTTAATGGACTTTTATAATTTCATCAATTTTACTCATTCCATCAAAAAATAAAGTCCAATACTAGATGATATTTATACTACCTATCTGTTGTGGGTCATTTATACCAGCTTTCTTAAATTTTAGGTGTTTATATATTTTTTCCATTATACCGCATGCCAAAACATCCTTGTGTTTCTTGGAAATATGTAATATCTTAAATATATCACATATACAATGAATAGAAATTCTATATAACATTGTAAATAGACTAGATGTTCAAAACCTTATCCCAATACATATCTTAGATGGGTTCAATTAAATACCTTTGTGGATTATTTTTCTTTTATTACCAAAACAGCTATAAGTTGTGTGTGGATTTATCATAGATAGTGAGATATATTAAATATAAATGAGGAATTAATATGTGGTCTAGACCAACCCATAAAAAACATGAGTACTTTTGGATGAATTAAATAAATACCTAATGGTATGAGCATGTCATATAGCACTGTTTAAACTTTGAAGTGGAAATTAGGTTACACTTGGAACCCTTTCTTATTAATAATTTTTGTATATATTAAATTAAAGTCTGAATTGAATAAATTAAGTGGATTTGATTACATCATGATTATATTTTGTAAGACACCCAATGTTCTAAATGGATTTTTTGAAATAAATGGTATAAATTTAATTATTATTTATTTGTAATTAATGGAAATGGTGTTCCTTCTTTTGCATCAGAATTTAAGTACATTTAATTATTTATTACTTCTTTTGAATTGATGGAAATGAGGTTACTTATTGAAAATATATGATTTAAGGACATTATGTTCAACATGGTTTATAAGATTATATTATATATGATGCATCTTACTGGTCATTAAATTAATAAACATTTAGAGGCATTCTGGAATAGTCCAAAGTAGGAAGCAATGGATGTGTTTCCTATGAGGAACACAAGATTATGTGGTTTTTTCTTAGTTTATTTATTTTACTTTTTTATAATTAACCTCACACTACTTCGGTATATAATCATAATGTGTATTAGTTATGGACAATGTTTTTGTGACCCTATTGTGTTTTACTTACACACTACTCAGGCCATCGATTTGGGCCCAGACTGAATTCATGGATGCAGGTTGCGACCAGTGAAAATGGATTACTATGGATGTTTGAATTTTAGTTCTAGAAATGAGTATGGGAGAATAAAATATAGATTATTTTCATGATTCAACTAGATATATCTTTTGGTGTTTTTTTATGTTTTTTGTATCTTGTATTGTGTTATATTCCTCCTCCCATTTTTTCTATAGTATAATGATTTCTAAATTTTTTTATAAAATACTGTATATTGATTATATATGATTAAATTTATCATGATGATCTACATACACTATTCATTATTATATTGTTTTGCTATTGTTTGATATATATATCACTACTACATTCTACTTTTATAGAGAGGGTATTGTCTCCACAACATACCATCATTTTCACTCACTGCTAGTTAGTAGCCTCTAGTATATGGGGAGGTACTCTTGAGGCCATGTGGGAAACCGATTCATGTTACTTATGAGAAAAACTTGACCATGATATTCCTCTAATGGCCCGAAGGCCTTCATTTTTTATGGATTTTGATAATCCACCTTTCAAGGGGTGAGGTGGAACCCTTACAAGGATCATAGGCATAAGTATTACATGGCTCGTAGGCCTTAGAGGATTTCATTTCCCATAGGATTCAAACATTACATAAAACTCAGACTAACTACTTAGAACTGCTCCTCCCTAGCATCTTCATCTTTAAATCAGCTCTCTACCTTCGCATGGCTATCCAGCTATGCTTTCTCATGAATGCACAGGCTTATCCCTATGGCAGGTTCCATACCCTCTCATTCTTGCAATTTATTTATCTTCTACTATGGTGAAATCTTCTTGCTCCTCCTCCTTTTTATGTTTTTTCCTTTTAGTTTTTCTGGATTTCATTTGCACTTATGTTGGCCGAAAAGCATTAAGATGGCCTGAAGTCCTTGCTAACCCGAAGGCCTGAGTGGTTTGAAGGCCTTAAAGGACTCGAAGACCAAGTCGGTGGCCCGAAGGCCCAAATGTGTGAATATTCACGGCTACTATAGTGACAAATAGTTCCTGCTACAGTCCCACTACAATACCTACAACAGCTCTGCACAGTTCTTGCTATAGTACTTCCTTCAGTTCTACTACAGTACCTACTACAGCAACCCTGCAAAATTAGCATCCACCAAGATTTGATCCTGGGTCTCTTAGATGCACTTAAAGAGTCCTCACCGATTAGGCAGAGGCTCATGTGCTCAACCATGATATTATAAAGTGGAATTAAAGAATTTTTTTTCCATTATATTTTACCATTTGGTTTAGTTAACGGAGGATGAAAAAGTATAAAATTTCTGTAATGAGCATGTTCCAAGGAGTAGCTAACCTATATAAATGGAAAAATATGAGTTATCTTGGATGGTGATCTCTTTTCTAGTTTTTTTCTATTATATTTTTATTAATTTCACCATCATGGATGGACATTACATGTGGTGTTTGTTATATTTCGGGGTTTTCTCTTACTCTTTCCCAGTATGGGAAGGATATATTTCCTCATATATCATTATCAGAACATAGAGACTCATATTCCATACATATTCCATGGCATATATATTGTATTTTGATATTTTTGGAAACATATTTTATGTTCCCTGAGTAAAATACTAGTTATTTAATAAATGTTTCTGTAAGATAAATGTGATAAATATTAGGTTGATTAAAGTTTCAATATCAACCTAAATGGTGTTTTCCCACATAGCTTTATGGTTGCACCTTAACTGGCCAATTATGAAATTTTTAATCCATGGATCATTGGTTTCATGGGATTAAACAATAGTTTTTTTAAATTAAATGGATTCCAAATTAAATTTATTAAGTGTATATACCTATATAAATCTGTAATGTTGATAAAAATAATTAAAAAATGGTAAAGGGATGGTTATAATTTCCTAAAATTACATATGTAACTTAAAAATCATAGGGAATCATATGTGGGAATTGAATGTGAATATAACATAACCAAGATATATATATATATTGAATCTTAATTATTAATTAAAATGGTTTCATTAAATTGGAATTCAAAATAGAAACCTACATAGTGATTATTTCTACAACTTCTAATTAAAAATCCATATACCAAAACCTTTGATATATGATATGAGGCCTTGAACTAATAATGAACTTAGTAGTGGTTGATAGTAGGGTCTATCAAGGTTTATTATAGTATTTTATATTACCTAGACCTAGATTTCGGTGAAACTAGATATGTCTTTTATCTTATATAAGAATGATTTTTACATATCTTATTCTTGTCTCTGAGATTTTTTTGTTAATGCAACTCATTTGAGGTGTGTGTTTGGCATTGTTGGTATATATCTCTATGAAAGACTCTTGAAGAATGCTAGGATGGTGTAAATGACCATGATCTCAAGGTTTTGAGACATAAACCTATATTTTTACCTTATCTAGTTCCTCCCATGGAACCTCCAATTTTACATCATCTAAGAAATGATGCTCAGCTTTAAGAGGGTTTCCTATAATTGATTCGGACCATACAGGGAGCCTGAGACCTGTGCCTACTATATTAGTGTGGATGAATGAATTTAAGATACATCATCCACCTACTTTATCCAGGTATTGTGACCCATCGGATGATAATTTAGGGATTGAGTCTACCTTCTATATCTTTTTGAATTTTGATACAACTCCCAAGAGTAGGTTAAATCTTGCAATTCATATTCTTCATGGGTACCTTTAATAAATGGTTGTATGTATAAAATTAGGAAGGTTAGCATAAATAGTTGCACTAGTGCAGAAAACGTTTTTTACGTCGGTTATTTTTCATTTTTTACGCCGGTTTCTATCCGACGTTAATACGGATGACGTTATAAATAACCTTTTTGACGTCGGTTATTTAAAAACCAATTTCAAAATCATAAAAACGCGATGTTTATGACGTCGGTTATTTTAGAACCGATGTGATAAATAAAATGGGAAGGGTTTATCACGTTCGTTATTTAACAACCGACGTGATAAAAGGCCTGCAAAATGGTTTATCACGTCGTTTATTAAAAAACCGACATGATAAAAGGACGGGGAAATGGTCTATCATGTCGGTTATGAAAAACCGACATGATAAACCGGGGGGCGGGGGGTTTATCACGTCGGTTATTATAGAAATATCGTGATAAACCGGGGGGGTTATCACGTCGGTTATTAAACAACCGACGTGATAAACCGGGGGGCGGAGGGTTTATCACGTCGGTTTTTAAATAACCGACATGATAAACCAAGGGAGGGGGGTTTATCACGTCGGTTATTCTATAACCACCGTGATAAACCGGGGTGGTTTTTATATAACCATCGTGATAAACCGGGGGGTGGTTTATCACGTCGGTTATTAAATAACCGACGTGATAAACCATTTTCAAGGCCTTTTACCACATCGGTTATTAAATAACCGACGTGATAAACCATTTTCCGGGCCTTTTATCACGTCGGTTATTAAATAACCGACATGATAAACCATTTCCCAGGACTTTTACCACGTTGGTAATTAAATAACCGACGTGATAAACCTAATTTCTTTTTTAAAATTTAATGCAGTCATCTGCTCTCCACCAGAATCAACCAGAAAACAAATCAAGAAATCGTACCAAAAAAACATAAGTAGATCAAAATTAAGCATTTACATTGATAACATATAAAACTTACCCTCTAGACAGCCCCCACCCTCATGCATACCCCATGGACAGCCCTCCCCCACCCCGTTGGAGCCCTCACCCTCATGTATACCCCCTGGACAGCCCTCCCCAACCCCATTGGAGCTCCCACCCTCATATATACCCCTTGGACAGCCATCCCCCACCCCATTGGAACCCCCACCCCATTGGAGCCCCCACTACACTACTGGACTGCCCCTCGACACCCGGACAGCCCCAAACACCCCTCGACAACCCCCACCTGCCTGAACAGCACCCCCTCACCCCACTTAACAGCCCCCACCACACCCCTGGACAACCCCCCCCCCCCCCACCCTCATGTATACCCCCCACCCCTATCCAGCACTCCCACACCCCTTGACCGCCTTCCCACACCCCTAGACAGCCCTACCACCCCCCTGGATTGTCCCCCCACCCCACCGGACAGCCCTCCCAGACCGCTGGACACCGCCCAACCCCACTGAACACACCCCCACACCCTTGGAACCCCTCCCCCATATACCCAAATCCATACCAGAAAAACCATCATAAGTAAACCAAAACAAGAAGCAGAGCAAAATTAAACATTCACTTATATAACATTCAAAACATACACTGTCAACTTAAAAAAAACTAAATCCAACCTAAACAAATACCAAATACACAATTACAACAACAATATTCAAAATTACATTTTACATTACAAACAACTAAAATTCAATCAAAGCTGTAAAATAATTTGTCCACTCCACTTGTAAGTGTTTGATGTCTTCAGCAGTATAGGGTTTAGGGTCATCAAAAAGCTACAAATGATAAAGAAAGTATTTAACGTGTATAATTAATAAATCAAATTGAAATATTATGGCAAAGTTTAAGAGGAAATCGTACTAGGTCAAAATTCACAACAGTCCCAGTTGTTATTATTTATACATAAATCTTAACATATACTATCCGCATTCGATGAGGCCATGTTGTTCATGAAAATTCTGTTTGAATGAGTGTAAATTTAATATATTATTTTTATGTAATAAATCAAAAAGTACAAATTATAAATGGATATTTACCTTCGCATTTACATATTTGATCTTTGCACCTCTTTTCTTTGTGTTTTTTCGAAAGTTGGCCCATGCACTGTTAGAAAATAATACGAATGGGGTAAATTTATAATTCATTATAATATATATAACTATTGAGAAATTGAAACTTACTTTTCCAATATATTCTTAAAACTATCCTGCACATCACCATGGACAGAGCATATCCAATAAAGGGCTTTCTCCCTTGGGCAAAAAACCCCTAACATCCAATGATCACTGATAAAAGGAAATTTGACGTTAGTGGTTTTTTATGTTAAAAGATAATTAACTCTTTGAGAGAAATGTGTTTCATACCTCTCACAAAAAAGAATAATCCAACGTTGTGTGATTGTATTCTTTTCAAATCTTTTAGCAATATAAACCATTCTTTGTTACTCATTCAATGCACATTCTTCAGGGGAAATCAATTAAGGGTCCATGAATCCATATACTTCTGTCAGCTCATTCCTCTCACAAATTTTATAATGATACCTAATACAAAACATACATAAGTATACATTTTTAATAAATATAATGCAGGGAAAAGGTGTTAAGACTTACATGGAAAAAATTTGCACCACGTTGATGCCCAACTTATCTCCAGTAACAAGCACCATGATATCAGTTTTTATAATCCCCACTCTTATTTCACATCTACAAACATGAGCTTCCATTGGAAAATCATAATAACCTGACAACAAATGTGAATATCTTGACAATCTGTCAAGACCATTTGAATCTGTATCTGATGTCATAGCCATTTTTCATTGTTGTTTTCAATAAAGTATTTTTTTACCTTTGAAGTATTCCTATAAAAAAAATTGAAATATATATTAGTTTTCAAATGATAAAACAACTTTAATAAAAAAATAAAATAAAAGATATAACATTCATACCTATATGGTAATGGGTCGAAGAAGTCTAGATGGCCAAATTAAAAAATGGCTGATACTCTGTCCAACTGTCGCCACCTCATCTGTAGGTATTGGTACCCTAGCTGATCTCTCTATAATAACCTATACAGTGACCCTCTGATTCTCTACCTCTAATTATTGATGATGAATTGTATCTCCTATATAATATACCAACACATATGCTACTATATGATATTGAGAATCATCAACATACAACTCGCAATAAGTAGGAAGCTGCGGCGGAGGTGTAGGACAAAAAATGGGGTCCGCAGGCTGAGGTGGGGGAGTGGGAGCTACTGGCGGAGGTGGAGGATAAATAATGTGGTCTGCAGGGGGAGGTGGAGGAGTGGGAGCTATAGTCTGAAATTTTCTTTGCATTTCTGCAAACATAGACTGCACCGACTCTCTAATCTTGTCCTCTATCGTCGCATTAATATTATGAACTTCAGCCTCGAAGGATTCTATTTTTTTATAAACCCCCTCAATGTTAGAAGTTGAAGAACGTAGAAACACTTTTCTTACCGATACACCTTCCGGATATCCTCTTACATGACCAGGATGTTCGGGCCTTCCCAATGCTGCAAATAAAATATCTTCCGTCCCAGTAGCTGTAAATATCCCCTTTGAACCCTGCTCCTCAAGAGAGTCCTGTATTAATTAATTGAACATTTCTGTAATGATTGGAATTATATGATGAAAATAGTTAACTTAAATAAATAAAATAGATATCTTACAATCCTCTAAGCTACGAATCTCGATTCTTCCGAAATATATTTCCCTTTTTTCCCTTCCGAGCTCTCTTCCATTTTTCATGTCTAGATGGAGGGGATGGAGGGGCCACCTCTCCAGAGCTTGAAGACTCAGTTCTTAGTTGTTGAAATCTTTCCGCCATCATTTGTTCTTCCCATAATGCATACCCTCCCTGAGATAAACAATGAGGGTATACATTTTTAGATTGGATCTCTTGATGAGCTTTCCTTGTTTTCTATAATTTAAGAATAATAAATCATTAACAAAACATTAATAAAATCATTTATATATGAAAGTTTATAAAAGTTTACATTGCCCTTACTAAAAATGACTCTTTTCTTCTACTTTCAAAAAACTCTCTCCATGTGTCTTCATCTATAAAAGGATATATACGACTTGGATTGTCATGACTTCTATGACCATAAATGAAATCAGATGAGAGGGTTGATTGGAAATCCCTCCATCTCCTGGCAGCCAATGATAAGCATTTCTTCATGACTCCTCCACTGTCAGGAATATCAAATGTCATCTGTTAAAGAAGAGGTTAAACATATTATATATACTAGAAACATTAAAATAATAGTCAAAAAATAACAAAAGATCTTACCAAAATCGCCTCCCACAACTGAGAGATAATCTCTTTATCCACACTTCTCCAATCATCATACAGAATGCTTACTTTGCTCTTAGCCTGAGTTGCTACAAAACTCTTAAAATCTTTTGCATTCGGTCCTCTAGGAATATCATCATCATCAAACTCAACGACTATCCTCTAATCCTATGTACGGGCAAGTGATAATTTTGGTAAACGTGTGCACCCAAGTTTACCAACCTTTGAACTCTTTTTCGTAATAGGAGCATGTGAATGTTCATCCCCAGAGGTATGACCAGCAATATGCTCCTCTCCAGAATCATGTGGTTGATCATCTGAATGATCTGTCATTATCCTTCACATCATAAAAACAAACGTCAGTTCATAGATATAAAAATTCAAATATTTTAATACTACTGTAATTAGAAAATAGAAAAGTTTACTAAGTTACATAATAGTAAACTTTGGTAATATGGTAAGCATGTTAAACAATGGTAAAGATGGTAAAGATGGTCAAGATGGTTAAGATGGTCAAGATGGTAAACATGATAAAAATGGTAAACCTGGTAAATATGGTAAACATGGTAAAGTAATTGTTAGTGAACAAAAATAATAGATATATAATTCATGTAATGTTTATAAACATGATAAAGTAAACTAAAAAAACATTAAAAAAAACAAAAACATATACTTATTTTGTTTTAAAACATGTTTTAATAAATAAAAAACGTACAATATCTAACATTTATGAAATAAATAAATGTAAACAAGAAATAAACCTATGTTACCAGTAATTTTAGGAATGTACAAATGGATTGTTTTCCCAAATTCCTTCATCGTGATCGTTCCTTATAGAAAAAACTATGTCTTCAACATGACCATCATTATGTTCTATTAATCTTTCCATGGATGTAGGGATCTCACAAAAATCAACATATTCATCAACTTCATCCTCACCAACATATTGCTTTTCCCTTGTAAAACAACATCCCACTGCATATCTGATTGATCTACTACATAGAAAATTTGTTTTGCATGTGTTTCCATTATAAAAGAATCAGTTGTGTCTTCTAATCTATTCAGATTAACAAGTGTCATTCCAAATTCATCGTGTCTGACACTTTTGTTACCATTAAACCATTTACAGTTAAAAACGGGAACTTTAATTTTAAAGTAATCAACCTCCCATATGTCTTCAATCACTCCATAATATGCACTTGATGCAGAAATTGGGTTTTTTTCCTTATCACTTGAAAAATGCATTGCTTCTGCAAACACCAATACACCACTATTCTGAACTACACTTCTATTTTCCTGAGCTTTCGTATGAAATGTATAACCATTAATGTCATAACCGGACCATGTTATCACATTTAAACATGGACCACCCACTATCCATTTTAATGTCTCTGATACATCTGATCTACCAAGCAAAGTCTTTTTAATCCATGACAAAAACATTATGTTGTACTCATTCAAAATCCACATTTCTTTCTTCTTTGGATGACATTGTTTCAACTCATTAATATGCAATGTGATATAAGGTTGAGCATCAGCTATGTTATTCAAGATGTATGATTCTAACTTCTTCATCTGTTCAGCAGACAATGATTTGACTTTCAAGCTGTGAATCCCCTTTCCCTCGTTATTAACTCGTTTATGGCGAGATGGAGGCAAACCTATGTGTTATGCCGCAGCCAAGTAGCTCGTACAAAACTCTGCTACCTCCTCAGAAATATATTTTCAATAACGGAGGCTTCAGGTCGATATATATTTTTAACATACCCCTTTAATATTTTCATATACTTTTCAAAAGGATACATCCAATGAAGATATACAGGTCCACAGAGCTTTATTTCTCGAACCAAATGAATCATTAAATGCACCATTATATCAAAAAACGTTGGAGGAAAATACATTTCCAATTGACATAGTATAAAAATTGCATCCTTTTCCAAAATGTTCAAAGCATTCACATCAATCGTCTTGTTACAAATTGAATTGAAAAAATAACACAACTTCATTATAGTCTTTCTAACAAGAATGGACAATATTCCACGCAATGCAACTGGTAGAATTTGTTGCATCATGACGTGAAAATCATGTGATTTCATACCTATCAACTTCAAGTCCTTCAATGAGACAAAAATTTTTACATTAGAAGAATAACCTTGAGGCACTTTGGTATCATGAAGACACTGACAGAAGATAATTTTCTCCCTCTTCGATAATGTATGACAAGCCGGGGGAAGAAATGTTCATCTTCATTTAGGAGTGGGAGCTAACTCCAAACGTATTCCCATTGATAGTAAGTCTCATCTTGCATTCAACCCATCTTTAGTATTTCATTTAATATCTAACAATGTTCTAATCAAATAATCACAGATATTCTTCTCCACGTGCATGACATCAATATTATGTTTAACTTCATGATACCTCCAATATGGTATCTCAAAAAAATCGACCTTTTATTCCAAATATGTCTATCATTACCAAATTTTTGTGTCTTTGCCAATGTCACATCAAGGTTTTTCACCCTCTCAAAATACAAATCAGGGGATAAAGGTTTTGGAGCTGTATCAAATTCTTGTAATCCATTGAATACCTTTTTTAGTCTTCTATAAGGGTGTTCCATAGGCAAAAACTTTCAATGACCCATGTACACTGTTTTCCTCCCATGATGCAATTAACAATAAAACGTCTGTTGTTCGCAAATTGGACATGCTTTATACCCTTTAACACTATATCCAGACAAATTTCCATACGCTGGGAAGTCATTTATAGTGAACAGAAGCACTGCATGCAGTTTAAAATATTCCATTTTATAAGAATCAAACACCCTAATACCATCAGCCCATAACAGTTTCAAATCTTCAATCAATGGTGACAAGTAAACATCAATATCATTACTGGGTTGCTTTGGACCAGAGATCATTATACTCAACATGACATATTTGCACTTCATACAAACTTCAGGATAGAGGTTGTAAATTACCAATAAAACAGGCCATGAACTATGTGTGCTACTGAGGGTTCGGTATGGATTCATTCCATTTGGGCACAACCCTAGTCTGAGATTTCTAATTTCATTTCCAAATGTAGAATAATGCACATCATTTTTCTTCCATTGTGGACAATTAGCTGGATGATGTATTTTTCCATCACATACCTGCTCTTCAGCATGCCATCTTAACCTTTTTGCATCATGTGAATTAGAAAATAAACGTTTGAAACAATTAGTTATAGGAAGATACCAAAATACCTTCGAAGGGAGCTTTGTAATCTCTACACCAACCTGTGATTTTTCTTTCACCTTATACCGTGATGTCCCACATTTAGGACACTCTGACAGAAATTTATATTCCTTTATATATATAATTCAGTCATTCGGACAGGCATGTATTTTCTTGTATCCCAATCCCATCGGGCATAATATTTTCTTAGCTTTGTAATGTGAATCTGGAAGATCGTTATCTTTTGGAAGAATGTCTTTCATCAATTGTAGTAGCTCTGTAAAACTTTTGTCACTCCATCCATGTTTTTCCTTCAGGTTAATAAATCTTAACACCACCGACAAAACCGTAAAATCTTTACAACAAGGATATAATGGTTTTTCAGCATCACCATATAGATGCGCAACTGTCGGTTCTATCTCAATTTGTTCTGCTACAATATCGTGAATCATTTCTTCAATTCCGTCGGAGTTACCATCTTGTAAATCATCATCATCAGTGACATTCAGTCCAGTTTCACCATGCCAAATCCAAGGGCTATAACTCGGATTAAAACCACGACAAATCAGATGATCTTTTATCTCTCTACTTTTCAACTTCTTCATATTCAAACATTTCAGGCATGGACAGAAAAAAAATGTCACTGCTTGGAACATTTCGTTTTGCAAATTCCAATAACGCATCAACACCTTCCTCAAATTAATTGCTCATTTGATGTGCCGTAATCCAACTTCGACTCATTATTACCTATAACAAATATCATCAAAAAATATATATTTTTAAGATAAGACAAATATATGTTTATATGAAAAAAATCATAATTTGAATGTAAAACAATTTAAAATATAAAACAAGTCTATGGGTATTTAAGAAAATATGCTTGAATATTATTTTTAAAACAAAATATAGTTATATATAATAGTTTTAAATTTCATTGAATCAAAGAAAACCATGCCGCCTATATAGTTGATAGAAAATTTGAGAAAATGGATTAAACCTTAGAATCACCCCCACCCCCCGGACAACCCCCAAAACCCTCTGGACTGGCCCCCACCCCCTTGGATAGCCCCCACTCCCACACACCCCCTTGGACCACCCATGGACACCCCCCAACCTTCCGAACAGCCTCCCACCACTCTAGACAGCACCCCCACCCCTCCTGGACACCACCCCCCACCCCTACCGCTTCAACACCCCTCTGGACACCTCCAAACCCTCTAGATAACCCCCCCCCCCCCCCGGACAACCCCCAAAACCCTCTGGACAGGCCCCCACCCCTGTGGACAGCCACTCACACCCACCCACCCCCTTGGACACCACCCGTTTCCACATCATTGATATAACATATTTTTTTTAAAAAACATGACATTATTAAAAACGTTTCATGAAATACGATGAAGAGTCCAATCGTATTTCTTATGAAATTTTTCTTACTAGAAAGGGTCTTAGTATTGAATAGAATAATAAATAAAGTGGCATAAAATAGAAACATAATTATAAAAAATGCATATAATCCAGCTTGAATATTTGAATAAATATGTTTGTAATCAACCATCAAATACCAAAGGTGTATGTGAGAACAATTAGAGAAAAACTAGCAATGAGAGATCATAGTAATTGAGAGGGGATGGTGTCAAAGGAAACACAAAATCAAATGAACCGAGACCACTTTATGATGTAATCCATGAAAAAGAAAAACCTACATCAAATAAAATCGTGAAACATCAAAAAACAAACAAATACCCATTTGAAATAGAATCTAGTATCTTGATTCAGAAACTCTAAAAAATAAAAAAATCACAATCTCATTGATTGAATACTAGATTTCTAAAATAGAACAATACACTGGTTTCACTTTGGTTGGTGGTGCAATTATTTGTTGTATTCGATCATCAATTAGTTTTGTGACATAAAATCAAAAAATCTTGTGAAATACATATAAGTAACATTCATTATTCAAGTTCACATTCTTTTTGTAAAATTACCCATGTCTATATTATCATTAATAAAAAACATTATCATTATTCTCAACTAAAATCATGTGAATTGTGATATTCCCATTTTTATAAACATATATTAATGATGTTATGATAGAGTTTATCATAACAAATAATATAAAAAATGGCATACTTATCTATAGTAGAGTCCTATAAGACAAAATGGATGCACGATATTTCTGTGACATTTAGATTTTTTAAAGGGATATAATGATGTTTAATACTTCCCATAAGGGTGAAATTATATGGGAGTTTAGTGTCTTTTAAAAATACAAAGTGGGTAAAAGTGAATTTGTTTCCATTAAAGAAAACCAATGGTTTATCATAGATTTATTAGACTCTATGAGGGTGAATGATAAATATTTATTTTATTATGTTCCATTATAACTCATGTGTAAATATTTATTTTAGTTCAATTAATGAATGATAAATGGTTTACATTAATGGTTTTTGTTTTCTAAAAAAATGACATCTTCAATATGGATGATTGATTCCTATTCTATGATAAGATAGTCAACAAGGATGATTCACTATATATGATGATAATTTCTTTTAATTCTCTAATCACATAAACATTATTGGTTATCCAACTACAAAATTGTTAGATGAACCTGAGTGTTAAATGAAATATAGGATAAAAGGAATGGATGAATCAACTATACCTAAAATTTCTTTTTGATAATGAAATTCAAACCGGTCAAATCTGAAAATATTCCAAATCTTTCCTTAATCGCACCATAGTCCTTCAATAAATAACCCCAAATATGTTTCCAACATAGGAGGATTTTGAGTCATTAAATGCAAGGTAATATATCAAAATTTGTTTTATAAATAAATACAAAAACAAGACACTCAAGATAAAAATGAATGTCCGGTGCCAACGATATTCAAAAAGATGTAATAGGGTTCAAAATGGAAGAATCTAACCTAGTTTAAACAAAAAAATCGCAAAACATAAATATAGACTATTCGGGAAAAAAACAAACAAAATAAATTCGTAGAATGCTTACTTGAGTGTTGTGAGTTGAGATGATAGATCAGAGGAGACTAAAGATGATAAAAGATGAAGCCAAAATGAGTTTAACGCAGGTCAATCGACGAGCCGATTAGGGTTTACCGCGCGAGAGAGGCGAGTCGGCGGACTGTCGATCAAAAAAAACGTAAATGACAGTCCACGAGGCTTAAAATTTTTAAATGTTTTATAACGTCGGTTATTATATAACCGATGTTATAAACTATTTTTTAAATTTATAACGTTAGTTATTTGCAAACCGATGTAAAAAACCCCCGCGCTTTGGTTTTTTACTTCGGTTATTTTATAACCGACGTAAAAAACTTGTAGATATCTCGTTTTTTATGTCGGTTATATTATAACTGACGTAAAAACCCGTAGATAACTCATTTTTTACATTGGTTATTTGAAAACCAATGTAAACAACCCCCTCCCCCCCCCCCCCCCCCGTGCTTTGGTTTTTTAGGTCGGTTATTTTATAACCGATGTAAATTACTCGTAGATATCTCGTTTTTTACGTCATTTATTTTATAACCGACGTAAAAAACCCCCCACACTTAGGTTTTTTACGTCGGTTATAAAATAACCGACGTAAAAAACTCGTAGATATCACGTTTTTTACGTCGGTTATCAAATAACTGATGTAAAAAACCCTCATGCTTTGGTTTTTTGCGTCGGTTATAAAATAACCGACGTAAAAACCGAACACACACGATTTTTAATGTCGGTTATCACAATAACCGGTGTTAAAATGCTACTCAACACATTTTTTAAGTCTATTATTAAATAACAGACATAAAAAAACCACGTTTCACAGATTCTCACATCGGTTATATATAACCAACATAAAAAATGGTGACGTAAATAATGTTTTCTACACTAGTGTTGATTGAGAGTTGTTTTTATTCTAGTTTTTATGATTACTTCTCCTAAAACACAATAATATCCATGTGATCTAGATAATTTGATCATTTGGATTAGGGTACTCTATATGTTACATAAAACACATCTCGCTTTATAGAGATCTAATGATTTTTACCTAGTCTTTTTGATGATGAGTTAAATAGAGAATTGTGGTTTGAGGATGGGGTCAGTCGGGATATTCATTCTCATATTAATGTATTTATATTTCTACCATATTTGAATTAGTGAACCAGGAATTAATCTTCAAGAATACCTAAAGGAAATGGATGGTGTGGGGCATGATAGCTCAATTAAAGGGTAGGGAGTCTGCTCATCAGGTGGTATAAACAATAATATTGACTGTTATTGGGGATAATGAATTTCAAAATGTGTTCCCATGTTTCCATGTCCCATGTAATCAGTGTGGGAATCTGGGACAAGAAAATTATAAGTGTATTAAGGCCCTAGTCTAGTGTAAGGATTGTGGTATCATAGTTCATCATTAGTAATTTTTTAGGTCCTTCCCTCTAGTGGTTAGTGATATAGGGTATATTCCATCTAAAGGTTCTTGAATGGAATCATCATCTCCATGCCATGTTTGTAGCCTAAATACTATAGTCCATTCAGACCAAGGAGGCTATCATGGTCTAGGAATACAACCTTTTAATATGAAGCTCCAACATGAAGGACCTTCTTGTGGTAGTCAGGTTATAGCTATGGTCCATGTATTATGGATGATATATACAGTAAAACCTGCACCTAAGGCGCATACTGTTGATCCATTTATAGTTCTAGGTACTATGTTAGTATCATTGATTTTGTTATATGATTTATTTTATACAGGATCCTCTAATTCACTCATATATATGAATATCAAGGAAATACCTAATGTTGTGTTTGTATATTTTTGTAGGGTGATATCTAAAGATACTCTATTGTGAATGTAATTAAAAATTGTGTGCCAGTTCATGGAGTTTTCCATTTAGATTGGTAGCTGTTATTTATTTTTATTATTTTAATCCATGAGATGATAGGTTCTGAAAAAATTTACAGAATAGACTTTTCAAGTCGCTATTTCACCTATATATTTATATTTAATCAATGAGTTTACCTTATATAACTTAAGGTAAATAACAATATTTACAAACAAGAATGCGATGTCTTGTAATTTCTAGCTATACTTGAGAATCACTGGACGGATAGAGCAAACTCCCAAATTTCAATCCTTTCTTTATAATTGATCAAGGATAGCCTCATAAATAATTCCATCTTATAGTGGGAAAGCTCATGGATGAAATACCAGAAGAATATTTTGGGTCAGTTATCTTGTGAGAGTTATAGAATACTATTGACCTAGTTATAAGAGTGGAATCAATATCTATGACTCTTTATAGAATGGAACCTATCAAGATTTTGGAGGTAAAAATATAGTTAGAGGGCTTTGAATATAAAGTGTTTATACAACCCAGAACTTCTCTATAGGGATCAACCATTATTTTCTGTAATAAGGAAGATGTTACCATTATGACTTTTAATGGATTAATAAAAGTTTAATTATCATACAGTTAAGAACTTTTTTCCATTAACTCATTTATATTATCTCTTTCATTATCTCAGAGGAGCTTGGGTTTTCTGAAATATTGGTTTGAGGTCGTACTATAATCATGTGCTATTTAGTTCATCAAACATACCATGCATATGTTTCTTATAAAGGTATTATTTTTTATTAGTATTTGTTAATTTCATTCAATATCATGAAAAAACAATCAGTCTTTATAGACTTTATGAATCAACTTTTTCACCCATGCATGGATTGTTCTGTAGTAATTTTCATGGGTGATATCATGGTGTTCTCTCATATTCAAAAATATAATGTTATAAACCATGATATAATATTCAATTAACCTAGATAACACTAGTAATATACTAATATTATAAAATTCCACCTTTTCATTGATAATCATAACTTATTCGGTCTCAAAATAATGGAATATATGGTATCTTTTAACCTATATATGGTGTTAATTACGATTTCTTATGGGCATCTCAAGTAAAAAAATTTCATAGAGAGTTTCATATAGATAAATGGATATTATACTAATTTTATTCAGGATGTATCATTCCTGGAAGCACCACTTATATCTTGAAAAATATGATAGTAATATTTTCTTGTTCTGAAGAATGAGAAAAATCTATTTTGGAGTTGAAAGGAGGATTATCATCTGCATAGTTATTAATTCTTCCTTATCCTAGAAGAGAATATATAGTATATTATGATGCATAAGGTATTAGGATGGAATCCATTTTTATTCAACAATATTGAGATGTGGTGTACTGGTTATTGAAATTTGGGCCACATGAGTGTAATTAACTAGTATACAATCTTGAGTTAGCTATTGTTATTCATGAATTTCATTGTTCTAAGAGATATTTATTGGGGGAATGATTCATTGTATTAATGTGTAATAAAATAAAAATGTAAAACCCCATGATTTTATTGTATACATCTTTTTAAATTTAATTTCTTCAATATCATTGGTTTCAAATAAAACCATTCTTAAATGGACAATGATATACAATTAAATATCATTATTTTAAAATGACTATTATTAACTAGCTGTTAAATTGGTGGGCATGAATAGTATTAAAAGTTTATGAAATTTAAATATTATTTATTTAATAGAATGTTTTTAAATGCATCCAAATTATTTTACAGCCATAAGATAAGAATGGATCCAATTTTATGCATTAAAATGTTACATTTTTTTGAAGGTTCTTTTACAGAATTTAATTGAGAACATTTTTTAACTGAATTAGGACACATTTATAAATTATACTAAAAAATGTACTTTATTTTTAAAAATAGAATGATAAAATAATATAAAGGTGAAATTTTTGTATTTTTCTAAAAATATTTATTTTCCAATGAATAGTGAAAACACCGATTTTTATTAAACTGTAAATTTTGATATATTAAAATTATATTTATGATTTTAATTTTATATCACCTATAAAATTATTAATAAAATATATGTATCTTATGTGTGAAAATACAATATATTTATATCGTTGAAAAATTAAATTATTTTTTTTATAATGATAAATTAAGTACTTGTATTTTTATGATATGTAAATATTTATTTACAATTTTATAATTAAAATAATGAAATAAATGACAATTTATTTTCAAAAAATATATTCAATAATTAATATTTGGTTGTACTTTAATTATAAAATTATTTAATGAGATGTTATTTAATTTTTCAAAGTGTCAAAAAATCAGTTATTACTTAAAAATCTGTATTTCTCAAATAAATAATGATTTTAATTAAAAATTATGTTTCTCATATTTATAAAATTATTTTTATAAAATGGAGTTTATTTTTGAATAATAAACATCTAGAAATGGTTACGGTGAATATTTTGGATTTTTGTAAAATAAATGAATTTTCATGAATAGTAAAATATGGTAATTTATGACATATATATATATATACACATTCATTATAAGATAAATATAATATAATTTTATTCATCACTAATTTAAGAACTACAATCTGGAAATATCAATATCTATTTATATATTCAGTTTTTGAATCATCACTATTTTTTTTCTTGAGCCAAAATAATAAACTAATAAATAAAATAATAAAAAACACCCCTCTCCTCCCCTAAAAATATTACCCATCACCACCTATTCTCCTCACAACGATTAAGTAATTAATCATGTCACATATCTACGCAGTCATCTTACTTAGCCTCTTCCCTACATTTAAGAGGTTCTGGTCCCAAAAATAGACCAAAGTCAATTTTCCTAAGAGGTTTTCAAGGAGAAGAATTCAAGAGGTAAAATCCTCTTTTTCTTTCTTTATTTTCATTTCAATTTATTTTATATTCTTATAATATCTGGTACTCATCTATAAAAACATGAATGATAACTCCAATATATATTATATACTATAATTTTGTTATGTTAATATAAAATCCACCATATATTATATTATCCTCTTCCTTTTATTCAGAAAATGTAAACATCGTCTTTGAGGTGCCCATTTACCACCTTCATTGAAACGTGTATTAGTTTTTTCATTCCACCTTCAAGGATAGTCGTGAAACCATTTTTATGGTTAAACCATATTATAATATCTATATTTAAGTTCATTTAATGATCTAGAACTAGTATCAATATATAATATTAATTAATGATATAAAACTAGTTTGTGATGATCAAAAAACTGCCAAAATAATTTAAACGATTATCATTATCATCTTATATAATGATACATACATACCCCAAATAAATGAAGAAATTATATAAAAAATTAATATTATATATGTTAATTAGTAATATATAATATTAATTATTGATAATTAATCTCATTTTACATGAACACCAATACATGTATACAACAAAACCAATCATGAAACCCAAGGAATCGAACACTCTTGAATGACTGAATGAAATATTTTATCTGATATGAAATGACATGAATGAACATAATAAAATTAATTTAAATAAAACAAACTTTAAATAGGATCAAAAATAATTTATTAATCAATCTAATTTCATTTTCCAAGATGTTATGTACAGGTGAAGAATGCTTTTGGACATAAGATAAGGGTTTTCTCATCTCATTTTTATTTCAGTTAGATGTTCCTTATTCACTAATATATATTGTTTGCAGTGTATGTATACTACCCATTGATATATAAAATCATAAATATAATTATATTTATATTACTTAATATATTATTTTATGATCATTAATTTTATGGGGAATATGGTTTGATTATTTGTAAAGTGATAAATATTCTCGCCAAACCTCCATTTTTCATTCAGGTTATGATTTCTCTCTTTTTACCAAATATTACTCTTCTTTATTTTTATATAATTATTCAAAATTATTTTAATATTTTCCAAACTCATTTATCTTGATCATATCATCATCCTTTGATGGATAAATACAAGTTTTAAATATTTCCCTTTTAATTCATCGTGATAAGAAAGCCACATTAAAGATAACTTCACAATTTCATACCCATTTTAAAGTGCCATCAATTATCTATTTCAAATGACCATTATTTTTCCAAATCAATATCTTTTCATGAAAAAAATATCTTTTTTCATTTATGGTTTTATATAAAAAATTTAATTTTCTATTTTAAAAACTCTATTATATTTTCTCCTAAACCACCCTAAAGTGGCCTAGTTCAAAAGTTTATTAAAAACATGATTTACATGTTGGGAATATTTTATGAATAAAACATAATTTCATTGTCCTTAACCTTTAATTTATTGGTTATAAATGCATAAAATATGATTTTAAGAAAAATACAATTGATTTTACAAAAAACTCTTCTTTTAAAGAAAAATGGTTTGTCAAGTCTCACTTGTACTTCAGTGATATATATACCATGTTCACCACTTTTTATTTATGTGTGTTGTATTTACTTCCCTTTATATATAATATCACAAGAATGAATATTATCATGATATTATATGTTTTATGTAATGTTAATTCTTCATAGAGATTATTATTTAAATGTTTCGAAGTGGTATCAGACACATTGAACCATTTAAAGATTATTTTCGTAATATATTTTCAAAGGTATAATTTAAAAGTACCTTTATCTATTTCAAAATATATTGTTGAGTCTTTTATTTCATTTAGTTTTATCTATTATTATACCACATATCAAATTTTTTGGAAGGTTTTATTATAAATTTGACTATGTATGTTTTATTTTCATACCCTCCATCGTTTATGGTTAAATTATTCACATTGTGTATTGTAGTTTTTTAATAATAATTCTTATGTTGTTTATGTTTCACCCTTTTCATGTGATGAATTTACTAGAATAAGTAAGTGATGTGTGGGTCCTTCTATATTCCCTAAATGAATCTGTAGGTCTCATGATACAAAAAAGATATGGACTCGACCGAGGCCATTCCAATTTATTTTCAGATATGGTTTTGGATGAGGCCTTTATCATTTGTTTTCAGATGTTTTGGATAAAGCCTCTATGGTGTGTTTTAGATGACAATAATTATTCATTCCTTCATTATGATATTTTTAATTTATATTCCAACTAATGTTTATATAAGTATAACATCCATGGTTAAGTTTCTTTCTTAGGTGATTATTTGTGTCATTATTTAAACAAATTTTATTACTTTCATATCATGCTCAGGTTTATGTTTTTATAGAATATTTTATAACAATTAATTATGTCTTATTTTTTATTAAAGATTTCATTGTATTGATTACCCTTATTGATGCAGGTTTACAAAGAAACTGAAAGAAAAAAGTACATGATACATGCTCTCTTTGGTATGGCCTAGACATAAAATAGTCATTCATAAGATTTTCAGAACTTTTAACTAACTAGAAAGCTCTAACTCTTCTCTCATGTTATGGAATAAAATTGTAATGAATCCCCATCATTCATATAATTGATTTCAAGGATCAGTAATTTGATTATGGAATCTCTTTTGATGATCAAATGGGAAATCTGAGCACTCTCCCACCTGAGATTCTTGAAACTGTTCCAAACTATGACTTCTCAACCCATGAGGACATGTTAGTTTGGAAACCATATTTAAATAGACAGCTTGATTCTAAATGTTTTGAAAAAAAAATTCCCTAGGGTCCAACCAAATGGATTGTGGATTTCAATAAAATATGGATTCTTCCATCCATGTGTACTATGATTTGCAAGTTTTCCTTCAATAAAGTCTCAATTAAGGAAAGTATAAATAAAATCGGCTTCACTCTCTATTCTAGGTGTGTACTATGCCAAAAACACCATGAAGATGTGGATAGCCTATTTCCTTGTGGTGAAAATAATTCCTCTATTTGTAAAATAATTTCTGATCACTTTAATTCTCTATTAATCCATACTAATGTGATCCATGAATTCATTCTTTCTATGTTCAACATCTCAAGGTCAATACAACATGCCATTATATTTTAGGTGGATTACGATGAGCGGCTTCACATCATTTAGAGAGCACATAACAAGTAGAAAAACAATCAGACACGCTTCAACATTAACTCTACTTTATCTAAAATTCTGATTGCAATCCATCATTCCAACTCGTTGCGTTCTGAGTAATGCAACAACGTGGTGAAATATTTTACTATTTTAAGGCGTTTGAAGACACATAACTACTTTCCACTTCCTAATTACACACTAGAAGTCATCTAGATCCCTCCCCCTACTTGATATATTATGTTCAACATATATGGGGCCTCGAAATGGAATCTTGGGTCAGTATGATATGGGTTTGTGGTTAGATAATTTGTTAGAGATATTATTGTTTACTGGTGTGATTCTTATGGTAATACAATATCCATAGAAGTAGAAATAAATGGTATAATAAATTTCTTTATCTTGAAAAAAATGAAAATGAAAATTATATGGTTTGAGTGTGACTCCACAACGTTGGTTCATGCTGCCAGAACTGGATTGGATCACTTTTATTGGAAGCTGAAAATAAAATGGATCTATTGCCTTGATCAGATTTCTTTATTGAGTTACATCATCACACATGTTTATCGGGAATCTAACACTATTGGGGGTTCAATTTCAATCCAGGGAGTACATGATCTAATTTTTGTTTCTTCCAACACACTTCCTTCTGATCTCTTTCTAGTACTTCAAATAGATTAATATAAGGTTCTTTCTTTTAGATTATTGTATCTTCTTTTACCCTTTCAATTAAAGATCGTGTGAGCCCAGTTTTCTAAAAAACACTAATTTTTATGTCTATTTTTCTAAAACTATGAAACTATTAGGTCCTTCAGGATGTCAATTTCGTGTTTATTTTACCAGAGTAACGTAGTAAGGCACCGGCTTTGGGCTAATGGGGTTGGGGTCTTTAGAATTGGTATCATAGAAATTTTATAAAAAACATCAGAAAATAGATTTATAAAAAAAGGATTAGTACATAAACCGAAGATTGACATTGTGGATAATTATTGAAGCACATATGATAATTTTGGTACGGTAGAGATTATGTGGGTATTCCTAGAAATACATCTATTTCTGGATACTTCAAGTGGATGTGGTTCTGGAACATATGCATCTAGGGGTTTCAACTTCAACAAAGTACATCAATCTTGACTCGGCAAAACCTGGTACATGACAACGAGCCTTATTATGCACCTAGTTTTACATTCCTAGAGGATATTCGTAGGATAATTCAGATTTTATTTATAAACCATTATAATGGATTTAAATATATAAGGAAAATGAATAACTCGGGTTAAAACTATGATGTTTTAGATTAAAATTAACAATTCATGATATTCAATAAATTGTTATTTGTAGTTCTCACTATGAAAATTATTATGCACACTATGTTTTATGGTTTTAGTTAATGGTTATAACCTAAAGGATTCATGTTAACATTAAACATATTAGAAAAGGTGGTGGTTCTGAGAAACCAAATGGGATGTTGATAGAAGTGAAATATATCAGGTTTATCCCTAATAAGTTTTCTAGATATATTATTAACAACATATACCTTAAGCAACACCTGAACTCACCAAATTAGAGAATGATGGAGTTTTATATTAACCCCAGTGGTGGAGACCATATAGAAAATAAGAATTGATTTCCATCATATAAGAAATGTGGAAGGGGACACCCGAGAATGTGTCTCAAGAGAATAGATAAATTGATTATGTGTCGTAAAAGGGAAATAAATAAAATAATTACTAAGGAAAAATTAAGAGTACAATGTAAGGTAATAAAAAACATCCTATGAATAAATTTGTTTTTATGTCATATAAATGTGCAGATTCTTAGCATTATACTAGTCAATTCCCTCTTCTATAGAATAATTTCTAGATAGAGGAAGGACTTGTGTGGAAATATATGGATAAAGTATTTATGTATTGGGGAGGTATTTATAACATTAGTGATAAACCTTATTTCAATAATGTTTATAATATATATTTTGGAAGTTATGTTAATATAGTTTTAGAAAAAGGAAAAACCATAGGTTGGGAGACAACCTATCGCATTCATCAAGGCCATGACGTTTGAACCCAAAAATGAAGGGAGACAAGGGTACAATGCCTACCACTAGCCTACATGAAGTCCTGGTTAGCATGAATTTTTTATATCTTATGGATTAAGGATATTTTTATTTTAGGGACATTGTTTTCAAATATGAAATGGTGGGATTGGAAATTTATTAGGTTATTAAGTGATTAATGTTATTTTGGCAGATGTAGAATATTTCAAGGAATGAATGTTGAATTGATTTTTGGATTCAAATATGATTTTATTGTGGACATATTATGTTTGGGGTTATTTATGGAAATGGTTAGCCTATCTTGGAAATTTAAGGACCTTTTGGACTGTGAATTGGGATACATGTAGTTATACAAGCCCGAAGCACCCTGAGAGGGGAGAGGTAAGGCAAGGTGTCATCTTTTTATTCTAATGTGATGGATCTTGTTCCTATATTAGAAGGAACTAGTTAAAACTATCTGTTGAAGTGGTGCAGCAATAAAACATTTATAGGAAAAGACAAAACCATATCAATTGAACTTGGTAAACCATAAAGTGCTAGTCCAGAGAGCATACGCTGAAATATTTTTAGTTATACAAAAATCCACTAATCTTTACTAGTTGTGGAATACAAGAGTTCATACACAGTCATGATGTTCCTGGAACCCATCATTACAAGAATTCATGGATAGATCACTATGTCCTTCAGAATAATTAAATTTACTTCCCCTAAATCACTAATGTGGGAGGAGTCTTAGTCAGTTTATTAACATGAAGGTATCCTCAATAGATTGGTATTGATGTCATTGTCTCTATCCATCACAAGACACTTGTCGCATCAATTTCTTGAATTGAATCACTTGAAATTAGTAATCAAACAACCTAGATGTTCAAATAAATATAGAAGAAAACATAGACACATGAGCACAACACATGCCCTTGTGCTCGAGATTTGGGATTTTTCATGAAATATGGATTTTGTACAACCCATATTTTACGTTAACCATTTATCTTTCGTGAAGCCACACAACAAGGTTCACTAGTTATTTTATATTAAAGAATCACTTTTCATGGAAGATTTGATCTCTACCACTCTTCTGTGTGCTATTCTCTTGCGTAATAGAGGAACCCAATCTTCATTGAAATGTTCTATGTCTTGAGTGGGGGTAGCCTTTTATTTATAGGCCCCAATCACCATGCGACTAAGATTATTCTACATCAT
This sequence comes from Viscum album, assembly GCA_963277665.1. NCBI lineage: Eukaryota > Viridiplantae > Streptophyta > Magnoliopsida > Santalales > Viscaceae > Viscum > Viscum album. The sequence goes on from OY728128.1 coordinate 1,374,594,017, forward strand.
GTAATATTCTACCAATATTTCAAAACCCCCTTTTGACGTAGCATCGTGCATGCAATAATCTTCCACACAACCTCATCTTTCACGCACAATTAAATCTTTCATGCAAATCCATTTTCCAAAAAAAATCTTTATTCACCAATTTTTGGTTCCAAAAATTTGGAAAACACTAGGAAATTACGCCACATTAAATACTATTATCTTCTTGAACTATATGACCCCTTTCCATGAAACCATCCTAATATTCCAACTATGATTTAGAACAAACACAAACCACACACCATTTATAGAAATGAAGATCCTTAGTTCCAATATTAATATGAATTTTTCTTAATGATGAAATAGGTTAAGTTAAATATTAGATATTATTGTTTGATGTTAAAGTATGATTTATTGGATAATTTGGGCTAACAATTTTGGTTTAAAAGAATATTTAAAATCTATTGGAATTATTGGTGGATCTTATGATTCATAAATGATTTTAGGCATGAAATATTCATTTTGAACTTTAATTTCTAGGTGTGAAGGATGAAGTGAAAACAGATCGAAGCACAACCAACATATGAAATTATGCTTATGACATGGAAAGTAATAACATATGTTTATTTTCTCAGGTACATTTCTGGATTGTAAAAGAAACCCTTTAAATATAAGAAATTGATTTTAGAAAAAATATATTTATTTACTATTCATTCTGTGAAATCCATGGTCTTTTAACTGATCAATTATTTTCGGTTTTATGATGGATAACATTCTAATGACCATTTTTTATATCACTCTCCATCAAAACAAGATAGTTATATTCCTATTCTATATAAATGTTATCGATTTTCACTAATGATTTACTACGAAAAATCCTTATTTTTTTGCGACTTTTGATTTTCCCCTCCCCACGTATTAAGAGTATATTTTATTAAACCTATTTCTAATGTGGATTCCCAATAATGGAATTTTGAAGTATCAACTTATGATTTTAAAAATACTCTTTCAAATATAAAGGGTTTATTTTTGTTATGGATGAAAGAATATAACACCCCAATTTTTTATGGTACTTATATTTTAAAATTTAATTTCTCCAGTAACATACATTTTAAAAACAAAAAAAATTAAATATAATTATTTTTAAATGAACCTTATAATCTATCCGTTAAATTTGAGGGAATGAATAGTATTAAACAAATGAAGAAATTTAAATATTATATATTTAATAAAAAAATTACATTCATCCAAAATAATTTATAGTAAAATGATTAGAATGAATCTGATTTTATGCATTAAAAGGAAATATTTTTTCTAAAGGTAGTTTTACTACCATTGAATGGAACAATTATTTTTATACAAAATTTTAAAAATTTTATAAATTATATTGTGAAATACAATATTCATTTTTAAAATTTAAATTTCAAAATAATCTTATGGTGAAACATTGGTATTTCTTCTTAAAATATTTCTTTTCTAGTAAAAAGAAAATTACCAATTTTCATTTAACTATCAATTCTATTATGAAAAAAGTATATTTATGATTTAAATTTGATATAACCAATCAGAGTATAAATAAAATTTATCTATCTTATGAATGAATATATAATATATTTATACCATCTAATATGTAAATAAGTTTTGTTCAAAATAATAAATTAAGTATTGGTATTTTGAAATATATAAATGTTTATTTACAATTTTATAATTAATTTAATGATTTAAATAAATTTTATTTTCCAAAAATAGATTCATAAATTAATATTTTGTTGTATTATAATTATAAGATAATTTTATGAGACATTTATTACTTTTTCAATGTGTCATAATATCGATTATAAATTTAATATATATATTTTCAAAAAAAAATGATGATTTGAGTTAAAAAATAAATTTTTCATATTTAGAAAATTATTTTCATAAAATGGAGTTCATTTTTTAATTCGAAATGTCAAAAAATGGTTAGCATTTATTTTTTGTATTTTTTAACATAGTCGAATTTTTCATCAATAATAAAATACTATAATTTATAGTATATATGCGTTGTAAATTAAACACCCTATTCCATGAGTACTAACTGATATAATAACCATGATATCAAACTATACATCTCTATTTATTTTATTTAGTCATTTAATCATCTCTATATCTTTTCTTGAGCCAAAATAATAAACTAATGAGCAAAATAATCAAAAAAACAACCATCTTATGCACTATAAATACCACCTCTCGCCACCTCTTCTCCTCACACCTAATAATCCTTGAAGATTTTCCAATTTCTACCCAAACAACTTCCCATGAATCTTAACCACAATCAGGAGGTTCTAGTCTAAACAAAAGGTAAAAAAACAATTTCCCTATGGAGGTTCTCAAGTAGAATAATTGAAGAGGTGAAATCTTATTTTGCTTTCTTTATTTTGTTTTCACTTTATTTTCTTTTCTTATTCTCTCCCCACCTCATTTGTCCAAAAAATAATGATAACTACATTACCATATATATACTATAATTTTATCATTTCAATTTAAGTTCCACCATCAATTCTATTCTGCTCTTACTTTAATTATAAAAAGGAAAACATCATCCATGATGTGCCGATTTACCACCTTCTTGGACAATGTGTTTTCATTTTTCCATTCTACCTTCAAGTTTGGTCATAATATCATATTTATGGTTACAAAATTATAATATTTGTGTTATATGTTATTTAATATTCTAGAACCAGTATATATACATAATATTAATTAATGAGACAAAAATACTATGTGATGATCAAAACATGGCCAAAATAATCTAAATGGTTATCATTAATGTCTTATCTAATGATTAAAACACACTAAAAATAACCAAATTAATTATATAAAAATTTAATATTTCGTCTTGTCATTAATAAAAAATAATTTTAATTCTTTATAATTAATTCTATTTTACTTGAACTTCCATACAAGTATACAAGTGGACCAATCATGAAAACCGACCCAATAAACATTCCTAAATGACCGAATTAAAAATTATAACTCAAAAAAAAATTACACAAATGAAAATAAAAAAATTATAAAAAATAAAATACATGTTAAATAGGTTTCAAAATAATTTATTAATGAATCAAATTTAATTATCCAGAAAGTTAATTACAACTGAATAATGCTCTTGGACATAAGGTATGAATTTTATCATCTCACTTTTATTTCTATGAGATTTTCCTTATTCACCACTATTTATTTTTTGTGGTGTATTTATAATTTCTATTGATTTATAATAACATGAATATATTGTTATTAATGGTACTAAATATATTATTTTTTTGATTATTAATTTTTTGAGGCATATGGTTTAACTGTTGGAAAAGTGGTATTGATTCTCCCTAGACCCACACTTTTCATCCGGGTTATGATTTCCCTCTCTTTTCCCCAATGTAATTATTATTTCCTTTTATATAATTCCTATAAATTTGATTTATATGATCCAAAATCATGTATCTATATCATTTCGTATTCTTATTATGCATAAATACAAGAACTTATAAGGTTCTCTTTTAATTCCTCCTGATAAGAAAGCCAGATTAAAGGGAACTTCAAAATTTCTTACCCATTTTCATATACCATCCAATTTATTTTTTAAGACACTGTTTTTTTTATAAATTCACTTTTGTTTTCATGAAAAACAATCTTCTTTCATTATAATTTTTATAAAAAAACATGACTTCTCTATTTTAAAGACACCTATATTTTTTCTTAAACCACAATAAAGAGACGCAATTATAAAGATTCTTAAAAAAAATTTACAGGGTAGGCATTTTTTATACCTCAAACATAATTGAATTATCCTTAAATTTTTTTCTAGGATATAATTTTTTAAAATATAATTTCACGAAAAATAAAATTGATTTTCCAAAAATAACTCTATTTTCCAAAGTAAAAAAGGTTTTTATCATCTCACTTGTACTTATGTGAGATATGCCTTGTTCACCACTTATAATATCATGAGAATAAAATATCATGTGTTTTATTATTCTCATGATATTATAAGTATTATTTAATTTTACTCCTTCATAGTGATTATGATTTTACTATTTCAAAGTGTTATTAGACATTTTGGAATGTTTAGATATTATTTTCCTTGAAAAACAATCAATGGAATAATTTAAAAATATCTACATCTATGTCAATATAATTTTGGAATATTTTATTTCATGGAGTTGTATCTCTTATAATAATATATTTCATATATTTTTGAATAGTTTATGATCATTTTCACTATGGATGTTCTATTTTGATACCATTCACGGTTAATGGTTAATGTATTGACATTTTATATCTAGTTTTCCAATATTAATGTTTAGGTTGTTAATGTTTCAACCTTTTAATATGAATGTATCAGAATTAATAAGTGATTTTTGGGGTCCTCTATATATCCTTAATGAATAGGTAGGTATCATGATACAAAATTGATATTGACTCTATTGAGGCCTTTCCCATTAATTTTCAGATATGGTTTTGGATAAGGTATAAACCATTTATTTCTAGATGTCATGGCTAAGGACAGGACAGTGTGTTTTAGATTTTCATCATTATGAATTCCCTCATTATGATACTGGTAATTGATAGCCCATGCGATTATTCAGAAAGTATGATATACATTATTAAGTTTCTTTCTCCTATAATTATTTATGGCAATATTTATTTAAATTTTATTCGTCATATATCATGCTCAAATTTATGTTTTAATTGCATGTGTTTTTAGTTATTCATCATTCCTTTTTGTTAATGATATTTTTTGTATTTATTACCCTTAATGAGCATCTTAGCTCTCCCATTTCTTATATTTTATTTTTCCCCAGGATGCAAAGATGTATAATATGAATGACTTTCAAGGATAATCTTGTAGTTTATTGGTGTTTCCAATGGATTTCATTTGTAGGTTTTAATTTTAAGTTGTAATGTAAAATGTATGTTTCTATATGGTATTAAAAATATATTAAACTAATCAGTCCTTTAGGATGTGACTTCCCTGTTTATAATAACAATTTAATAAAAAAATTCCACCGAATCCAGGCTATTAGGGTCGTGGTCTCCACTACAAAAATACTCACTCATAATTATTAGAACCTAAAATAAAAGATGATGTTTGAGTACTTATTGTCCTCATATTTTGATATGTCTGATATTCTTGGAATGGATATGCATTTTCTAATTATCTAATTTAGAAGACTCAAACACAGGTAGTTTAGGAAGTCATTAGGGAATTAATGTTGATGGGTTTCTTTTTTTGGGATTTACCTTGTGATTCAAGATTTATCAAGAAACATATTCTTATGGTTTTGGTAGTGAATTATTCACTTATTGATCAATGTAAGTATGATATAGATTTATGATCCTGATGGATTACACCAAATGGAATGCATATTAGCTAATAACTCATTACCTCACTGGGTCAAAGATGAGGATGAGATTTTATACATTCAAAGGCATTTATAGGTACCTATAATCATGTGATATTATCCTATGTGAGAATATCATGCCTCTAATTGGGTGTAACATTTTGGAAATACAAAGATTTATCATAACTTATGTAGCCAATATTTGCGGCCAAGTATGAAGAGGGAGATAACTATTTTTTAATCATTGTTCTTCCAGTCAGTAGGTGAAGCTGGAACACCAATGACCTTAAAATATTTTACATATTTTATCGATCCCATAGTTGAAATGGGACTACATCACTATTAATTTTGTGATGAGTTTACTAAAATTCCCTCAAGGTAGTGAGAGTGTATGGGATATTATGGACAAACAGACCATAGTCGCCCACTTCTTTCCTATCAGGGAGACCTTCACAGTGGATGAACATAAAAGACTATATATATGAAATATTTTAAGTATTCATAGAGTTTCATGTACCCTTATATCATATAGTGATCCTCATTATATTTCTCGGTTCTATCTGGGTTTTGAGATGGATATGGGATCATAGGTGCCTCTGATTAATACAATTCACCCACAGACTGATGGTTACTCTAAGCATACTATATAGGTGTTAGAGGACAGTCTCAAGGAATTATATTTTATTTTAGAGGATAAAAATAGATAAATTTACCTAATTAGAAATTTTTTTGGTAAAAATATATTCCAAGGTACTATACATATGTCTCATTATGAGGACATTTACATTAGGTCATTTTGAGTAGCTTTGTGTTGGTTATAGGAAGGAGATCCATTGTAACTTGGACCATGTATACTTTAGGAGAATTTAGGGCATGTATAGATTATTAAAAAATATATCACTAGAGCACAATCTAGTAAAAATACTTAATGAAATTCTCAACACCAGTCTTCTTGCATGTAAAGCCTATATTAGGTTATCCATGAATTTTAAAGTTTTTAAATCTATCAGTAGATTTTTTAGCCTTTTTATATCATGAATAAAGTTAATATGGTATCCTATTTTTTAGTTTTACCTTATAGGTACCCATCTATGCAAGAAATATTTCATATTTCATAGTTTTTTTGTCATCATTCAAACTTGTAATAATCCATTCATCTTGATGAGTTTGAGTCAGATGTTGATGCTTCTTTTGAGAAGTATCACATTCATATTGTGGATTATAGAATGAAGGGCCTCCATGGTTGATAGTCCATCTAATAAATGTACTATGGTAACATGGCCATGTATATAATGTGACATAAGAGTGGGAGGTCTATGTCAACACTCTATGTCATGAATTATTCTAAAATTATGTTCCACCACCCACTAAAGGGAAACTCTAGGATGAGTAATTTTAAGGGGGTGGTTATAAGATCCCATATTTTTTAAGGAGTGTTATTTTTAAATTTTTAGGTTTGTTTTTTTGGTTTGGGACATTTGTAATGGTTTACATTACTTTTTGGTGGAGATATGTGAAGAAAAAATTAAATTTTATCTAAATGAAAATTTATGGAAAAAATTGTCCTTGATAGACACCACACGTTTGGGAAAACCCAATGAAATTTAAATTTTGGGAATAAATTCCATTTTTCCATAAATAACATGATTCCAAAAAAATGTATTTCCCATTCCACCCATTATTATTTTAACTCTATTTTATCCTCTTTATCTCTTAGTTCCCATGCATGGAATATGTTCAAGAACCCATCTTCCATGACTCCTATGATTTGATCACCCTTCGTTATAAGATCTCATAATTGGTCATAGGTCATCATTTTGTATATCCAAAAATTATTCTCTGATTCTTTTTATTTGTGTCCTCAATTTCATTCATAGTATTGAATGTTATCTTCACGTAAGTAAATATTCAATTTTTTAAGTGATTTTTCAATTTATTTTATTTCTCTAATTATATCACAAATTAAAGATTGATAATAGAAAAAGATTATTTTACATATATAAGGTTGGTGGTCTATAGATAATCCCTAAAATAATAGGTATTTGTATTATCTCTTCTTTATAAAACACATCAGAACTTCTATGCATTGTTCCTGAAATATATAATATCATAAATTGATCTTCAAGAACATGAAGAGATGTGATATATGACATTGGTAACCCATTAGAGGTTTACGTCCTCAACCTGAACCATCCCTTTGGGTGGGTTCTGCTAAATGGATTGATGAATTATTTTTTCTTTCAGAGTAAATAACCCCTATGGTTCATGTAGCATTACCTATACTAGTTTCATGTTTTAAATTGATTTTAATAATTTATATGTGGTATGAACATACATATGAACCACTTGAGTACTTATTAAGGAATTAAATATTAGGTTAATGGTAAAACCATGTAAATTAACCCTTGTTTATTTATGTAGGGTCTAGTTGAATGAACTTTTTTCTATTCATACTACACATTTTTCATATGACATAAATTATATATTTACTTGATGAAATTATATGGGTGTGATAAAATCGTGATGAACTTTGGTTAAGAACATGAAATTCATAATTGATTGTTTTAATTAAAATAAATTACAATTATCATTGAAGATATATAATTAATGGATATGAATTAATTTCTTGTGAATTAGAATTGAATGTCATGACCTGTCACCCGGGGCCCTGACCGTGACTACCCTAAGCCCGCCTTCCATAGGACATGGGTTGGAGACTAGCACCAAATGTGTATTTCCCTAAAACTGGGAAGTCATTGCCTCTATAAAGTGTAAACACACACAACAGAGAACAGAAGTAGATATGAAACACTAAGTAAAATGGTATAATGAAAGAGTGCTAAAAGAAAAAGGGGCCGGAAATACAAGCCCAGCCGTAAAGTACAAGAAACTGAAAGTACAAGTATAACTAATGTAAAGGAAAATTGTTGTTGGGTAATCCTCTGGGATTCCTACCTGAAGGGTAGGTACAAATATCCTCCTCATCACTCCACGTCCTTCAGTCTCCTCTGTATACCGTCTCATCTTATGGTCCACCTCCAGGTACCGTCTAGACCTAGTACTCTCAGCCTTATTCAGCACTGTCATTCGTCTACAACCAATACAATAACATGCAGGAATAGCCCATGCATGGTGAGTATAACGATACTCATTAGGGACCCCAAGACCCTCAAGGTCTCACAAATTCCAACAAGGATGAACCAAAATGTATGAAATAAACATATAACCTTACTTAGGTATATGCACATACATATACCTAAGTTATCAAGTGATCCATCTCAATCATGAGGAAAAAAAAGTACTAAATCATCTCACACAGGAATACAACTATTTTAGAGAGATAGAGAAGATTAGATGTATCCACTGAATCCTCTACTCTGTCAAACCCACGAAGGATCCTGGTACAGAAATCAGAGCTGTCGAACCCATGTAAGATCCAGGAATAGTAGTCAGAGCTGCCGAACCCACATAGGATCCATGAATAGTAGTCAGAGATATCGAACCCACGTAGGATCCAGGAACAGTAGTCATAGATATTGAACCCATGTAGGATCCTTGAATAGTCGTCAGAGTTTTCGAACCCACGTAGGATCTAGGAACAGTAGTCAGAGCTTTCAAACCCACGTAGGATCCGGGAACAGTAGTCAGAGCTGTCGAACCCACATAGGATCCAGGAACAGTCTTCAGAGCTGTCAATACATAAACTACCAAAAAGTCCCAATTTTATGTTTCTATAAGATCCATCTTATCATAAGAAATCCAATGAAATAGACGACACGTCAATCGGACGCCCGGTCTGAGAGTTATTAGCCTTTTAGTCATGGGGGCCTGGTTGGATTCATGTTCAATCCTACCCGAACGTATCCCATCTCAACCAAAAACTACAGAGGATTATACTCAAAGGGACCATCATGCTCCATGATTTCTGGCACCACTGATGGTTCTTCAAATGGGCATCTGGTGCCAAAGATATGGCCAAATGAAGTTAACGGGTCATAGTGGGCCTGGGTCCGGTCCGACCCGACCTGACCAGCATGGGCCGACCTGGTCTGGGTCGACCCATCCTGGCCAGTTGGGCAGCCCAGCCCATTTGGTTCGGCTCGGCCCGTTGGGCCGATCCCAGCAGATGGTGAGATCACAGACTGGTTGTGAGTGCACGGACGTGTTGTGGGTTGGAGCGAGGTCGGTTCAGCTCGGAGGGCACCGTGAGGGCACGGCTCATCCCAGGGGGCGCCGCGAGGGTGCGGCTCGCCCAGCTTGGCCTGGGAGGCTGGGGTCGGTTTGGCCAGTGGCGGTACGAGGCAAGTGGGGCGCATGGACGGCAGAGCCTCAGGGCGTGCGGGGCGCTCTGAGGCCGGGGGTCGGCTCATTCGGGGCACGGCAAGGCTCTGTCGGTTCAGCCGGTGGCCGGTACAACCAGGGTCGGTGTGGCTGAGGCGGCGTGCAATCCGAAGGGAAGCGCGGTTCAGCCCGGGGTGGTGGATCTAGTTCAGCCATGGCGCTGGAGCGCCACAGGGGTAGCAGAAGTCACGGAGGCAACGAGTAGCACGACCCTTGCCTTCATCGCCTTCCTCGTCTCATCGCCTCATCGCCATTTCGAAGAGCATCAGAAAAAAGAAAAACGGAGGGGTCAGGCCATGTTGGTTTGGCCTGCACCCTCCGCGTTTAGGGTGGTAGAAAGTGGTTAAAACTTTCTTGAATTTAAAATAATTACCAAGAAGAAGATAGAAGAAGAAAAGTCTATCAACACCTTACATCTTCTCGCAAAAACAATTCCCAACCTGTAAGGAAAATCATTCACAATGATTCTTTTTTTTAAGGGAAGAATTAAAGGAACAATATCATATTCTAACAAAACCCCTTCCTCTTATTGTTCGTTGATGATGATGAGGGGGCAAGTTCAGTTGCTGAAGATGTCCCACATCGGTTTCCAACGCAAGGCACTTCTGATGAAGAAGTGGAAGACGTTCCTCACTGACGTTCTTTATTGAGGAAGTGTTCTTCGTTGGAGAGTGTAATCCTCCAAGTGTTGGGCATGACATCAATTTACCAGTGCTTCGTCACTTGATGAAGCCATCCAAAATCCTCCTCCCACGCTACATATATATAGGAGAGGGGGGAGGTATATAATGATTGCGGAATTTATGATGGTTCATTTATTATGAACCTTCCTACATTCCAACAATGCGGTTACGTAAATTTAAAAAGGGGTTCAAGCCAAATAAATAGAGTTGGCACAATTTAAGAGGCGTGTAGGCTTAATTATTGAGGGATTCCAATAGGATTTCCTCACATAGCCTGCATTAAGACAATTGATAGGATTTAATTTTATGTTGACACATCGAAAGAATTTAATTTTACAATGACATATAAAATTAAATTGAAAGCATTTAATTTTACGTTGACACATAAAATTAAATTGAAATCATTTAATTTTACGTTGACACATAAAATTAATTGTGGGAGTTGAGAGGTTTCCTCTCCCCCCCCCATTATGAGGGATAACCCTCAGGTGGTACCCCCTCCCCCACCATGAATTAAGGGAGGTTAAGGTGTGGTGGTCCCCACCACTATAAACTCTCATGGAAGGTTTAGTTGTGGTTGTACCCACTTCCACATGGGTGGTTATAATATATAAAATAAAATAAAACAATGTAACAACTGGGTCTGAGTGACAGCACAGACAACTCGCCTTTAACATGTTCATCGGGCCCTGGCCCACCATGTACCACCAGTTGCCACGCAAACACGTGGTCCCCACCCTGGGGACCACCCACATGCCCGAATGGGTCATCTGACTAATGACTGTCCCCACATTTCAACACATGTCCTTTCCAATGTGCTTTTTCCTCACTCTCACACACACCCGGGGAAACAACCCAGAAGGTCACTCATCCTGATCACTACTCCAGGCCAAGAACGCTTAACTATAGAGTTTTTATCAGACAGGCTCCCAAAAAAGGAAGTGAATCTTGTTGACATGAATCATATCATTTATCCATTTTACCCTTTATCATTCAAGGGTGTTACAATCACCCCCCCCCCCTTTAGAGCACAACATCCTTGTTGTGGCCCTATATCTCAACTCAGGTAGTGCACCACACATAAGGCTGAGTACCACCTATGATACCAAATATAACAACTGGGTCCCAGTGACAACACAAACACCCCGTCTTTAACATGGTCATCGGGCCCTGGCCCGCCAGGTACCACCAGTTGCCCTGCAGACACGTGGTCCCCACCCTAGGGCCCAACCACACTCTCGAACGGGTCATTTGACTAATGACTATCCTCACGTGTCAACACATGTCCTTTCCAGTGTTCTTTTTCCTCACTCACACACACCTTGGGAAACTTCACAAAAGGTCACCCATCCTGATCACTACTCCAGGACAAGCATGCTTTATAGTGGATTTCTAGTCAGACAGGCTCTCGAAAAAAAGGTGCACCTTGTTGACATGAGTTATATCATTTACCCATTTAACCTTTTATCATTCTGGGGTGTTACACTGAACTACATGACACACTTATTACTTCCTTATAATTAATTTACATGATGTTCCTTATTGAATATCATGAATAGATGAAAATGAAATTCTATATGGTTTATATAAAACTAAGGGTAACACCAATCCATACTACTGAAAATCATAATAATTGTTCTAAGGGATCCTGGAGTAGTAAAAATTAGGTATTTTTGGATGAGTATTATGTGAGAAATCGATGTCAATATGTGTAATTTAGTTTATTTATTTTCCTTTATTATTATTACCTCAAAACTAATTTATTATATAATCACAAACTATATTACTTATAGACCAAACTAGTAGTGTAATATTAATTTTTACCTAGACACTATTCAGACTTCCAATCGGTGGATCTATATTTCTCAAGGTGGGAAAAATAAAAGAAAAAGTATTCCCCTTTTATAAGTGGGGGAAAAATACTCATGAAAATTTTCAAAATTTTAAAATATAATTAAGTCAAATTCATATACAAGTGGTTCCAAAATGAAATATATTCAAACATAAACACAATATAATCCTTATATAATCAAAAAAAATATTGACTGGTTTATACATCATTTTAAATCATATCTTTTAGAATTACCCCTTGGTTCACCAATTTTAGCATTAACTATGGTAATTAATACTTCAATATTAAAGGCTTATCGTTTAACCAATAAGGAGATAATTGGATCATAAAAATCCAAGTGATGATATTATAGACTATCTATATTCCACCTTCTCCTCCATCATTTTTTTTATTTTTAAATAATTTAATAAAACATTACCTTCATAAAATATCCATAATTTAATTATTTGCAATATTCATTTTATTTGACTTTAAATACAGAAAGAGTATGGTGATGTTATAGTATAATCTTTTAAAACATCTCTAATATATTAAATACATATATAAAGTTCTTATAAAACAATAATTCCTAAAATTCTTATTTCTTTTAATATTTTTTTAAATAGATAAAATAATTTTGGAAAAATTGAATAAATATTGTATCGGCGTTGCCTAAACATTTATCATAAATATGAAATCACTGTAAAAAAATTAATTAACAAGAATAAAGAATTTATTAACAATACAAATACATATTTAAAAATGAACATAACTTCTTTGTATTTTTATGAAAAAATATTTCAGATATTGAAGCCAAGAGAGTGACATTTCAGATTTATTCTTTCCTAAAAATAATATATTTGTCAATATAAAATAAAAATAGAAACATTTAGACATATTTTCATGATATAGATGATTATATATGAAAAAAACTAATACAATATGATAATGGTCTATTTTAGAGAAATTTTAAAGCCTTATCATAATGTTTTATCCTTGTTGTACATGTTTTACCCTAACATTATTGAAAAATATTTACTAAGGTTACAAATCATTATGAGCCAAAATAAAAGTTTCTTATTTACAAAAATGTATCCTCTTAATTCAAAATATGGATTAAATTTTATCAAATAGTATTAATAGAATAGGTAGATTTTAATTTTTTAATAAACCAAGAAAATGTTGTGAAAACCACTTTTCGGGGAAATTTAACTTTTAAGTGAAAAATGACTTCAAAAAAATCTTGAAAATGATGATCCTAATGTAAATCAAAAGGTTATTATGTCACTTTAATAGAAAATAAAAAAATAAAATGATATTTATACTTATTTATTTTATGAAAATAAATATAAATTTTACAAAAAACATTAATTTACACTATTCTCTATAATATCCTTTTAGAAAAATAAAAAAATTAACATAAGCTAATATTGAAATTGTGATTTCAAATATGAAACAAATATATCATAATAATATTTCATAATTATTAATGGTTTTTTAAAACACAATATTGAGTGTAAATAAATATATAAATGGAATTTGATTAATTAAAAGGCAAATTTATCATTAAACCTCATGGTGGTAAATTATACATCAATTTATACCCCATATAGGATACATGGAATATATAGTTACATGGAATCTCAAGTCACATGATATGGACTAGTGTGGGGAACCTAGATAGGTATGAATGAACCGTCGATGATGGGTATTGTAGGTGTGTGTTTTGAACATGGTAAGTTCATGATGAATCGGTTCGAGTAACCCACCTAGAGCAAGGATTTGGGTGGACATGTTGTATACTCGTACTACACACAATGTTGGGTCTTTATGATTTTTTCATGATTTATCTCCCTAGGTCTATATTTATATAATTAATTAGTCTATTCTAATTATTTTTCACATTTGATGAAAAACTGGGGTTCTCTTCTCTATCAGAGATCATTGGAGAAGAAATTTGGGGATAATAATGGATTATTTCCATTAGTGGTGATTAATAAAAATTTAGAGGTGCTTTATATTTGGGGGATAATGATTGATCCTTATTTAGGTAATCCCAACATTTGAGTTTGTGGAACCTTGAATTCTATTAGATGTGAATATCATATGGGAGTTGTTTTTTTTGTGTGATGGATTTGTAAGAGGATATAGAGTCACGTGCAATGGGTGTTTCACTATCCCTATGAGGTAACAAATTCATAGTAGAGTAGTTCAATTTGTCTTATATATATTCATGAATTATATATAATTACCTTTTTTCATGAACTCCTATGATTCAATGTTGTTTTATGTCGATTGAATCTACATGGAGGTGGAGTTATTTTCCATAATCATAATGACCTCAATAGACAATAATTATTTGGGTATTAAATAACATCTCTTTCTATATATATCTCTATCTTGTGATAATATGTGTATAAGGAATCATGATCATGATTTGGGGTGATAGAGTGGTGATTTATAAGAATTGATGAGAGTCCCTACCATCATACTATTAATTTCATTGTATATGTGAAACTGGAAATAAGAAACCCATGAATCGGATATACCTCCTAGAGATTTTTCTGAAACACGAGATATGGGGATTTCCCTTTTGATGATGGATTTCTCAATCCCCTAGAAACATTGGTTGTATGTCCTCTATGATATATATGGTATAGTTGGACTTCAATATGAAGAGTATTGTACTCATACATGGGTATTAGACTTCTTATGGGATAAATTCCATGTACCTTAGGAAAAAAGCAGTTAACTCAACAAAACTATGCGATAGCCCATATATATTACTCAAGTTCATATTTGGATGCATGAATATTCCTCCATGAGTATAATTACATGTCATATGAAAGGGTGAACTTTTTTTAGAAAACCAAAAGTGGCCGCTCTCCCATAATTGAAAAGAATTATTCAAGAATGAGAAGGATCCCCATTATTTTTTCTGGTGATGGTGACACAATTGGAAGTATGATCAGTATATAATTTTTTGATGGTTTTCATTTCTCAACAACCCGGGGGTTTCTGGTGAGATTTGATGTAATATATGGTTATTAACATCATGATTTGTGGATTATTTGGAGTTTTCAGAACCTATCATGGATCAGATGATGTTGAATTTTATGGTTGGAGCTGAAATGTATTGGACTACCCTACATCCCTGAAACATATAATTTTTGACCACATATAGTTAATTATTTCTTGAAATTATTCTAGTTACTATTGAGTATCAAGATCCTTGAGCAGACTTGATGTTTGTCTCTTCTTTTCCTTCCCCCCGATCACCTCTTGTACCCACATGTGTTGACCCAGTAAGGATGGAATAATAGTGAATAGATATTTTGGATAGATTTGTAGGCAGCACATCTTGTTCAAACAAAGATATTACTGATTATTTTTGGGTAATTAAGTATCATGGTGGTTCATGATGGAGGTGGTGGGAACTACAACTGTTGATTAACCTTGGAGCCATTATAGAACAAAGAGGTTTCTCATATTCTTATGGTTCATATGATTCTTCCATATATTTATGTTCCCATTATTTTATATTATAGCATATTCTACTATTGTGGCATGTAGTGAATAAATAATGATCTATTATATTAGAATTATCGATTTTAGGCATGGGTTTATACCATTCTTGCTAAAATGGAAAACATCCTTGATATTTGAATTACATTAAAGAACATTTTCTTATCACCATACTATGGTAAGGATAATTATTGTCTCTAGGTTTTGGGTAATGAGATCACCTACCTGGGAATTTGATAAGGTCTTTATTTATACCCACCTACACAGTCATGGGATTAAATATATAAAGAGTTTCTATTTACACCCATGTAATGAACTGACATAAGACAGGGATCCTCCACTAGAGTTAGTATTTCCTAACAACCTTCATTAGATGATGGGAACCTCTATTATAGATCCCAAGAGCCTATGTGGATTACTAGTTTTCGTTTTTATGGATTAATGGGATCCTATTCTAAAATTTTATGTTATTTTAGATTGTATTTTTCAGCATCGATGCTCTTGGATGCTTGACAGATATTGAAATATGGGAGGGTTTGATTCTCCTATATCTAATGAGCATAATTAAAATATGAGAAGGATTTTGTTCAAGATTTTTTGACAGTGTGGCTGTTAGTAGTATATATTTTGTATACATTCAAAAGAATTGTGATCCTTGGAACTTTGGGGGTTTCCATTAAGATGTGATAAAACATTGAATGACTTTAGACGTCTTGGACATTTTTTTATGATCACCTCTAGTTACTCATGAAATAGGGTACTCTATTATTATAGCTATGATGATTGAGAATAATCTATATCCCTAAGAATTTAAGTGAATTATTATTTTTGGGTTTTTCCTCTCAGATTTTATTTTAGTTAAACTTTTATATTAGGAACTTTGATTCGACAATTTGATTTTGTTTTCTTATTTTTCATTCTTTTAGACACCTCGCATTCCAATATTTGAGATAAACTATTTCTTTATGATTTTTTTATGGAATTTATAGAATTCTACTAGGTTTCTAAATATTCACCCCTACATGGGACTTGGTCCTGCATGTGTTGTTTTTATGAAGATGAAGTTCAATTTTAGATAGGGACTAGGTATTAATGGAGACTAGTGTGTATTTTGGGATATGATTCCTATAGGCACATGGAGATTTTTGGTGCTGTATATAGGGTCCTAAGGGCCTGTGGTGGTAGTGGTGGATACTGTATATGGAGAGTGATCTTGGAGAACATATAGAATGGAGGACATTATCAGTGCATTATATTGGAGGGCTTGTAATATGTAATGGTTTCCATCATGTTTACATATGGGTTTCATGTTTATTCATCATCTCGTTCATTTATAGTGTTCAATATAATTGATTATATATATATATATACGTATATATATATATATGTTTTCTCAAAATCTTGGATCATATTCAATATTGGAGATATATATTATTATAGTTTATTATTGGATAATTCCTCTCATATTATCATATATTCCTATATTGTTCTAGTCATTATCCCTAAACTATTTGAGGATTGATTTTTGTGGGACTCTCATCTAACTATCAGTCTGAGATGGGCCCTATTGGGTTATGTTTGGTCAGAGTGGTTTTGTTTTCAATTACTAGATTTTTGGTTTATCTCTAATATAATGTATTATGATTAAGGTATCCCATGTGTTATTATTGACTATTGGTTTTAGTGACAATCGTTTAGCTATTGGACTTAGTCTTGGGGTGTTACACTAAACATATCATGACATAGGAGGGTCCATATGATTTGGGACATAGTAAATCGTGAGAACTAGATGAAATAAATATTATAAGAGATTAATTTTTTCAAGGGTAAAAAATGTCTAGACACTAAACCAAATATAAAATATTTCATTAGTTATAAATTCAATGTGATTATTAAAAAAATAATTTGATAATAATTTAATAATAAACTAGAATAATTGATATTTTATGGAAAAAATATATATTCTAACTGAACGTATTGATTTGGAGTGAAATTTGACTATGATAAATAAAATTAATTCTATATTCATATTAAATTATATTTATGAGAATCAAAATATCACACTTCTTCATATAGGTGTCAAAACATCCCTTTAAAATGGATGTGTTTATAAGGATGATTATATTGAAAAAATCCTAGGTTTTGAATTTACATATATGTAAGACCATGTTTTCAAACATACTATTGCATCATTTAGAATTAGGAAAACTCTAAGAAGTTGGTGTTAATATTTATCAAATTAAATTTTAAAAAAATAAAAGGAATATAATATCCAAATTTATTTTCATATAAATTTTTTATAAAACCTTAAATTGTTTATATATATATAGATAAAATCATATTATGGATCAAATTGAATCCCCATTGTATAAAATTTCACAAAACTTATGGAATGTGAGTATGAAATGAGTATGTTTAGATAACTAAATTTTATTGTTGGGTTTAATTATTCAGGAAATATACAAAGGGACATTTTTGGGAAACCAAACATAAACTATTGAAGCCCTTAAATATTCTTTCATTGACAATGATTCCATTATAATTACTCTTTTTAGTACCTCATGTAATTTAAATATTGATTAATCGAGGAAAATGGTAGATAAAAAAATATTATATTGGTAGGGTTGTTAGTGTACTATACTAATAAAAAATTTATCTGGACATAATGTTCTGTATATCCCATTTAGATATTTTTTTCTTGAAATAGTTATTTATATGATATATTTGTAGAAGATATAATTTATAGAAAAAGAACATATGGAAGTTTTAATTTTTAAATGGATCTACTATGTATTAGTCCAACAAGATATAACACTCTGTCACATTTTTTACAAATTATGTTTAATATATATCATCCATAATTTCTTGTGTATATGTATTGTATATGAAACATAATTTTTTAAATTTCAGTTTCAATTTTAAAAATATATTGGTTTTTGGGAATAACATTAGTTCCACCTCTATGTGTAAAAAATTAATATATGTTTATAAATCCAAATACATCAATATTAGACAAGAAATTCATTGGGATCACATATAAAAAGGATATATCACTCCATAATTCATCCAAAAATAAGATTATAAAAAAAATATTTAAAAAATCCTCAAATTCAGTTGGATTTGGTTATATATTATGTAAAATTATGATATTCAAGTTTAGATAATGATACTATATCCTATTATATTTTACCAAATCAATACTATCTCTTAAATAACATGAGAGTAAATATTCTTCTAGAAAACAAATCATTTTATCGAGATCTAGAAAAAATAGAAAATGTTGTATCATCTATGAAGAAAAGTGATCAAATATTACATAATAATAATTTACTTTAAGATTTGAAATCGTTTTCTAACTATTAGAGGTAACCTTAGAATATAAATTGTTTAATCTATGATTTATCTATCACTTAGTTTTATAAAACATTACATAAACCATTTCTTTAAAAAATTAATGGATTTTTACATGGAATTTAATGATCACAACAAAATTTTAAAAGTTCAATTTAATTTAAATGATTAAATTTTTTTGTTGAATGGAACCATTAAATAAAATGATTCAATATAATTTATTCATCCATTTTGGATATATAGTTCTATGGGAGCAATTGTTTATTTAAATATTTCCATTTTCTTCATATTACATCTTATTCATTATCTTTTAGCATCATTCTCTTATTAATTCTATGTAATAGTGTTTTTATTAAATATACTCTCTAAAACCTATATCCTTTTTTTTTAATTACATTAAATCATCTTCCCCAAAATGTTAAAGGTCGACATTCTAACCTATGGGGGAATCATTTCTCGAATAGTTTTTATTATTCATAATAAAGATCATGTTGGATTCATAAACCACTATCATAGACCACCCCATTGGTGATTATAGTGTCACATACAGGCATATTATTTTTTATACATTATAAAACACATTACCAAATTGTGTAGAAAATCATTTATTTCCAAATACTCCCCTATGTTCTACTAAAATCCAAATGTCCTTAAGAGAAACTAGGTTGTCATTCTATGATTAGAGAGGTATAATTTTATAAATAATCAATTATTTAACCCCTATCTCCACTTAAAAATCATAAAATTTTCAACCTATCCCTATATAAATAAAGAAAAATGAGATATAATGGATCTATATCCCTAAAAAGGAAAATGTGCGAATAAGTAATCAATAGAAATGGTTCTAAAAATCCTTAATGGATCTCTTTAATAGCCTTCCCATTCCTAGACTTCACATACCCAAGCTTCCCTTCCCAACCATTCCACCCCCTACCACCACCCTACCTACACAAACCTCACTAAACAATCCATTACTAAACCCACATATTCCAGAACCCCCTTGCACATTCCCATCTTACTATCCATGTCTAATCATATCACTATTCCATTTATAAAATTCACCCCTAATCAACTAATTTTACATATAAATTCAATGTTAATGTCCCAATAAATCTTTCATAACTTCTTAATATACAACAATCCATCCATATTAGATACATCCATTATCATTTCTCTATTCAATACACATCTAGCAGCCTATTTCCTCCCTTCAATACTAGATAACAATCATTTTTTACTTATCTCTCCTCCCAACATTCCCTTATAGAACACACTTCACCTTTTTATAATCCACCTAATTTATTCTATCTTATAATTAACACCAATATAAATACTCAAACATCTGAACCACCTTATTCCTTAACACCATATTTTCATAATACTAGTATTAAACCCCTTTGATTTCTATGTGTAGGACCACGGGAAACCCTGAGAGGGGAGGGGTGAATCAGGGTGTCAAATTTTTCTTTTAAAACCAAGGATCTCGTTCCCACGTTGGTAGGAACTAGTTAAACATGTATAATGGATAAGATCAGTATTGAAACATTCACATGCAAAGGGATGACACAACAATTTTACTTGGTTCACTACTAAGGGCTACGTCCAAGGAGCATACGCCGACAAGTCGTCGATCGTACCAAATTCCACTAAACTTCACTAGTAGTGGATTATAAGGTTCAGGCACAGACACTTTTTCCCAGTCTTACTGCCTTTACAATGTTTAGGGATAGCTCACTGCGTCCCTCGGGTCACTCCCGTTGACTCCCCCTGGCTCACTTCCCTTGGTGAAGTCCCACTCAGTTTACATACGTGAAGGTATCTTCAATAGATTTACATTGAAGTCTTTGTCTCCTGTTTATCATGAGACAATGCTTGCATCATATTATTGAGTTGATTCTCTTTTGTTTTCAATATTCTTCTTTAGTGCAATAATTTAATGAATTGTATCTTCTTCTTCTCTTCCTTTGATTCCCAATAATGACACATGAGTGTTTTGAAATAATCCCCTCTTTCTGTGCAGATCTGAGTTTAGTTGCACGAATTGTTCTTCTTCTCTTCGCAAAGCAAAATGAGGGTGTTATACACCAGGAATGTGTGTACAGAACCACTTCTCTTCAAGGAATGAAATTGTTCGTTGTTCTTCCATCTTTGTAAATGAATACATCATCTGTTGCACCGAAGGTATCGGGAAATCTTCCGGCTTTCATGCAGCTCCACAAAGACGAGAAAGCTACAACAACACCGGGTGCTCTTCACCAAGCCTGTCACACATGTCCTAATACAGTGTGCAAGTCTTCGGCATGCAGGTCCATACTGGCACACAGGAATCAAACCACCTGTGTGACAATGCCTTCCTCAACTTCTAACCCACGCGACTCACTTCCTTTCTCTCCCAAACTGCCTTAGGCGTGCAACCAATAGTCGGCGCACAACTTTAAATACTGGCGTGCAGGTGCACTTGTGTGACCACACACTACTTGCGCGACTTCCACACATGCGGGATGGGAGCTCTGATTTTTTTAAGTGTTGAACTCCATGAGAAATGAGGAGGGGTGGTCCTGTATTTATAGGCATTTGGTAAACCTACGCGGCAGCGTGCAAGTCTCTACCCTTGTCACTACCCGGCTACTCACCTGCATGACCCCACCAATACATGTGTGACCCTCTTTCTATTTCCATATTTTGAAGTTCTGTTCTTGAAAAACAAAAGGTGCATAAGTTCCAATCCTCCTAGGCACCAGCGTGCAAGTCCCTTCTCGGCATGCAAGCCACTTGCACGACAAACCCAATACTTGCATGACCATTATCCCTTTTCCATAAATTGATGTTCTGATCTTGAAAAACATATGGCATGAAAGTTTAATCTCCTCCAAATACACGGTGCACAAGTCCCTTTTCCAAAAACCACTTCCCTTTATTTGTCGATTTTCAGGCCCAAAAATTTGGCAAACACTGGAAAACGGCACTACCTTGTATATGTTCTTTTTGTACTCCCTTTAGATCATCCATTCCTTTGTCGATGTTCTTGAATCAAACATGAATCATTTACCATAGTCTTTGAACTCGACATGCCACCATGAAAGCCCCTTTTTCAACAAAGTTGTATGTCATTATTTCCGTTGTCAACAATCACAACACTTCCAAAATGCTTCTTTTCTGTGATTTGGCTTCTTCAACAACTCTTCTGATTTCATCACAAACTCCAATATCGTGATATATATCCTTTGAAAGAACAGATTTAGCATCATCATATATTGAGACAATTTAAAGTGCATGGCTATCTCAGAATTCCAATCCCTTTCACAATGTCTTCTTCTTCAATCGCCATTCTCTACTTCATGGAAATCATAAAATTCTATTCTTCAAGAAGTCTCTTGCATGGTTCTCATGAAATAATGGAGAATCTCATGGTATTCATCAAAACCCCATTCTTCTTTAATTATCCTCAGATGGATTATACCACACCATTCTTCACTGTTGTAAATAATGTGTCACCTTTGACACATGTTCTTTGATCTTATGATCAGTACAACAATCATCTGAATTTCCATTCCTCCATTTTATTGGAGTACTTATTAATCTCCTTAATTTTGATATTCATTGACAACTATTGACAACGAATACAACCTTATACACAAAGTGGTCCCAAAACTATGGAATCCTGATTATTCTTCACCCTCCACTTCCTATGAATATTTTTATTATTTGTCTCTAAACCCTACAACACCATAATTATTTAAATGATTTTATAAACCAATAATTCCACTCAATACACACTACACATTTTACCAGTTACTCAACTCTTAATTTAACCAAACATCATGCGTCCTCTCAACTTTATAATCCCTCTACTAGACTTATTTTCCAATCATGATTTCTTAAATCCATATAGTATCTTAAATAATTGAATACAAATTGAATTAAATCTTATGATAATGTAAATATTTTTTTATCATAATAAATTTAATTCCATTACTATAAACGATATTATATATAATTATATCTTATCCAAATATTTTTTTATCATTTATTTGTTCTTTATTTTCTATTATTAATTTTCCATTTTCATTTATTACACTAATACTATACTTCAATAAAAATATTTTTTTAATACTCATTTCATTAAAACATATTATAAATAGTCTTTTATTTACTACCTTTTAAATTATATCATTTAGTAGATCCATTAGAAATAAATATATCATTACTTAAAATATATCTTTCTCTCTTTAAAAATGTTTCCATTTTTTTATTTTTTTTAAATCACCCCTTCTTAAAAGTCAAAATTCTGGTATAACCCCATTTTATTCAATAGTTTCCAAGTTTCTATATATAAATTCCATTCATATAAAAACTTTGACCATTTACTAAACCATCACATTAAAGATATTATTTTTGAAGCCTTTTTTCATGATAACTTTCCATTAAATTTTTTCATAAACTGCTATTTATTTTATGAAATTAAAAAAACCCTTCAAATTTTTCATAGAATTTAGTCTCTGTTATGAAATTATTCAAGACCCAATAACATTTTTCATAATAAAGATAAATGTTGTGGAAAAAACATAATATTAGTTTTTATATTCAATACATCAATTACATGTTATTTAATACACAATAAAAATACTAAAAAAATTAAAGGGTTAAAATATTTTCCAAAGGATTTTCGAAAATAACTACCAAGAAATTTATCCATAAGATACATAAATTAATTTGTATTGAAAAAATATAAAAGTATAGTATACCTATTCTATATTGAATTGTTATCCTTATTATTCATTATTTTGGTTGGTGAGTATCCCTATAAATCATTCAAATAACACCTCTCTCTTAGAGTATACATAGGTTGTTAGGATCTCAAAATGATTAGGAATGTTATTCCCTACCTCACTGTTTTCTATAATCCTTTCTGAAAAAAGAGAGTAGATTAAGGTTTGGATTTTGAGGGATAATGTCAACACAGACATGAAAATATATTAACCATGAATTGAATCACAATATATATTTATCCAATGACAATCTTTAAACCTTAAAATTTCATCAATGTTTAAAAAATTATATATTATTGTAACTTTTTCTTCAATCCCCTTATTGATTATTTAATTTTTCAATAACTATTATTGAAATTGAATCTACATTAAATATAATCATATAATATTATATATACATATATATACAATCATTTTATAGTGGTATAAACATATTAAATTATATGTTATCACATTAATCATGTTTTATAATAAAAAATTATTTATAAAACATCACAATGATGTAGTAAAATCCAACACAAATCATTATGTGGTCAATAAAACCAACTCCCAGTTCTCACTAGAGTGTTTATTTATATCAATATACCTTATATAAAATTTTGGATATAATTTCCTAATTGATCTTAATTATAAGGTTCCCAATGTAATATATTCAAAAAAATTAATTGACTAATTTGAGTATTCTTTTGAATAATCTACCAACCAATTGTTGTATATGATATAATAGACATAATTGTCTATGTAAATAGTTAAATAAGAAGAGAAATGGTAATTAAGTTCAATTTTTAGTAAATTTTGGACCTTCAGCCACTAAAATGTATTATATTAACATAGGTAAATTAATTTAGTAGTTTTATTTTCAATAAAATCCATTATTGAATCCATTAAAAACATGGTACTCATCTAAAAATATTTTTATAGAATATAAAATTGGTGACAAAAAACTTCAAATATATCATTAAAATCAATTATGTTATCATAATTTTTAGAAAATAGTATTTTTTTCAACTTGTATTAGAACAGAAGAATTATTTTCAGGTAATGGGTAATTTTGTTAGAACATGTCTAATTGCTTCCTAAAAAGGAACCCGTTGATAAAGCCAATCAAGAATACAAATACTCGTATACTAATCATAAAAAAGTTTATATATATATATATATATATCTACACATATTATTTTTTCCATGTTTCCAAGGATAAAAAATACAAAAGACTATATGGATTCTTATAGAATGATTTATTACCTATACCAGATCTATTAGAAATAGGAATGGATCGTTATTTCTGAAGTATCAAAGTGTTATTTTTACAAATTATTACAAGTTCACTTCATTTTCCAATCATGTTCTCGATATTGAGGGTATGTATATTATATAAAAATAAATAATTTATCATATATATTAGATCTTACAATATATTTAATTTGATAATAGTTTCTTGAAATATTTTATTAATCAATAGTTTTCTATAATAATATTTGACTTCAATAATTATTTAATAATTTTTAATTATGTTTCTGGTTTAATTGAGAAAGAAATGAGAATTCAAATCTCACATACCATAATAACTATATAATTATTTAAGTGTTAAAAAAATAGATAAAAAGAGGAATATTCATAGATAAACTACACTAAATTACTTAAATCAATAAGGTGGTTTTATAATGAATGGAAAGTGTATTAATTTTGAGAATATGGTGTATTAGATTAGTGATTGTATATATACGTAAATAAATATAAAAAAATTTAGGCAGTTCATATCAATAATTTATTTTCTATAAATTAACATTAATATTTAAAAACATAACACAATTTTAATTATACATTATAAAATTGTTTATAAAAACATGATTTTAGAAATAAATTGAATTTAATAATGGGAGATACTACTTTATTTAAAGAATAAACAATGATTTTCTTTTTTTTAAGGATTCATTTGGACCTATAATGATGGACAAGATAAACTAGTGTCACATGAATTTTTATTCTATAATATATTATATGATAAGTAAGACAGGAATTTAATAAGTAAAAAAAGGTTTGTTCACCAATGAAATAAATTTTAGATTTATTTACAAGGTTTATGTTCTTATCATATAGTTTGTTAGATAATATAAAAATCGTTATATAGATTATAATATTATGAATATTTGATGTGATTGAAATTAAATAATTATTATATTTATTAAAATGTAAAAATGATTTTTATTTTTAATATTCTATTTAGACTATTTCTCTAAATAATATTTTTATAAGATTTAATGATGTAATATGATATGTGATCTTAACTTTTTTTCTTGGAAATATCATAAAATGACATAATGATTATTTTTTTACGCTTCAAAAATTATTTTTGTCTTGGAATAATATTTTTAGAGAAATATATCTTTTAAGATACCATTTGTAATTAATATTGGGACTACAAAAGTTTATATTTAAATATGAAAATAAATATCAATAGAAAAAATTATTCTAATTTAACAAAAAGTAAAATTATTTACTAACATCTGAATTACTTGGGATGAGTTATGTATACACACACATATATATGTAAATATATCTTTGTGTGTTTTGGGGAAAAGTAATAACATAAATTAAAATTTACATTTTCACTTATTACCAAGAATCAAAAATAATGTTTATATTTTAATGATTACTAGGAAATTTTAATTCTTTAGACAATTTTGAAAAACAAATTTTAAATACCATCTAATATTTGATATTGTAATGAATTTAAATTTGAAATCAAATTTCTTGTATCGATCTTAAGGATCAAAAATATTTTTCTCACAATTGTCACATATTCATTATTCTAGTATGTTATCAGACTAAATAGTTTTGTGGGAGAGTTTATTTTCAAGAATGAGAAATATATTTGTACATGAAATTTAGAATATTATGTGGCTCGTGTTGTTGGATGATATAAAATTTCTGATAAAAATAACCAAAGTTGAAAAACATATGGTTATTTAAGGTTCTTATGTTATGATTTTATAGGTTTGAAAAATATAAATATTAATTTATTGAAATATTATAAATGTTATTAAGAATTTTTAATTATATAATAAATATATTTAAACATTATTATTTAAACATATATATTACATTTCTATCATGATAGTGGACTGATAAATTGATTATAAAAAATAAATCATTTTTTCTCAATTTTTGATAATTTTTTTTAGAAGATGTGGGTTGTAATAAAATTTTATGATCAATATGTGTAGGGGATCATATAGATATATGTAATTCAATAATGATTAAAAAGAAAAAAAAATTCCATACTAAATTTCTTGAGTATACCACATAGAAATTCAAACATAGTTTCATTGGTATTTTTAGGGTACATGTCTCATAGTAATCCCTTGTATATGTGGTTAAAAGGTATCTAATATGTGAATCTATATATTTTGAAACATTTCATATGTCATTTATAATTTTGAGATAATTAGGGGTAGTTTTTTTTATTAATTATGAGGTAATTATTTTTAAACAATAATGTGATTTTTATTATTGATTAATAAGTATGGAATTTAGATCATTTATATGAATCGATCTATAATTTTATAACCATAAAAATTTTAATGACATGTGATTTGATGTTTTATTTATGTGAATAAAATGTTATGTATTCATATTGATTAGTGAAATTTGATACATTCATTAAAACAATTCTTGCATTACTCAAAAATCTAGAATATATTAATTATACTATATGATATTAAAATGTTTTCTATATCTAGGTGGTGTATTATGTCTTAGATAAAAGGACAACATGGTTATGTATTATGTATGTGAAAAAGTTTTTTGAAACATATATAGAGACACATTATTTGATTGATATTATTCTACTTCCTCTTATACATTTGGTATCAATAATAATTTAATATCGGCCACCAATTTATTATGGTTATTAATTGATAATTATTAATAATTATCAGTATTATGATGTCCTAGAAAGTCACAAAAAAGTCACATGTATTTAGATTTATTATTGTATAAAATTTTTATCTAAATTTATGTGAGATTATATGATACGTTCTCCAAAAGAAATTATATATTTCAAAAAGAGTTTTGTATTTGGTTTTATAAGTTGTTTCATTTGATGTAACATAAAAAAAATATGTATAAACGTCTGTGAGGATTTTATATAAGGGGATGATTTAAGGAGTTATGAACAAAATATAACATGTAACAGTGAAATATTTGGTATATCTCCACGTGTGATAGTCAAACATAAAATGATATGTGTATATTAATCATATTGATATACTTGTTGACCAATAATTTCATATATAACATAATATGATATTTTGTATCATATTTTACTTTCAAGTCATCTCTTGGATTTGATAAATTAAACAATAACTCTTAACATCATTTAATGGTGTTTAAAATATTAATATTTTTCCATATTAAGTATTCAAATGTTAAATATTAATGGTTCATACAATCTGATGAAAATATTTTATCTTAAAAAATTCATAACATGGGGATAAATTGTGAAAAATATGATTCCTAGATCCTCTAGGTGTGTATATATATAATGGATTAAAATATAAAGAATTTAATAATTTTTGTGTGTGTCTAAAATAAAAATTTTAAATATCTCATTCTTTTAATTTTTCAATTTCCATATAATGTTTTAGTTTACCATAGGAGAAAGAGGATTCATCCAAAATAATTTGGATATTAACACTGTTAGTCTATACATAATGAGGTATGATTTTTTTTTATTTCATAGATATATTCCTCAGATTATTGTGAAGAAAAAGATTTAAAAATACTTTATAGGAATATTATATATTTTTAAAATTTCTTCTAATCCCTTCATGTATGCTCATGTTTCATAGGTTTATAAAAATTCACATGTTGTATATGGTTACTTTTTATGTTCTTCAAAATACAAGAGATATTACTTTTTACTAAGACAATAATTATCACACTAATGCAGTAGACCATGAAATAGCTAAAAGGGAAGAATTATAAATTAATAAGATAAATATGATTCAAATATTATAGAAAAACATCATCTTATGATATACTTAAAGGGAATATTTTTGGTTATTTTATTTTGAATAATATAATGACCCTGAACATTGTCAATGTAATTTCCTTTCTTATATAAAAGTGTTTTATTTATTAATGTAGTAATATATAATCCACATACACCACATGGAAAATCAAAAAAAAATTATTATGTTAATTTCAACAATAAATTTATAGAATAACCCTGAACATAAGAATTGAAAATATTAGCATGGGATTAAAAAAAATTGAAATTTCGATGGCTAAAATATAAAAATTTTGATATTCCCCATCCACTAAAATTACAACTTGTAAAGATCACTATAGTAATTTAAAAGAATAGTCATATTCCAATATACATTATGAAAATGAAAATAAATATAAACTTGAGATAAAATATTTTCGAATGAATAATTAATAAAACAAAATGTATTTATAGAATGTAGGGAACCCATAGTACCGTTATGATTCTCACTATTGGAATAGTTATATGACCTATTTGAATAATTATCATACCATTAGGAATAGTATCCTATTAATTAAAAAGTTAAAAACGCATATGGATGTGTAAAAAAATATTTTTTTATCCTATAAAATTAAATTATGAATTTTTTATATCATGATATAATAAAATAATCTTTATTAAAATGATAAAATAAGTTTTTTTTATTTTAAAAAAAAAGATGTGTTTTATTAAAAAAATTAATTTATTAAAAACATTTAAAATAAAATATATTTTAATAAAATTAGTTTACAAATTAATATTATGTTATGTTATAGTAATATTATAAATTTATTACACCCTATGTAATTTCTATAAGGGTCAAAAAATTGACAATGAAAGGAAAATTTTCATTTTTCAAATTAATAATGATTTTAATTAAAAATTAAATTTATCATATTGTGGAAAAAAATTCATAAAATGGATTTAATTTAAATGATTTACACAAAAAATAGTTAGAGTTTTTTATTCTTTCTAAAATTGTTGAATTCTTCATGAATATAAAAATACCGAAAAATAAGGTAATTTCCATTATAAGAAAAATACACATAGAAATGAGTCATAGATTATATTAGGGAAACTTTTCTTATCCTCACTAAGAATAATTACTATATATATTCCCAATAATGATAACTATTAGTAATATTGACTAAATTATTATCTAATGAATACAATATTCAAAAACTCTCATCTCCTTCGCATTTAAATATCATCCCTCACAACACCTTCTCTCCTTACCTTTTAAGCCTATAAGATTAACCAAAATCAAAAAAAAAACGCTCTTCTAAAATATCATACCACATCCCTATAATAATTATTCTTATTAAAAACCTAATCTTAATGATCTATAATGAGAATTTTAAGGGACTACATTCAATTGGTAATATTCCTAAAAGTTCTCTTTTAATTATTTTCTTATTCTACCTTATTATCACCTCTGTTATCCAAAATACCATAATGAATCCAGAATCATAAATATACAATAATTTTATTACTTTAGTGAATTTTTTTCCTCTACCCTTCCTTAAATTTATTCTAAAACAGAAATGGCATTCACAATATGGATGGTCCACCGCTTCCATGAGCAATGCACCTTGTTTTTGTCCTCTGCCTTAAATAATTGTTATATAAATATTATTATAGATAAATATGATCCTAATAAGTTTTATATAACTTATTTAATGTTCATTAATATATTATAAATCATTTAATTAAATAACCAAAATCTAGTTCAATATGGTCGGTAAAATAGTCTAAATGAATAAACAATATAATATTAACATTTTAATTCAATAAATCAACCCTAAGTCACAACACATACATATATTTGGAAAAAATTAAATTTTTTGAATTAAATGAATGATATTTCATTTCACATATGTATTTTTAGTCTCATTTTATAATAAATTTAATAATTATCCCAAAACTGATCTCACATTGTAATCATTAAACAAATTCTTTTGGAACCTCAAAATAAATATAATAACTAAATTAAAGGGATATAAAAAATCATAAAATAATTATAAATAATTAAATAAACATGTTAAATGTTTATTATTAAATAAATAGTTGTTTTAATTTTATTATCAATGGTGTTAAGTTCAAGTGAAAATGATTTTGAAAATTTAACTACGAGATCTCTCTAAACAACACTAATTTTTTGTGGTTACAATTTATATATATTAATTAACTTTCTCAATAACAAATTATAATTTATTTATTTTATAATATGTTAATATCCTACACTTATATAAACTGATTAAAACACCATTCTTTTATATGGGTATTCAAATTTTAAATTTTCCAATATAGATTTCACTATTTAAGAGATCTCAATTACATGAAACTTCACTCTCTCTTAACCCATTTAATTTACCACTGCATAATTTTTTTAACCATCCATATTTTAGGGAATTATTTATTTAATTATGGAAACCATTTTATTATTTTATAGAGAAAAATATTGATTTTCCCGACCCTAAAGAAACATTAAATATTTTTTCAAAACCGAAAATAAAAGGAATATTTCCAAAATTATTTCTCCAATCATTTTTTATATATATAATTTACATGGAAATAATGTCCATTTAATTTGGTTAATTATTTTACTATGAATATATATGTATTAATAAATCCATTATTTTATGGAAACTATTCTTATATTTCATCTAATTATATAATAATACATGATTATTAAATTGATTTTTTATGGGTAATACTTAAGTTAATCCCTTTTGTTTTCTTTATGTTGCACACATATTCATGTACATGTTATGATGGGTTCCCAAATATAGTGCTATAATGTTTTGGGTAATTTTTGTGTCTGAGTATTTTACATGTATGGGATTATGGATTAATCCCTATCAATTATGGGACATTATCCACCATGGGATGTTGTCTTAGTAGTTAGTCATGAATTATCATGTTGAGTATTTTCCAAATTCCTATATTTACATGATCTTATGAATTCATTTAATTAATGTTATTCTCCCATGTGATTATTTGTGGGTATTTGAATTTATGACATGATGATATGAGTTTTCACTCACATTTTATGTTTAATTATTATATGTATTATATTAATGTTCTTTTTATATAATCCATTTTTTAGATATTTCTTGAATGAGTGTTGTTCAATCTTGAAAAACTTAGTGGTTGTATTAGAGCAACACCATGTCTTTGATTTATGGAATCATGAAAAAAATTAAAGAAAATAAAATATTGTCTTTTTAGAATATGATATCATAAAAAATGGTTAATATTTTGAATTGTGCATGGAGTTATGGTATATGATATCATTAGATGTGATTGGGTCAACCTATATAAAATGGGATATTGTATTAAGTATCGTGGTTTGATTTCCTCTTTTCATTGTATCATTGCTTATGATATAGTGCATCATAGAATGTGATTTCACTAACCTGTGTGCTCAAAACAGTGAAATCCATATCACTATTGAGTTTATATTATACATCATCTCATTAAGATGTGATAGATAAAAAATAACTAGCCTCGTATCGCTAGATAAATTTCATGTCATATAATAATTAGTGAAATCCAGATCACTATTGAGTTTATATTATACATCATCTCATTAAGATGTGATAGATAAAAAATTCCAAGATAATACGATGCAGAATAGATGTTAAAAGTAGTGATATCTAGATTCTCTCACAAATAAGACTATCTGTGATAGAGTATAATAGTTAATATAAGCGACATAAAATATATTATATATAGTATATTGTGAAATATTATATATAAGGGAATTATTTATTTTTCTTTTATAAATTATGAATTAAATTATTTTGATTATTAAATTTTTATTAAATTATAATTTCATAATATTAATTTTCAATTTTAAATTAATTTTTCAAAGTATATGTTATGAATTTTAATTTGAATGTAAAAGTTTTGTATGAAAATTATATGTGTAATTAATAAAATATTTATAAATTAAAAATATATAAATATATAAATTTGTTGATCATTGAAATTATATATTATTCATAATAATTAATTATAATTTATCAAATTAAAATTGATTTCTTATAAATTTTTTGAACCATATATTGTGTTAATGATTATTTTAATTATAGAATATCTATAATTCATTGATAAAATAAAATGTTTTTATAAAAGGTTGATTTATAAATTGATCATAAGTATTTTATCTCATATCTAAATATATGAATTGCTAATTTATTTAGTTTATTCCCAATTCTATTTAATCAATAATTGGTGTATTTTGAATATGTGTATGATTTACTATCAAGTGTTAACTCACTTTAATTAATACAAGAACATATGGGGGCATATTCTAGGATTTCTAGTTTATTTTTTTAACCTGAATGTTTACTGCACTAGGTTATGATCTCGAATTAAAAACTATATTATTATTTATACATATTAGTTTTTAGAGTTATCATATAATTGAGATCATTATTGAGTAATGGTTTTATGGGTAGAGAGACTTTAGGTTAAGCTTCTAACTTGATGGAAGGATTCTACCTCATATAGAAAAGTTGGGGTATATTATCTATATCTCTAAGATTACTGTTGTGGGGATTATTTATTTCATATTATTTTCTGCCTTTTAATTAATGTATTTCATATTCCTTGTGAATGATATGTATTTGGATATGTTTAAATATAAGTAGTATTTGAATTTTAGATAGTAACATAAGTTATGGGTTGTGTAAAAAACAAAACATCAATATAGATTTGACATATTGATTTGGTGGAAGAAATAAGATTCAAAACTAGATCCTTGTATTCACGAATATAGTTAAAGGTAATAACATGAAACAATATAGTGAGATACAATCCCCTTTTAAGAAAATTAGCATGTATATTATACCCAAAGAGTGAATTTTGGAGACCTTGATCATTCAATTATATAGTAAATACCAACACTAGGTTCCCCTTGATAAATAAAGTAATGAGGTGAAACTATTAGTTAGGTTCCTCATTCTAGATTTATGATTTTGGTTACACAAATATGGAAAACCATAACCATTAGTATACTAGAGTAATAATATTGAGTGGATCTATATAATGGGATAGTGTAAAGAGTTATCCAATCATCTATCCAAGAGTCATATGTGATATGATTTTCTCTGTAATTTTATCATGACAAAAATCAATGATTAAACAATATATGTCATGATTAACTATGGAACTTCTCCTACTTAGATAATTTTTTTAATTTAAAATCATTCACCATTTTATTGTGACAAAATTTAATAAAAATCATTATTGTATTAATGTAAAACATGATTCACATTTTATTAAATATTCTTTTGTGGATATAAAATGGAATAATCATTATGCAACATGATTTTTAGAACAGTATATAGAAATATTAAATATTAATTTAATAAAATTCTTAGACTGGTTCATAAAAATAATAAATATTCTTAAAGAAGTAAAATTATGTGTATTAAAACAATATGTTCCTAAGTTAAAAACAATTTATGTTGTTTAAATGGTGAATATAGATTTTTATAATAAGAATAAAATTATTCACATAACTTCTCAAAGGAATTAGATGCAAAATAACCCATAGAACATTAATATCCTCTCATATATTTATACTTTTTAACTTTATTAATTACATAAAGAGACTAAAGGTTATACATAAGATTTTTTATGGTTATATATCCTTATATAATAATTATTGAAAATTTAGTTATAATACAAATGGTTATAACATCAATTAAAGAGATTAAAATTTATTTATAATGTATAATGATATTTCTTTATGTGGATTTTCAAGTTCAATGATTCTAAATAAAAGTTTCAAAGGGATCGTTATTATAACTATAATATAGAAATTATTTGGTGTACTTAAAGGTGTTTGATAAACCCTATGGACAATCAATATTAATTATTTATTCTATAGATTAAATTATTAGATTTTAATATGTATATGAAACCAAAAGTATATTTTACAAATGATTTGAGTATAAAAATATTCAAAAAGTGGGTAGTAATTTAAGGATCATATATATTGTATTTAAATTAAATCAAAAAGTGTTTCTAAATCATTCAATAATTAAAAAAGAAAGTATTAAGCTCAATTTTATCAAGAAAAAGAATTTTTATTTCTATCTTTTTTAATATATATTATAAGGGATTTTTTTATTACTAAATAGTTTTTATGAATTATATAAGATAATTATTTCAGTAAATACGGTTTATGATTCATATTATCCATTAAAATTTCTGAAATGAAGGTAAGGATAAAATTATTTTATATAGGATAAGTATTTTATTCTATATTTTCATGAAAATATGAGAGATGTGATCTCACCACTCATCAATGGAATATTTTAAAAATTATAGATTTATTTTAAAAATAATGATCAAAACAAATATAATTCCATATTATATATGGAAAAAATAGTTTATTTCTAAAATATTCCCTCAAAAGTAGATAAAAGTCATTTCCTCACACAAATTAGATTTCTTATCATCATGATATTATGGAACCAATATAGTATCTAAAAAATATTTGGATTATGTTTGGACTTTGAGAAGTTCAAGTAAAATAAATAACAGTATAATCTTATCAAAATTCAATGTGAAATAAACTTAATATCATAAAATATTTTGTGTATGTTATTATTGAGAATATATAAATTTTTACATAAGTTAATAAAATATTTCACAGAAAAAGTATGATGGAAGATGATACAAGTATGGTGATAATGATGAACCTAGAAGAAGATATATCTATATAAAATAACTTTTTAATGTGATAGAATTATATATCATGAAGAAAATGATTTTTAAAAGTTATTCTAAGATTTTACCATTAAGAATATTATTCATGATTCTCTATAAAATTCAAACATTCATTCAAAATAAATTATAAATAATAATGATTTTCATGGGAAGTATTTTATAAGTTATCATGTGAAGATTTGGTAGTAATTAAATTTGGATATAATGAGTTTAATAACATAAAAATGTACATAAAATATCATGTTAATTATTTAGTTTATCATGTATAATATAATTAGATTGATGATTATGTTTGATTCAATTAAAATTTATAAAATAAGTTTTAGAATATAAAATAATTCATGATATTAAAATGAAAATTTCTAATTTATCATTATTTTTCATTAGAAACTTATAATCATGAAGTAAAATTACAATTAACCTCTTAATGTATGAATTTTTTCCCCAAAAGATATTCATCATATAATATTATAGGTTGTGATGAAATATTATTATTAGCATGGGATACATTCAAATATTAGGATATAAAATGGTTTCATAATTAATAAAAATGGTTTTGTGCACTAGATGACATGTCAAGTATACCACTTTGAGTTCCATAAAATATGACTTTTTTATAATAGGGATTCATATTTTTTATTTGTATTTTGTCATACCTAAGTTTACTGAGATACTTGAAAGCTTCACTATAAACTATGGAAAATTACTCGGGGGTGTCAGTGGATTCTCTTTTTTTATTGGTCTTATCAAAAAAATCCATTTGGAACATCTTAAAGAGAATTATATGATTTTTTTTTAAACCAAAAAAATACTCCATAGAATAAAAAATGTTGGTAGAATAAGTATTTTAAGGTTTTATTATCAAAATGATTATTTTCATCCTTATAATAAGTATATAGATCCCGTTATCGTACATTCCACTGGACTCACCATGTGGAATACAAATAAAAATGGATAATCTATGAACTATGATATATAATGTGTTTCTAGACTTGTGTAATGTACTCCAACACAAATAATGATATACAATATAAATTTGAACAATAATATATTCTTTAAGTGAGATATAGTTCTATAATTCTATAATTATTGTTCTTCCACTACTTCTTCCTCTATTATCTTATTCTTTATCTACATGAGAAAAAATAATCACTCCTCCATTTTTCCACATCTAGTATAAAAATATTTTTCTAATTTCAATATATCTCATGAACAATAGTAAAAAACTAATTTCCATCAATGAATTTTTAATTTGAAATTAAAATTCAAAAATATATCTTCATTAAACTACTCTTACTTCTTCATTAGTATTATGATCTATCCAGCCATCCCCTCAACATTGATACAACACTCAGTTGAGGATAATCTCAGATCCCCGAATTATAACTCATTCTATATTCAAATAATGTAATAACCACTTTTTAATAAATGGTAGGGCCACATTAATTTATTCTTATTAGATCTTATGGAAAATTATTCACAGTCAAATGTTGACGGATTATCATACCCATAATAGGATTTTAACTATCCATGATGGGGAGTAATCATTTTCACATATCACCACTTATAAAACAACCCATGTAATTGATAATCATGGAATAAATTTAATAGTAATCATGATAATAACTCAGAAAAAAATAGGTAGATTACAATCTTAAAAAAATTAAAAGATAACTTAATTAACCATAGTAATTTATTTTCATGAAATGTAATCATATGATAAATTTAAATGAACAAGGATTAAATATTGAATACTTTAATAAAATGTAATTTTTTAAAACCCCTAAATCATGTGATTAAATAAAGGAATGAAGACCATTTTATAACATCTCAAGAAATTTCAATGCAACCCTTCTACATGATATAAAAAATAACTTAAAAATACATTAATTTATAATTTCAAAAAAAATGTTTTTTTTAATTATCAACATAGGATGTATAGTAGAAAAAAAAATTATTTTGAATTTCCTGGAAATTTACTATAGGATTTATAACCCACAAACCAAATATATTGTGATCTTTAACATCAAATTGATTGTTACAGTATGCTACGAACACCACTAAATAGTGCCTAAAATGTTTTTGGAAGAAACTAATAATTTAGTAATTCTAATAAAATAATTTCCATAATTAAATAATGTAGAACACTAAAGGAAACCTAACAAAAATACACAATAAAGTACATTAAATACCATAAAAAACTAAAGCCTTAATTTTTATCACCATTTAAAAATTTAATTTCATCCCCAAATATGGAAATACATGACACAAATGATTCTTCACTTTATTAGAATCGATAAAAGAGAAAATTGAGGAAAAAAATCCATAATGTCTTCATTTAATAAAAAAAATTAATCCCCATGATTAGGCATGATCTCACCATGTCATGGTTAAATAAAAAATAAGAAAAAAATTATCCATGATAAGGGGAAGAAATGAAGATGGGTAAAGATGGTGAGAGGAGGTAAAATATGAGTTATTATCATTGATTTATCTTGAATAACATCGTTGAAATTTTTTTGGACCATGGTCCATGAGGAAAGGAAATGGGAGAGTAAGTGGGAACCCAATATGGATTCATGGATACTATAGGTGGAATTAGATATAAGGAACAAGAATTTGAGATAAATTAAAGGGAATGAAATGAATAAATCTCCCTTATTAAATGGGAAAATATAGCTAGTCTTACCAATTCACTGATATTATTCCATGGGTCACCTAGTGGAACTCCCATGTGATCACCAACACTTTATATCCCATAAGGTACACTGTGAGATCCTATTGGGTTCTCAATTTTATTTAAAACCAAATGATGTATGTGTCACCACTTCTTTCCATCTATACCTCCCAAACCTTGATCCCCTTTTATGAAAACCTAAATTTAAGTCATAAACCTTCCTAATTCTATTATGAGTCACAAATTGTGAAATAAACAAATAAATATAATACAAAATTCAAAAATATCATATTCTAATTTAACAATTCACAAATATTACACCTCTGTTTAGATCCAAAATAAATATATATTAAAACACTACAAAGCATAAAACTTTTCACCCCCAAATAGATGAACCAACTATTCATTCCAAATTTCTTATGTCCTTGAGAGACCATAACAAATTCACATCCCAAGATCCATTACGTAACCACATTAATAATTCCCAACCAAAACACAAATAATCATCGAGTTCATCACAAGAATTTTATTCATGGCCCATAAATTCATCCCAATTTACCAAATTTCCATGAATACATCAACTAAGAAACATAATAAATACTAGTAAATTAATAAGGATCCAAAATTTGTGTCACATATATAATACACGCTATCAACCAAATCCAGGGGAATTCAATTCCCAAATGATAAATAACTCATAAGAATGAATACCCAATGTAAAAATTTTCCTAATTTAGAGAACATGATTTCTAAAATATCTTTCTATAATTTAGTGACATGAATAGGTGTACAATTCTGTTACAGGAAAATTACCTATAACATAAAATATATGAAATTTAACTAACATATTCAGTAGAATAAATTAAAAACATTATAAATCATGTTTTGAAATAATAATTACATATCATTTTTATCAATGAAGCACTATTAAAATGATAATAATCATGTTTAAATAACTATTTTAATACATTTATAGTATTTCCTAAGGAATTTTCTCTATAGAAAAAAAATAGAAAGAAACTTGATCATAATAAAAATAGTAACTATGGAAAACTACCTTGTTGATTTGTATAATATTAGATAACATAAACATGTACCTAAAGATAAATTAAATATATATTCTACACCACATTTACAAACATAGAAAAACTATCAAATGAAATTAAATATCATATGTGAGTGACATTAATTAATCATAAAACATATAATATGGAAAAAAATGAAATAATGTTTTACATTATATGTGAATATTTAATTTAGTAGGTCCATTACCATGTGATCATAATAATTTAATTTAAATACATGAGTACTAGTTTTCCACTAGACCATATGATGGACGTACTAAAACAAGGAGTGGATCCCAACCAAGTTCAACATCCTATATCACAAATTACATAGAATTTTCTTTTGAAATAACTATATATAATGACACGCCCTACCTATAGTGTATAGAATAGACACCAAAATACCCTAGTAATATAGGTTTATTCAATATCTATGTGTTCTATACATGGGAAGGTGTACCCATTAGAATGGAACATCTCAAATACTATCTAAACCATAGAATTACATGTCGAATATATCCTTAAAAATTAATTATATTTTTTAATAACCATGTACTGATTAACCATTTGATACCAAGTTGGGTTACAATAATACCTTAGATTCACCCCTCACACATCATAGGTTGGCTTATATACCATAGGTTTACAAAAAACTCAAGTTAGAGACAAATTTACCCCATAAAAAAGTATAATAAAAGAGAAATTTATCAAATAAAATACCCTATTGGATGTTAGGTTTGTTTTATTTTAAAACCTAAAACAAAAAAAAACTCTTAGTATACCATTAAAACATGTTATATGAAAATTAATGATAAAACTACTATATATAACTTGAATACATGCCTAAAAACATGAATATAATGTAAAATATATAATAAATGTTAAAACAAACTTAAACCCACAATAAATGGAAAAATAAAACTAAAAAGGAACTAAATTTTCAATATGAATAGGTTTCATGTGTTAAAACCAATGGTGAATGTTTTAAAACATCCCCTTCACCTTCAATATACACATCCACCAAGAACTCCAAGAACACCTCTCATGAATGAGAA
This sequence comes from Viscum album, assembly GCA_963277665.1. Classification (NCBI taxonomy): domain Eukaryota; kingdom Viridiplantae; phylum Streptophyta; class Magnoliopsida; order Santalales; family Viscaceae; genus Viscum; species Viscum album. Next base: position 1,374,634,446 of record OY728128.1, read on the forward strand.
TATTAAGGGTAATATCTTTTATGTCACCCATGAACAATCATGTAATAATCCTCCCAACACGAATGAGGTACCATAAAAGAATCCCACAAAGATACAAGTATATTGGAGTGTCCAAGGATTGTGTGAGAGTATACATACTCAATAGGAAACCACCAACATCCCTCAGCTCACTATTGAATATCCAAGGGTATAAATGAAATTATTTTCACAGACGTGCAGATATATATATATATATATATATATTTGAAAATAGTCTAACTGGAATACAAAAAATAAACATTGAATTAGAAATAGTCATACAATATATATATAATAAAAACTATACTGGACATCTACCTATACTAGGAGGATCCTTAAATTTTATACCCTCTTCAAGCCATGGTCTATGATATAAGACAAGTGGTCCTATGTAATCTTTCAATTTTCCCACTAAATGAGAATAATGTAGTTGGGGTGTAACACCAATTCCATAAGAGATAGGGGTTTATATGTACTCCATTCAGGGTGATATTTGAACCCATCACGTTTTGGAATTAGGAAACATTTATAAAAGAGTCTGTTCATAGTTAATCCATACAATATTATCAATATTTCTATCATACCAAGGAGTACCTATTAACCTCTTATTTAAACATTTATCACCATTTCTTACGTACTTTTTAACCAATAGATGAAAAATACATTAAAAAGTTTATGTAACATTGAACCATGTTCATAAACCTTTATAAAAATATTAAATATAGTATTAAACATATTTAACTATAATAATTTAAGTATAATATTTAATACTATCTCCTTCCTCATAATTGGTAACTAGAGAGGTATTCTTATTTATGCTACACTTTTTATCCTATAAAAATCTAGTGTTTTCAAGTTTCAAATATACATGGAATAAGGCATGAAAATTTAATGAATATAATATCATGATTTCTACAAATGAATGCAAGATTTAAGTAAAATAGGGAACAAGGATCTGTGTATAAAAAATTATACATGATTATCAATCATTAACTATAGTATGATCAACATTCTATGTTTTATTAACTGATCACAAAATATGGAATTGGTTGTATTAATGATTTTATAAGAGTAAAATAGTGATTAAAAATATAAGGGTTTAATTATAGAATTGTATATAACACATGTATAATAAAAATAACAATGAATAGTGGGTAGAATATGGTATATTAGTTTTGTTAACAAATTTTTATAATATTTTCCTTTTTCAAAATAATATATCCCTATTTAAAATTATGTTTCTAAAAGTAGAAGTTTTTTAAGAAAAAACATATTTGAAAATTATGGTTTTAAACCCTATATTTTTTCATGTACATGTGAAAAATTCATTAAAGAAATGCATCAAAATTTATAAAAACAACACCTTAAATTTTATTAAATTAATTAAATTAATTGAGGTTATTTTTGGAAACAGATACTTTTTTATGTGGGAATGTATCTAATTTCTAAATGAAAAAAGTGATTTTTAATGTAAAAATATATATTGAGTAATTCCTGTAAATTGATATAATTACCTTTAGTGTAGTAAAAAAGAATACTTTTTCTATTTTGATGCCTAAATTTTAATATAGGATAAAATTTAGTTTAGAAATCCTGTAATTTATAAGGGTTTTTTCATTTAACTATATAAAAATAGCCCAAAAAACCTCCTCATGACTATTGTAAATCCTAACAACGGTCATGGTCATATCATCGACTTATAACTCAATCAGTATATAATAAAATAAAGTTACCACATTGAGAGTCTTGATAAGTTAAAACTATAGTATTCCTAGGGGAATTTTGGGAAAATTATTCAAGATAAGATTCTAGGGTCTTATCATACAAATAAACAGAACATATATGGGTATAATAAGGACCCAACATTTTATTTCTCACATACCATATAATGTCCCATAGAATTACCTTTCATGGAATCAATTATAATGTAAGCATGAAAAGATCTAGAAACAATAAACATTGTTCACCAATACATTAAAATTAAAATATAAAGTAAAAATGCTTGTTTAAATTTTTCTATAAAAGAGACTAATATTCAACCTAATGTAAACTATGAAATATCAAACAGTTAAGACCTTTTCAAAACCCAATTCTATTGAAACCAATAAATTATTGGTTAAGTAATTTCTTGAATACTGATTTATTAAATATTATAATATCAAAATAAAATCCTTCCACAAGATATAATAAAATATCTTTAAAAGGTATCAATTCATTTTTTCCAAATAATTTTTAAGTTTTATTATTGAACTAGGAAAAACTTGTGGATGGATTATTGTAGGAATTCACTAAAAATTCTGAAATATTTTTGAGAATTATCCACCATAATAAATAATGAGCATTAATTTATAATAGGTTGTCAATGTATGTTATAAAGACCACCAGAAACCACCTAAGAATATTTCAATAAAAATAAAAAAGATAATAGTTACAATAATTTAATTTCTATTATTAAATAATGTTAAACCTCAAATAAAACAAAGGTTGAATTCTCAAAGTGTTTATTAAATACCATAGAAACCTTAAACCAAATTTTTTAAAAAAAAATTATAATGAAATATATAAATATCAAGAATACGTCATAATTATATTTCTTAAAACTGATACAACAATTAATAAGAAGAAATTGTACCGTAAGTACATCCTTTACATAATAAAAATGAAATTACCATAATTAAGAGTTATTTAACAATTCCATCATAAAATAGTAAGTCAAATTACATATCTAAGATGTAGGGAATTAAATGAAATGTTTTAATTGTAAAAACCTATGATTTTATGAGATATTTATCTTTTAAAAAAATTTATTCAGTAGCATGCAATACATTAAACCCTTAGTTTACACGAATAGTTATATGCTATTATAATTTTATTATTTTTTGTGAAATTCATGGAATATACCTTGGATTGGTGGGTATGAATGAGGATAAATAAATTATGTAATTTTTTTTAAAATGTATAAAACTAATTAAGAAGTCATAAATTTTTTAGAAATGAAAATATAAAACATATGAAAGTAAAATATATGTTTTTCTAATAAATGGTTTTAATGTAAACATTGTGTTTCTATCAAAATAAATTAAATTGTTAACTATTAGTGAATGATTTTAAGGAAATCTATATATTATTTATTTTATAATATGATTTATTCTTTATATCACACTTTTTCTTGGAATGATATATGAATATATATATATCTTCTTTTATTCATACAAATATATTTTTCTAAAAAAATATTTCATCATTGTTTACACACTTAGTTTTAAAATAAATTCCTACAACTAATTAAAATTTAATATTTTGATATTTATTCATATTTTCATTCATGCAACAAATTTTTTTTAAAATTTGACCCATTTTTTCAATATTAAAAGTAATTCTAGTAAAAAAGCATTTCTAAAAGGGGAAAACATGTAACGTAGGGTCAAAATTTTTGAAAAATGATTTAAAATTTCAATAATAATAAGAATAATTCCATTGGATGAGTGGATTATATCCATTTCCATCCAAATCTCGAATATATGGCCACATGGGGATATTTTTCATAGAATATGGAATTTATATTAATTTAAGAAATGAATAAATACCAAATGGTTCCTCTCTTGAATTCAATATCACTAAATTTTTTTAAATAAAATTAAAAATAAGATAAGTTCCTATATAAATGATTATAATAAAAGTAAATATATTTTTTTTATTAATTTTATATTATTTAATATATTTTTAATTGAATAATTAACTTAAATACTTATGCAATGATGACACGATATTTATTCAATTAATTAAAAAATAATACAACATAAAATATGAAAAGTTAAATAATTTAAGTGAATTATTCTCTTACCATAATATTTACTATAAATATTACATATTAGGTTTGCTTTGAATGATTATATAATAATTATATCTTTTTCTTCGTGTCTTCAACGTAAAATGAAGTGAATAGTGTCAAAAATGACATTAATGATATTTTCTGAAAATATTATTATATTAATTTTTTAAAATGATAAAAATCAAGAAAGGGGACATGGAAGATAAGATAAGGTCAAAATATTCATCCCTTTTCTATTTATGATATAATTATCATCTTATAAGTTAAATAATAACCCTTTAATATAGAAAAAGCTAGTATCATAGTTATAGTTAAAATTTGTTCACTATGGGGACAATCAGCAAGATAATGGTTAAAATGATGAAAACAATCATATTTAAATTTAATTAGGTTTTATAAATACACCTTAGACTCTCCAAATTTTAAAATATAGAAATTTATAGTATTTTTTCTTGAGAAATTCTTAATTATATTTTAATAATTTTATTTATTCAAAGTGTGTCTTTTTTATTCTTTTTTAAAGGACGCCCCTTATATATATTATCTACATTACATTGAGAAATATAGATTGTTAAAAACGTATACAATTGTATTTTAAACATCTATATACATGTTATTGGGGTTTCACTCTTCCAAAAATACCATCCCCATTCAACTTTTGAGAAGATTTAAAGGAATCCTTCTGAAGAAGTGGTAATCATCTTTATAAACTCTTACGTGTTTATTTATTCTTCTATTTGTTAAAAATAAATTATAACCATAATAAAATAATAAATATTATATCCTTATTATACATATATGCTATTATGATTATGGAACAACCATTTTCTACCTCTTTTCCATCCAATGGAAAAAACAAAAATATTTCTAGTGTGTACGTATGAGTTACAGTCTCTATATAGTAGTGTAATTCATTTTACATAACCATATTTCATAGATGGTTATTATGATGGTTTTAATTTATATATAATATATAGATGATATTATTATTCTTATGAAATTAATATATCATATCAATATTCTAACCTTACTACCTATTGGGAAATGATAATGTCGCTTTGGCACACGTGTGGACTACCACCTCCACAAAGCAATACAATCATTTTATCATTTTGATTTAACTTGATTGGTAAAAATAATAGATTTAATAAAAATATATGATATATTTTAATATGATATAATAATTATTCTATAACGATAAATTATTATTTACCATTATTTTTCCCTTGTTGAAATGTCAAAATGACATTATTGTGTTCGTACTGCCCATAGTCTCAATAAAAAAACTCTATTTCATTTGAGGATGACTCTAAATATATATATATAATGCATATAAATGATATTTATATCATTATTAAAATTATGGATACGATTTAACCATGATCATAGTATAAGGACTAGAATTACTAAACCAGAATACTATGAAAAATATATAATTTTACACCAAAAAATGTTGATTTTTTTGGAATTATTAATAAAGGCGTGATAAAATGATATAAGTGGAACATATATTATATTATATGTACATTATTTATTTTGGTATATATTTAAAAAAATTAATTGTATTATATAGGATGATATATCACTTTCAAGCATGTGTAACCTGAGTATGGGTTTTATGTTACAATATCATTATTTACCAAGATTGTTTGTGTAACTTCCCGGCTCCAGAAGCCGCCCAGAGGTTCCCCATACCCAGTTGGTCACATGTCCTCAAGCGCATTTCCCCAAATGCCAGAGGCTTCCAACTAGCATAGAGGGCCTTGGGTATGATAGTGGAGAAAATATGCCCTCATTAGCAGAGTAACGCAGCAAAAATAAACAAATAACAACATGAATGCAATAATAATACCATACAATAGTAGATAATGAAAGACAAAAATAAATAAATAAATAGAGAACATATATAAATGATGCATGATAAAAATGTATAAGAAAGCATCCAAATAAGTCACAATGATGGAATACAGTACTAAACCAAAGTATAATGAAAATGAATAATCTCCAACAGCATCACAAGACTCAGCTTGGTCCCACACTCTCCATCTCCACCGCAATAAAGTACCTGATATAGAATGGATATTTTTTTATCTATACATGTAGAAATATAATATGTTGGGGCCCAAAAGCATGACCTAAACTGGGTGTCAGACAAATCCCAAGAAGAAACCACCCAATTATATGTTCCTAACTGTCAAGGAATATATATGGAAGGCAATAAACAAATGAAGCAATAAGAAGGGATTAAGTCAAAGTAAACAGTCCTATAGTTTCGTTTACATACATTTGCTTCTAACAATTTAACCAACCAAAACAAATACATGAAACTCTCTGGAAAAGTTTTCACAACCTATTCCCTCTGGTTTTGTTGTAATAGAAGATACAAAAAAGACTCTCTAAAGAAGAACTCACCATCAATTTCCCCTATAGTCATGTGTAATCAAAGACTCTCTAAGGAAGCACTAACCATCAATTCCCCCTATAGTCTTTTAACGGTAAACTACAGACACTCTAACGAAGCACCCAACATGAATTCTTCATGTGGTCTTGTAATGTAACTATAAACACTCTGATGGAGAAATCAATGTCAATCCCCCATATGGTCTCCTGGAATGATAATTATAACAGACACTCTGGGAAACCCTCAATGTCAATTTCCCCAATAGCCTCACTACCCCAGGTTCTCGTAGCCCCGTGTAAAGTAGTCGTGCCCAAACGATAATCATCAACCATGGTAGGCCTCAAGGTACTACTTGGATAAAATAGCTACAAGTTATGGCATATCATATAAGATAAATAGCCACTATATCCTAACAACACATGGAATGGAAAACAATAGTCTAATAGGAAAGGCTAGACCAAATGGTCAAAATCATATAATCATGGGAAAACACATCCATAACATGGAAATTAACCCTAAACACAATCATAAATCCTCTACTCAAGCACATAAGGCAATAGCATGAAAAATAAGGGGAAAACGATAAACATGTGATACCCCGAACATGGTTATTGGGCTCTTTTGCACATATAACTCAAAGAATGATTACAGAAAGGAACAAACTGCCTACCTCAGCATTGTATGAACAATATATGTGATTCTCAGGCATTGAATCTCCCTAGAATGCCAAATATCTAGAAAAACTCTATAAATTTTCAATCGAGGATATCTCAAGAAAGAGGTGAAATCAAGATATGAGATTCTATAAGAAGGAATAACTCATTGATGCGATTCCAACACAACCAAAGGAGTTCGATTCAGAGAATAGACGGAGAGTCGGGGGCTCGGAAAAGATTCACGGTCATACAGATGCTCCTGGATGAGATAGTTTGGGAAGAATATGGTTATGTCCATTACATGTGACCTTGGTCCATTTAATGAAATAAGAAAGAAGTACAGGGAATGTACTTTAGAAGTACATGGTGTGTACATTCCTTAGTCGACCCCCGCATTAGGAGGTCTCCAGGTCACCGCACATGGCCATGTACTTGGCCGTTACACAGCCAGAACACGACTACCTGTAGTTGCCTAGTACATAGTGTATACTCCCAAAATTTATAGAAACTCTTCTCTTTCTCAAAAAAACCTGAAAATAAAGACATACCTGGAATGAAGATCCGGGTTCTTACAAACTTCTCCCCTTAAATAAATTCATCCTTGAATTTTCCTATCAAGGCAGTGTAGAAGAAGAAACCATGAACAACTCTGGATACTATGATCATACATGAGACTCTTTTTCCCTGGTCTCATCTTACACTCACCCATGATTCCATAGCACTCATACCATAGGAACAGACTGGCCATGGATAACCCTCTCACTTCGATCAATAATCTGGATAAGATGCTCCTCGAATGAGGTGCCCACCTCTAACTCAACCTCATGAGGTTGGAAAACATGAGACAAGTCTAAGAAATAATTTTGGAGCTGAGAAACATGGAATACATCATGCATAGCCTGGTACCTATGAGGTAACTGCAACTGATAGGCAACCGTCCAGACTCTCTCCAACACCTCAAATGGCCCAACATACCTTGGTGAAAGCTTACCCTGTCTCATAATCCTCTTATGTCCCAACCTCGGTGTGACACATAAGAAAACCTGATATCTGACCTCAAACTCCAAAGGTCAGCTCTGTTGATTAGCATAAGACTTATGGCATGACTGTGTAGTGGACATACTCTTCTGAATCAACTCTATCTACTTTGTGGTCTCCTGAACAATATAAGGTCCCAGCATAGCTTCCTCACCTGCCTCCATCCAAAATAGGTGTGGTCAGCATGGACTACTATACAAATCCTCAAAATGTTCCATATGAATAGTTTTTTGAAAACTATTATTGTAGAAAAACTTCAAAAGAGGTATGTGCTTCTCATCAAAACCTTTAAAATCAAAGATTCATGCTTGAAGCATGTCCTCCCACACCTGAATCGTATGCTTGGACTGGCCATCGTTCTTAGGGTGGTAAGATGTACTCAGAAGTACCTATGTACCCGAACCCTTATGTAGTCCTTTCCAGACCTGAGAAGTTAAACGTGCATCCCTATATGAAATAAAGGACTGTGTAATTCCATGTAAACATACAATATCTTAGATTTACAACCATCCCATCTCATCAAAACTGAAGGTCTTCTTGTTTGGAAAGAAGTGAGAAACCTTTGTGAGTCTATTAATGACACACTAAACCGCATCATTCCCTCAAGGAAACTATGGTAACCTTGTCAAGAAGTCTATCGCCACATCGTTCCACTTCTACTCAAAGAAGGGTAACTGCTACAAATACCTTCTGGTCCTTGATGCTCCACCTACACCTACATATAGGTGGAACACCTCAGGAAAAAACCAACAACATATATCTTCATACCTAGCCATCAATACTGATAGTTCAAAACTCGATACATCTTGGCGAAACCAGGATGAACTGTCCAAATTGAGGAATGAATGTCTTGCATCTGTTCCTCGTGCATGTTTGTTGACACCCATACACACCCCTTGAAATGTAATATATCATCCTTTCCTATGTTTTATCCCATAATAGGGTCTTCTGCTATCATACTCTCCCATAGGACTATGCATTCAAAATCTGATAGCTACCTTATTCACATTCAATCAAGTAGAGTAGACATAACAGCTACAGAAGAAAGGAAGTTTTTCCTGTGTATGTTGTACACCTCCAAATGCATCTCAGAGAACAGTTCCATAAGCTTCCACTCACAGATGGCCTCCTGAACTGCATGTATCTGAGTTTTCTTGCTCAATGCATCTGCCACAACATTTACCTTCCTAAGAATATAGGCAAGCTCAATGTCAAAGGACTGAAGGTACTCGACCCAACTTCTTTGTCTTAGATTCAGATAGCACTGCGTAAATATATACTTGAGACTTTTGTGGTCAGTGAAAACCAAACAATGCTCTCCCAATAGATAACGTCTCCAACAGTGTATGCATGAACAACTAAAGCCACCTCAAGATTGTGTGTCGGGTAGTTCCTCTAATGTGGCCCCAACTACCAAGACCCGTAGGCAACGAACCCATCTCCCTGCATAAGAACTACTCCTAGCCCGATACCTAATGCATCATAGTACATAGTAGAGTGCTTTCCCATATCGGGAAACAATAGTATTGGTGCTGAAGTCTACCTCCCTTTCAGCTCCTGAAAGGCTAACTCACAAGATTCTGACCACAAGTACTTCACACCCTTCTTAGATAGGCCCATTAGTGGTGCTTCAAAGTGTGAGAAGTCTGGTATAAAACACATGTTGTATCCCACCAGCCCTAGAAAACTTTTTACCTCAAAGAAATTATTTAGATTCTCTCAGGAAAGTACTTCTCTCACCTTTTCTGGGTCTACTAATACTCCTGTATCTAAGATAACATGACCAAAGAAGTGAATTTGGTCCATCCAGAAGTCGCATTTTGAGAGCTTAACATATAACTGATTCTCTCTCAGTGTACTCAAAATGATATCAAGATGTGTGGCATGGTCTTGTAGAGTGTGGGTGTACACTAAGATATAATCATGAAAACCACTGCAAAAGAATCCAAGTATGGATGGTACACTAGTTTCATCAGTTCCATGAAAACTATTGGTGCGTTCATGAGACCGAATGGCATAACTACATACTATTAAAAGACCATACCTACTCTGAAAAGTTGTAAGAAGTTTTTTAGATGGTCTAACATGCAATTGATTATAACCAGATCTCATGTCAAACTTCGACAACACCTGGCCACCTCAAAGCTGATCAAATAGATCATCAATCCTTGGTAAGGGATATCGATTATTGATCGCAACTCATTCAAATTCTGATAATCCAAACAAAGTCAAAGGGGACCATCCACCTTTTTTCATACCGGATATGCGAACCCCAAGGAAAATTACTGGTTTGGATGAAATTCATTGCATGCAACTCCTCCAACTACTTCTTGAGCTCCTGTAACTCTGGTGTAGCCATCCTATAAGGAGAAACGGACACTGGTGTTGCTCCTAGGACAAGTTCAATATAAAATTCCACTTCTCACTATGGAGGAAAACCTGAAAAGTCATCTGGAAAGACATCCCTAAAATGATCGACCTCTAGAGGAAATTCCAACTATGAAGTCCCCTTGTCATCCAAACATAGACTTGTAATCTGTGATGTAACTCCACCCAACCCATGAAGCTCGGGTCCTTCTCTACTCTCTTAAACATCTTATTCACCCATATGAATAAAAGATCCACCCTATGGTGATATAAAACTCACTCTATGATGATAGCAACTGACAATAGCCTCAAAAGGAACTAAACATTCTATTCTAAGAATTACATCATAACCTGCCATATCTAGGACATAAAGGTCCCATAAGAAGTGACACCCACCAACCTCAAGAGGTAACTCCTTGCACTGACATACACTAGTCGTTCTTATCCCTAACAGAGTATCTAGTATCAAGATATCATCTGGAAAAAAGATACAGAGCCCAAGGCTCTCCACAATAGAAACATATATAAAGTAATGGGAAGCCCCTATATTGAAAATCACATAATCTAAAAATGAGTAAACTAGGATCGTACCTCAAACTATAGAGGGTCAGGGATCCTACTTTTACTGGGTCTACTCCACTATAAAGGCATGGCCTACATCGTGGCCCAGTGAAGATAACTGAGATCCCTGAGCTGATCCACCCTCTGGATGTCGAAAACCCAGCGTCTGTCCACTGCGGCCACAACCTTCACCTCATCCTCCAGGGATGGAAGAACTCCAGTTCCCATTCTGATGAGAACCTAGTGGGGTTGCTCCAGAACATGGGGTTATATAAGAACCCTTGTCACCCACTGCTGGGGAGAAGAACTCGCAGAAGCACTGAAGATGGCCATCTTGTTGCAAGATCGGCACTCGACTGGGTCTCCCAGGTAATGAGGTTGTGTATGCTCGGCCTTCCCACACTATTAACATACCACCTGGCAACCTGAAGGTGTATCTCACCTACTCCGATCCCTACGTGTAGACTCCCTGCAGTGCTTCCAACTATCAGCCGGAGAAGTACCAATTCAAGATGCTGAATATCCATGGCCCATAGCTTTAGAATACCACAGGTTTTGCTCTATTATCAGCACCTAGTTGACTATAGAAGTAATTCAATTCAATCTGAATATGTTCAACTGAGCCCGAATGTCTAGCCGGAGACCATCCTCAGACTTCCTTGCTTGGAATAACTCATCTCCCCCTAAAAAGGGTGTAAAGTATTGTTGCTCTCTGAAGAAAGAATAATACTCTATAACCGAAAGCATACCCATCTTAAAACTCTTGAACTCTCGGGCTCGATCGACCCTAAAATATCCAAATAGAAGTAATCATTTAGTGTATGCCGAATATCCACCTATGTCATAACCTTCTGGTGTCCCACCTATGAGATCACATCCCACCATCTCTTGGAGGAATCCCGAAGCATATACATAGCGAGCTTGAACCTCCTCTCTGGAGGTGTCTCTAGATGCTCTAATATTGTTAGCATGGCTTCTAGCCATGACTCTATAGCATGGGGTCCTCCATCCCCTAAGAAAGTGGTAGGATTCTGTTACTGAAAGACCCGCGTCAATTCTTCCATTGACGGGGCAGGATGCTGTACTCCCTGTAAGGTCTGCATGAACCTCATAAATCCATCTCATAAATTTGTGTAAGCACCTATGTCTAGAATAAAGATAGGTTCCAAGACTGGTATTATAAGAGGATCCTCTGGTAGTCCTTGATTAGCCATGTTTGATGTCTGATCACTTCCTTGTATCCAGAATACAACAGAAGGACATCATGATGGAAAGAATCTACAAGGTCAAGTGCATAAATAATGATAAAGATTTATCAAGGAATTAAAATTAAAAGTACAATGAAGGAATATGAGAAAGAAATAATTAAGGTTTTTTGAAACAGGGATACATGGCGTGTATAACTCTTAAATAGTGTGTTCCTTCAAGATTCCACATGGGCATGTATTTCTGCTAAAACTAGTCATGTAACACCCCATACACATGGAGTGTTCTCCCAAGACATGACATGTAATCTATTTTTTCCCCTGCCTGAGTTGTTCTACACAACTAACACACATAGTTCTCCAAGGACAGGACTATACAGAATGTTTATTATAGACACATCATGTACCTCTTAGGTTTCAACTGCCCATGTTGTTAGTCACACAGTTAGACACACAGCTGACTCTACACAACGTGTTTATGCCAGACACGACTTGTAGTAGAAGGATTTCCACCACCCTTTGTTGTCTGTTACATGGTTGGATATAAGGGTTATACTACACGGTGTGTTTAAGATTTACATGGAATGTATAACCTATGTTTTATCCATCTGTGTCATTAGTCACCCGGGAGAACACATGGTCAACACAACACAACGTGTACATCTGGTACACGGTGTGTCCCAACAAAGATTTCCCAACCCAGTGTCTCTGTCCACGTAGCCAGTGACATGGTTAGAGACTACCCGGTGTGAATATATATTATACGGTGTCTAATTGAGAAAAAGAAGTTCCTTCTCTAATAGAAGAATGCATGGCATGTATTCCTCGCTACACACCATGTATTCTAGGTTTTTCTAGACAGTAAACCTCAGAAACTACTCTGGAACCCCAAAAAAATAATGAACAACATTAAAGTGACAAATTACAATCTATGAGGGCCAATACTCCCCATGAATCAAATCTTGTCATCTTATATGTGCCATATACAAGCATAACAAGCAATGATCAACCAAATTCCGGTCCATGAGGTCCTATAAAACCTCAAGAACCAAATTATGGCATTCATTCAAATGAAACCTACCACCATTTAATACACTATCAAAATGCAGGTATTCTATCAAGGTATCTATCACAATAGCATTCTTATCTAGCACAACATCTATCACAACAACATGCAATCGCTAATGCACCCTTAATGGAATGACAGAAAGGCATGACATGTGTTTTGTATCAAGTGCTTATATGATGTATGATATGGAATACCCTCTTTTAATCAGGATGCAATAGAAATAGAACCTCAATATTATTAATGATAATAGCACCAATCATGTGAAACACCCAACTGTAAAATCAAACCAACTGTAAAATTTAGAAACCAGAAAAATTCCAATAACTGAGGTAAATTGGCTTTCCCTATACACTGGTTAGCTACTCCCAGGCACAACTTATTTCCAACTACCTATTTTTTCCTATCCCTGGATATAGGCTCTAAATAGAAATACATGAAGAAAATAATCCCTCTAATACCATGTTGTAACATCCCAGTTCTGGAAGCGGCCCAGAGGTGCCCCGTACCCGGTTGGTCACATGGACTCATGTGCATTTCCCCAAACTCCAAAAGTTGCCGACTAGCAGCGAGGGCCTTGTATGTGATAGTGGGGAAACTATGCCCTCAATTGCAGAGTAACACAACATAAATAAACATATAAAAACACGAAAGGAACATTAATACCATTCAATAGTAGACAGTAGAATACTGAAGATAATAAATAACTGGCACCCTTATATAAATGATTCATGATACATATGCCTAAAAAAGAAGCTAAACAAGTCACAATGCTAGAATATAGTACAAAACCATTGTATAAAGAAGGCGAATAATCACCAACAGCATCACAAGCCTCATATTGGTCCCATGCTCCCCAGCTCCACACCAATCAATTACCCGAAGTAGAAGGGTGATTATCGTTATCTATACATGCAAAAATATAATCTGTTTGGGCCCAAAAGCCTGACCCAAATAGGGTGTGAGAAAAATCCGAGTAAGAATCCACCCAAATATTTATACCTAACTGTCATTTAATATATATTGAAGGATATAAACAAATGAATCAATAAGGAAGGAAGTATTCAAAGTAAATGGTCCAACATTTTCATTTACAAACATTGGCTTCTAAAAATTTATCCTACCAAAACTATAATTCCCCGACCCAAGATACCCAGAGTCGGTGAATTATTACATAACATTGGTGTGATCACAAAGGATCAAGTATTGAAAGACCGATTAGTTTAGTAGTCTTGGAAACACTAGATATATTCATAAGTCTTACATTACTTCATAAGGTAAAAAAACTACAATAACATCTTGTCTTCAGATCCCCTCATACTATCCCTGCAAGTCATTCATAAATTACTTCTTCACATCCTGGAAAAAATAAAACATTGAAAGGGGTGAGCTCAGATGCTCAGTAAGTATGACAATATAGAAGAAGATTTCATAGATAAGCATAAACACTTAAAGCAATATATAACTAAAAAAGCCTTTTAAACTTGAACTTCAGCATAATATGGAAAATATAAAATGAAATAATTCCATTTACTTATTCACATGGATATTCTACTAGTTGAAGAATCACATGGAATATCAATAACCACTTTCATAGTGATGGAATGCATAATTCCAGACTATCATAACCACATAGCCAAGGCCTCGTGCCAAGACTACAAATAAGATTTTTTCAAGGCCTTGTGCCAAGACACTAGTTTGTCTCATGAGACCTACTGATGCATCGAGGAGCTATATCAGGATCCACCCGTCACTTACTTAGTCCAATGCATTACTCATATGAAAAGTTTTAAACATAACATAAACATTAGTATTAAAACTAGCATACGAAATATTAATACTTTATCCACAAACCATAAATGGTATAAAAATAGCACATCCATAGTCAAATATAACTCATTCGATACAATATGGAATATTTTATTGTATCAGATTAACCTCAATAGAGAATAATGAAGGATATTGACATAGATGAAAATAATCATCAAAACTATTTTAGAGAAATATCCCCCTTTTCTTGAAATCATTTAAAAGTCACACTATTTGTTAAGAAGCCATTTAAAAATAAATTTTTGAATCAAAGTGTCCAATACCACTTTGAAACTTTTAAAAGGAGTTTTAATTTTAAAACGTTAATGTCCATATAAATAAATTCTTAAAACCATTTTTAAAACATGGACATTAATGAGGAAGATTTAGAAGAATAAGTCTTTAAAACATTTAAAAATGGTATTTTAGTAAGAGTTTATAAACAAAAGAGAGACACTTGAATACAAATAATTGAGGTAATAAAAACATTGTAATATCATTAGAATAAAGGGATTCATGATATACTATGTCAAAGTACATTGTATACACCACATAAAAGTTATTTGGTGTATAACAACAAAGAAGTCTCAATGGAATTTAAATTGAGATGAAATCTCTCATAAAGGCCATATCCTTAGGTTAAGGATAAATCAATGACATAATTATGTGTGAAAAACATAAATACACTAAATATGATTGGATATTCAATGTAAAACAATCAAAGTACATTCACACATATTCTAGTAAAAACAACACCAATGAATTGGATGTTTATCTCAACAAATCGAGATTGAGTAAAAATTACTCTTATCAAGTTCATACAAATGACCTGATAATTTATTAATGGAGTGAATATGTTTATCAAAAGTATATCCACATAAAGGGGAGTTTAATTTTTGACATAATCAAATTAATAGTGATTCTACACATAATCTTGGAGTAAAATAATCAATAAAGTATGCGTAAAGCCGAATGAGTGGAAATTGAAATTTTAAATTCCCTTATTGATTTGGTAACATAAAAAACATACTCCCTTGAAATAAGGATCATACAATGATGATGTAAATATACATTAATTAAATTATATTTCACAATGAATACAAACATGGTCAGTACACACACCACATGTAATAAATAAGTGGTGAACAATGAAATTCTCACAGAATTAAAAGTGAGATAAGAAACCCCTTACTTTGTACCTTTTCCTTGGTCGACAGTAAGTTAAACTCATGTATAATGGTGATGTAATTGTTATTTAATTATATAAGAATCATTTACATTAATATGATATCATATATGATCTTTTAACATTTATTTGTTAATAAAATTTTAGTATTGTCGTCATTTCAGGTGTTAACTTACTCGTTTTCCTTTATATTCATTGTTACGCAAGCCGTGTTTGTTATGGATAGGTTTTATCTTATTCATATCCATAATTACATCAAGTCCTTAAAAAAATTTATCATCAAATGATAATTATACTTGAATGGATACGATGAAGAATGAATCTCATAGTGTTCGTGGAGATGGTAGTCCGTACGTACGCACGAGCGACAATATCATTCTTTTGATGTAAAAATAATTTATAATTGGATGTTATATCATATATTCAGAATAATTATCATGTTATATTTATTATTTACATGAATTTCAAATCATTATTATACCCATCCATATAATAATTTATTGAATGACAATTACACCACGATGTGGAGATGGTAAGCCGTACGTACGCACGTATGGTGACATGCCATTCAAAGGATGGATGGAATACTGGATATGGTTATACCATATTTATAATAAAATCACAATATATATAAGATACTGGAGTTATTATTTTAGAATAGAAATAACAAAGAAATAAGAAGTGGAAGAAGAAAGGAACTTGAAAAGGGTGGTGAAATTATTACCTCTTCTTCGAGATCTTCCTTTTGATTTGATCAAAAGGCCTCCTTAGGTTGGCTTTATGACTAAAGTAAGGCCTCTAAGATGAATTGAGGGAAGTTTAGAGAGTATTTGGGCAGTTATTGGCCGAACCAAAAGTCTTTGAAGGTTTTAAGTAATGAGCAGGGGGAGTGCCCTTTTATAAGAGGGGTGAGGGGCACCTTTGGAAAAGCTAGAAATATTATTTTATAATAAATTAATATTCGTTTTCTAATGTCTCCAAAGTGGATTATTTATAGGTTAAAGTGGGGATATGTCGAAAAAAAACTCAACCAATAGGATTTATACAGGTTTGGATTACTATATTAACATTATCTTTAAGTATTAACTCTTAGTTAATTAGTTTCACTTTTATAATGTCTCTTTTTATTTTTATATTATATGGTTAATAAACTTACTACATACATCCAAGAGACCGCCAAGTGGTCTATTAATGATACACCTATCATGATATAAGTCTCTTGGCTGAACCTTAGAATTTTAGGAATTTAATATCAATTAATAATATAATATTGTTTTTAAAAACTTATTTATGTCAATTTTGACACTATTCAATAATTGATTTTTGTAAAAATTATAACAGAATGATAACTTAGAAAAAAAGTTAATTAAATCCCTCCTAACATGTCATATTAACCTATAAATATTTTTAATTCATAAAAAGTCTCAAATTGTATTTATTTGGATATTTATAATATCGTTTATTTTAATGTTTCACTATTATGGTAATTACTGCATCATCATTGTGTCATAAATATATTAAATTATTTAGTGTCAAAAAATTATAAATAAAATACCATTATGTAGGAAATATTGTTGGATTTCTAATGAATTTTTATAATCGAAACTAAAACATATATAACCCTATGTAAAAATTGTTTTTCTAAAAGATATATAATAATGTAATTTTTGTATTTATTATAACTTAATTAATATAAAGTGTCATTATCACTTACAAGTGGCTCCATGGGGTCCCAATATCAACCCAAAGATGACCATGGTCTGACATGTATCCACCAATAAGTTTAGGACACGTTTTAGGGTAATTTAGTATTATTATAATATTATTTTTTAACCCATATTTACCGGATTTACCCTATAACCATGGTAAATAAAATATTTACCGAAGTAATTATTCAAAATGTCTAAAAATAAAAGTTACCTATTTACACAATTTGGAAATACTAATTCCAAATATGGAATCCATTTTTAAAAATTCAAAACACTGAAGTGGTAGAAATTAATTTAAAATTAATTCTCATTGTTAAAACAAAAAGCGTGTTTTTAAGAGATAATAACTACCAAAAGATTTCCACTTGTTTATGTCTGGTTTAATTATGAAATAATGTCCAATGACAAAAATTGAATTAAATGGTAAAAATATATTCTAAATATACCTTAAAACCACTCAAATTCATAATTTATTAATATTTATTATTTCGATTAAAAAATTTGTTTTTAATTAAAATTTAGTGATTTTCACTATTCATCAAAATATGAAAGTTATCCGAAAAGTACCAAAATTTCACCCTAGGCTAATTTCGATATTACGAATCCAAAAATGAAATCAATTTTGAGAGATATAAATTATAAAATTTTAAAAAGTATGTATTACTATTAATAACAGCTAGTTTGATTGATTGTGGTGTGTTAGAATCTCGAAGTTGCGTACAATACACGCAATTGCATTATTTAAAGGGAAACGTACCGTGGAAGCATGGGGTGTTACATTCTCCCCTCCTTCAAAAAATTGTATCCTCACAATTTTTTTTTAAATTGGGCTTGAGAATATAATGGAAAGTCCCACATTAGAAAAAGTGTCAATAAAACTATCACTTTAAAAGAAAGGAAGAGAGGTATAAAGGTCACCCAACATAACCCATACTAGGATTCCATGTAAGAAAACATGGATATGGACGATAAAATAAGTGTTAAGTTCTGATGTAGATGGACAGAAAACATGATCAGGAGAAAGTTAACAATAAGAAAGTCACAAACTTATGTTGGGAGAAACGGTCATTAGTCTCCCAGTAGGAAAAGTAAACGGACAACATTTTTTTGTTTTAAGATACATTACATAAAGATGAATAATTCATTTCTGATATTGACTAAAAACATAAAGAGATATAAATTTTTTAAAATTTTGTTCTTTAATAATTTCCCAATACTAACTCATTTTTAATTGATGAGTATTCATTAAGACTTGGTCACACTGGAAGAGACAGAATAAACTTCTTATAGAATCACATGATCCACGAAGCATAAGCTATATATTTACCTTGTCTTTAGAGATTAATCAAAACCAAAATGGTTACTGTAATATCTGATGATCCCCCAAAAGGATATTCCATTAGAGAAAGAAACACTAATATTAATTTGTAAATTTAAACCAATAATACCCCAAAGTTAAATAAATAGCATTCAATAAATAATTGTCCTTAAAATCCATTAATAAAATCCAAAATAATATTGAAACTAAAAACTTAGATGAATTTGGTTATGTAGTCTTCCACATTAAATGGTATCTCCAAATGACGTCAATTACTCTTAAAGTCACATACTTAAAAGTAATTAACCTAATCACATATTCTCTATTATAGGTTAATCATTTCCATAAATAACCCAAATCACTATAAATACATAATAAAAACACATATAAAAATCCACCATTACTCCTCATATTAAATCCCATAGTATTCTATTTTCTTTGGGCATATAGTGTCCCCAACAAAGCGAACATCTTCCAAAATAACATTTATCACTTAATCACCAAATAATTTTCCTATACTAAGAGTATTCACTTGATAAGAAATAAGATCCCAAATCAAATTATTATTGTTCAATAAAATCATTTAACTAAAAATAATAGTCACATTAACCAGGGACTTCACGTAGTCCAGTGGTAGGTGATAAATCCCAATCGCACTTTGGATGTGGGTTCAATTCCCACAGCATTTTCTGACGTGACGGGTTGTCACACGGTCTACGTGTTGTCCTTTTTCAAAAACTATATTTTACAACATTACCAAAATGAGATAAATTCCTCAAAATAACCATAACATAATTTAACCACAAATGTTATCTCATACATTTCATTTTCATCCCAAATTATAATAACATGTAATTGCCTCAAACCCAATAATCATATAAAAACAAATGGTTATTTATAACTATATCCACAAGAGAAAAGATAATTCTTCATAAAATATCATTCTCACATGGAAAATTGTAGGGTTACAAATACAAGAGAAAATTATTCCAAAGTAAACCCATCAACAAGGTGCATTAATACTTTTTAAACATTTCTCCACCCATTTATTTCCACATAGCTTCTTCTTTGTCCAATAAAATATCCTATAGAATAGTGCATTCACTCGGGTAATGGATAGGTCCCCTACATGTACGGCAAATGACTGTAAATGGATTCTTGGGACCATTTTTATCTTCTTCCATATTACTCTTCATTTTTCTTCGGCAATTCTTCACTTTATATCCTTCCTTCCTGCACGTAAAGCATATATTTGTCCCATTGAGACACTTTCCTGGGTGTCTCCTTCCACATTTCCTGTATGATGGAAATTGAGGATTCCTTTCTCGATGGTCTCTACTGCTGAAGCTCTTATCATTCCTTACCTTTCTCTTCTTTGTTGAGTCTAGGAATTGGTTAATATATATATTGTTGATCATATTTTTGGAAAATTTAGTTCTCATGAAGATGATATTATTTATGCCTATAAACATTCCATTTTTTTGCTCATTTCCCCCACCGTTCCCACATTATACATCATTCCCAAAGTCACTACAACTTCCTTGGAATCCAGCCATTGACTAAAACCAGAAATCATTGTGTGAGTAACAATAGTCATAAAATCATTTAGTGATTAACATGTCACCATATTCTCAATTTGAAACACATTAGGATTAACCAAGGTCATTTAATCTCATCTTATATATATAATACTTCAAATTGGTTAGTAAAGAAAATGTAAATTATCCTAAGCATATCCCCCAGGAGTGTCGTAACCAAGAGTGCAGCAAGGCCCGTTGTTGTGCACCAGTTCCCGTTCGAGTCTAGCTCAAAGTAGTGTTTTCGGGTTTTACCCCTAGGTACATTTGTGCCAGAGCCGCCTCTACCTGCTCGTATCCAGACAGGGATTTATTGCTCGGAAAACTCACAAAATCTCTACAATACCAAAATTCTAGGAAGTTCTTCTATAATAATCCTCAAAATTCATCTTAGGTCTACGTGCTCTAATCAGAGTTTATCTAAATCTAGCTTCCAAGGTCTGTACTAAACTTCCTCTGATACGAACTGTAACGCCCCGACCCTAGATACCCAGAGTCGGTGCTTTATTACAAACATTGGCATGATCACAAAGGATCAAGTCTCGAAAGACCGATTTGTTTAGTAGTCTTGGAAACACTAGATATATTCATAAGTCTTACATTACATCATAAGGTAAAAAAAATACAACAACATCTTGTCTTCATATCCCCTCATACTATCCCTGCAGGTCATTCATAAATTAATTCTTCACATCCTGGAAAAAATAATACATTTAAAGGGGTGAGATTAGATGCTCAGTAAGGATAAAAATATAGCAGAAGCTTTCATAGATAAGAATAAACACTTAAAGCAATTTATAACTAAAAAAATCCTTTTAAACTTGAACTTCAGCATAATATGGAAAAGATAAAATGAAATAATTCCATTTACTTATTCACATGGAGATTCTACTAGTCGAACAATCACATGCAATATCAATAACCACTTTCATAGTGATGGAATGAATAATGCCAGACTATCATAACCACATATCCAAGGCCTCGTTCCAAGACTACAAATAAGATTTTTTCAAGGCCTTGTGCCAAGACACTAGTTTGTCTCATGAGACCTACCGATGAATCTAGGAGCTATAGAGGACTCCACCCGTCACTTACTAAGTCTAATGCATTCTTCATATGAAAAGTTTTTAACATAACATAAACATTCATATTAAAACTAGCATATGAAATGTCAATACTTTATCCACAAACGATGAATGGTATAAAAATAGCACATCCACAGTCAAAAGTAACTCATTCGATAAAATATGGAAGATTTTATTGTATCATATTAACCTCAATTGAGAATAATGAAGGATATTGACATAGTTGAAAATAATCATCAAAACTATTTGAGGGAAATATCGCCCTTTTTCTTGAAATCATTTAAAAGTCACACTATTTTTCAAGAATCCATTTAAAAATAGATTTTTGAATAAAAGTGTCCCATTCCACTTTGAAACTTTTAAAAGTATTTTTAATTTTAAAACTATAATGTCCATATAAATAAATCCTTAATACCATTTTTAAAACATGGACATTAATGAGCAAGATTTAAAAGAATAATTCTTTAAAACATTTAAAAATGGTATTTTAGTTAGAGTTTCTAACCAAAATAGAGACACTTGAATAAAAATAATTGAGGTAATAAAAACTTTGTAATAGCATTATAATAAAGGGATTCATGAAATACTATGTCAAAGTACATTGTATACAACACATAAAAGTTATTTGGTGTATAACAAAGAAGTCTCAATGGAATTTAAATTGAGATGAAATCTCTCATAAAGTCTGTATCCTTAGGTTAAGGATAAATCAATGACATAATTATGTGTGAACAATATAAATAAACTAAAAATGATTGGATATTCAGTGTAAAACTATCAAAGGACTATCACACATATTCTAGTAAAAACAACACCAATGAATTGGATGTTTATCCCAACAAATCGAGATTGAGTAAAAATTACTCCTATCAAGTTAATACCGATGACCTGATAATTTATCAATAGAATTATTATGTGTATCAAAAGTATATCCTCATAATGAGGAGTGTAATTTTTGACATAATCAAATGAATAGTGATTCTAGACATAATCTTGGAGTAAAATAATCAATGAAGTATGCGTAAAACCGAATGAGTGGAAATTGAAATTTCAAATTCCCTTATTGATTTTGGTAACATAAAAAAAATACACCCAAGAAATAAGGATCATAAAATGATGATGTAAATATAAATTAATTAAAGTATATTACACAATTAATACAAACATGGGAAGTACACACACCACATGTAATAAATAAGTGGTGAACAATGGAATTCTCATAGAACTAAAAGTGAGATAAGAAACCCCTTACTTTGTACTTTTTCCTTGGTCGACGGTAGGTTAACCTCCTGTATAATGGTGAATTAATTGTTATTGAATTATACAAGAATAATTTACATTAATATGATATCATATATGATCTTTTAACATTGATTTTTTAATAATATTTTAGTATTATCGTCATTTCAGGTGTTAACTTACTTGTTTTCTTTTATATTCTTTATTATGTAAGTCATGTTTGTTATATATAGGTTGTATCTTATTCATATCCATAATTACTTAAAGTCCTTAAAAATTATTTTTAATCATCAAATGAGGATTATACTTGAATGGATACGATGGAGAATGAATCTCATCGCGTTTGTGGAGACAGTAGTCTGTACGTACGCACGAGCGACAATATCATTCTTTTGATGTTAAAATAATATATAATTGGATGTTATATCATATATAAAGAATAATTATAATGTTATATTTATTATTTAAATGAATTAAACATCATTATTATACCCATCCAAATAATAATTTATTGAATGACAATTACACCACGACGTGGAGACGGTAAGCCGTACTTACGCACGTATGGTGACATGCCATTCAAAGGGTGGATAGAATACTGAATATGGTTGTACCATATTTATAATAACATCAAAATATATAGAAGATACTGTATTTATTATTTTAGAATAGAAATAACAAAGGAAGAAGTTGAAGAAGAAAAGAACTTGAAAAGGGTGGTAAAATTATTACCTCTTCTTCGGGTTCTTCCTTTTGATTTGATCAAAAGGGCTCCATAGGTTGGATTTATAACTAAATAAAGGCCACTAGGATTAATTGATGGAAGTTTATAGTGTATTTGGGCATGGTTTGTCTGAACATAAAGGATTTGAAGGTGTGAAGTAATGAGAAGGGGGAGTGCCCTTTTATAAGAGGGGTGAGGGGCACCATTGGAAAAGCTAGAAATATTATTTTATAATAAATTAATATTAGGTTTCTAATGGCTCAAAAGAGGATTATTTTAAGGTTAAGGTGGGGATAGGTCTAAAAAACCTCAACCAATAAGATTTAGAAAGGTTTGGGTTACTATATTAACCTTATATTTAAGTATTAACTCTTAGTTAATTAGTTTCACTTTTACAATGCCTCTTTGTATTTTTATATTATATGGTTAATAAACTTACTATATACATCCAAGCGACCCCCAAGTGGCCATTAATGATAAATCTATCATGATATAAGTATCTTGGCATAACATTAGATTTTTATGAATTTAATATCAATTAATAATATAATATTGTTTTTAAAAACTCTTTTATGTAAATTTTGACACTATTCAAAAATTGATTTTTTTAAATATGATACAGAATGATAACTTCAATAAAAGATAATTAAATCACTCCTAACATGTCATATTAACATGTAAAATTAGTTTAATTCATAAAAATTCTCAAATTATATTTATTTGGGTATTTATAATATCATTTAGTTTAATGTTTCACTATTATGGTAATTACTGTATCATCATTTCATCATAAATATATTAAATTATTTATTTTCTATAAATTTTAAATAAAATATAATTATGTAGTAAATCATTTTATATTTCTAATGAATTTTTATAATAGAAATTCCAACATATATAACCCTATGTAAAAATTGTTTTTCTAAAAGATATATACTTATGTCATTTTTGTATTTATTTTAACATAATTAATATAATGTGTCATTATCACTTACAAGTGGATCCATGGGGTCCCAAAATCAATCCAAAGATTACCATGATCGGACATGTATCCACCGATAAGTTTAGGACACGTTTTAGGGTAATTTAGTATTATTATAATATTATTTGTTAACCCTTATTTACTGGATTTACCCTTTAACCAAGGTAAATAAAATATTTACCAAAGTAATTATTCAAAATGTCTAAAACTAAAAGTTACCTATTTACACAATTTGGACATCCTAATTAAAAATATGGAATCCATTTTTAAAAATTCAAAACACAGAAGTGGCAGAAATTAATTTAAAATTATTTCTCGTTGTTAAAACAAAAAGCATGTTTTTAAGAGATAATAACTATCAAAAGATTGGCACTTGTTTATGTCTGGTTTAATTGTGAAATTATGTCCAATGACAAAATTTGAATTAAATGGTAAAAATATATTCTAAATATACTATAAAACCACTCAAATTAATAATTTATCAATATTAATTATTTCGATTAAAAGGGTTGTTTTTAATTAAAATTTAGTGATTTTCACTATTCATCAAAATATGAAAGTTATCCGAAAAGTACCAAAATTTCACCCTAGGCTAATTTCGATATTCCGAATCCAAAAATGAAGTCCATTTTGAGAGATATAAATTATAAAATTTTAAAAAGTAGGAATTACTATTCATAACGGCTAGTTTGATTGGTTGTGGTGTGTTAGAATCTCGAAGTTGCGTACAATACACGCCATTGCATTATTCAAAGGGAAACATACCGTAGAAGCTTGGGGTTTTACAAAAAAAATATAAGTAACCCTATAGAAAAGTTTTCAAAACATATTCCCTCTAGTTAAGCAACAAGAGAAGATATAACAAATACTCTCTGAGCAAGCACTCACCGTCAATTCCCCATATAGTCATGTGTAACCAAATACTCTCTGAGTAAGCACTCACCATCATTTTCCCCTATAGTCTTTTAACAGTAATCTAAAAACACTCATAGGATAAACTAAACATCAATTCCACCTATAGTCTCGTAATGTAACTATATACACTCTGTTGGATCACTAAATATCAATCCCTCCTATGGTATTGCAGTAGGATAATTATAACAAACACTCTGGGAAATCCCTCAGCGTCAATTACCCTTAAGGTCTCACTACACCAAGTTCCCGCAACCCTGTGTAATGTAGTCATGCAAAAATGATAATCATCATCCACGGTAATCCTCAAGGTGCTACTTTGATAAAATATCTATAAGGCAGGGCACAACATATCATATAAATAGTCACTCCATCCTAACAACACTAGGAATGGAAAATAATATCCCGATAGGAAAGGCTAGACCAAACAATCAAAATTAAACAAGCATGGGAAAAACAATCATAACTTGGAAATTAGCCATAAACACAGTAATAAATCCTCTACTCAAGCACACAAAGCTATAGCAGGAAGAATCAGGGTAAAAACCATAAACATGCAAAACCTCGAACAAGGGTATTAGGCACTTTTGCCCAAATAACATAAAGACTAACTACATAAAGGCACAAACCACCTACATCAGTGTTGTAAAAACAATATATGTGAACCTCATTCCATGAATCACCCTAGAACACTATGGATCTACAAAAACACTAAAACCATTCAATCGTGGATATCTTATGAAAGAAGAGAAATTAAGAGATGAGGTTCTAGAAGAATGAAGAACTCACTAATGAAATTCCAACGCAACTGATAGATTTTGATTCGAGTAATGGATGGTGAGTTGGGGGATTAGGGAATATTTGTATCCCTAAAGACACTCCTGGATGAGATAGGTCGAGAAGAAGAAGGTTATGTCCATTAGATGCGACCCCAGTCCAATTAATGAAATAAATAAAGTACACATCATGTCCATGCCTTATTCAGCCCCTGCATTAGGTGGTCTCCAGGTCACCACACACGGCCATGTGCTCGGCCATTACAGGGCCAGCACATGTCTTCCCACGGTAACATAGTACGTGGTGTGTACATATAAGTTCACGGTGTGTGTTTTTGAAATTTCATGAAACTACTCTTTTTCTCAAAAACAACTTGACCAGAAAGAGATACCTAGAAAGAACATTCAGGTTCTTGCAGTTTGTGATTATGTTCTAATGATGGAATATTATGGTATATGGTGAGGCCCAAATTTACCCAAGTTATATGGTTAGACTAGTCACCAGTAGAATATATCGGGTTATTGAATTCACAAAGACCTTATAAGAAACATAAATAAACATACATTGTAGGGGATTAGTTGGATATGAGTTGTTGAATTGGGTTTGAATTTAGTTCATAAATAAATATTTTTAAATAAATGAGTTAATTATAATTAAGATAATGGGTTTATTCTTGGTTATCACATGGGGTGGATTGGATTAATTCTTTTTAAAAATATTTCAATTTCATTGTCTTGAGATGAATTAGTACAATGAAATCAATATAATGACATCACTTACTAGTTTA
Source organism: Viscum album (assembly GCA_963277665.1). Taxonomy (NCBI): domain Eukaryota; kingdom Viridiplantae; phylum Streptophyta; class Magnoliopsida; order Santalales; family Viscaceae; genus Viscum; species Viscum album. Next base: position 1,374,661,695 of record OY728128.1, read on the forward strand.
AAACCTTTACATAAAAATTATAATCACATGTAAACTTGGAGGATCATTTTATGGAGAAATATAAGGTAAATTATCTTATTATCACATGAAAATTGTAGAGATAAAATTTAATAAGAAATAGGAAGAAAGAAGATCATTGAATGAAAAACAGAAAAAAAATAATTGAGTAAGAATTATTATAATGGAAAATAACTTCCAGTAAATCCATTTTATACTCCATTAGATCTAACCATAAGATCGTTACCCCTCCATTGATTCTATTTTTTCAATGGAAGAGGGAATTTGACTCATGAGGGAGAATTGAGGAAAAAACAATGAAATAATGATCAGTCCACTTTTGTGTATAAAAATTCACAAATAATGATGTTAATAGATTCACTACCTAAGGAAACTATATAGATGTGATAGGAATTAGAATATAATAATATAATAAAAAACATTCATTATGAAATAAAATTTATTTGACAACAGACATGAGAGAACTCAAACACACGATTATAAAATTAAAGCGTAACAATAAAATTAAAATAGAAAAATATCTACCCCAATTACTTCATCGACACCGTAAATTGGAATTATTGGGTCCTGTGGTCAATCCACAATTAGTCAACTGAATCTCATTTAATCAGTATAGTAAAATGAGTGTGATAAATCAAAGGAAAAAAGGTCTTTTCACCGATGACCTGAAAATTCAGACGATATTCATCCCCCTTTGGCGTGCAAATAAGACATTGAAGATGGCAAAATTTAGGATCATCATTTGAGAAAAATATCATTTTTAGGAATAATCTAATATCTTCTAAACATTCATTGTAATTGGATCAGCCATATAGATTTTATTTCTGAAATTGTGGGATTATTTTATGGGCCCTAAAATCTACACAATAATTTAATCCTGAAAATAGGATCCCTTGGTCTCCTTGAAAACATCATAATTATATCAGGAAAAAGTTTAATGAAATTATCCCAATAATTATATCCATCTATGGTTAAAACATTAGATTTAATTGGATTTAAATGTGGGATCCACATTTATTTCATGGGATTAAGGCCCATTATGATTTAATCATAAATTTCTACATCAATGACCAAAAAGGACCATATTACCATATGATTCATCCATTTATCCAAAAATTAAAAATATTCTACTCAAAGTGATTAATAATATCCCCAAAAACTAAATTAAATTAATCAAAATAATCAATTCCACATGATGATGATTAATTAGTCCCAAATTGATAGACTTTAGACAATAATTTCACAGTGATGTGAAATGAACTTCTGTTTAAAAAATTCACTAAAATCGGTGTTTATGGATATTAGAACACATATATATTAAAATATAAAAAATTAATATTTTCCTCTTTTAGTGGATATTCACACCCCCAACTTGATTTTTTCTAGTCCAAAGAAAAATGTATCTCAAAAATATGAAATTGAATTCCCTTTTTCAAAAAACTTTTAACATACAATGCTCATCAAAATAAATTATTCCAAAAAAATCATGAAAACTTTCAAAATAATTTAACACAATATAGTTTCACAATAATATTCATAGATCAATCCCATTAATTATTTAATATTCTTCAACACATTGTATCAAATATAAATTAAACATGATTAGATTTTTTTAATCACAATAGATGTGATCTATATTTTTATGTTCAAGGGGAAAATAAAATGAATCTCTATGTGGGAATCACATTAAACATTAATATGTATCCATTTTTTGGGTTTTTTTTGGTTTTTTTAAACAAATTACATATGAAAAGAATTACTATAGAAAAGGTGACTATGGACTCATGATCCCTAACTATCAAATTCTACACATATCATCAATTCCATTCTCTACAATAGAGATGTATATCCTAACTCTAGAAAATAAAACCGTGGAGTCATGATCCCCATGTATAGAATTCCACAAATTTTGAATTGACTGCTCCATTTTGAATTTATTTCAATTTTTTAGATACTAAAATTAAAATTAATGTGTCCCCATACCATAATCTATGTTAAAAGGGCCAAATATCTCAACATTAAACCTGAAATCAAATGGATGTTCATTGTGGCATTTTGAAAAAGAGGGTGAAAATTTAAAGGCAAGAATCTCATTAAACAACCACTACTTCCAAAAACTATCATCATAAACATAAAAATAAATTAAAATCATGATAACGGCATTGAAAACCATTTAACATTATGTTTTCATGTTTTAAAAGTGTATTATCATGTTCAAAGTTAAATAATTTTCCATAAAAGCCTAATTTTAGAAAAAATCATATATTTTCACTCCCCCAACATAGAATGAAACTACACTCAGTGTTTAAATAGATGATTATAGAGATATAAAAATTGAGTAGAAATAGAGAGACATTTGATTTGAAATGAAATCATGGAATAGTTTTACCTTGTCTTATTTAGATGACCCATTAATAAGAAAATAATTGCATTGGCTCCATGTCACAAGTAGAATATTTATGAAAAAATTGAAGTTATATTTGAATTATATAATTTGATTACTTCATTAAGAAGTACTAAAATTACTTGGATGAAAAATATCCTGCATTAGAGACATTTGATCACATTGCAAACCCCAAGAGTGTTTCATAAAAAACTAAAACAGAAAAAATAAAATTAAATTAAATCAATACAGAAGTCAGGTTTCCACCCAAAAAGAGATCTTTTTAAAGTAATTAACTCTAATTGGATCCCCAAATTTACCCAATTCCAATAATTTGAATTTTTAGGGACCCTTTTTCACCCGTTATAATATATTTAGATGGATTATTTTTTTAAAATAATTTTCAAGTGAAAGCATAGCTTCTTCGATGACTAGTAAAACCCAAGGAATATCAAAAATGTTTGGTGCAGTTTCTTCTATAGGATTTCCCATAACATCTAGGATTGTTCCCATTTATGTTTTTCAAGATAAGAATGGATACTAACTGAATGTTTATTGTCATACATTATAAAGAGATAATATAAAGTGGAGTGATGGAACTTGAATTATATCTTAGGTTGGCTAAAAATTTCATACATATGCAAAGGCTTTGAATCTTACTCATTTTAATTTTCCAAATATATTAATATAATAGGTTCTTTTTTAAAAGATGTTTCAACCATAAAATTCTCTATATTATTGTCATAAATGGGTTTGGACTTGATTTTTGTGATTTTTCCAAAGATTATATATAGTGGGGATCATAAAAATTAACTATTAGATCTAAATATAAGAGAATTAATCTAGGGATACTATTTTCCCTCTTCTGAATACAAAAAATATAATTCCTCATGACAAAGACATCCATTAGAAACTCTATGATCATCAATAGGTTCATTATCAATAGTACTTATGAAATTCAACCAATGAACTTCCTCGTTATAACTAACATGAGAGATCAGTTTATATATTTTGGGATCAAGTATTATGTTTCCAAAGGCTATAATCATGTTCCCATTCATAACTTGGATTACTGAGTTGATTGTTGCTAAGATGGGATAAATAAGGATGATGGTGGTTTTCATCCTAAGACCTAAGCATGGGTGAATATCAAGGGTAATGATGTCAGTAGGGTAAATTAAAATTTCATCTTTGACTCAAACATCATTCATGATACCCATTGGAATCTGAACACAATGATCAGTGAGTTGGAGAGTGAAATGAGTGGGTTGGAGTTCATCAAGACCTAACTGAAAATGCACACTATGGAATTATTTTCATACTTGCTCTTAGGTAGCATAAGTCCTAGATAAAACTTTTCTCTCCAAGTCTAACATTGATATCAAAAAAACATTTGTCCCTTAATATTTTTGGCACGATTACTTGGATGGTGGTACACATATTAGCTACCAAATTGATTTTATTTTAATATAAAAACGTTCTTCTGAATGTACCCAAGTTCTTATGGTACATAATGTATGACGTTATAGTTTTTATTTCATAAATAAGGGGTATGTTCAACATAACATGTGAAAAAATTTCACTTGATGTTTCACTCATATTGGTATTAAATTTTCGTCTAATGCATTGAGGGAATGTAGTGAGTTATAGGATTAATTTGGGAGGTCGTGGTTCCTCAACATTATCAACATCATTTTTAGATTCAATGAGTTTCTGATCATAATCTTAATGATATTTTAAAGTATTGTATGTATTAGTAAATATTGGTTCATGTTTTTAATGGTTTTGCCACTTTTTAGAACAATTAATACATTTATTTGTTCATGATAGATTTGTATTTAACTAGATTCTCCCCTCAAGGTTTGGGGAGGAACAAATTTATAATTAATTGGTTCATTTTCTAGTTTTTATTATTTTTAGTTCATGTTTTTGTTATGAGACTTATGAGTTCATTTTTTCACTTTCTTGAATATTATTTACCAGATTGGATGAAGGATAGAGTATGTAGGGGATTATTATTGTTGGATTACCCCAAGAAGAAACATTCTCTATTAGATAGGAAATTTATTTTGTTATTGGATAAGTTCTTGAAATTGGATAGGATGTGATTGAAATCGGTTATGTGTTTAAAAAAAATTGAGGGAAGGGGTTGAGACATTTTTTTGTTGGTTGTTGATTTAAATTCCAATGGGATCCTAGATGGACATTATACCTTGGAATGAAATTATTTTGGTAATATATGTTTTATTATTTAATTCATTAGCCTATACTGATGGTCCTCTTAAAATAAAATCCTTTATTTAAGGAATGGTCGGCTAGTTTTTATTCTTGTGTTCATGTTTGTTATAAATTGTGCAAAAGGGGTTAGCAGTTTGAATTACATGGTCCTTATTAATATAAATCCCCTCAAAAATCCTAGTGAATCTAAAAAAATCCATAATACTTTCTTTAACATTAAAATTATTCATTCCACTAGATTTGGGTAACTTCCCATTTTAAGGTGATATTACCCATGTTTGGTTCAGTTCACCAAGATTTTCAAAATACTCAGAAGCATCTTTTGGGGCTTTGTTTTTGAATATCATGTTAATAAACAGTTGTTACCTTGACCAAATCCATAATTGAAAGTTATCACTTGTCATGTGATTGGTAAAAAATGGTGTGGTTCCATGTTTAATATCTCTTTGAAGCTTTCCAATTTTTTAGATAATTTTTCTTTACCTTTTACAAACACAAAAAAATGGATGCATTTTTTAAGTGCTGTTATTTTGGGATAGGTGAAGTATTTTTTGAATAATTATTATTAAAGTTGCTCCCAGGATTGAATGGATTATTCTCTCATTTTATTTAACCAAATTGTTTTCTGATACTTTGGAGAAAATGGTGGAGACTCATTTAATCTGATTCAATTTTATTGGGTGGTCACATGGTGTCAATAACGTCATTGAATTATTTAACATGAGGTTAACAAATCTGAGACTCCATTCTAGGAAAGGTTGGACGATGGTTCAGGAAAAGGGGTGTGATAACATATTGGGAATATAATTTGGTATCTCTACTAATGCATGGGGTTTCATTGGTATAGACATGTGTGAGGTAGTCATTCATGGTCTAGTTTGTTATAATTACCAAGTTAGGGTCTTTCTCATTTTGGTTTCCATTTGGGTTCCCTCCCTCCATTATGATTTTGTTTTGTGGAAGATTATCCATTTTATTGAACTACATTTTTAAATAAAAATAAATAATATTATTAGGATATATGTAAAGGATTCTTCTATATTAATTGGACTCTTCACCCCTCATGTTATCGAACCTAACTAGATGGTTTGAGTTATCACAAGTGTAGTCAGACATGAACAGATAGAAAATGGAAAATATAAGAGAAATTAGGGGGAGGTAAGAGAAATGGGGTAAAATATAATGAGTAACTAGGATGAATTACATCAATCCCTAGAAATGGTTCCGAAATTTAGTGACGCCCAAACTTACCCAAGTTATATGGTTAAAGAGGTATCTTGTAGAGCAGGTGGTATTATCAAATCCCCAAAGACCTAAGAAGAAACCAGAAGAAAATTAAATTCTATGGGAGTGATTTGGATATGATGTGGAAATAATATGATAAAAATGAGTAGATAATTAAATTGTTTAAAAGACAAAAATTAATTATCTTTAAGAGAATGAATTGATCCTTGGTTATCACCTAGGGTTGATTGGTTGAATTCCTTTTTAAATTATTTCAATTTTATTATCTCGAGAAGAATTAATTCAATGAAATAAATATCACGTAATAAATTGATGTTCTAACACCTTCACATACACATTATAATTACATATAAACTTTAAGATCATTTTCATGATCACTCCAAGGTAAAGGATCTTATTTTCATAAGAAATTTTTGGAGATAAAATTCTATAAGTAAAGGGAAGAAAGAAAAACATTGAATTAAAAACTCAAAAAAAAAACTGATAAAAATTATTAAAATAAGAAATGACATCCAATAAATTCCCTTTATAATCCCTTGGATAAACCCATAATATTTTTATCCCTATAATAATTTTATTTAGTAAATGGATGGGGATGTCAACAAATGAGAGAAAATTTAAAGAAGAAAAATAGAGAAATAAAGATCACTCTATACTATGAAAAATTTCACAAAGTTAAATGTTAATAGAGTCAATACCTATTGGACTGATATCAAATTAATATGAATAATAATATAATAACATAGGAATAAGAAGTTTTATTAAGAAATTAATGTGATTTGACAACTTACTTGAGAGAAATTGAACATACAATTACAAAATGAAATCATTGAAATACAATTGAATGATTAAATAATACACCCATAATTACTTCACCGCCACACATTATGTAGGAAGTTTTAGGTCCTATGGTCAATCATACATCAATAAATTCCATCTAATTTAAATATGATAGTAAAAGGTGGGTGTGAAATCAAATAAAATTGTACTTTTCAATGATTACCGGAATATTCGTACCAGATTCCTCACCTTTTGTGAATGAAAATATGTCAATGAAGATGGATGAATGTGGAATGGTTTTATTATGAAAATATATTATTCTAAGTTTCCTATGTTTTTTAAAAAAATTAATTATTATTAGATCATATATTCAGAGATTATGCTCAAAATCGGGGGCTTATTTTATGGACAATAAAATCATGCTCATTATTTAATCCATGACATGAGATCCCTTAATTTCCATAAGAGTATCTAAATTACCTCTATAAATAGTTAAATAAAATTACCCCTATAATATTATCTATATAAATTTAAAATTATATAATCAATCAGCATGTAATATAGGCTCCATGTTTATATGATGGGCCTAAGGCCCATTACTATGTGATAAGAAAAGTATGCAATGAGGTCCAAAATTATACATCTTATTTTGTGATTAATCCATTAATCTTAAAAGATAAAATATTCCACTAAAAGGGATAAATAATATCCCTAAATATAAAATTAAAATAATCAAAATATGGAATTCCACAAGATGATGATTATTTGGGCCTAAATTTACACACTTTAGGAATGAATTGTACAATAATTTGAAATGAAGTTCTATTTATAAAATACACTAAAACTAGTGTTTATTGACGTCAAAACACATCAGTATTAAAACATATGAAATGAATATTATCCTTTTGAATTGGATAAATAATATTCCTCTAAATAAATGCATGAATGTTATTATTTTATGATTATTTCTAGACATAACATGTTTTCCTTTCATTTTCCTCTATTTAAGTACTCAAGTGACTAAAAGAATATTTTTAAGGAAAACATAAATTATTTATATCCTATATAGAGAATAATTTTTCATCCATATAAAGGTTATCTATAAATATCTTTTATATTGTTTTTAATATTCTCTTTCGATTTTTTATATTAATTTTTACCAGTGATAGAATTTTTACAAAAACAAAATTAAAAAGACCGTTCTTATCATTTTTTTGAATGAAGTTGTTTTGACTTTTTTAATATAGTATTAATGTAATGTTTTCTAAATTATAAATTATGAAGGGAATTTCTCCACATCATGACCAATAAATTAATTGAATCTTCTTTTATACGTTTCAATGTTTTTTAAATAAATTTTTATCTTTAATATTTGGAAAAAATTATTTTCCATAACTGATTTCAAATTAAAAAGGGTATTTTCCTCATGAGATGATTCATCTAATATTTTCAAGTAATTTTTCATCTATAATAAATTTATTTGATTTTACCTATTATTTAATAAGGTTATAATCCAATGATACCATCTTTATTCATTCTATGATTGGTTTTATGATTATAGTGATTATATATTTATTAAACTAAACTTTTTTTCATTGTTTATTCTAGGATTAATTGATAAATTTTTTATGAAACCTATTTATTTTTTAAAATCATATGTTCAGATGATATTTTTAGGAAAATAAATTTTTAATTTTTATGATATATTGAATGTGTTATGATCTTTTTCAACACATATGAATGGACTTCATTAATTTATTTATGGGGCCCAAATTTTAGATCACTCCTTTGTATTTGTTAAGTATGGATATATCATGATATATTAAAGACAATAATGGATAGTTAACCATGTTTAGTAAGGGATATGGTCCACTATTATAGTCTAGGTAGTAAACATTGACTAAGGATATGATGTGTTAGGAAGTAAATCAAATCCACTATAGTAGTCATAGTAGTGATCCTTGACTAGTAAGGAGATGATTTTATATGCTTATGTTTATCTGAGAAATATATGACTTATTCCAATATAATTCTCTCAAATATTATATTCATTGATTCCATTATGATTCGTGTCTTATGAAATACCTTGTTTCATTAAATAACTCATGATCATGTTTTATAATTTATATGGTGTTTTTTCATATTTTAGGCTCATTTACTCGTACTATAATTCTAATTTTATGAAAAAGTTATCTTTGACATCTTCCATTATTACCTTTACTATGCTTCTAACTTCACCCATTAATTTTTGTTTCTATTCTCAAGGTTATGAAGAAACGTTTTATATATGATGTTTCTAATAAGGTAGAAATTTAAGAGGATATATGTGGGGCACAATATATATCATTTATGATAAATATATTTATTTGACTAAATTTCAAATGATACTAAACATATGTGATTTTGGTATGGATCATTATGTTATTTAATTAATATTAATCTTTTAAGATGTAACTCCAATATATGAAAAGTATGTATTCCTATAGTTTGTATGAGTGGAAGATTAATTTAAATTTGGAATCTATGATGAGAAATTATTTTTGATAACCCTTGGGATAGTCATATGTATAGGTTTATTTCCAAATTTATTACAAAGAAATGACTGTGATTTCCCAAAAAATATCACTATCATGATACTACAAGGGAATATAGTTTTTTCACAAATGCATTTAAAGTTAAAAACAAACAAATGTGTTGGTTGAGAATATCTCAATCAATGTTCTGGCACATAGTTAGTGTACCCTTATTGTGAACCCTGTTTGATAGTCTTGTAGGATATTCATTCACTGATCACTTAATTTAAAAAATTTATAGAAAGTATTTTAATAGGTAATGATCATTATTTACCATGGTTAAAACTATGTTTATATATATTTAAAATACGAATTCCAAATTTATACATCATAGGAATGGTTTTACTGATTATAGGCTTGATAACAATGAGTAATGATGTTTTTTGGTCATATAAACAATTTTCTTTTTAGTAAGGTGTTGACGTAAAAATGATGAAGTGGAGGTGGTAACCGGTATGATTAAATGTTTGAGTATCCGATTTTATCTTGCTTATATTAATTCTTTCATATTTGGAAAATTCCCAGTGAATGTTCATTTATATCCTCAATGATAATATGATGAATTATTTGAGAAAACCCCTAATGGTATGATGGACAATTCTCATGTCTATTATTCTTCTACACTTAAAGTTTTTTGGAATGTGCTTCCAGTAAATCTTTTTATTCTCACTCTTGCGGAATTTTATTTTATCTTAATCATGGATTGAATTTATTCACTTAAATCTTACATCAATTTTTAAGGAAGGAAATCACTTTTAATATTATTAACAAATATATTATCATAATTTAATGTGATAAAAATATTAAATTCCTATGTAAATTACATCACTTATATGGGCCTCAACTCCTATTCAAAAGGGGTGTCTATCTCTAAAGGCTGGGGAGAAACTCAATATAAAATATATGCATATTGTGTGGGAGTTTTTTACGCAATTTTAGATTTTTTTTCCATTATTCCACTGAATTGTTATGTTGAATTAACATTAGAACTAATACCTATCCAAATAAATATTTCAAATATTACATATTTAATGTCTCTAATTGAGTTATAATAATTAAAGATGAAATCTTACGGGATCTTGATAAGGGATTCATTCAGCCAAGTGTGTCACCTTAGAGTGATTCAATTTTTTGTATAGAAAAATGCTGGATTAATGAGACATTTAATTTATTTTATAGAAATTAATATGATTACTATAAATATCGAGTATCCTATACCCAATATTGATGATATGATAGATCAATAATGTAGAGATAATTACTTTTCAAAAATTGACCATTATTATAGATATCATCAATTGAGGGTCATATACCCAATATAGGAATTCATAAAAGGCATGGAAGTTATATATTTATAGTGATTCTATTTTGTCTTTCCTATTACACCACTCTCATAATGGATTTAATGAATAGATTCTTTATAGGTTAACATGATCAGTTTGTGTTAGTCCTTATAGATGATATTCTTATGTAATTAAGGAGTATACAAGTTCATTAAGATCACATTATGATTATACTAAATGCCCTAAATAAGGGAATGGTGTTCACAAAAAATAAAAATAATGAATTTCAGGTACAAAAAGTTAATTTTTTTCTCATATAATTTCAAGATAGGGTTTATCGGTGGATCCCTCACAGACAGAATATATTGAAAATTCACCTAGATAAACCCATGAGGGTTAGATCAATCATTGTCTTACTTTGGATGAATATTACCATTGATTTTTTATAATTTATCTTATCTATCAAATCCAATATCCATCTTAACTCATTTGGGTAAAAAAATTTCTTTTGTATAGATGAATATGAATAAAAATTAAAAGACGTTAAGAGAAGGTTAGTTAGTTATGAATGATATGTTTATAGGTTATTCCTTACAAAAATTGATTTTTCATTCTAAAAAGTACCCATGTAATGAATTATAGTTATTTTTGGTAATATTTTCTTTAATGGTATGGAGTAATTATATTCATGTATAATTATGTGATATATATATATTGATCATAAAGGTTTAAATTTCCTATTCCAAAGAAGTTTAATATAAAATAGAAAATATAGTTTGAGTTGATTAATGATTGTGAACTCTCAGAACATTACCACCCTTGGAAAGAGAGCGAGGTAGAATATTTTTTGAGTATAAATGATCATGCTAGAATATCTATGTTGAGGATAACAAAAGATCTAATATTTCAATATTTTAAAATTATGAATCTAGAAATGTTGATATAAGGCGGGAAATATTATCTTACTCAAATTAATTCTCCACCATCTATCCTTGTGAAGATTATAGAATAACATAAGGAACAAATAGAGTTATAAAAAATGTAATAAGTGGTCTTATTTTCATCCAAGATTGTGATGGGGTAAAAATGATCAGGAACCATATATGTATTCCATCCATACAAGATTTAAAGGAGTTATTGGATGAATCTCATCATTATTTATTATTTATTCATCTATGATGTACGAATATGTATAAAGATATAAAATTTTATTTATATTGGAAAAACATGAAGACATGTTTTAGAGAGTATATATCTTTCTTATTGGTACTTCAATATGTTAATGATGAGAAAAATACATCTACGGGGATGTATAAACTTTCACCTATACTAGAAATGAAATTATAAAACATGCCCTTGGATATTGCCATTTGGCTCCCAAATTGTCTACTAGTCGTCATGGTATTTTTTATATAGTCGATTTCCATCTATAGTCATAAAACCTTATTTCTATAAGACAATATTTCTCTCTTGATCATAGTTATAGAATATAAAATAATGATTTTGTGAGATTGTATATAATACAAAATTATATAGTATTTTATAAATATCTGAGGTTTCCCAATATCTTCTGGTTAAATCTTTAGCTTTCTCCAAATACATAGTTATGTTTTAGTACTACATATAAACCCTAAATATATGGTCAAACTAAAAGTACCATTTATACCCTATAAGATATATTGAGATCTTGTTCTATAGATTTAAATGGTGTTTGGGATTAACATATTACTCTTGTTTAATATTATTATAATAATATTTTTCACTCGATAATTCAAATGTATATGTACGATAAACTATATATAAAGAACTATATAACTCCAATGTGCTAGCATAAAGTTGAAGAAAAAAACATATTGTAGCCTATCTGAGTTTTGGAAATGGAAGATACTATCAAATATATTTAGTATCATATTAAGGAATCTCATATTTGATAGAAATTTTACACTACCAATCATTGGAAAAATTAGGAGTTCAATGTTAGTGAAAAGGTATCTCTATGACTTTATCCATGGAAGAAGGTTTTCAAATTTAGAAATAAAGGATTTTTTATCCATTAGAATATTGTTCCCTTTAAGATTTATCATCGAGTAAGGAAGTTATATTATCTCTTGATTCTGCCACTGAACCTCTATCAAGTTCATAATGTCTACAATATATCACTTGTTATAATATGAATACTAGATCCATCATATGTGCTAGGCATAGAGTTCATACCACTATAGCATGAAATTTTTAATAAATAAAAAATGGTAGAAATTTTGGATCATTGGGAATTTTCTATTGAACAAGATGACTCACTTGGTTAATGTTATCTAAAGGAATCAAAAATTTGAATAAGCTACATATGAACATGAAGATGTGATGAACCAAATCTATCCTCAATATTTTGTAACAGTATTACAAAATTTAGAGGTAAAATTCAATTAAAAGTGGGAAAAATATAGCACAATGGTTTTTTAATATATATCTCTTAAAATAAAAAAATTCTTAAATATCATTTGATATGCCCAACCATGAGTTTAAAGAAACCCTGATAAACTATTAAAATATTATAATTCAATGTGACAATTGTTGCATAATAGTTGATTTTGTGAGTATTAAAAGAAATAAATAAATTATGAAACAATTTATTATATAAAAATGTGTAAATTAAATTATTTGATTATCAAATTACTATAAATGAAAATAAGTATTATTTTATATTAATAGGTACTTTTTTGAAAAAAAAACAATTATGCACCCAATGTGTTTTTATCTTAATAAATTAAATTTATCACTATAGGTGAATGAATTTAATGAAATTTGTATTTTATATATTGAATAAAACACTTTAATAATTATATAATATATTTTTATCTATATGATAAAAAAATATTTAATTTTATGCTGAAATAATTATTTTTCCTAAAATAGGTTTTCATCTCATTTTGATCACTTAAAATAAATTATTTTCTTATATATAAATATATTTATTCCTGAAATACGGATTCTATATTTTAGATCATTAGAATCAATTTTGGGAAATAATTTCATTTTTTCAATATAAATAATAACCATTGAAAATATTTTGAGCCCCGTTAATGGCAAACGGGTAAAATACGGTTAAATATTTTGGATATGGCTTTAAAATTTCCCAAAATTTTCCCTTATCCATTTAGATGAGTGAAGATTAGAAATATACATCCATGTATTAAATATATTCCCACTTAGAGTCTATTTTCTTTGATTATGACCTTTATATTTACTTAGGAGAAAAATAAATACAAACTCTCACTCTCTTGACTTTAATATATCCAAATTTTTTATATATGGATAAAACTAAGAAAAGTTTAGTTTTTAACATGTATTTGAAAGATAAAATAATTTTATATAATATTAATTTATTTATAATTTTTTTAAATTTAATAATTGACATAAATTCTGGAGCAACACTTACACAATATTTATCGAATTAAGTAAAAAATAAAAGAAATTATTTTGAAAATATTTACCATAAAGAAATTTTGAGAGAATTTTTTTGTTCAATGAATTATATAGATAAATATAAAATATTTGGGATGTTTTAAGGTTTATTACTTGAATTATATCTTTTAATTGGTCTCTATGAAGTAAAAAAATGTTTAGTGATTGATATTAATGATATTTTATGAAAATAATGTTTTATCAAGTAATTTAAAAACATAAAAGTCCTTAAATTAGGAAATATCAAAAATATATATTATAAAATTTTATCCCTTTGAGATGTATGAGATATTATCAACCATATAAATAAAATTATAACCAATTAATTTTGAAAAATGTGTTACTATGATTGAGGTTTACGATTTTTAATTGAGTAGTTAATCAAAATTGTAATGTTTAAAATGAATCCAAAACATGAATATATTCATTAGTTTATCATATTTAGATCATATAGTCTTTATTTCTTAATATCTATGCATTTGGAATAATTTTTCTTGAGAATTAATTAATTGTATTTTAATCTATTTTGGAATTTCAACTGTGTCATTTCCTTAACTTATAAAGGAAAACCCCTTATATCTTTTTTCTACACTAATTTTAGCCAATAATTGATACAAATTTATATCCAATTATATTATCAACTCCCTTACCAATGTTATAGATGTTTTTATCTTCCAAAAATTTCAACCCTAGTCCCCTTAATTCGATATGTACAAAGGAAGTCTTCTAAATAAGATGTAATCATCTTTACTGAATATTCCAAATTTAATTCTTCATATAATTCATCTAAATATATTATAAACAAAATTAAATATTTAATCCAGTATCATAAATATAATTATATTTTATTTTGATTATTGGACAACCATTTTCTATTTTTTCCTTCCTAAGGAAGATGATAACATTTCTCATGCATACGTACAACTTATCATCGCCACATAGCGGTGTAAATCCTTTTCAATCGCCATATTTCATGGATAGTAATTATGATGGGTTTATATATTATATATTATAATGAAGATATATTTATTGTTTTTTAATTAATATATTATTTCAACCTTTTTAATTTTCAACCCATTGAAAAACAATAACGTTACTCTTGCATTCGTGTAAACTACAACATCCCCCAAGCGATATGATTTTTTATTATTTATGTTTTAGATGGATTATAATAATGAAATATTTAATTTATATATATATTATTAATTATATAATAATAATTATTAAAAGGTTAATTATTATTTAACTTTCTTGAATTATATCCTTTTAAGGGTGAAAACATCATCCACACATACTTATTGTCAACCTTCTCCATGAATAGTGTAATTCATTTTTCTCTCTCTAACATATAAGGATGAATCTAAATATATATATATACATGATGAATATGAATTATATGTATATCATTATTAACATTATTTATATGATATAACGATGACCAATGTACAAGTACTTGAACTCTAAAACTTAAATACTTGGTAAAAATGAAATAGTATACAACTAAAATAAAGATTATAATAAGGAATTATTATTAAATGTGTGTTAAAATTAATAATAGGATCATATATGATATTATAAGTATGTACATGATTTCTTTATATATCAATAACAAAATATAAATTTATTATATGTGTGGTAGAACATATTAAAGAAAGTGGAACTCTATGTAAGGTTTTTATGTCATAATATCAATGTTTATCACAATTGTTTATAATAAAGGTACAATGATAAAATATAATGGTAAAACTCCCAAGAAGAAGATGAATTTTATTATCCTCTAGTTATTTCTTTAAATTATTATTTTCCTTTCATTTTATTCTCCTTATGTACTCAAGAGACTAAAAGAATGTTTCTTAAGAAAATCAAATTTATTTCTCTTTTTAGTCAATATTCTTTTTTCATCCAAATTAGTGTGTTATAAATATGTTTTTAAGAATTATTTTAATATTAAATTATGATTTATTGATATTTTTCCCCCTAATTTATTTTTGAATAATTTTTTAAAAGTGTTTTTTTCAAATAAGATAGTTTTTAACTTATTTTACAAAACTATAAATGGAATGTTTTATTTGAACATATAAAGAATAAATAAAATTTCATTCTATTAGAAACATTAAAATTATTTAAATATTTATTTATAATTCTACAAGTTTATTTTAAAATATAATTGTTTCATTAATATTTGGTAAATTTTTAAATTCAAAAAAAGTGATTTCAATGTGAAAATGGTGTTTTCCTCTATAAATGTACAAAGTGTTCTTTTAATGTAATTTATTATATCAGATGAAATACATTGATGTTACATAATATTTATTTGGTATATAATAAAATTATGCCATCCTTATTCTTTCTCTAGTTGTGTTGTAACTATGATGAAAATATGTTTATGTAACCCATTTATTTTCCATGGGTTACTCTATGATTAATTGATGAAATAAATATGAAACCTATTTGTTTTTCATGAGTAATGATATAATGAAATATATATTACATTGGGTTCCATTTCATAGGTTTTGATACGATGAATGTTTCATAATTTTTTGTAATACATATGTATGGTTTTAATAATGTGAAGTGTTGTAATAAAATTACATATCTCTCTAATGCATTAGGTAGATATGGTTATATCAGGATATAATAATGAATGGAATGAGGAGTAAACCAAATTTAGGAAAAGAATTTTTCAATTGTGATTGTCTTGGGTATGAACCATTACTACCAAAATGATATATTGGGAACTAAACCCATTCCACTATGATAGTCTTGTAAATGAGACTTGAATACTAAGGAAAGGTTTTTATTCTTATGTGTATACATAAAAACTATGTATTGTGTCAATTTTATGATCTCATATATCATTTTCATTGATTCATTTATGACTCATGTCTTATTTACTACTATTATTTATTTAATTACTCAATATTATTGTCTATTATATGTCGGGTATGGTATTCAAAGGTTACTCTCATGTTCTTATACCTTTATTCTCATGTTCTACTTAAGTGATCTTTGATATCCCACTTTTTTATCCCTATAGATCATCTATGATCAACCTTTATTATGTTTCCTTTACCCCATTTATGATGAGATAATTTAATTATGATGTTTCTAATATCAGTTCTAATTTTTGAAGAACTATAGTGGAGATTGTGTATATCATTTAGGAACAAGTTATTTTTGAGTCTATTTTTCCGTTGATATTAAACCTATATGATTGTGGCCAAGTAAATTATGTTATATAATGAATATTCATATATTAAGACTTAATATTTATATATGAAAAGTATGTTTTACTATATAAAGAGTGTAAGGGGAGGTGAAAGTGGAGGGAGTTACTTGCATTTAGATTGAAGAAAACATTTGAATCAATTGTGGTCTGTGGAATGTTATATAGGGAAATAGGAATCTATGTGGGAGCTAAAAAAAACATCATAGCTATTGGAGGTGGAATAAGATCCAAGTATCCCCAATTATGGGTAAATATAAGGGGGAATAAATTTCCTTTTTAAAATAGAAAATTTTGCATGGTCCTACTCAGTATAAGTTATAGTACCACTGGGTACCCAATGGTACCCACTAGTGCTTAACTCTATGACCTACCCCACTGTGAACTTGGTGAGCTCCCATTGGATAATCAGTGTTATCTATAGTATAGTGTTTTAGTTCACATCTTCTTCCAACCTTCTCAGACCAACCAAACTTCCTATCATGCCTAAAACCACGTCTAAAAACACATATAATTTCATTTTAAACCAAATAAATTTATTTTTAAATTTTATTTTTAAATTGAATATTATATCAGAATCAGAAATTCAAAAATTCCAATATTCTCATTTACTATTTTAGTAATATTTTATCATTAATATGACCAACAAGGAGACATATGTTGTAGATATTTTCTGTGATATATAGAGATATAGAGAGATATTTTATATATCATATGATTATGGATGTGTATAATATATATATAATAAGATTAATAACATTAGATACAATTATTCATTGATTAACAAAAATTCTTGAAATTGATTATATAGAAAATTAAGAAATGACTTTATTTGATGAAGATTCACTATAATGGTTTCATAGTGAGTTGCTTATTTTTTCTTATGATTTAATGATTAAGGGTTCATATATAATTTTACTTCTCTCCTTTAATGAAGGATTGATCTATTGGATGGTATAGTGTATTTTATTTTGTTTTTAAATTTTATATTCTCAGTAATCAAAGTGAAGATGATGAGGTGAGTCTGAATTGATAGGCGATTCAAATATTTTTTATGATTATAAAATATTATTTTTGTTGATTATTTATATATTTATATTTATTATTTATTGGAGAGAAATATACTTTTTGGTATGATATTTTATAAACTGATGTTTAAATGATAAACCCATATCTTTATAACCTACTTAGTGATTCTAGTTGATTATATAGAAATTAATGATACAATGTCATTGAAAGGGTGTTGATATTAGTATTTAAGGAAAAATTGTAAATAATAATGTTCCCATTGATTGTTTGAATGTTCAAATGAAATAATTTGACAAATTTATTGGCATTGAAAATGTTTTAGTGTTGAATAATAAATTCCATTATACCATTATTGTTTCATATTAACTGATCAAAAGGGATGATTTATGGAAGAATAATACAAGAATAGTATACACTAATTCACCCGAACCCCTTTAAATTAATAATCATTCATAATCATAATAAATTTTTTTGGTAGTGTATTTTATAATTTGTATTATTGTTTTTGGTTCCCTTTAAATTCATCGATGTTGTTTTTTATTCAATTTGTATGTTTTTATTATTGAATATTATTATTGATTTTAAATTTTAATACATCATGGATAACATTAATCAAAATAGTAAGAAAATATTTCACATATTTTAGTGATAAAACTAACATTTTTTATAGTAAATAAAGATTTCATAGTTAATCTCATTAGGTATGGAAGTATATAACATTGTACATAATGTTTTTACTCCATTCATATATGGATCATTGATGACTCCTGCTGATAAAAATAAAACTGAGATTGATAGATGTATAAGGAATTATTTCCGTAGTTTAAATATATAGAAAGACTTCATAAATTTTTAGGGTATAAAGAAAATTAAAGGAATTTGATAAATTTTAGAAAATATTCAAGATGGGAATATTAGAGTGAAGGAAAAAAATTAAATCTTATATTCCTAATTTAAAAACATTTTTATAAATTAATAAGACTCATTGGATGGTTTTATAACTCAATTGAATGACTTTGTAATCTAAATTAGTGCTTTTATAAATAGTTTAGAATGTTTGATGATTTAAAATAAGCTACTTTGTATATTTGTATGATTGTGTGATGCAAAAGGTTTATCTAAAAAATATCATGATATGAACACATTTCCATTGGATGATTTTATTCTTTTATTTTGTGGTATATGAAATAAGGAATTTGTATTTTTTCTTGATAGGTATAGGTGATAAATAAATATAATTCAAACACCTATAAAATAGATTGACTTATAAGGAGATTTATGGGAATGGAAAATATTTAGTTTTAGATGGATATGTTGATGTGATGTTTGAAAAGATTAATTAATTAATCTTACTACGTTCCTAAAAAATGTATGTTCCATGGTGAATCTACCTTAATGATTAATGGATATAGTTTTATTTTAATGACTTCATCCCATTCTTCAAATTTTAAGGAAAAGAGAGTGAAGATAAATACACGTCATTAAAAAAGATAAAAATGAAGACAACGTAGAAATTCAATATGAATAGGTCAAGTTCAAAGGGAAAAGAAAATAAATTTTATTATTTCAAAAATAAGGGTTTTTTTCTGGGAAGAATATTTTGAATATAGGGAGAGTGAAGAGGTATCATCTCCTAGTGATCATGGTGAATTTTTTTTCAACACCAAGGTAAATGAAGTAGAATTTTCATATTAAGAATATTAACAGGAATAATATATTTAATTGATATTGAAGTCAAAGTTAAAATAATTTATTATAAAAATATATTAAATATAAAAGGATAAAATAAATATGGCTAGGTAACATAACGTAATGAGTGGTGTTGATAATGCTCATGTGTAAAGGAAAAAATATCCAGAGAAATTAACTGAGAGTTAAGGAGTTACACTTATTGTGTATAAATTATTTAATAATATCCTAAAATAAAATGATAAATATAAAATTAACATGTTTGTTATAAAAAAATTATTGAGGATCATATTCATTTATAGAAGATCAAGTCTTGTTTTTTGAAAAATATATGCATGAAATGAGTGAAATTTCAAAGAGTATAGATAAGACTAAACAATTTTTTAATAGTGATAGTGATCATTCATATTTTCAAAAATCTTAAACTACATATTAACAATATTACAATGTTATGTTGAAGAATACCTAACGAAAACTAATGAATAGAAAAAGGGAAAGAATTATTCATTACATGGTAAATTATAGAATTATTGGAAATCTAGAAATGGAAAAATGATAAATAAATATTCCAAAAATGATACGGTATAAAATTAAATAAAGTTAAATGGGAATAAGGAAAATATTTTAATATATCCATAAAAATTTCACCAAAATATAAGCTAAAATGGTGGTTGTAAAAATAAAATATGGAAAGTGTTAAAATATATAAAATTATTTATTTTTACTAGTAGAATATGATTTTTTTCTATATTAGGTGTTTTGGTAGCTTTGGTCCAGTGGAAAGGAAATAGTGGTTTAATTTAAAATATTTTAAAAAATAATAACGATGTTTAAATAGACAAATTTCGGTAGAGAACCTAATCAAATGGGAGATGATCTAATAGAAGATAAAAATTAATGAAAAAAATAAATTACATGTTCAAAATAAATTGTTTTTATGATATTGTAACATCTTATGTTTTAAAAAAAATACTATGTTTGATAGCATACATGATATTCCACATCAAGATTAAAAGAATTTCTATGTATTTTTATTAAAATTTTACCCTTATAACATAGCTTCTAAAGTTATGGGAATTAACAATATTAACAAAATTATAAAAATATGGTTTACGAATTTATATCTAATTTATTCATTCAACAATTGGTTATAAATTACTGTAAAACCCTTTTTAAAATAAAAACAAAATGTTTTTTGAAAAAACTATTTAAATGTGTACAAGTGTGTTTTATATGAATAAATTATAAAATATATCTTATTGGATTATACTAATTAAATAATTATTTAATATATTAAATATAATGTATAAAATTTAACTTATGTATTTTCAAGAAATTTTATAAGAACAAATCCCATTTTAAATATAAAAGATGTATTTTTCTAAAAAGACAGTTTTATCGCCTTTTGATGGTTCATTTTTTAATCTAGTTTTTGAAACTTTTATAAATTCTATTATAAAAAATAAACTTCTTATTTGAAATTATAAAATAAAAATTTCTTTTTTTTAAATTTTTTTATTTTCTTCTAATAAGTTTCATTTTTGATTAATAGTACAAAATAATTCATTTTAATTAAAAACTTCTTTTTCATAAATTTTTTTTGTAAAGATAAATTATATATTTGAATAGTTTTAAATTATTATCATATCATTTATTTCAGTTAATCTAATGTAGGTGACTTTAATCAATTTCACATTAAATTTGGATACAAAAACATTTCAATCTTTTAGACATTTTTACTTTAAAAACAAGTTTTCTCAATCTGTCAATGGGGTGAATTTTTAATTAATTTTTTGAAATTATGTATTTTGAAATTTGAAAAATGGATCCCATATATAGAATAATAATGTCCAAAATTAGTAAACAATTTTCATTTATTTTTGGATATCATGAATAGTAACTTTAATAGTATTTTTTGTTACCACCGCTAAGGGTAAATCAGGTAGTTAAAGGTAAAAATGATATTATAAATATTATAAAATTACCCTAAAATTTTTCATAATTTCATTGAATGAGTTTTTATCAACAAAAATAATTCTATATAAGAAATTATATCATTTTTAATCAACTTCGATGAGAACATGACATTTATAACATTATATTAAAAAAAAGTCAATTTTGTCCCACTTTTGGGTTTATCAAGTGAAATATATCTATATGGGGTTATATAGGGGATATATTAGACTAAAAATTAAATTTTGAAACATAATATGTTTATATTAATCATGATAATTTATTTTTAATTTTTAGGGAAAAATATTTAAATAAAAGGCCCACATAATGATGATTCAGTAATTGTTGAATTAAAAGAAATATCAGAAAAATATTATTAAAAATACTGAAATAATTATAATTTGAGATGATTAATGTTATAAATGAATATTTAAGATTAAATTTACATTTTAATTATATTTTATATGTATTTTTTAAAATCTACCTTGTTTCTATGAGACTTTTAAAAAATCAAGTAATGAATAGTGTCCAAATTCAAATTATTGAAATTCTAAAATAAATAATATTTTATTAAATGATATTAAATTTATAAATTTATAAATTTTAGAAAAATTATTAAGATAATTCTGAAAATTTCATCAATGACTAATTTATTGGTGTTTTTTATTTTATAGTAATTATATTAACCCTCAGATTGTAAATTACGTAATATCATGCTAAGAATTAAAATGATTAATAAGGGTAAAAACGAAAAGTTGAGGATTAAAAAATATTAAAACATGACTAATATTAATTGGATGATATTATTTAGATCAATAACCATCCTTTATTCTAAATAAATCTGTTTGAATCCGTTTTTAAAATAAAATTAATTTATATTAATTTATTAATTTAAAGATTTATAAAAGTTCCCCTCCTCTCTCGTATAAAAGGGAACCCATTCTTATCATTTCATCACATATAGAAACATATTTGGTTAAAACATGATACACATAAATACCTTCTAGGAATCCCTCTATATATTCTATATCTATTAGTTTAGTTAGAGCACCCAACGTAGAGGTGTTAATGTGTTAATCAACGGTGATCGTCTAAAGAAGAGGTATTGTTTTTTATTATGTGATTTGTTTAATTTAATATTCCACTCGCTTAAAATATTCATAGACAATTATTAAATAATAACTCCAATATCTTAAATATATATATATATTATCACATTAATAACATCACCTAAATCCATCTCGAATCCCATCATATGGGAAATTAATCAATCGTTTGTGTGTACGGAGGACTGCCATCTTGCGAACCGATATAATTCATTTTCTCTAAATATCTCTAAAAAATGAGTATAATTGTTGAATTAATATTTATGTACGATATTAATAAAATATTTATCATTATTAATGAAAAATATATCAATTAATTTCATACCTTTCCATGTGCATAAAAATGATAACTTCATTCGTGCGTGTGTGCGAACTATCACCTCTATGAAGCGATTGATTCATTTTTCATTACCACATAACACAAATAAAATATATAAGTATATTTAAATTATTAATATGATACTAATGATATTATTATCATTATGTAATGATAAAATAATACTTATCTTCTTTACATAATGATCATTGAAAAATGAAAACCTTACACATGTCTACATATGACTTACCATCTCCATGATTTTAACATAATTACTTTTTCATAACCATATGTAAAGGATGTGTTTAAAAATATAATTTATGTATAAATTATATTTATATTTCATGAATACTATTATAGATATTAATTAATAATGACCACTTTCAATATGTATATCATACAAAATTCATTTTGGACTCAAGTGTTTAATATCGTCAAAACAAATGACATAAACATAAATTATTATGTAAATGTTATAATGTGATAATAAGTTATATAAAAGGAATAGTAAACCTAAAAAATTATCTCATGAAATTAAATAACTAACATTAGTTTATTATTTTGGAAGTTAAATAACATACATGACAAATCAGACTCAATGTTAGAGACTTTGTCTCAATCTCCTTTCATTGAGGAATATTTTGATATTATGATCCCACCTTCTATTATGAGAAGTATATACATCCCAATTTGACATATCATATTATTAAGATATTTATTATAATTTTATCTAGTGTTTTTATAAATTTTATTCTTTCATGGAGCTTATGATTTAAATGTTCAAACTGGTATGGGACACTTTGAATGTTTAATGATTTAATTATCAAATCCTTTTCTACATATTAGTATTCTTGAAATCAGTTTACATATTTATTTATATAGATATAAAATAATTTTAAATTATATTTTATATCTATTTTTAATTTCATTCAATTTTTTAAAAAAATATAATATTTTTACATTTATTGTACAGAATGTTTTGACAAATGACAAAACGAATGTTATATTCATAACATACATTGTGAAAACAAATTTTTCACCACCATGAATAATGTTTAATTTATAAATTAATTTGAAATATTATAGATTTTATTAAATTTAAAAGAATTATTTTTTATTATTTTTTTGGTATAGAAATTGGTTTTTCAAATAAAAGGTTTTTTTGGTGCTAAAAAATCATTTGTAAATGAAAATGGTATTTCGATGTCTGAAACTATTTTTGTCATGGGTTTAAATGCGTTTTCATGGGATTTATTCATTATTTAGTCCTTGTAAATTATATATTATGTTTTGATCCCCTTTATATATCACGGGTGATCCCGATATAGCTTATATGATTGGTTGATCTCCATTATAGATCATGAAAAATGGGTGATCCCGATAAATCTTATATGAAGGGTGAGCCCCCTTATAGATCTCCAATGCATTGGGTACTCTAGAGATTGAAGTTGAAGGTATTGTTATGCCAATTGTAATGGTAAATGTAAGATTGGTTTAGATATTATTTCCTAAGGAGCTTATGTTATTTTTTATGCTTTCTAATGAGTAGATAAGAAAAGGTTTATAAATGGTTTTCATGTTTTCACTAGACTAATGATTTTCATTATTTATTTCACATATGAAGATTTTTTTTCTCATACAATGTTTTAATGTTTTTTCATAGGGTATATGGAATGGTAGGGAGAATGATTTGGTAATGAATAAAATAGTGATGTTATTTCATGAAAAGAAAACATTTTTTTATTTTTAAATGTTTCCCTTGGTGGAAAATGGTTACTAAGTATAAGCGTCAACCTATAATGTATGGATTCATAATGTAATAAATTGACCACATTATCTAAAACTATAGACCTAAAATATAATTGAGAAAATAATGTGATTTCTTTATTTAAAATAACTAGAAAAATTTATGTTTAAGGTTGGGTCCCTATAGTTGGTATCAGAGTAGGGTTTCGACAACATTGGAGATTATGATGTTTTAGGGGTATCATCATGAATTTATAATTTTAATGTTGATGATATATTCCATGTCTTAGAAACCCATTTTAGGGATTTATGTTATGGAATTATAAGGTGATTAATAGTATTTTAGAGACATTTATTTTTGAGGTAATTATTGGTTATTAAATTTTTGGGATGTAAAATAAAAGGTATGAGATAACCTTTGAGGTTAAAACATATTATATTTATTTTTAATGATTTTATTATATTTTTATAATATAATAAGATTAATATATTTTAATAAAAAGGAAAACCAGTAGGATGGGTGGAAACCTATAGCATTTGGCATGGCTGGTAGTTTTGAACCCACAATCAAATAGCGAAAAGGGTGCATCACCTTCCACTAGAATATATGAATTTATAGTTAGGATGACATTTTATTTTTAGTTAAATGATTTTATGTATATAGAATAAGTTCATTTTCAGAACATATCTTTTATCTAATAGATACCCATGGGATTAGAAACTGACATAGTGATTATGTGATTAATTTTATTTTAGAATACATTCAATATTTTTGTAATCATATAAGATTGAGGTAAATAGAATACTATGATATTTTATTCGAGAAGTAAAGGTTGAATTACATTTTGTTAGAATATATGACATTATTTTGGGATTTTGGGGATTTTGGCTATTTATTGAAATGGTTAGCATATCTTGTAGATTATTAAAAAAATTAATTTTTCGTATAAGACTTCATGAGTAATTTTTTCTATTTGGATATAATTATTAAAATTTATCTTGGAGGATTGTGTAGTAAAATAAATATTTGGTTTAAATCATAATTTAGAATATTTTTTGAAGAATTTTAATACTAGTTATTTTAAAAATGGTCTATGTTGAAATATAGTTATTACTGTTCAATTTTAATGATTAAAAGTATTTTTTCATCATACAATGGTTTATTATTATTTGATAATTGTTTTATCTTATCCTATACATTTTAGTTTTAGTTAATGTTTCAGGATAGGAGAAATAAATAGTTAATCATTTGTGTATTATGTGACTCAATAAAAGTTTATTTGAGTTCTTCAGGCATGAAAAAAATATAATGTTAATTAATGATCATTTGTAAAAAAAAGATGTGTTTGTAGTACAAATTGATTAATGAATAAAATACTCTTTTTCAAGTAATTATTTTTTCTCATGTCCTTAGCCCAGCTATTAAAATAATTTTTCAAATCCATGAAAAGGATATTAAGACAAAAACGTTATCTATATATTTTTCTTACTAAGAAATCAATTACCATTTAACCCATCAATGATTTATGGTTTTGTGATTGTTACCTTTCTTATTACAAAGTTATGTATCAATCTCCATTACAACATTATATTTTTTTTATACATTTCCATTGTTTCTTATATGGAACCATAGTATTTATTTTCTCAGGTGACCATCATAGTTCCCTTTCATTATTTTAAATTGGAAGTTTTATTAATCTGTTTTCTTGTGTGGGATTTCGAAAAATGAAGTTTGAAAGGTCAATCCACATGTTTTGGATCCTAATATAAAAATGTGAAGATGTAGTTTATAATGGTGGATAATTTAACTACCTTATTTAAAAAAATTCTATGTTCAATAGTTTACATGATACGCCACATAAATCTTAAACGAACAAATTAACATTATTTATAAATATTACCCTTAGAACCTAGCTATTAGAATAGTGGGAATGAACAGTATTAACTAAATTATAAAAATACATTTTACATAAATATATATATAATTCTTTGACCAATTTATTATAAATGAATGTAAAATCATTTTTGAAATAAAAAAGAAAATTTTTCCTGATAAACTATTTAAATATGAAGAATTTTTTTTTATAACAATAAATTATAAAATCACTATTTTTAGATTATATTAATGAAATAATTATAAAATATATTCAATCTAATGTTTAAAATTCACCTTATGTGTTTCCGAAACATGATATATAAAAAAAATCCAATTTTTAATATAAAAGAATTATTTGTATAAAAATGCATTTTTCCAACTTTTGATGGATCACATATTTTAAATATAGTGCTTGACACATTTATAAATTATATTTTAAAAAATAAAATTAATATTAGAATTATGAGCATCAAAATTTACTTTGGTTTAATTTTCGTATTTTTCTGATAAGTTTTGTTTTTTTATGAGTTATATAAAAATGAATTTTTATTAAAACTACATTTTCATTAAATTTATTTATAGTGTTAATTTATATATTAGAATGGTTTTCAGGTATTAATATATCATGTTTTAATCAATAAATATAATTTAGTTCATTGTAATCAATTTCACATTAAAATTGGATATAAAAACATTTCAATCTTTTGGAAATTATTATTTTAAAAACTTGTTTTCTGAATGAAAATTAACTTTTCTTATCATGACACTTTGAAGGGTAAAGTAAGAAACCACAAGGTTAAAACACCAAAATAAATCATATACCCATTTAAAATCAACTTTTTCTTACTCGAATCGTTATCCCTATATAATTTCTTTAATATAGAGGATACTTGTTTATCTGAATCATCCATTAAATGGTATTCAAAACGAAACACCATCTTATCCCAAGTCTACATATACTCCTCATAATTAATCTTCCCTTTGTTGAATCCCCTAAGAAGTATACAATTTTTCTTTTCAATACATTCACTATTCTCATCATTGGTATTCAATTTTTATGGAATTCCCATCATCCTATTAGCTTCCTCTTTATTGAAATTAATCACCAAAAACTCTTCCACCATTTTTTCTTTTGAATTCATAAGAATATACAAAGATTTATTGTGGGCCAATCCAATCACCCATTACTCAATCGAAGAATCCTGGTGGGTTTCATCCCTATTATCCATATCCTGGTCCAGGTAAATTTCATCAGTAGCCTTGGTTTTAACTTCAATCATCCAAACTTTTAGATTTTTGGAATATATTATTTCCATTGGTTGTGGTAAATGTAAATATATTTTTTCTTTTTCTGATTACCTCTCTTAGTTTTCCTCATCCATGGACTAGGCGTCCCTATACATTGAAAATCTTCAACAGTATCACCATAATATGGACCATAAGTCTCATCACTGGACTCATTCCTGGGGACCCCTTCTCATCATTAGGTTGCTCTTCCCATGCTACAAAAAACTCCTAAACCAATTATTAATTCTTAAATCCTATAAAGTTATTTCCAAGATTAATAGCTATAAAATCCCTCCTTGGGATTGATCTAGTAAAATTCAAACCTCTTATTTCATGATTCTGATCCTTTAAACCTAATGTTTCACCTACCCTTATCACGTTAGGAGCCATTGTGTGTCCTAGTAGTTTCTCAGTAATTTTGGGTCCCATTATTCTGTTAGTTCTATCCCCTGACTACACTTCCTCTACATAAGATGAAGTTATGTAAGTCCTATGGCCTCCCACAGATTCCTTATTTGTCTCCACTTCTTGTTTTTCCACTGTCACATTTTACCCCCCACCCAAGTGGACTCTCTATAGATTTTATAGATAAAGGATCAACCAAATTCCTTCTCATGTGACTAAAAATGTAATATACAATTGTGTTTAGCTCATGTGTCTATAATTTCACAACTTTAAAACATTTTGATTATCCAATTGTCTCAATCCAGAAAATCCTTCATCAACAGAAGACCCGAAAACCTAATTGATGCCTCTCGAGTTCATAACCCTCAGATGATCGAATCTCTTAATCCCACCCCTAAAATATTCCATTGGATGTCCCAATATTTTAAAATTGGAATAAAAATCAAACCATCATTCATAAACAATATGATTTCTGCAATGAAATTCCACATCCACTAAAATCTAAACATACTCGGTAGGCATTCTTAAGTCATCAACATCGAAAAAAATTCGGGGATAAATAGGGTGACAAAGAGCTCTAGTTATACTATCAGAACCCAAATGTATTCCAAATAGGTTCCTTAAATTTCTAAAAATTGAAAGGTTTTAAAATTGAAAATGAAGTTCATAAAAAATCCAAATCATCGTTGTTGGGGAGTCACGCTTCAAATAAAATTCAATTTTGTCACACTTTTGTGTTTAACAAGTGAAATATTTTTAATATGTTTGTTATATAGTGGATATTTTAAACTATAAATATTATTTTGAAATATAAAATGTTTATATTTATCTTGAAAATTTATTTTTAATTTTTAGGTGGAAAATATTAAAATTCAAGGATTAAACAATGATGATTCAATAATTGTTTAAATAAGGGAAATATAAAATAAGTAATATGAAATACACTAAATTAATTATAAGTTGAGATAATTAATGTCATCCATGAATTTAATAGATGAATTTGACTTTGTTAGTGATTTTTTATATTTATTGGTTTAATTTATTTTTCTATTATGATATTTGTAGAATGATAAGTAATGAAATGTGTAAAAACAGTCATTATTGATATTTTAAAATAAATAATATTTTATTAAATAATATAAAATTTATAAAAATAAATATTTTATCCAAATGATTATTATATTTCATGAAATTTCATGAATGACTCATTTATTTTCCATTTATTATTTTATAGTAATTATATTAACCCTAAAATTTTAAAATATATGATACCATAGTAATAATTAAAAAGGTTAAATAAGAGTTAATAAAATTATGAGGATTAAAAATATAATAAAAAAATATCTAGTATTAACTGAATGAATTTATTTCAAAAAATAATCATCCTTTATTCTAAATAAAATATTATTTATACATTTGAAAATAAAATTAATGTATATTAATATAATAATTTGAATAATTCCAAGAGTGCCCCTCCCCTATCCTATAAAAGAAAAATCATTCCTCTATTTTCTCGCACCTAAAACCTATTTTTTTCACCCATGATCTACCAAAATACCATTCTACAATCCCTTCATAGATTCTAGAGCTCTTATTTTAGTCATTACACACTCTTTAGAGGTGTTAAGGTGTTCATCAAAGGTGATTATCTGAAGTAGAGGTATCATTTATAATTAAGTGTTTATATTTTATTTCATCTTCCAATTTATTCTTATATTATTAAACTAAGATTATATAATAAATCAATTATCCTAAATATACCTATATTTTATTATGTTAATATCATCACCTAAATTCATCTTCAATTTCGTCAAATGGGAAATTAATTAATCGTTAGTGTGGACAAAAAACTACCACCTCACAAACTAATAGAATAATTTTTCTATAACTGTCTATCAAGACGAATTATAATGATGGAATTAACATTTATATGTGATATTAATGAAATTTTTATCATTATTAAATGATAAAATATCATTTAAGTTTGTACCTTTCCACTTACATAAAAATGATAATATTGCTTCTGCATACGTGTGAAATATCACATCTACAAAGTGATGTGATTCATTTTTCATCACCACATTACATGAATAATAAATATAAGTATATTTAAATTATTAAAATGATATTAATTATTTTATAATCATTCATTATTGAGATAATATTAATTAATATATTTCTATTATGATCGTTAAAAATAAAAATGTTACTCATACGTACGTACGACTTATCTTCTCCATGGTTGTAACGTAATTCATTTTCCAGATCCATATGTAATTTATGGATCATAAAGTATAATTGATATATAAAATTTATTATTATTTCATAAATATTATTCTTGATATGATTGACTAATTACCACTTTCACTATTTATATCATACCGATTTTGTTTTGGACTCAAGTACCGAAAATCGACAAAACAACTTACATGAACATAAATTATTAATAAATTTTTACAACATGATAACAATTGATATCAAAGGAATAAGAAAATTAAAAAAAATTCTCCCAATTAAAAATAATAATTTACTTAATTTTATTATTCAGATATATAAACAACAGATGTGACGAATCAGATTCAAGGTAAGAGACTTCATCTCAATATTCTTTTTTAAGGCATATTTTAATATTATACCCTCACCTTATTTTATGAGGTGTATATACACCCCCTCCCATTTAAATACCCTATTATTAAGTAATTTTTCATCATTTCATTTAATATTTTTAAATTTTATTCTTTCATTGAGATTATTATTTAAATTTTCAAAGTGGTATGGGACACTTTGAATGTTTAACCATTTAATTATCCAATATTTTTCTCCGTGTCAATATTCTGGATATCATTTTACATATTTATTTATAAGGATATAAAATAGTTATAAAAGAAAATTTTGGTCTATTTTTATTTTCATTAAAAAGTTTTCAAAAGGAATATTTTTAGGCCTTTTATATGGAATTTTTTGACAAACGACAATAGGAATGTTTCATTCTTAATATACATGACGATAACAACTTTTTAACCACCGTGAATATTATTTAATTTTTAGATTCCTTTTCAATATTACATTTTTTATGTGAAAATCATTCTTTTTATTTCTTTGGAACTTTTTTGTTGAAATGTTTTTTTCAAATAAAATATTTCTTTAGTGTTAAAATTGGGTTTGTAAAAGAAAATGTTATTTTGATGTATGAAATTGTTTTTCTCATGGGATTAAAATATTTTTCAAAAATTTTATTCATGATTTGGTCCTTGTAAATTATATAATAAGGTTTTATCCCCATTATAGATCATGGGGATCCTGATAAAGATTATAAAAAGGATTGAGCCCCATTATAGCTCATGAAAAATGGGTGAGCTCGATATTTCTTATACGAATGGTGATCCCAATTATAGCTCTCTAATGAATTGGGTACTCCGTTAATGGATGTCAATCGTATGGTTATTCCATTTTTAAGGGTGAATGTGATATTGATATGTTAATGAGTCCTATGGAATCTTTTTGATATTTCTATGCTTACTAATGAGATTTTATGAAATAGTTTTTAATGGGTATTCTTGTTTTTAATGGAGTAATGATTTTATTTATTTGTGTCCCTTACTAATATTTTGTTCTCATCCCAAGTTGTGAATTTTTTTTATAGGGTTTATGCAATATTAGGGACAAGGATGAGGACATAATGAAACATTTTATGTTATTTTATGAAATGGAAATATTTTTTTATTTTAAAATGGATCCCATTAGTGAGAAAAATGGATACTGGATATAAGTGTTCACTTTTAATGTATGGGTTCACTATGTATGTGTTTTCCATAATTCTATAGAGCTCTAGAAATAAAATATATTTGTGAAAATCCTATGATTTATAGTTTTAAACTCAATTGAATAAGTTTTGTTTAAGGTTGGTTTCTTATAGATATATTCATTCAGGTTATGTGGATAAAGAATTCTAAACCATTTATTAGTATAATTAAGTATGAATTGTTTTTAAATATTTTAAAAGAATAGAGAATGATGAAACTAGAATATGATAATGGTTTAATTGAAATTCTTATTAACTCACAATTATGAACCTAGTGCTATATATAAATACTTTTACAATTAAAAATATATTACAACCAACTCCAAGACTAAAATAATCAAGGCCTTTATTAAAAAGGAACATGTTCATATTATGTAAAAATATAATATTAATTTATTCCATATAAACTCCAAATAAATGTAATATAGTGACAAAATATTCTCATACATGGATATTATATCATTTTATATGAATATTCATTACATTAGAAAAAAAAATCTCTAGGGACATAATAGTTTATTACCTTAAAAAACATGTATCATGATATTATTATTTCATGAAAGATTTTCAACATCTCCTACAATGAACTTCTCACATAGTAATTCACTTAGGAATACCCCTCTTATACACAAAACTATTGAATTTTTCTTAGAAGAAAATTCCACCAAAAAGACGTAGGGAAGGCCACGACCACCCATGGAGGTCTAAAATAGTGAAGACCAAGTTGATATCCCCTAATTAAACACACCCCCTTAGGTTTCATTTTCTGAATATTCATAAAACATTAAACACTAGTTCCTTGATCACCCTCTATCATGGAAGTAAATTAATCATCCACCATATTCCCCTCATGCCAGGTATAGCCATGATGTTGTTTTTAATCATGGAATAGTACCTCGTGATAATTTCAGCCATCGACCAAGGAGAAAAGATTTTACCATGCATGAAGTCATGTATTTCCATGAAATCAGTTTCAAATTCATCTATAATAGTATTTCTCTGTTCATACATGATAATACCAGCTAGCATCACCCTCTCCTCAACTTGAATAGAGCTTCCCCACCCAAAGAAGGTTTTAAAGGAAAACACCAAATTCCCCCAACCATCTCGAATCACTATACCTCTTTTCATAGTACCCAAGACAAAATATCCATCAAAATTTAGATTTAAACCTCTAGTAGGAGGGAAACGGCAAATCCACTTTCCTTTGTTCACAGGGCACTCCCACTACATCATAGTTTCAATCATTTTCATAGTTCGAAGAGAAGGAGCATTGCTCCAGTTATTGATGTCGTTCACCAGGTACGTAAGCAGAACTTTGACCCTTATTACAATATTTTTCAATGATGAGAATTTCCCCTCAAACCATGATCTGTTCCTGGCTTTCCAAATACACCAACACCTGATGTTTAATATCACGGCCCTTACCACTCTTTCTAGACTAGCACCACTTACGCCATGAAACCATCTATCAAAAAATGATAAATCCCGAAGATCCATAGAAATAAACCCAGTAAAAGAACCAATATATCCCCAGACACCCAAGGCCCAATCTCTTTTAAAAAAAGATGATTATAAGTATCCTCCTTATTAACCCCATAATAATGACATTTAGAAACAAGGTTAATGGTAAAAAATTTTACATTTTCATTTTTTAGAATGTCTTGATTCTTAATCCTCCAAAAGAGAAAATTAAATTTCATAAGAACCTTAATACACCATAAAATATTGTTCCAAATATCCTGCATACCCTAAAGAGGTGAAATACGAAAAAAATACTTCATCAAATAAATCACAGAATTAGAGGCATTGAACACACATTTATATGGTTCTGTGTTCAAGTCAATGAGATCAAAAACCTTCTTTTGACCCCTATTCAAGATAGAAATAATAAAGCTAGGGAAACCAATAGCCTCAATGAAGGAAATCATAGGATTATGGTATCCAGGAAAACCAATACAAGATCCTACCCAGTTATCATTCCCAAAAGAAATATTCCCTTCACTAATAATCTATTGACAATTCGTCTTGATGATAAGGATCATGTACTAAATTAAATACCACAGTACAATCCCATGTGAGACCAAATCCCTAGACATAACTTTCCCCTATAGTGTATGCTTCTCCACTACTTCCCACGCAATTCTTGCATGCATACCATGAATAGTTCTAGCCAAACTCCTCACCTTAATACCGCCCTCCTGAATAGATTTTTCCAACTTGTTCTAATAAGACCAATGATGTTTTCCTTAATTCTTATAATCCTAGATAAAAAATTATATAGGGTGAGATCCAATTATTAATAAGGTTAAAAATTAGTGATATCAGTCTATGATATTATGAAATTATAAGATAAGCATAAAGGTATATGAACAAGTAAATAAGTTAATATTTTCATTCCCAAACTATCATGAATCATAAATATGAGTTATTAAATAAAACATTATCATTTCTAAAAACATGGTCTACAAGAGTGGTAAATCATTAAAATCAATCATGAACCACAAGGCCAAATTCTAAAAGTGTGGAACCATCATAAATATTGAAAACAATTTCATATTTCAAGGTTCAATACCTATACCATAAATATATTCGATAAAGAATCATCACCCATTTCCCTTTATGGATCATGATGCACTTATTTCTTATTATGGACCAGGACAAACTCTTTTCCCATAGTGGATCTAGAAACACGTTTTTTCAAAAGTCTATCAATCCCATCCACTTGTTTCTTATTATTATCTCATGAGATATATTGCTCTACCAAATGTATTATAGGGAGATATAGGTCCCACTTGGAACATAATAAAAATAGTTGATATGTGTTCCATAATATCATAAATCATTAATAATATCATACCCATAAAATAAAATGGATTTTATAAAAATTTCATCAATTCATCATAAACATATTTTCATTATAAACCATTAATAGTAATAATAAAAATGTTTCTCTTTTTTTATATCACTTGGATATAATAAATTATATCAATGGTTTTTATATTATATGTTGAATGATTTTGAAATATAAATTACTTGGAACATTTTTTAGGAAATTAAATTTTTGTTAAAAAAATACTTTATAGATGATAAAGATTTTTGGGTATGCTTTTCATTATGAAGAAAATAGAAAAACATATAAATTAATATTTAAAACCATTTAAATATATATTTATAATAATATTCATTCCATATTAAAATAATTTTTTAAAACATAAATATTGTTTAAAATAATTTTTTTTTGGAAAAACATGAACATATATAAAGGAATCTTTAAAGAAAATAATGTTTAGGAATACACAAAGTTTCATTTATATTGAACATGTTAAAATAATGATTTATTTTAAATTTTTGGTAAAATATAAACATGAATTATTAGAAAAATAACATGATGATTACTTTCAAAAAAATTATATGTAAAACCAAGTGTGAATTTTCTTTTTAAAATAATTGGATATTAGTAAAATATTTTTTAAAACATTTTTAGAACACAAATTTTTGGAAGAAAATTGCTTTTTGAACAAATATAGAAATAAAGATGGATTTTATTTAAAAAATTATCAATTATTTTAAAGACCATAGAGTGTATAAATGGTACTATTAAATGAAAATATTGTGAATAAACATAGTATAATAAAATTCATGTGTTTCACGGGAGATTTATCATAGTATTCCATCTTTAGAATCATGGTCAAAACAAATCATTATAAACGATAAGATTGGATCATAATACTCTTAACATAATTGTAACATTTAACTATAGGCCCTATATACTTTCTAGAAAATAAAATAGGTTTATAACATGACATGTATCTTAAATAAGGAAAATTGAGACAAAAAAATCATTACTATTTTGGTATCTTTTGAACAATAAACCCAAATAAATAATAACATCAAATGAAACATTAAATATAATTAAATTAATGATATTAAATATATGAAAGTTTATGGGAAATTATATACAACAATAAAAAAAGAAACGAGTGGTGAATTTTCATATGTCTCCTAAAAATAAATGGTGAATAGAAATCTCATATCTAATGTCTTCAGTTCCTTCATACATATTCAAACCTCTTGCATAATAAATATAAGTTTATTAAAAATATATTAAAGAAAATATTTTTATATATCATACCATATATTATATACATATGACCTTTTAATGATAATTTATTGACAATAGCATGTAAAAATCACCATTTGGATATTAACTGCTCTATTTTTCTTGTATGTTATTTTTTTTATTTCTGGTACTCTTACTCATATCATGGTTTCATAATATGAAGAATAATAATCTTAAAATAATTATAGTATTTATTCATCAAAAATACTTTTAACACCATTCATGAAAATTAGTTTTTATAAATAATGTATGTTACGATCCTGGTGACAGTGGGCCATACATACGCATGAGTAATGTTTCCATTTTTCAATGATCATTATATAAATGAAAAAATTAATATATTTTATTTATTTAATGATAATAACAAAATAAATAAAATATTATTTCTTCAAATATACTTAAAAATATCATCCATGTGGTGTGGTGATGAAGAGAGAGTCACATCGATTCGTGAAGGTGATAGTCTACATGTACACGAATGATGTTATCATATTCCAGAGAGTGAAAAGATAGAAAAAATGATATATTATTCTATGATAATGATAAATATTTCCCGAATATCATAATTATTTTGTGTATGTTGCATATAATTATGATTTCTATCTTCAATGGAAAGTGTTAGTGAAAACAAATCGCATTGCTTTGTGAAGAGGTAGCCCATCATACACACAAGCAGTGTTATCATATACCCTGTTGAATTGAAAGTGAAAGGTTATATAGTAAATTATGATTTAATAGTTATAATTATGTTATAAATATCATATATATTTATATATATTATATTAGTCTACATACCCTATCGTGAGAAGTGGTAATGGAAAAATGACTTTCTGACTGAAAATTAAATTTTTTATTTAAAACACTTTTATAGAAAAGTGAAAAACAAAGAATTATCCACCTAAAGATAAACTAGAGTCCTTTAAAAGGAATTTAATTCTACTAAAATCCATTTAGCTAAAAAATAATTGGAGAATTTTGTTACATGAGTTCTCATTTCATCCCTTATCAGGTCTTTAAATGCACAGGACAACTTCTCCCAGGTCTGTATAAACTCCTCAAGGCTGATCTTCCCCTTGTTGAAGCCCCCAACTAGGATCAGGTCTTGGTTGTCAATCCATGTGTATTTTCCCTCATTCATAGTCACCCTTATAGACTACCCCATAATTTTGGTCACTTTCTCTTCAAAAGCATTGAGTAACAGAACCTGCTCTATCACTTCCTCTTCCAAACGCTGAAGAAAATCCAAGGGTTGTTCACACAGAACACATGATTCTTGTTGAGACACGGCCACATTGTTCATCTTATTATCATTATTCTTTTTCTATGAATGAGTCTCCAAAGGTAGTGCAAAGAGGAGTAACCCTTTTTATCCTTCCTCCTCCTATTACTCTTATTACTCCTTGGGCTTGTTTTCCCTATGAAAATATTCTTATAAATTTTATTGGAATCCTATACACAGACTTCGTTTGTATAGACCAGGTCTTCTTGGCCAGTTTTCACACCTTCCATTAGAATACCTTGAAACTTATTTCTCTACTAAATTCGGTTCTAGTTACTTGGATAAGAACTCGTAACCTTACCAACTAAGATTTGATCATCCCCATCCATTGAAGACAACTGATTTACCTTCCACAAGACACCACTTCCCCTAAAAACCTCTGGATAAGAAACATCAACAATATCCTTTCATACACCCTCCACTTGCACCATAACAATATTAATCACATGCTTTTGAAATTTTATCCGAGAAGCATCATTATATATAGATCAGGTCCCTCTCCCATTTTCATTGTTGTTTAGACTATTTCACATGGATGGACTAGGTAGATCCTATCTCAAGGGGTTAAAGACCATAGATACTTTTAGGTTATCCTAAAACACCACTCCCTATTTCCCCTTATTAGTGTCTAACCTACTCAAATCAACCACCTTTCCAACACTTTAAACCAACACATCAAAAACCTCAGTTGAAACATTGTGATCCATTTAGACACTATCAGGATATTCCTCCTCCACAGACCCCTCTTTCTCACAAGAAGTAGGAAGTGGCAACTAAGAAACCCCCTAGTCCTACAGAGAACCCCTTAGAAAGAAAACATCATGAACACTCCCTTCTATACCAGTTGGAATCTGATCCATCAAACCTTCCTTAACATGACACTCTAACTTCTTTCCACTACCATTGACCATCTTATTTTTTAAAAATTGAGATCCTCATTGACAATACTCCATAGAGTGTCCTAGGTGCTTGCATATAGAACAAAAGTAAGTCTAAGATTCGTAAACAACGCGTTGTTTGCAATGGTAATCCTCACCAATAATAATCCTGACATACTCAAATGGGACTCTTGACACATCCATTTCATCACAAACACATGGGTTGATAGGATGGAAAATGGACTCAGTGCGACTATCCAAACACTTATATCTAACAATAAGGTTCTCTAGTATCCTAATAATAGTAGGTTTTTGAAACGATAGGGGAAGGTTAAGAAAACATACCCAAATCGCCATTATAGGAGGATCCTGCTTCATATGAAAATTGAATGACCATATTAACTGGTAAAATCTAAATCCATTACTACTGCGTGGGGAATATGACAAGTCTTTGATAAGATCTTCCTCTAGGGAAAATTGAATCATAATATGGTGGTTGTTCAGAAGACCCACTTTTTCCCATTCCTACAAATCCCAAGCATCGAATACATACATATCGAACAAATCAACTGATGGATGTCGCTGCTTAAACCGAGCTAGAGAAGTAAGATTTAGGTTAGTTGAAGATTACAACAAATATATGGTTGATATTCGGAGATTAGGACACCCATCAAAAAGATCTGGGACATTTTGTCTGAGTAAGATATAAGGGAATGGAGGATGGAAATCAGGATTCGAGAGGGGAATATGGATTAAGTTTCTCCCTTGTTAGACGTTGGTGGTCCCTTTCTCACTAGTGGGAGAGGGACCAACACAATGGCCTCCACTATCACGAATAGGGGAGCATCATGGAATTAGTTTTCCCTCCCTCTCTACACGAGATCCTCAATATTGAGATATAGGTCTTTATGAAATTGGTGGTAATGTAAATATGAATGGCATTGGTTCACGAGGAAGTTGTCCACCTTACAAATGAATGATTAATTTGTACCCAATTTTATGGAAATGAAGATGGTTTATAGTAATGAAATTATCATAAAAACAGCTAATTTTATGGAATATAATTAGTTTATTAGATCATATTTTTATAAAAATAGTTGAATGAGGTGGAAGAATAAATAAAACAAAAATGTGCATTGATGAATGTTACCTCTTCTTCGGGCATCCTTCTTTGGTTTTCACAAAAATCCTTCCGATTATGGATTTATGTCCAAGTTAAGTCTACTAGGATGAGAGTATGAGAGTGGGGATGTGATTTTGGTAGTTTGTTTTCATCCAAATGTCTTTAGTGGTGTGATGATGTAAGGGGAGGGAGTTCCCATTTGTAATTTTAGAGGAGCGTCTTTTTTTGTAAATACCCAAAACTTTTCAATAATTGGATGCCACTCTAACATCATGTGGATCTAAAATTGATATATAATTTCTATTAAAGATTATATGACATATATACACCTCTACCACATAAAAAATCATATATTTTAAACATGTCATTCATTATCCTTTAAGTTTTACTCAATTGTACCATTTTAAATTTCTAAATGGTGACTAGTTTTTTTAGTGAAGGTAATTTATTCATTTAAATTAAAATAAATGTAGTATTATTATATAATTGAGAAGTAGTTATTATAAAGATGAAATCAAATTTATAAATTAAAAAACCATTTTATTATTAACAAAAGTTTATGTTACGCTCAAAACCCTATTTTAACCAAAATCACGATAGTTAATTTTTAACTTCTTTCTATAATCATTATGATTAAAAAGTATGGTGATGGTATTATATAATTTCAATTTTTATAATTATTAATATAGAATCCATTATAACAAATTAAATTATGATAAGTTAAAATTTTTAATTTTAAATTAATCCTGTACACCTGATTATAAAGTGGGTTTTTATTAAAAATAATGTTCAAAAGTATGAAACTTTTTTATGTAAAGATTCTTTATAAAATTGACTAAAATAAACCAAATTATATTAATTGATATATAATTGAACTAATTTTAATTTAAAACTATAGAATCTCATATTTCCACAAAGGTACGGATCATTGGTTTTAATTTAAATTCTTTCAATATCCTAAATAATGATACTTAATCCAGTCATGGGGGTCTCAGGTGTGTATGGGGATTATTCGGATCATGGAGCTTTGAATGGGGAAGAAAAGACATGGTTACATAGTTAATGAGAATAATGCATCCTAGCCAACAGGGTTTCTCAGAAACCGTGATATTCAAGATAGTGGAGACTCGTGGGATTATCTGTTAGTCTTAAATCTTGTGACCCCAAGTGAACGACCAAACAGGGCTGAAGGGTATTGGAAGAGAGCCTTTTTTGCACCGTTTGTTCATGGTTATATAAATTTTCTTTCAAACCATGTAGGTTTCCCTTATATAATAGTAAATGGAACATGGTTGGTGTATAGTTTGGCCAATTATAACATCCAGGATCTAGGTGTCACACAATGGGTGCCCCCAACCCGGTTGGTCACATGAACTCAAGCACATTTCCCCAAATGATAGAGGCTTCCGAATAGAAGTGAAGTCCTAGGACTAATACTGGGAAAATTATTCACTCATTTGTCAAAGTGTAGTGCAGCGGAAAAATTATAAACATACAAAATCGGAAGCAGTAAATAATATAGAACTGTAATGGACAACAGAACTAAAGTAAAAAAATAACCAATAGTCATATATATTATGATTCAACATGTCTATAATTATAATTAAATAGAAAAACTGGATACGCAGTAATCGGATACCATATAGCACAAGGTACAATGTACAGGAAAAAAAAACAAAGCATTGCAACAAGAACGCAGCAGCATCGCAAGCCTAATCTCGGTCCCATGCTTCCCTACTCCTCTACAACAATCATGTAACTGTGTAGGGTCCCTTTCCCTTATCGAAACCTACAACAATATAATATGTTTGGGTCTAAGACAGGACCCAAACAGGGTGTGAGAAAAAAATCCTAGTAGGAAACTACCAAAGGCTCGTGCCCAACTGTCAGTGAAAATGTGCAACAGTAGTGTGCAATAATGAAATGCAGTAAATTAGGAAGTACTCAAAAGTATCCATTCCTACCAGTTACATTTCCATTTTAATAATTATTTAAAAATTCAATATAATTGAAT
This sequence comes from Viscum album, assembly GCA_963277665.1. Classification (NCBI taxonomy): domain Eukaryota; kingdom Viridiplantae; phylum Streptophyta; class Magnoliopsida; order Santalales; family Viscaceae; genus Viscum; species Viscum album. Next base: position 1,374,703,529 of record OY728128.1, read on the forward strand.
TGGTAGTTTTTATAGACTCGGCCTCAACCGAAAATATCCTATACCAGTGCCACAGCAAAAACCACAAAAGGCTATCTAACAAGTAAAAGATAATAATAATACCATGTCTATGATTTAGCTCGGCAGGTACAACCTAATAAATCACCACAATGAATATTCAAAGAAAACATTGTCCTCAGACATGCAAATCCTTACCCTCAAGCAAACAGAAACGAAACCCTCAGGTGACTTCCCACGGGAATAACGAATATTTCCATTAGGCATACGAGATATCGCCCTAAGGCACATAAGCTACTGCCTACAGCCATAAGAAACATTTCCCTCAGAATAAACAAAAAACTTCCATCAGTATAAACAAAACATTTCCCTCAGGCTAAACAAAAAAATGCCCTCACATGATCAATAGGAAAATAAAGTAATTGGGCCGACCGCAACGCATATGAAAGAAATTTATATATGTTTCCTCCCAATAAAACTCAAAACATGCTATAATCATGGCATACCCACGGGTATTCGACATGATCCCAATGCATAAGTAAGAAATTTTTATATGTTTCCTCTCAAGAAAACTCAAAACATGCTATAACCACAGCATACCCACGGGTATCCGGGCTAAACAAATAAACAAGGGAAACACACCCTTGGGGTGGACCTAGATCAAAGAAATGGTCCCAAACAGCAGTTTATACTTATTCATTAAATTACCTATGAAATTGTAGGTATATCAACAGTCAAAGTCTCATCCATATGACCCCCTGAACATTGGATCGTGGCACAACAGTTCACAAAATCAACTCGACAGTTGTAATTAAACACAAGACCACCTGCCTTGATCTCTTTTGATCAATATACGTGAATGGTGCCACCCGAAACAACCATGAATGACGTAGATCTGAGATAACAGATTACCAATTTAAACCTAAATAACTTCCCCTAGGGAAATAATTCGAAGGAAAAATTCAAGAAGATGGAAGACCTTACCTGTGCGATTCAAACGAGACAGATAGCTGAAGAATCAGAGTCCCTGTGAGCGACAAGGAGCTCCTACAAGTCTCGGCCTCCTCTCCTACTGCTCCTGGTGAGCCCTCTGGCTCCTCTTCCGAATGAGGAGGCTACTTCCTATTTTTAATTAAAAAACATAACTACATGGTGTGTACTCTAAATTACACAGCGTGTACTTTCCTTTTAAACTATTCCTCTAGCGGCTACTTTCCACCACCTCACTATTCATCTACCGACTGGTTACACAGCGTGTATTACTATGTACATGGTGTGTAGTTAGTTTTTACACCCTTAATCACCGATAAGCCTACACGCCATGTATTCTCATCCCACATAGCCAAAGTACACAGCATGTGCATTAATGTACACAGCGTGTACCGATAAATTTGGGATTCTTCCCACATTTCCCTTGTTTTCTCAAAAACAATTAAGGAAAGGAAAATAAGAAACTCGTACCTCAAGAATAAGAACTGGGTCCTTAAAAACTTCCTCCTTAAAGAAATTCATGCCAGAATTTCCCTTCCAAGGGTGGTGAAGACAATGATGGGAACAATTCTGGCCACTGAGCATGTACGTCCGTCTCTCGCTCCAAGGTTTCGTCCTACACTCGGCCATACTGCCATAGCACCCATACAAGAGGAACTGACCGGCCTCAGAGAACCTTCATGCTCTTATCAACAATACGAGTCGGATGATCCTCAAAGGATGCATCAACCTGAAGTTCAACCTTCTCGAGTTGAAAAACGTGAGATGTGTCTAAGTGATAACATCGCAACTGAGATACGTGGAAGACATCGTGCATGGATCAATATCTCTGTGGTAAATAAAACTGATATGCAACCTGCCCAACTCTCGCAAGAATCTCAAACAGACCTACATACCTCAGTGAATGTTTACCCTGTCTCGTGATCCGCCTGTGTCCCAACCTCGGTGAAACACGCAAGAAAACCTAATACCTGACCACAAACTCCAAGGGTAATCTGTGGTGATCAACATAAGATTTATAATGAGACTGTGCAGTAGCCATCCACTTTCGAACCAACTGAACCTGCTCTGAAGTCTCCTACATGAGACGTGGTCCCAATAAAGCTGCCTCACATGCCTCCAACCAGCACAAGGGTGATCAGCTTGGACTACCATATAAAGCCGTGTAAGGTGTCATCTCAATAGTTTCCTGAAAACTATTATTGTAGGAAAACGTGACCAGTGGTATTGCTTATCCCAAGATCCCCCAAAGTCTAGGACGCATGCACGCAACAGGTCCTCTAGCACCTGTATTGTACACTCTGACTGGCCATCGGTCTAAGGGTGGTAAGTTGTGCTCAGAATCTCTTGTGTTCCCAGTGCCCTCTGAAAACTATTCCAAAATGAGACATAAAATGGGTGTCGCAATATGAAATGATAGAATGAGGGACCCCATGAAGACGTTCTACCTCTCGAATATACAACGTCCCGAGATCGTCAACACTGAAGATCTCCTTGATTGGAAAAGGTGATCTACCCTCGTAATTCTGTCCACAACAACCCATGTGGCATCATTTCCTCAAGGTGACCTCAGAAACCCTATCACGAAGTCCATCACGACATCATCTCATTTCCACTCTTGAATGGGTAACTATTGTAATAGTCTGACTAGCCTCTGATTCTCTACATTCACCTGCTGACCGGTGGAACATCTCGTAAAAAACCAACTACCTCTGTTTTCATACCCGGCCTCTAATACTGACGTCTCATGTCACGATACATTTTGGTAACTCTAGGATACATCGCATAATATGAAGAATGAAATTCCCACATAAACTCCTCACGTATATCCCCTGGAACCCACACTCATCCATGGATACGCAGTACCTCGTCATCTCCTATTGACCCACTCATAGGAGGGTCCTCACTTGCCACTAACCCCGTAGAACTAGGCCTTCTAAATCTGATAGTTGTCTCATCCTCACTCTATCCATGAGGGTAGAAGTCATAGCTAAGGATAAAATATAGTTTTTCCCTTGACTATCGTGCACCTCCAAATGCATCTCAGAGAACAAATCCATAAGGTACCACTCACCACTGGCCTATTGCACTGCATGTATCTAAGTCCTCCTACTTGGTGCATCAGCTTCATTGTTACCATTACCATCTGTATAGGCAAGCTCAAAGTCGAAGGACTGAATGTACTCAACCCACCTTCACTATCTAAAATTCAATCCCCACTAGGTAAAGATGTATTTAAGACTTTTGGGGTCCGTAAACACCACAAAGTGTTCTCCCAAGAGATAATGTCTCCAACAACATAACACATGAACAAATGCAACCAACTCGAGATAATGAGTCAGGTAATTCCTCTAATGTGGCCTCAACTGCCGAGACCCATATGCAACTACTTGATCGCCATGCATCATCACTACTCCCAGCCCAATACCTGATGCATCACTGTAAACTATATATCTCTTCCCTTGCTCTGGAAGTATCAAGACTAGTGATGATGTCAACCTTCCCTTCAGCTTCTGCAAGGTTTTCTCACAAGATTCTAACCAAATGAACTGCATACCCTTCTTAGTCAAACCCATCAATGGCACAGCTAAGCAGGAGAAGTCTTGTATAATGTTCATGTAGTAACCATCCAGCCCCAAGAAACTTCATATTTCAAACACGTTGTTAGGTTTCTCCCAGGAAGCTACTTCTCTCACTTTCTCTGGGTCTACCACAACTCCTAACTCTGAGATAATATGACCTAGGAAGTGAATCTGGTCCATACAAAAGTGGAACTTTGAGATCTTAGCATATAACTGATGCTCTCTTAGTGTACTCAGTACGATATCAAGATGGGTGGCATGGTCGTGTCGAGTGTGAGAGTACACCAATATAACATCCATGAAGACTACCACAAAAGAATATATATATGGGTGGAACACACAATTCATTAGAGACATGAAAACTGCTAGCATGTTTGTGAGTTCGAACGGCATGACCAACTACTCGTATAGACCATATCTACTCTAAAAGGTTGTAAGCGGTATGTCCAATGGTCTAACTCACAACTGATAATATCTGGATCTCAAGTCAATGTTCGAGAACACTCTTTATACTTGAATTTGATCAAAAATAGCATCAATCCTCAGTAAGGGATATCGGTTCTTAACTGTAAACTAGTTCAGTTTCCGATAATCCACATAGAGTATGAGGGTATCATTTTCCTTCTTAGAAAAAAGGACAGGTGAACCCTAGGGAGAAATACTGGGTCAGATAAAACCATTGGCTTGTAACTCCTCTAACTACCTCTTGATCTCAGGCAATTCTAGTGTAGCCATCCTATAAAGAGGAATGGACACTGGTTCTGCTCCTAGCACAAGCTCAATAGAGAATTACACCTCTCACTTCAGAGGTAGACCTGAAAAGTAGTTTGGGAAGACATACCTAGAATGATTAACCACTGAAGAGAAATCCTTCTGACAAGTTTACTAGTCATCCAGATATAAGCTCTCAATCTGGGCAGTCACTCCACCTCGCCCATGATGCCCGGGTCGAGCTCGGCTCTCCTAGACATCCCATTCTCCCTTGTATAGAAACTATCGGCCCTCTAGTGACGTGAAACTCACCATGTGATGATAGATATCTAAAAAGGCTCGAAAGGGTACCAATCGGTCCATCTCGAGAATGAAATCATAGGTTGTCATCTCTAAGACATAGAGGTCCCATGGAAAGTGACACCCACCAAACTCTAGGGGGCACTCCTTGCACTGACGCACACCTGCCTTTCTAATTCCCAATGGAGTGTCTAGCATCATGATATCATAAGAATAAGAAACACAGAGTCCAAGGCTCTCTAAGATGGGCATAGATATAAAGCTATATGTATCACCAGAATTGAAAAGTACATAAGATAAAAGGGAAGTAACTAGAATAGTATATCTGACAGTGGAATGTCTGGGAGCCTACTCTTATTGGGTCTATTTCACTACATATGTTTTCCCAGTGTTTCGGACCGGTGACACAGCCTGGCTACCCAGAGATGACCCACCCTACTGTCTCTGAGATCCTAGTGTTTGGGTACCATAGCCATGACCACCACCTTGGCCTGGACGTCCTGACGTATTTCAATTCCATGACTGGTAAGAAGCATTTGGCCCTTCTCCTACATGCAAAGTCTACACAGAACCCCTCTCACTAGTCACTGGTGGAAACGCCCTGCAAAAACGCTGAAGATGACCCCTCTTGTCGCAAGCTTGGCACTCCACTGGGTTATGTGGACACTAAGGTCTCTTTTGCACCTATTTACCACACTGGTAGCACATTACCTAGAAACATGAAGAATTATTCTTTCTAGTACTTCCATCATGAGAGAAATCCATCTGCCTCTTCCTCTTTCCAGTGGAAATATACCAATGACCGGTTTCGAACCACCCTGGTCCGCACCACTAGCTTCCCAAAGGTTCTGCTCAGTAATCAATGCCTGGTTCACAAAAGTATGACTGTAGGAAACCTGAAAACATTCACCAGTGCCTAGATGCCATATAAAAGACAATCCTCAAAGATTCTATCCCTCAACATCGCATCACCCACCAGAAATTTTGAAAAACGTGGTAGCTTGGTGAAGTGGGAAGAATAGTCCATCACTGACATGGTGCCTTGCTACAGATTCATGAACTCTTGAGCTCGATCTTCCCTAAGTATCTCTGGAAATAAAAATTCATAGAATAATGCCTAAAAATTGTCCCATGCCATGTCTCAGTGATGCTCAGTCTGGGTGGTATCATCCCACCATCTCTTGGTGAAATCATGCAGTATGAAACTAGAGAGCTTTACCATCCTCCCAGGAGGCGTCTCCAGATGCTCGAAGATCGCCTGCATAGAAACTAGTCATGACTCAGCAGCCTATGGTCAGCCATCCTCTGAAAACATATGCGAATGCTACTACTAGAACATATGTGTCATCTCTACCATAGATGTGGAAAATGACGGTGCTCCCTGGAAGGTTTTCATGAACTACATGAATCTTTCACGAAAATGGGCATCCGCGCCTAAGTCTAGTATAATGGCTGGCACCGCATCTGGCACTGTTGTAGGATCAATAGGTAGCCCATGGCCTACCATCTCTGGAGTATAATCATCTCCACTCACTTGTTGAACAACTCGTGGTCGTCTCGGTAGCATGACTCAACTAGCTCAAACATGTTCCTTAGTTTAATTTACAGTCGGGGTTTCATTTGTTCAATTAAGAGTGCCAACAAAAAGGGGAAAGATCCACAAGAACTGGAATGAAGAGACTACACGACATGTGTGAGGTCTACATGGAATGTACCCTTAATAACTTACAAGGTAGTGTTCTGATGACGTCTTGGTCGTGTCTCAACCCTAGGTACACAGCTTGTTACACCCGCACACGGCATGTACAACACCCTGTTTCGTCAGCCACACGGCCAAGTCCACACAGTATCTCACAGGTCAAGACTAAATGGCATGTCCCACAGGTACACGGCATGTCCTCGGTAAAATCTGGAAGACCCGTGTTCCCTCCCACACGGTGGGTTACATGGCCTTATACTACACGGCGTGTACATATAAGTACACAGAGTGTACTTAGAAATTTCATTTCTTTCTGAACAGAAGAGTACATGGCATGTATTAAAAATCACACGGCATGTATTTTGGATTTTTCCAGACATTAATCCTCAAAAACTACTCTGGAGCCTAGAAGAACACTAAAACGATAACCAAAGTTCCAAATTCTGATTTGTGAGGGCCCATACTCCCCTCGAATCAAAGATTGGAATCTTATAAAAGTTATAAACACGGTAAAAAAGTCAATGATCCACCAAATTCTAGTCAATGAGGGCCCATAACACCTCAAGAACCCAATTTTGTCATTCATTCAAACAAAACCACTTACAAAAAATACCCCATCAAACAACATGTATTTTTATCAAGGCAAATATCACAGGATCATGCATTCTCTAGGACAACATCTATCACAACAACATGAAATTTCTAATGCACCTATATTGTATGGAAATTATACATGAAATGTGATTCTAACATGTTCCTAAATGATGAATGAGATGGAATTCCCTCATCTCTTCTGGTTGAAACTAAATAGAACCCAAGTATATAAAAATATAAACAGCACACCACAAGTGTGTCACCCAATGGTGGAAATCAAATCAATTTTAAAATTGCAAAACAAGAAAATTTTAAATTAAATGAGGTAGATTGGATTTTCCCTTTACATGGTTTATCTACTCACGGGAACATTTTATTACCAACTACTAATTATGTCCTATCCCTCGCTATAGGCTCTAAGCAGTAAGTCAAATAAAAGAAACTCCTCTGATACCACTTTGTAACATCCTGGATCTGGGTGCCACACAACGGTTGCCCCGAACCCTGTAGGTCACATGACCTCAAGTGAATTTCCCCAAATTCCAGTGACTGCTAACTCACAGCGAGGGCCTTGGACTGGTAGTGGGGAAACTATTCCCTCATTTTTCAAAGTGTAGTGCCGCAGAAAAAAAATATAAACATACAAAAGTAGAAGCAGTAAACAATATAGACCTATAATTGACAATTGAGCTAAAGTAAAAGATAACCAACATTCATATATATGATGATGCAACATGTCTCTAATTCTAAGAAAGCATCCAAAATAGGATACACTGCAATCAGATACAATACAACATAAGGTACAAAGTATAGCAAAACAAAACCAAAGTAGTGCAACAAGAATGCAGCAGCATCGGAAGCCTATGCTCGGTCTCATGCTCCCCTACTCCTCTGCGACAATCATGTACCTAGGTAGGGACCCTTTCCCTTATCGACACCTGCAGCAATATAATCTGTTTGGGTCCAAGACATGACCCAAACAGGGTGTGAGAAATAAATCCCAGTAGGAAACCACCAAAGGCATGTGCCCAACTGTCAGTGAAAATGTGAAACACCAGTGTGCAATAATGAAATACAGTAAATTAGGAAGTACCCAAATGTAACCATTCCTACTAGTTACATTTTCATTTTAATAATTATTTAATAATTTAATATAATCAAATTGAGAGTTTTTCGAGAATCGGCCATGACAAAAAATCTCCTATACCAGTGCCATAATAGAAACCACAACAGACTATCTAACAAGTAAAAGATAATAAAAATACAAAGCCTATGATTTAGCTTGACAGGTAGAACCTAAGAAATCTCCAAAGTGAATATTCAAAGTAAACACTATCATTATACATGCAAATCCTTACCATCAGGCAAATAGAAACGAAACCCTCAGGTGACTGCCCTCAGGCATCACGAATATTGCCCTCAAGCATAGGAGATATCGCCCTCTGGCACAGAAGCTACTACCCACAGGCATAATAAATGTTACCCTCAGGGTAAAAAAAATTCCCTCAGGCTAAACAATACATTTCCCTCAGGCCAAAAAAACACTTCCCTCATGCTTTCTATAGGAAAATCAAGTAACCGGGCTGAGCCCAATGCATAAGAAAGCAATTTATATAATTTTCCTCTCAAGATAACTCAAAACATGATATAATCACAGCATACCCATGGGTGTCCTAGTCAAACAACTAAACAAGGGAAACACACCCTTGGGGTGGCCGTAGATCAAAGCAACGATCCCAAACAGCAATTTATACTTATTCATCATATTACCTATGCAATTCTATGTATCTCAATAGTCAAAGTCTCAGACATACAACACCCTGAACATGTGTGCATGGCACAAGGGTACACAAAATCAACTTGATAGTTGGGATTAAACACAAGACTAGCTATATCAATCTCCTCTGATTGATATACATGAAAGGCGCCTCCCGAAACAACCAAGAATGACGTAGATCTGAGATAAATGATTACTCGTTCAAACCTAAATAACTTCCCTTCGGGAAATAATTAGAATGATAAATTCAAGAGGATGGAAGACCTTACCCACATAATTAAAATGAGACCAACGGTGGAAAAATCAGAGTCCTAGTGAGTGATCGGGAGCTCATCCAAGTCTCGGCCTCCTCACCCGCTGCTCCGGGTGAGCCATGTACCTCCACTACTGAATGAGGTGGCTACTAGCTGTTTTCTATGAAAAGGCATAACTACACGGCACGTACTCTCAAGTACACGGTGTGTACTTTCCTTTTAAATTGTTCCTCTGGCGGCTACTTTCCACCACCTCACTGTTCATCTGTCGACTGATTACACGGCATGTATTACTAAGTACACGGTGTGTAGTTATTTTCTACACCCTTAATCGCCAAAAAGCCTACACAGCATGTATTCTCATCCCACACAGCTAAATTACATGGAATATGTATTAATGTACAAGTTTTGTACCCATAAATTTGGGATTTTCCCCACATTTCCCTTATTTTATCAAAAACACTTAAGGAAAAGGAAAAGAAGAAACTTGTACCTCTATAATAAGAACTCATTTATTACACCAATCATGCATCCAAACAGGGAAGACTTATGTTTTGAGGTGAAAAGTACATTTTGAACTCACCTAAACATATAACCCTTTTTCTTTTTCTCATTCTTTCTCCAGAGGCTTGGAATGGCTCTCCTCCCTTGTAGCTCAAATCTTATTGATCTAAACATCCAATTATCTCCCAAATCTGGTGTCTCCTTCATGATCTGTTGTAATCATTTGATCTTCCTCAATAATAGTGTCTAGTCACTCAACTTATATCTATGTTTATCTTTATATTCATATATATATTTAGGTGCAAGATCATTTTCCATATTTTCAGGTCATTGGACTCTTTATCATCTCTCTTCTAACCTACTCTGAATATGAGGTTATTATTGAGAAAATAGTTGTTTATAGCCTTTAGGTAGGTGGTCTCATCATTTCCCCATGAGTTTTAATGTTCTATAGTTACACCAGTATGAAAAATGAGGTCTTTTCCGATCATTCCTTATTTATTGTGTTCTTCATATCAGTTTTCTCTACGCATCTAGTATAACTCTCAAGGATCATTATTTAGTTAAGTAGAGGATTTTTCCCCTTATTTATAGACACCCCTTTTGTTTTCCTTATTGTTTTTACCTCTTTGGGTAGTCCTTTAATTGTATGATTTTCTACCCCATCATTCGGATTGGGTTTTAAATTAATTTGCCTTTGGTGTGTGATTGTTAAATGGCACCCAAGGTGCCTCTTAAGAACATGGATAAAAAAATTGAATTTACCAAGTAGGACTTTTCCTTCATGACCAATTATCCCCCAAAATGGATTTTTGAGCCTTATAAATTGGATTCCCTTTGTATGAATAATCAAATGGATTAAATAAGTAGAATGGCTAGTACATTATGGTTTCCATTATTAAAATGGATTCTATGTTTTAAATGCAATGACATATAATAGTGGTACATCCATGCCAATTAATGTTTAATAAAATTTAATCAATATAACTATAAATCCTTATTTACTTTTAAATTGATAAATGAGATGAATGGGAACTAATGCTTCATGCCTATATTTATAAACATAAATATTCCTTATTTATATGCATGTGCATGAATATTAAATTACCTAAGAGGTATTAACTCATGATTAATATTATAAATGTGATCATTACTTGTCATGGGATGTGGTATGATGGTAAGGTATCTACTGAGAGTGATGGTATCATTATCCCTTACATCGGGTGTTGAGAATGATGTCTTGTTCCATTGACACTAGTTGAACATTGGGCTTTGTGTGCCATGTCACTTGTAGTGTGTCGACATGATGGAACACTCACCATCTCGAGTGGTGAGCATGAAATACCCCACTCATTATGATATGTAGGGACCATACCTTATTCCTTGAGCTTATAGGCTCATTAGACTGGTTATGAATTTACTTAGTTACACACTGGTCTATCCAGCAACTAGTATTCCGGATATATGGCCACTTACGTCTATATCTACATAGTTCATATAGGTGGATGAAATTTATAATTATAATATATATATATATATATACATATATTATTAATATATATATAATTTCTCTTTAGATTCCCATTCAATCCATGAGACAAAGTAGGAAGACCCTCCAGGTGTCTAATAAGAACTTTAGTGGGCTTGTGTTTTTTTCAGCATTGTTTTCCTATTATGTTCATACCAACACATTGTTTTGTTATGACCACTTCTCTAATTATAAATATAAACCATTGGTGGTTCCTTAATAAGATTTGTTTCTCACACCCTTCTCGGGTTTCCTTTGGTGCCTTAGAATATTATCTTGAGGTATGTAACAATAAGGGAAATGGCCCTGTAATAGATTATTGGTATGCATTACTTATAGATGATATATATGAGAAGAGGATATACTATTAGATGATTCTAGAAGAAAACCTTTTTCATATTTTTCTAGTTTTTTATATGCATATACCCAACTCCTTTTATAGATAACATTCCATGGATCCTTGTATATGAAACTGCCTAGTGGATTTTCATATTATTACCAGTTGTTCAAGTATGTATTATTCTACTACTTTAACATTCTGTAAATTTATTATTTTTCTTCTTATGTTGTATGTTAATTATTGTATAATATGTTTCACTCTTATAAGAGGGTATATTCTCTCTACCATATAACTTATACACCCTGACTTCTTATTGGTAGCCTCTAGCGTACATAGAGGTGTCCTTGGGTCCGTGTGACCCACTAGCTCGAAGCATGGGTTAAGTGGATCCCATGTTGGGATATTATAAGATGGTATCACTCTTTGGGTATTATAGAGGATACTAGGAGTGAAAGTAATTTGGAATTTACCCTTTTCTTATAGGTGGATTCCCTTTGTACAGGGAAACACAATTTACATGGGCTTGGTAATTGTTATAATTGATTATTCTATTTATAGTTGATACGAATTCACCATTGGGTGACACAAATTTCTCATGATATCATTGATATTGATATTATTGAAATAAGTATTTATTTACCTAGTCCTGATAAAATGAGAGATTCACATTTCATGCATCACTATAGGCATGATAGGATTAATATGTCATGAATTCTTCAATGAAAAATTTATTTCTAGTGTGCATTGTCTATTTCATATTAATAATGCCTTGAATATGTATTGAATTATGATGACACTTCTTGTAGTAATCAAAAACATAATTGATACTAAAAGTTTCTACCTTAACATAATAGTGTTTTCCTAAATTGGTTAATGTAGACACATTAAGATTTCAGTTATGGAACATTGATCCATGGACTATTTGAAGCATTTGATGGAATGTGTTTTGGTGTTTATTGAGTGGATTTCATATTCTGATTCATAAAAAGTATGGTCCCTTATGGATTGTAAAATGGTAATCCACATGATTCAACCATTCAAAGTGGATTAAATACTTAGAAAAACACAAAATTTTATTGAATATTACTCTAATGTAAGAAAATTCATCTTATATATATATATATATATATATATCTAAAATAAATACTTATACTCAAACATGGCGTTAGTGGTGGGTAGTGAGGTATATATTAAGTTTTTATGGAAATTATGGTCTCTTATACTATCTACACCAGGATTTTGAAGCTTATAGAGAGGCTTGTTTGTCTCTATATGAAGGATTTATACCTATCCTAGTTTCCTATCTGCAATAATTCACATTTTTTAAATATATTATGACGTGTTCGTTTGGTATTGTAGAATTATGCTTCCCTTATGTCTGCCAGTTGCATATCATGAAGAAAGTGATGAACATGTACCTGATGATGAAGCTCATGAGCTACTAGTGATTCCTCCTACAACACCACCTATCGAACCTCTTCATGTTCCAGTTGTGGGCACTGACTCCCAATTCCAATAAGGGTTCATATGTTTATTAAAGTCTATGCAAGTAATAGTTAGACCTTACTTGAGTATGGATGAGTTGACTCCTGAATTCTGGGAGCAGCATCCTCCTATCTTTTATGAGGATAGTGATTACACAATAAAGAGTCTTGGATTAAGGTTATTTTTCTTATAATCGAGCATATAGAGGGACCTCCAAAGAGGACGGTCAAACTAACTGAAAATATGTTGCATGATTCTTCTAAGTAGAGGTGTAATTTTCTCAACCTATTGGACCAGTACCTTGATATGGTCTAGAAAGACTTCTAGACGATCATCGAGGACTACTTCTTTCCCCAAATTTGAGGGAAGACAGAGCTATATAATTCATTAACCTACAGTAGGGGACCATGTGTGAATTTTTGAGGTGTATAAATCCTTTATCCTCAAGATCCTATAATTTTTTCTTGATTTTATGAATTTCTATATGTTCCATCTTATATGGAGGGTTGTTCATTGGTGTTAGTCCCCATAATAGATCAATAGATAATTATACTTATTTCACTATAGGTAGACCAGAGAAGTCATCATGAAAGGTCCCTGAATTGCTCTACTACGAGAGAAAAAACAATGGTTCATAACATCTTATCATTTAGGAAAATACCGCTGATCTGAGCTAACACACTTTTGAGCCTCGGCTATTTGAGTCCAGCTTTAGTTGCACTGACATCCCATTCTCCCTTATGAGAGTGCCTAAATCCCTCTACTAATGTAAACATTTCCACTCTGGTGATAGGAGTTGATATGGGATTGATAAGAAACCAACTAGTACATCATGATGATTAAATCAAATCCTATCATGTCATAGATATACAGATTCCATATGATGAGATATCCACCTATCTCTAGAGGACACTAATTATAATGATTAAAAACCCTTGATCGGATACCTAATGAAGTACTAGGTGTCATAACTCCATGAAATTGTTTTATATCAAGACCCAGATGACCCATAATAGACTCCAATATAAATGAGTGAGACACACCTATATCAAATAAAGAAGACAATAATGTGGAGGTAACAAGAATATTACCTCCAAATATAGAGGGTCTGATGCTCTTCCCCTTCAGCATAGAATAAACTCTATGTGACTAGCATGTACCCTAACCCTGAGTCACTCCCTGATTGCCCTGAGTGATCCCGCTCTTCTGGTGATGAGAATCATAAGCCTGACCACATTTGCCTCAACCTCTACCTCACAATGATTGTCCTTTGGTATTCCAGATGATTTCATAATGTGATCCTAGTGGTTCAACTTTTAAAATGGGGTGTAGGATTAGATCAATTCTATCTAGTAATTAGAGTGAAAGTCATAATGAAGATCTGGATATCTCCCATCATGCCTCATCCTATTCACTTTAGTGGATCACATAAACACTGAGGTTTTGTGTATCCCAAATTCCCACACTGGTGAATGATATGAAATTTGTATGAACTAGGAGATTTACTGCTTCTACCTCTATGAGAGGCCTCAAAATTCCTCTTTTCCATGAAGAATAACTATTAGTAGCACTAGGTGTTGAACTGCTCAGACTTGCACCACCAAATTCCCTTATGTTTCATTCTATAATAAGATCATGATTGATAATGTTATAAATGGTAGTCAACATGATAATATTGACCTATGAATGGACAATGTAGAATATCCCATCCTCAAATCTCCTAGTGGTCATAATATCATCACTCAATAGAGTATAATATAATTGATGAAGCTTAGAACAATGAGCAATGTATTCAATAACTAACAAGTTTTTCTTGTGAGTCTCAACCAGGATGGGACATATATGTATTCGAAATCTTGGAAATCTCTCACTCTGGTCTGTTTGACCCTTTTAGTTTTTTAGATGTGTTGGAGAAATGGATTACTATTTGGAACTTCCTAATAGATACTGGTCAATGCATGATGTTATTTACATATCTCATCTTCAAAAAAATCATCCAAACTCGTCACATGTCATTCAACCTGATATGGTTTAATTGGATATAGATTCTTCTTTCTAGGATTATCCATTTTGTATAGTATATTAGAGGGTGTAGAAACTCTGAGGTAGGATAGTTTCATCGGTATGGGTGACATGACATAACATTTAGGTTTAGGATGAGACCTCAGAACAAGAAGTTGATATGAAATCTCAATGGATAGAAATCTTGTAGAATATTCCATTTTACCCTCAAAAGGTCAACTTGGGGATGTATTGCTTTAAATAGGGGAGGTTGTAACTACCCATATTTTCATGAAGGTATGAATCATTTTTCTTTCATTTGAAATTATTTAAATGACCCTAAAAATGACACTTAATCAAGTCATGGGGGTCTCTGGTGTGTCTAGGGATCAATCAAATCTCAGAGCTCTGAAATGGGAAGAAGAGACTAGTTTGTACAGTTAGTGAAAACCATGCATCCCATCCCATGTGGTTTCTTTGAAACCATGAAGTTGAAAATAGTTGAGACCTGGGGGTCCAAGGTTAGTCTCTAACCATGTGACCCCAAGTGCATTACCATGGGGTGTTGTAGGGTTTTAGAATCTATCTTTTTTTCACAGTTTTTACATGGTTAGATAAATTGTATGCCTAACTATATGGGGTGCACCTATATAATAGTGAATGGTTCATGGTTGGCACACAATTTGGCCAAAAAAGGTTCCAAACCATGAACCCTTCTGTTTTGAGCTAAAAAGTCCATTTTTCTCAAATTAAACTTATAAAAAAATTTATTTTTCTCCTTATTCCTCTAGCAGTTGGGAATGGATCTCTTGTCCCATGGCTCAAATCTTCTATTAATCTAGGCATCCATATATCCCCCATCTCTGGTGTCCAATTCACGATCCATTGGAAGCATTGGATCCACCTCAATTAGATCATATCTTACCTCTTATCTATGTTTACCTTCATATTCATTTATGTCTTTAGGTTCGAGATCATTTTCCTTATTTTCATGGCATTATACCATATCTTAGATCTCTTCTAACCTACTCTGAATCTAAGGTCAGTATCAAGTAAGGATTAGTATACATCCTTGAGGTTGGTGGTATATTCATTTTACCCTTGATTTTGGATGTTCTATAGCTACATTTTTCTGTTGCATGTCGGATTTTTATGGGTTCACCCTATTAATTTACTTCTACATAACAATTTGATCTACGCACCAAGTGTAACTCTAAAGGATCATTGTTTAGTAAATTGGAGGGTTCTTACCTCGTTTATAGAAACCACTTGGGTGTGTCAAGTTGTTTTCCCCTCTTTTGTTAATGGTTTAATTTCCTAGGATTCCACCCCAAGCATTCAACTTGTGATGGAAATGAATTTTCCTTTGTTGTTTGATTGTTAAATGGAACTCAAGGTGCCTCCTAAGTGCCTGGAAACAAAAATAATTGGAGTTTTCCAAGTAGGTATTTTATTTAATAAACATGTAACCCCCTAAATGGTTCTTTGATCCTTATAAATTTTATTTACATGGTATGGGGAATTTAATTGATTAATAAAGTGGAATGGATACTACATGATGGTTTCCCTTCTTAAAATGAATTTGATGTTTTAAATGGAATCACCTATTAGGGTGGTATGGAAATGCCTATTCACGTTTAACCAAATACAATTAATTGAACTATGAATCTTTTTTTACTTTTATCTTGATAAATGAGATGCATGGGAGGTAATGCCTCATGCCTATATTTATAGAAATGAATATGCCTTATTTACATACATGGGCTTGGAGATTGAATTACATGAGATGTATTTCCTCATGATTAATATTGTGAATGAGATCATGACTTATCATGGGTTGTGAGATTATCGTAAATGATATTTTGAGCATGATAGTATCATTATCCTTTACATAGGCTATTGAGTATGACATCTCACACCATTTTCACTGGTTAGAAAATGGGCTATTCATGCCATATCCCTTGTAGAGTTTTTACATTATGGAACACACACCATCATGAGTGATGAACATAATTTCTCCCAATCATTATGACATGTAGGTCATGTACCCTATTGCTTGATATTATATGCTCGTTAGATAGGTTATGAATGTCCAAGTTATTCCCCAATCCAGTCAGCAACTAGTATTCTAGGTATATGGAAACTTACATCTGCTCAAACATAGTCTATATGGGTGGATTCAATATATAATTATACTAAAAATATTATTAATATATATAGAGTTCTTGTTTATATTCTTAGTCCATCCCTAATCTAATGAAGGAAGACATCCCAGGTGTCTTATAGGAACCTTAGCGGGATGCTTATTTGTTTAATAATTGTTTTCTTATTCTGTTTAAACCTCAACAATGTTTATTTTTTATCACTGCTTGGATTATGAGTAGACACCATTGGTGGTGATGTACTGGTATTTTTATCTCACCCCCTACATGGGCTACCTTTGGTACCTGAGAATATTTTATGTCTATATGTAAAAATAAGGGATAGGCCCATGTTACATGTTGTGGATATGCATTAATTATAGATGGAATATAGGAGTGGAGGACAAAGCATTAACTATATATTCTAGTGGAGCATCTTTTTGTTCCTTTTTTAGTTTTTTTGTATGTATTTCCCCAGTTTTTTTATTGATCAACACGCAATGCATCCTTTTATATGAAACATCATTGTAGATTTTTATATTATTACTATTTGTTTAGTTATGTACTATTCTTCTAATTTATTATTATTTCTATTTATTCTTTTGCTTCTATTATTGTATATTTATTTTTTTATCTATCATTAAACTCTATTAATAGTGTATAGTCTCCCCATCGTACAACCTTTACACCCCCAATATTAATCGAAAGCCTCTAGAATATGGGGAGGTATTCTTGCAGCCATGTAACCCACCTGATTAGGGAATGGACCAAGTGGTTTCTCTGTCAGTACATTACAAAAACTAGTCTAAAATGTAATTTCACTTCATAATTAATTAATAAAAAGGTATTTTTATATTAAAATTTATCATTGTTCACTATTCCTCCAAAAATTAATCTGTACAGAAAATTATTTAAAATTCACAATGTTATAATTTTAATATTATTATTTAAAAAATTAAGTTTATTATTTAAAATAAATTTTATAAAAGCTTAAAAAATTTATTATAATTTCCCAAAAATAGCTACAAAATTTCTTTTTATAAAATACAACTTTTAAGTGTGAAATGGGATTTATTCTTATCATTTTTTATAAAACACAATAGAAGATTATTAAATATTTTATTGTATATTTAATATATAAATTTCAATATAGTCATTCAAAAATGTGGGTATTCTAAATTTTGACGTAAAACATGTTTATTTACAATAAAAATGATTTTCAAAAAAAGACTTCCTTTATTTTAAAATGGGTTTTATGTTCATTTTTAATTAATAGGTCACTAAATTATTTAATCCATATAAATATTTAAACCATATATTGTAATAATTTATTTAATCCTATTCATAGCCTCTATTTCAATGGCTATATAAATACTATCATATTAAATACTAATTTTTCATGTTTCATTTAGGCTCAATATTGTATATAACATAAGATAAAGCTAATGTTTTATGTAATGAAAACTAAAATTGATGTATCTTATAATGAAATACATAGAAATATTACATTTAAATGAAAAATATATATTTCACAAAATCTCTGGTAGTTAGATTATACCACCCTTAATATAATTTTTTCCCTAAATTCATCACTTTAGTACAAAAAAACTAAGGATACTTATTCTTATCTACATCATCATGTTCCAATACAGCTTTATCTAGATGGTGGTTTTTTTATATAACTATATCTAGGTTAATGGTATTATTTTGTATAACATTCCCTATTTGATTCCGAAACTCTACTAGTTGTTCCTCACAAGAAATATTATGTTCCAATGGTAAAATCTATGAGATTAATACATATAATGGATCATTTTTGTACATCCTCTTGAGAGGTATAGGGAACACATCCTGAACCCATGATAGGTTCAGTGGAATCACCAAAAAATAAGATATTATCCTCAAACAATCAATTATTTCGAAGGGACTAATATACCTAGTTCATATTTTTATTTCTTTCATCCATAAAAAAATCTAGAATGATCTTCTCAGAAACATGAAATTTTAAGACATTTCAGTGATTATCATCATAAATTTTCTAGCAAAATTATGTTACCCTTGAATTTTTTTTAATGGATTTATCCTTCTCTTCCATATCAACACCATAGTCGGGTTTCAATAGATTTCTTTCTATAACTTTATTCTGATACATTAGATTTATATACTTATTTCCATAAATTTCTTCATAAGGATCCATCAAAATGCTCTAGTGAAATTTATTTTTACATGAAAACAAAACTTAAGGAATTTTTTGATCCCAACCACCATTAAAATCCTTATAATAAAATCATATCATATTCTATAGGTTTTTAATTATTCCTGATAACTAATCATCTGTCTGAGGATGATATGCAGTGCTGAAACTCAACTCTGTATCAAGATCTTTCAAAAGACTTAACCAAAAAATCAAGGTAAACTTTAAATACTGACTAGATACAATTGAATGTGGTAATCCATGAAATATTAAAACTCCATCAGTTAATATCTTGGTGAATGGATCTAGAGATAAATATTATATGATAGTAATAAAGTGTGATGATTTCATAAGCATATTTACTACAACCCATAATTACTTCAACATAAAATATAAGAAAAACCCAAATGGTTACTAGAAACATTTATCATATGTCCACCAATGTGTAAATTCATTCCTCCTAAATGTTACTAAAATATATAAAAAACCAAAGTATTTTACTCCCATAAATGTCTCCTAAAAAATGATTGATAGAGATAAACTCTCATAATGTAAAACCTAAAGAGGGAATAATAAAACTTTGACTATATGATCAACCTTATACTTATAATCCCATGATGGAATAAATAACTCTTAAGTCAATCTTACATTGGGAAATATAGAATTCTAAAAATAACATAATCTTTAGATTCTTTATGATTCATTAAATCTAAATACCAATTTAAAAGTTCTTCAACAAAATAATCCTTGAATCCCATTCTATAAATAATTAAATCCTTCCACATCAATGATTACCATGGAATTAGTCATTTCTAGGTCTAGAAGTTAATTATTGGGTTAGGGAATTGAGTTGGATAATTCCCATGTTTCCCACACATAATAAATTGAATTTTCCAACAATTATTCACTCTCAAAAATCATATTCCACATAGATAAAATTTTCTAATTAATTTTATATGTTCTATTATGTGCATATTTTCACATTCTTGACAAGTAAGATGCTGAATATTTTTTCCTCTATATTAATTTCCACATGATATATTATAAAATGCATATTCCTCTTATTTAATACTTTTGTAATATCATTGATTTAACTTTTTTTGTTACATATCATGATAACTAATTTGAAAAAATCACAATATCTTTATCCCTAGTCATCATCAAATTTGGTGGCTCATTGTCACCGAATTTTCCATAAAATTCAAATTTAATATGAATCTTTCTGGTTCTATCCATTGACTAATATTAAAAATCATATATTGAGAGAAACTAATCATAGTGAAAATCCACAAAATTTTGAAAAATCACTGACATAATTTCTAAACCATGAATTCTTCTTTTCAATCTTTAAAACCTTAGGTTTATCTGGGGTAATTTAAATTCATCACCAATTTAAATCCTTCATGGTGTTTTTTAAATATTCTTTTAACTTCAAAAGAGTGTTCCTAAGGAGTATCAAACTAGTTGTGGATAAAGGACCATTTTCATGAACTGGATGATGATTGAGTTTAGATTAATGTTTGATTTTCAGAGTTATTACCCTTTTGAACATCTATTCTAGAGTTACATCCACTTTTAGTATCTATATAGGGATGTAATTTCTTATTAACAAATTATTTTTTCCTTTTCTAAAAATCCCAAGACATTTTCCTATAAAATGAAACATCCTTATACGTGTCCTTAGATTCAGTCAGAGAAATATCCTTAGAAATATCCCATAGGATATCACTAAATTTTTCTCATCCTTATTTCCATGGGTTGACTAAATTGTTCCTCTAATACAAACTATAGTAATCTATTCTAATCATAAATGGATATTACATCCTTTTTAATGAATATTAATTAAATTATACAAATAGACACCTGATTTCCTGACCCCTACATCCAAAGATTCCCCTCCTGAGCTATAAATGAAGAAATGTAGATAATGACCCCATATTTTTTCTTTCAATAGGCCTTGGGTTGGCGACTAGCACCAAGGGTATACAGATCTCACAATATGGGTGGAATTTCCCTTTTTTTTAAAAAGATCGAGATATATGATGGATCATCCACAAAACAACTCCAAGACATATATATATATAATAAATCCAAAAACAATCCAACATGCATGCATAGAAATAGAATTAGTACAAATAAAAAAATCCAATGTAATGTACCAGAAATAAATCTAAATTAGTGACTCAGCAACTATCCCAATCTTGAGAAATTAAAAACCAAAATGCCCCATATAATCCTCCTATAATCCTAAAAATAATTTTATATATATAAGGTGATCATATAGGTATACTCATTAGAAAAAACAAAGTCTCTCTTGCACATGTGAAAGAATCATACTAATTCCCCTGTGAGAAAATAGTAGAACCAAATAGCACCTACCAAGTATACTAACCATCACAACCTCACTAAGACACACTTATTACATAATGAAAGTCATGTAATGTAATATAACGCACATTGATGATTGGGTACCACACACCACTTCCCACTAATTAGTCTCTCTTTCCGAAAAAAATATACTTGTGCTCCTACCCCTTCTGAAAGAACCACGTCACAACCTGACCGCAAAAATCTGGTCCCCACACACCATATATCATCCCATCACCTAGGCCACGATCCACATCTCATCCTACCTATAGACACCTAGTCCATCAACCTCATATTGTCTCATCACCTAGGCTATGAACCATAACTCATCCTACCCACAGACACCTAGGGAATGAACCACATCTCATCTTGTCACCTGGTTCATGAGCCACATCTCATCCCACTTATAGACACCTCGGCCACAAACCACAAAACATCTCAACCAGAAGATACCTGAGAAAGAACATATCATCATGAAGACACCTTGGAAAAAACAACTTTCCCACACACACCTGGGCCCCACAAACCACAAAAAATGTGAAGGATCAGGGGTTTTTGCTGCCTAGAATAGGGAGTAGGGAAGAGTGGGTGGCCAGTCATCCATCCTCCCATCAGGATGACTGGGAAAGACGCCCTCCCCCATGATGATGTGGGTTTTCCGAACATAGTTCTCAACTAGGGTGGGTGTATATAGAAACTCAAAAGGGAAATATATGTATATATATAAATATAACACCAAAAATCAATCCCAATATATGGGTTCTCAAACAGAAAACCATCTCACAACACTTCCAACAATGTTTCTATCTCTAAATGAAAAACACCACACATCAACCAACAACCCAATTCATATATCCAAAAAAAATGTAAACATTACAATTATTCATTCATAATTCGTTTATTCATTCTGTTAACCAAACTAACCCAAGCCAGTTCCAAACATTATTAACCAGTTATCTATTCATCTATTCCATTACTATCCAAGAAACTACCAAATAAAACACATAATAAGAAACATGACAATAGTCAAACATTGAGAAACCTTAGAAAAATTACCCATACCAAATAAAAAAAGTCCCAAACTCTCAACCACATCTAGAAACACAACATAGAACAACCTGATCGCAACACCACAACACAACACTACTCATTGATTCCACAATCAATCAATATATAAACTTGAGAGTTCATATCACCTTTCTAACCATCCCACCTTACACAACCAAAAACCCCACACACAACACACCACCTCATGTTTCTAGGAAAAACATGATTCAAATTTTAACAATTCATCCCTTATTTAATTCCACTTATTAACTCATGGGTTATCACATAAGCGGTATTATCCTAGGGAATTTATTCATTATCCAAATATATATAATCAACAAGTTTCCTTTTTGGGTGGTACCAAAAAAACCAAACCCAAAGTATCAACACAACAAGTATAACCATCTCAAACAAAGACACCATCAACCACTCTTTTCAGTGGGGTGTTTAGCTAATAAAAATCACAACATCACAATCAAAATCAAAGCCATAAAAATCTAGTAAAAAACCCCTCTAACTATTTGTTCAATTTAATTTAACCTATTCTTATATTTGGTTAATTTATCACAACATAAATCTATATATAGAAAATATAAAAACCCTCCCACATGTTTCACAATTAAAAGATGAAGGAATCCTACATTGAAGAATGTTTTCAACTCATCTGTGCATCATAGGGTGAAGAATAATGCTTGTAAGCGACAACTGTACCACTGAAAACATGTATCAACTAATTGAACACCATAATATTATTAAAACACTACCCATACATCTAACTCAATACATCCTGTATAATGATAGTGAATATCGGGAGAAGACCAATAAGAAACTAATGAGAAAGAGGAGAAAATTTACCATGGATCGACTAAATATATCCAACGGACAACCATCAAGATCAAAAAAAATCAAAGAGAGGGGAAGAGGGCTAGAAGAATTCATCAGGATGGCTAGGGTTCATCTAGAATGACAAGAAGGAGAGAAAATTGATTTATAAATGACTATTTGGACAAAAATAATTTTAAAACAAAACTGGGTCAGGGTATTACATGCTTTGTAAACCCCTTTCACGTTGTATAATACATGGGGTTCGGTTTTTGCCAAAAAAATATATTGCCTCTTCATTTTATTTTATTTTTTCTATCCTTAAAATATTAAACATCGTAAACCCTTATTCACACCATGTAAAATGTCTTCACTATGTGAAAACTCCAAGATAAGATAGGAAACCAACTTTAACATCATGTAATCTAGTTACATGATTAATAATCCCACTTTTAAAGCCTCTAGTAACCTGAACTCCTCCAAACTCTCCCTGAGCCTCCTTAAAACACTCCAACAACAAAGAAATCCCAAATTAATGGACTAAAAATGAACGAACCATTACACTTGAGGACTATTATGGTTTACTACCTTTGGTAACATAGAACAACATATTCTAATTTAATTAAATATCTTTAAGATTTCCCACAAAACTCTTCTCACATAGTAATATTCTTGGGCATACCATAACTAAACCAATTTTATTAACATGGTGATGGACACCTAAAAAGGGTGATCTAAGATACTCATTAAGAGTAAATATAATAGATTTCAATCTATTATTATTTTAACGAGTAAGATAATAATAAGAGTATGTCATCATGAACATAATAGAAAAGGTTCATACTAAAATTTTCGTGGTTCAAAAACATGATTCATGTTATAAAACAATATAATTTTATAAAAAATGGGACATATAAGTGAAAAGTCATCAGAAAATAAATCATTAACCATAAAATAATGTCAAAAAGTGTGGAACCATCATAAATATTAAAAAAAATCATATTTCTTGGTTAACTACCAATACCATCAACATAGTGGAACCTGACTTGTAACATATTTCTCATTGTATATTCGACTGCACATGTTTCCCATAGTAGATCAGGGCACTTCTATTTCCCTTAGTGGATCAGGACCCACCTATTTCCCTTAGTGGATTAATCTCATTAATTTTTTTACCATTACTATCTCATGATATATAATGCTTTACCAAATTTATTAGGGACAGATAAAGGTATCTCTTATCACATAGTGAAAATTTTACATATGAATACCATAATATTGTAAAATATTCATCATATCATAACTAATAAAATGAAATGGGTATTAAAACCATTTCATCATATCATAACACATTTAAAAATAATTTGGTTTCACAATAATTTTATCATCATGTAACTTGTGGAAGAGAAAAAAGTTTCATAAAC
Source organism: Viscum album (assembly GCA_963277665.1). Classification (NCBI taxonomy): domain Eukaryota; kingdom Viridiplantae; phylum Streptophyta; class Magnoliopsida; order Santalales; family Viscaceae; genus Viscum; species Viscum album. The sequence goes on from OY728128.1 coordinate 1,374,728,286, forward strand.
ATATTGTCATCATAAACCATTTTGTGTAATAATAATAATTTTATCCTTGGTTTATATCACCAGTAGAGCATAACTTATGTCACTAGATGTCATCTTAGATGGAGAATGATTTTGAAAAATAAATCACCTGGAAAATTTATTGAGGAAAATAACTTTTCTTTAAAAAACAATATCTTAAATATAAAACATTTTAAAAATCCTTTTCATGGAAATATAGCTCTGAAAACATATAAGGGAATCATTAAAAATTATTTAAAACATTTACTCAAGAATATATAATTTCTAATTTCAAAACAAACATTCTAAAACATAAATCATTTTGAAAATTATTATATTTTAAAATAACATTGAAAAATTATTAAGTAAACTTCAAAGAAAATAATGGTCATGATGATGAGATGTTTCATTGTGTATGTACATGTTAAATAAAATATTCCTTTTATATTTTTGATAGAATACAAACATAAATTTTTTGTGATACAAAATGGAGAATACATTCAAATCATTTTCAAAAAATGTAAAAAATGGTAAAATATTTATTTTTAATATCATAGAATAATTGTAAAACATTTTTGAAAACATTTTTTAGAAAACAATGTTTTGGAAGAAAACCTATTTATGACTAAAATGGGAAATAAAGTTATATTTTCTTTAAAAAAATTCTCAATTATTTTAAGAACAAAATAATGGGATAATGATACTATTACATTAAAAAATCATGAATAAGATATCAAAATTCCTGATTTTTTAGAGATTTTTTATAATATTTTATAATAAAAAACATGGTCATAAAAAACATGATAAATAATGAGATTATATCATAAAACTCTTACCACTTTGGTAATATTGATTTATAAAGACCATATAATAAAACACTAAATAAATAATAATTATTATAATAAATAAATCCATTATATTTCATTTAAAATGACATGTATATACACCTCCTAAAAGAAAATCAGTGCCTAACATGGCATATTTCCCAATAAAGGAAAATTGAGACATTCAAATCCCTTAAAACATGGGTATATTTTGAACAATAAATACAAGTAAAATATAAAATCCAATGAAACAATAAATATAAATAAAATTAGCATATTCATGATATAAAATTTTAATGGGGATGCATATACACCTTACAAATGAAACGAGCGGTGAATTTTCATGTTTACCAGAAATAAAAGAGAGACTGTAGATTCTTTACTTTAAGTATTGAATTCCTTACTACAAGTTTGAACATATGATATTATAATTATATGTTTACCATAAATATATAATAAAATCGTATTTTTATATATAAAAAATATATTTTTTAATAATGACCTTTTATTAACAATATATTAACAATTCCTTTTTAAAATCACAATTTGGGTAATTACTATTTTTTAATGCGGGTTTTCATTTTTTATTTCTAGTGCTATTATGATGGTCATGGTTCCATAATCTCTAATATTTTAAACACTAAATAATTATAAAAAATTTACATATTTTATAATTTTAATACCAATCATTCAATATGTTTTTGATAAATGAAATATGTTACAATCGTGGAGACGGTAGGTTGTACGTATGCATGGGTAACATTTCCATTTTTCAATGATCATTATATATATGAGGTAAGTAATATATTACCTTTATATAATGATAATAATATCATAAATACCATATTATTTATTTCAATATACCTATAAATATAATCCAAGTGTTGTAGTGATGAAGATATAATCACATCACTTTTAGAAGGTGATAATCCATATGTACACGAACGACGTCATCAACTTTTTGTGAGTGAAAAGGGAAGAAATAAAATAATATATTATCTTTATATAATGATGAATATTTTAGTTATTGGATAATTACTTAATATATATAATATATTTACCCTTATTAGATTCCAGATAAAGTTTTATTGAAAATGAATTCCATCACTTCATTGGGTGGTAGTTCACCTTACACACGAGCAACGTTATCTTATCCCATATGGAATGGAATTTAAAAAAAGTAACATATGATATAATTAATAAAAAGGTATTATAATTTTATTAAAATCATATATATAATTTATATCCATTTTATTACCAAACTGTGAGAGTTGGTAATGGGAAAGTGAATGACATCAATTTGTGAGGTTGTTGCTCATCGTATACACAAATGAGGCTTTCAAAACTCATTAAATAGAATTGGAGATAGTTTTAGGTCATTAACATAACCTAAAATAATATCATTATATGGATGATATTTATTTTATAATACCATCATGTTATAATAATAATTTAAGTATTTTTAGGAAGAAATAAAATAGAAACAATCGTTGATGAGTATTACCTCTTCTTTAGGTATCCTTGTCAGGTTTGCACCAAAATACTTTATAGGTATTATTTATGTCCAAATTATGGATTTTATAATGATATTATGTAATTTCATATTTTATTTGGTAATTTTTAGTTAACGATAAATGGATTTATAGGTATAAATAAGTTAGAGGATAAAGCTCCAATTTATAATTGAAGAGGGGTGGCATTTTTGTAAATACCCAAATGTATTCAGTAATGGGAGGTTACTCTCACCTCATGTGGATAAAAATTTGGTAAATAATTTAAGGGGAATTATTATATGTCCTGTATTTATCTTAACCACAAAAAAAAAACAAAAAACACATGTTATAACATTTCATTCCATATCCATTAAATTTTACTTAATTTTACCATTTCAATTTTCTCCAAGATTACTTGTTTTTTTAACATAGGTAATTTATCCTTCAATCATAAAATAAGATGATTATTATTATATAGTTTATAACTACATATTATATATATATAATAAAATATATCCAATAAAAATCCTATATCATATTAACACAACTTCATGTGGTGCACAAAAACCTATTTTAACATTAATCGTGGTAAATAATTTTTAACTATTTTCAGTAATTATTTTGGTAGGAAATTATGTCTTACATGTTATAAAATATAAATTTTTCTAATTAAAAAATATTTAATACATTTACTAAAAATATATTATCTTATTTTCCACATTTAATTTAAAATTAATCACACTAACTCGACGAGTAATTTAGTTTTAAAAAAGAAAAATGATCAAAAAGGTGAAGTCATTTTGAATAAACAAGTAAATATATATCTGATTAAAAGTACACATATTTGATTGATAAATATAAAATTTTATTAAATTTACTTTAAAAACAATATAAAATTTAATTTATCTTTATTAATAGTTTAAATGAAATGGCATTTTTCAATGAAATTATGTATTTTTCACTACTCCTCAAAAAAATTATCTGTTAAGAAAATTACCAAAAAGTAACCCAAATATAATTTTTTAATTATGCTTTTATATATAAAACTTAATCTATTAATTATAGTTTATAAAAGTGTTAAAATTTATTTTTATTTTATGTGCGGATTAAAGGAGACATACCTTTTTTTATAAAAAAAATAGTTTTCAGCATAAAATTTGAATTTCTTCTTACCACTTGTATAGAAAACAAAAAACATTAATTTTAAATATTTTATTTAATATATAATATAAAACTTTCATTAAAATAAATATCTATATGTTTTGTGTCTAATTTATTAAATTAAAACTTTTTTGTTTGCATAAATATAGTTTTTGAGAAAAATATTTTTATTATTTTTAGATCGTTATTTTAAATTAATTGGTCACCAAATAATTTTTTCAAATGAATTTTTAAAACATATATTTACATAATTTATTTAATTCTATTCAGACCTGCAATTACAATTATTATGTGATAACTATCATATTAAATAATAATATGTCATGTTTCATTTAAACTCTGTGTTGTGTGTTGCAGAAGCTAACCTCAAAGTTGAATGTTACACAAGATAAACTGTATGTTTTTTGTAAGAAAATATAAAAAATGTTAAATTTAATCTAAAAAATATTTCAAAAAACTCAAGGTGTTACTTGTAAGTCTATTATATATAACCCTTTGTATGAATTTCTGGAGAAATTGATAATCAAAATAATTGATTTAGGTTAAAGACTCAATGAGGGGGAAAATTATTAATAAAATATATGTGAGTTTTTATTAGAACATAAATAATTTATAAAATGGATAATAAGGGAAATGTTCTTATTAAAAAATGAAATCATGAAATCATAATAATTGATAATTATTCATAAGGGAATAATCATATTTCATAGCATAATTTCTATAAAATATTGATTGAAAGATCATGGCATATACTTTTTTGGGAACTCTATGGGTGGCCACAATTATTTGGTGAGACTCTTAACATTTTCCTCTTTGGTAACCCTTTTCTCACCAAATAATAAATCAAAAAATATATATAATTATATAAAATCAAAATCGTATATCAAGGATTACTACTAAGGAAATTATAACATCTTGGAAAATTCTAACTAGACCTGGAATACATATATCGTTACTGTAAAGACTCACCACATCTAGCCCATGTGAAAATTTATGAAAAAGACAAACCATATTTGGCCCACACAAAATTATCTCATCTGATATAATGCATTACCCAATTTATTTAGGCGATATGTAATTTTTAGGCCTTCACATAACTTCATAATATGTCATGAATGTTTTTGTTACATATAAAATAAGCAAACATAATTCATAAACATGAAATGAAAACATGGGAAAGATGTGGGTTACATAATAAATAAAAATAAATATTTAATCATCAAGTAATCCTATAGGATCAAAAAATAATAATGTATTTCTAAAAACCAAAAATTAATTATAAAAAATAGATCATTTTTCATGAAGATATATCTCAATATAAATGAAAAATAATAACAAAATATGGATAATAATTCATAAAATGAAACATTTTTTCATACTTTTGGGAAAATTTAAAAATGTAATATAAAAGTAAAAATAGCATATATTTTTAAAAATTCTAAAAATAAACAAATTTTATATATTAGAACCATAATGTTTATTGTAAATCACAAAAATAAAGTTTTCTTTAAGATTTGAAAGTGAAAATTTAGTAAAAAAATTGAATTTTTCCCTTTATCAGATTTAAAATAAAGAAAATATTTGAAAGGGGACTATTTGGGCATGCATATTCTAGGAAAATAGTGGAATTGGATAGTATACAATAAATAATTGTGTATAAATCAACAAAATAACATAAATTAAGTGAACAAATTTGGAGAGATAGGTTGAGAGTGATAAATAATATATCGTCATGAGCAATAATGAGTTATAATGACCCTTAAAAACATTTTAATGAGTGAATTAAAAATATATATAATGGAGGAAATATGACTATCTGTTTTTCAAAATTGGAGGTGAAAATATAATTTATAAATTCAAGACCTTAGATTTTAGACATATAAGAGAATATAAGTAATATAGGGGAAATACATGAAAATAATAGACTTTAATAGAAAATATTTACTCAAGTCTCCGATCCATTTTGACATCCTATAACTTCTTGAATAATAATAATATATTAATTGTGTACTTTACTAAAAAATTAAATATATATTTTTTCATTTTAATGATTCTTTTTTATTATTTTAATATCATTTACCCATCATTTGTTAGATTATTTTTTATCCTATAGGTTATTTTGAAGTATTTTAATTCATCATTGAAAAATAGAATTGGATTAATGAAAATGGTAAATGGTCCATTTATATTGGTTCTATAATTTTTTGAAAGAAGAAGTTATAGTTTTCATGTCATTTTAGATGTACAAAAGATAAATAGTTTAATATATTCAACCAAAGAGTTCCAAATGAACATTTTTTCTTCGTGATCCTATTTTAAATGACTACAGTGACGTTGATTGTTTACTTTTAATACTACTATCTTCATGAATAAATTATCATTATATAATCATAACCAAGTAATTATTTTATTATACGTTATATATTCAATCATGAAATTAATTTTTAATAATACTAATAAATAGAATAATTGTAAATGAAGCATCATTGTTCACTTATATTGCACAAACTATCACAATGATAGATTTTTGTTTTAAAGAGTATAAATGAAAGGAAAAAAAATAAATATATATTTTTGTTTCATAAAAAACTATGAGTATAATTAAAATAATATTTTATGTTTTCATTAAACAATTTCTTATACTATAGACGTGGTAATAAGTTTATTAAAATCATGAGATATGGGTTTTGAAAATCATATTTCAATATAATAACAAATTTTTAAAATGGTTTGGTGGGAGGTAGTATGTTATATACCATCAGTGATGGATAAAAAGATGGTGTGTCCAAACCTGAGGTGACCGAACAAACCATATGTATATATATTCTAAATAAAGACAAAAAATTAACAATGATTGAAAATAATGAAAAAAATAACTATTATTTTATATTACCTTTGTAATAATATCTAATAATGGGTAATAATTAATAATAATGTATACTATATAATAGATATTAAATACAAAAATTAATAATAATTAACAACAAATAATAAATTAATATAAGGAAAATAGAATGTAAATATAACATTATAATTACATTATATTGATGTTATATTACATTATATTTTCATTATATTTACAATATATAAATTTATAATTACGTTATATAACATTATATAATATTATAATGACATTATATAATGTTATATTTATGTTATAAATCATTTAATTTCTAAAAATATAATTATATAAAACATAAATATGACAATATGATTATGTTATATATAATTTTATTTACATTATAAAATTTTATATGACATTTTACTACAATTATTTAGGTTATATTTAAGTTATAGTTATTAATCAATAATAATTTATATTTATTTTTTATTTTTAAAAATAAATAAATTACAAGAATTCTTGAGCGCAACATTTGATGACCTTAATTTTCATAGTTTTAATTTTATAAATAGTTTTACTATTCTATTTCTTATTTACTATATCTTTTTTACATTACCCAACCCCACACGACTCGCTAAAGATGGTATTGGGTTGGTTCGTTACATGAAAATGACAACAGTGCAACCTGACTACTTTTTATTGGTTTGGGTGAAAAATATCCTGAGGCTTGACCCAGCCATACCCAAATACATCACAAATAAAATGGGTGTTTATAAAATATGAATTTCATTTTGAAATAAAATAATAAAAGGTTTAAATAAGTTTAATGGAAAATGAACCTCAAATAAAAAAAGAATGAGATATTTGGGAACCCTTACTTTGATATAAAAATGGCTATTAACAAGGCTTTTATTAAAGTTAATGGGTGATCACTCATCAAAAATTGGAAAAAAGATGGAGGATTCCAAGTAATTATAATAATGGAAATGTAAAAATTAGTTGTTAATAAGATATTTTAAAAAATGTATTTGTAAATGAAAGTTAAGGTATGAGGAACCCTTACATTACTCTTAAAATCATGTCCTTTTGAGTGACTATAAATACTTTATAGGATAGTATTTTTATCACAATATGGTACAATGGAGTCGTTAAGAGAGTTTTGATAGTGATTTGGGTATATATTTGTAAAAGGATATATTTTTTATTAGTGAGAAGAATTGGCAGTAAGTGGGATGTTTATATCTTATGGGTTTCAAAATCAAGTATTTATTACTATTTTAGGTCAAATATTATGAATTCTATTTATTCTTATTAAGTTCTTAAGTTTATTATTTAAATTTGGGCTTTATTTCTCATTTTATCACCCAAAAACTGAAAGATATTTGGGAAATACCTTATACAAATTAACATTCAAATATGGTTTATAACAAAATAAAATATAAATAAGGATTTAAAATTGATTTGTAGGTTATAAATTTTATATTATCATATTTAAATGAATTGTTTTAATAATTTAATAAAATTTACTTCCTTAAAAATGTTTTATATATTTTTGGGTCATATTTATATCAGGATGATATGATAAAAAATAAGTTATTTGTAAGAACTTATTTTATATATTCACAAAAAATTTACATTTTCTGAAAATACAAAAAAATGACCATAAATAATTTCAATGATTTTTTTTAGAATGAAAATCATTTAATAAAATTAATATTATATATATTATAAATTTAATTTTATAAATAAATCATTATTACACATGGGGAAAACAATATTCAATCATTTATATTTCTTTTTCTATGAGCGATTATATTTTAATTCATTCTTATTTCTTGATTAATATATGATTGATGATTAATTATATATATATATTAAAATCATACGCATTTCATAAATTTCAATATCTAATTAAGCTAGTTTTTTCATTCAAATCCATACTTGGGAAAGAAGTTTCAGTGTGATGAACATTGTTTATAATACTATTTCTCTAGATATATTAATTTTCAAACAACATCATTTTTCAAATATAATTTTTTTACCTAAATACACTATATATCTCAGAAATTTTATTTAAAACAAAAATTATAATTACATAATAAAATAATTTTAGTAAAAAAAAATTTGTTTATCTTCTTTAAAGGATAAATTTATAGTAAAAAAACATAAACCTAGAAAATGATAATTGTAATTTAAACATTTAATTCTATTAAAAAAGTTAATCTAATAATAGAATATATTTTTATAAATAACCATTTATTATGAACAAAATATGGAATATTAACTTTAAAATTGTTATATTATATTCAATATATATATATTATAATTTGATGACTTTTAAAATATGTACCATAATTGATACTATTTTTTTCATGAAAAATATTATTTAAATTTCAATATAAAACTATAAATGAGAATATAAAACTTATCAAATACAAATAATTTATAAAAATTATAAATTATTCATTTAAATATAATTTATTGAACCATTTTTATCAAAAATTAATTTTCATAAAATTAAATAATGATAAATGAATTTAAAATACCTATTTATTATCACTTTGAATAATATTACTAATGGATAGAATATTAATTTCATGAAAATTAAAATTCTTATTATCATGATTTAAGGATAATTAAAGAATAATTTATTATTATTTTATAAAATTTAATTACTAATTATTATTGAAATAATTTTGTAATTAAATTATAGGTTCATAAAATTTAAAATAAAAAAAAAGTAAAATAATTATATATATGTAATTTAAGGAAATTGTAAATGAAAATATGGGATTTGACATTCAACCCCCCAAAAAATGTGTCCTTGGTTTTTTGACACATTGATAAAATATTGTTAACTATTTCTTTAATTTTCATAAATTATAATAATAATCCCTAATTTTATCTTAAACATTAACTATGGTAATGTTATAATATCACTGAAAATATATGCTTTTGAAATATGGATCCTTTATGGTGACACTTTTTATACATAACCTTGTACTTTATAGTTAATGTTTATTTTTCTAAGAATTTATACATAAATTTATACAATCTAAATTCCAAAAATAATCAAACTCTATTCTAATATGAACTAAAGTTCCATGAGACCCTCAAATACCTTTAATAAATTGGTATATCTTCACCTAAACTCTCAATAAAATATAAATTTATTCTCAAAAATTCTCACACATATAACTCATTTATAGAAATCCATAAAGTGATTAGGAGACATAAGAAAAGAGTGAACTCAAATTATATTCCAGGGGTAAAATTTTTTTAATAAAACAAAAGTGATAAATAAATAGATCATAAATAAGGGACATACATGATCATAAGATAAATGAAATTATTTAAAGAAAAAAATCATGAAATTATAAGTAGTGATAATGATTTATAAAAGCATAAACGTTTTTAATAAAATAAATTCAATAAAATAATGATTCCCAAAATCCTATCATATACCCATAGAGGATATATGTCTATAATTTAGTTTTATTTTTTTATATTTTTTAATTATAATGTTTTTTGATCAAATTAGGTAAATTTGGGGCTCATATGGGCCTTCCATAGTAACAAAATAGTCTCTGGGATCATTCAAAATTACTAAGTGGAATCGTGAAAGAGGTTTGAGAGAAAAGTATACTCTACATGGTCACCTCCAGGTTACGTAAGGATATTCAATAGGACCTTGCATGTGGGGGATTTCATGGGTATTGGGTGTTTTATGATCACCCAATACCAACATACAGAGCCATGTGTCAACTAAAAATCCTTTTAACCTCCCCTATCCCTAATTTAGTGATTTCTCCCACATTTCGTCCACCCCCTAGGTTATCCCAATTTTGGTTGACCCATATGGTGATTTTTGTGTTCCTCTATTCCTATAAATGTCAATGACCCATATTCATGGTGAATTTTTTTCGGAGAAAAGTTAATATACTTTAGACTCTCTCTTATCCTATTACTCTCTATTTTTTATAGTGGAAATCTTAATAGGTAGGGTTTGGTAGATCACAGTGTGAAATGTTTGATTAATTTTTGGTCTTTTGATGTTAAAATTCCTGTAACCATTAGTGGATCTTGGATATCGTTACGCATGATGCAACTTCATTTTTTCACTAGATTTGTGGTAGTTTTATTCACATGTTCACTATGTACATATAAACCCTATGGATGTATTTTTTATTTCATTTAATTAATTTTATATACTTAATTGGGTAGTTTTTGTTTTGTATTTGTGTTTGGAAAATAAAAGGTTGCAGTTTTTTTTAGTTACATGGAGTAGTGACTTATTTCTGGTGTGTTAGCATTTTATAGAACATGGTTTTTAGTGTTGAATTTATGTGAATGTTTAATTGTTTTATTGGGTTTTTTATAATCATCAAATGATGAATATTGATTTATTTTTTGGTTTTAGTGTTTTTTTTGTTGAGGTATTAGGACGAGCCTTTGAACCTCCCACCTAGGTGTTGTAATTCTACTAATAAAGAAAAATGTGATGTGGTGGAATCTCTTAGTTTGGTGGGAGACCTCATTGGTAATAACAAGGTGATATTTGGGATTATGTAGTCCTCTTATAAGTATCTTATACCAAATATTGGTTTGTTAATCATTTCATAGGTTTACCGAGAGTGTAGTTGGCTTGGGTGCCTGATTTATCTTTGGTCATTATGGATGTGATTTTTTATTTTGTTGTGCTACCATAAAAGATTGTTTAATATTTATTATTATTCTTGTCATTATGGTTCATGATATTTTTAGGAAGTTTTATAAAATATCATTATTTTTGGGAAAGTTTTATAAATATCTTCTCATCTCGATGGTTTTTAGATGTTTAGGTGGATAGGTATCATTGGGGATATTATACTAGGTCTCATAATCACCCACTCTGTTTTTCAGGTATATTTTATTCAGTATGACATAGGTAAAAGAAATGATATATTCTTTGATTGTGGGGGTTAATTGACATTTCTTCCAAGATATGTTGGAGGAGTTTTTCCTACTAGTAAGATATCATCTTAATTTAGACTCTTTTTATAGCCATTGATTTCTTTTTTAGCGTGTTTTGTTTTGTGTTTCTATAGGTCTTCACTTTATATATTTATTTTACAATTTTTTTGCTTCCTCAGATATATATTTTATTGTTACCAAATGATTGGCCTAAATGAAAATAAATTTTTTAGCATGCATAATATAATTTTGGTTTTGTATTCATCTAATGTGTTTTCTTTTATCTATAGGTTTGGTATGTTTGACCAAAAATATCTATATAAAAGAAATTATGTTATCCTCGGAATAGGGATTATAAGAAATATGAGGTTAAATCTTCCACCAATATTATTTTCTAGAACCATAGAATTTATTTCCAACCATGGGTGATCTGGGGGAACAACTAAGGCATAGTATCACTCTAACAACATATGGTTGAGGATGAGTGGATAGATATACAGATTTGATGTTTAAAATAGTATAATTGTTTTAAATTATAAATTATGTTTGGAGATAATTAATTTTTATACTCATGAAGTAGTTATAAAAATAAATATATAAACTCTTTATAGTGAACCATGATTTATTGGTCTATGTTGGTGGTTCAATTGAATGATGAATCACTTCTTCTTGAAACTCGAACAGGGCAGCCAGGATGGGCAGCGTGCTGGGAATGGGAGAGGTTCATTTCCCATGGAGTAGCTCGGTACCCCTATTTCGGTAGGATGACTGAGGATCAGGGACTTCGATAGGGTGGTGAACAGGATCTCGGATCGCATTTTGAACTAGAAAAACCATTTTCTGTCCTTCGGAGGTCGGATCACCCTAGTAAATAGTGTACTTTCTGTGATTCCAGTGCACGCTATGGCCTCATCGTGCGTGTCGATGGGGGTTATTAGGGTCATTGATATGATGCTTTCACGCTTCATCTAGGATGCTGCAGGAGAGGGAAAGAGGCAGTGGGTATCGTGGGGAAAGATGGCCCGACCCACGAGTGAAGGGGGAATCAATGTTAAGAGTATGGCGGACACGATCCACTACATGCATGCGAAGCTTACATGGGATACCATTGAGTATCTAACCTTTTGGGGGACGCATATGTATCAAAGATATAAGGCCGATAAAGTTCATGCACTACAAGGGGCTCATTGTTATGTTCCTTATTGTTTAACATTATATCGGATCTTCTACCGCTATCGCAATGGATTATCGGGGATGGAAGCATCCATTTCTGGCAACACAACTGGGTGGGCGAAGTGTTAGGATACCCAGGATGCCCGGCACCGACCATATCTTTCAGGGAGGCAAGTATGTACCCCCAGATCTTTAGATCAGTTCTTGACGCCCCACAACAAGAAGTTTTTGACTCTGTGGTTCTGAATACAGAGCGCGATAGATGTGTATACACCCCATCTACCTCAGGGAGGTTCAATGCAAACGATTTCTGCAGGAGGAGCGCACCTCAAGGGCAATGTGAACGGTAGCATAGTATGACCTGGTGTAAAAAGATACATGCAAAACTCAATTTCCTCACTTGGAGGATCCGTAAGAAAGCAATTCCCTCCGATGATCACATAAAACAGATTGGTATGAGTCTGGCGTCATGTTTCCAATGCTTCGGGAATAGATGTGAGGAGCGAATGACCCATATCTTTTTTGAGGGAGAATGGGCTCGGCATGTGTGGAGGTTCTTCGGCACCTTTACAGTTTTCCTTCCTCATGAGGGCAATACGGATACGGTTATGGAACATTGGTTTTAGGAGGATAGCGGGACAGAGGAGGAGATGAAGGTGCGAGCCTTCATTTTCAACGCGACCTGCTAGTGACTTCACCAAGCTAGGAACCGGGCCAAATACAAGGGGAGTAGTTTCACTGGTCAATCCATGGTGGTGAATAGTCATTGCTTGCTGACCGACCTGATTGGTACCACAGGCTTTGGTAGGGGGCGTTCTCCCTTGGGGTGGTGCAGGATACCGACAGGAGGGGTATTCGGAATAGTGAAGAGGTACACGGTAGGTGGGTGCAGTGGTCTCCCCGGTAAGCTTGTCTTAAACTCAATTATGATGGATCCTGTGTGTTGGGTGACATGCATGGAGGAGGAGTCATTTGGGACTCCAAAGGAAGCTTGTTACTCACCTTCACAGCACATTATGGCAGAGGTTCCTCGATTCGAGCGGAAGCAATGGCAGTCTTGTCCGGACTCTCCTTAAGCAATAGGATGGGCATTTCCATTGACCACATTGAAACAGACTCAATTTCCATCCATGATGCTCTCCGGAATAAAGGCACCCTCCCATGGTCTATCATCTACATGATTAGACAATGCAAGGCTCTCATCAAGGAAAATGTTAGAATATTGCATATGTGGCATGAGGGGGAAAAAGTGGCGGACTATATGGCCTCAATCGTGGTACCAAGCTCTCAGTTGTTGTGGTTTACTAATGTGTCTCAGCTTAAGACAGAGGGGGTGAATCTTATCCAGTGTTATTCTCTTGTACTGCATTATTTCAGGCCCCCATAATATGGGTTTCCCGTCCCTTGTATGGTCCTTCTGGGCCTCCTCTTTATATGAATAAAAATTATAATGTTGGATGGGAAGTAAAATGTATTATGTTTCCATGGTTTTTAGAAAACATTTTTATTCCTTATGAAAGTGATTTGAAAAAACATTGTTTAAAAATTATTTCATTTATAGTGGGTTATAAAGTTTTTATATTAGTGAAAAACCAAGAACTATTTATTATTATTATCATTTCCAAAAGAAACTATTATTTCTTAGAGTAGTCGTTGGGTTGGTATGGTGAAATGCATGTTTTGGTATTATTTTCAATATATGTTTATTTTGGGTTTAATGATTATTTATTAGCATTGTAGAAATATTATTCAATGGAAGCCTCCATAGAATCATGGGAAATAGGCTATATAAAAAAATTCCTACTAATACACCTCTATATGAGCATATTTTAAGAGATTGGGAAGGGGATAAATGAGTTTTTAGTGAAATTATTCCTCTCACCAAGCCTGGTTGAATCACTAATTTTATTTTCAGAAGTAGATCCCTTTGACCATTCAAGGGTAATTTGGAATACATTAAGTGTTAAAATTGTTGAAGAGAATTAATAAAATATTTTCCATCTTTTATACTCTTGATTATGTTAAGGTAAATTTATAAATATACATGTTTAATGGGATTGTAGTTGAGTATTTTGAATTGGTTGAGAATGTTAATCAATAAAAATAATTGTGATCATAAGGATTTTGGAAGATATTTCATAAACAATTATAGCCTTATATGTATCAATAATCATTTATGGTGGAGTTTTCTAATTCTCAATAGGGTAGTGTGATATTTTTTAGCATTCCACTCTATTCATGTTGTTGTATTTGTTTTCATTGAGGATGAATAACAGGGACTCTTTGATATCTTGGAGGTTTGTGTTAGGATCACAATTCAACATATTTTTGAAATTGGTGATATTTCATATTAATTTTTATACTAATATAGTGAATAAGTTATTATTGTATATATGGTATATTCTTGAAAATCCTTTAATGAGGATTGTGTTCAATCTTTTGAGTAAGAGTCATTATTTGTGTGGTGGAAAAAATAATGGAAATAAGACACTTTTCATGGGTTCGAAGAATCATATAATCTGAATACATATTTTTGATCCACTTTGGTTTAGAGGGAAATACTATGGGGTTATATTTAATTTGTTTCTCTATAAAATATGAAAAAAAACCATACACTGTAGCTATATAATTATTTCATGGGTTTTATGTTTTGACACCTCAAATTATAATATTGGAATCATCCTAGTGAATCTCTGATAGAGGAATCAGACAAGAAATAATTATTACAGGCCCTAGCGGGAAGTTCCCAATAGACAAGTTTAAGCTAGTAGTCTCTCCCTATGAAAACTAATTCCATGAAAAATTAGGTATATCAATATTCATAGTAGGGTAGAGAACCAAAATTATAGAATAATCATGGCCACCTATATACCATAGAGCATGATTTACTAGGGGAAGATATGAAACCTTATACTGTGATTGGTTCCTTATTTCTTGATTAAAAACGCATGTCCAAATTATTTAATACTAGTGATACACATTAATTTCATGCGGAATAAGTGAAAAAATAAATGGTATAACATGAAAAGATGATGACCCATGATATATGCATTTAAATACCTCTACTAGAGTAATAAAGCTAGAAATTAATGTTTTTATCATTTCATATTATGTAATGAAAAATACAATTCTCGTGGGACTTCACCATCTTATATAAGTGTATGTTTTATATCTTAATATGGATGGAATTTTTGGTTTACTATAACATTCATTTTATTATTAATGATGGAAAGTGGTGTTTTACACTTTTTATAGAAATTGAAACATTTAAAGGTGACTTAGATGTAAATTATTGTACATATACACCTATTAAAATGGATATTAGTAGTATATCATGATATTTAGTGGGGTGGTGTTGAAGAAAATTGTGTTTTTAGGTTTGGTAGGATTTCCAAATATTTAACTAATATCTATAATTTTTCCTATATGAATATTCTAAACAACCTCCAAGTTGTGAGTTACTCTTTTCAATTTATTTTTAGGATAGTATAAATCCTCTATCACATACATTAATTAGGTTGGAACAAGCAGATTTAAGGGTTCTAAATGTAAAATTAGAAGACTTGAAGAATAAATGATTTTCTATATTGAGTACTTAACTATGGGAAACTTTGATACTATTTGTGAAAAAGGTGGATGACACCTTCTATTTATTAATGTGTCGTTATCAAGGAAGGGACTTAATAGTTTATTCTAGGTGCATAGTTTTCTAGGGTTCGTTAATTATTATAGATTCTTTATTCATGATCTCCCCTACATTTCCTCTCCAATGATAGCTCTAATTTAGAAATATTTTCCTCTTTTCAGGAAACTATAATTTCAAAGTTCTTTTGAGGAATTTAATCTCAGATTAATAAAGTTTCATATCCTAGTATTTCAAAAACCTTGTGATATGTATATTTTTTCTATGAGTCCTCGGGTTTATGAATCTGGTGTGTGTTGATGTTATAACTAGCTGATAAGTGTATTATTTACTATCATCACCATTTATAGAAATTAGTTTTTTCTTTAAGAAGGTTAATAATATTGTCTATTATGGTCCAAAACAATCATATGTGTATGAATGAAATTACCCAACACATGACTCAGAGAATGCAATGGTAAATCATGTGTTACAAATAAGGCATTTGGACCTATTTGATGATAAATTTACAGTGTGTACATATCAATAAAATTTAAATTAGATCTTATCTAAATGTGATTTGAATTGTATATAATGATAATGGATGGATTATTTACAGACTTTTGATATTAAGCTAGTATATACACCAAATAATGGTAATATTGGGGTCTATGAATATAGTGTTAAGGTGCATGGTGCTATAGTTAATGAATTAAAATAGTAATAGAAACTCAAGTGTCAATGTATAGATATTTTATTAGATACTGTTGATCGGGGTGATTAGATGGTTTTATTTTGTGTGGTAGTTGTATTAACCTCACATGATATAGTTCAAGAAGATTAATTCATAAATTTAGAATTTATGGATATGAGGGATTCCCACAATGGTGGGGAGGCCCTATATAAATCTTCAGAAACACATGACATTTATTTAGATGATAAAAATAAATTTTTTGTCCCTTTATCAATGAGAGAGGATGTGTTGAAATATTTTCACCACTAAATTTGTGTAGGTTACCCTTGTGATAACAAGATGTGTAAGGATTTAAAATGACATTTTTGGAGGTTTAGTATAATAAAGGATATGGAGACCAATTATTCAAAATCTCTTACTCGTCAAAGGTTTAATTCCATATATATAAGGATGTTGAGAATGATTCAATGATTTCTTATACTAATTTTGAATTGGAATAAAATATCTATAAATTTCATAGTGGTTTTTAAAAACACCATGAATAACCACAATTCTGTTTATATGGTTGAAAATTTACTAATGAAATTAGACCAATTTATACTAATTTTGGAAATTATTATTGTTGTTGACTTACTAATTATATATGTTCAACAAGTTGTAAGGAATCAAAATTTAATAAAATGGATTATACATATTCATAATCCAATGATTACTTATGATTTTTTGAAATCATTACAAAAATATACAGATAAAAAGTTGATTCTTAGTTTGTAATATCATCCTTAGATTGATTTTTAGTCTAAGAGAACAATCCAAATATTTAAATACATTATTCTATAAGGTATTATAATTTTTTTTTATTAGTAGGATCATCTCTCATTGGTGGAGTTCATGTAAAATAATATTTATCCAAATATTATTTAGATAAATCCCTTTAACATGATTTATTGGATGTTAATTCATTCACTGATGTGTTTGGAAGTAGTCAAAGAATATTCATTAGTGGGACGGAGTAGTGTTTAACCAACCACTGATAACATTTTGTGTGTTTTGAAGTACATGGTTTTCTCACAGAGTAGTAAAAATTTATAATTTGTCTTTATTCAATGAGAATTATAGTTTTTCATAGACTGTCATGTGTTTCTTAAGGTATCACCATGGTTTAGTCAAAAAATACCTAAGAACACGGCCTTGTTGAGCCCTAGGTATATGGTTCCTTTAATGGTAATCAATCATATGAGAGATGATGCATTGTAGTCATAATTTACACTAAATATATATATAATGATTAATGGGATCACTCCTAGGGGAGGGATGAATCAATGATCTTATTTTTTAATGTTTTCTTACTTAGTAACAAACCTTCTCCTCTAATTTGTGAGAAATGACTCTTCTATAAAATAATAAAGAATCACCCCAATAGAAACATATTATTTACAAGTTTCATTACTCTATAAGAGTAGCTCATCCTTGGAATGATTTATAAGTAATCGAAGACAACAAACCACTATAAAATATTACTTTTATTGGTTATAATAAGTCAGAAATATATTTCACTTGAATAACACTATTACCCATCAAAAGTAAATTTGATCCTCAAATAGATAATATGATTTAACAATGATTTGTAACTATAGTATAAACCTTCACCAATAGGATTCAGTACAATTTAACTAAACTAATTCATCTTTCTTCATTCATTCCATGATAAAAATTCTTCTTCTTCCTCTTCACATTATAGAATAGTAGTGAGAAAGAACTTATTCCTTGAATTGTGTTTGAAACTATCTATCCAATCACTTATCTTGAGTAAAACTGAATTTGAAATATTGTATTTGATTCCATTATTGTCTTATCACCTATATTTAAATAATATCTTGTTTAAAATTTTATCCTAATACCTCTTCAACATATTCACCTAATTTCCTTTTCCCATCATTTTTATAATAACAATTAATACGAAACTCTATTTTTTATCTATTAAATACATACATCTTCACTTCTATATATCTTCTATTGATCTAAAAAAACATCTCTATGCATTTTTACACACCAACCCCTATTGTATATGAATTTATTTTGTATAATGTTATGGAGGAACACAAAGTTTAAATTCTAATATCATGTTAAAGGTTTTATACCATTTTATGACTTTAAAACATTCTAAAAATATGATTAAAAAAGTTCTAAAAAACATTCCTTAAACATGATATAAAAATCGTCTTCAAACCACTTGAAATACTGGATTGAATAATGTTCATTAGTTCATGATTAATGAAACATGGGTCAACCATCATAGTATCATCACAATTGAGAAATTCATAAGTAACTATCTTTTAAAACATCATTGGAATATATCTATCTGATGGTTATTAATATGGTTTTCCCTTATAATAATATTCTTTTTTCGGAACAACTTTTTCTAATGACACTATTTATTTATTCCTTGAACATATTTTACAAGAAACATTATTCACCTTATGGGTCCCTATTTGTTTTAACATTTTTATTCATCCAATGAAAACTTATAGGTTAGTTTTATTCCATTTATTTAATAGAATCACAGAACTTCAACTTCTCCCAAGATTCTATGACAACCTCATTTTTTAATTATATTATTTATAATTTTTCCCTTATAACTTTGGGTATTTCATCTAACTAGTATATATTAGTTTGATAATTAAAAACCTTTATCCATTTTATTCTATTAGAAACATATATCTGATGAACTTTATTGGGATACATTTTTCCCATGATTTTGTAAATTTTAATTTAGTAGACTCGTAAAATTTCACAGGTGAACTTATAAAAATTTATCCATTTATTGATCTATCTAATATTTCCTTGAAAAACTTCATATAATTAAATATATTGGATGAATTTTTAAAATTCTTCCTAATGAACTGCATCTGATGAAATTTTCCAGAGGCCTTTGTTTAGTACCTCTTCAAACATGATCTTTTTAAAAAAGTCATACATTTATGAGAAATAAAACATTACACCACTACAATTATGTGACTTTATAAACCTAAATCTTTGATTCATTAGGCTTTATGACTTTAATTATTAAAAATTTTATAACCTAAACTTTTTCAACTAACATCAATCTGGTACACTCTTGCTTGTATAACATCAAACTTTTCCAAAAACGCTTCTATAATAATGAAACATTTCTTGATGTTTTGTGTATTGAGGAACCAAAAAGCATCAAATGATTTATCTTTATCAAACATATATGATTGATATAATATTTGATGATAATTGGATAGACATTTAGTTCCCCATTCTTTCAGATGACTTCAAACTAATGGGCATTGTCTACTAGAAAATTCGAACTAGCCATGGTCTACTAGAACATATCCATTTACCTTTAAAATTAAATCACTACAGTATTAGGTTATTTAGGTTAGAAAAAAAATAAAACATAAAGGAAAACATTTCATTCATTACAACTAAATTATTCTTAAAATAACAACACCTTAAAACCACTTGGAATCAATAGTATCCCCCGTTTTAATTTGTTGGAAACCAAGGAACCTAAATCACCAAGACCATATAACTCAATAAATGGATCACATATCCAATGATTCAAAGCATTTTTGAGTGAACCTATTGTAGGAAAAAAGATTCATTTAATAATAAAACCTTGTTTTCCATAATGTAGTGATTAAAAAACGTTTTTTAAGAAATGTTACAAATCATTCTATATACTCAAAACTTTAACATACACTAAAAAAATTCAAGTATTGCAACAAACAAACTATTAAAATAGTTCATACATACTGAAATGAGATATTAAACATTCTACAAAACTGCCCTTCTGATTCGTACTCTTCCTTGATAGTTAGAGAAAATACCAAAGTATATATTAATGTTATATATTTTATCACACAATTTAAACATAATACAAAGAAAATATTAGAGCAGGGATATATTTTACAAACCTTATGCTTGAATATAGTGAGGTTTGACACCCTTGATCAACATTATCTTATGAAATGTTTCTTTTAGTAATGGTTTAGTAAAGATATCATCAATTGGACCGATAATAAGATAAAACTCTATATTTAGTTCATTTATATCGACATACTCTTTGAAAAAGCAAATTTAACATCAATACGTTTACAAAAATAATATATAAATATATTCTTTGTGAAATTTATAGAACACGGATTATCACAATCCAAGAGAAGGGGGATCTACACATCCAACAAAAAATATCCCTTCTATGTATTTAACCAAATTAATAGTGATTCATCTTTAGTGGGGGCTAAGTACATGGATTCTTTAATACCAAGGGTTTATAAAATATACTTATTTATATTCCAAATGATATATCATTTTAGGAGGAAGAAAAGTCCACTAGATAAGAATATTTTGTTATCAAAACAACCTAACTAATTGACATTTGTATAATAAAACATGTCAATATATCCTATATTTTTATATTTTATGTTTAAATTAATTGTGCCTCTTGATATATCTATGAATTATTTTTTCATATATAACATTAAATTATTATAAATAAATTTTGTAAATGAATAAAAGAGTTAAAACATAAACTATAACTAGAACTGATTTATTTTTATACAAACCAAGACTCCAATCATCTTTATAACCTCTTTAGGATCATCATCCCTTACATTCTCAACATTTTCATCTTTTTTCTTGCTAAAATGGATGTGGAAATAGGATTTGAATCTTTCATGAAAATCTTCTTCATGATTTACTTACTATAATTCTCTTGTGAGATAAAAATATAATTCTTCATTTCATATATTTTTAATCCAAAAAAATAATTCATTTATAGATGAATGTACTTCCCAAAAAACACCACCATATCCACCACAAAAATTGACAAATTGATTCATTTTTTCTAATGAATATAATATTATAAACAAAAATGATCATAATGAGGGAAACCTCTTTATTTTATTTTATGAAGAGGTTAATACAAACTCTTCCTTTCTTAATATTCAGCATCCCAAATAAAGTTTCCAAATAAAAATATCAATATCTCATATATTTCTTCAACCCGTATAAAAATTTCTTCAACTTGAAAACATAAATTTTATCTTGATTGAGAAATAATCATTGTGTTTTCCCAATATAAACATCTATATCTAGAAATCCATAAATAAAATAAAAGTTTACATCCATATATAATATTTCATTTCTTCATTTTTTAGAATATATAGAGTTATTATGAAGGAATTAGGTCAATTTATTAGAGAAAATGTTATATCAAAATATGTTACATTAATTTATGAGTACCCTTTAAAAACATTCCATGCCATGTGTCTTATCATTTTTCTTTATTCATTCAACTTGTTTTAGAAAATCATTTCCCCCAATTACATTCTGATTTTATACATTGGTTATAAGTTCTCATCTCTCATTTTTCTAAATCTTATCCAACTATTCATTCATGGAATCAGTCCACCTGTGATTAACTAAATATTATTCAATATATCTTAGCTCTATATATGAATACAGTTCATTATGTGAAACTATCCTCTATGTTCTTCAATATTGAACCTATTTCCATTAAACTCCAATTATTTTTTAGACTTACACCTATTTATTTATCTATGATAATATGAAGATTATTGTTCTTTATTACATTAAATATAATAATGAGAATATTCATTTTTAATTTCTTCTAAATCATTACTTTTATTAGAATTTTTATTGTGTTGTTAAACAATAAAAATTTATTCTTCACAATCCCTTATATTTTTTTCAAAATTTGAAAACATTATATAAGTATTTTATATCTCTTTAATATATTAAAAGTAAATAATCATTTTGTTTTAATTGTTATAGAACCTCTCTATCATTAAGAGGGTTTCCAAAAAGTATTTAATCAACACCTCATTGATCAAACATACCATGATTTTCACCATTAACAATGAAAAAATACGGACTTCCAGTCACCTTTAGCAATTTAAAACATGGGTTTTAAATGTAATATTTCTTCTAAGTATTAATATAAGATGTTTTCCTTTAGAGATAATAATTATGAATGTGAGAAGTTATTCGAATATCATTCCTTCAATAGTATTAATAAGTATAATGTTAAATAAAAATAGTTCAAGTCTTCTCAACAAAACTTATATTTCTTATTTCTCTAACATCATTCTGTTTTTGTTTGTATGGTACACTAAATTCATGAAAAAATACATGTTTTTTAATATATGATCTGAAATTTCTATTTCTGTATTCATCACCATTATTAGTCTAAATCTTTTTTTTTGGAATAATATCATTTCTTTTCATCACTTCTCCTAAAACTCTTAATCATTTTCATATCCTATAACTTATGTTTCAAAAACATAATACATTTAATGTGAGTAAAATCATAAATTCAAGGAATAAATTACATATCATCCTTTTTTGATTTTTCTCTCATCAGTCCATATATATCAGATATATAAGATCCATGATTTTAGATAAATATAACTCAACTTTATTATTTATTAAGTTTATAATAATACCTTCTAGACATATGGAATGACAGAAATATCTTACTCTTATAATGTTAAGAATATCATGAATATATTCTTTTTTTATTATATTTTTCATACTCTTTAAAAACACATGTCCCAAAATCTTATTCCATAGATGATTTTCTTCTATTATGCCTACATATCATGAACTCTTTGCATTACCAACATGAAACATGTTCCTTTTGGTTCATTTTCTTCTTATTAATACTTTTACCATCTTCAATGATTTTTAAATAAATGCAATCTCTTATAAAAAATTCATTTACATTATCACGGTGCTATGAAACACATACCATGTTGTGTTTTATACCTTCCACAAATAAGTTTCTTTTTAATTTTATCTTATCCTTTCTAATGATATTAGGAATAAATAGTTTGATTCCAATGGAATCATCATTTAAAAATGTCATCATCTCTTATTTTTAATCTTTTAAATTCATTAAAAATTATTAGATATTGGTTGTAAATGATAAAAACACAGTATCCAATATCTTGGGTTATTATCCTTTTATATCTTTTAGAGAGGTTTAAATAAATAAGTCCTTCTCCCTACCTACTTATTTCTTATCGTGTTACTTTTAATAATTTTTAGATAAACATTTTTCTACCAATAACATAAAAAAAATACATTAGAAAGATGTCCAGGCTGATAATATATTTCAAAAATAATTTAAAGTGGTGGAAATCTATTTCTTGTCTTCAAACTAGATTTTTTATATTTATTACAATGAGTGGGACGACTCCCCCTTATACTCTGCTTCTAGTTCCTCCTATATTAAATTTAGTATAAATAATTGATCCCAAAAAAATATCATATTTCTAAAACATCAATAATTACAACAGTAACCATATAAATCATATTTTTATATGTATAAAACATGTTGTCAAGAATTGTGAATGTACATTCAATTATCTTTCTTACCAACCACTATGGAAATTTTTTATTCACTAAGTTTTTTATATCCTTGTCACATATTTTTATTTAGATTGGATTTCTTCTGATACATAAAAAATTAGTAGTAAAATTTTTTGGTTCAAACTTTGCAACCGGAGAACTTTCAGGTTTTTCCACTCTTCTTGTTTTGTCTAGATATATGGTCCTCTTGATGTGATTTTTCTTCTGAATATATTTAACCTTTCTTTAAACACTAAGGAATTTTTTTGAATATCATTATTAGTTTTACATTTTTTATACCTTTTACCAACTTTTAAGAGATATTTTTGGATGCTTTTTATTCCTTTCCCATATTCAATATGTTTTTACTGAACAAGATAAAATTAATTTTACATCACTTTTATCATTTCCATAGTATTTATATTCATATTTTTCTATTTTATATGTAACATTATAATATTATCAATCTCTTCTATCAACTTTGGTTTTTCTTCAATAACTGAGTCTTGATTTTATGCCAATAAAATTTGGTGTTTAAATTTTTATTACCTTTTCCATGTCAAAAAATATTTTATATACATTATCTTAACTCAATTTTAAGATATAACTCTCTCCAAATCCCATATTATTCTTATTTAGAGATAATTATTTCATCACAATTATAATAATCATTATTTACCTTTTAAATAATTAATTGTATAGTTTCATCTTAACTAGAATTTCTGAATTCCTCTTCACTATCATGTTTTTCCTCACACATAGAAAAAACTCTTTCTTTATTTAGTGAAATTATTATCCTTTCTATTTTTAATGGAATTGGATATATATTGATTATTTTTTAGATATATTATTTAATTTCTTTCTTTTCCCTCACCATATTCATCTTCTTTTAATCTTGTATTATTTTCAGTAGAGGGTCCAATGGCTCTATAACTAAATCAGTTCAACAGTAACATTGCATTGTACTTCCCTATGCCTCTTTTAACCTTTGTAGAATATAAATTCATGAATTCATCCAAATTTTTACTAACCCATCTTCTATGATGGAGTCACTAAATTCTTTCTCGGTGACTTTCTTTAAGACTTCTTTCTTTCCATAATAAAAAATATTTCCTAAAAAACTATTTATTTATTCATGGTATACTTATCTCTTCTAATTTTATATGTGATGATAAAGTTATATAGATCATCCAATAATAAGGTTTCAGGATATATATTATATAAATATGATAATTTTTGAAAAAATTATTTGTAAGAATTTTTTGAATATTTTCAAAAAAATATGAATATTCTGACATCTCACTAACACAACTTATAGGTATTATATTTTCTTTAACTCTATTAAACAAGTCATCAATAGGTTTATTTTCACCCATTTTAATATATTCATACTTTAATAACCAGATCTATACCATTTCTATCTTTACTTTCATATTTACTTCATAAATTATATTTAACAAACCCTAGATACCAATATTTTTTTAAATATATTAAACCTGTGGAAATTAACTTTTGAATAGTGAGGAATGTATAGCATTTCTAGAACCTCATCACTCTAAAATTTCTCCTTGTCAATATATGTTAAGGTAA
Source organism: Viscum album (assembly GCA_963277665.1). Taxonomy (NCBI): domain Eukaryota; kingdom Viridiplantae; phylum Streptophyta; class Magnoliopsida; order Santalales; family Viscaceae; genus Viscum; species Viscum album. Next base: position 1,374,754,039 of record OY728128.1, read on the forward strand.
TTCCCTTAGCTTCAATAACTTCACTAAAAAATTATATATAAAAATTTATCATTAGGTCCTTCTATATGTGGTATTTGTTTCCACCAAATACATGATTTCAATTACTAATAACAATGTTTTGAGCATCCTAGGAAACCTTATTTTCTTCAAACATTAGAAAAGAGACAATGAAGTGAACATTTTTCAGGATACCAATTGAAGGGACCAATTAGGATTAATGTGATCACTAATAGGAGGGGTTTTGAATCAATGGTATTCTCCTTTTATGATTTCTTACTTAAGGAATAACCTTCACCTATATTTAGTTATAAATTACTCTACAAGTATTAAACACACAAGAACACCAACATGAACATCAGTATATATAGGGTTCACTACTTGATAATAGTAGTTATAGCTAAGAATGGTTTGTATATAATCTAATACCACATAACATCTACAAAAGAATCCATTTTGGTGGTTATAATAATCTTGGAAAATCCATCACTTTTGTAAGACTATATTCCATCAACAATGTATGTTATCCTCATACAAATAATATGATGTAATAATTTTTATTGTATTAAGAGTAAGAAAATTCACCAATAGGATTAATAAGTTATTATTGTGTTGCATCAAATTCATTCATACATGGATTGATATATTTTCTTTTTATACATCTTTAAATTCCTATAAAATAGTGAGAAAGAACGTCTCCCAAGACTTCTAAAAGAAAATATCTATTTGATCAATTTCATCTATTTTCCTCAGCTCAATATACTCAGTTTTATTCCCTATTCATTTTGTCTCCTATATTTATCCAATATATTCTTTATAATGTCCATTTGATGCATCTACAACCTATTTTTCATATTTACCTTTTACACCATTTTTTATTACCAAATTATCAGAAAATTTTTCTATTCTACATCACACTAAACCAATATCCCTTATGTATCCCATCATGTAATTTGAAAAAATCTTCTACTCTTCTCATTTATCCAAAACATTTTATATATGAATCAATTCGTTGAAATTTAAGCGTGGGGTGTGAAATTAAAATTCCAATACCCCACTAAAACTTTTCAAACATTTTAATGACTTCAAAATTCCTAAAATATATAATTGAAAATAAATTTAGAAGCATTCCATAAACATAGAATCAAATATCTTTTTAAAATCTACTAAAATCATGGTATATATAATGGTCTTTACATTTTTACTAATAATGAATAGACCAAACGACTCATTATCATCACATTTGACAACTTTAAAGTAATTTATTCATTACAACATCATAAGAAAATCTCTATTTTATGATTCTTCAACTGTTGTTCCCTCATAAAAATCATCTTCATCCATGTCAACATTGTCCGATGACTATTTTTTATTCACCCTCAAAATTATTTTATAATCCACTTCTCTACCTAATGGGTTCTAAGATGTTTAAATGACTGACTCTATCTAATGAACCCTCATAAGTCATCTCAACTACTTTTATATAATTAATTCATAGAACTCCAACTTCTCCCAACATTATATAATAACTTTAATATTTAATGACATTAATCTAAATTATGTATAAGATAACATCTTGTGTTTCTTCAGACCAATGAATTTGATAGGAGACATCATTCTAATCATTTGGAAATATTTTTCAGTTTCCATTGTTTCGAACACTCAATATGATGAAATTTACTAAGAAATTTTTTTCTAAAATATATACAAAATTTTATTTAAAGGACTCATAACATTTTATCATATGAATATAAAAACATTGATCCAACCAATTTACTATGTAAGGTAAATTTTTGAAATTTTAACAGGTGGACTCTATTGGATAAATTTTTAAATTTCATCCTTATGAAAATAGTCTTATGATGTTGTCCAAAGACCTTTTTTTATACTTCTTCAAACATCCACAAGTCAAAAAACATCATAAATGTGTAACTAAATACAATTTATATCACCAAACTCTATATCTTCATAACCAATTAAAAATTAATTTTTTAACTTCATTACATTATTACTTAATCTTTTCACAACTGTACCTATTTTTGATAAAATCATTTTAGAAGTGTAATGACCCAAACTTTTATCAATGAAAATTCCTCTAGATCAAATTAAACATCTTGTTATGTAAAACGGTTATATAAAACATATGCACTTCTTTGGTTTTATGATTTTTGATTTCAAAATACTGTTAGTAATTGTGACCTTTCCTAATATAGTCATTGAACAGCGATCACATGATTAGTATAAATATAGGGCTTTAACAAATCCAATTTTCTCATAAAATAGAAGTTATGCCATCATCCAGTCAAATTTCTCCGTATGAAGCCCATTTGTCAGAGATCGGAAAGGATGTGGCGTCATTAGACTTCACTATTTCCCTAGCCCAACCCTAGCTTCAATATGTTAAGATTGAACAGAACCACCTATGGGAGAAGTGAAAGTTGATAGAGATTACCATCTGAGAAATGTTATTTGAGCCACCCCAAGAGTCTATCCCCATCGTACACCTTAACCTTAGGTAATATGCATGTTTTATAAGAGGTTATGCAAAAAGACTCTAACACTATGATTATGTTCATTATTTTTGTATAGAATAAATAATATACATTCATTTTATTATTTTTACTTTTTAAATAGTTTTTAAAGCACAAATATTAATTTTAGTTAATATTCAATTAAGAAATATATTTTGGTGAAATAATAGATTTATGAATTAAATAATATTTTATTAAAATTTTATTACTAAATTAATTTTTTTTAATATAAATTATCATATAATTTTTATGAATACAATTTTGATTTTTATTAAGGTTTGCAAGTCATTTTTATCAAAAACCAAGAATTCTTGATAAATGTCGGTTTTCATTTTAAAAGTAAAAAATCACATATTTATAAAATTATATAGATAAAATTAATATTAATTTTGGAATAAGGATATTGAAATTATCCAATGGTGAATGTTTTATAATTTTCTGAGACAGTCGAATGTTTTGGTAAAAATTAAATATTGTTTAATATATAATGTGTTTTATGACATCATAATGACCCAATAGTGATGTAATAAAATACTTTAAATATAATTTTCAGCCAATATATGTTTTAACGTTAAAATAATGTGATTTTAGGTTTATTTGATTTTTGTTTCAATGATTTTGTGGACCCTCCAAGACTTATAAAACATTTTAACTTCTTAAATTAATTTCCTTGAAAGTGTGACTCACCTCTACATAATCAAACCTAATATTTTAAGAATTTAGGCCATTATATTTATAAAATGATTTTTCTACTCTCATTTTGAAAAACCCATGGGCAAAAACCATGGGCTTGTTTGTGGTTTTCATTGGTTTAATATGTGGTGTCAAAAACCTAAATAATAAATAATTCCCTCCATTTCCCTATAAAATCCAACCAAAATCCCACTTCCTCTTCACTAAAAGCCTTTTTAGTTAAAAAACCTCTTCCCTCACTTCTCTAGAATCCTCCAAATTCTCCCCAATCTCACAAGAAGCCTCTCTCGAGCATCTCCCAAACCTTTGGGATCACACATCTAAGTAAGGGATTTCTTCCTTTCTCATTTTGTCCAAAATTATTCATGTTGTTATGCCCTTCTATTTTAAATTAAAAATGTTGGGGTATTATTTATAACCTCCCCCATACATCCTTCCTTATTTTTTAATGATTATATACCCCTTTCTCCACCATTAATTCCTTCTATGTACACTGGTTACCACGCTGAAATTCCATAAGGGGTTTCTCTATCTTCATTCACATTCAAGAAATTATTTTCTATTATGAATCTAAATTCCATTACATATGTTGGAACATGTATCTATATGTACCCCTTACTATCAATTTCATGTACATATGATTAGAAAACCTTTTATCTCTCATCAACCATATTTATGAATTCTTATGTCACGTGGTTATGTTGCTGAAATTGTCCTATGATTTTTCATGCCAAAGTCATTGTGTAGTGATACCATGTCCATTTCTCTATCAAGGTTATTCACCTTCATGAACATAAACATATTGATTATATAGTTTCATTTATGAATTCCACATTCCTTAATCATGGAACAACTTATGATGTTGAATGATTCCATGTTATATGATCCATGTAGAAAACTTATGCATGAAATGAAATGATTAATAAGGGTGCACCCTGGTAGAGCTCCAATTTATTATGAAAAGATTAGTAACATGATACATCATCTGGAATTAGGTTCTACTCATGCTAATTAAATTTCAATGAGGTTTTAATCCAGATCCATGTGTAATGAGCCTTGGATCATGATAATACCATGTTAAGTGTTTCTTCCACATTTCCATGTTATAATAATCATGCTATATCATTCCTTTATGTTCATGTTTCTTTTTTGATCCATTGATATTACTATTTACTAACATGTACTATATTCTACATGTTATTCCTTGTTTACTCCCTTACTGGGATTTATATCTCACCGTTTTCTTATGCATGTCTTCAGGTTATCCCATGCAATGCTATGTGCAAAGGAATCTGTGTGGTCATGTAAAAGATGTTTTTAATAAAGTTGTATGTTTCATGTTTTAAGTTGTTTTGTAATGTTACTAATCCCCAAAGACACTATACCTCTTTATCTTATTTGTTTTATCAAGTGAAGGTTCTATGTAATAAATTTTGTTTAAGTGTAAAATAAAAATTATGGTTATTATATTTGGTATCAAAGGATATGTTTAGTTATTTTTGGGATTAGGATTAGAAAACCCTAGTGAGAGCCTTAGGGATAAGACTAAGCATAATAAATACATCCCTAAATTTTGATGACTATTGAGTTAGTTGATTATAAAGAAAATACATCCTTTTCTGGATACGAGTTGGTAGCGGTAGCTCTAACATGTATGTATCTTGGGGTAAAACACGAAAACACCACTTTGAGGTAGACTCGAATGGAAACTGGTGCACAAAAATGGGCCTTGATTCACTCTTGGTTACGACACTCTCAAGAGATATACATTGGTAAATTCACAAGCTCGGTATGAACCATTGTTATGGGAAAAAATAATGCCCCTAAGAATATATGTTGGAAGTATATCATGGATAACATAAATTGAAACCTATAAATTAATAACATAAGGATATAAAATAAATTTATAAGACATCCTTTTTTTATGAATTACCCTTTATGTGTAAACCCTAACTCTCATTTTATTCCATCTAATGTTCAGTAATAGGAGGACTCAGGCTAAAAACTGATGTAAAGATCAATTAAATGAATGTTCTAATGAGATGCTCAATCCGATGTGAGCAAGAATCTCAAACTTTGTCACAATTATCTCTTATTACATTCAAGATTTTAATAGAAACATGCATCAATAGGAACATTAAACCATATCTTAGAAAGAAAAAGTTGTAGTCAAGATCTTCATGCAACCAAGGCCTCCTACTTTTAATTCATCATTGGATCCCTCAATCACTGAACAGTGGATCAACTCCATTGAGAAAATATTTTCAATCCTTCAATGTTTTAAACAAGAGAAGGTTATTTTAGCTACTTATCATATGGAAGGTAAATATGATCAATGGTCGACATTGATTAAAAATACAAAGCCTAAGGAGGTTATCGAGGCATTGGAATGAAAATATTTCCAGAAACATTTTTTTGATAAATATTTTTTTGTGCACCCTCCAACTTAAGATTGAAAGGGACATTCTTTCCCTCAAGAAAAAGGATGACGAATCCATCAAATCATATGAGTAAAACATCACAAGGCTCGCACAATATGCCTCTGGCTTGGTTATTACCACAAAATTAAAGATTGAACTCTTCATTGGTGGGCTGCAACCTAGCCTACAGAAATCCCTTGCGATCCATGACTTCGAGAGCTGTGAGGAAACTGTTTGATGTTCCCTCAAAGTAGAAATGAAGATTGAAAAATATCAGGGGTATAATAGGGATAATAATCCTAAGGTGGACTTCAATTATGGTTGTTTTATGGACAAATACAATGATGCTTAGAAAATGTATCACCCCACTTGCCAAAGGTGTATAAAGAAGCACCCAGAAATTTCATGAAGGGGACGAGGAAATCATTTAGGTGTGGAAGAGAAAGAAACCTAACTATTAACTACCGATAGGAGAAACCCACAGCTGTGACATAAGAGAGGAATGCTCCATTCGACCCTCAAAGAGTTTTTCATTTCTTCAACAACAAAAATCTAAGGCACTTTTTAAACCAGTTCTCTCAGCCAATTGTTTTCTGAGGCAACCAATAACCTCCAAGGTAGAAAGGGTTAGAGTTTTCTATCACTACCACTAAAGTGAACCCTAACAATGAAGTGGTAACAGGTATGCCAGTTATTCATTCAAGAATTGAAAACATACTTTTTTATTCTGGTTCTATGCATTCTTTTATATATTTAAAGTTTACTAGAACAATCCCAACACCACCATAAATCATGGATGTATAAATGTCAGTGAGTATGGAAATGGGGAAATAATTACAACCCAAGAATATAACTCTTCCCCAATCATAATTTGTCTATTGAACTTCGAAAACCTTTTCATACTCGCTTTATTGGAATTTGATGCAATTCTTGGAATGAATTGGATTTCGTTATATAGAGGCAATATAAATTGTCATGAGAGGGAAATGAATCTTTATATGGAGAATCAACCCCCAATTTTATAAAACTGCAAGGAGGAGGATGAATCTTCTTTAGCACCATCATCTCAAACTTGGATATTACTGCCCTATGAGCACGTGTGTCTATCTCATATGATTTAGTCTAAGGAATAAATCATTCGTGGAGACATGCCTATTGTGAGGGAATTTTCTAAAGTGTTTCTTGAGGAATTGTCTGGTCTTCCGCCTATAAGAGATATTGAATTCTAAATCGATATTATAAAAGTTGCATTTACAATATCCAAGACTTCGTATATAATTGTTGTTAGGGATCTTGAGGGGCTGAGGAAACCACTACAGAAGAATATAGATAAAGGGTTTATATGCCCAATTATTTCTCCATGTGGTGCACTGGTCCTCTTCGTCTCGAATAAGTATGGGTTAATGCGCCTTTGTATTGATTATCAGGAGCTCAAAAAAATCATGATAAAGAACAAGAATCCTATACCAATAATTGATGACTTGTTCGATCAGCTACGTGGAGCATAATACATCTCCAATGTGGATTTTTGGTTGGGATATTATCAAGTAGGGGTGAAGAAGGAGGATATCCCTTAAACTGCTATTTGTACAAGATATGGGCACAATGAATTCATATTAATGCCTTTCAGAATCACAAATTCTCAAGAAATCTTCATGGAATTCTTAAATATATTCTTTAGAGATTAACTCAAAAAAAAGTTGGCATTCTTTATTAATTATATTCTAATATACTCTAAAATTAAGGATGAGCATGAGGAGAATCTAAGAATAGTACTAGAGACCTTTTGAAAGGATAAGATCTATTAAAAGTACAAAAATCGTGACTTCCAGTTGAAGGGGGTCTCATTCTTGGGTCATATCAACACATGTAATGGGATATATGTGAATCCCACCAAGATAGCTACAATTGAGGGATGGTCGAGGCCAACATCAGTAATAGATATCCATAGCTTCTTAGGGTTGGCAGGATATTGTCACCGATTTGTGAAAAATTTCTCATGATTTTCAAACCCTCTTACCAAACTAACACAGAAGGGAGTAATGTTTTCCTGGAGTGATGAATGCAAATAGAGCTTCAAGGAGTTAAAAACGAGTCTTATCACAGTGCATGTGATCACATTAATCTTAAGAGGAAAACTTTTTGTGGAATTCAGTGATGCTTAGAAGAAGGGCATGGGTTGTGTGTTTCTGCAAAATGACAAAGTCATTTCCTGTGCTTCAAGACAACTGGAATTTGATGAGAAAAACTACCCAACACATGATCTGGAGTTGAATGTAGTAATATGCGCTTTGAAGAATTGGTGATATTTTCTATTTGGGGAGGATTATGAAATATATAAATATCTCAAAAGCCTCTTGTATATATTCACACAAAAAGAGTTGAACATATCAAATGAAGACGGTTAGAGTTGATCAAAGACTATGACTACTCAATCCATTACCCCCATGTGAAAGAGTACAAGGTGGTGGATTCTCTAAGTAGAAAGGACTCAGCAATTCTATTATTTATGTGAATTTAAAAGGATCCAATATTCATATATTTTATGAAGATAGACATGGTAATCATAAAGAAGGGAACATCATCAATCCTTTCACAAATGATTTCTCAGCCATCTATTTTGGATAGGTTAAAGAATTATCAAAACGGTGATGTGGGAATTCAGGAGAAATTTGAAACTATTAGAAAAAGGAAAATCATCAGAGTTTATTGTTAATGAAGAAGGAATTGGGATATTTTGGTCAGGACTATGTGTTCCATAAAATCCAGAGTTAAAGAAAGAACTTTTGGATGATGTACATAGTTCAAATTTCTCCTTTCACCTAGGAAAAAAAGTTGTATCGAGATCTCCAAGAGCATTATTGGTGGTATAACATGAAGAAGGAGATCATTGAGTATACATAAAAGTGCTTGTATGTTAGCAGGTGAAGGTTTAGAGGTAGAAGACTAAGGGGATGATGCAACCATCACCAATACCAGTATGGAAATGAGAGAACATCACTATAGACTTTGTCACTGAACTTCTGAAGACATCCAAAGGAAACAATGCTATCAAGGTTTTAATGGATTTTCATACAAAGACTACACACTTCATTGAAATTAAAGAGGATTTATCATTGCATTAACTGGAATGGATATATATGAAAGATGTGGTTTGGATTCATGGAGTACTACTATTTATTGTATCCATTGGAGATCCAAGATTCACCTCTTTGTTTTGGAAGAGTCTTCAACATTATATGAATACTGAGATAAAACTCAATATGGCTTATAATCCTCAAACTGATGGCTTATATGATCATATTGTCCAAACACTCGAGGACATTTTGAGAGAAAGCACAATGGACTTCAAAGGAGGGTGGGATCAACATTTTCCTCTAGTCGAGTTCTCTTACAAAAACTATTTCCACTCAATCATCTAAATGGTACCTTATGAAGAAATGTATGGAAAGAGGTGCACAACGTTGGCATGTTGGGAAAAATTAGGGGAGAGAAAACTCCTAGGTCCAGAAATAGTTGAAGAAATGGTGGAGAAGGTTAAGATCATCCAACAACAAATTGAAGATGCTCAGAGTCGACAAATGAGTTATGCTGATAATTGTCAACGAGTCCTATAGTTTGATGTCAGATATATGTTAATCCTTTGTATATCACCATGGAAGAGAGTTATGAGAATCGGGAAGAAGCTAAATCTTATTCCAAGGTACATCGACCCTTTTGAGATCCTTGATCACATTAGAGAAGTGGTCTATCGACTAGCACTCCCACCGAACCTATCTCAAGTACATGTTGTATTCCATGTATCACTCTTGAGGAAGTATATACCTGACCCATCTCATTTACTCAATCCATAGGTGGTACCATTGCAAAATGACATCTCCTATGAAGAGAATCCAGTGAAGATCTGAGATCATAGAGAAAACTTTCTATGGAATAAGAAAATTCCCCTCATTAAGGTGTTGTGGCCAAACCACAAGTTTAAATAAACAACCTGAGAATCAGAGGAATTGGTGAAGCAGAGTTACCCACATCTGTTTTAGTGTGGGAAAATGAAATTTTGAGGGAGAAATTTTTTAAGGGGGAAGATTTTAACAAACTAAACTTTTGGATTTCAAAATACCGTTAATAATTGTGACCATTGCTAATATAGTTGTTGAATAGTAATCACATGATTATTATAAATATAGGGCTTTAACAAATCCAATTTACTCATAAAAAAGAAGTGATGGCCTCATCCTGTATGATTTCTCTGTATGAATCTCATTTGTCAGAGCTCAGAAAGGAGTTGGTGTCATTGGGCTTCACTCTTGACCAAGCCTAAGCTGAGATTTAACACGTTAATCTTGAATGGAACTTCCTACGAGAGAAGTGTAAGTTGATAGCGATTACCACTTGTGAAATGTTATCTGAGCCACCCTAAGGGTCTGTCACTATCACAAACCTTACCCTTAGGTCATATGCGGGTGTTATAATGGGTTATGTAAAAGGCCACTAGCACTATGATTTTGTGTATTATTTTTGTATATAATAAAGAATATATATTCATTTTATAATTGTTACTTTGTAAATAGTTTTTAAATAACAAATAGTATTTTAAGTAAATATTTAATTAAGAAATCTATTTTGGTGAATTAATTGATTTTTTAACTAAATAATATTTTAATAATATATTTTTACTAAATTACATTTTATTAAATATAAAACAATCGTATAATTTTTATGAATACAATTGTGATTTTTATTATGATTTGAAAGATTTTTTAATCAAAGCCCATGAATTCTCAACAAATGTAATTATTTATTTTATATGTAAAAAATAAAATATTTAGAAAATTATTTAGGTAAAATTAATATTATTTTTGGAATAAGGATTTTAAAATTATCAAATGGTGAATTCTTCATAATTGTTTGAGATAGTCGAATTTTTGGGTAAAAATTAATAACCATTTAATTATAAAATGTGTTTTGTGACATCATAATGACACAATAGTGATGAAATAAAATAATAAAAATGAGATTTTAGGCCAATATATGTTTTACCATTAAAATAATGTGATTTTAGGTTTGTTTGATTTATTTTACAAAGCTTTATTGGACCCTCCAAGACTTATAAAACATTTTAAATTTTTAAATTTATTTCCTTGAAAGTGTGACTCCCCTCCACATAAGCAAGGATAATATTTTTAGAATTTGGTCCTTTGGACTTATATAATAATTTATTCCACTCCCCTTTGGAAAAAACTGTGGGAAAAAACCATGTTCTGGTTTAGTGTTTTGATAAACTTAATGTGTGGTGTCCAAAACCTAAATAATAAATAATTCCATATCATTTCCCATATAAATCCACCCAAGATCCCACTTCCTATTCACTCAAACACTTTGGATCCTGACCAAAATCTACCCTCCTCTCTATATAATCCTCCCAAGGCTCCCATGAAGCCTCTCTCAAGCCTCTCCCAATCCTTTGGGATCACACTTCCATGTAAGGTATTTCTTCCTTTCTGATTTTTGTCCAAATTTACTCATGTTGTTATTCCCTTTTATTTTCAATTACAAATGTTGGGGTATGATTTATCACCTCCCCCATACTGACCTCATTATGTTTTAATGATGATATACCCATTTCTCTCTCATTAATTCCTTCCATATACACCTCTTACCATGCCAAAATTCCGTAGGGGATTTCTCTATCCTCATTTACATTAAAGTAATTCTTTTGTATTACAAATATAAATTCCATTACATATTTTGGAAAATGTATCTATATGACCCCATTAATGTCCATTTAATGTACATATTATTATAAAACCATTTCTCTCTCATCAACCATATTTATGAATTCTTATTTCATGTTGTTATGATGTCGAAAGTGCCTAGTGATTTTCGAAGCCAAAGTACTTGTGTATTAAATACCATGCCAATTTATCAATCAAGGGTATTCACCTTTATGCATATTTACTTATTTTTTATAGAGTTTCATGTAATAATTACACATTACATAATCATGGAATAACTTATGATTTTGAATGATTCCATGTTATATAATCCATGTGGCACACTTATGCATGAAATGTGGTGATTAAGAAGGGTATTCCCTGATAGCGGTCTAATGCATTGGGTAAAGATTAGAATCATGATACGTCAAGTGCAATGAGGGTTTACTCATTCTAATTCAATTTCAATGAGGGTTTACTCATTCTCCATGTGAAATGATCCACGGATCATGTTAATACCATGTTAACTGTTGTTTCCAAATTTCCATGTTATGATAATCATGTTATACCATTACTTTATGTTCTTGTTTATCTTGTGATACATTGATATGCCTATTTCCTAACATGTACTATATTCATAATTTTATTCCTTGTTTACCCCCTTACTAAGCTTTATAGCTCACCCTTTTATTTTCCATGTCCTCAGGTTGTCCCATGCAGTGCTAAGTATGAATGAATGTTTGTGGCCATGTAAAAGAAGTTTTCAATAAAATTGTGGGTTTCATGTTTTAAGTTATTATGTAATCTTCCAAATCCCAAAATACACTAGACCTATCGATCTTATATGTTGTATCAAGTGAAGTTTTTATGTAATAAATTAAGTTTAAGTTTGAAATAAAGAGAAGGCTTTTATAGGAAGACTCTTGTTTGGATAACCTAATGATTTTCCAAAAAATTGGATAAAATCATGAAACTATTCATGATATTTAATTCATTTATGAATAAAAAATTATTTCCTAATTTATCTTTATCTAACATTTATGTCTGATAGAACTTATAAGGATAATTTGATAAACATTTCAATGGAATATTAAGTCAAATTACTTCAAACAGATGGAATTTTTCCTCTTGATCATTTCTGTTAGCCTAGAGCCATTCAACTTCTTTTATTTACCTTTATATGTAATTTTCACAACTATTAAGTGATTTATGTTCGAAAACAAAATACAATGTAAATTAAAACCATTATCTCAACACAACTATTTTCTCCTTAACATGATAACCCATTAAAACCTCTTTGAATCATCATTCACCATGATATAGTTCTATAAATGTTGTGTTTCACGTATCTCAATTACAGAAGTACATGCCTGATCATTATCATGTTATCCATTGGGATAATGTTTAGTAATACTTTTATGAATATTTTGTTGATAATATCATTAATACTATGAACCATTGAGAGAATATGATTAGGGGTAGAGTTAACCCATTTTTACATGTGCATTGAAAATATTATATGATGCATGAGGAGACATGGGATATTTAGTTCTTGAAGCATCAATAGTGACCCAAAATATTATCTAATAGGGACACAATCAAACTTCTCAGGGATGGAATATTCTATGGTGGGGTGTATTTTATTATCTCTATTGAGGTATATAATTGTTATTTTAGATTTATTTTGATGCCTATGAGCTTTTTGAGTGGAAATCAGGTGAATTTAAGGGCCTAGTTAGCATTTCATAGTCGATCATACTCCTCAGAATCAGAAAACATTATCATATGGGGTCATGAAAGGGATTATTTGGAAAATAAAACTCTACACTATCCTATCAACCCATATAGGTCTATATAGAAGGATCATAAAGGTTGTGTATTTCAAGGGAAATGTTTTCTTGGTGGTCATTTAGGATCATGTAGTAAATATATGAATCTACCTAAAAATCCTCCCAAAACATATATTCAACCCAAATTTGGTGGTTTCACCCCCATTCACCCCCTATGGTGGTGATGTTTTTTAGGGACCCGTAGAGTAATTTTTTATTCTTTACTTAATCTAAATGTCATTTCTATTTATTCATGGTAGATTTTTTGTGAAGATTAAAATTAATCCCTTATAGGTCACCTCCTCCCATATTATTCATTATTTCTCTAATTAAAAACTCCAACTAGTGATGGGTATGGGTTATTTTGGGTTGAATTATTTTTTTAATATAGGTCTTTTTATTTTAGGGGTTTTAGAACCTCAATTGGATCTTAGTTTTTTGTTTTCATAGAGCGTCTTTGTATTTTCACTATATTTAAGATATGTGGATTATCATTTGTGAAATGTGTATAATAAACAATATATTTGGTGTGGATATTGTTCAATTTCTTTCAAATACATAATGTTGTGGTTGTTGGTGTGGATTTGGATTGTGAAAATCCCAGGATTTGGTGTTAGTTATTTTGAGTAAACATATTGTGGTGATTTCGTTTAAGGTTCATGAGTGTTTTATATAAAATGGGGTTTAGTGTTGAATTTATTTTAATATTGAATTATGGAATTTGGTATATAGTAATCATTTCATGGTGTATATTTATTTACTTTTTTGGCTTGGATGATTTTTTATTAAAGGTTCAAGAATGAACCTTGGTAACAGACACTTTCATGTGGGGATCCTTCCTATAATTGAAACGTGATGTGGTGGAAAATCCCTAAGGGTTTAGGTACTTTATCCATAATAAAAGGTGAGGTATAGGGGTAATTTATCATTTAATGAATAGTTTATACCCAATATTAGTTAGTTACTCGTGGCATAGGTTCCCCTTAAGTTTAGATGTTGGATTAGGATCATGATATTGATTTAGGAATTTTGGCTATACTTTCTTGTTTGGTTGGGATATGTTAAAATATTTTTTATTATTAATGATCATGTTTGTTATTATCAATTACTATTAATTATTTGCTAAATTTTAAAAATTATCATGGGTTGGGGGATTTTTTTTATAAAAATAATCTCATATTGATGGTTTTGACATATTGGGGTGCATGGGGAGCATTGAGTATATCCTACTTCCTCTAGTACTCACTCCCAACATTGAGACTCTAGTAGATGAGTAGATTATATGTATAATTACATACGTAAGGGAAAGGATCCATTCATTTTTAGTATTTTTTTTAAATATATTGAATGGGAGATATAGTGGATATGAGGTTTCAACTAATAGGATAACTTATGTGGATTAATGGGAGGCTCAGTGGATTAGGTGATGACATTTTTAACATGTTTTATTATATGGCCTGATAAGCGTTTTCTTTTTATTGGTATTGTGAAGTTGTATTTTATTAGTTTTGTTTCAATGGATTCATAATGTATTGTTTAGAATTATTTTTTTTAAATGGATTAATATGTTTTACCATGCATCCTATGATCCTAGTTATGTATTATTGTATTATTAGGAATGTGTAGTTAGGAGTAGTATCTTCTGACCATTTATTAAAAGAAAGAAAAAGAGTGAACATACAAAATCGATAAGGAAAATAGTGATAGACCACATCCAGCAAAATAAAAGTTACATGTCAAAATATGACAACTCATTCCCATACACAGACTCATAGTCAATTTCTCATTTGTATTGAGAGGTACCTTTATTAAAGATCTTTATAATATTAGTATTATCTCACCTTAATTCCTTAGATGAGGATCTGGTAGTCATGGTCTTCAGTGTGTTGGAATAGTTCTTCATGTTTCTCTTTAGGGGGAAGAGGAAAAACCACCACTATCATCCAGTTTCTTTTTACAATTTGTAATAATATCCTTTAATGAGGCTTCACCACAATCAAAGTCATTAATGGGGTTTTTTCCCTTACCCTTTCATCATCATTAGCATTTTCCCATTAATCATGTGTTGATGAGGCATTGTACAATTCCTAGATCTTCTTCTAAATATTTCTTACATGTGCACCAGTACTGAAATCACCATCAATTGGATTATGCTTTGGCATAGTAGTATTATAGATTTGAATGAATACTCCCCCCAAAAATTGGGGATGTGTTTCGGTGTCCTCAAAAACTAAACCATCAATATCTTCCTGATCTATCCCAAATTTTTGAGAATGAATAATCATACCCTACTGCATATCCAGATTCACATTCAAATTAGCTCCTACCTCTCTAATTTTAACACAATCAACCTGTCCTTCCCTCCAATCCAGTGCACTAGAATCAGCATTATCTACTATCTAATTATAGGCTGGAAGACCTACACCTATATAAGGATCAAAAACTCTATCCAGAATATGACCCAAATGAGCTATAATAGCCTGATCCATCATTACACAAGGAGAGTTAATACCTTCAATATCATGTATCAACCAATCCAATATACCCCTGATTTTTGGATCTGGAGGCATATCCTTTTCTTTTTTCTATATTCCATGAAAAAATTAACTTTAAAACACAGGACTAGCATCCTAAAAAGTAGTTCAATCTTGATAAACCAACTTACAATCCTCAGTTATAATAATGTTATCCATATTCAGGGTGTTGCCTCAATCTATAAACACTCCATATGGAACATGCCCCATTTGATCTGTACTCAACCCAATCCCCTTCTATATCATCCTTGGATGCCTGAAAATCTTCTGTTGATGCCCCAATTTCTTACACAAGGGGAAGAAGTCAAACCACGACTCAAATACAAAAACCTTCTTATAATTAAACTCCTCACCAACTGAAAACTAGAAAGAATCAATAAGAAACTTTGGAAATTAAATTTCAACATAGATTATATGTGATATTGGATGGAACACTGATCTAGTCCTACTATCTAAACATAAATATCACCCAATGAGATTACCTAGCTTAAAAATAATTAATGGATTGTGAAAGGGAAGCAGAGGCTGATCAAATATAACACAAATCACCATTATTGGTGAATCAATTTTCATATGAAAGGCATATAACAATTTAAAGAGAATAAATCATGAGTCGTAATAAGTTAGAGACACACTTGACCAATCTAGGATTAAATAATCCTTGGATGAAAATATTTTGAACACGTTCATAACATTAATAATCCCCATAGTTTCTTGTTTTTGTAATCCCATGAGATAAATATTAGGTGATCAATGAAATCAACCGAAGTTTGGTGGTGCTTGAATCATGAAATCAATTTCAGCTTCAACAAATAGGAAGCCCCAATGAATTCCATGTTTAAGGGAAATAACTATAGGGATCCATCAAATAGCTCTATCACCTTTAGTATAATAGAGATTTGAGGAAAGGATGGTTTGTAGTCAAGGTTCAATAATAGAGAGAAGCGATTTGGTCAATTCCTTTTGAGAGATAGTGAAGGACCCTCCCCTACCGAGGGAGGAGGGGTTGGTATAGTTACCATCAGCAAATAGGGAATTAGAGATCGTCCGAGCAGCATGAGTACCTCTCAGATCATTGTATATATTTTTCTACTATTGTATATTTTTATTAGAAGTTTGAAATACCCGAGTAATTGACACATTATTCTGAATTATAACTTATGGTCGACATGGGGAGGGTGTGGGATATTAAGTTAAACTATACCTTAATGTTATTTTATATACCTTTAGAAGTTATCTCTAAAACTTGGTGATCTAAGGACACACCTATGTCTTCTTAACACTCTGAGTTCATTCTCTTGTGGTTGAGGGATAATGAGTTGAGACTATATGTTATAAGGGAACTTCATGGGTGTTTACACCTCTTGGGTTTCACTCTTTTCACCATACAAAGTGGAATCCCTTTCCTTATGACATAGGTACATATCACAAAAATAATCATATGTCAAGGATCACTTATAATACTATCATCACATATTAGATAAGGCTAATTGTACCTCACTCATATATATGTGTAAGGCTAAATACATATGGACCACACATAACATTATGGACATAAATAACTAAAAATAAGTTACACATGATGATCTCATGAGATATAAAGAGATTCCTAATCAATCATGGGATTTAATAATTCTATTCCAACCCATCACAAAAAAATATTTCATTTATAATATTATCACTAAAGAAACATACATAAATAAAAAACATTTAATAAACCTATGAGAAAAAAGGAAGAATAATAAGCATATAAATCATTAACCATTGAGGTATTATGTACACTTTAAGTTTATAGAGACTAAAAAATACTCTTTTAATGCAATGGAAAACATAATAGACCTTAAATACAAAGATCACCATGCATGAAACTGAAACCATGGGTAAATAGGAAATGAATAACATCGTGTAGCATACATAGATGAGCATCTTCTATAGTCTTAAAATATACTTTTTCGATGATGAACCTCAAGAGGTATCATAGACTCCCTCCTCCATGGTGTGTCCATGGGATGATTAGAACCACCTAATGGTTTTTTGGGTTCATCCTCACATCCATGGTATTCTAGTACTCATAGGACAATAAATAAAGGAAGAAGATAGATACAAGGATATTTATAAGAAGGTATCTTAGGAAAAGGACACATAAAAATGACCACTCATATCAAAGCCTCCAAATCATTTTATATACCATGAGTATTCTACTTAAGTATGAAATAGTTTACTTATATATTAAAATTAATAAGATTTATAAATGGTGTTAGAAAACCTTTGTAAAATTAAGCTATTATTACTTTATGATTCATTTAACAAGAATTAATGCTACTCAAGCTACTGAGGGATATGGTGTAATCTATATAAAATGAATGTACCTTTATACCTTTGTACACAAATTACATTATATGAAATCATGTGTTCTTATATGATCCCTTTTTCTAAGGCATCGATTAATCATGGGACATATTTTATTTCAGTCCAACATAGATACTTATACATTCTCTTCTGTTTGGGAATAGACTAAACCAGTAAATGAATACATCACATTCCATTCTTCGTTAATGATAAGAACATTACATTCCCTTCATTTTATTGATAAGAAAACAATATAACATAAATATGTATGTTTATACACTTATTCAGTTTATCTCAATTAAATTTTCATATTTTATACTCTTTATCTGATAGTATAAATACCATCATGGTTAAGCTTCAACTAATGACATGATCATAAATATACCAAAGAACACCCTAATTGGATATGCCTCATTGTTTTTAAATGAAAGGAATACGAGTATGAAATTACTCATTCTTGGTATCTTTCTGATATTGGGTATTATAGTAATTCCAATATGAAACATTCACCCCATGTATACCAAATACATAGTGTATGAAACATCATGTGGTGCAATTATGGGGCCATATAGTGCCTAAAATATGTCTTTTCCTCATCAAAATATCTCGTATCTCTTTAAAAATATTACTCGCACTAACCATAACATTTCATCAAAACCTATTATATTCTATGATGAAAATAGATTAGTGACAACTCAAATAATACATTGAGAGGTCAATTACAATGTTGATTCATGTGTATATGTTTTCAATATATACAAATGAAAAAATGGAGTCTTAATATTCTATAAAATGATATGTTATATACTGTTAAAATCTTTTAATATTATTGAAAAAACATATATAAGAATTAATATTTTCATTTACCATATAATATATATAAAAATAATCATTATGTTCATCAAACTTTTAGGGATTTTAAATTTAATTACATATCTATATAATTATTTCTATGTCTCTATGAGAACATATTATAAATCCATTCCAAAAAAGTTAGTTATTATGTAACGAATATATTATAAGCCGTTTTGAATAATGGACAGACTTGAGAATCAAATTCATAATGTTAAAATAATTAAACATGGTACTCAAATTCTTTTACCTTACAACATTTAATGTTATGATATTAAAAAATTATATTACCTATATTAAACTCATTGAATGTCCATCATCATATTCCTTCATGAAACCCCTTCCAACAAACTTTTATTTGAGATCATTTTGGAAATAATATTTATCTCTTTATATTTTATGTACCAATATATCCTTTATTTGTATATAGAGTGATATTAACTAAGTTATAGAAACTAACTACAACTCTAAAAATTTCCCTTTAAAAATATATCATAATATCAATTCAAATTTAAATTAAAACTCACTTTATATTTTATATTTGCGTAATATTTTATCTATTGTACTTTTAACATCACTATGTGAAAATATACTTTTGTTAGTCTCTTCAAAACTATATTCTCTTCATAATATCATGCTATAATACAAATTCTATTTTTTCAGGAAATTAAAATTATAAATAATAATAATAATTGAAAACTAAACTATTGTATTCAAATCTAATATGATATTATACACTATTTTAGAATTATTCTAAAATCAAGAATTTATTCTATAAAGAAAATATTCCACATATGGTATTTGTGGTCATATATATCATATTTAAAAACATATGGATTAAATCATTTATCCAATATAAAAACAATTTTATAATAATCTCCTTTTCATTTATATTATAGAATATAATGAATCATAACCCATGTATATCAAAACGTTTATTTAATATTGTTTATAATAACACTTTTTAAAAAAAATCTCTTATGATATAAGCGAAATTATACGATTAAACCCATATTTAATTTAGATCACTCTAAGAAAATATATTTTCCATTAGATTAAAAAAATTTATTTTGTAACCCTTTTATTACTCATTTAAATAGAAAAAATATTCATAAATTCATTATTGGATCAGAAAATATTTTCTATTTACATCACTTTTAAAATATATAGTTAGAATTATATACCCTATCAATATATAATAATTTGTATTTATAACACTCAAACCTGACACGGACTCTTGAAGGAGTTTCTTAAAACCTTGAGGTATCCTAGAAAATTTCATTATAAAGAAACCATTTCATTCCTTCTTAACAATACCTTCATGTTTCAATAACTTAGGAAAACAATTGGACAAGTACAGTATTTTTATTTAAAATAAACATTTACCATATTTTACTATCAATATAATAATACAGAATATATAGAATATTTCATGTTTATCCATTCACAACACTTTTAAGTGATGGGGTAAACAATTAACAAATTTACTCCCACTATTGGAATAATTCCAATGAAGGCAATAGAATAAATTATATTACCATAATAAGTGTTTAATAAAACCATTACTCTCTCTAAGTCATTTAAATAATTAATCATATTGAATATAGTAGAATATAATAAAGTTAAATCAAACATAATACATATATTTATTTTAATAAATTATGTTAATTAATTTTTGATTCTCATAATCTTCTTTATTAATTTATTGAAAAAATTCAATCATTTGGTTACTCAGAAAGGGATTACTCTACTATATATAATTTTATTTGTTATGTATGAAAATGTTTTAAGAATGTTTAGGTGTATAAATATTTTTACCTATACTATTCTCTATTTTAAATATTGATCTCAACATCAAACTACATGATAATGATTCTAATTATCTAGAATTGAATCTTGTATCATAGGAGTATCATGTTTTAAATTCATTTAATAATAAGTTTAATTTAATTTTCTCGCATAAAAATTATATACCCTATTAATATATATCAAATCCATTAGCAGTAAATGATCCATATTTTACAATAAAATGATTCCAATTTAGTTCTTAAATAACCTGTTAGTTATTTAAAAATTAAAACATGCCAATTATATCATATGTGACTTATGGATGGTCGACTAGATAGCTCTTTCCCTAAAACATAATATGGAAAATATCAACACTATTCCTCAGGTATACTTCATAAATCATTCCCAGATAACTATAACCCAAATAAAACACTAAACACAAGGCCTGTAACTCTTACAATATTCTTTTTACTTTATTTTTTAATACAATATAATCCATGGGAAACCAAATTTATCTGAAAACAACATGGTTGTATGATAAAGAAATTGATAGGTGTGTGCTTTGGAAGGAATATGAGACTTACTATTTTGGGGGATTCAATATCACAATATTTTCTCATATTTTCTATTTTATGTACGGATTATTCTAATGAATTAGTTTTGAATCATATTCATTCAACTAAATTAATATTTTCAAACCATATTAATGTGAAACTCTTTACTCATCTCTTATATTGTTTGACTAATCTGAATTAAAAACCAACTCTATTTATACATATCTAAATTCATTCCAATAAAAATTATTTTGAAACCATTTCATGTATATTCTTATAATAATATGAAATCAATACTCCCTACATGGTGAATATTTGGTTGATAGATACCCAACCCACACTTCTCTCGGCATGGAAAAAAACTCTTAGCTAGTGATCATTTTGACCCAAATTCCCTCTAACCAATGTCACACAACCTTAGAGATACCTCAATTCAATCAATGTTATAACAAAAAATATGTAAAATTTATAATCAACCTTTAAATTATATATCAAACCCTAATACAAGACAAATAAAATTAAAAAAGAAAAGTAAATCAATTATAATTCCAATAATACAAATCCTCAAATGTATGCATGATAATTTATAGAAATATTTAAACAGTTTAAACTAAATAATATATGAAAATTCATAATATAATGTGTATATTCATGAAAAATGTATAGAATAAACTAAATAAATGAATAATTTACATATTTAAACATGAGACAAACAATTTATGAACAATTCATAAATAACGATATTATAAAAGAATTATAATTTAGCCATGAATTATTTATACTCTATAATTAAATAATTTTAAACACTTTATATTTATTTCCAATATGAATTCCATTTTATTATATTTTTATATTTAATTATTATTTAATATATGATATTAAATAAAATATAAACATTTTTTTCCAAAGAAACTATGTAGAAAATTTAAATAATCAAAAGACCAAATATTTATTATTATTTAAACTATAGTCGTATCCATTAATAATACCCCTTTTGATATGGTTTAACTAATTGATCAAATAATGATTTTAATTTGAATATTTGAAATTAAATATTATGAAAATTTTAGGACATTTGATAAACAAACCTTTACATTTTTTCATTATTTTTGTAATTCATAATAAAATTTAAATTAAACATATAATTTACATATAAAATTTTTATATCTAAATTATAAGTTTTTCCATGAAATTTAAAAATGTTTTCCAAAATTAAAAATTAATATTACGGAAATTTATTTAATAAGTTTTTATTAAATATTTAATGATTATTTATAAATTATTTATAATTAATTAAAATTTTATTGAATTAAATAAATATTCTAAAATACCTTTTTATAAAATTTATACATACTCTATATATTTTATGATTCATTTTATCATTAAAAAATATAAAAATCAAATTTCCCATTATATATCATATTCTATGATATATCCAAGTCATAAGAAGTGGTCCAAAGAAACTAATATAGACTATTATGATTTATAGTCTATAGCACATGATATATAATTCTACAATTATGAGTCACATTTGATGATGTTTGAATATCATAAATAAAGGCATTACCATATAACATATAACATTTACCTAGATCTAGATTTTATGAAAATAAACAAGTTTTGGAGGTTTCCTACATAACAATAACATGGTGGAACAACCATATCTTCTTTTATGATTGGAATGTATAATATTTACTATAAAAATCCTTTGACCAATCATTTGGTGATGGGGAATTGTATTCCATGATACATCCAATATCAGCTAGATGATTTGAGGTTCTATCTTATATCTTGTCTTTGACGCTATAGTGGGTTAGTACTATATATATCATACAATATAATATATATATATATATAACTAAGGGATTTAAATTGAATCATACAATAAAATTTCACATATCAAGTGATATTAAAATTTTATATCTTATAATATAAAATATCTTAAAATAAGCCATAATTTAAAAAATGTCATATATAACAATAACAATTATCATATGTATCGTAGAATTTGATATTGTAGCCAATAATATCAAATACAACATACATAATTTTTAAATATTGAAAAACACAGGTTTAGCATACTCCAATTAAACATAACCTATGATGTCTAATCCAACATATATAACATTTTTAAATTAAAAAATACTTTGGGAAACATGAATCATGGTAAATATATAATACCATTATTTGGTTTTATAGGAACAAACAATACTTGCTCAATGCAGTGAAAAACACAATAAACATTAAATCCCAAGACCACGATGCATGAAATTAATGCTTTGCATAATTAGAAATTTAATTACATAGTGTACCACACACTAATGAGCATGTTCTACTATTTTCAGACATTTCTTTGTAGAAGATCATTGAGAGGTAGCCAACATACTCCATCCTCTATAGTGTATTAATAGGATGATTAGAATCCCCCGTTATTTATATTGGGTAATTCTAACATATATGGTATGCTAGTACCCCATATAAAATGGATAAATAAATAATAGATCTATATGGATAATTGGGTGAAGGTATCTTGAGAATATTCTCCTAAAAAAGTATAACCCATATCAATATATCAATATATTTTTATATCCCTTGAGTATTCTCCTCATTTTTTCATGAATTTACTCTCATGCTATAAAATATACATATGATTCATGTGGTTATAAACACTTTTTACCCCTTGGTTATTACTTCTCTCCCAATCATTTCATCATGTGAAACAAAATACAATATGAAAGGAAATCAAATTTTAACCATTTCATGTTAAGTTGCATAGCTACTCACAGGGTGTTATGTGAATCATGTATTATGATTCATAATACATTAAGATACATATGATTCATATAGTACAACTGATAGTGAGTGAAAAAATGGTATCATCATATTCTATGAAACAATATACTTGATGTTATGAAATATTTCCTTTATAATATGTATTTCACGTATTAAAAAATATAAAAACATTACTATATGTATATATATTTGATGTTTGGGGGTAAAATTAAATTAAACACACACACACCACATACAAAGGCCGAAAATGAAGGCCATATCCCCCCAAGGAATATCCTAACCATTAATCCTTATTTATTTAATACATAGCCCGATGGCTCATAATCTTGCTCATAGACCTAGTGTAGCATAATGCTTGTATTATTCCTGCACCACCGTATACTTGCATTATGCTTGCATAAATTCATGTGGTTGTCATCTCTATGACCCACTTTCCTAATGATGGGTGGATTAGTGGCGTCGGGATTCAAGCTGGATTGGATGCCCCGGTGGCCATCCATAACATGTTTGATATCCTTGGTAACACAAATCAACCAAAAAGAAAGCCAAAAATATGGGGGAGGGCAAGGGAACTCTTCAACTTGGGTGTCTCCTCACAGGTCATTGGAAGACATGAGGTGGGAGGCAGGTTGAGTAGGATGCACACTCACTCCATCAGCCACCAATCTAGTCTTGTGTCTTAGTCAGCTCTTGATTCTGAGAGAGAACATGATGATCCTGAAGGTATGTTTAAGGATGATTTTTGTGTTTAACATATGGTTCTCATTCAACCATAAAACTGATCTATGGGTAGTTTTTGACTCATTTCTGCAATGTTGGATCCCCTTGGGTAGGTTGTCTCGCATGTGGTTCTTGTGTGGTTTCTCACTTTTTCCTTAAAAGTGTTTTTGAAATAAAAAATTTAACTTTTCAGCCAGGATAAAAAAAGTATTTAGGAATAACATAAATTCATTATCAAAAAAATAATAATATATCATCACACTATATCTAAAATTTGAGGAAATTGTGAAGATGTAATATAATTCATAAAAAGAAACATTTTTCCAAACATTTATGAAAATGGGAAAAATCATTAAAATGGATAAAATAATATATATTTCACAAAACCATAAATAAATAAATAAAATTATGCTAATAATTTATTATTATTTTTAAATCATGTAATCATAATAATATTATATGAGTGAGATGTAAAAAGGAAAAAAATAGATTTTCCCTTTATCATATTTAAAATAAAGAAAATATTAGAAATGGGGCAAGAGAGACATGAATATCCTATAAAATGAAATTTAAATAGGATATTATGAATCAAATAATTTTTTATAATGAACATATGAATAACATAAATTAAGTGCAAAAATATTTAGATAGAAAGACAAATAGTGACAGAGAAAAAATCATAAGGAAGGTGAATGGGTGGGGAAGACCCATACAAAAAACGCATGGTATGAAATTGAGGTATGGAGACTATTAATTAATTAAAATTCGAAGTAAAATGATAATTTATATTTCCATGATCATGAATATTAAATATTTAATGTAATATAAGCCAAAGATTAAAAATACTTAATAGAATGGAAATTCGGAAGAAAAACCTTACCATAAGACTCAACTCACTTCACTTATCCAGATAATTATTGAAGAATAAAATTTTTTCAATAAATTACTTGACTAAGAACATTTATCATTTTTATTTCATAATTATTAATCTATTTACTTCTTTTTTTTATAATGTGGTTTTTTATTATTATATTAACTTTTCATACATCAGACATTTTGATATAGATGGGTTCATCATTCCCAAAATACATTGGTCTTATAGTACTGATAGATAGTCTTTGTAAAATGATTCAATAATGTCCAAAAGTGTCATAGTATAGTTATCATGTAATTTAAAAATTATTAGAGTTCAATAGTTCAATATAAAAAAGTTCTAAAAGAACAAGGGCTTCTTCATGAGCTTATCTTAACAGGTTAATATGAATTTTATTTTTTGTATTCTCAAAATATTATTATCATGAGTATATTGTCATAATAAAATCATAAAAATATTTTATTCTATTTTTTATTTATTATTAAATAGTGAAATTAGTTTTTATGAATATCTATAAGTTGAATAAGTTAAAATAAAACATCATTGTTCACTTAAGTGGGTTAAAGCCACCATAGTAATCGATGTTTTCATTAAATAGTGTAATATGGAGTAAAAACTAAAAAATATTATTAAATTAATTATTTTAGGTTACTTTTAATGATCATTCATATTATATAAGGTGTATGAGAATAATTAAAATGATGATACATGGGCTTTTAAACTTGTATTTCGACAAAGTAACAACTCATAAAAAGGGTTTAGTGAGAGATAATGGGTGATATATCATTAATAATGGATCATAATACTAAAAACAAAATGGGAATAAAATCATGTAATAAATATAATATTAGTTTTAAAATAGTTTTATGGAAAAAAATGTCATATATAAAAATAATGATAGATGTGGGAACCCTTACTTTTACCTAGTAAGGGATAGTGAAAATGGTTTGACGAGTGGGAATGGGTTATATCTCAATGATAATAGGTAAAAAGTATTAGGATACCATGTAATTATGAGAATATAAATATATAAGGAAGATTATAATAATATATTTCTCAAATTTGAGTTATAAATGAATGGGGGAGGATGAAGAACCCCTACATTTATTTTTATGTTGCCACGTTTTGATTAAGCCTAAAGACTTTGATGGAATAAATTCTAGAGACACCATGGGATTAAGATTATATAATATTTTAATGATTATTTTGGGAAGTTATTTTAAAAAATCAAAGGGTTTTTTATGTGATAATAATAGGGCGGTGGAGGGGAGTTTATATAGCCATAGGGGTGGGTTATTTTAGATTAATGTATTGATTTTTTTGTTATTTATTCTAATGAATATAAATAATACTGGTTTGAATGAATTTTATTACTATATGACATTAAAAGGGAGATCTAATTGATATTGGTCTCCAAAAAACTGAAATAAATCTTATAAATACTTTATAAAAATAAAGAGTCAAATATAGTTATCTATTTGAATAAAATATAACAGGGGTTTTGAAAAATAGATTTATTGGTCTAGAAAATAAATATATTATTTTAAAATAGATTGTTTAAATCATTAAAAACTATTTTATTCATGAAAAATATTTCATAATTTTTTGAGTCATATTATCCAACAATATCACCATAAAGCATATGATATTCTTAAAAATAGTATTTTTTACTATTCTATATATATTTAAATTTTTAAAAAAATAAGAAAAATCGCACTAAGATAATATTGATGTTCATATTTCAAAAATGAATTCTATTTTATCAAATTAATAATCTAAATATTATAAATCTAATTTTTAAATTAATATCATATAATTCAATGGAAAAATATTTTTTATCTCAAGTAAATGAGGTTTTTTTAGCTTGAGGGGTTATATTTTGATTTTTTATTTTTTATTTTTTATTATTATGTGACTGATAATTTATTATTTATACATTTCAAACATATAAATTTCATAAAATTAGTAAAATTTATCTTTTAATTAGGATAAAATTTTAATTTAAATACATACTAAGGAAAAATAGATTTAATGCGATGAACATTTTTCATAATTTTTTCTGAATAAATATATTATCTTTCTAACAGTTATAATATAAAAATGTTATAAAATTTTTATAATATTAAGACATTATATAAATTTATTTTATATTAAATTTTTAAATATAAAACAAATTCTTTATAATTTAATTTTAATGCAAAATTGGTATATAATATTTCCAAATTAAATTTTTATAGTAATTAAATATTAATGAGGAATATGATAAAAATAATTTAATATTTTATTTTTATAAAAATGAAATAGTATTATATTATAAAGTGTCCATTTACCTATTCACATAAGATTTTATATGATGTTAAAAATTGCTACATTACATTCAATGGATAAATGTTTTAATTATATTACTGTTAAAGCATATATCATAATTTGTTAAGAATTAGTTTTCAATGAATAAATTATTATTTAAATGTAAATAAAAACTATAAATAAGAGTAATATACATTCCAAATAAAACTATATTTGTAAACAAAATATTTGATTCATTTAAATAGATAATAAAAACCCATTTTTTCAAATTATTATTATTCATATAGTTCAATTATGATACATAAAAAAATAAATAATCCTTTTTTATTATTAAATACCATATTTTTAATGGATACAACATTATATTCTTGGAAAACATTTATATTAGAAATAAATGTCATATTATAATTCTTTTAATGAAAATAGGGGAATAAATCGTTATTATTTCATGGAATTGCATTATTACATACTGTATAAATAATTATATAAATAAATTATCTATTCATATCATCAAAAAATCCATTCATATATATAATATAAAGGAAATTGTTAAAAATATATATAATGTTACAGGATGTTTCATAGAAATCTTCATAAAATCATCACCAATTCATACATAATAATGGGTGTTTTAAAATATGATAGGTCATATAAGATCCCACAAAGACTTTTAGAAGCATTGATAATGTTTGGTTATATATGATAAAGATAAATTACTTAAAATCAAAGGAGTTGGTTTAAAAGTAATTAGATATAATAAGATGAAATCGAAGATAACAAAATTTTTTCATGGTTTCAAACACACCATTTTAAACTATTTAATGAATGGAATAAATTTATATTGTATAAATATATATGTATGATGAGTAGATTAATGTTTATGTGTTTTATGAATCAAGTAAAATTAAATAAAACCAATTTAAAGTAGGATATTATGAGAATTATTTTTAATTGGGCTTAAAAAATAAAAAGTATTTATTGTGTCAATATTAGAACCACATTGGTCAATAAAATTTACAAGTTGTCTCATAGAGAAAATGTTTTTGATGTGTCATTGTTAAATATAGAAAGTATATAGTAATGCATTAAATGTTAAAATGGAAATATTTTGAATTCTGCATATAAAATGGTAGATATTAAAACAAATCATACCTCATAATTTTTCCATTCTGATATTTTTATATCAATGAGGGGATAAAATCAATAAATAGTGACAAATATTTTTTTCATTTATTATAATATTTACTCAAATAACATTAATAGTGTTCATGAAGCAAAAATTTAAAGTATTAATGAGATTAATGTGTTTCAAGGGAATTTATAGAAATTAAATTTTTTATTCCATAAGTGGTCATGTACAAATATTGGAATTCAATATATGAGTGAAAATATCGAAGAGTATTTGGGAATTAATGGGGTCTATGATAAGTAAAATAAATCATGTACTTCAAAATAAAATATTTTTTCTAAAAGGATGTAATTTTTATTGAATGTGACGGATTAAACCCTTTTTGGGAAACATGGTACTTCTCATTTATTTTATAGGAAACTGCATGAATCACATTCTATTGTGGATGAATCTAAAACCATGAAATAATTTTTATTTCTTTTGTTTTTGTGCTTAATTTATCTATAGTGTTTAGGGTGTCTCGGGGTGGAATTTTTATTTTTATTTTGAACTCTTCGAAAGCCATAAAATTAGGAATCCCTTTTGGAAAACTGTGTAGTTAGAAATGTACACCATCTGAAAATTATAGATTGAGGAGATAACATGGACAACACATAGTTTGGTAAACCATATTGGTGAACTATGCATCATATACTCTTTCACATTGTGGAGATAGCGTGGTCACCACCCGGTTTGGTAAATTCTGTGAGTAAACCATACACAATGATAATATTTTTCCATTTTATTTATTCATAATTATTTTTATTTGGGGATTCTCCAATAATATTTCCCCACTTAAATCCCTCATCTGTAGTGCCTTTAAAATTCCTCTATCCATTTTAAAAGTCCTTCAAAGGTGGACTTGGAGAGGTATCTTAGTGTATTTTATCCTAAATCTAATAAAATAAGCCCCTTTTTCATTTTCTCTTGGTTTATCCTATTTCTTTCCTCTTCTCTAACCCCAATTTACATGGATGGAAAAAATTTATGTTAGGGTTCTTTTAGAATTAATGATTTTTTTTATAGAGGTTGTGAGTCATCTTTAGAGGTTTATTCTGGTTTTTCCACTGACAAAATCATGATTCCATCAATTGTGGTATATTTTTTCATTTCAATTAACTTTATAGAAGACTTCCAAGGATTCTTGGTGTTATAAATTTTCACTAATCCAAAATTGAAGTTGTATATGATACCTAGTTTTGTGCTATCAAAAGTTCTATGGGATTTATTGGTTTATTCTTTATAAAAAATGGGAAATATTTTTAGTTCAGTGGAACTTTGTTTGGAAAGATAATTTTATTGATTTTAAGTATTTGATTAAATAACATTGATGAGATTATTTAAGAGAAATTATTGGTTCAGGGTGATTTGGGAAAATTAGGATTTATAAAGTGAATTATTATTTTGTTTAATGATGTTGCCTTATTTTAAGAGGTGTTCCATTATTTTAAATCAATCTTTAATATTTTTAATGTATTCATATGTTCTTAAAAAGTTTTATCCCTCATTTTAAACACAACTTATTTTTTGAAATAGGTTTTTTTTCATGGGATTTATTAGTGATTTACTAGTATGGATTTTTGAGTTATTCCTTGGGTATAGAGGTGATTTCCCTTAAAATTTTATTAAATTTAAGGAATAGTTTAAAGGGGTTTCCAAATATGTAACCCATTATTTTAGAAGCTAAATTCTCTGTAATCTTAATGGAGGTGAATTATTGATTTATTTTTAAACCCTAGTTAATCCCCTTAGTAATTCTTCTTTATAATTGTGTGCATGCTTTATAGTTTTATGAATTGTAAATCATTGTTAAGAATTTTGGGATCATGGATCTTTATTAATTATTTTGTGTTGTGGGTTAAAGGTATTTATTTTTTTATATTAATATTGGGCATTGTGTTTTTTAGGTGATTGACATTATCATTAATGTTTTTCACTTTTTATAGCTATGACATGAGGAACCCTAGGTTATTTTTGGAGGATTTAAGTGATGTTATATATGCTAGAAGAGATTTATTCAATTTATAGTAGCCTCTTATTGAATTTTTTTAATTGGTTATGAGGGTTTTTCCAATGAGACATTTGATAGTGATTTATGTGATAGGTTGTATGGCCACTAATCAGCATGTAATTGGTTCCACAGTTTCATGTCTTGTACTTGTCTCATTAGTTCTTAAAGATTTTTTTTCATAATATGTGTTCTAGGTTATTATTTTTATTCTATATTGGAATTTGAATTTCTTATTTTTTTTTGTTTTAGGCCAACATTGATGTATTTTTTTCAATCAAAAGTGGTGAAAAATCATCTTTTTAATTGAAAGAAATGACATTTTTTTGTAGATGATACCTATTACATGGCTCATAGGCCTAGTGGGTATTAAATCTCCTCACATGGAACTGAAGTCCCATATTATTTTTACAATGGCCCTCGGATGAATAGTATTTGAATAGTGCACATGATCTTATAGTAATTCCTATAGTCCTTGTATTTCTATTGTTCCAGATATGGAGATCACCACCTTTGTAGTGTCACATGAGCTATAGTTCTACCGCTTATACAGTGCTACTATAGTAGCACTATAATGATGTAATATTAACTTATTCCCAAATCATTTACTTTTTTATTAATTTTTTTTATTATAAATATTCTTAGGATTAAATTTAAATTTTATTATTTTTCATATAATCATGTTTAATATAGGTGTGTCTTGGCTTTTATAAAAGTGAAATGATGTTGTCGATTTAAATTCAAGAGTTATGAAATGTTTATTTAGGAAAACATTTCAAACAATGTGATGGTTTGTTTTTACAATGACATTTTTTATAAAAAGAGAATGTTTAACTTGCCTCTATTTATACATAATGTTTCTTCAATGGGTAATTGTTTGTTTTTAAAAATTAAATGCTTTTGAAGCTCTTTTTGGAGGAATGTATTATAAATTTTTTATTTTAAGAACAATATATAAGGTTTTGTTTATTTATATATGTTTTTATGGAAAAAGTAATTGTAAAATAATTTTTTTATTACTTTCAAACTAATCTACTTTGTTTCTTTATTAAAAGAATTTAATGGGATCTTGGTGGTATCCTACTAGAAATTATCTCACACCATACATATTCATATTGGTGGGTGTGTAATCTTTGTATTTTTTATAGTTCCTTAGGTTATGGATTTCATGTTTTTTTACCACTCTCTATTGGGAATCTAGTGTTATTTGGATCATGGTTGACATTTGTGAGTCACACAATGGTGGTGGGGTTTGTCTCCCATGTTCATTTAGACCAGTTTTGTCATGTATCATATCATCCTTTATGGTATATTAATTTTTTTTTTCATATATTCCCTTTTTCTGTAAAATTATTTTATAAAAACGGTTTCCGTTATTTGAGAAAAATTCTTAAAAATTTATCTTGTTAAAATATACTATTATATTATGTTTGGGTGTGGTTATTTTTGTTTCTCATTATTTATTTCTGAAATGGTTTTATATGGGATTGATGATGTATAGAAATTTCCTCGTAGGAAATATTATTAATCCTTGTTTTTCTTGAGGGTGTAATCAGCCCACATGCTTACTTGTGATTCCATAGTCGTAGTTTTCATACTTCGGTGTTTGGGAACTCACCTTAAAACCTATAATGAGTTAACCTAGGAAAAATATAAGTTATACATGATTTAGTTACTTACAAAATGGTATCATATCCCTCTTATTATTTGATGTTTTATGGGGAACTAGATCTTGGATCAGCATACCTTGATTAGTTGGTGTGAATGAGTTCTCTGAAACCTCTTTATTAAGGTAGAATAATAGTTTCTATTGGTGGCTTGTACTTTTCATGTATATTCTAGATTTCAAGTTTTTTATTATTAAGATATTTTTATGTTGTTCACACCTACTTTGAGTTTTAGAAAAAACCCAAAAATATAACTTTTTAAATTTCTATGTTTAAAGTAAAACTAGAAGTCATCAATTGGTTCCTGGGAAAGGTGAACAAACTATAAAACTGTGTGTATTTCATGTGGACCATTTTGGACAACATCTAGTGGCACTCGTATAGTTGTAATATGGGTTAACAAATTGTTCCTCTAGAGCATGGGTAGTGTAAAATGTTTTGCATTTTTTCCATAATCGGTGCATTAAACCCCTATTATGAATACCAATCCTTATTTTGAGTGATCATGTGAATATTTTTTTATTTTTTATTTTTTTATTTAAATATATTTATTTATGATTTTTCAATAAATACTTTTTCAAAAAATATATCTTAGGTAATTGAGTTGCATTGTAAACTAAATTAACTCAAGCACACATTACTTAAGTGAGTGAAATAGTTTGGGGTTATAATTGTTTTCTAGGAAATAATTTCATGGGAATTATTCTTGGGGGAATTATTGAAGTGGTTTTAAGGTGGTATTAATTTCCAATTGGTGAATTTCATTATAAAAATTTAATTAGATTTATTTGTATTGTTTAAATGGGAATATTTCATTTCAATAAAATATATTTAATTTTATTTTACATCTTGAAATGAATTATGATTTTGAAAATGGAACCATGAAAGTTATTTTTATGAAAACTTTTTGTATTTTTACATGAAAAATTTCTAGGTTGGTGTTTTTGAAATTGGTTGATAAACATTTATTTGTGATATAGTTCCATTTGATTTTTTTGGTATCCCTTATTTAAAACAATGGTATTTTTTTATTAAAAGTATTGTTTTGGTGTTATTTTAGAGCATGACCCCCAAAGTCAAGAAGGAAATCTATCGGGCAGTGGTTCTATTGATCTTTATGTTGTCTTCCAAGTCTCTAACTCTATGAAAAAATATTAATGGATTTTTACGATCTTATTTTTTTTATATCAAGGATTATGCTTGAGATTTTCTATGTCATAATCATTTAGTGTTTTGTGGTGATCAAGGATCCTATGAGGTGACAAAGTGTTTATCCAAGGTCAAAGGGATCATCAGTTGCTAGCATCCCTATAAATATCAACGGTTATTTGAACCACTCCTTTGATCAAAGGGTTGGGTTTGCATTGGGGGGAAGAACACTATTGATGCCCATCCATTATAAGATTCATCCTGGGGATATTTTAAGGACACGTTTATTTAGTGTTTTATCATAAGGAAGTGAGAATCTCCAAGGTGGTTGAATTTAGGAGTATTCATCAGGGTTATGATTTTATGAAAGACAATGTTAAACCATTCAATATTATGGTTCCTTTCTCTCATTGGGTTTTTATGGTTGATTTGAATAAGGATTGGTTCATTACAAGAGGACATCAACCAGATCTCAACTTGGGGGTGTTTTGGTCAAGGAAAACTACCTTTTTGAAGATTAGGTATATTGTCATTTTCATCGAGGCTTTATCAGTAGTGAAACCAATGAAAAGTGACACCTATATTAGATTACTTATTAGTAGAGATAATCCATCTATAGAAATGATGAAGCTATTGGTATTCTTCTAGAATTAGAATTCTTGAAATTTTATATTCTCTT
Organism: Viscum album; assembly: GCA_963277665.1. NCBI lineage: Eukaryota > Viridiplantae > Streptophyta > Magnoliopsida > Santalales > Viscaceae > Viscum > Viscum album. The sequence continues at coordinate 1,374,788,665 of OY728128.1, forward strand.
GTCTAATATCTCTAAAGAACTATCAGCAGTGTAGCCATTTTAGCCACACTAATAAGTTTTTTAAAATAAATAGACAAAATAATAATAATCCTTGGGCCCAAATTTGATCTAAGGATTAATCCTGGGTGATTCTTCCAATATATAGGTATAAAACTATTTTGTGGTTTTTTTGGGTCATTATCTCTTATAATTCTCACTTTTTTGGGGACCTTATTTTATCTATTTTGAACTACCCATATTTTTGTTTGTACTAAATTAAAAAGATTTTTGGATCTTGTTATTGTTATTTTTGGATTTTCCTTCCTTTTTATGCTCATTCCTCATTTCTATTGATTCCTCTTATCATTATGTACAGTGAGGACCATGATTTGTTGTTTTTTTGGTGGGTGAAATGGGAATGTATTGTGTGTGTGATAGGTCAATGGGAATGTTATTGTAGTTTCTAGGAAGAAGTTTATGGAAAAATAGTTGTTTTTTCCTTTTTTTTTCATCCCTAAGAGTGTGTGTTCTATGACTTTGGGCCCATGTTACCCTTTGTTATGTTTTTTTACTCAATATTATAACCATGTCATCATAGGTTTATTAATGTTCATGGTGGAGTGTTTCTCCGGTTTAGTGGAGTATGTTATCTTGGTTATCTATATTGGTGACCAATTTTTGGGTGTTTATTAATGATGTTATCCTTCTTATAATTACATATAGTTATATTCAGGACACTCGTGGTTGGTGGAATCAGTCATGCTTGGTGATATTTTGTTCTTTTGAGTGTGCATATCTTTTGCCTCACTATATTATATCCATTATAACATGTGGGGAACATAAGTACATTAACAATGTATTTTTTTCATGGTCATGGGACCAGACTTCCAAGATGTTTTTGTTTTGGATGTTATTTTAATTATACCCCTAGTGACCTCAATTCTATATAGGTGTGGGTACCTATTTTTCCTTTGGGCTAGTTGATGACTTGAAAAATAACATGTGGCTTTTGATATGTGATTTTTTTGGAGTTCATGTATTCAATGAAGACCAAGGTAGCGGCTAACACATCATTTCATCTATTGAGGAGTCATCCTTTTAGTTTCATCATGTTTTGATAGTGGGTAAATCTTAAATCATTCAGATTGGTTTTCCCTATGAGTGGGTTTCTTTTGTTCCATGTTATTGGTTTCAAATTTGGGATGTTTTCCCCCAGTTTGGGCCCTTTATTTTAGTGAGTTAGTCCTAAAATTTACCTTGGTAACATGTTTTCAATTAATTTTTATGGAAAAAGTGGAATGGTATGGATAATTATGATTCCCTAAAATACCATTTTATTTCTTTTGATTATGTGTTTAATTTTTATCATGATTTTACGGTGTACAAAGGTAATATATTGATGTTTTTGGAAATTTTTTCAGGATAGATGATCAGGATCATGGTTTGAGAAACATTATAGTAGAATGTTATGTCCTAAAAGGTCTTAGATACCATGAGTGGGGGGTGAATTAGGGCATGTATATTCTTTCTAAAATTCTTCATGCCCCACTGGATCATTACATCTTTATTACAAGGGTCACTTATTATGTACTTTAATGTTAATTTTTATTAATTACTTTAAATTTTATTTGATGAAAATGCACTAAAAGTGAAAAATAAATCAAACATAAGGACATAGATATTTTTACTTTATTTTTACTTCACTAGGCTACATCTAAAGAGCATACAATGGAGATGTGATCATTGTACCAAATGTGCTAAGGCCACTACCAAATTAAAATTTTCAGGATAGATATTATTTTCCCAAGCTCCCTACCTTTATAAGGTTTATGTTCTGCTCACTATATTCCCAAGGGTCACTCCCTATGTATCTTCCTCTGGATCACAGCTAGTGGGAAGGATCATCATCTTCCTCTTCCTTCACTCACTGCTCTTGGAAGGGATCCCCTCATAGTTTATGGACATGTAGGTCCCTTCATCATCACTGAGGAATAAATCCTCTACTATATGTAGATTCTCTATTTAAGTCCAACTTTCATCCATTGAGAAATACCACTTTACCATAGATGTTCTGGTCAATTTCAAACCTTTCGTCTAGCCTTAGGTTGGCTTGCACGCTTCTTTAAGCATAGATCGCAAGGATTTATTTTGTTACAGAAAACAAAATTTCATGCTACTCAAAACATTCATGAAACACCCTTCTTATACTCACAACATTCACAACACACATCCTTTTATGGTCAACTCATTATTCGCACACAACTACCATCTGGCACGCAACTTCTGAATAACACTCTACATGTGCGCCCTCACCACTTGTGCGACCAGAGCTCCAATTTTATCTAAGGGTTGATATATTTGTAAATAATGGGGGTGGATGTCTATTTATTTGAATTTAGAAGACCATTATCACATGTCACACAACTTTCCCCCAAACATGCTAGTTTATTCTCCTGGACCCCTGTCATGCTAGTCACATAGCGCACAGCTCCATAACTTCTGCACCCTTATTTCCTTTTCCATATTTTGATGTTCAGATCTTGAAAAACATATGAAACACAAATTTCTAAACCTTCATATTACTGGAATGTAACTACCCTGTCCAAAAACAATTTTCTCTTATCTCTAAATTCTGGACCAAAAATATGGATAGCACTAGAAAACAGTAACACCCTGCATACATTCTTTTTTATACCACCCCCAAATCATCTATTCCTTTTTCATGGTTCATTGTTAACATATATTGTTAAAAATATCTCTATAACTGAACAAATATCCTAGGAAAACCTCTTTTTCAACAAACACAATCGACCCAAAACTATATAAATGATTCCTTAAGGGATTTTCCCCAATAATCTCCCCCTTTGTGTTTGTTGAAATATATTTCATAAATTGATATCTCTTTATAGATTCATCCATATTCTACCATCATTCGCTTCAAGAAATCAGATAGTGATCAAATATTTACACAACGTACACTCTAATCACACATGATCAATGCTCCGAGTGAGAAACAAGATTATAATGTAATGTTCATCAATGAATCACTTCAATCCATTCCAAAACCACTCTTTAGCATTAATCACAAACCTCACCTGTCTTGATATATAATATTTGATCGATCACTTCTAGAATCATTAGTTTTAATAATCCCTCTATCTTGTTTCTCCCCCTATCTCACTGCTCCACCTATCAGCTTCTCCCCTTGTCTTGACTAATACATTTTTTCCCTCCAAAATTTATCCCCCTTTTTCAATAAACTTGAAGACAATTATTTTTAGTTCTATAATAGGGTGGAGAACACATATCAACACATAGGAGAAAAACACACCATATCTTGGGGATATGGGGTCCCACATTTACTCTTTTTCAAGTGTTGGGAGTCGACTGAACTCTCAGATCCAATTGTTGCCACTCAAATTCTTATTTGGGTAAGTCCTTCGTTATAATGTCTACAACCTATAGATATGTAGGCACATACTAAAACTTGACAAGTCCTTTCTCCACTTTCTCCTTGATAAAGTTGTACTTTATTTTGATGAAATTTTTCCTTTAGTGATGGAATGGATTTTTACTTAGATTTATTTCACTTGAATTATTATAATAGATTTTGATCTGAGATTCCACTTCAAACCACATATCCTCAAGATGATACTCCATCCATAATAATTGTGTGCATTCTTGAGTCGCCGCAATATATTCAACTGCTATGTTTCTCAATGAAATAAAATATTGTTTCTTTTTTATCTAAGAAATAAAAAATACACAAAGATAGAAAGAACCTCCTGATGTTGAAATTCTATCTTCTACTGATCCATACCAATCTGTATTTGTACATCCCGATAACACTGGCTGAGATTTATCATTATATACCAAACCAGAATCCATAGTTCAATTGATATAACAAATTATTCTTTTTTACTAAAAGAATGTGGATTTCTTTGGGATTACTTTGATACAGTGCTTCTTGAAAAATGGAAAAAAATATTTGGTCGTATTGTTGTTAAGTACAACAAACATTCATTGATCTACCTATATTCTATGACATTGATCGCTCTGCCTTTATCATCCCAAGATAGTTTCATCTGGGTAGCCACTGTAGTTGTAATCTCCTTGTAATTAACCATTCCAAATATTCTTAAAACATCCTTGGAATATTTATTTTGAGAAATTAATGTGCCGTTTTTTCATTTTTTACCTGTAAACCAAGAAAATATGTCAGTTCAAAAATCATTGACATTTCAAACTCACTTTTCATGAAGTCAAAAAATTTTCTAAATTGGGCATCATCTGATCCACTGAAGATTATATCATCATCATATACCAGAACCATCATCATTTGATTACTATCATGGTTGACATATATATTGTTTATCAACTCCACCATGATGGAAAAAAAATTCCTTGTAAATTGCCCTAGCCTTAAATATCTTGCTCTTGGTGCTTGCATCAAACCATATAAAGCCTTCTTCAGCTGAAAAAATTTATTCTCATCTTCAAGAATAAAGAAACCATCTGGTTATAAAATGTAAACTTCTTCTAGAATCGCATTCAGAAATTATCATGTAACTTCCATCTAGAAAACCTTGAACTTTATTTTCACTATTATGGCCAAGAATAATCTGATTGTATCATGCCTTAAAAAAAGTGAAAATGTCCCATCAACATCGATACCCGCTATCTGGGAGTAACATTTCCACCCCATTCTTGATTAGTTTCAAATCATTGCACCATCATAATTCATCTTGTTGAGAAAGGCCTATATTTAGTCCCAATGGAATTCTTAACTATTGGCCTTGTAATAATCTTACATATCTAATTCTTCTCAATTTGGTCAATTTCTCTATTCCTAGATTCAACCCTATTCTTGTCTCCAGCTGATTCCCCCTACTCATCATTAGTATCTTATTATGAATCATTATTTTTTACTTCTAATCACCCTGAGTTTCTTTCCTCCTCATTGCTACCATAACAAAACTATTCATTATTCTTGTTAAAGACTCTACTCATTATCTATAATAGTTACATCATTGCTTTCAACTACATATACAGCCTCATGTTAGAACAGTATTATCATCATATCACAACTTCTTTCTACCCTAAAAATATTCATATAATACCATATTTTTATAACAAAATAGATAATCATGAAATACCTATGTTTTGCTGCTTCTCCTCAAATCAGTCTTCATGATGTCAGAAAACATAAATAATTATCTTTTATATCCGATTGAGATCCTACATCTGATTAGAAGATGTAATTCTCCCCTTATGATGTGAAACTCATCATATTGTTGGGACCACTATTTAGACCCAACAAAAAGCTTCTTCTCCAACATCATTTATTCTCATGTGGCACTTTTCATTGAGCTATCAATAACACCTCTAAGCCTACTGAGCCATAACTCAGTATAAGAAACAAGAGATAATGTTTTTAACATAATCACTATCAATTATGCTCAATTAATTCCATACATTACAGAAAACCATAAACTATTAACTCCTTCCTAGGAATTCTTCTAGATAAATTCCTTCGGTCTTGTGACTCATTTGAATTAGTTGAAATTATGGAAAACATCACATCACCATTTTACATGTTTTGATGGCACTTCCCATTAGATCGTATCTCCCCTTATACCTAAAACACTTGAACATCAGTTAATATAATTTATACACATAGGGAGAGGGGATGCTCTGGAATCCTCAAAGAGAGGATTGTGTTTGGTCTTGATTGATCACCCTTTGATGATTTCTTTCAAAGCATTGTCCTCTTTATGTGCTTGTTCTAACTACCCAGCCAACATCAACTATTCATTCCATATAAATAGACATTATTTCCCTCACCCTCTGATTCTTCTTCTCTTATTTTTGTTCTATTGGTTTGGAATTTTTCAAAATTTTGGTTTAAATCTACTAGTAGAAATTTCCTTCTTTGAGGCTCCACCTGAATTCCATTTTTCATGATTCTTTCTCTGAGTAGGAATTTATCTACTGGTCTTCTTATCTTGCTTATTTTACATTATTGAGATCTTTCCCCTTTTTCACTTCTCTCCATGGGACACATTTGAGATAGTGGAGACACTCTTTATTCATTTTTATTTTATCAATTATTTGATTCTCCACACTATTTATTTCTATTAGTGGGTTCTTCACTGAGCGTACATTCTTCTTACTCACAACTAGATTAGCTACTCACTTTTTATTCCAGGTTCATTCACATTCATTCTAAAATATTTGTTGTAAAAGTAGAATATGAGGTGCTTCATATATATTTCATTTAGCTCATTTTTTTCTCTAATACATTAAACATATTTTTCAACATTTCATTTTGTCTTTCAATATAGTTTTTCACATTATACACCAGTAGAGTTGGAGATCTCCATTCAAATTCATTTTATCTCCCTACTTTATTTCAGCTGCTATATCTTTCAAAATTCCCATGATTAGAATATATAAAACATCTCCCATTAAAACCATACATTTTGTTATCATTTCTTGGATGATATGATGATGCATCCAGAGTTCTTCTTCATCAGACATTGAGGCCTTTTTCTTCTTGACACATACTCATATTATATTCTTGTCTTCCACAATAATAGCTTGTTGTGGAAACTTTCTTTTAATAGAAACTTATTTCATATTTCTCAAGATTCTTCTTCTTATTCTAAAATTTATAAATATTTCACTCTTCATAACATGAAATATATTCCAAATCCACTGAATAAAAACAAGATGTAAGACCCCATGTTCCATATAAATAACACATGATTCTATCACATCTTCTAAAATTCTTTTTAGGTATGTGTTCACCACCTATAGGAAGTTTCCTGTTTCAGAAACTATTCGCATCTCTCTTCCTAGCATGCATGGGAGATGGTTCGTCATATCCAATACCAGTTTTTCACAAACTATATGACATTTGGAATGATATAGTCTTTTTATTCTTCACCTCTTAAGTGGAATATTTTCTTTTCAATTTATTATCTCTTACTAAAAGATAATAAAATATTAGGTGCAAAGCATCCTTCAACTTGGGATTGCCTTTGCATTAGATTTCTCCATATCTTTCTTCAATGATTCTATCTATTCTATCAATTATTGAATCTTCATATCCCTTGATTCAAGTTGAGAATTAAGTTCTCTCTTGAGATCCTTCTCTCTACTTATCTCATCTTCCAATTCATATGTAATTTTATCCACCATGTCACTTTTCTCCTTTATTTTAAATCTTTCATGAGAAAAATTATTTGAATAGAATTTATTATCCTATTTAGTCTATGATTTTTTAGAACTAGTTTAGACAACTATGTAGCAAGATCATCGTTTTTGGATTTTAGATTCTAAATTTCTTCTGACTTCTAATTCTCTTCCCTTTCATCAGCTTTTGGTTTTACTATATTTCTATACATCTTTTTCAGTTATTCTTCTTGAGATTCATTATTCTCCCTTGGATCAGTAGCCACATCAATAAGACTTTTATTTAAACCGTTTAGATTTTTGAACTCAATTTCCAGTTCTTGGATTCAGATATATTTATATTTAATTTCTTCATCCAATTTCTGATCCAATTCCTTTGTTTCATGTAAATCTTCCACTTTTTTCCTTCTTGGAGTTTCTTGATCATCATTAGTTTCAATGTCACTTGGAATTTCAAGTTTTTCACTCATTCCTACAACATAATTGAGTGAGTCTATACATTCTTTTTCTAATTAATCAAAATAATGTTTTAGTAAACTGTGGGATTCCTTAAACTAAAAAATACTTTTTTTATAAACACTTCCATGCTGAGGAATACCGTAGGACTCTTGCTTATTATTTGAAGTTATTCCCTTTTCCATGGCACAAAAGGATAAGAGAAAACTGGATATTTTACTTTAATAATCCACTAAACCAAGTTAGAACAAAAAATCTAATAAATGAAACTTCCCCTATGATACTAATTGTTAGATCCAAAAGGGTCCTAGATACCCTAGGAGGCAGGTGAATCAATAAATGGATATTCTTTCTATCCTTCTTCATACACCACTAGGTCTTTAAATATTTATTAAAGGGGTCAACTCTTATTATTTTTAAAGTCAATGTTCATCAAATCCTTTCTAATTTTATCTAATGATAATGCACTGAAAGTAAAGAAATAAGACAAATACAAGGACATAGAGATTTTTTACTTGATTCACCCTCACTCGGCTACATCCAAGGAGCATACAACGGAAATGTGTAGATTATACCAAATAAACTAAGGTTAACTACCAAAATATAATGTTTCGGCTAGATCTTTTATGCCCCAAATCATTGCCTTTACCGAGTTTTGGGTTTGATCACTACATTCTCAAAGGTCACTCCCTATGTCTCTTCCTCTAGCTCGCTGTTGTTGGGAAGTATCACCATATTCCTCTTCCTTCACTCACTACTCTTGGAAGGGATCCAATCATAGTTTATGCACTTATAGGTCCCTACATCGTCACTGATTAATGTATCCACCATTGTATGTAGATAGTTTGTTGAATTCCAACTTTCATCCACTGATGAATATCTCTTTTTCATAGGCATACTAGTCAATTTGAAAACATTTGTGCAACCTTATGTTGATTTGCACAATTCTTTAAAAATGGAGCACAAATATTGACTTTGTTACAGAAAAACACCTTTTACACTACACCAAACTTTCATGAAACACCCTTCTTTTATTATCAACTTGTGCGGCACACACCCTTTTACGCCCAACTCACTATTGGCATGTAACTACCACCTAGCATGCAACTTCTGAATTCCTCTCTACCTACACACCCTCACCACTTTTGCAACTAGATATCTAACTTTATCTAATTTAGAACTACTTGTAAATGAGGGGGTATCAATATTTTTATAGGAATTTTAAAGACCCTGAGCGTATAGTGAAAAACCTTTCCCCAAACGTGCCAGTCCATTCATTCGACCCTCTATCGCGCTAGTCACCTTGGCGCTACTCTATAACTTATATTCCCTTCTTTACTTTACTATGCTTTGATCTTTTAATCTTAAAAAATATATTTCATTCAACTTTATATACCTTTATATGATTGGAGGACATCACCCTTTTCCAAAAACACTTTTATTCAATCTCCCAATTTTAGACCCAAAAATATGTTCAACACTGGAAAACCATTCCACCTTATATACATTATTTTTGAACCACATCCAGATCATAAATTCCTTTATCATGGTTCTTTATCAACATATACTGTCAGAAATATGTCTAGAACTCAACAACTAACCAGGGAAACCCTTATTGTAAACAAACACAATCTACCCAAAAATGATTCAATGTTACCTTGACGGAATTTTTCATAACATAGGAACTTTGTGACATATATTATTTTTTTAAAATGGTGATCATAACAAAAATAATTTTTTTAGTTAACCAAATAGGTAAACCATGTGACCAAGAATGTTTTAGACATTGGTTTTAACAAAATTTGATAAAAAATTGCGAGTAAATGGTGTGGCCAGCTCAAGTATAGAATTTTTCAATTTTTTCATTTTTTTATATTCAACCATAATCATCCCCCACTCAAAACCTCATCCAAGTAACCACCCAAATTCCTCTCTCCCTTTTCAAAGGGCTTCCATGGTTGATTCTATTTTTTTAAAGTATTTTTCACCATAATTGAAAGGAAAGATATCTCATGTGATTCCTCTCTTAGTTTCATTCATTATTATCTTATCCACTAATAGTGATGGATATGTTTAGAATATTTTTATTTCTAGTGTTATTGAAGAATTTCTATTTTTGGTTATAAAGGTTTTGACCATTTTCTTGATGTCTATCATAGTTATTTATATAGAAGGATACATGATTCAACCTCTTGAGGTGCGAATTTCCATTTCAATTCCTTTTATTAAATAGTTTAATGGATGCTTGTTGTTTTAATTGTGTTCTTGAACTAAATTATTAATGTATATGATACCTAGTATTGTGTTAGTAAAGATTGTTTATAAATTGATGGATATGACTTTAAATAAATGGTTTAATTTTTAGTTCAATAGAACTTTTTTTCCAAATGTTATTTTATGCATTCTAAGTGTTTGATAAAATTCCATTGATTTTTTTATAAAAGAAAAATGATTTGTTCATGGTGATTTGGGAAAATATAGATTAAAAAAGTAGAGATTTATTTTATATAAAGGGTTTGAATTTTTTTTAAGATGTGTTCCCTTGAATTAAAATAATCCTTCTTTATTATCTTAAAAAATGAGTTTCCTTGTTTTAATGATGTATCCTTATCAAAAAAGGATTGTGTTGATTGATGATATTATTTAGTGATTTACTTGTGTTTATTTAATCATAATGCCTTAATGATAGTGTTTATTTACCTTGGAATGAACTTTTTTTTCCAAATTGGTTTGAAAGGGGTTTCCAAATATGTAACTATTGATTTTAAAATCTAAATATCACTTGGAACATTGAGACAAGGTCAATTATTACTTGATTATTACACCATAGTTGACCCCCTAGGTTATCATATGTTTATGCATGTGTACATGTGTTCTAATTATTTGAATTTTATTTCATGGTTATGTGGTTTTGGTGGAAGGATTTTTATTAAAAGGATTTTTTTCAATTGGAAGGTATTTTATTATAGTGTTATATTAGATTTGGTCATTTTTGTGTCTTTTGAATGACATTGGTTTGACAGTGGTCCACTTTCTTTAGCTATTACATAAGTGCCCCTAAGAATATAAGTGGGGAGTTAAGGGAAATTAACTATTATAGATGAGACTTCCAACATTATCTAGTAGCCCTTAGTTTAATTTTAGGACCTTGATAGTGTATTTTTACTGTTAAGACTAGTTAAAGTAATCCTGATGATGATTTTTGTTACTGTTAACCTATTTTAAGTTGGTTCCAATTTTTAAAATATAGTATTTTTTATTAGTCCTTAAGGATTTTACTTATGTTGCATATCCTTTTATTCCTTTTATTGTGTATTGTAATGTGAGACAAATTTTTCTTATTTTGATCCTAATTTATTTTATTGGATATATTTGATAATGAATCATTGTTTTATTTATTTCCTCATATTATAATTTTCATTTTTTTAACTATCATATCTTCAAATATTATTATGTTTTCCCTCGATTATACTCATGTTGAATGTGGGATTGTTTTATGTTATCAAAAAGAGGAAGGAGGTGGTTGATTTAAATACATGATTTATGAAATGCTTATTTTTTAAATCATTTTAAAACATATTATGGTTTGTTTTTCAAATAGATGTTTTTAATAATGATAAATTATCAAACTTGTTTCTTTTTGGAATGCACTTTGTTTTAAAATTTAATGGCTTGTTTTTAAAATTCAAATCCCTTAGAAAGTCCAATTTTAGAAATGTTTTATAAATTTTGTTTTCTAAGAAATATAATTGAAGACATTGTTTGTTTATTTATGTTTTTTTTCAAAAAATGAATAGAAATGTTTCTTTCAATACTTTCCAACTTTTGGAATTGGTTTCATTATAAAAGGAATTTAATGGACTCATGGTCGTATCCGACCATCCTTTTGATCATGCCCTACATTCACATATTTTTTTCTATGTAGTAATCATATTTTCTATAGGTTCCTTGGTTATGGATTGCAAGTTGGTTTTCCACAACTCTTCATTAAGGATTGGGTGTTGTTAGAATCATGGTGGTTACTAGAGAGTAATGATGATGATGGAAAGGTTGACCTCCCATGTTAAGTTGGATAAGTTAGGTTACATTTGGTACCATACTCTCTAACTACTGGATTTTTTGGCAAGGTTTTCCTATATTTTTAAATTATTTTTATAAAAATGGATTATTGTAGTTGAGAAAAATCATTATAAAAGTATTTTTTATATTTTTTGTTATGTAACATTTTGATGTGTATGTTTTAGTTTCAATTTATTTATTTCATCATAGTTGTCCAGTAAATTGATACCTCATGTCAATCTCCAACTAGGAACCATTATTGATACTAGTTATTGTTATGGTTTAATCACTCCCACATGATCTCATGTGATTCTCTTGGAATAATTTATATCATTGGGTGATCAGAAATGTTCCTTGGTCTTTGCAGTTAGATTACCTAGGTAACGTGTCAGGTTTAACTCAAAGATTTCATTACAATGAAGAATATGAATAATTTACTAGATAGTGATAAAAAAATTATAGATATAAAGGGAACTTTTTGAATATATAAGGAAGGGTATTATGGTCATTGAAGACATAAAACTTCTCACTAAAGAGATAATTTCTCCAATACATTAAATCATGTAATATGACTACTAACTCTATATCATGAGTAAGAAAGTTCCACTCATGGGGTTGTAAATGAAATTACCGATAAGATATTACTTAATCCCTCTAAATTAGTATATCTCCAAGTCTAATTCATTATGCATTGCATTATATAGAATATTTGATCCTTTTATAGGGATGTATCAACACAAAATCTATAATCCACGTCCACATCAGCTCAAGAAATAACACATAAAATAGGTCCAATTATGGGACCTTCACTTAATTCTTCATAATTTTAGTCAAAGGTACTGATATATGAGATAATTTCTAGATAAAACATTATTAGTAATATTCTATCCGAGAGAGATCCTAATTTTGAACTTATTCTAAGGACATGTTTAGGACATCAACACCTTCACTTTCTCTTGGACCATAGATATACCAAACTCTAAAACTAGATTCCCTAAGAACTTCACCTCATAAATCAAAAGGATACACTTTTACTGGATAGTGTAAAGATAATGTGCAGAAAGAGTAATCAAGACTATCTATTGATGTTTGGAATACCACTCTAGGGTTGGTGATTAGATGAAGATGTTATCAATAAACACCCGGATGAATAAGGCCAAATATTTGTGGAATATCATGTTCATGAGATCAATTCATTTATTAATCAAAAAACATCACAAAGAACTCTTGTTTCCCACAAATGATATGAAATTCCATGTTTGAGAGGTCCTACTCTCCAACGAGTAGCAGGTCGCGTCCCAATAAGAGATCAATCTATGAGAACCATGGAGCCCCCCAAAACTTATTGAAAAGGTCATTGATCCTATTAAAAGGATATCTATTACTCACTATAACGTGGTTCATAATCAAGGAATATATATATAGTCAAATACTATCATTTACCTTCTTGGATAAAAAAAAATTCACCCCACAATGTTGTACTAATCTTAATAAATCCTTTCTAGTCCAAGTCCTCTAGAAATACTTTGAGGTACTTCAACTCAAACAGTTCTATGTAATAAAGTGGTGGTTGAATTGGATACTCACTTAGTATGAGATCTACCTCAAATTAAAATCCTATCAAAAGGGTGTTTCATAGGAATTATTCCATAAATAAGTCCTGATAGAGATCCATAAAAAGAGTAAAATACAAGGGAGATACCATCGATCCTGTTAATATAGTGAAACCTGCAATCCTCACAGTGATTTTCCCTTGATGACTCAAGTAAGGACTAAATATACATTCTCTTAATTTCCATTATTTTTTATCATATAATTCTCTCACTTATGTGATGAAAATGACACACATCACTGATAGCAATCAATGTCATATGAGAAGCTAGTCATCCAGTCCATAGAGAATCACATTAAATCTCGTTATATAATGAATCATGAATCCCCAAAATAACAACCCAAAATTATAAAATAATAACATTTTATTAAATATAATTTCCAACATGAAATATTTATTTTAACCTGAAATTCACACTGCACTTATTTTATCTTGCATTACACACAGCAAGGAGTTTTTTCGATAGCGTGTATTGTATACAAGACTGATTTTTACTAAATGCTATTAATATAATTATATAAAATGAAAATTATTTCTTAGATATTAAATTATATGTTATGAATAGTATTAACTAACTTATGATGATATATTATTGAATTCATTTATTACAAATTAATTATAAATGAGTATAAAATCCAATTTAATATAATGAAAATGTTTTTATAAAACACAATTTTAATATGTTGTAGTTGTTTTATCGTAATAAATTAAATTAATTACCATTACTTTAATGATAATAATGAAAATTATAGATCATATATTAAATAAAAAATTGACACTCATCCAATATATTTTATAGCCATAAGATAATAAAAATCTATTTTAATGTTTAAAAAGTTATATTCTTCTAAAGGAAGTTGTTTCACCTTTTAATGGCATATTTATATTAAAAATAAATTTTGAAAATTATATAAATTTTAAATGAAAAAATAAACATCATTTTTTAAGAATAATTTAAAAATTATCTTAGATTGAATTTTTGTTATTTTTCAGTTAAGTTTCATTTTTTATGAATAGTGAAACATTCTAAATTTTAATCAAAAAATGAAATTTCATTTAATTAATTTGTATGGATAATTATATTTTACATTGGCTTAAAAATTTAAATTAGATCATTGATACATAAATTAATCCAATTACTTTCATTTTAATCATTTTCATATCGAATTTGGATATAAAAACATTTCAAACCTTTGATCATTTTCACTTTAAAAACCCACTTTATCATCGCGTCTACAGGATTAATTTAAAATTAAATTCTGATATTTATATGAGTCTAATTTTCTTAAATGGATTCCATATTTGTAACAATCATAATTTATATTTTCTAATCATTTTAAATTAATTTTTGACTATAATTATTAGTGAAACAGTTTAAATTAATTATTGTGATTAAGGTAAAAACAAATTTACATAGTGGTTAAACATATAATATATATGATAAAATGACATACCCATTTGTCCAAAACCCATTGGATGGACATATGTAGACCCATATGACCTTACAATATATTTTTATGAGTTTTGGGACAATTTTACATGAAGTTGACCCATATAATAAGTTAAATAAAGAAAAATACCAAAGACAAATTTCATACTTTTAATTTAATGAATGCATTGGGATAGAGGAGAATATAAAATATTTTTGGCTATATATATCATTTAGAAAGATAAATGATTTTTTGTATCATGATAATTTATTTTATATTTTTATAAATGAATTAGTTACATAAAAATCTTAAGAGACAACAACACAATACTTATTTAGTTAATAATTAACTAAATAAATGATACTAAAAGTGAAGTAAACTGAACTTACTATTGAATATAATTAAGTTTATTTAGAATAATAAATCATTTTACATAAGAATTAACATTATATATTCAAATTCAATCTCTGTATTGATATTTTAAAATTCTAAATAAATAAATAATGTCAAAATTGACATTAATTTTATTTTATAATAAATTATAATTTATTAAGTGATTTAAAATTACTAAAAACCCTATCATATTCTAAGTTATTTAAAAGTGTTAATTAATTTAATATATAGTCCATAAATAGAAAAACTGATCTCTTATAATTAACATATTTATCCCAAAATAGTAAAAACATTATTAGGGAACTTAGAGTTAAAGAAGCATTTTTTTGGCACTACATGTGCTTCTGTTGAAATAAATTTCCCACAAAAAATGGATTTTTATGTTATAAATTAAATTTAATATTTATTATTATTGGGTATAAATTTTATAATAATTATAATGTTAATTTAGTCTTAAGGGAAACATTAAATTGGTTAGAAAATTATTTACCTTAATAAAAACCAAAATAGTAAATGTATGGAAATTTATAAGTTAAGGATCAAAATGATAAAAAAATATGTCTTATTTTTGTGTGGTGTTGGTGTTTCTTGAACATAATTCATATATAATACATTATTTATCAATTTTGGAGGAACATGTGGTAAATTAGACCTCCCTATAGTGAATAGTTTTTATTATTTACAATAATGGCACTCCTCATTAACTATCAAATGGCACTCACTCTCTCACTCTTCTTTACACCACTAATGAAATTTTTTATTATCTTTCCACTTCCAAAATTACTCCCCTAAATAAATAACTTCATACTATAATTCTTATTACATTAAGAAAGAAAACCATTTATTTTTTTAGTTATAACCCAAGGAGGATACCCGAAGAAGAAGTAATGTTATTCTTGAATAATTTTTATTTTATTTCCTTCTCCATATCAAATTCCTATTATACCAGGATTATATGATAACCTATATATATTCCATATAATAAGATGTTACCATTTTGATGTTATAACCTACAACTACACACACTTCAATCAAATGTTTTACAAAATCATAATTCGTGTGTATGGTGGACTACCACCTCACGAACTGATGTCATTCTTTTTTCAATTACCACCTTTCAAAGTTGGAAATAATGATGAATTTATATTTTATGTATGATAGTGTGGATATTTTTATGTTATTATGAATTTTTAATTATTTTATCAAATACTCATTCATACTTTCCATTTTTTGGGAATATGATAATGTTGCTCGTGTGTACGATGAACTATTGTCTTGTGAAACGATGTGATTCGTTCATGCTTTACATGGAATGAAATATGTATGGTTTTAATAAAAATATGAAATATATATGACATAAAAATGATAAATTAATGATAATATATATATATATAATTTAATTTTGGTTTTTTAACATAATAATAAATTGGAAACAACGTTTATGCGTATGTATAACCTATCATCTCAATGAACGATGTATTTCATTTCATATAATAAACTTTTATGGATCCCTATAAAAACATATATACTAAATATATTTTATATTTAATACATGTTTTAAATATGTTATATTATTAAATAATTATCTACAAAAGAGGAAAAAAATAAAAATTCAAATAAACTCGATAAATAGTGTGATTAACACCTGAAATAATGAAAATAATGAATGATTATTAATAATGAGTGATAATATTTTATAAAATGATGATATATGATATTATAAATATTAATATTTTTCTATTATATGCTAATAAAATTCTTCAAACTATCATATAATAGGTTATAGAGTGTTCAAACAAAATAAAGTGTATGGTAAGAGATTTCTTCTCAATTTCATTTCATTGAGGCATATTGTAATGTTACGCACCTAATTACTTTTATATGGTGTTTATACTTATCCTTGTAATTTTAAATAATTCATACCTAATTATTCATAGTATTTTAGTTTCAATTTTAATTATTTCAACTATGGGGATTTGACTTAGAATTTACCAAGTGGTAAAGGATTTATAAACTCAGTTTCCACTCATTCAGTTAAAATTATACTTCATTGATTTTGTCATGATAAGATTATGTGTGTAATGACTTTATATTATATTATGTTTTATTTAAAAAAAATTATTACTATTTATTGTGTATAAAAATAATTTATTTACTTATCAATTCTCACCCCAACCTTATGATCATTATAAAGGATTATTTCACAATCTCATACTAATCGATATTGTTTATTATTGAATATCAATTGAAGGAAATTACATGAAAATTACCTAATAAACACTTAAATTTTCGTATAATCTGGTTATTCATGAATTTTTCAAATAAATAGTGCCACTATTTTTCCTTTGTACTTAAAATGTTTTAAATAAGTTTTTAAGAAAATATGACTTCATTTTCTCTTCCATCGGATGTATGTTTTCTTCCAAAACAATATTCTCTAAAAATGTTTTAAAAAATATTTTAATATTTTAAATATTTTTTACAAATTGAATTTTAAATCATTTTTACTCTTTAAAAATTGTTTTCAATGGAATCTTATGTCTTTTTCAAAACAATCCTCATTTTAATTTTATAGAAAAAGTGAAAAATGATTTGTTATAATGTATGTGACATGAATAGAATTTAAAAGAAGTCCTTATAACTCAAATGTTTTCAATATTAATTTATATGTTTAAATGTTTATTTTCAAGGAAATTGATTTTCAAAATGTTTATTGAAATTATATTTTTCAAAAGTAATTTTCAGAAGAAAGGATTTTCAAAATGTATTCCAAAATAAAAAGGATATTTTCCTTGAGAATTATTATAATGGTATTTTTTATATTTGTATTCATAAATGAAAAATACCCATTATTCTAAATCTAATTGGTATATATTGTATTGATTCCATACTTAATATTACCTTGGATGGTTTATGATCCCTTTGTCCAATGAAAGTATCAACATTAACTTCATTTATTCATTTTTGTTGTCATAAACTTTACCATGAATTATTCATTGTCTTGTGAGAATTTAAATTTCCCTAAATGAAAATATTATCCATCATGGATTTGTTTATTTCATGAATTGTATACCATTTTTACATATGGTGTCAATATTAATAGTTATTTGATTAACTAGGGAAATATTGATAAATTTTATCCTTTACTCAATATGGATATTTAACATGTCACATTGTTTCTAAGTTAAATTAATTATTTGATATACAAGGAAAGATTTTCATTGGATTGAAATTGGTTGAGGATCATTTAATGTAATCCCCTAAATGTATCAATAGTCTCATGATAAGAAATTAGTTGAAAAAACCCTATGAATTTTTAAACAATATGTTTTAAAATGTCTTGTGAAAGGTCTTAATAGTAGTATATTTTAAATCATCATCTGAAAGGTATTTATGGTAAAGGTATCACGTTTCTATGAAAAATTACATCTAATAATTAATAAGTTATTTTATTTAGATTCAGTTTTCATTATCCATGATATTTTCTCTATGTAATAATCAATGGGAGCATTTTATTCTCAAATTAATGATTTAAGTGTCTTCTGTGTTTGGTTATTTAACTTTCCATATTTATTATACAGTATCTTTCCATTATATTCAAGTTAATTGAATGTAATGTGTGTTAATTTATTTACCTTTCTATATTAATTATACATATTGATTCATGATATCTTCTAATATACTTAACCCTTATTGAGCATTTGATCTCACCCTTTTTTGTTTCATTTCTTAAGAATCCATGAAGTTTACTATGATTGATATGCAATTTTATGCAAGATATAATAAAGTTATTATTTTAAAAAATATATGTTGACATTTTTGTATTCAAATGAAATGTAAAGGTCATTTATATATTTATTTTACCAATATTATTAAACTATTTATTCCTTCGGTATTCATTTCATTGTATCTTATTCCAATGTAATTGTAACTGGAACCAAATCTATCTATATTTTGGTTAGTTAAATATATTTGGTATCAAAGAAAGTTTAGTAGCTCCCATAGAAATTAGATTTAAGAAAACATATATTAAAAAACACAACCCTATGATAGACTTTATTGATAAATATAAAAGAACATATTAATATTTTGATATGTGGTCTTTATAATAAATAGAACCCTATCTAGGTAGTATCATTGGTTTATTATTTTATTATTGAAGATAAAATAAAATAATTAGACATGTCTTTTTAGGTTTAATTTTATAGGAGTTTACCATTATTAAGAATTTTTAGGAGAAATTTATGGAATGTATATTTTTTAGTGGAAAAGTTATTTTAGGAATAATGAATTTATATTTTATTGAAATAAGATTAATGTTATTGATAACCATTAGTGTAAATATGATCATTACTTAAATTTTAATAATTTTCAAGTAATATTTTCAGACCTTGTAATAAAGGGATAATATTAAAAACCTTAGTAGAAAGTTTCTTTACTGATTTTTTTTTCAAGGTTCTACATCATGTTTTTTTAGGGAATGTTATCGAAATTATGTTAAAATGGTTTAAAAAAAAAGAAAAACTTGTATATTGGGTGTCAACCTATCACATCTGTCAAGGCGGTGGGGATTGAACCCATGACCGAAGGATGATAAGGTTTTCACGTTTACCACTAGCCTACATAATGTCCCTGTTAATATTTCATTTTTTATATAAACTATTTGAAAAAAATATATGAACTAGTTTTATTACTTTTGATGTTTATATATTAATTTATTAACCATGGAGGTTTAAGAAAATATTTAGAGACATGTGGAATGAATTTTCTCTATTTTATTGATCTTTAGATCCATCAAAAGTAAATTTTAGTTCTTGGGGGAGAAATTATTATTTTGGAATTCCCATTTCTTATTTTAAGGGTTGAATTTAACTTTATGAAAGCACAACCAAAAGATGAAATATTTCTTATAAAATATAAATCTATTAATTAAATTTATTTCCTTTTATTAATTGATAGTAAAATAATTCCTCAACTTTAGAAAATGATCTAGAAACAAAAATGTTATAATATTAAATTAATATACTGTAAATAAAATTTTCTTTTATATTATTAGAGATTTATAGATTTGAGGCCCAAAAAATTCTATTTATCATTCACTTTTTTAATCAATTTCCCCAATCACTATCTATAAATATTAATGCTTTTCATATGTGTCTATATCATTACATGCCACTAATGTTATCCTACTTATAAACCTATTTATATATTATTCTATGTGACCTGTATACTTCTCATTCTCTCCTATTATGCAAATATTTTATAAAATATTTTACAATGTGGGTTTTTCAACAGTGGTATTTTCAAATGTCAAACTATTGATTTTATAGATCAAGTCTAAACTGTGAGGAAGAAATTTATTTAAGGTGGTGATAATGTAACACCCTAAAATTATAAAATAATATCATTTTATAAAATAGTGTATGTGATATGTAAAAGTTATTTTAACTTACAATGCATGTAACACTGAGTCTATCTTACGTAACATGAAACAATTAGTTTCTAAGATAACTTGAGTTACATCCATGACTGTGTTTTATTTATTACTATTAATATTATTTTTTTAAAATCAAAATTATATCCTTGATGTTAAATTTTTTGTTATGAATAGGACTAAATAACATTTGAAAAAGTATGGTTGATTTTATTTGTTACCAATTAACTTGAAATGAATATAAAAACCAATAGAATATAATACAAATGTTTTTATAAAAAAACTATGTTTATGTTTCAAAGATATTTTATCTTAATAATTTAAATTAATTAATATGAATTTATGATATTAATTAAATTTATATATTATATATTAAATAAAATGTGTTTAAAGTAAACCAATGGATTTTATAGGCAAAGGATAAGAACAAATACAATTTTACACATAAAATGTATATTTTTTAAAATGCAGTCTTCCCTACTTTTAATGGCATACTTTTTTTAAAATAATTTTTAAATATTAAAAATTTTACATGAAAAAATAATCTTAATTTATTAGTTTTTAATGTAATAATTATATTAGGTTTAATATTTGGTATTTTTTTGAGAAGATTAATTTTTTTCATGAACAGTGAAAAATACAAAATATTAATTAAAAACTGATTTTTATTTAAATAATATATATATTGTTAAATAATATTATAAATTTATTTTAAATTTTTATTAGTTAAATTATACATACATTAATCCAATTTCGGTTATTGAGATCATTTCAATATTAAATTTGGATATAAAATTGTTACAAAATTTTTAATCATTTTCACATTAAATACCAACTTTCTCATATATCTATAGGATTAAATTAAATAATATCATTTATGTGAGTTGAATTTTACCAAATAGATTATATATTTTTAATAATCATAATTTATATTATTTATAAAGGTAAAATTAAATTTTTACCATAATCATTAATGAAAATAGTTAAAATTAATTATTGTGATTAAGGTAAAAACGAGTTTACATAGTAGTTAAACTTAGAATATAAGGGTTAAAATGACCAACCCATTTTCCCAAAACCCATTTTATGGACATATGTCAACCCTTATGACCTTAGGATATAGTTATATGAGTTTGGGGACACTTTTACCTGAATTTGACCCATATAATAAGTTAATGACAAAAAGACATTTTTCTTACTTTTTATTTCTAAAATTCTTTGGGATTAGAAAAAATATAACATATGTTCGCTTATGTATTTATTTTTGAATTATAAATGCTATTCATATATCCTGATAATTTATTATAATTTTTTTAGGTGAATAATTTACTTAATATGATTAAGAAACACCAACACAATAATTATTTAGTAAATAATTAAATAATTTGTATTATACTAACTATATTAAAAGTGATTTACATTGAACTAATTCTTATCTTAAATTAATTTTGTTGACTAATATATTATATTAAATCGTTTTGAACTTAATAGTCTCAAGTACCAAAATTTTATTGATATTTTTTAATTCAAATTAAATAAGTAATGTTGAAATTGACATTAATGTCATTTTATAATAAATGATATTTTACTAAATAATTTAAAATTAATAAAATCCACTAATTATGAAAAAATATTTCTTGATGATAAATAATAAAATATAAGTTCCATTAATGGAAAAGTATATCTTTTGTAATGAACATATTGACCCATAAAGAGTAGAAGCATTGACAACTCGATTATGATTAAAGTAGAGTTTTTTCCACACTACATGCACTTCCATTAAAATTAATTTCCAACACAGATTGAATTTTTGTTTAATAAATTTGGTATCATATTTATAATTGGTGGTTTAAAATTTTCTAATAAATATTATTTTAATTTATTCATAATGAATGAATTACCAAGGTTAGAAAATTAGATACCTTAATAAAAACTAAAAGTTTTAAAAGTATGGAAACTTATATATTAATGAACATAATGATACAAATGTGTTTATTTTTCTGTATTAGAGGTTTTTATAGAAAATTATTCACCTAAAATAAATTATTTTTCAATTTTTTTTCACAATATGTAAGGGAGACCTCACAATAGTGAATACTTTTGTGTATTTACAAAAACTCCACTCCTCATAAACTATAAAAGGGAACTCACTCTCCCCGTTATTCACAACTATCCTACTTTTTGGATAATCCAATACATGCAAAAATGAATTTCTAAAATCCCTATCATAATATTATAACCATTATTTTTTTAGTAAACAAAAATGTTGATGGTTTTAGTGAAAACCTAATAAGGAAACCTAAAGAAGAGGTAATGTTCATCTAAAAGCATTTTTATTTTATTTCCTTCTCCACATCCTATAATTCCTATTGTAACATTCTTAAATAATTAAATAATTATATTCTATATAATAATATGTAATTTTTTTAAGGTTACAAACTATATACACACATACTTCCATCAAATGGTTTATGAAATAATTGTTCATGTGTATGGTGGACTACCACCTCATGAACTGATGTCAATCATTTTTCAATTACCATATTTTATGGTCAGTAATAATGATGTATTTATATTTTATACATTATATTTATGATATTTATGATTATATTATTATTATATAATTATTATAACACCCATACCTTCATTCTTTCCATTTTGTGGGAATATTATTACATGGTTTGTGTGTACGACGGACTACAGTCTTGCGAAGCAATATGACATGTTCATGCTTTACATAGAATATATTAAGAATGGATATAATAAAAATATGTGTTATATATAAAATAAAAATTATTCTAAATTGATAATATATATATCGTTTTTTCTTTCTTTTAATATAACAAGAAAATGGAAACAATGTTCATGCGTAAGTATGACATCTCATCTCCATGAATGGGGTATTTAATATCCTATCACAAGATTTAATGGTTTACTACAAATATATATATACAGAATATAAATGATATTTATGTTATGGTTTACATTATATATATGATTAAATCCTAATATATGTAAGAGTAATAAAAAATAACAACTCAAACATACTTGAATAACAAGGCAATTAACACCAGAAACAATGAAAATAATGAATGATTATTAAGAAATGTGTGTTAATATGTTATAAAGGGATAATATGTGATATTATATATATTAATATCATTATGGTATTAGTTTTAACCTTTAATAAATCAATTATACCAAAGTTATAGATCATTTATCTAAAAAGAAGTGTGAGGTAACAAATGTCATCTCAACTTCATTTCATTGAGGCATATTGTAATGTTATGAACAATATTAAATTTATATGGTTTATATACTACCCATTGACATGAAATATCATATAAATTTATTTATTCATCATATTTTAATTTTTAATTTGAATTATTTCATCTAATGGGATTTGACTTAAAAATTATAAAGTGGGAATGGATTTCTTAACTCAATTTCTCCTCCTTAGGTTAATCTTATACATCATTGATTATGTCATTATAATATTATGTTTGTAATGAATTTTTATTATCTTATGTTGTATTACTACTTTTTTATCTTAATTTCTTTTGTATACACACCATTTATCCATTAATTAATTCTCACCTCAACATTATGATCATTAAAAAAGTTTATTTCACAATCACATTCTAATTGATGTTGATTATTATTGAATGTCAGTTGAATGAAATTACCTGACCATTTTCCAAATAAAACCTCCAATTTTATTATCCCCTAGTTATTAATGATATTTTTAAATTAATAGTACATTTTCACTCATTCATTTTTCAAATTCATTAGGAAATATTTTTAATAAATTTTAACTATATTTATCTCTTCGATCAAAAATATATTTTATACCTAAACCATATTTTCTAAAAATATTTTCAAAAATATTTTAAACTTTTTAAAATGATTTTTTGAAGGAATTTTCACACATTTTTTCTCATTAATAAATTTTTTAAAAATATTCTCAAGTCATATTCAAAACAATGTATATTTGGATTCTATAGAAAAATTGAAACAAAACATTATTTCTACATGTACATCTTGAAATGGATTTCTTGCCATTATAAACACTAAAATGTTAAAAAATATCATTTATAAATTTCAAAGGTTATTTTTAATGAAAATTAATTTTAAATTTTTTTCTGATAGTTTAGTTTTTAAAAGCATTTTTCAAATAAAAGTATTTTCAAAATGATTTCCAAAATGTTTTCCAAAATGAAAAGGATATATTCCTCAAAGATGTTTTTAAATATATTTTTATGTTATTTGTATTCATTAATGGAAAAACCATTTATTCTTACTCTAATGGGTTTATATTTTATTGGAACTGTCCTTATTATTCCTCTAGATGGTTAATTATCACTTTGACTAAGAAAAGTATCAACATTCACTTCCTTGATTCATTTTTTGTCATTATCTTTACCTTGAATTATTAAATATCCTCTAAATTCCAATATTATTCATCATGGATATGTTTATTACCTGAATTTTATTCCATTTTTAAATTTGGTGTCAGCTTTGATAGTTATCTGATTAACTTGGTAAATATTGATAAATCTATATCCATTACTCAATACTGATACTTGATAAGGCACATAGTTTACGAGTTAAATTGATTATTAAATATATGAGGAATGATTTTTATGGGTTTTACATGAATTAGGGGCAGTTTAAAGTATTATCATTGATGCATTGATAGTCTCGTGAGATAAAATCAGTTGGACAAGCCCTAAGCATTATTAACCACTATCTTTTAAACTGTCTTGTAAAAGGTATTGATGGTACAATGTTCTAAACCATATTATGAATGGTTATGATGGTAAAGGTATCATGTTCCTGAGTAACATGAAGTCCACTAATTAATCATTTTCTTCATTCAGATTTAGTTTTCATTATACATGACATTTTCACTATGATATAATCTGTGTATGCATTTTATTATCATCTTATTTTTATAAATTACATTTATGTTCTTTTATTTACCTTTCCATATTGATTATTCCTTATCTTACCATGATAGTAATGTTATTTAAATGTCTTATGTGTTCATTTATTTACCATTTTTATTGATTAGACTTATTGATTCATGATAGCATCTGTTGTACTTAACCCTTACTGAGAATTTGAGATCACCCTTATTATGCTTCATTACTCAAGATTCCAGGAAGTTAAATATGACTAATATTCATGTAGAGACCCGAAGCTTATCGTACATGGACATTACATTACTTTTGCGGAATACTTAGTACATAACAAAAACACACACACAAGGATCGTAATAGTTTAGTGTCTTTGGAAACTCGGAACGTAATCTTCTAATCGAGGTGAAAGATCTTCAATATCTCCCATAAAGATCTTCCCTTTTTTTACCTAAAACCTTTCTTTATATCCTGGGGAAAAGAAAACATAAAAGGGTGAGCTCAAATGCTCAGTAAGGGTATACAAAAGAAATAAAAATCATATCATATCTTTTTGAAAATCATAACCTGCAAAAGAGATCATAATATCTTAACATGGAACAAATCATAGAAGTGAAAATGAGATCACCATAATCATAACATGAAACTTGAAACTTTGTGGCATGCACACATAATCATGGAAAATCATTTCTTGTTAGTCATGACTCATTGCCAAGACTATCTTAGTGGACAAAGTCCCTTTCTGAATCGAGTAACCCTCGTTTCAGTCCTGTTTCACTGAACCAGTATAACCTACCGTTCCAGCCCTGTCTATCTCATGAGATATAAAATCTTTACCCAATGCATTGGAGGGAGATATAGGTCCCACCCATCTTATAATGAATCCTTTCTTATGTGTGCCACATAATCATAAAACATACATCATCACATAACACATGTAACAAAAATGGGATTCTTGAAACATCATGACATCATAAAATCATATAAGGCAAATGACTTCATAAAACTAATTCCCTCACAACATAATCAAATCAATGTAATTAAAGGGATAAAAACAGAACCCTTTATTATCTTAGATGGAAAATAATTTTGATAAAACACTTGAACTCCATTCTTGAGGAAAATATCCTTTCTTTTTCAAAAACACTTTTCTTTTCTTAACATGTCATACAATTATAAACTAAAAGAAGTTGATTAAAAATAAACTTGAAAACTTGTAAAGGAATATTCTTGGAAATAATGTTTTAAAAATCCATTCATGCCGTATAAGTTAAAAAAAACATTCTTCGTACTTTTGTCGGAAAAGTCAAAAAGTACCTCGTATGGAAAAACGACAAAAGATTCCTTTCATATTCTTTACTAAAAACTCACCTAAGGGTAAAATTGGATTTAAACTATTGCAAGTGGATGGAAACAATATTTCATATTGAGGGAACATGGATGTGGATGATAAAATACACCCCAGTAAATACTTACGAATAAACAATCTCGGATAAAAATGAGATTGTGATATTTCCCTTACCTTAGGTCCGACTTGCTTTGTAAGTGTCCGAACCTCTTGTATAATGATTTAAATCATGTTATTGACTTATTCCAGAATCATATTCATTGTTATTATATCATATATGGTCCACTTATGACTTTATATTACCCGTTCTTTTGTAAATTCATGTTAAAGTAGCGTTTTGGGTAAAATCGTCTCATTTATCGTAGATGTTTTGACTTGTTCTTCTTGACATCATTATTACTTATATCATGATTTACTTACTTCCAGAATATAAAATATGATTTATATATCATATATATTCATTATATATATATATATAATAGATAGATAAATAAAATGAAAAACACCGTTCATGGAGACGGTAGTCCGTACGTACGCATGAACGCTGTTTTTCTTTCCTTATTGTCTTGAAATGGAAGTAAGTAGATGACATACATATGTATATATATACATAAATACAGTAGCTTTATAATGTCATATATTTCATTATTATTTCTTATATATACATTATAATCATTCTTAAATGGTTAACATGGAGAATGAATCTCATCGCGTCGTGGAGACGGTAGTCCGTACGTACGCACGAGCGATGATATCATTTCTATAAATATTGAATTGAATTGGAGTGGATTATACAATATATCAGAATCAATATTATGTTTTAATAACTATGTATAGTTATTCTTTACACCATTATACCCATCCATGTAAGGTGGTGGTGGAAAATAGATTACACCACGGCGTGGAGACGGTATTCCGTACGTACGCACGCGCGGTGATTTCTTTTTTCCGTAGGATGGATAGATGGTGAAATAGGGTTGTTTCATACTTATAATAACATATCAGTATATGAGTGATACTGATGTTATTACTTCATAATGAAACAACCTAAGAAGAAGAAGTGGAACAAGAAATAAAGATGAAAGAATTGGTAACGGTAATTACCTCTTCTTTGAAGCGCCTCTTTGAGACCTCCTCTTAGGGCACTAAAATTGGTCTTTGAGGAAGACCAGAACCTCTAGGATGTTTCTAGGGAAGTGGAGAGGAGAAAATGGCAGGGGTTGGCCGAGCTTGAGTGCTCAATTTGGTGTGAGGAGGAGGGGGAGGAGGTGTCCTTTTATAAGGGAGGAGAGGGGCACCTTAGGAATATCTCAAAATATTATTTTATATTAAAGTCAAAATCGGTTTATAATGGCTCCAAAGGGTCTTATTTCGAAGCTAAGGTGGGGATGGGTCGAAATCCTATCAACCAATAGAATTTAGACAAGTTTAGGATATTATTTTAACCTTATCAATTAAATTTAACTCTAAGTTAAATAATTTAACTTTTACCATGTCTTTTTGTTTTCTTTCCCTATATGGTTATTAAACTTACTATAACATGCCAAACGAACCCCAAATTGTTTATTATTAATATATATATCCTTATCTAAGTCATTTGGCAGAACCTTAGATTTTTAGGAATACAATAACAATTAATAATATAATATTTTATTTAAAAACTATTTTGTGTCAATTTTGACACTATTTGATATATGATTTTTGTGAAAGTCATAAAAGAATTAAATGTTCGAACCAAGTTGATTAAATAAACATTAATATATCATAGTAACCTAGAAAATTAGTGTAATTCATAAAAAATCTCAAATTACATTTATTTTGGTGTTTATAACATTAATTATGTCAATATTTCATTAATAAGATAATTATTGCATCATCGTTGTGTCATAACTAAATTAAATTATTTTATGTCTAAAAATTACAAATAAAATACCATCATGTAGGAAATCTTTTTAGCTTTCTAATGAATATTTACAATCGAATTTATCTTATGTATAACCCCATATTAAAAATGATTTACTTATTAAACTTTGATTTTAACTATTTTAACCTTTCTTTAAATAAATTAATAATAAATGTCCTAATCTAATCCAAGTGGGCCTAAATGGTCATATTTTATTCCTAAGCTTGTTTTTGGTCGAATTACACTTGTCCAATAGAATTAGGACATGTGTTAGGGTAATAGTAATATCATATTTACCCTTAGTTACCCTATTTACTATTAACCGCGGTAAAAAAGTAAAAAGTTACTATTCACCAAAAAATTATTTTCATCTCATTGAACCAAATTTTAGTCCTTGATATTAACCGTGTCTGTAGGATTTTATAAATTCCATTCACAGAAGTGGTAAAATTAAGTTTTATGCAAAATTCAGTTTTTAACCTACCACTTAGTAGTTTCACTATTAATCAAAAATTGATGTTTTTCAGAACAATGCCAAAATTTCATCCTAAGCTATATTTCATATTCCTAATTCAAAAATGAAGTCTATTTTACCAAATTCAAAACATAAAAGTTTCATTAATTAATTTTATAATTAAATCCCGCTGTTAAAACAAATAGCGTGTTTTTAAGAAACAATATCTATCAAAAGATTGACACTTGATTATGTCTGGTTTAAATGTGAAATTACATCCAATGACCAACATTGTATTAAATTGTAAAAATATATTCTAAATATACTTTAAAACCACTAAAATTAATGATTTATCACTATTAATTATTTCGATTAAAAAAGTTGTTTTTAATTATAATTAATAATTTTCACTATTCATCATAAAATAAAAGTTATCCGAAAAGTACCAAAATTTCAGCTTAGGCTAAATTCGATGCTCCGAATCCAAAAATGAAGTTCATTTTGAAAAATAAGATTTACAGAATTTCAAAAATTGGTTATTACTATTCATAACGGCTAGTTTTAATAATATTTTAATAGCATATCGTTGTTTAGTGAAACTCGGTATTGCGTATTACACACGCTATCGAGGAAGGTCGCGATTGCGTGTAATGCAAGGCAAGTCAAGGATGCGTGTTGAGCAAGCTCCTTTTCGTGTAGCGTACAACAGAAGACATTAATAAAATTAAAAAGAATATTTTTTATAAAATCTTGGGCTGTTACATTCTACCCCCCTTAAAATGAATTTCGCCCTCGAAATTCGTCGGGGTTATAAATGGTTTACTATTCGAAAGTTTCTTTAATAGAAACCCACATCGTAAAAAGGAATATCAAAACCAATCTTTAAAAACAAAATTATGAAACGTAACGGTTACCCAAATAAACTAATCATTGGGTTTCCACATAGGTGAAAATATGGATATGGAAGAGAAATCTAACCATCATGTTCTGATGGAGAGTGGTAGAGAACATGGCTATGGAAAAGCCAACAATTACAAATCCAAAAATTTGTGACGATCTAAGGTACCATCCGATTCATCAGGTATAAGATGACTAGGACAACATTTTTGGTTTTCAAGATCATTTCCCTAAAGTTGATGAATTAAAAAAAATACTTACATGATTTTGGTACAATCTCACTGTTGTTCGTGCCTTGAACAATTTCCACTTCATATCTTAAATAAATGAAGTTGAATTTGTTATTCGTGAAGTGTTAGCAGATCATGTGATAGAATGACGGGTCATTCCATCTGTCTCAAATGAAAGGTAAGCAAAAGTTATTAAATATACATAAGTCATTCTATAGTGAGATTAATCATATATAGTACCTAAAATGGACTTATACTTCATATATCATACTGCTTAATATAATAAAACTAGTTTCTACTAAACAGGGACTTCCTGTAGGTCAGTGGTAGGCGATAAAGGCCAGTCGCACTTCGGTTGTGGGTTCGATTCCTACAGCCTTGTCCGAAGCGATGGGCTGTCTCCCGTCCTGCAGGTTGTCCTTTTTATAAAACTATATTACTATAACATCCCATCAATAATATCGAAAATCTTCTATCCTAACTTATGTCCAACATAATCCAGTCTAATCTTTAGGCTTATACATAATACTGTAGTCCCCTCTCATAATATAGTGACAACGATTACCAGAGATTTAATACTGTCGTTGATCCCCACATATCATAAGATATGTCTTGTTGGTCACATTCCAAACATTCAAAGTCCTTAATCGTGTATTCTCTTGAATACCTTAGTGAAAACATGAGTGCAGTTAAAAGTTAACACTTTCCACATACCAAAATCCTCAAAATTCTATATACTCAAACCATGATATCACTTAGTCCTTATATCAATCATGAGCTCATGAATACTGTTAAACATTTCATTTTCTCGTTTTCCCTTCATTATGCGCATAATATCTCAATCACTTTGAATACCAAATTAGACCAATACATAAATATTCCAATATTCCATGATACAACATTATTTTGGAATCCCATTACATAAACACTTAATCATACCACCACATCGTTGTCATATTCAACATTGCCAATAGTGATCGCATGTGACTTCCCTTTGTCCTTTGCCTTCAGTGGTTGCTCATGTTGATCATCACTAACCCTTGGATTAGGGAAATTATTAGCATAATGCCCCATTTCCTTGCACTTGAAGCATTGAAGTGTTGGTGGTGCGTTCTCTGCAGTGTTTGCTTTATTCACATCATTAGAAACCCTTTTTCCATTACTTCGACACTCAGCTGCTCGATGACCTTCTTTTCCACACTTAAAACATTTTCTAGTCCCTTTAAGACAATCTCCACCATGCTTCTTTCCACACTTTGTGCATAAGGAAACATTCATCTTCTTTTCACCATTATTCTGAGATTTCTCCTTGAACTCCATCTTTCGTTTCTTGTCAAAACCATGAGATGGATATGTAACACCAACTTCCATTTCTACCTTGATAGCACAACGCACAATTTCTTCATAGCTACTGAAGTCTCTTATAGCTAATGCCCATCGAAGACTTGGTTTTAAGCCACTGAAAAATCGATCAACTTTACTTTCAGGTTGGATGATAATGCCAGATGCATACCTTGCAAGTCTTGTAAAATTCGCTTCGTATATACCAACAGATTCACCATCCTTCTGTTTCAGCTCAAGAAACTCCTTTTCCATCTTCGTTCTAAGAATATGAGGGAAGTACTTACTGAAAAACAAGTTCTTGAACTCGTCCCATTCTATGGACTCAATTTCATCTCTTGGCCTCGTATTCTTGATAAGATTCCACCATTGATCAGCTTCACCTTCCAAACGATATACTGCTAAGATGACTTTATCATGTTCAGAACATTGAAGAACTGAAAATATCTTTTCAGTGGTACTGATCCATTGTTCAGCAACAAGTGGATCGGAAGTCCCACTGAAAGAAGGTGGATGTTGCCTCATGAAGGACTCAATAGAATATTGTTCCCTTCTCTGCTCATTTGGAAGTCCAGAATGATTCATAGCTTGTGTAAGTATAGTAATAAGATTTTTCACTCCATCTCCCATAACATTTGTTTGTTCAGGAGGGCAATCATTGCATTGTCCATTGCATTGATTAACACGGTTCCTTCGGGTTCCAGCCATCGTCTAAAACCCAAAAAGAATAGTGTGAGAGACAAAAATCATGCTAGGGAAAAAAACATAATAAAAGGGGAGTACCTTCAATATCTAACATCTTAGGTTTAATTCTATGACCGTTAGCGTAATTCTAGTACTATAACCTATACGTATACTTAACCTTAGGGACATCCCTAGACATACCTTAGAAATATCTCTAGGGATCTCACTAACGTTTTTGCATCCTAGTTTCCAAAGGTTGACTAAACCTTTCCTCTGATACCAACTGTAGAGACCCGAAGCTTATCGTACATGGACATTACATTACTTTTGCGGAATACTTAGTACATAACAAAAACACACACACAAGGATCGTAATAGTTTAGTGTCTTTGGAAACTCGGAACGTAATATTCTAATCGAGGTGAAAGATCTTCAATATCTCCCATAAAGATCTTCCCTTTTTTTTACCTAAAACCTTTCTTTATATCCTGGGGAAAAGAAAACATAAAAGGGTGAGCTCAAATGCTCAGTAAGGGTATAAAAAAGAAATAAAAATCATATCATATCTTTTTGAAAATCATAACCTGCAAAAGAGATCATAATATCTTAACATGGAACAAATCATAGAAGTGAAAATGAGATCACCATAATCATAACATGAAACTTGAAACTTTTTGGCATGCACACATAATCATGGAAAATCATTTCTTGTTAGTCATGACTCATTGCCAAGACTATCTTAGTGGACAAAGTCCCTTTCTGAATCGAGTAACCCTCGTTTCAGTCCTGTTTCACTGAACCAGTATAACCTACCGTTCCAGCCCTGTCTATCTCATGAGATATAAAATCTTTACCCAATGCATTGGAGGGAGATATAGGTCCCACCCATCTTATAATGAATCCTTTCTTATGTGTTCCACATAATCATAAAACATACATCATCGCATAACACATGTAACAAAAATGGGATTCTTGAAACATCATGACATCATAAAATCATATAAGGCAAATGACTTCATAAAAATAATTCCCTCACAACATAATCAAATCAATGTAATTAAAGGGATAAAAACAGAACCCTTTATTATCTTAGATGGAAAATAATTTTGATAAAACACTTGAACTCCATTCTTGAGGAAAATATCCTTTCTTTTTCAAAAACACTTTTCTTTTCTTAACATGTCATACAATTATAAACTAAAAGAAGTTGATTAAAAATAAACTTGAAAACTTGTAAAGGAATCTTCTTGGAAATAATGTTTTAAAAATCCATTCATGCCGTATAAGTTAAAAAAAACATTCTTCGTACTTTTTTCGGAAAAGTCAAAAAGTACCTCATACGGAAAAACGACAAAAGATTCCTTTCATATTCTTTACTAAAAACTCACCTAAGGGTAAAATTGGATTTAAACTATTGAAAGTGGATGGAAACAATATTTCATATTGAGGGAACATGGATGTGGATGATAAAATACACCCCAGTAAATACTTACGAATAAACAATCTCGGATAAAAATGAGATTGTGATATTTCCCTTACCTTAGGTCCGACTTGCTTTGTAAGTGTCTGAACCTCCTGTATAATGATTTAAATCATGTTATTGACTTATTCCAGAATCATATTCATTGTTATTATATCATATATGGTCCACTTATGACTTTATATTACCCGTTCTTTTGTAAATTCATGTTAAAGTAGCGTTTTGGGTAAAATCGTCTCATTTATCGTAGGTGTTTTGACTTGTTGTTCTTGACATCATTATTACTTATATCATGATTTAATTACTTCCAGAATATAAAATATGATTTATATATCATATATATTCAGTATATATATATATATAATAGATAGATAAATAAAATGAAAAACACCGTTCATGGAGACGGTAGTCCGTACGTACGCATGAACGCTGTTTTTCTTTCCTTATTGTCTTGAAATGGAAGTAAGTAGATGACATACATATGTATATATATACAT
The DNA here is from genome assembly GCA_963277665.1 of Viscum album. Lineage (NCBI taxonomy): Eukaryota > Viridiplantae > Streptophyta > Magnoliopsida > Santalales > Viscaceae > Viscum > Viscum album. Next base: position 1,374,822,977 of record OY728128.1, read on the forward strand.
AAATCCAGTAGCTTTATAATGTCATATATTTCATTATTATTTCTTATATATACATTATAATCATTCTTAAATGGTTAACATGGAGAATGAATCTCATCGCGTCGTGGAGACGGTAGTCCGTACGTACGCACGAGCGATGATATCATTTCTATAAATATTGAATTGAATTGGAGTGGATTATACAATATATCAGAATCAATATGATGTTTTAATAACTATGTGTAGTTATTCTTTACACCATTATACCCATCCATGTAAGGTGGTGGTGGAAAATAGATTACACCACGGCGTGGAGACGGTATTCCGTACGTACGCACGCGCGGTGATTTCTTTTTTCCGTAGGATGGATAGATGGTGAAATAGGGTTGTTTCATACTTATAATAACATATCAGTATATGAGTGATACTTATGTTATTACTTCATAATGAAACAACCTAAGAAGAAGAAGTGGAACAAGAAATAAAGATGAAAGAATTGGTAACGGTAATTACCTCTTCTTTGAAGCGCCTCTTTGAGACCTCCTCTTAGGGCACTAAAATTGGTCTTTGAGGAAGACCAGAACCTCTAGGATGTTTCTAGGGAAGTGGAGAGGAGAAAATGGCAGGGGTTGGCCGAGCTTGAGTGCTCAATTTGGTGTGAGGAGGAGGGGGAGGAGGTTTCCTTTTATAAGGGAGGAGAGGGGCACCTTAGGAATATCTCAAAATATTATTTTATATTAAAGTCAAAATCGGTTTATAATGGCTCCAAAGGGTCTTATTTCGAATCTAAGGTGGTGATGGGTCGAAATCCTATCAACCAATAGAATTTAGACAAGTTTAGGATATTATTTTAACCTTATCAATTAAATTTAACTCTAAGTTAAATAATTTAACTTTTACCATGTCTTTTTGTTTTCTTTCACTATATGGTTAATAAACTTACTATAACATGCCAAACGAACCCCAAATTGTTTATTATTAATATATATATCCTTATCTAAGTCATTTGGCCGAACCTTAGATTTTTAGGAATACAATAACAATTAATAATATAATATTTTATTTAAAAACTATTTTGTGTCAATTTTGACACTATTTGATATATGATTTTTGTGAAAGTCATAACAGAATTAAATGTTCAAACCAAGTTGATTAAATCAACAGTAATATATCATAGTAACCTAGAAAATTAGTTTAATTCATAACAAATCTCAAATTACATTTATTTTGGTGTTTATAACATTAATTATGTCAATATTTCATTAATAAGATAATTACTGCATCATCGTTGTGTCATAACTAAATTAAATTATTTTATGTCTAAAAATTACAAATAAAATACCAACATGTAGGAAATCTTTTTAGCTTTCTAATGAATATTTACAATCGAATTTATCTTATGTATAACCCCATATTAAAAATGATTTACTTATTAAACTTTGATTTTAACTATTTTAACCTTTCTTTAAATAAATTAATAATAAATGTCCTAATCTAATCCAAGTGGGCCTAAATGGTCATATTTTATTCCTAAGCTTGTTTTTGGTCGAATTACACTTGTCCAATAGAATTAGGACATGTGTTAGGGTAATAGTAATATCATATTTACCCTTAGTTACCCTATTTACTATTAACCGCGGTAAAAAAGTAAAAAGTTACTATTCACCAAAAAATTATTTTCATCTCATTGAACCACATTTTAGTCCTTGATATTAACCGTGTCTGTAGGATTTTCTAAATTCCATTCACAGAAGTGGTAAAATTAAGTTTTATGCAAAATTCAGTTTTTAACCTACCACTTAGTAGTTTCACTATTAATCAAAAATTGATGTTTTTCAGAACAATGCCAAAATTTCATCCTAAGCTATATTTCATATTCCGAATTCAAAAATGAAGTCTATTTTTCCAAATTCAAAACATAAAAGTTTCATTAATTAATTTTATAATTAAATCCCGCTGTTAAAACAAATAGCGTGTTTTTAAGAAACAATATCTATCAAAAGATTGACACTTGATTATGTCTGGTTTAAATGTGAAATTACATCCAATGACCAACATTGTATTAAATTGTAAAAATATATTCTAAATATACTTTAAAACCACTAAAATTAATGATTTGTCACTATTAATTATTTCGATTAAAAAAGTTGTTTTTAATTATAATTAATAATTTTCACTATTCATCATAAAATAAAAGTTATCCGAAAAGTACCAAAATTTCACCTTAGGCTAAATTCGATGCTCCGAATCCAAAAATGAAGTTCATTTTGAAAAATAAGATTTACAGAATTTCAAAAATTGGTTATTACTATTCATAACGGCTAGTTTAAATAATATTTTAATAGCATATCGTTGTTTAGTGAAACTCGGTATTGCGTATTACACACGCTATCGAGGAAGGTCGCGATTGCGTGTAATGCAAGGCAAGTCAAGGATGCGTGTTGAGCAAGCTCCTTTTCGTGTAGCGTACAACAGAAGACATTAATAAAATTAAAAAAATATTTTTTATAAAATTTTGGGCTGTTACAATTCAGGTATATGATAGATGGAATAAATTTATTATTATCAAAAATAAATTATGTTGAAATTTGTGTATTTAAATGTAATGTAAAACTCATGTATGTATCTGGTTTACTAAGACTACTAAACTATTTAGACCTTAGAGATTCATTTTAATGTATCTTTTTCAAATGTAATGGTATTAAACACAAGCTCCAGACTTACTGGGGTTGGGTCTCTGCACCCACAGATTCTCATAACCAGCAATGAATATAGGACACTCTGGGAATCACTAATGATGGCCCACCCTTATGACTTGTAGTGTATCATGGGAATGTAACTCAGAGGATAACGTTTTGGGTAATTTATGTTCAGTAATAAATTTATATGGTATTAAGTAATGGGAAGCAGCACTATCAAACAAGGCTATAGATAAATTATAGGTGATAAAAATCATACCTCTAATAATATATGGCCCATCACTACCATCTGTTGGAGCCTGATACACTATATAAATAAAACAGACCTTATCTTTATGAGCTTAACCTAGAGAAGCATTTCTAGTCTTATTTATCATCTGAATTTTTTGCAAAGGACCCCGTCCAAATCCTTAGGACATAGATCATGTCTTTATAGCACTGTTGTGGATACTAATACCACTAGAGAAGAACTATAGTATATTCCCCATCTTTTCAAACTGTAAACTCTTCCTCTGAGGTATGAAGAATAACTTATGGTAATTCAGGACCTTATCATTGTTGAGGTACTAAAAGTTTCCCACACTCAAAAAAGTTTATACCAATCCATTTTTCTCCCCTAGTTATCTCACTACACTATAGAACAAAACCATAGCTCATATTTTACTTCATTCAAAAGTATCACTAGAATGTACATCAGAAACTGAAACAAGACACAAAACTCTATCCTTATCCATACACTTATTGATCAATAAGTCCTTTAAAACCACCTCCTTGAACTGCGTAACATAAGAATTCAACTTCATCAAGCTCTTTCAAAGATCAATCAAAACCATACTGCAATTTATCTTTAGCATATATATAAGTAACACTTTTAAGAAATGGTCCTTGGTGTTTTTCTAAGTTAGACATTCATATATTTAATTCAGGTTCACTACACCCCTCCATTGTCTAGAGGATCCCTATATATTGAACGTCTCACGCATCACCTCCATCTTCTCAAGTGTCTCAATGAGTTCAAATAAACCCTCAATTATGTCTATGAATTACTCTATATATTGTGGTCATACAATTCCATAAAATTTTGGTGGATGTTAGAGATAGATGTCTCTAATGTATTCAATCATAGACCTTAGTACCCCTCCTCCCTATGCAAGAATAATAGGAAAGCCTCTCAGATGGATTGGTCCTACTTCCAATGCTACTGGAGACTGTATGGAATAATTGTCTACAGAACCCTTCTACATAGTATGAGTTGAGACATAGACATCCTCCATAGTGGTAGTTCCCAATCCAACAAGACCTAGCAGTCCCATTAGTCTATTTTATGGAGACATCACCAGTAACATGAAGAAAATAATTAGTATAATTTAAGTCTTTAGGATAAATCCTAATCATTATATGGGAACACAACATGGTTTTCCTTGGATTATACCAGTAATCCAACTCATAAACTCCTAACTCTAACCAATTTCTCCATCCCTCTACATTATTCATAGTCATATATACAAAAAAATTAACAATATAATCAAGTTATACTTGTTAATTCTAGAAAAAATATATCTTAACAATAAATAAATAGATATATCTCAAAACTAAGAATACAATAATATCACAAGAAAACAAAAAAATAAGTAATTAAATTAAAGAATTGATATTAATTGAAACAACATATATATATATGGAATGTGATCCTGTGTGACTAATCATGATGCATGAAAGCACCCAAAATCTCATAAGACTGTAATAGTAATCCCATTAATGGTGTTTTGGAGGTCCATTACACATGAACTAGGTAGGTACATGGAAACTCCCCTACTTGCATCCAAAAAAGCTATCTTCTAAATATAAAATCATATATTAGTCAAAAAAATGATTAAAAAAGTTCGCAGATACGATTTTTAATGCCTCATCCCAAATCATTTGGTCCAAACAAGAGTTACACATGGCCTCATTAATTCCTCCCCATAAACAAGATGATACTAATTAGTGGTGATAGTATAAGTCAATTAGTGGGGTTATTTTACCCACAATATCATCTCATTCCAAAAATAATTATATTACAGTATATAATAAATAAATAATAATGAGATTAAACATGAAAATACTATGTAGATGAAACACATGTCATACAGGAAAATAAAATGGGCTTCTAGTGCGGGGAGCCAAACATAAGTATAAAAGTAGTAGATAAAATAAATAAAAGTTTTAAATTCCCTAATTTCATATCTTAGTCCACCACAAACTCCATGCTCTTATATTCATCTATCATCCATGGTCCCCTCTCCCTTACTCAGATCCATATACATGAAGTCTACTCACATGTCGAGATTCGTGTATAGGGTATGAGTAGTAAAACCCAAAAATAAACCACTAATTAATCCTTAAAAATTATGATAAATAACAATGGGTGTATTCCATGAAAATAATAATGCATAAATAGATATAACATACCAAAAATCACACACTAAGTGGTCATGTCATAACAAAGCTTCACTCAAACCCCGAACGTACCTACTTTGTCTCCTTACCAGAAGAAAAGTTACAAGATTTCATAAGTGATAGAGAACTAGTCCCTAATCTCATAATAATGTCTTTCGGTGATCTTTTTTATTCGAATTGCATTAGGCCCCCATAATTTCATATCCATACTCTATAGAAGTTCAGGGATCTATACCATCATAACCCATCTATTCCTCAGGTCAGTCCTACAATCCATTAAGCCCCTCATGTTTATACCTTATGTCAGGACACCATTCCATCATGCCCATGTTATATTCTCAAATATATTGTTGAAATCTATGTACACTCTCCCTCTAAGGGTTATTATAACACTATGCTCAAACTATATTAGGTATTAATATCATTCTCTAAGGAATGGTAATAAACCAAATAGGGTATAACATACAAGGAATGAGAGTCATATAATAATTAGAAGAATAGTAGTGTCATATGATAATATATGTCTATTATCAAACATGGAGATAATATACTTAAGAAACACTCTTGTAATCAATAATAATAATGGATCTCATGGGATAAACACACTCCCACATGTGATCACAATCAAGAATGGTCAAACAAGAAATGTCATCACAATAATTCTACCATGGAAATAATTATATATAAGATCCTCAAAAGATAAGGAACTTCCTACTTCAATTTTTTTGATGTCCACATCATGGTATTTTAAGGAAATAAATATTCAACATGATTCACACCCATGGAAAATGGATCACATTCCAAGGGTGTCAAATTGTTTCCTTAAATCATTATAAAAGATGTTTAAAAGGGGGTATCAGGAGAATTCTAAGTCACTATGATCATTTTAAAATCGTATAACTTATGTATTCCTTTTATAAAATCAATTTTGAGGAATGTATAAAGAAGGAATTACATTTCAATATATAATTTTTTGATTCAATAATAAATCCTAAATTCCATTACAATTAAAGAATAGAGGTTAATTTTTTGCAAAGATCCTTGATCCATCATCAAACCATCAAGAGAGAAGAGATTATATAATAGAATCAAGAATAAAAATATCTAAATATGTTTGACCTATGGAACATACCCATACAAATCTATGGTTATTTAGAATTCAGTCTGCATAAAATAGAGGTTTTCATTGATATATTGATGTCTCCACAAATCCTTCATGAGTTCATCAAAGGATAAAGGTTTTATCATTTATCTTCAATTGATAAGAGTTAAATGAAGATGATTCATCAATTCTTACCTATTGAATGTTTATTGTGTTAGGAAGATATCGATTTAATAAAAAAATAACATAAATTTCAATATCCACCAATGATCTATGAAGAATAGAGGAATTAACCATCATATCATCAAGTAAAACTCATATGAAACATATATATAAGATTATTTCACAAAGAAGGAAAGGATATTTCCATAAATCTAAGAATGACTAACCTATCAAATTCTATCAGTTGTCCAAATGTTGAGAGACAATGGGGAGACAAATGGGAGAGTATTAAATACCATGTGGAAGATCTCATAATATAAAAAGGATAGAAGTAATATCTAGGTGTTAAAGGTAGTGTATAACTATGTTTAATTAAAACCCATGAGTTGAATTAATTGTACCCCATGACTGGCCACACCAGCCATCTAGTGGGCCCCACAGACCTGCTAGTGGGGTCTATTGTAACTAATATACTTTCAAAGCTCCATGAGTGAGCTGATCAAGTCAACCCACTAGTCAATCAGAATTTTCATCAACCATTATTCTCACCCACTATATAAGGATTGAACATTCAATTCACAAACACACTTCACTAAAACAATTCCTCTTAAACATCCAAAATGAGGATAAAATATTAGAGGAAGGATTTATAATCTTTAACATTTCATATAGGTTAGACAAGAACATATGTTATAACAGCCTTTTCAAAAATAATAAATATTGATATATGAGTTTATAGTTTTATTTTATCATAGTTTATTATTGATAGTGGAACTTTATTAGTAAAAAAATATGATATAAACCAATAATGTAAAATTTTATTATTTTTTTCTTTATAGTTTAAAAATAATTAATAAATGATAACTCTTATGCATTATAAAAAATAGATTCATGCATTCATGAAAAATGAAATCCTCATATTATTATCTTCTATTCATGAAATAGTTTAAATGTTTATTTATTTTTTATTCCTTTTGAATATTCTATTATATAATTTTTTTATGAAATTTGAATATTTTTCATGGATTATTTTAATAGATATATTAACCTTTATGGATTTTTAATAATGTGTATAGGAGTAAAACACAAGATAATAATTATTTCATAGTATTTTATATTTATGGATTTAATATGAATATTATGTATACTAAAATATTCAAAATTTTATAGAATAACTTATAGTTTAGATATAAAGTGTTTATATAGAAATTTTATTTTTGAATAAATTATTTTATTAATTAAAAAATAGAAATTATAAAAATGTAATTATTTTTAATAATATAAATTATTTATAATATATTTAATTTGAATTTTTCAAATTAAAGGTAATTATTTGAGAAATTATTTAAACCAAATAAAAAGGTATTTTGACGATTTATTTGATTAAATTTTAAATAAAAGTATTCATCTGTGATGTTTTTCTTTTTTATATTTTTTATATTATAATTGATGTTTTATTGATTTTCTAAAGGAAAGATTTTAATAGGGTATGTTAGAACTATCACATGAATGTCAACCACAAAAAACTAAAAAATAAGATTAGAAAATAATTGTCATTATCATTATCAATCAACCATGAGTTTTTGTACATAAATAGGTATATAGGAAATCCAAGATAAATCCTTAATTTTATGATTATGGTGTTGTTGTGGTATCTCATATATCATTTTTTTAATAAATTTTAAGATTATGTAGTCTTTTTTTAAGAGTTGAAGTTCTCAAGAAAACATGAATGTAAAATTAATATGGGATTCACACTATTTACTTTTCCATTTAGTGATCCCATTTGAAGATCTCTCATTCCTTATTTTGTTACTCTCATCTTATTCCAAGTCAATTAAAATATTTTTAGTTCCCTCACATTCTATAACAAAGTCCCTATCAAAGTAGAATAAGTCATCTTTTATCATACTGTAGAAGTTACAATGGAAGTTGAACACCTCAATACAATAATAAAAAACCTCCATTTATTTTATAAGTCCTTTAATTACATTCCTTGTAGTCATTATTTTCATCATATTAGTTTAAGAGTTCTTTTTAATAACTTTAACTATATCCCCAAAGACACTCGCATTTCATGGTCCAAGATATTTAGACTCATTTTAACCCTTAAGAGTTTTTTCTTGAGCCACTTAAGAAAAATTAATCTTACCAATGGATTGAGTCCACAATGTTTTAGGAAGGTATATGTAGTATATATGCTTCCTATTTTTCTTTCCATTGAAAAATGGATAGTTCCTTAATCAAATCCCCCATTATTTTCTAGCTTCCCTATTAAGACTAAATAGAAATAATCACTAACATCAACATATTCTTCATAATATAATGAAGTGTTAGAGGATTCCTTATATCCTTTTTCAATATTAATGAATATAATATATTCCAGCATTAACAATACCTTATGAAATTTCTCATCGTTATAACCTATAGCATGAAGTATCTTTCACATCCTCTTTAAACCCAAAAATTTTCATCCCTCATTTTTCATGCCAAGGAGTACTTCATCCAATCCATAATACCTATTATAGGTCTCAAATAAAGAGATAACACCCTTCCCGTTAATAGAAAGAAAGTTCTTCCCATCTCCATTGATGAAGTATTTAGAAATATATATGGACTATACAATATGAGAACCCATTGAGATTTGTAAATTAGAATATAGCGATTTGAGTGGTTTTTAAATTTTAAGTCCAATAAAATTCATTTTTAGTTTTCTATTTCTAGATTGTAGCACCAGTTTAACCCTCTCATCTTGATCCTTATACTACCAGTAACCTCTAATGTTATTATAAGAATAAGTAGGATGATTACATTGGACACTACGTAGGGAGCCCTTACCTAAGATCGCCATCATATGGCCCTTTCAATGGTCAAGTTTTGATAAACCATTGTGGTCACTCTATTTACCAAAAACACGTGTAGCTTCATAATCCTAAGGTGAATAAACAATAGATATCCCCAAACACCCAATAGGGAGTACCATCTCTAGAAGGGTATCCCTTCCCAAGAATATAAATCTCTACCTAAAATTTTCTAAATTTTATTTTTTTATTTTAATCAAATTTTTAATTAGATTCGCCATTAATGTCTGAATTCATGATGTGTGTCCTCACTAAAGAGTATCAAACTTCCTTATCAAAGGCAACAAACCTATAATCATTCGTTAGGCTTTTTAGTGTCACATTTTAAACTAGATATGGTCTTATCATGGTTATCTACCATGGTACCAACAAAAAGACCATGTTGGTGGTGCCTTTGAATCATATCATATAGTTATTGAAACTATATTTTGAAATCAACCCAATATTGATAATAGATTACAAAATTATGTATATAATGATCTTTCAGTTCAATATATAAAAAATCCATGGGAGATTCAAAATTCTCACCTCTACATAGTTACAAGGGGTGACAAGATGAGAAAATGATTGAGGTCTTTAATTTTTTCATTTGTAATCACAAAATAAATTACTTATCATTTTTAGAATAGATGTATATTTAAGTGTAAAATGTTTTCAAAATATAATTGAAGTATAAAATTTTTAATTTCATATAATATCAAATATTAATTTAAAATTACATATAATGGGAAATATGGAGGAGATTATATTGGAGATGAATATGAAGTGTTTTTATTCCAAATATGGAATTTAAATAAGGTTTGAAAATTTTAAAAGTGTTTAATTTTTGAATTATTTATGAATTATTCATTAATAAATATATATTGTTTAAAAAAGATAATTTTTTATTTATTGGAAATTAATTCTATTCCTTATGGATATATATAATTGTTATATTGTAAATGTGTATATATTATTTAGTATAAAGTTGTTAAATAGCTTCTAGATATTATTATACATTCATATTAAGGAGTTTTATTCTAGATATTATAATTTATTTAGTTTTATTCTACCATGAATTTAATTTATAATTAATGTTTTAGATTGAATTAAGTTTATAATTAATTTTTTGGATTTAATTTACATATTGAATCTATTTTATATATAGTAGTTAATATAGCTATAATGAATTTTAATCTCTCTTGAGTAATTTATCTCCAGGTAAATGAAGGTTGGGACAAAAGTTTTTATTGGACTATATTTTTATTCCTTGTTTTAAAAAGATAGGGGTTGAATATTTGTGGCTCCAAACTTAATCATGTGGATATTGGTGATTTCGTATAATTTTAATCATCTATGTGAAATAATTTCATTCACCATATTCATTGGATGCATTTTTACCTATGTAAATATGATTGAATTCTATTTTTGGGTGAGTAACAAAAAATGAGGGTTATGTAAAATGTTACAAATTAATAGGGTTTGAATGTATTGGTTTTCTAGAATGAATAGGACTATAAACTATATTATTATAATAATATATTCATAAATGGAATAACATTATATAAGTGCTTCCAATTCATTCTCACCCGAGATGCATTCCATCTCTCCATCTGGATGTGACATGCTACTTATTTCCCTACATCCCTACTTTTGAAACACTGAAAACATCCATTACTTTAATCAATGATGTCATATCCTTGATTGAAATTGGATAATTGTACGTCAGTCCCTACTTCTATGGATTCATTATTTTTTTTGTCATGTTGTCCAGGTCACTCTCATATATTAGAGTCATTTTTATGACTCTCATTCCCATCATTATCTCTAGGTGGATTCTAGTAATTTACATTGCTTATGTATCAACAATATAGAATCCTTTTATTTCATTAGATTGTAACATTGGCATCGTCTTTTTTTCTATACATTGATCATGTAGTACGTATAAAAATTATTCTCCATTTTAATTTTGAGGAATCTTATATGAGATGTCATTATTGCGGAACCTAAGGCATATTAAGGTAGTTGATGCTTGGTGACAAATACTTATGATTACTTTTCACTTATTAATACCATTTTTATTTTATGGGGTAGAGATTATAGATTAGGTAAAAAGTTTAATGTCTTTTTGGGATAGATTAGTCATATATTTAAAATTTTATGGGGACTTGTTTTTCATTGGTTTAATGTCTTGAGGAGACATGCAGTTCATGGGTTTAATCTCTTATGGTGACAGGTGGATTATAGGTTTAACTCCATGTATATAAAAGTGGGTCATATGTTTAATATATTATTTACATAGGTGGTTCATATGTTTAATTTCTTGTGGGGATAGTTTTTTCATAGTTCTAAAATCTTGTGGGGAAAGTTGGGTCATAGATTTAATGTTTTGTGGGGATAGTTGGGTCACATTTTTAATAACTTATGGGAAAAGGTTGTTAAAAGTTTTAACATCTTTTGGGGATAGGTGGGTAACTATTTTAACATCCTATGTGGATAATTGTGTCAAAATTTTAACATATTAAGGGGATAGGTGGGTCACATATTTAATATTTTATGGGGAATGTTGTGTGGTTAATTGTGTCACTAAGGGGAATGTGGTCGCATATGATGGTTTTGTTAAGTGTTTCACAAGGGGTGTGATGATCAATTTTTAGGGTTATGTAAAGTACATCCCCATGGGGAAAGATAATTACACCCGAGGGACTGGACAACTATGTCCCCAAGGTGAGAAAATTATTAAACATTAAGTTTTAATCAAGTGTGACCCTATCATGGATGATTGTCACACTTGATGGGTTGGTCAATTGTGTCTATTAGGTGGAAGATGATCGCACTTGAGAGAATGGTTAAGTGTGTCCCCGTGGGGCGGGGGATATGGTCACACATGAGGGTTTCGTCAAGTGTGTCCCTAGTGTGGGTGATCACAAATGAGTGTTTTGTGGTGATGAGAGAAATTGTGCCCCCATGGGTGAGGTGATCACACTAAGGGATTCAATGGTGATGTTGGGGTGTCAGGATTAAACATCAGGGTTGTATCCTACCTACCATATTTATGATACACGATTCAAAATCCACATAGTTTGATTCTCTAGTGTAAGTTATTGTAGTGGGATCAGTCCATACTATTTAGCATAATGTGTTAAGGATTCTCATATTACAAAAGGACCATAAACAAGGGATTATGTGGGGATTATGCATGAAATTTTCCAAGGTGAAGCTAGGATCAGTGATGGTATGAATTGGGCTTATGCATGGGAGATGCCAGAGGGATGTTATTAGTAATGATTATGTGAATGGGGATTACATGCAGGGGCTTCTTGGGTGCCACTATGAAGAAGAAATTATGTAAATGGGTCTTATGTTTGGTAGTCGCCCATGGTATTGGTTGGAGTAGTAATGATGTGATTAGGTTTTATTCTTGGAAGTTTCTCAGGTGATGGGGTATCGTCTCATGCATATCACGTGAGGCATATAATTCTCATCACATTATGAATACTATGATTATTACATAGTTAATCCTCATTATCACTCCATAGTTTAATGCTATAATTTAACCTAATGTGTAAGGACACTTAGTGCAGGGCTTACACCTTGAGATACATGTTTTTTCTTCCTCAAGTTTGTTCATGTGTACATATTGACACATGAATTGGTTAGAGTAATATGATTGGGTATTACACTTGAGGATGGGGCCATGATTGATGTTTTTCAAGAAAAAGGACATATGTGGTGTTTTCACTCTTGGGAAGCATGTTTATATACCTCATGTAGGGTCATGAGGGCATCTCGACATGTTAATGGGTCGAGGGATATGATTGGGGATTACACCTAAGGGGGTGGCCCATGGGAGCTATTTGGGAAGAACAGAGATATATTAAGGACTTGAGTAATAGTGATTCTCATTAATATTTATCGAGTTAGACTATGGGGGAATCCCACCAAACTAATGTTTCATATGATATTATTGGGGCTAAAATTTGAGATAGAGGGGCATTGGGATACTTGGGTGTAGAAGAATATATCGAGGACTTTCATGTTAGGTCTTATAAATCTTATTCCTTTCATTGAGTCATGAGGAAATATTAACCCGTTGATGGGTTAATTTATTTGATTGAATCTTACACTTGAGATATAGGCCCATGGTGGCAATTTGGTGGTTATCTCATGATCATTACTGGATGAATCTTATTCCTCACACATAATTCATATTTTTTTCATTTGTAGTAATAATCCTATTCTAATCATATATGTTATAGTACAATTTAAATTCATGTAGTGAGGTCTATTGATATTGTCTCATGATCATGAAATTAGAAATATTATGCTAGATATGTAAAGTTTATTTTGATTTCCACATGAGGAATTCTATGATTTATAAATGGGGTATACTATAGATTAATGTCTTTTAGTAAATACTACTAGGAGTAATATTTATATTAATGGATGTTGTGGGAATTATAAAAGGGTGTCCTCTCTAGTTTAACCTGGAATTGGAATCAAGTGATTGGGACTTCAGGAGTTTCTTGAGAAGTATTTTAACTCATGGTATCTGAGGAATTAAATAGTATAATCTCAATTTGTGGCATGGTAAATAGGTGAAGATGGGTATATTGACTCATTATATTTTGGGAATCCATGTGGAGTATTTAAACTCATGGTATTTTCTAGGGTGGGCATTGGGGATATAATAGGTGAAACCTGAATATTCATTAACCCAGCCCAAAAATATAATTGTGAGACTCTCCATTTTTTCATGGGGTTCAGGGATGGTAGTGAAGCGACCTAGCTAGATTCCATGGATCATATTATAATAATAATCCTGATAGGGGGTCCAAGGGATTAGGGGTGAAACCACCATGTCATGGACTCAAATTCATGTGTCTAAACACTTTCTCTCATAAATATGTGTCTATTTGTGCAACGAGTAACTGTGTCATGCAACTTTTGGTTTTGAACAAAAGGAGTTTTCCTGAGGCATGCCCTACAAGCATGATTTTTTTATAACACTATGTCACATAGAATTTCATTTTCATGAAAAATAAATTGTGAAATCTTTTGGAATTTGTGCGTAATTGTGCTCCTAATGGATAGAGATCTGTGAAAAAAATCGAAGATAAACCATGTTCTTTGGGGGACTGTGTGAGGTAATTTCATGAAGCTTCAAGACTCAGGGTTTTCTTGAAGCACACTACCCCATATTTCATGAGTGAGATCTTAAATACTCAAATCATAAAGTTACTCCCAAAAATGGCATGTTGATTCCATATTTATAGGATTTTTGGTTTTTCCATGAAACTTATCATATGTAAAACAACATTATAGATTTGGGTGAAAATGACTCGGTTTTTTGAGGAAATATCTCATATGCATAGAGCTTTTTCATTTGACTTCACTATTAATACACAACTCAATTGTCTAAAATCAAAGGTGTTGAGTGAACTTTTGGAAACATGAATAAAATTCCATATATATCCCCCAAATCACCTCAGATTCCCATTTTCAAAATACCAACTTTGAATGTACAAAACTATTGATCTGAAATTCTATTCAAGATCCATGAATTGGAAAATTAAATCATAGGAAATGATCTACTCTCCTGGTTCATGTTATTCAGATATTGCCCCATTAATGGATGAATGTTTTCATCTCCAATGAATCCCCCCTCCACCTCAAGATGGGGTCCAACGTGTATTAGGAGGGCGAGGAGGACTAGATTCCCAGGAAAAAACTAGAGAAAAACACCTTACCATGTGGCACGCTACATCTCAATCATGTTAATGAAATAATATAAAAAATCACAATGCCCACATGAGTCATTCTTGGTTTGAAGAAAAATATATAATATAGAATATTTCACCCTATTGATATTATTGTACATAGTTAGATGTTCAAGGATCAGAATTGGATATATTTCACATTTGGGAGTGTCATGAATAGGGATGCCTTGGATGGAGAGTTGACCTCCACACAGTCGGCATGCTTCCCAACATGAAAATGTGCACATGTGGGGTAACACAAGGGGAGTTTTATTCAACCTAATCAAGGTGTAATGATGAAGGGAATGAGTTGATATTCCTATGATTTAGAACAAAAATGGGTGATGTGATGATAAAGGATGACTATTGACAATGTTCTAAATATAGGTTCCATTATTTCTCCATCATGGATGGTGAGAGACAAATAACGGATGAACATTGACTATGTTCAAAATATGTGGACTATCAACATATAGTTGGGAGTATTTTAGAGAATGTTCCTAAGATGGTAGGTGAAACAGTGTTTCCAGGAACCATTTCCATTAATGGGGTTATTCAGATATGAAATATGATGGGGATCCAAATCCATGGAGATGTGAATCATGGGGATGATTTTGGGGAATATTTGAGTAGATTTTAACACACTTAGGATTATATAATTAAAAAATTGAGAACATTTAGTAATTGTATTGTTATGATAAAAGGATATACTCATCTTCCAAGGTGATTGTCATATTGGATGCCAAGAAATTGAAGAACTCTACCATTGTGATAGGAGACCATCAATGAAGGGGAAAACTGGGATTCTCTAGAAATTCTCCAAGGATACTTGTAGTTTTAATTCATGTAATGTGTATGGAGGGATATAATTATAATGTCTCACAGTAATGACATTGAACATGAATTTTAACATTTATAGAAATTATTAAGGGTTCATAGTTTAACATCTCACAACAAGGACATTGAACATGAAGTATAACATCTTACAGTGAGGATGAATGGTTTGTAGTTTAACGTAATGTAGAAAATACATTCATAGCATAGTTATGTGTCTTGTGACCGAGAAATTGAACTCATAATATTACATCTTATGGTGAGTATGGTGTATCAAATAGTTTTGCATCATGTGGTTAAGATATTTGTACCATAGTTTAGCATCTTTTGACTAAGATGTGTGAACCATCATGAATAAATGCTACTCTATTAGGGTAGTGGGATTTATGTTCAAGAAACAAAATTGTTAGGACCTCATAGGGGGTATCCTGAGGCAAAGGGATCTGTCATTTGTGCATTACTTTTTTCATGAATGGATGAGGCATATTAAGCATAAAATGGTTTTTTGGGGTTTATGGTGTGTCTCTCTATCTTTATACCACTTTATTTTTACACCCTCCATTTTTTCCAAGTAACAAGTTTGAATTTTCTGGAAGATTATGACTCTTACTCAGGCTTCCCCTATTGGTTTTCAAACTAACAGATGTATGCACATCTTTCCTTGGGTATTTTTTAAGTCTATACTATAACAACCCAATATTGACATATATAGACATTACATTTATTTTCTGAATACTTAATACATTACAGAAATATACATCCAAAGACCATATTAGTTTATTGTCTTTAGAATCATTGAACATAATCTTATAACTTGCAAAAATATCTTCAACATCTCATATAATAATAATCCACTTTTTTCCCACCTAAAATCATTATTTATATCTTGGGGAAAATAAAATATAAAAACAGTGAGCTCAATACTCAGTAAGGGTAAACATTGCGAACATAGAAGAAACAATAAATGTAAGAATGTAAAAACATGAACCTAAAGTTTAAATATCAAAATAAGGTGTCATTAAATATATCTTGTAATTACATAAGGCATAGATCATAAAGGAACATTAAACATGATAAAATAGAATTTACATAAAACATGGGATTGTAGAAAATAAATAATCACATAATATGATTAACATAGTAGAAAAGGAATTTCTTCCAAGACCATCATAGTGGATAATTTACATTACCATACCTGGTGTACTTTTCATTCCAACTATGTATTACTGAACTGAATTTACTTTTCATTATAGCCCTATATTACTGAACTAGATTTAATTTCTATTCTAGTCATGTTTATATCATGAGATTTAAATATTTAATCAATGAATTGGAGGGAGATATAGGTCCCATCTATCTCATAAAAAATCATTCTTACATGTGCCACAAAAACATAAATCATTCATCATAGCATAATCCAAGAAATAAAATGGGTTTCTTAAACATCATTCCATCATAACATAATCCATATAAAATATCATTCCATCATTGACACACTAAAATCATTGTAATAATAGGGATAGAAACAAAACCCTATTTAAAGATCATCATCTTAGAAGGAAAATAATTTTGATAAAACACTTGAACTAAATTCTTGAGGAAATATTTTTTATTCCTCAAAAACGTTTCATTTTCAAAAAAAATCATGAAATTTTAAAATAAAATCATTTAATTGAAAATAAAATTGAAATCTTGTAAAGGAAAATTCTTATAAATAATGCATTGTTCATTCCTTGAACAATTTCCACTTCATCTCTTATTTAATGAAATAAAGATGAATTTTTCATTCATGAAGTATTAGAAGATCATGCGATAGAATAATAGATCATTCCTTCTATCTCATCAAAAATGTTAGAAAAAGTAATCAAATATGCATAAGTCCACCTATATTGAAATAATACATTAATCTGACAAACTTAAAATAGAATATAACTTATATGATCCCTTAATGGATAACATTACAATACTTCCAGAGACTAAAGATATTAAACTTTATAAAGAGGTGAACTAAATCAACATAACATTATCTATGATATCTCATAAGGTAGTTTTTGGTTATCACATTACAAACATTTGAATAACTTAATATTGTATTGTTGTGAAACATGGTAATAACATGAATTACTATATAACTTTAGTGAAAACATGAATTCTATCAAAATTGACTCTTTACACACACCAAAAATACAAAAAATTATATGTACTCAAACCATGATATCAATTTGTCCTTATATCAGTCATGATCTCATTAATATTATCAAACATCTCTATATCTCCTTATCCCTTCATTACGCACATATCATGTACTTTAAAAACAATATTTCAATCACTTTTCATAGTTACTGATACAATATAATTATGGAAAACCACAATGGAAAAATAAATAGATATTCCAATATTCCATAATACTTTAAAATAGATTCAACAACACTATTTTGGAATCCCATTGTATAAACACTTAATCATTCCAACACTTTGTTGTCATGCTCGACATCACCAATAGTGATCACCTATTATTTTCCTCTTTCTTTTCTCATGAGAGGTTTCTGATGTCGATCATCATCATTAACCCTTGGATTTGGGCGTTATTTATCATAATTCCCTATTTCATTGAACTTGTATCATTAAAGTGTGGGTGGTGCATTTTCTATAGTCTTTTCTCTATTCACATCATTAGAAACCTTTTTCCCATTACTCGGGCACTCATCTTCTTGATAACCTTCTTTTCCACACTTAAAAAAATAGTCCCTTTACGACAAACTCTACTATACTAGTTTCCACACATTGAGCATAAGGAAACATTCATCTTCTTTTCACCATTGTTTTGAGATTTTCCCTTATACTTCATCTTTTATTTCTTGTCAAAACCAAGATATTGATATGTAACATAAACTTCTATTTATACTTTGATATCACAATGCACAATCTATTCATATCTACTAAATTATATTACAACTAGTTCCCTTCAAAGACTTGGTTTTAAGCCAGTGAAGAATCGATCAATATTACTTTCAGGTTAGATGATAAAACCAGAATCATATTATGAAAGCCTTGTCATCTTTTCCTCATATGTACAAATGGATTCATTGTACTTTTTTTAAGATAAACGAACTCCTTTTACACCATTTTTAGAAGAATATGAGGGATTTAATTATTGAAAAATAGTTTCTAGAACTCATCCAATTCCATGGATTCTATTTCATATTGCAGCCTTGTATTCTTGAATAGAGTCCACCACTGGTCTACTTCACCATCAAAAAGATAAATAGCCAAAATGTCTTTTTATGTTACATACAAAGAAGGATGGAAAATATCTTATCAATGTAACTGATCTATTCTTTAGCAACAAGTTGATTAGAAGACTCGCTAAGAGAAGGTGTGTGTTTCCTCATGAAGGACTCAATAGAATGTTGTTCCCTACTCTGATCATTTGGATGTCCATAAGGATTCATATCTTGGGTAATTATAAAAAAAATACTTTTCATTACATATCCCATAAAATTTGGTTTTTTCAGTGGACAGTCATTGCATTTCGCAGTGCATTGATCCATAACATGGTTCAATCAGGATCCAGTCGTTTTCTAAAATCCAAAAAGAATAGTGTGAGAGGAAAAATCATACTAGGAAAAAAACATAACCAAGGGGTACTTTTAATATCTAACATATTATGTCTAAACATTGGTTATTCATTATCATTACCATAATTCTAGGAATTTAAAATATAGTTATAATTACCCTTAGGGACATCCCTAGGAATACCTTAGAAATGTCTCTAGAGATTTTAATAAAGTTTTCACATCCTAGTTTCAAAGGTTGATTAAACCTTCGCTCTGATACCAACTACAAAGATCCAATATTGATGTACACGAAAATTACATTTATTTTTTGTAATACATAATATGTTACACAAATATATGTTGAAATAATGTATTAGTTCATTGTATTTGGAAACTTGGAACATAATCTTCTACCTTGGTGAAATATCTTCAACATATCCCATAAAGATCTTCCCCTTTTGTTTTCCTACCTAAAACATTTCTTTATATCTTGAGAAAAAGAAAATATAAAAATATTGAGCTCAATACTCAAAAATTTTAAACATTGAGAACATATAACAAACCATAAACATAAGAATGTAAAAAAATAAACATAAATTTTAAATAACAAAATATTTAGTCGGGAAATAAATCTTTGTAGTACGTAAGGAATAGGTCATAAAGGAACATTAAACATGATAAAATAGAATTTCCATGAAACATGGGATTGTAGAAAATAAATAACCACATAATATTATTTCCATAGTATCCATGGAATTGATTCCCATACCATCATAGTGGACAAATTCCATAACTGAATCGGGTTTACTTCTCGCTCCATCCATGTATTACTAAGCTGGATTTACTAATCATTCCATCCCTGTATTACTGAACAGAATTCACATGACATTCCATTATTTTATATCTCATGAGATATAAATATTTACCCAATAAATTTGAGGGATATATAGGTCTCACATATCTCATAAATAAATCATTCTTACAAGTTCCAAAAAAAACACAAATAATTCACCATAGCATAACCCAACAATAAAATGGGTTTCTAAAAAATCATTCCATCATAACATAATCCATATAAAATATAATTACATACTTAACAAACTCAAATTATAGTAAAAATAGGGATAGAAACATTACCCTATTTAAAGAGCATCATCTTAGATGGAAAATATTTTTGATAAAATACTTGAACTTAATTCATGAGGAAAATATCCTTACTTCTTAAAAAATGTTTTATTGTTTAAAAATGTATTGAATTTTAAAAAAAATAATTTAATTGATAGAAAACTTTAAATATTATGAAGTAATATTAATGAAAATAAGTCATTATGAAATCGTAAAAATCCGTTCATGCTATATAAGATAAAAACCACTCTCCTTACACTTTTTTCAGAAAAGTCAAAAGATAACTCGTATAGTAAATGAATAAAAGATTCCTACCAAAACATGTAGTAAAATTCAAAAATGGGTAAAAATGACTTTAAAAAAACAAATAAGAATAGTAAACATTTTATGGAAAAAATAGAAAACATGGACAAGGGGGATAAATATACCCCCAGTAAATACTTACATTTAAACAATCTTAGATAAAAAAGATATTATAAAATTATACCTTACCTTAGGTATAAAATGATTCATCTGTATTTTAACCACAAGTATAATGATTTAAATAATTTTACTGATTTATTAAAGAATCATAATAATCTTTATTATAACATTTATGATCATATTTTTATTATTTTGTTAGTAACATTTCATTGTTACTTGTTATTTGGGTATTAACTGTTTTATGTTCTTATGCATGTTTTGTCAGATAAGTTCTTATTACTAATTTTATGTTATATTTATATCCTTTAAAAAATGTTATTATTATAATATATATCATATTTATTCATTCAATTCACTTATAATATCATGCTTTAATAAATATTATGTAGACCGAATCACATCGCACTGTGAAGACGGTAAGTTGTACATACGGACGAGCGACGATATCATTCCCATAATTATTGAATTGTATTGAATTGGATGGTTAATAGTATCTCATAATAAATATAATTTTATATTAATCATATATATTTATTAATTTCACCATTATACCCATCCATGTATGGTGGTGGTGAAAAACAAATTACACCCCGATGTGGAGGCAGTAAGTCTTACGTACGCACACTTGCTAATTTCATTTTTCATAAGATGGGTATAAGGTGGAAATTGGTTGTATCATAATAATACTAACATATCATTATATAATTAATATTTTTGTTATTACTTTATAATAAAACAACTCATGAGGTGGAAGTAGAAAAATAAAGAGGTTTGAAAGAATTGGTAAATGATATTACCTCTTCTTATACATGCCTCCTCTAAATCTCCTCTTAGAGAACTAGAGTTGGCCTTTGAATAATCTCATGACCTATATAATGTTTCTAGGAAAGTTTATAATCGAAATAGGTAGGGTATGGTTGACATTGAATGCTCAAAATTAAGTAAATAGTTGATGGAGTATGTTCCCTTTTATAATTGAGGTGAGGGGAACTTTTGGAAACCTCAAAAATATTAATTTATAATAAAATAATACCCCACATTAAAACCTCCCAAATGTATCAATTTAGTATATTTGATTATATAGGGTTGTAATATCCTAAACTAGTAAAATTTAGACATGTTTTTAATTTATTTTAAACCTTATCATTTTGATTTATTTTTATTAAATCTATTTAATTTTATTTGTGTTAATAATATTATAAATATTAATTAGTTATAAATGTTAACTTATATGTTGTAAATTTTCCATAAATGGATGATTTATCATATTTTGAACCATATAAATTTCAAGTTTTAGTTTCTTAAATATTTCTGTGATTTTTAAATAATTTAATAATATGTTATTTTTTAAAAATACCGATAGTGTCAATTTGGAAACTATTCATTTATTTTAATTTAAATAAAATACACACAGTAGATAAATTATAACCAATATATTTTATACGCACAGTAGATAAATTATAAATTGAACAAAATATATACTCAGTGTTGCATGAAATGAATTATATCAAATGAACTTGAAATTGTGTGTAACACAAGCCTAGTATAGTATTGTATATACTACAAGATAATATGGTGTTCTGTATAGTGCATGATAATCTTGGTGTAGCTTACAACACAAGAAATCAAATAAATTAAAATTAATCTATCTCATAAAATCTCGGGGTGTTACATTATAACCCTCTTAAAATGAATTTCTCCCTAAAAATTCATTGAGGCTATAAAAGGTTTAAAACATGAAAGACTCTATCGTAGAAACCCACATCTTAAAAAGGAATACTAAAACTTCCTTTTAAAACAGAAATTTAAAAACATAAAAATTCCCCAAAGTAACTCATCATTATGTTTACACATAGGAGAACATAGGTGGGATGTGAAAACATGGATATAGAAGAAAAAATCTTATCATCATGTTCTGATGGAGAGTGATATAGAATAAGGTTTGGTGAAAGTTAAAAACCTGAAAGCCATAAATCTGTGATGATTTAAGGGACCATCTGATTGATCGAATTAGAAGGTACTAAGATAAAATGTTTGATTTTCAAGATCATTTCCTAAAAGTTGAATAATTATTTATGAGAGTAAATGCTTACTTGATTTTAGTAAGATCTCACTATTGTTCATTCCATGAACAATTTCCACTTTATATCTTATTTAATAAAATAAAGTTGAATTTTCTTTTGTTTAAGAGTTAGAAAATCATGCGAAAGAATGATAGATCATTCCATCTGTATAAACAAAAAGGTTTGTATAGGTAATCAAATATGCATAAGTCTACCAATATTGTGATAATACATTAATATAAAATACTTCAAACAGAATATAACTTATACTATCCATAAATCGATAACATTATAATCCTCCTAAAAATTAAAAATATAAAAATTTAGAAAGAGGTGAACTAAATCAACATAACATTTATCTCCCATATCTCATAAGGTATTTCTTGGTTATCACATTCCAAACATGTGAATAACTTAATCATCTATTCTCATAAAACATGATAATAACATGAATTAATATAGGACCTTAGAAAAAACATGCATTCTATAAAAATTAAATGTTTCCACCCACAAAAAATACCAAAAAACATATATACTCAAACCATGATATCACTTTGTACTTATATCAGTCATGAGATCATTAATATTATCAAACATCTCATTATCTTCTTATCCCTTCATTATGCGCATATCATGTTCTTTCCAAATATATTTCAATCCATTTTTATTTTTACTAGTAGCATATACTTATGGAAAACCACAGTGGACTAATAAATAGAAATTTCAATATTCCCTAATACATTAAAAGATTTTCAACAACATGATTTTAGAATCTCATTACATAAAAATCAAATCACTCCACCACTTTGTTTTCATACTCAACGTCACCAATAGTGATATCATGTGATTTCCATTTTTCTTTGGCCTTAATAGGTTGTTGATGTTGGTCATCATCATTAACCCTTGTATTTAGGAATTGGTTATCATAATGCCCCATTTCCTTGCACTTTTAGCACTAAATCAGGGGTGGTGCATTTTCTATTGACTTTTCACTATTAATGTCATTAGAAAAAATAAATAAATAAATTTGGAACTAAACTACACAATGAAAGTATTTTCCAAACTTAAAACATTTTCTAGTCCCTTGAAGACAATCTCTACCATGTTTCTTTCAACACTTTGAGCATAAGGAAACATTCATGTTATTTTCACCATTGTTTTGAGATTATCCCTTGAACTCCATCTTTCATTTATTATCAAAACCATGGTATTTATATGTAATAAAAACTTCCATTTCTACCTTGATAAGACAATTTAAAATCTCTTTATAGCTATTATAGTATCTTATAGCTAATTCCCATCCAAGACTTGGTTTTAAGCCACTAAAGAATCAATCAACTTTACTTTCAAGTTCGATGATAAGACCAAAAACATACCTTGAAAGTCCAATAAATTTTACCTTGTATGTTCCACCGGATTCATCATCATTTTTCTTAAGCTCAAAGAACTCTTTTTTCATCATTTTTTTGTAAATTATGGTGGAAGTACTTATTGAAATACATGTTCTTGAACTCAACCCATTCTATGGATTCAATTTAATCTTGCTGACTTGTACTCTTGATTAAAGTCCACCACCGGTCCGCTTCACCTTATAAATGATAAATATCCAAAATTATTTTTCCATGTTCCGAACAGTGAAGGATGGAAAATATCATTTCAATGGTACTAATCCATTTTTCAATAACAAGTGGATTAGAACACCCCCTGAAATAAGGTGGGTGTTTCCTTGTGAAGGACTCAATAGAATGTGGTTACCTTCTCTACTCATTTGGAAGTCAATAATGATTCATTTCTTGTGTAAGTATAGAAATAATATTTTTCATTACATATCCCAAAACATTTGGTTGTTCATTAAGACAATTATTTCATTTCTTAGTGTATTGATTATTAACACGGTTCCTTTGGGTTCCAGACATTTTCTAAAACCCCAAAAGAGTAGTGTGGGAGGGAAATCATACTAGGAAAACAACATAATAAAGGGGTAGTACTTTCAATATATAACATCTTAGGTCTAATACTATGTTATTCATGATAATTACAATAATTCTTGGACTATAACCTATAGTTTGACTTACCCTTAGAGACATCTCTATATATACCTTAGAAATATATCTAGGGATCTCACTATAGTTTTCGCATCCTAGTTTCCCAAGGTTGAATAAAAGTTCAATCTGAAACCAACTGTAAAAACTAAATATTGATTTATATGGACATTACATTTCATTTTTATAATACTTAATACATTAAAAAAAATATACGCCCAATGACCATATTAGTTTAGTGTCTTTGGAAACCTATAACATAATCTTCTAACATGGTTAACGATCTTCAACATCTCCCATAATGATCTTTCCCTTTTTTTCCAACCTAAAACCATTATTTATATACTAGGTAAAATAAAACATTAAAAAGATTTAGATCAATTCTTAGTAGGGGTAAAAATTGAGAATATAGAACAAACCATAAACATAAGTATGTAAAAACAAGAACATAAAGATTAAATATCAAAATCATGGCTCATGAAATAAATCTTGGTAGTACGTAGGGCATAGATTATAAAGGAACATTAACCACGATAAAATATCTTCGGAATAAAACATGAGATTTTGGAAAATAAATAATCACATAATATGATTTCTATAGTATCCAAGGCATTTGTTCCAAGACCATCATAGTTGACAAAGTCTATTATTGAACCGGGTTTACTTTTCATTCTAGATATGTATTACTCAACCATATTTACTTATCATTCTAGGCATGTAATACTAAACCATATTTACTTTACATTCTAGTAATTTCTATCCCATGAGATATAAATCTTTACCCAATTCATTATAGGGAGATATAGGTCTCACCCATCTCAGAAATAAATCATTCTTACATGTTCCATAAAAACATAAATCATTCATCACAGCATAACCCAAGAAATAAAATGGGTTTCCTAGACATCATTCCATCATAACATAATCCATATAAAAAATAATTACATCATTAACACACTCAAATAATAGTAATAATTAGGATAGAAAGATAACCCTATTTAAATAGAATTATCTTAGTTGGAAAATAAATTTTAATGAAACACTTGAACTTAATTCTTGAGGAAAATATCCTTTCTTCATCAAAAAATTTTTATTTTCTAAAAATGTTGTAAAATTTTAAAGTAAATAATTTAATTGAAAATAAACTTGAAATATTTTAAATTAATATTCATGTATGTAATGTGTTATGAGAACTAAAAAATATGTTCATGTCGTATAAGTGAAAAAAATTCTCCTCGTACTTTTGTCAGATAAGTCAAAAGGTAACTCGTTTGGTAAATGAAAGAAATATTCCTTCCAAACCATGTTGCAAAACTCAAAAATAGGTTAAAATTACTTGAAACATACATAGAATAATATTAAAAAATATATGAAAATAGTTTTAGAAAACATGGAATGGGATGATAAATATACCCCAAGTAAATACTTATATATAAATAATCTAGGATAAAAATGAGATTGAAAAAGTATCCATTACCTTAAGTTTGATATGATTTTTATGTATCCAAACCACCAATATAATGATTTAAATAATGTTACTAGTTTATTCTAGAATCATAATCATTTTTATAATAACATTTATGATCATATTTTCATCTATTTGTTAGTAACATTTCATTGTTACTCATTATTCGGGTAATAACTACTTTATGTTCCTATACATGTTTTGTCAGATAAGTTCTTATTACTATTTTTAGTTTATAGTTATATATTTTACACAATTTTATTAGTATAATATCTATCATATTTATTCATTCAATTCATTTATATAATCATGCTTTAATGAAGATTATGTAGAACAAATCACATCGCACCATGGAGACGGTAAGTCGTACGTATGCATGAGTGATGATATTGTTCCCATAATTATTGAATGGTATTGAATTGGATAGTTTATATAATCTTAGAATAAATATGATTTTATTTTAATCATATAGATAAATATCAATTTCATCATTATATCCATCTATGTAAAGTGGTGGTGAAAACGGATTACACCACGGCGTGGAGACAGTAAGTCATACATACGCACATGTGGTGATTTCATTTTTCATAGGATGGGTAGAAGGTGTAATATGTTTGCTTCATAATAATAATAACATCATAGTATATAAGTACTTCTAGAGTTATTACTTTATGATAAAAAAACTCATTAGGTAGAATTATAAGAAGAAATAAGTTTGAAAGAATCGGTAAATGATATTACCTCTTATTTGACGTGCCTCCTCAAAATATCCTCTTAGAGCACTAGAGTTCATATTTTAAGAATACCAAGATCTATATAATTTCTATAGGTATGTTGAAAACGTAAATGGGCAAGGTATGTTCAATATTGAAGGCTTAAAATTAAGTGAAGAGTTGAGGGAGGAAGTTCCCTTTTATTATTGATGTGAGGGGATGTTTTGGAAACCTCAAAAATATTAATTTAAAATTAAATCACCCCTCTTAAAAACCACCAAAATATCCTAATTTGAAATATGATATGAGATAGGGTTGTTATATCATCAACAAATAAAATTTATAAATTTCTTTATTTTATTTTAAACCTTATCATTTTGATTTATTCTTATTTAATCTATTTAATTTTATTTATGTTAATAATATTCTAAATATTAAATGGTTATAAATAATTAATTATGTGTTGTCAATTGTATATAATTGGATAATTTAGGAAATTTTAGACCATATTATTTTCACTTTTAAATTTTTTTTAAAAAAAATTGATATTTAAATAATTCAATAATATGTTATTTTTATAAAATAGTAATACTATCAATTTTGACACTATTCATTTATTTGACTTTAAATAATATCCAAAAAGAAGATAAATTCGAAAAAAAATATTTAATACACTCCTAATATGTCATTATCCCATATAAAATTCATGGATCACATTAATTAGTTCTTATGATGTTTATTTTAATATTTTTAAAACCATTTTTTTATATTTATATTAATAAAATAATTTCTACATCACTAATGTATCATCATTAATTGTAATTATTTAATATATAAAATTTTTAAATAAATTCACATGATTTATATAATTTCATTATCTTTTTGGAGACTATTTATGTTCAAAGTTTTATCTTGATAGTCACTATATTAAAATTATTATACATATAAGATATTTGAGAGTGACATTTGTCACCTTCTTTTGTTTTAAATATAAATTCATCACTTTCATGGAACAAAGACCATTAAAAGAATTAATTCCAACCCATAGGTGATATTTGTCGACTTTAATTCATCTAATAGGATTTTGGAAGGTTTTGGGGTAATTTTATTATCTTTATCATATTGTTAGTTAACCTCATTTACCTGATTTACCTTTAACTATGGTAAATAAAAATTATCAAAGTCACTATTCATAAAATCCAAAAATAAAAGTAATATGTTAACATAATTTGGAAACACTTTTTCCAAATATGGAATCCATTTTTCATAATTCAAAACACTTAAATGGTAGAAATTAATTTAAAATTAATTCATGTTTTCAAAACCAAAAAGTGGGTTTTATGAATTAAAAACTTATCAAAAACTTATCATATGTTTTGTTTAATTGAAAAGGGAAATTACATCCAAAGAAAAAAATTAGATTAAATGATAAAAATAATAATCCAATTACACTTTAAAACCAATTAAAAAGATAATATTACTATATAAATAAATTAAATGAAAATCCAATTTTGAATTAAAATGTTGAACTTTTCACTCTTCATCAAAATATGAATTTAATTATAAAAATATGAAAATTTTATCCAAGTTAAATTTTTATGTCCCAATTCCAAATAATATATTTATTTTAATATATAAAAGTTTTAAAAACTATATTTAAAATTGGTGCGGCATCAAATGGCGGAAAAACTATATTTTCTGTAAATTACTTCTTTTATCTAAGAAAATTGAATTTGTACTTATATCGTGTTATATAAATTACATAAGATGAATTTTAATGTTATATAAAATTAAAAAAGAATTTAATACTATTCATAATAGCTTTCTTATATAATATATTAATAATATATCATTGTTTAGTGAAACTTGGTAGTGCGGACAATACAAGCTATCGAGGAAGATCTCTCTTGCATGTAATTAAAGCCAATTCAGTGTTTCGTTTAGTGAAATCTTACTTTGGTGTTCCATATTTCATAATACAAACACAGTTATTTTATACATTGAACAAAATATATACTCAGTGTTGTGTGAAATGAATTCTATCAAAGGAATTTGAAATTGTGGGTAACACAAGCCAATTATATTGTTGTGTATACTACAAGATAATACAGTTTTGCGTATAGTACAAGATAATATTGGTGTAGTGTACAACACAAGACAAAAAAGAAATTAAAAAGAATATATCTCATATAATCTTGGAGTGTTGTGTATACCAGTATGAGCATGGAGTTCTAAATAGTTTAAGGTCACAATATAAGTACCAAAAAATATTGATGGTTTATATTCAATTATTTGTTCAATGGGGATCTATTCAAAAGGTGTGTAAGTGTGTAATATAGGAGAGCTAACCTGACAAGAATTGAGGTCCATGGAGGCTCTATGGAACACGTAAGATTTCTAAAACAACTTGCACAATGTATAAGGTCGTGATTCTTAGACATGAATCCCCATCTTAAGGTCATAGAGTTTGGAGAAAAAGAAGGATGAATATCATAAAATAATATTCTTGGAACAAAAGAGTGGTAACTTAACATGAATTTAGTTTTAAGGAGTCCCAATTCCATGTGACACATTCCAATAGTGACTTACAAATTGTGTAAAGTTTTGATACATTGACATGGGATCCTAGCTTAAGGTCATAGAGATTGGTCCAAAAGATGGGTAAATGATCTATAGAAGTACCGAGAGGGTACAAAGTGACTTCTAAGACCTAGAATGTAATATTTTAATTCCTTGTGGGTGGGGGAAAACTATTTACATTGTTAGAAACATAGGTTGTACACCCAAATTGGTTAGGGATGGGGTGAAAAAATGCATGAGCGATAGTTGAATAAGTTTGAAACACAAAATATTTCATCTATTATGAAGAATACTTTTAGGCTTGAGCCTTAGATCGTAGGTGATCCAATATGTCCATGAACCATTATTTTTAGGGATCCTATTCAGTGTAGGAGAATAGTGATTATCTAAATTCAAGAAATAGTGAAATTCAGACATGGATTAGGGAATGTTATTGAGGGAATGGTTATTTCCTTGTCCCACCCAATGGTAAAACAGTTTGGAAGAAGATATGGTTGGAAAAGATCAACCCTATACCAAAGGGGAAAGAACATGAAAAATGATAGTGGTAGGAAAAAACCATAGGATAATAGATTAGATCATCACTATGTATCCCATAGGAATGAGAATCAATCCACGAATAGTTCTAGAACACGGCGTGGTAAAAGGCCAACACTAGAATGATTGTGTCCCCTATAGAGAAGACATTGAATCATTTAATCTTTTTAATATGAGTCATCCTATTATTATTGCATTGGATAATAATATAGTTTAACATAATGGACTAAGGATATGGTTATTTGGTCATATATATTGTTTTATATCTGGAGTCCTATGTTTATTTCATAGGTTAAGTATATAATTTTACATCTTGTGCTGCATATGTGGGTTTTTGGTCATCTTCTATCGTATGAATTATCTTATGGTCATTTCAAAAAGTGAATCAATAGTTTAAGTTCATGTGATGAGGATGTTGGGATTTGTAGCTTACCATTATAAAACTCGGACTATGGATATTTCTAATTTAAGGTTGTTGATCTTGCACCAAAGAGTGTTGAAAATAGTTTAAGGTTATACTACTCAAACTAGAGGGACTGTAAATAGTTTAAGGACATAATTCTAGGACCAAACAGACAGTAAATACATTACAATCATAATTATTATACCAAATGGGCTACTATTAGTTTATAGTTATAGATCTCAGACCCTAATTTCTACATTTCAGTGTTGCATAGCTTTAATCATAGAGTGTATATATATTATACAGGATGTTTTGGTAAGAATAAGTGATAAGACGACCTGAAATGAGGGAAAAGGTTACCCTTTTCCACAAAAACATTAAACAAACACAATACTAAAGTTGAAAAAATAATGATGAAGGAGGAAAGGCCCAGCAATGAATTAATGGTGAGGTATGGACTTAAGATAAAAGATATAGGCATTGCTACATATCCAAGAAGAATGGGAATCCATCAACACGTAGTTCTGGAACATGGAATCTTAGGAGACCAATTATAGTAACGTGGTTTCCTCTCTGTAAAGGATGTGTTGAAAAATAGAAGTGGGTGTCATCCTTCTAAAACACCAGTGAAAAGAAAACTATGTGAAGAAGGGTCCACAAGGGGGACGATTCACATAGTTTAAGGTCATAATGATTACACCAAATGAGTATGGGTATTCTAAGTATTATTAAGTTGTGTAAATTAGTTAAAGATGATGAAAATGAGGATCCAATTATGACTTATAATGAACTAAAAAATATTTAAACTACTAAAAAAAATTATCTAATGAGGCTTCAATCAGGAGGAGACCCCAAAATATGTTGGTACTAAGGCTGGGCCTGGGATATTAGATCTAGGCATCCCTACATATCCCATTATTAATGGAAATAAATCCCTATATAGATTTTGATCATCTCATAGTTGGATACCAATTCTAGTAAGGGGGAATCCTATCTAAAATGGATACTGAATCATATCATATTTTCTTGATGAGGCATACTACATTATTTTCATAGGGTATACTAAAATTTAATGTTTGGTGTTGAGGAATTTCATTTTTTTCTTACAATATTTTTTATATGAGAAGTATGTAATTTAACATCATGTACTAAGGATGTGTGAGGGGCTTGTGCATTGATCTACCCATTCTTTTATTCCACATGTCAAGTCATGAGGGAATCATGATTCCTTAGTGTGATGAGGAATTTGATTGGGTATTAAACCTATAAAAGAATATGAGGAGGGTATTTTTTATGGTAATATTGTCTTAAATAATGGGGTTTTATAATCATTATCCCTCCTTGTAGATGGTGTTTTGTAATGGGGTTTTATCTGGGCCCAAAGACAGGAGGTCTAGGCCTCACTATATATCCCATGGAATTAGTAATCAAGCCATATGTAGTTCTTAAATGTGTTATGGTGGAATACCAAAACCAAAACTAGGGGCTATCCTCTATGAAGCGGATGGTACATCTATTATGTAGTGTAAGTGATGTACAGGATGATGTTATCTATACATTTTAAGGTTATGTAGCTACGACCAAGGGAATTTTGAAAATAGTTTAAATTCATATTGTTGGGACTAGGGAAATGATTGAATTAAGAATGTTTGTGTGGAATAAAAGAGGTAATACTAGATGTCAAAAGAGGGTGATACAGGCCCACAGGCCATAAAAATATCCTCAAACAAAATACATTCCATTAAGGTCATAATTCATGGAATATAGCTGGGAAAAAATAGACAAACATTGGTGAACATAATCCCCCCCCCCTCTAGGGGGGAAGGTTTTATGATGAATTGGTTGTTTCTCCTAAAGAAAATTCATCTGGGGGGTCACTACATTTCCCTTTGGGGATCAAGCCGCATATAGTTTTACAACATGAAATGGTAAAATAACAATGTCAAAAGCATGGAATTAATTCTGGCGAGTACACCAAATCATCTCATATTGATGATGTAATGAATCTTATGTTTTTTAATCGGGTAAGAATATATTTTAACATAATTTATTGAGCATATTGGCATTTTTAGTTTAACATCATATAGCTTAGACTAGGTCCACTGTTATTTTATGGTCATGGATCTTGGACCAAAAAGTGTTTTTAACATTTTATACTCATAATGATCGGATTAGAGATTGTGTGTGTCTCAAAGAACATTTTGTGCAAATAAGGAGAGATAAACTGATGTGAAAGGAGGTCTATGTAGTCCATTTTCCATCCAAATTCCCATGATGAACTGCACACAATTTAACATCATGATTATGAGGGAGGAAATACCACATAATGGGTTGATAATGGGGGGATAGAACTAGGATATGAGATCTAGGTGCCACTATGTATCCCATGGGAATAGGAATCAAGACACACATACTTATAGAACACATCACGGTAGGATACCCACACATGATGGGTGGCATCCTCTATAGAGAGGATGTGGTGAAAAAGATATGGGGGAATTGGTTTTTTGAAACACCATAGATGAAGAAACCCATATGAAAGAGGTGACCACTAAGGGTGGGATGCACATATATTATGTTCATAACACTTGGACTAAGAGTATATAATTTTAGGATATTTGGTTGGTCCTTTAGTGTTAAAAATCATTGTGAAGTAGGGACTAAAGAGCTCTTTCACCACACAAAAAAATTGAAATGAGTTGTGTGTAGTTTATGGTCATGAGGATTAGACAATGGGGAGGCCACAAAATAGGTTAGTGTTGAGGGTGGTCTTGGGATATTGGGTGTAGAAATCCCTATGTATCCAAACAGGCATGGGAATCATGCCACACATAGTTCTAGAATGTTCCATCATAGGAGACCAACACCAAAAGATAGCTTTCCCTTTGGTGAGGATATTGGATCATCTAATCTTTTCATATGAGGAATCCTATGTTCATTTCATAGTGTAGTCCTATAGTTTAACACTGTGTGCTAAGGAAGTTGGTTTTTATCCATCTCATATTTGACATATGAGGCATCCTGGATTTTTGTTGGTAAGGCTATAGTTTATTGTCATGTGTTGATGGTGTGGTTTTGATTCATCCTATAATTTACATATGAGGATTATATGGTTTATATGTGATAAGGATATATTTTTACATCATGTGTTGAGGATTTGGGTTTTTTTATTTTGGTCATCACACATTTTTTATGTGATTCATCCTTTATTCATTATATAGGGTAATACTATTATTTAATATAATTCACTGGGGATGTTGGCCTTCTTAATTTAATGTCATATATATCAAACTATGGTTTCTATTAGTTTATGTTTGTACATCTTATACAGTAGGAGGTCTCAAATAGCATAAGGTCATAATGGTTGGACCAAAGAGGATTAAAATATTTAAAGGTCATAATGCATGGACCACAGGGGTTGTAGTTAATTTAAGGTCATATAGATTGGACACAGATCTTTTTAAAGATAAATTCATATAGTGGGTGATAGAGAATGATCTTTATGTCAATGGGGGATAGGGGTCCTTGCATCACATGAAACTTCCTTAGATTAAGGTTTACATAGTTTAAGTACATGATGCTTGGAATGATATTTTGTGTGGCTCGATCACATGTGTAAAACTCCTATCAGGACTATAATTCCCATGTGATTCATGCTCTGTGTGGTAATAAAGGAGTGGTGAGAGTCCTTCCATATCACATGAATGTAAAAAATAGTGGAAATAATAAGTCAGGTTGAGAATGGTCATAATAATGTTGACCTTTTTAGTCAATGGGTTTAATTTAGGGAGGGGTAAAACCAAGAGTGTTGGAACTCCACCAAAATATACGGAGGGGAAAGGAGGTAAGTCATGTCTCTCGATATATGGATCAAGAAAGGGCTGGCTAATAGGTAGGGACCACTATATACCATCTTAAAAAATAGGTTCTAAAACCACACAAGTCAAAAATGGGGAGGATAAATGAAGGATTGTACGTTGACCATGCTCAAAACATAAAAACTTCCATCTGTCACAAGGGATCCATTGAGGTATGTTTCTTTGATAGGAGGTGATCCATTTTGGCTAGGAACTATCACAATAAGAATCTTGTTCATATTTTAATGATGATAAGAGTCCAAATTGTAGAAGACTCAAAATTTGTAAATGAATCAAAGTAATTTTCATGTGAAACTCGGTACTCTAGGTTTTATGCCATATCGTATTTGAGCATGTTAATGGGGCATATAAGAAAGAGGGAGTCTAACCCATTCTCATGGAAGGGGTAATAAGATAGGCTAATGATTGGGCTATACCCAGGGTATATTTCTCAGGTGTCTCTACATATCCAATAAAACTAGGAATCAATCAATATAGTTCTAGGATGTGTAATGGTAGTAGAAAAACACTGAATTGATAGTTCTATCTTATTTGAAGGATCCAAACATTACATGGATTTACATCACATGAGAAGGTTGTGGATTCATATCAATCAAATTACATGGGGAATCATGTGTTATCCATAGAGGGTAAGGATGACTTTTAACATTGTGTTCTTATGTCATTAGGAATTTTAGTTTAATGTCATACAACTCAGAATAAGAAGATACATTAAGTTTAATGTCATAAATCTTGGAAAAATTACATAATGTTTAGGTTAATGGTGCTTCGACCAATAAACTAAAGCTAATTTAAGTTCATAGAGAATTGACCAAGGGGTTGGATCTTGTTTATTATCATAGAGCATTAGAAAAGGTGATACTTCTAGTGTAATTTTATAGAGGTTTGACCAAGAAGATGTTTCTAGTTTTAGGTCAAAGTGTATAGACCAAGGGGATGATACAAGTTTAAGGTCATAGAGATTTGACCATGGGTATGCTTCTAGTTCAAGGACATAGATCTTGGACCAAGGTGATGATGCTAGTTTATATTCCTGGGCCTTGGACAAAGGGGATGCTGCTAATTTAAGGTCATAGAGCTTGGAAGAAGTATATGACTTTTACGGTTTTACAGACAAGACCAATGATGCTGTGTAGTTTAACATAGTGTATCAAATATCATTTATATCCCTTTTAGGCTCATGAAAACATGACCAAAGACGTTATGCAGTTTAGAATCATGCATCAAGGATGAATTATGTTCCTTTTAATGTTGTATAGATATTTCCAATGATGATATATAGTTTACCATCGTGTAGAAAGGATGAAGGACATCTAGTTTGGCATCATACGGTGAGGTTTAGCTTCTATTATATTTAACATAAAATAAATTTGACCATGGTTTTGTATAGTTTAACATCATGTGGCTTAAATAAAATATTCACCATTAATGGTCATGAATGTAGGGAAAATAATTCTAGGTAGTTTAATTTCATGTATAATGGAAAGAAGATGTTTCCTAGTTTAACATCATGTGTCTATGAAGTTATCAATCCATTTTACGTAATGTGACTAGGAATCTTTGGGAATTATTCCATACAAAGTGCCCCAAAAAATAGAGATTTCAAATTCAGTTGACCCATGATTTAGAAGAATTCTTGTATTGGATCTTCCATAATGATCTCCCTTGATTGGTCTAGACCTTTGAAGATCATGTGGGATTAAACAATAGGATTCCACTAAAATTCCTTAATCATACAAGAAGATGCTCTCTAAGAGTGAGTTAGGTTCTGTCAAAGAGAACATTCCATAGGTTTGTGTCGTTGTTATGGGGGTGACCTCAATGATTGATGTTAATCATGGGGATGAACACTATTTATTGATATGGATTGATAAATTATAAGGGACAGTCAACCCTATATGCCTTACATATGGTTTGAGTCTCGATCCAATACATATTAACACACTTCCCTATACAGTGGTTGGGATGACATGGAGTGCCTCAAGGGTGAAATTTATAACAACTCAAGCTTCCCACAAATAGATATAATATATATTTAGATTAAAATTTATTAAATTAAAAAATGATATACCTAATGACTATAATAGTTTAGTTCCTTTTAAAACATAGAATATAATATTATTATTTCTTAAAATATATTCAATATATCCCACAATGATCTTCTCGCATAGTAATTATCTTAGGCATAATTAACCTAAAACATTCTTCATAACCTAAGGGAATATTCAAAAGAAAGGGTGATCTCAGAAACTAAACAATTGTAAAAATAAGAGATGCCAATCTAATATAACATGAAAGAATAATATCATAAGATTATTTGATAATGAAAATAAAATAAAATATTTATATCAATCCTTTCATTGATTATAAACCTAATTTAGGGAATAAAACATTATAATTTCAAGAATCATGGGCCATAAGAGTGATAAATAATAAAAATTCAGTCATGAACAATTATCTGTTGTCATAAAATTATGGCACCAAAATAAATATAGTAAACCATTTCGCACATCAAGGGTAACTAACAAGACTATAAATATATTGGATCAAGACTTATCACATGTTTTCCATTGTGGATTAAGACACACCTATATCCCATTGCAGACCAGGACACACATGTTTCCCATAGTATATCAGGACAGACCTGTTACACATAGTGGATCAATCCCACCAACATTTTTCTCATTATTATCTCATAAAATATAAAGCATTAACCATTGTATTTAAGGGATATATAGGTCCTAGAAATCACATAATGAAAATAATACATATGTATTCCACAAAATCATAAAACACCCATTATATCATATCACATGAAATGAAATAGAGTTCATAAACATTTCATCATAGCATCGTAGCATATACTATGGAAAAAAGAAGTGTATTTTGTAATAATTATATTATTGTATAACATATGGAAGATAAATGGTTTTTATAAACATATTTTCATTATAAACCACTTAGATTAATAATAATAATGGTATCCTTTGTTTATATCCCCAATAAAGAATAAATTATATCAAGGGATTTAATTTACTATGGAGAAATATTTTGATAGATAAATCACATGGAAAATTTTGTGAAGGAAATAAATTTTCATTAAAAAAAATTAAAACATAAATCCTTTTGGAATTAATTTTAATTGGAAAATAACCTTGATCCATATAAAGAAATATTTCAAAGTCTTTTTAAATATTTATTTAGAAAAGTATCTTTTCATCTTTAAAAAAATTTAAAACATAAATAATTGTTAGTAATATTTTATTTTAAAATAACCTTGAAAACTTATAAATGAAGTTTAAATGAAAATAATGGTAATGACGGTGGGATGTTTTTTTCATGTCTCACAAATTATAACAAATATTCTTTTCATATTTTTGATAAAATACAAATATGAATTGTTTAGAAAGTGATATGAATATTACCTTCACAAAAATTTTAAAAATTAAAAAAATATTAAAACTGTAATTTAAAAATAATAAGATAATATTAAATCATTTTTGAAATAATTTTTATAAAACATGGTTTTAAAAGAAAATAGTATTTATAATTAAAGAGAGAAATAAAGTAATATTTTATTAAAAACATTTTCTAAATTAGATTAAGTAAAAAGAGTACAAAAATGGTACTATTACATGAAAATAAAATGAATAACCTTTGGGGAATTAAATTCATGAGTTTTATGAGATATGTATCAGAATATTTCATCATTGAAAACATGGTCATAAAAAATCTCAATAAACGATGAGATTATATCATAAAACTCATACCAATTTGTTAACATTGATTCGTAAGCTCCATGAAATAATAACATTAAATGAAGATGGTGATGGTATCGAGACAATTAGGTGGGCGGCTCAGAGCCTCGTGGAAGTCTTTGCCGGTGATATGATGCATGATTTCAGGGTTCATAGCACGAGGTGGTTAGTTGGAAGTGATGTGAGGTGCCACGTGCTCTGAGGTTGATGTTGAATCTGTTTTAAATTTGAATGTTTTAACTGTTTAATCAGGGAAGTTGCTTTTGATTTTTGAATTCCTATGTTTGGTTACCGCTGACCCTTAAAGTGGCTTTTTGAAAATGAAAAAATGGATTTGGGGTGAAATGAAACTTAAAATATCCTGATAATAAATATATTCCTGATATTACATGTTAAAGTGGATGTATATATATATTATAAAATAAAATAGGTTTATAAGGTGACATATGTCTCAAAAAAAGAAAAAAATGGGGAAAAAGTCTCTTACCGCTTGGGAATATTTTGAACTATAAACACAAACAACTCATAACAACAAATAAAACATTAAATATCATGATAATAAGTATATTCATTATATAACATGTTAAATGTTTAATATATACCCTATAAAAAATAAATTAGTGTTGAATTTTTATATGTCTCCCGGAAATAAAAGAGAGATTGGAAATCCCTTGCCTTATGTCTCGACTTCCTTCATACACATTCAAAAATACTATATAATAAATACAAATCTATTATACATTTATTAATAAATATAATTTTCTATATCATATAATATATTATTTTATTATTACCTTTTATTACCCATTTATTAATAATTCCTTGTTAAAATAATGATTCTGGTAATAACGGATTTGTTTTTCATGTATGTTTTTATTGTTATTTTGGGTTCTATTACTTTTATCATGGTTTCATCATATCCAGAATAATTATCATGAAATAATTATCATATTTATACATTAATTATAATTTTAATACTGATAATTAAATATGTTTTTTATAAATGATGTACGTTACGATCATAGAGAAGTTAGGTCGTACGTACTCATGAGTAATGGTTCCATTTTACAATGATCATTACGGAAAGAAATTAAGTAATAAATTATATTTAATTAATTATAATAATATAATAAATATATTATTATTTCTTTAAATATAATTCTACATATCATCCATGTGGTTTGGTGATGAAGAGAGAGTCACATCTCTTCGGGAAGGTGGTAGGGCACATTTATACGAATGATGTTATCATCTTTCAGTGAGTGAAATGGTATAAAAGAAAACAATATAAAATATTTTAATAATAATAAATAATTCATTATTATAATAATTGTTTAATTTTGATAACATATATTTATCAACATTTTCTTCCATGTAATGAGTTAGTTAAAATGAATCACCTCGCTTCACGAGGTGGTAGTCCACCATACACATGAGCAATGTTATCATATCCCCTCTAGAAAGGAAATTAAAAAAGGAATATATGATATAATGAATACATAGGTATAATTATGTTATAATTACCATATATTTACTTTATATTCATCATCTTACCCAACCATTATAGGTGGTAATCGGAAAATTAATGATAGTGTTTAACGAGGTGGTTGTCCACAGTACACACGAATGATGATTCTGTAACCCATTTCATAGAAGTAAGATTTTTTTATGTCATTAACTTAACATAAAATCATCGAATTATATGAAATATTATTAATTTATTATATCATCATGTTATAATAACAATTAATTGGGTGGATGAAGAAATAAAACAAATACCCTCATTGATGAGAAATGATCTTCTTTGGGTATCCTTCTTAGGATTGCATGAAGAGACATCATAAGTTGGATTTATTTCCAAAATAATTTTTTTAGAATGATATTAGATAATTTTTGAAGTTATTTTCACAGGTTTTTTTCTAGACTAATTTCTTGGGAGGTGCAAAGTGAGGGGAGTTAGTTCCCTTTTATAATTGAGGAGGTGTGACATTTTTATAAATTCTAAAAATTAGTCAATAATGAAATGGTATTTATCACATTGTGTCACTAAAAAATTGATAAATAATGGATTTTATGGATAGTATGTCTGATATAAACCTCCAACACAAAAGAAACATATTTTTTAAACATTTCCTACCATCGACTTTATTTGTTACTCACTTTTACCATTTCAATTTTCACCATTGGAACAAGTTTTTTTAACCTAGGTAATTTATCCATTAATACTAAAATTAAATGGGTATTATTATTTAATGTTTACTTATTTATTTAAATATAAAATCTAATTTATCACATAAAAATCCATTGTTTTTTTGAAATAGGTGCATGTAACGTTCAAAACCTCATTTTAACATTAATCACGAAAATTAATTTTTAATAGTTTTCACTAATCATTATGGTCCAAGATTATTATAAAATTATAATTTAATTTATATAATTATGAATCTAAATAAATAATAAATTTTTAGAAATTTAATTCATATAAGTGTCCAAATTTAATATAAAATTAATCCAATAGAGGCAACGAGAAAGAAGATTTTTAAAGAGAAAAATGGTCAAAAGTATAAAAATATTTTATATCAAAATCCCATATAAATTTTATTAAAATTATCTAAATAATATTAATAGATATGTAGTATTACTAATT
The DNA here is from genome assembly GCA_963277665.1 of Viscum album. NCBI lineage: Eukaryota > Viridiplantae > Streptophyta > Magnoliopsida > Santalales > Viscaceae > Viscum > Viscum album. The sequence continues at coordinate 1,374,863,982 of OY728128.1, forward strand.
TTACTTTAAAAACATTCTAAAATATAATTTAATCTTTAACGTAATTTAAATGAAAAGGCAATTTTCAATTAAAATTCATTGTTTTTCACAAATCATGAAAAATAAATATTTTCTGAAAATTATCATAAATTCACACTAAGATAATTTTGATATGATGAATTCAAAAATAAATTTTATTTTATCAAATAAAACATCAAAAAATTTCAGAATTAGTTAATTATAATTGTGTAAAAAAAGAGAGAAAACGTTTTTTAGAGAAATTCAGTTTTTAAGTACAGAATTTGATTTATTTTTAACTATGATCTAGAAAAAAAATAACATGAATGCTTAGTATTTGATTGGATATATTCTATATATATTTCAATAAAATATTTCATAAAAATTGGTTTTTCCTAGTTTATTGTGGTAAAATTTGTTTGTTTTCATAAAATTAGTTTTTCTAAAGAAGATTACCTTCATTTTCAAATTGTCTTTATTTTCAATTTTAATTAATTTTAAAACAAATAATTCATTTTATATAAATGTATAAAACATATATTTTGATAATTAATTTATTCTTATTTATACCCTCTATTCTAATAGCTCTGTGAAAGCAATTATATTAAATAAAAATATGTCATGTTTCATTTAAAATCAATGTTCCATGTAAGGTACGATAACCACAATGTTACCTATAAAGAAATATAAACTTCATGTTTTATATAATAAAAAATATAGTAAAAAATAAATTAAATTTAACAAAAAAATATTTCATAAAATCTTGCGGTGTTACATTCTACCTCCCTTAAAATGAATTTCGCTCATAAAATTTATTAAGTTGGTACCAAAAAATGTAGATAATGTTTCCTCATTACATCCTCATGTTCCCATATTTATTACTCAAGATGTTGGTTTCTCAAAAAAAAACTTTGACCAGTGAGTGTTATTATTTCATTGAAATATATATATTTGATCTAAAATATCTAACGGTTTCCTTCATAAGAAATATCATGATCTATTGGTAATGCCTCTGAGTTCAATGCGTGTCATAGATCAGGTGCATAATTCCTAAGGAGATATATGCAGAATAAAACATTAACCTAATAGATTTTTGTGGAATAACTAAATAGTAGGCTACTATCTTGACACGATCGGTTATTTCAAAAGGACTAATATACTGAGGGCTTAGTTTCCCTTTTTCTCCCATGGAGAAATGCATAGAAAGATATTCTCACAAACTTTCAATTCTAGGTCATGTTTAAAATTATCAGCATAAAATTTATGTCAAATTTTTTCTTCACTTACATGTTTTTGAATATATTTAATCATATATTCCATATCATCATCTTTCTCGGGTCCCATTATCATTATTTCTTAAACATCATTCGAGTAGGTTAGATTTCTACACTTTATTCTATAAATGCCTTTATAAGGAGACATGTGAATTCTCGTGTGAAATATAACATTTCAAGAATACTAACTTAGTGATGTTTTTGATCCCAAACACCTATAAAACCCATAGAACAAGATCATAGCATATCCTCTGGGGTTTAAATTTTCTCTACAGACTAATCACGTGTTTAAGGATAATATAAAGTTGTGAATCTCAACTCTATATCAATATTTTGTTGAAGATTCATTGAAAAATCAAGGTAAAATTCAGATCCTGGTCAGATACAATTGAATTTGGTACTCTCTACAGTCATACAAAATACATAATGAATATCCTGGTGATCGGATCAAGAGATAAATCTTCTTTTATAGAAATAAATTATGATTAAATTATATGCTGATCCACTACTACTCATAATTTCTTCATCATCAAAGATAATATAAACCAGAGATCTTACCAATACCATTAATCATATTTGAACCAAAGTATAAAGTAATTTATCCTTGAATAACATTTTTACTAAAACATATACCAAACCAACGTTTTGTACTAACATAAATATCTACCAAAATATCCTTAAACATGATAATCTCTCATCATGTAAAACCTCAAGAGGGATTTCTAGGACATTAAAATTATGACAAAACATAAAATTATATACACATGATGTAATCCATAACTCTTATGTTAAAATTACATGGAGACATATATGCTTCCAAAAAAATATCATAATCTGTAGATATTTCATGATTCTTTAAATCTAAATTCCATTGGAAAATTTTTCTACATGGTAATACTTTAATCCTAAAACATAAATAATTCCATAATTACAGGCCAATGATTATCATGGAATAGGTCATTCCTAGGTCAAGAAGTTAATTCTTTGGTTGGGGCACTGAGTTGGATAATTCCCATGTTTCCCACACACAAAAACATTTAACTACTTGATAATTTTTCACTCAAAGAAATTTTCTAAAAATATAATTTCTTCCCATATATTTGAGATATTTGTCTTCGTGATTCATCCTACCTTCTTGAAATATAGGAAGATGAATTTTCTTTCCTCTGTATTCATTACCTCATGATATTTTAGAAAAGTTCATCTTCCTCTTATTTGAAACATTCTGAATCTCAAAAAAGTTCACATTTATAATAATATACCATGATAGAAGATTAGGAATAATAATAATATGTTTCTATCAATTCATCATCCAATTTGGTTTCTCGTAGTCACATTATCTTCCATAAGATTCAATGCTAACATGATTCCATATATTTCCTTCGATTGAATAAAACTAAAAATAATAGTGTCAAAAACATTAACCATAGTGAAAAACCACATAATCATTAAAAATAACATATAGTATCTCTAAATAATAAAACCCTAATTTAAATATTTGACACCTTAGGTTTAAGCTAGGTCATTCATAGTGATCACCTATTTAAATTATTATAGTTGGTTCATAAAGAGTTTATAAATTTCAAAAGCATATACCCTTAAATTGTAAAACTGGTTGTGTAGCAAGGCCCATTATCATGCACCATCTGATGATTGATTCTTGGTCAATAGTCCCTTTTTATAGTTATTACCCCTAGGTACTACTATGCTAGAGGTGCATCCCCTTGTAGTACCTAGGTAGGGATGTAATTACATAGATACCACTTGTTATATCCTTACCAAAAATTCTAGAAAATTTTCCTATAATTTGAATCATCCTTAGACATATCCTTAGATATATCCTTAGAAATATCCTCAGAAATGTCCTGATGTATCTCATTAATTTTTTCTTATCCTAGTTTCCAAACATTAGCTAAACTTTTCCTCTGATACCAACTATAGCGACCAAGGATTCTCATACATGGATTTTAAATCTTCTAATATGAATGTTAATTACATTACACACACACACACATGAGGACCATGATAGTTTATCTTCTTTGGAAACATGATGTAACACCATGATTTTTAAATAAAATATTTATTTAGTCACTTTATTAATTCAATTTTAGTAATTATAATAAAGTCAATTTTGTAAATAAATATTATGACAACATTATAGTTTTCAATTTTATCTTAAATTAATTTTCTACAAAAAAATATTTTATTGTTTTGTTTGAAATAATATTTTAGTATTTATTTATATGATAAAAGAATTTTTAATTACAAAATTTATGAATAAATATATAAAATTTATATATTTTTAAAAGAGATATATTTCATATCAATAATGACTTTTATAATTATTTGATACTAAATTATAAAAATTATGTTTTGTGTACTAAATAAAAGAATTGTATTTTAATTAATTATTATTGTGAGTAAGATAGTAATTATGAAATTTTTTAATAAGATTTAATAATTTATAATTTTGAAGTATGAATTATAAGAAAATATATGAGTGTTATTTTGAATTATAAATACTTAAATTTCAAGTACATTACTATCCCATTATAAATTTATAACAATATGAAATAATAAATTTTATATATTTTTAATAAAATGTATTATTTTTTTTATTTTAAGATATGAAAATTATTTTTCAGTTTTATGCAACTATTAGTAAAAACAAAATAATAAAAAAACTCATAATTTTATATAAATATATAAATTTATTATTGTTAAATTGTATTTATAAAAAAATTTCAATAAGAAATGAATTATATATATATAATGATAAAACGAATTGATAAAAAATGATTCAAGTGGAATTGTGGGTTTAGGGTAGGGTTTCAGTTCAATAGTCACGAGCTGAGGGAGTCGATATCAAGGCTTGGGGCACTGTTGGGTTTGTCCAGTGTTCATCTGAGAGATATCTTCGAGCTCAAGATCAATAACAAGAGGCGAGCATGAGTCAGATGGTAGAGTGTGACTAGGAGTCAAAGTCGTGTCATAGACCGGGAGATCGAGCCCGGATCTCAGGCTGAGTGCATGATCGACCACAGAAGGGTTTCAGGAGTCCGATTTTAGAGTCTAGATTTGTTCGAGTGAGGGTTTCTAAGCTCAATGTTGGAAGCATGATAAGGATTTAATACATTAGATTGGCATCATGTTGAATTTTCTAAACGAGATCTAAGGAAAATGATGTTTGGTTTGATGAACTCTACTCATTTGAAAGTAGGTCTTATTTAATTTTTTTCTTATTATATAAATCTCCTAGAATCAGTTTAATAGTATCCTTTTTTGTCAATTTCTTAATTTTTCCCTAGAAAATCGACATCTACTCTGAGTTTCTTATTTGATGTCGACGGCCTCTATAAGTTGGAGTGATTTTAATTGATTTATTTGTCTGAAAAATCCTAACAGTATCTTATAGATCCCATTTTTTTATCATTTTCATCAATCACTCTTAATTTCTACATCTTATCATTAATTCTCACATCAATAGTCAATTTTTACTGCTGCCTTATCTTATTTCATTGTTACTTCATGAAAGTCTTGAATTAAATCGGAAAAAATCAAATCTATCTCTATGATGTCTTCTTCCAATTATAAACTTCCACTCTATCAATAAGGAATATTAAATAGAAAACTTCATTATCACATTTAATGATATGCTTAATGTGGAAGTCATACGACTGCTATATGAAGCAGTATTGGATTCATACTTTGGGCGCACTGTGTGTGTGTGTGTGTGTGATTGGTGAGGCGGACTACATAAAGCCTTTTTTTTCATTGTCTTCTAAATCCAAGGAATTTATAAATACAGAGTATGAGTAGCTGTTTGAATCATAGGCCATTAAGAGGAAGAAAAAGACTCTACAAAATATGTTAGGGAGAAATCTTTATTTTCAATATTTTGATTATATTTACATTTTATTTTCGCAAGGGATAATTTGAATTTATTTTAAAACATTTCTCTTGTTTAAAGTTTAATTGTATGGAATTTTTTTATATAAATAGAATTCAATTTTTAATTAATATTCCGATGCTAAGGGTTTATTATTCCTAAGTAAATTATCAATGTTTTATAAATATGTATATATATATATATGTGTGTAAATATATGTTTTTACATATATGACTATTTATTTTTTTAATATTTATAAGTTGAGAGAGTAATTAGAATCTATTATGTGTTTTGGTTCTTTAAATTCTGTAAGGAATGATTATAAATAATTTCATTTTATTTATTTTAGTTTATTTATTTCAAAGTCATGATTTTAGTTTTATGGTTTAGCATAAGAAAATTTTATTAATGATGTATCTATTCTATTTTAGTACAAATTTTGATTTTACATTATAAAGAGAAATTATTTTGGTGTTTATATTCTTAAAAACATGTTTCGAATCTTATATTTCATTCAAATGAATGTAATTATATTTGATTAATTATTTAATTATGGTATGGAAATACTTATATTGTTTTATAATAATAACAATATCATGTAGATATAATTATATTATGAATTTATTTCTAAGTATTTGTTTATTAATAGATTAAGTATTTGAAATATAAAAGTCCATATGTGATTTTCTTACAATAATAGTTAGTTTTGATACTAAAGACATCAAGTTGTATGTTTTAAACCATTTATAAACTCGTGAAAGTCAATTACATTATAATATATGACCATTAACTATAATATGTGACACATCATCTATTAGTGTTTTTCATTAATAAATGTACGTATTATGAATAAACATTCTTTGTATTCTTATTAATGGAATATTAGGATGGAAACTGTTTTCATCATGTAAAGATAAGTCAATGAGATATTTTATTATTTAGACTCTTTCTAATGTATTATTGATATATATGTATGTATTAAAAAAATCAGTTCTTCAAAGAATAACTCCACTAGAAATTTATGTATATATAATAAAGCTTAAAATGCTTTATAAAAACCGGCACTTGAACATTGTAAATATAATAGGGAATTGCGGAGTGAACCCATACCTCAAGTGGGTAGGCCCAAGATATCCTTCAAAGTTCCAATTAGTCACAATTTTTTGTTATCAAAATCATTCATATTGCTTTTAGAAATACCACTGGACTATTTAGAATCAATTTTTGAGCGTAAGTATTTTCAAAATGTTGAAGTACTTTCAATACGTAAATAATTTCAATGATTTTATCAAATGTTATTTTCCAAAAACAAATTGATTGTATTATCAAAATTATTTCAAAACATTTTCTCAAAGGTTATTTTCAATGTATTTTTTCATAAAAAGTAATTCAACAATTTTAAAACACCTCACTGAGCAATTGAATGCTCACCCCTTTGTCTTTAAATGTTTTTCACATGAATTATAGAAGTTCTAATTCAGATTTCTTCACATTTGGAGTTAGTGCAGCTGAATCTTCGTAAGTGTTTGCTAACTTTTTTTCAACTCTAATAAATGTAATGTTTTGTCTAATCCTCGAGAACCTAGACAGGTAAAAGTGCTTCATTTTTTTAAAGTGTTGTGAAATTTTTTAGTTTCTTTTATAAAAAAATTACACAACATTTTTAAGTATTGAGTCTGGAAGAGTGGGATCTGAGTGCTATAATTGGTATCTGAGGAACGATCTAGACAACTTTGGAGATTATATGTCATCGTCTAAGCGATAATGTTTAGAGTTAGCTGCCCTAGAGTTTCTTAATTCTAAAGTTGAAAATTCATAATTTTCTTAACTCCGACACAAAAATTTCGATGGTACAATTCATTTAGGGGGAGAATGTAACACCCTGAGTTTTAAATAAAATATTTATTTAGTCAATTTATTAAATCAATGTTAGTAATTATAATAAATTCAAATTTGTAAATAAATATTATGAAAACTGTATATCTTTCGATTTAATCTTAAATTAATTTTCTAAAAAAAAGATTGTTTTGTTTTGTTTGAAAGAATATTTTGGTATTTATTTATTTGAATAAATAATTTTTAATTAAAAATTTTATGAATAAATTTCTAAAATTTATATATTTGAAAAAGAAATATATTTCATATCAATAATGAATTTTATAATTATTGGATACTAAATTAGGCTAATTATGGTTTTCGTACTAAATAGAAGAACCATATTTTAATGAATTATTATAGTTAGTTAGATAGTAATTACTAAAAAAATTAATAATATTAAAAAAAATATATATATAATTTCAAAGAATGGATTATAAGATAATATATGAGTGTTATTTTGAATTATGAATACATAAATTACAAGTACATTACTATTCTATTAAAAATATATTACTATATGAATGAATAAGTGTTCTTTATTTTTAATCATTATATTTATTAAAATATTATTAAGTTATTAAGAAATTGTATTATTCTTATTATTTTAAGATATGAAAATTATTTTTCAGTTTTATGAAATATTTTTAAAAATAAAATAATAATAAAACAAATCATAATATTTTATTAATGTATAAATTTATTATTGTTAAATTTTCTTTGTAAAAACATTTGAATAGAAATTGAATTATATATATATAATGATAAAACTAATTGATAAAAAATGATTAAAGTGGAATTGTGGGTTTGGGGTAGGGTTTTGGTTCAGGAGTCGCGAGCTGAGGGAGTCGACAACGAGGCTAGGGGTGCCATCGGGTTCATCCAATGTTCATCTGAGAAATTCTGTTGAGCTTAGGATCAAAGACAAGAGGCGAGTGCGAGTCGGATGGTTGAGCATGACTTGGAGTCAAAGTTATGTGGAAGGCCTAGAGATCGATCCCAAATCTCAAGTCAAGTGAAAGATCGAATGCGGATGGGTTTTAGGAGTCTGAGTATAGAGTCTAGATCTGTTCGAGTGAGGGTTTTGAAGCTCAATGATTGAAGTACGATAAATATTTACTACATCTGATTTTAATCACGTTGAATTTTCTAAACGGGATCTATGGAAAATGTATTTTTGTTTGAACAAATACCCTCATTTGCAAGTAGGTATTCTTTAATTTTTTTCTTGTTTTTAGAATCTATGAGAATCAATTTAATAGTATCATTTTTTGTCAATTTCATTGTTTTTCCTCTGTAAATTGATATTTACTCTGATTTTCTTATCTGATGTCGACATCCTCTGCAATTTGGAGTGATTTTAATTTATTTATTTATCTGAAAAATATTATTTGTATCATATGGATCCCATTTTTGTTATCATTTTCTTCTATATTTCTTAATTTCAATAGATTATCAATTACTCTTACATCAATAGTTAATGTTTCCTGCTGCCTTATCCTGATTCATTATTACTTCATGAAAGTCTTGAATTAGGATGACATCAATATCTCTTTGTGATTTATTCTTCAAATTATCAAACTTCCACTCTATCAATAACAAATATTAAATAGGAAACTTCAGTATCACATTTAATGACATGCTTAATATTGAAGTCATATCACTACTATATAAAGCAGTATTGACTTCATACTTTGGGGGCACTGTGAGCGTGTGAGATGTGTGAGGCAGACCACAAAAATCATTTATTTGATTTGTCTTCTAAATCCGTGGAATTTAGATAGACGGAGTAAAAGTAGGTGTTTGAGTCTTATGCTGTTTAGAGGAAGCAGAAGACTCTGCAAAGTATGTAGGAGAGAAATATTTATTTTAAAGCTTTTGATTATTTTTAAATCTTATTTCTATAAGAGATATTTTGAATTTATTTTCAAAAATTTCTCTTCTTTAATGTTTAATTGTATGGTATTTTTTTTTATAAAGAGAATTCTATTTTTAATACTTTTAATCTTCTGATTCTAAGGGTCTATTATTGTTATATAAATTAACAATGTTTACAAATATGTACATATATTTGTGTAAATATATGTATTTGTATACATGATTAATTATTGTTCAATGTTTATAAGGTAAGAGAGTAATTAGAATCTATTATGTGTTTTGTTTTTTTAAATTCTATAAGGAATTATTATCAATAATTTTATTTGATTCGTTTTATTTTATTTCTATCAAAGTCATGATTTTAGTTTTATGGTTTAGCACAAGAGAATTGTATTAATGATGTATCTTTTTTATTTCAGTAAATATTTTTATTTTACACTAGAAAGATAAATTATTTTGGTGATTATATTCTTGAAAACATGTTTTGAAACTTATATTTCATTCAAATGAAAATAATTATCTTTGATTAATTATTCAATTGAGGTTATGTTGTTGCAAGTGATTATTTTTTTCTTTCGAAAAGACTTATATTGTTTTATAATAATAAGAACATCATGTAGATAAAAGTATATTATGATGTAATTTTCATGTTTTTTTTTAAGGGATTAAGTATTTGAAATATAAAAGTCCATGTGTAATTTTCCTACAATAATAGTTTGTTTTGAAACTAGAGACATAAATTTGTATTTGTGAAAACCATTTATACACTCAAGAATTTCAATTTCATTATAAGATATGACCATTACCTATAATATGTGACACATCATGCATCATTGTTTTTCATTAATAAATTTATGTATTATAAATAAACATTATTTGTATTTTTCTTAAGGGAAAATGGGAATGGAAATAATTTTCATCGTGAAAAGATAATTCGACAAGAGATTTGATTATTTCTAATCATGCAAATGTATTATTGATATATATATATTTATATGTGTGTGTGTGTGTGTGTATTAAAAAAAATTTATGTATTTAAAGAAGAACTCCTGTGTAAATTTATGTACATATATAAAAAGATTAAAATGTTTAATAAAAACTAGCACTTGAACGTTGTAAATATGATAGGGAATTGGGGAGTGAACCCACCCCTCAAGTGGGTAGGCCCAAGATAGCCTTCAAGGTTCCAATTAGTCTTAGTTTTTTGTTTTAAAGAGCTTGGATATTGTTTTCAAAAATACCACTAGACTATTTTGAAGCAATTTTTTAGCGTAATTTTTTTCAAAACGTTGAATTACTTTCGATATGTAAATAATTTAAATGATTTTATCATATGGTATTTCCCAAATAAATTTTGATGGTATTATCAAAATAATTTCAAAACAATTTCTCAAAGGTTATTTTCAAATGAAGTTTTAGTAAAAAGTAATTCAACGATCTTAAAACACCTCACTAAGAAATTAAATGCTCACCACTTTGTTTTTAAATTTTTTTCATAGGAATCATAGAAGATCTAATTCAGATGTCTTCAGTTTTGGAGTTAGCGCAGCGGAAGCCTAATAGGTGTTTGTTGACTTTAGGTTCAACTCTAATAAATGTTTTGTTTTGTCTAATCCTCCTGAACCTATATTGGAAAAAGTTCCTTGTTTGTTTAAAGTGTTGTGTAATTGTTCAGTTTCTTTTATAAAAAATTACACCGCATTTTTAACCACTAAGTCCAGAAGAGCGGTTTCAGGGAATTATAATTAGTATCAGTGGAACGGTCTAGAAAAATTTGGAGATTAGATGTTGTCGTCTAAGCGATAAAGTTTAGAGTTAGAAGTCCTAGAGTTTCTTAAATATGAATTTTTATTTTCTTAATTTTTTTATGTCCCAAACATGAGTTTCTAGCGTGCAATTCATTTAAGGGGGGTAATGTAACAGTTCGAGTTTTAAATAAAATATTTATTTAGTCACTTTATTAATTCAATGTTTGTAATTATAATAATGTCAAATTTGTAAATAAATATTTTTTCAACTGTATAGTTTCCAATTTAATATTAAATTAATTTTCTACAAAAAAATATTGTTTTGTTTTGTTTGAAAGACTATTTTTGCATTTATTTATTTGATAAAAGAAATTTTAATTAAAAATTTATCAATAAATTTCTAAATTTATATATTTTAAAAAGATATATATTTCATATCAATAATGACTTTTATAATTATTTGATACTAAATTTTGTTAATTATGGTTTTTGTACTAAATATAATAATCATATTTTAATGAATTATTATACTGAGTAGTATAGTAACTACTAAAAGTTTTAATAATATTAAAAAAAGAAATAATTTTTAATTTTTAATTTTGACTTAAAAAGATAATATGTGAGGTTTATTTTGAATTATAAATACTTAAATTCTAAGTACATTACTATCCTATTATAAATTTATAACTATATGAAAGAATAAAATTTATTTATTTTTAATCATTATAATTATGAAAATATTATTAAGTTATAAGTAAAATGTATTATTCTTATTATTTTAAGATATGAAAATTATTTTTAAGTTTTATGAAACTGTTCATAATAAAATAATAATAATAATAAAATCATAATAGTATATCAATATATAATTTTATTATTGTTAAATTTTATTTATAAAAAATTAATAGAAAGTGAATTATATATATATAATGGTAAAATGAATTGATAAAAAGATGACTCAAGTGGAATCGTGGGTTTAGGGTAGGGTTTCAGTTTAGGAGTTGCGAGCCGAGGGAGTCGATGATGAGGCATGGGTCGCTATTGGGTTCTTCTAGTATTCATCCAAGATATTTTTCCAAGCTCAGGAGAAGGTATGATTGGAAAGTGCGAGTCGTATGGTTGAGCGAGACTAGGAGTCGATGATGTGTCGCAGACCTGGAAATCGAGACCGGATCTCAGCTCGAGTGCAAGATCTAACAGGGATGGGTTTCACGAGTCTGAGTTTGGAGTCCAGATCTATTTTAGTGAGGGTTTCAAAGCTCAATTTTTGAAGTGTGATAAGGATTTAATTCATCTGATCTATATCACATTGAATTTTCTGAACAATATCTAAGGAACATTATTTTTGGTTTGAATAACTACACTCATTTACAAGTAGGACTTCTTTAATTGTTTTCTTCTTACTTGACTCTCTTAGAATCAGTTTAATAATATGTTTTTTTTTCAATTTCTTAGTTTTCTTCTATAAATTGACATATTCTCTGAGTTTCTTATCTGATGTTGATTTCCTCTACAAGTTGGAGTGATTCTAATTAATTTATTTATCTATAAAATACTATCTATATCGTATAGATCCCATTTTTTCGTTTTATTCGATCTGTCTTAATTTCATAAGTTTGTCAATAATTATTTCATCAATAATCAATGTTTGCAGCTGCATTATCTTGTTTCATTGTTACTTCACAGAAGTCTTGAATTAAATAGGATCAAATCAAATCTCTCTCTATGATTTCTTCTTCCAATTAAAAAACTTCCACTCTATCAATAACGAATATTAAATAGGAAACTTCAATATCACATTTAATGATATGCTTAATGTGGAATTCATATGATTGTTATATAAATTTGTATTGACTTTGTACTTTGGGGGCACTCTGTGTGTGAGAGATTGGTGAGGGAGACTACTTAAAGAATTTGTTTTCTTTGTCTTTTAAATCTCGGGAATTTAGAACGAAATTGTAAGACTAGGTGTTTGAGTCTTATTCCGTTAAGAGGAAGCAGAAGACTCTGCAAAATATGGAAGGGAGAAATATTAATTTCCATGCTTTTGATTATTTTGAAATATTATTTTTGTAAGATATAGTTTGAATTTATTTTCAAAAATTTCACTTCTTTAAGGTTTAATTGTATGGGATTTTATTGAATAAATAGAACACTATTTTTATTAATTTTAATCTTTTGATGCTGAGGTTTTATTATTGTTAAGTAAATTACTAGTGATTTACAAATATGTATATATATATGTGTAAATATATGTATTTACATATAAGACTATTTATTTTTCAATATTTATAAGGTAATAGAGTAATTAGAATCTATTATGTGTTTTCGTTATTTAAATTTGGTAAGGAATTATTATCAATGATTTTATTTGATTTATTTTAGTTTATTTATTTCAAATACATGATTTTAGTTTTACAGTTTAGCTTAAGAGAATTTTATTAATGATATATATTTTATTTCATTTATATTTTGATTTTACACTAGAAAGATAAATTATTATGGTGTCTATATTCTTGAAAACATGTTTTGAAACTTTTATTTCCTTCAAATAAAAATAATTATCTTTGATTAATTATTTAATTGAGGTTATGTTATTGCAAGTGATTTTTTTCATTGTTAAATAACTTATATTGTTTTATAAAAATAACAAAATCATGTATATATATGTATATTATGAAGTTATTTTAAAGTATTTGTTTATTAAGGTATTAAGTATTTGAAATATAAAAGTCCACGTCTAATTTTTGAACAATAATAGTTAGTTTTGAAACAAAATTCATCAATTATTATGTGTGAATACAATTTATACACTCATGAAATTCAATTAGAATATAAGATATGACCATTACCTGTAATATGTGACACATAATTTATTAGTTTTTTCGTTAATAAATGTATGTATTATGAATAAACATTCTTTGTATTCATGTCAATGGAAAATGAGAATGGAAATTGTTTTCATCATGAAAATATAAGCTAATGAGAGATTTGAAGATTTCAAATCTTGAAAATGTATTATTGATATATATGTATGTATTAAAAAGTTTCTATGTCTTTAAATAAGAACTCTATTTGAAATTTTTGTATATATATAATCAATCTTAAAATGATTTATAAAAACCAGCACTTGAACGTTGTAAATATGATAGGGAATTGGGGAGGGAACCCATACCTCAAGTGGGTAGGCCCAAGATATCATTCAAAGTTCCAATTAGTCTTAGTGTTTTGTTTTCAAGAGATTTAATATTATTTTCATTAATACCACTAGATTATTTTGAAGAAATTTTTGAGGGTAAGTATTTTCAAAATGTTGAAGTACTTTCGATATATAAATAATTTCAGTGATTTTTTAAAATGGTATTTTCCAAATAAATTTTGATGGTATTATCAAAATAATTTCAAGACCATTTCTCAAAGGTTATTTTCAAAGGATGTTATAGTAAAAATTAATTCAATGATTTTAAAACATCTCACTGAGCAATTGAATTCTCAACCCTTTGTTTTGAAATGTTTTTCACAGGAATCATAAAAGTTCAAATTCAGATGTTGTGACTTTTGGAGTTAGCCCAGCAGAAGCGTAGTAGGTGTTTTCTAAATTTTTTTCAACTCTTATTAATCTAATGTTTTTTCTAATCATCCAGAACCTAGACTGGTAAAATTTCCTCATTTGTTTAAAGTGTTTTGTAATTGTTCAGTTTTATTTATAAAAAATTTTACACATCATTTTTAAGAATTAATTCTAGAAGAGCTGGCTCAAAGCATTATAATTTGTATCAAAGTAATGGTCTATAAAACATTGGAGATTAGATGTCATTGTCTAAGGGATAAAGTTTAAAGTTAGTGGTCCAAGAGTTTCTTAACTCTAAATTTGAATATTCAGAATTTTCTTAAGTCCAACACATGAATTTCTAGGGCGCAATTTATTTAAGGGGAGGAGAATGTAACACCTCAAGTTTTAAATAAAATAATTATTTAGTCACTTTATTAATTCAATGTCAGTAATTATAATAATGTAAAATTTGTAAAAAAATATTATTACAACTTTATAGTTTTCAATTTAATATTAAATTAATTTTCTACAAAAAAAATATTTTTTTTTTAAATAATATTTTAGTATTTATTTATTTAAAAAATGAACTTTGAATTACAAAATTTATGAACCAATTTCAAAAATTTATATATTTTAAAAAGATATATATTTAATATCAATAATGACTTTTATAATTATTTAATACTAAATTATGATAATTATAGTTTTTGTACAAAATATAATAATAATATTTTAATAAATTATTATAGTGAGTAAGTTAGTAATTTCTAAAAAAATTAATTAGATTCAAAATTAATTTATAATTTTGAAGTATGAATTATAAGATAATATATGAGTGTTATTTGGGATTATAAATACTTAAATTTCAAGTACAATACTATCCTATTATAAATTTATAATAATATGGAATAATCAGTTTTATTTATTTTTAATCATTATAATTATGAAAATATTATTAGTTTATAAAGAAAATTTATTGTTATTATTATTTTAAGATATGAAAATTATTTTTCGGTTTTATGAATCTATTTTTAAATACAAAATAATAAAAAATCATAATAGTATATAAACATATAAATTTATTATTTTTATATTTTATTTAAAAACAATTAATAGAAAAGGAATTATATATATATAATGGTAAAACGAATTGATAAAAAAATAATTCAATTGGAATTGTGGGTTTAGGGTAGGGTTTTAGTTCAGGAGTCGCGAGTCGAGGGAGTCGATGATGAGGCATGGGGTACCATTGGGTTCGTCTGGTGTTCATCCAAGAGATGTCATCGAGCTTAGGAGCAAGGATGAGGGGCGAGCACAAGTCGGATGGTTGGGAATGATTGGGAGTCGAAGTTGTGTTGCAGACCTGGAGACTGAGCCCAGATCTCAGTCCTAGTGCAAGATTGACTGTGGATGGGTTTTAGGAGTCTGAGTTTGTATTCTAGATCTATTTGAGTGAGGGTTTCAATGCTCAATATTTGAAGTGCGATAAGGATTTACTTCATCAGATATAGATCACATTGAATTTTCGGAATGAGATCCAAGGAAAATGAATTTTGTTTTGAAGAAATACCCTCATTTACAAGTTTTACTTCTTTAATTATTTTCTTGTTATTAGAATATCCTAGAATTGGTTTAATAGTATCCTGTTTTGTCAATGTATTCATTTTCATCTGGAAATCAACATCTTATCTGATTTTCTTATCTGATGTCGACATCCTCTGCAAGTTGGAGTGATTTTAATTGATTTAAAAATGTGAAAATCTTATTTATATCGTATGGACCCAATTTTTGTTATCGTTTTCTTCAATATATCTTCATTTCCAAAGTTTATCAATAATTCTTGTATCAATATTCAATGTTTTTCGGTGCCTTATATTGTTTCATTGTTACTATATAGAAGTCTTGAATTAAATCAGATCAAATCAAATCTCTCTATGTGATGGATTCTTCCAATTACCAAAATTCAACTATATCAATAATTAATATTAAATTGGAAACTTCAGTATCACATTTAATGATACGCTTAACGTGGAAGTCATATGACTGCTATATAAAGCAACTTTAACTTCATACTTTGGGGGCACCGTGTGTGTGTAATATTGGTGAGGAAGACTACATAAAGCCTTTATTTTATTTATCTTCTAAATCCAGTGAATTTAGAAATACAGAGAAAGAGTATGTGTTTGACTCTTATTCCATTATGAGGAAGAATAAGACTCTTCCAAATATAAAAGGGATAAATATTTATTTTCATGCTTTTTATTATTTTGAAATCTTATTTCTGTAAGAGATAGTTTTAATTTTTTTTAAACATTTCTCTTCTATAAAGTTAAATTGTATGGGATTTTGTTGTATAAATAGAATTCTATTTTTAATAATTTTAATCTTCTGATGCTATGGGTTTATTATTGTAATATAAATTATCAATGACTTACATAGATGTATATATATATATGTGTGTTTAAATATATGTATTTACATATATGCCTATTTATATTTCAATATTTATAAGGTAATAAAGTAATTATAATATATTATGTGTTTTGGTTCTTCAAATTCTGCAAGGAATTATTATCAATAATATTATTTGATTTATTTTAGTTTATTTGTTTCAAAGTCATGATTTTAGTTTTATGATTCAGCGTAAGAGAATTTTATTATTGATATATGTTTTTAATTTCAGTGCATATTTTGATTTTAAACTAGACATAGAAATTATTTTGGTGATTATATTCTTGAAAAAAGGTTTTGAAACTTATATTTCAATCAAATGAGAATAATTATCTTTAATTAATTATTTAATTTAGGTTAAGTTATTACAAATGATTATGTTTTCATTATGGAATGACTTATATTGTTTTATAAAAATAACAAAATCATGTAGATATAAGTATATTATGAATTTTTTTTCAAGTATTTGTTTATTAAGGGATTAAGTATTTGAAATATAAAAGTCCATGTGTAATTTTCTAACAATAATAGTTAGTTTTGAAACTAAAGACATCAATTTTTATGTGTGAAAACAAATTATACACTCATCAATGTTAATTACATTATAATATATGATGATTACTTATCACATGTGACACATCATCTATCAGTGTTTTTCGTTAATAAATTTTTGTATTATTAATAAACATCCTTTTTATTTGTGTTAATGAAAAATGAGAATGGAAACTTTTTTCTTAATGCAAAGATAATTTTATGAGAGATTTGACTATTTTGAATATTGAAAATGTATTATTGATATATATGTATGTATTAAAAAAAATCATATCCATAAAGAAGAACTCCAGTGTAAATTTATGTATATATATAAGCAAGCTTAAAATGTTTTATAAAAATCGGAACTTAAATGTTGTAAATATGATAAGGGATTAGGGAGTGAACTCATACCTCAAGTAGATAGGCTTAGGATATCCTTCAAAGTTCCAAGTATTCTTAGTGGTTTTTTTCCTAAGCTTTCATATTGTTTTCAAAAATACCACTAGACTATTTTGAAGAAATTTTTGAGCATAATTATTTTCAAAATGTTGAAGTACTTTCGCTATGTAAATAATTTAAATGATTTTATCAACTGGTATTTTCCAAATAAATTTTTATGGTATTATCAAAATAATTTAAAAACCATTTCTCAAAGGTTATTTTCAAAGGAAGTTTTAGTAAAACGTAATTCAATGATTTTAAAACACCTCATAGAGAAATTGTATGCTCACCACTTTGTTTTTAAATGTTTTTCACAGGAATCATAGAAGATCTAATTTAGATGTCTTCATTATTGTAGTTATCCCAGTGGAAGTGTAGTATGTGTTTGCCAACGTCTTGGTCAACTCTGAAAAAATTAATGTTTTTTCTAATCCCCCAGAACCTATAATGGTAAAAGTTCCTCTTTTTTTTAAAAGTGTTGTGTAACTATTCAGTTTCTTTTATAAAAAATTACTTATCATTTTTATGAATTGAGTCTGGAAGAGCTAGTTCGGGGTGTTATAATTAGTATCAGAGTAACGATCTAGAAATATTGGATATTAGATGTCGTCATCTAAGAGATAAAGTTTAGAGTTAGTGGTCCTAGAGTTTCTTAATTATAAATTTGAATTTTCAAAATTTTCTTAAGTCCAACACATGAATTTCTAGGGCCAAATTCATTTAAGGGGGGAGAATGTAACACCTTCAGTTTTAAGTAAAAGATTTACTTAGTCACTTTATTATTTCAAAGTTATTAATTTTAATAATGTCAAATTTGTAAATAAATATTATTATAATTGTATAGTTTTCAATTAAATCTTAAATTAATTTTATACAAAAAAAATATTGTATTCATTTATTTGAAATAATATTTTAGTATTTATCTATTTTATAAAAAAATTATTATAAAATTTATGAACAAATTTATAATATTTATATATTTTAAAAAGATATATATTTCATATCAATAATTACTTTTATAATTATTTAATATGAAATTATTAATATTATGGTTTTTTTAATAAATATAATAATCATAATTCAATGAATTATTATAGTGAGTAAGATAGTAATTACTACAAATTTATTAAGTTTAAAAGAAATTAAAATTTTGAAGTATGAATTATAAGAAAATATATGAGTGTTATTTTGAATTATAAATACTTAAATTCCAAGTACATTACTATCCTATTATATATTTATAACAATATTAAAGAAACAGTTTTATTAATTTTTAATAATTATAATTATGAAAATATTATTAAGTAATAAACAAAATGTATTGTTCTTATTATTTTAAGATATGAAAGTTATTTTCCAATTTTATGCAACTATTTCTAAAAAAATAATAAAAATCATAATAGTATATAAATATATAAATTTATTGTAGTTAAATTGTATTTATAAAAAAATAAAAATAATAAAAATAATTATATATATATAATGGTAAACCTAATTGATAAAAACAATTCAAGTGGAATCTTTGGTTCATAGTAGGGTTGCAGTAAAGCAGTCACGAGCTGAGGGAGTCGATGATGAGGCATGGGGTGCCATTGGGTTCACTTAGTGTTCATCCAAGAGATGTCGTTGAGCTCAGAAGCAAGGATGAGAGGTGAGTGTGAGTTGGATGGTTGAGCACGACTAGGAGTCTAAGCTGTGTCAAAAACCTAGATACTGAGCCCAGATCTCAGACCGAGTGCATGATCGACTACGGATGAGTTTTAGGAGTCTGAGTTTGGAGTCTAGATATGTTTGAGTGAGGGTTTTGAAGCTCAATGTTTAAAGTGCGATAAGTATTTACTACATCTTATCGGCATCACATTGAATTTTTTGAACGAGATCTAAGGAAAATGACTTTTGGTTTGGAGATCTACACTCATTTACAAATTTTACTTCTTTAATTTTTTTCTTATTATCTGAATCTCTTGGAATCAATTTAATAGTTTCTTATTTTGTCAATTTCATCATTTTCATCTAGAAATCATCGTCTACTCTGAGTTTCTTATCTGATGTCGATGTCCTCTGCAAGTTGGAGTGATTTTAATGAATTTATTTATCTGAAAATTTTAATATATATCATATGGATCCCATTTTTGTTATCGTTTTCTTCAATCTATCTTAATTTCCACAGTTTATCAATAATTATTTCATCAATAGTCCATTTTTTCTATTTCCTTATCTTGTTTCATTATTACTTCATGGAAGTCTTGAATTAAATCTGATCAAATCAAATATCTCTCTGTGATGTCTTCTTCCAATTATCAAACTTACACTCTATCAATAAATAATATTAAATAGGGAACATCAATATCTAATTTAATGATATGTTTAACATGGAAGTCATATGACATCTATATAAATCAGTATTGACTTCATAGTTTGGGGGCACGGTGTGTGTGTGTTATATTCGTGAGGAAGACTACATAAAACCTATGTTTTCTTTGTCTTATAAATTTGGAGAATTTTGAATGATGGAGTAAGAGTATGTGTTTAAGTCATATTCCATTAAGAGGAAGCAGAAGAATCTTCAAAATATAAAAGGGAGAAATATTTATTTTCAGGCTTTTGATAATTTTGAAATATTATTTCCCTAAGAGATATTTTGAATTTATTTTCAAACATTTATCTTCTTTAAAGTTTAATTATATGGGATTTTGTTGTATAAAGGGAATTCTATTTTTTAATAATTTTAATCTTTTGATGACAAGGGTTTATTATTGTTATGTAAATTATCAGATATTTACAAAAATGTACATATATGTGTAAATATATATATTTACATATATGACTATTTATTTTTCAATATTTATAAGTTAAAAGAGTAATTAGAATCAATTATGTGTTTTGGTTCTTTAAATTCTATAAGGAATTATTATCAATAATGTTATTTTATTTATTTTAGTTTATTTATTTCAACATCATGATTTTAGTTTTATGTTTTAGAATAAGAGAATTTTATTAATGATGTATATTTTGGATTTCATTGTATTTTTTTATTTTACACTAGAAATAGAAATTATTTTGGGGTTTATATTCTTGAAAACATGTTTTGAAACTTATATTTCACTCAAATGAAAATAATTATCTTTGATTAATTATTTAATTGAGGTTATTTTATTGCAATTTATTATGTTTTCATTATTAAATGAATTATATTGTTTTATAAAAATAACAATATCATGTAGATATAAGTATATTATGAAGTTATTTTCAAGTTTTTTTTTATTAAGGGATTAAGTATTTGAAATATAAAAGTCCATGTGTAATTTTATAACCATAATAGTTAGTTTTGAAACAAAAGACATCAATTTGTATGTGTGAAGACCATTTATACACTCATGAAAGTGAATTACATTTTAAGATATGACCATTACCTATAATATGTGACACATCATGTATCATTGTTTTTTGTTAATAAATGTATGTATTGTGAATAAAAATTCTTTTTATTCGTGTTAATGGAAAATGAGAATGGAAATTGTTTTCATCATGAAAAAATAAGTCGACTAGAGATTTGATTATTTCTAATATTTAAAATGTATTATTGATATATATTTATATATTAAAATAGTTTTCATGCCTTTAAAGAATAAATCTAGTGTAAATTTATGTATATATATAAACAAGTGTAAATTTTTTTATAAAAACCCGAACTTGGACATTGTAAATATGATTTGGAATTGGGGAGTGAATCCATCCCTCAGGTGGGTAGGCCCAAGATATCATTCAAAGTTCCAAGTAGTCTTAGTGTTTAGTTTTCAGAAGATTTCATATTGTTTTCAGAAATACCACCAGACTATTTTGAAGCAATTTTTGAGCATATGTATTTTCAAAATGTTGAAGTACCTTCATTACCTAAATAATTTCAATGATTTTATAAAATGGTATTTTCCAAAGAAATTTTGATGGTATTATCAAAATAATTTTAAAACCATTTATCATAGGTTATTTTCAAAGGAATTTTTAGTAAAAGGTAATTCAAAAATTTTAAAACGCCTCACTGAGCAATTGAATGCTCACCCCCTTGTTTTTAAATGTTTTTAATTGGAATTAAAGAAGTTCTAATTCAAATTTCGTCACTTTCGGAGTTAGAGCAGTGGTAGCATAGTTGGTATTTGCCAACTTTTTGTTCAACCCTAATAAATGTAATTTTTTTTGTTATCCTACAGAACCTAGACCGGTAAAAGTTCCTTGTTTATTTATATTTTTGTGTAATTCTTAAGTTTCTATTATAAACAATTTACACAACATTTGTAAGAACTGTGACCGGAAGAACGGGCTCAGGGTGTTATAATTTGTATTAGAGGAACAATCTAGACAACTCTAGAGATTAGATGTTGTCGTCTAAGTGATCAATTTTACAGTTAGTTGTCCTGGAGTTTCTTAATTTTGAATTTGAATTTGTATAATTTTTTTAAGTACGACACATGAATTTCTAGGCTACAATTCATTTAAGGGGGGCAATGTAATAACTCATGTTTTAAATAAAAGATTTATTTAGTCTCTTTATTAATTCAATGTTAGTAATTATAATAATGTCAAATTTGTAAATAAATATTATTACAACTATATAGTTTTGAATTTAATCTTAAATTAATTTATTAAAAAAATATTCTTTTGTTTTGTTTGAAAGAATATTTTAGTATTTATTAATTAGATAAAATAATTTTTGATTAAAAAATTTATATATTTAAAAAAGAGATATATTTCATATCAATAACTAATTTTATAATAATATAATGCTAGATTATGATAATTATGGTTTTTGTACTAAATATAATAGTCATATTTTAATTAATAATTATAGTGAGTAGGATATTAATTACTAAAAAATTAATAACATTTAAAAAATCATAATTTATAATTTTGAAGTATGAATTATAATATAATATATGTGTGTTATTTTGAATTATAAATACTTAAATTCCAAGTACATTACTATCCTATTATAAATTTATAACAACATGAAATAATCAGTTTTATTTATTTCTAATCATTATAATTATGAAAATATTATTAAGATATAAAGAAAATGTATTATTCTTATTATTTTAAGATATGAAAATTATTTTTCGGTTTTAAGAAAATATTTGTAATGAAAAAATAAAAAAAAATTATAATAGTATATATGTATATAAATTTATTATTGTCAAATTGTATTTATAAAAAAATTAATATAAAAGAAATTATATATATATATAATTGTAAAATTAATTGACAAAAATGATTCCAGTGGAATTGTGGGTTCAGGGTAGGGTTTCGGTTCAGGAGCCACGTGCCGAGTGAGTTGATGATGAGGCATGGGGCTCCATTGGGTCCATTCGGTGTTCATCCAAGAGATGTAGCTGAGCTCAGGAGAAAGGATGAGAGGCGAGCGTGAGTCGGATGGTTGAGCATAATTGGGATTTGAAGTTGTGTTGTAGACCTAGAGACCGAGCCCGAATCTCAGGCTGAGTGCAAGACCGACCTCGGATGGGTTTCAGGATTCCGAGTTTGAAGTCTAGATCTTTTTGAGTGAGGGTTTATAAGATCTGTGTTTTAAGTCCAATAAGTATTTACTACATCTGATCTACATCGCATTTGATTTTCAGAATTCAATCTAAAGAAAATGACTTTTGGTTTGAAGAAGTACTCTAATATACAAGTTTGAATTCTTTAATTTTTTTCAAGTTATCTGAATCTCATGGAATCGGTTTAATAGTATCATGTTTGGTCAATTTCTTCATTTTCATATGAAAATCAATGTCTTCTCTGAGTTTCTTATCTGATTTCGGTATCCTCTGTAAGTTGGAGTGAGTTTAATTGATTTATTTATCCAAAAAATCATTTCTATATCGTAAGGATATCATTTTGGTTATCGTTTTATTCAATTTGTCTTAATTGTCACAATTTATCAATGATTCTTGCATCAATAGTCAATGTTTCTTGTTGGTTTATCTTGTTTCATTGATACTTCACAGAATTCTTGAATTAAATCGGATCAAATCAAATCTCTCTCAATGATGTCTTCTTCCAAATATCAAACATCCACTCTATCAATAAGGAAATTTAAATAAGAAACTTCAGTATCACATTTAATGATAGACTTATCATGGAAGTCATATAAATACTATAAAAAGCAGTATTGACTTAATAATTTGGGGGCACCATGTGTGTGTGAGATTGGTGAGGCAGACTACATAAAACCTTTATTTTCTTGGTCTTCTAAATCTAGGGAATTTAGAAAGATAGAGTAAAAGTATGTGTTTGAGTCTTACTCCATTAAGAAGAAGCAGAAGACTTTGCAAAATATTTAAGGGATAAATATTTACTTTCATGCATTTGATTATTTTGATATCTTATTTTCGTAAGAGATAGTTTGAATTTATTTTCAAACATTTCTCTTCTTTAATGTTTAATTGTATGGGATTTTGTTATATAAAAAGAATTATATTTTTAATAATTTAAATCTTCGAATGCTAAAGGTTTATTATTGTTAAGTAAATTATCAGTGATTTATGAAGATATACATATATATGTGTATATATATTTATTTACAAATATGACTATTTATTTTTCAATATTTATAAGGTAATATAATAATTATAATTTATTATGTGTTTTGGTTATTTAAATTATGTATGTTATTATAATTAATAACTTTATTTAATTTATTTTAGTTTATTTATTTCAATATCATGAAGTTATTTTTATGGTTTAGCGTAAGAGAATTTTATTAATGATATATATATTTTTCATTTCGGAACATATTTTGATTTTACACTAGAAAGGGAAATTATTTTGGTGTTTATATTCTTCAAAACATGTTTTGAAACATATATTTCAATCAAATGAAAATAATTATCTTTGATTAATTATTTAATTGAGGTTATGTTAATACAAGTGATTATGTTTTCATTATGAAATAACTTATATTGTTTTATAAAAATAACAACATTTTTTAGATATAAGTATATTTTGGATTTATTTTCAAGTATTCTTTTATTAAGGGATTAAGTATTTGAAATATAAAAGTCCATGTGTAATTTTCTACCAATAATAGTTTGTTTTGAAACTAATGACATCAATTTTTATGTGTGACAACCATTTATACACTCATGAAAGTCAATTACATTATAAGATATGACCATTACCTATAAAATATGACAGATCATGTATTAGTTTTTTTCATTAATAAATGTATGTACTATGAATAAACATTCTTTGTATTCATGTTAATGGAAAATGATAATGGAAATTGTTTTCATCATGCAAAGATAAGTCGAGGAGAGATTTGATTATTTCAAATCTTGCAAATGATTTATTGATATATATTTATGTATTAAAAATCTTTCATGTCATTAAAGAAGAAATCTAGTTTAAATTTATAAATATATATAAGAAAGATTAAATTTTTTTATAAAATCCTACACTTGAACATTGTAAATACAATAGGTAATTGGGGAGTGAACTCATCCGTCAAGTGGGTAGGCTCAATATATCCTTCAAAGTTCCAAGTATTCCCATTGTTTTGTTTTCAAAATCTTGCATATTGTTTTCAGAAATGACACAATACTATTTTGTAGAAATTTTTGAGAGTGAGTATTTTCAAAATGTTGAAGTACTTTCGATACCTAAATGATTTCTATGATTTTAGAAAATGGTATTTTCCAAAAACAAATTGACGGTATTATCAAAAAAAAATCAAAACCATTTCTCAAAGGTTATTTTCAAAGGAAGTTTTAGTAAAAATTAAATCAAAATTTTTAAAACACCACACTAAGAAAGTGAATTATCACCACGTTTTTTATGTTTTTCACTGGAATCATAGAAGTTCCAATTCAAATGTCATCTCTTTTGGAGTTAGCACAGCGGATGTGTAGTAGGTGTTTGCCAAATTTTTGTTCAACTCTGATAAATGTAATGTTTTGTCTAATCCTCCAGAACCTAGACTGGTAAAAGTTCCCTGTTTTTTTAAAGTGTTGTGTAATTGTTCAATTTCTTTTATAAAAAACTTACACACCATTTTTAAGAACTGAGTCAAAAAGAGCAGGCTCAGGGCATTATAATTGGTGTCAGAGGAACGGTCTAGACAACTTTGGAGATTAGATGTATTTTTCTAAGTGATAAAGTTTAGAGTTAGCAGTCCTAGAGTTTCTTAATTCTGAATTTGAATATTCAGAATTTTCTTAAGTCTCACACATGAATTTCTAGTGAGCAATTCATTTAAGGGAGGGGAGAATGTAACACCGTGAGCTTTAAATAAAATATTTATTTATTCACTTTATTAATTCAATGTTAGTAATTATAATAATGTTAAATTTATAAATAAATATTATTACACCTGTATAGTTTTCAATTTAATCTTAAATTAATTTTCTACAAAAAAAATATTGTATTGTTTTGTTTGAAAGAATATTTTAGTATTTATTTATTTGATAAAATAATTTTTAATTAAAAAATTTATGAATAAATTTCTAACATTTATATATTTTTAAAAGATAAATATTTTATATCAATAATGACTTTTATAATTATTTAATACTAAATTATGATAATTATGTTTTTTTACAAAATATAATAATCATATTTTAACTAATTTTTATAGTGAGTAAGATAGTAATTAATAAATTTTTTAATAATATTAAAAAAATTATAATTTTGAATTATGAATTATAAGATAATATATGACTATTATTTTGAATTATAAATACATAAATTCCAAGTACATTACTATCTGATTATAAATTTATAACAATATTAAAGAATCCGTTTTATTTATTTTTAACCATTATAATTATAAAAATATTATTAATTTATAAATAAAATGTATTATTCTTATTATTTTAAGATATGAAAATTATTTTTTAGTTTTATGAAACTATTTGTAAAAATAAAAAAAAATCATAATAGTATATAAATATATAAATTTATTATTGTTAAATTTTATTTATAAAACAAAATTAATAGAAACTGAATTATATATATATATATATATGTAAATGTAAAACGAATTGTTAAAAAACGATTCAACTAGAATCGTGGATTCAGGGTAGGATTTCGGTTCAGGAGTCCTGAGTAGCGGGAGTTTATGATGAGGCATGGGGTGTCATTGGGTTCGTCCAGTGTTAATCCAAGAGATGTTTCCGAGATCAGGAGAAAGGATGAGAGGTGAGCGCGATTCGGATGGTTGAGCGTGACTGGGAGTCAAAGCTGTGTCACAGACCTGGAGACCCTACCTGGATCTTAGGCCAAGTGCAAGATCGACTACGGATGGGTTTCAGGAGTTCGAGTTTGGAGTCTAGATCTATTTGAGTGAGGGTTTTGAAGCTCAATGTTTGAAGTGCGATAAGGATTTTCTATATCTGATCTACATCGCATTTAATTTTTTGAATGAGATATAAGGAAAATAACTTGTGGTTTGAAGAATTAAACTCATTTACAAGTTTGAATTCTTTAATTGTTTTCTAGTTATCCGAATCTCCTTAAATCGGTTTAATAGTATCCTGTTTTTTCAATTTATACGTTTTCATCTAGAAATAGATGTCTTCTCTGAGTTTCTTATCTGATGTCAACATCCTTTGCAAGTTATAGTGATTTTAATTGATTTATTTATCCGTGAAATCCTTTCTATATCGTATGGATCTCATTTTTGTTATCGTTTTCTTCAATCTATCTTAATTTCTATAGTTTATCGATATTTCTTGCATCAATAGTCACGATTTTCTTCTGCATTATCTTGTTTAATTGTTACTTCATGGAAGTCATTAATTAAATCAAATCATATCAAATCGCTCTTTGGGATGTCTTCTTCCAATTATCAAACTTCCACTCTATCAATAACGAATATTAAATAGGAAACTTTGGTATCACATTTAATGATATGCTTAACGTGGAAGTCATATGACTTTTATATAAAGTAGTATTGACTTCGTACTTTTGGGGCAATGTTTGTGTTAGAGATTGGTGAGGCAGACTACATAAAGCCTTTGTTTTCATTGTCTTCTAAATCCGGGGAATTTAGAAAGATAGAGTAAGAGTATGTGTTTGAGTCTTATTCCATTAAGAGGAAGCAGAAGACTCTGCAAAATATGGAAGGGAGAAATATTTATTTTTATGCTTTCGATTATTTTGAAATCTTATTTCTATAAGAGATAGTTTGAATTTATTTTCAAACATTTCTCTTTATTAAAGTTTAATTATATGGGATTTTTTTGTATAAAGAGAATTCTATTTTTAATAATTTTAATCTTCTGATGCTAAGGGTTTATTATTGTTAAGTAAATTATCATTGATTTACAAATATGTACATATATATGTGTAAATATATGTATTTACATATATGAGTATTTATTTTTCAATATTTATAAGATAATAGAGTAATTATAATCTATTATGTGTTTTGGTTACTTAAATTCTTTAAGTAATTATTTTTAATAATTTTATTTAATTTATTTTAGTTTATTTTTTTCAAATTCATGATTTTAGTTTAACGTTTTAGCATAAGAGAATTTTATTAATGATCTATGTTTTTTATTTCAGTGAAAATTTTGATTTTACAGTGGAAGGAGAAATTATTTTGGTGTTTATATTCTTCAACACATGTTTTGAAACTTATATTTCATTCAAATGAAAATTATTATCTTTGATTAATTATTTTATTGAGGTTATGTTATTGCAAGTGATTATGTTTTCATTATGAAATGACTTATATTGTTTTATAAAAATAACAACATCATGTAGATATATGTATATTATGAACTTATTTTCAAGTATTTTTTTATTAAGGGATTAAGTATTTGAAATATAAAATTCCATGTGTAATTATATAACAATAATAGTTAGTTTTGAAACTAAAGACATCAATTTGTATGTTTGAAAACCATTTATACACTCATGAAAGTCAATTATATTATAAGATATGACCATTACCTATAATATGTGACACATCATGTATTTGTTTTTTTCATTAGTAAATGTATGTATTATGAATAAACATTATTGGTATTCATGTTAATGGAAAATGAGAGTGGAAACCGTTTTCATCATGAAAAGATAATTTGACGAGAGATTTGATTATTTTGATTCTTTTAAATGACTTATTGATATATATGTATGTATTAAAAAAATATTTCTTTAATGAAGTACTCCAGTATAAATTTATGTATATATATAAACAAGCTTAAAATGTTTTATAAAAACCATCACCTGAATGTTGTAAATACAATAGGGAATTAAGGAGTGAACCCATCCCTCAAGTGGGTAGGCCCAGGATATCCTTCAAAGTTCCAAGTAGACTTAGGTTTTTGTTTTCAAGAGCTTGCATATTGTTTTAGAAAATACCACTAGACCACTTTGAAGTAATTTTTATTATCAAAATGTTGAAGTACTTTCGAAATGTAAATAATTTCAATGATTTTATAAAATGGTATTTTCCAAAAAAAATTATGGTATTACCAAATAATTTCAAGACCATTTCTTAAAGGTTTTTTTCAAAGGAAGTTTTTGTAAAAAGTAATTCAATGATTTTAAAACACCTCACTAAGAAATTTAATGCTCACCCCTTTGTTTTTAAATTTTTTCCACAGGAATCGTATAATTTATAATTAAGATGTCTTCACTTTTGGAATTAGCGTAGCGGAAGCATAGTAGGTGTTTTCCAACATTTTTCTCAACTCTAATAAATGTAATGTTTTGTCTAATCATTGATAACCTAGACCGGAAAAAGAACAACATTTGTTTAAATTGTTGTGTAATTGTTTAGTTTCTTTTATAAAAAAAATTACACATCATTTTTAAGAACTAAGTCTGAAAGAGTGGGCTTAGGGAATTATAATGGTATTAGAGGAACAGTCTAGACAACTTTGGAGATTAGATGTCATCATCTAAGCAATAAACATTAGAGTGGTCCTAAAGATTCTTAATTCTGAATTTGAATTTTCAGAATTTTCTTAAGTCTGACACACAAATTTCTAGGGTAAAATTAATTTAATGGGGGGAGAATGTTACCCCTCGAGTTTTAAGTAAAAGATTTATTTATTCACTTTATTAATTCAATATTAGTAATTATAATAGTGTAAAATTTGTAAATAAATTTTATTACAACTGTATAGATTACAATTTAATCTTAAATTAATTTTCTACAGAAAAAATATTGTATTGTTTTGTTTGAAAGAATATTTTAGTATTTATTTATTTGATAAAAGTATTTTTAGTTACAAAATTTATGAATAAATTTCAAAAATTTATATATTTGAAAAATAGATATATTTCATATTAATAATTACTTTTATAGTTATTTAATACTAAATTATTCTAATTATGGTTTTTATACTAAATATAACAATCATATTTTTATTAATTATTATAGTGAGTGAGATATTAATTATTGAAATATTAAATAAGATTAAAAAAATAAATAATTTATAATTTTGAATTATGAATTATAAGATAATATATGAGTGTTATTTTGAATTATAAATACTTAAATTTCAAGTACATTACTATCCTATTGTAAATTTATAACAACATGAAAGAATCTGATTTATTTATTTTTAATCATTATAATTATGAAAATATTATTAAGTTATAAAGAAAATTTATTATTCATATAATTTTAAGATATGAAATTTATTTTTCAGTTTTATGCAACTATTTGTAAACACAAAATAATAATAAAATAAATCATAATAGTATATAAATATATAAATTTATTGTTGTTAAAATATATTTATAAAATAATTAATAGAAAATGAATTATATATATATATATAATGGTAAAATGAATTGATAAAAAACGATTCAATTGGAATCTTGGGTTCAGGGTAGGGTTGTAGTTCAGGATTCCTGAGCCTAGGGAGTCAATGATGAGGCATGGGGTGCCATTGGGTTCATTTGGTGTTCATCCAAGAGATGTCTTCAAGCTCCGGAGAAAGGATGAGAGGCGATCGTGAGTCATATGGTTGAGTGCGACTGGGATTTGAAGTTGTGTCATAGACCTAGATATAGATCCCAGATCTCAGGTCGAGTGCAAGATTGACTATGGATGGATTTCAGGAGTCTGAGTTTGGAGTCTAGATCTGTTTGAGTGAGGATTTCGAAGCAGAATTTTTAAAGTGCAATAAGTATTTTCTACATCCAATCTATATCGCATTGAATTTTCTTAATGAGATCTAAGGAAAATGACTTTTGGTTTGAATAACTACGCTCAGTTACAAGTTTTACTTATTTAATTGCTTTCTTGTTATCTGAATCTCCTAGAATCGGTTTAATAGTATCCTATTTTGTAAATTTCATTATTTTCATCTAGAAATCGAAATCTTCTCTGGGTTTCTTATCTGATGTTGATGTCCTCTACAAGTTGGAGTAATTTTAATTGATTTATTTATTCGAAAAATCCTATCTATATCATAGAGATCCCATTTTTGTTTTTGTTTTCTTCAATCTGTCTTAATTTCCAGAGTTTATCAATAATTCTTGCATCAATAGTCAATGTTTTCTGCTTCCTTATCTTGTTTCATTATTACTTCACAGGAGTCTTGAATTAAATGGGATCAAATCTAATCTCTCTCTGTGACGTCTTTTTCCAATTATCAAACTTCCAATCTATGAATAACGAATATTAAATAGGAAACTTTAGTATCACATTTATTGATATGATTAATGTGAAAGTCATACAATTTATATATAAAGAATTATTTACTTCATACATTGAGGGTATTGTGTGTGTGTGAGATGGGTGAGGCAGACTATATAAAGCCTTTCTTTTATTTGTCTTATAAATCCATGGAATTTAGAAAGACAGAGTAAGAGTATGTCTTTGAGTCTTATTCAATTAAGAGGAAATAGAAGACTCTTCAAAATATAGAAGGTAGAAATATTTATTTTTATGCTGTTGATTATTTTGAAATCAAATTTCCATAAGAGGTAGTTTGAATTTATTTTCAAACGTTTCACTTCTTAAAAGTTTAATTGTATGGGATTTTTTTGTATAAAGAGAATTCTATTTTTAATAATTTTAATTTTTTGATGATAAGGTTTTATTATTGTTAAATAAATTATGAGTGATTTACAAAGATGTACAAATATATGTGTAAATATATGTATTTACATATATGACTATTTATTTTTCAATATTTATAATGTTGTAGGGTAATTATAATCTATTATGTGTTTTGGTTTTAAAATTCTATAAGGAATTATTATCAATATTTTTATTTGACTTGTTTTAGTTTATTTTTTTTAATGTCCTAATTTTAGTTTTTTGATTTAGCATAAACAAATTTTATTAATGATATATCTTTTTAATTTCAGTGCATATTTTGATTTTACACTGGAAAGAGAAATTATTTTGGTGTTTATATTCTTAAAAACATTTTTTGAAACTTATATTGCATTAAAATGAAAATAATTATCTTTGATTAATTATTTAATTGAGGTTATGTTATTTCAAGTGATTGTGTTTTCATTATGAAATGACTTATATTATTTTATAAAAATAACAACATCATGTAGATATAAGTATATTATGATGTTATTTTTATGCATTTGTTTATTAATGGATTAATTATTTGAAATATAAAAGTCCATGTGTAATTTTCTAATAATAATAGTCAATTTTGAAACTAAAGACATCAATTTGTATGTAAGAGAACCATTTATGCACTTATGAATGTAAACTACATTATAATAAATGACCATTACCTATAATATGTGACACATCATGTATTAGTTTTTTTCATCAACAAATGTGTGTATTTTGAATAAACATTTTTTGTATTTTTGTTAATGGAAAATGAGAATGGAAATTGTTTTCATTATGCAAAGATAAGTCGACTAGAGATTTGATTATTTAAATTCTTGAAAATTTATTATCGATATATATATATGTATGTGTGTGTGTGTGTGTATTAAAAACGTTTTCATGTCATTAAATAAGAACTCTAGTGGAAATTTTTGTATATATATGATAAATATTAAAATGTTTTATAAAAAATGACACTTGAACTTTGTAAATACGACAGGAAATTGCGGAGTGAACCCATCCCTCAAGTGGGTAGGTGTAATATCCTGGAGTACATGTTTGGTGCTTTGTGATTCAGATCATGCTTTGTGGTTTTTCATTTGTGTAATCTTGGGGAGACCTTCAGGGGGTCTCGGGGTCCCTACTGAGTATTGTTATACACACCCCTTCATGGGATTCACCTATACCTTGTTGTGTCTTGTGCAGATGACGGACAGCTTGACTGAGCCTTAGGAGTCAGGGCTAGACAGATCTCAGAGGTGGTTGACAAACAGTGTATGGAGGTGACTAGTTGATGTGGAGAGCCACAGTGACGAGATATACCTACCCTTCAGGTAGGATCCTTATTGGATGACCTCAAAAGATGTTTTCACTTTTTTCTGTATTTCCATTTCAGTTGTACTTGTATTCGAGAACCCTTCACTTTTAGTATTTACTATTACACTCAGTGGTGGATTTTAGTTGTGGTTGCACCTTACGTCTTTCATTGTGCTTTGCATATGTGTAGTGTTCCCTGTTTTTGTGGGTATAGGTTTTGAGGCAATGGATTCTCATTATAGGAAAATTCTTTTCCGGTGCTAGTCATTAACCCCTATCCTATGGAAGGGGGGCTTGGGGTAGTCATAGTACGGGCCCCGAGACCACCATTGAACTTGTGAGGGTATGGTTTATTTTGGTGGATACTAACATTGGCCGACGCAGGCCACCAGTGGAAGATAGTTATTGGCCGTAAATAAAATAATTAAGTGACATTTATTTTATTGTAAAATACTTTACTTCTAAATGGAAACATGGATTGAAAATTAGAGAGTTCCATTGAGCTCTTGAGGGCGTGTTTTCCTTAGGCATACCCTAACCTCAACCGGCATGGGTAGAGGGTGACTGTTAATAATTTTTTTGAAATTTTTTTAAGGTACGTTTAGTAAACGTGTGGGTGGTGTTTTCTAACTTTTTAACTGGTGCTCAGAATTGAAATCTGAGGGCACCGTTGATTTCATAGCATCGGGGTTCTCTTAATGGAATCTTAACTTTGTTCAGAAAAAGTCAGACAGAAAAGACAATTTTTTGGACTTTTGGAAAAAAAAAATATAACAAAAGGTGTTATTTTATTCTTTCTTCCAATGGTTGAGTGGCGAATTGTGGGGCTGTGATGAAATGTCGAGAAATAAACATGGGTTATTTATTGACTTAAACCTCTCATTGTGTAACTGCAACACTTATGGTTAATTAGGCTCATTGATTATGATTCATTAATGAATCATAATAATGAACCAAAGTGGGAGGTTTTCCTCCTATTTAATTAAATTGTTGGTGTAGGTTTTGGGAACCCATGGGAGAACTCTTGATGAAGTGATGGAAACATCTACCTCCAATGAAGAAAGTATTTTTTATGACACCTGTTGAGGAATTGATTTAGAGGTCGAAGGGAGATGGATAACTATGCACACGGACCTTCTTCTTCTTCTACAAGAGAACCCAACGTGATCAAGGATGGGGTTGTTAATAAATTCAATAAACTCTTTTATTTTCTTCGTTCTTGAATTTGGGGGTGTTTGTTGCAGGATATTTGTACAGTACTTAATTAATATCTATGTGATGTTTTTATTGGGTACCTGTTTGATATGATGCTAACGGGGATGGTGTGGCCCAAACGAACAAGGCTCGGAAACTCCTCCACATTTTTTATCATTGCGTTCTTCATGAAAAAATTTTGAATTTAACAGCAATGTGAATCTGGGGGTCACAGAGTGACGACGACATCTTTGGAGGCCCGTACGCACAGATGGGAGAGGAAACGGAGCTCCGGAGTATCGTCGGAGCCCTATGGAAGATCCGCTGGCACGACACCGGTGCGGTGATGTCATTGACCAGCACTGGCGGGCAATGACAATGGAAGATGGTGGCACTCCATCACGCGCCGTGGAGGACAGTCGTGGCATCAAGCCGCGACAGTTGCAGGAGTGGCTGGCAATCGGCTGACCATGTTTTGGTGGATGGTAGTGTGTCATCGAGTGTCGTGGGGAGGTGGTCACAGCTTCAAAACCATGGAGGAGGAGATAGAGACCCACATCCCATGGGTCCTATTGACAAAAGTGGCCATGCCATGTGGCACCGCCAGTTAAAACACCCAAATGGCCTTACCGATCAGGAATTTGGTGCACCACCCGGCTGGCGGACTGTGCCAGCAGGTAGGCTGGTTTACCCAGCAGGTGGCACCGCCCCTTCTTTCAATAGGACCCATGGGGTGCGGGTCCCCATATTCTCCATTGGGGCTTCAAAGTCGCGGCCACTTCTGCACTGCACGTGATGGCACACCACCTTCTGCCAAAACGTGGCCAGCCAAGAGCCGGCCTCCCCTGCAACTGTCGTGGCTCAATATAGCGGCTCCCCTCCGTGGTTTGTGATGGTGCGTTACCTACTGCTGTCGAGGCTAGACGATGCTGGTCGTCGACTGCCAGTGTCAGTCGTCGACGCTGCCATGCCTCTACCGCACCGGAAGATCTTCTATGGGGCTCCGGCAAGTCCTGGCACTCCGTTTCCACTCTCGTCTACACCTACGAGCCTCTCAGGATGCCTCCATCACTGCATGACCCACTGATTCACATTTACATCAAAATTAAAAAATTCCCCGTTAATAATGCAATGATAAAACTAGTGGAAGATAGTCTGGGCCTTGTTCGTTTGTTATGCGCCCTCTATGATAGAATCATATCAAGCTGCTACCAAATAAAAACATCAATTAGATATTAATTAAGCCTTGTTAAAATCACCCACAACAAACACCACCAAATTCGAGAATGAGTAAAAGAAAAGGGAGTTTCTTGAATTTAATAACAACTCATACCTTGATCAAATTGGGTTCTCTTGCAGAAGAAGAAGGTCTGCGTGCATAGTCATTCGTCACACGTCGACCTCCAAATCGATTCCTCAATGGGTATCATCAAAATTTCGTTCTTCATTGGAGGTAGATGTTTCCAGCACTTCGTTAGGAGTTCTCCCATAGGTTCCCAAAACCCACGCCAATGATTTAATTAAATAAGAGAAAACCTCCAACGTTGGTTCATTAGTATGATTCATTAATGAATCATAATCAATGATCTTAATTAACCACAGGTGTTTCAGTTACACAATAAGAGGTTTAACTCAACAAATGGAACACTTTTATTACACGATGATGCACTACGGTCCCACCATTTGCTAC
This sequence comes from Viscum album, assembly GCA_963277665.1. Taxonomy (NCBI): domain Eukaryota; kingdom Viridiplantae; phylum Streptophyta; class Magnoliopsida; order Santalales; family Viscaceae; genus Viscum; species Viscum album. The sequence goes on from OY728128.1 coordinate 1,374,899,864, forward strand.
TCAACTGTTTTCAAAAAGAATAAAGGAACACCTTTTGTTATTTTTTTTCAAAAGTCTAAAAATTTAACTTCTACATCTAACTTTTTCTGAAAAAAATTAATCTTACCTTAAGAGAATCTCGACATTGTGAATTCCATGCTGCCCTCAGATTTCAATTACAAGCACTGGTTAAAAAGATAGAAAACCCCGCCTGTATGTTTCTGAATGTACATTAAAAAAATTAAAAAAAAATTAGCAGTCGCCCTCGACCCATGTTGGTCGAGGTTAAGCTTTTCTTGAGGGAAACACGCCCTCATGAGCTCAACTTTACTCTCATATTTTCAATATTAGTTACCATTTAGATTTTAAGGATTTTACAATAAAACAATTGTCACTTAATTAATTAATTTACAGCCAAAAACTAACTTCCACCGGTGGCCCGCATCGGCCAAAGTTAGTATCTGCCTAAGGAAAGCATACCCTCACGAGTTCAGAAGTGGTCTCATATTTTTAATCCAAGTCACCATTCGTGAATTATAATCTTTTTAAAAATAAAATAATTTTTATTTAATTATTTTATTTATAGTTATGCAATTTTTTGGCTTTCTCATCAGAGGCTTGTGCCGAGTAAACATAAGTCACACCTAGGGTAAACCCATCATCCTGAAGGTAACGGTGTGCTCATATTTCTAATCTGCGCACCCGATTTAGAGTTATTCCATGTTTTCAGAAAAACCATAGACGCGTGCTATTTAAAACAAATAATTTTTCGATGGATCATTCTGGACACTTCGGGCCTCAGAATCACATTTTGTAATGGCACAGTCTAGCCCACGATCATGATATTATCCTCTTTGGGCCTAGCCCGCACGGTTTTGTTTTTCCTGGGCTCTGACCCTCAGACATCCCCTAGGAAAGGCCTCATTTTGGGAGACGTATCCACACCACCTTATAAAGGGGTTCTTCTTGATCCTCCTCCTTCAATGTGGGATAGCCATAATCCACCCCTATAATGGCCCAACGTCCCCGCTGGCACATCAAATGGACACTTGGTGGCCGAGTTCGCCCGGTGGGGTGGGATGAGACAAACTCACATTGGACTCGAATCAGGTGGGTTGGCCTATGGCGGAACGGGTCGGGTCAGTCCAACTGGGTCAGACCAGACCAAGACCCTTTTCATCCCAGATACGTATAAAAGGTTGTATCTCACAAACCAGACTTCCATTTAACAAACCATCTACGGCACTGGAATTCATGGAATGAGACGGTCATTTTGAGATACTCCACTTGAGTTTTGGAGAAAATTTAGAGTATGGCTAGGTTGGATCATACCCAAATCCAAATGGTCCCCCAGCATTAAAAATCCTATAACTCAAAAACTAGGTGTCTGATTGATGCACCATCTATTTCAGTGGAACCCTTATGACATGGAGGATTTTTGGGTTACTTCTTCATGGGACATAGTGCCAATTTAAATATGAATGATGGATTCATGAGCAGATTCTCCCAGAATCAAGCATGGTTTGTGCGGGAATCTAGTAGATGGCTTTGAGGTGGAGATTTGGGGCAGATCTTATGGATGTTACTACTTAGCGATCCTGAGTGGGTCAGCACTGAGCAATCTTATGTGGATCCCCACCGAGAGATCTTGTATGGATTAGCAACTAGGGATCCTGTGTGGATCAGCACCTAGCAATCCTTGGTGGATCTACACCTAGAAATCATGTGTGTGTCAGCACCGACTGATCCTCTGTGGATCAACACCGAATGATCCTATGTGGATTAGCACCTAAGAAACTTGTGTGGATCAGCACCTATCAACCTTGTGTTGTTCAGATCCTATGTGGTTCAGCGCTCAAGGATCCTATGTGGGTTAGCACATACCGATCTTGTGTGGGTCAGTAGTCAGGGATCTTGTGTGGGTCAGCGCATACCGATCCTTTGTGGGTCAGATCCTGTGTGGTTTAGTGCTCAGTGATCCTATTTGGGTCAGCACATACCGATCTAATGGGTTTCAGATCCTGTGTGTTTCAGTGGGGGTTATTAACTATTGATCATGGGAGGGTTGGATCCTATCTGGGTCAGCGGTGGTTAGTACCTATCGATCCTATGTGGTTTATTTTAACAATCTTGCGTATTGTCCTCAGAAATACCACTATATAATTTTGAAGTAATTTTTGAGAGTAATAATTTTCAAAACATTGAATTACTTTTGATACATAAATAATTTCAATGATTTTATCAAACGGTATTTTACAAATAAATTTTGATGGTACTATCAAAATAATTTCAAAACCATTTCTCAAAGGCTATTTTCATAGGATGTTTTAGTAAAAAGTAATTCAATGATTTTAAAACACCTCACCAGGAAATTGAATTCTCACCACTTTTTTTAAAAAAATTCATAGGATTCATAGAAGTTCAAATTTAGATGCCATCATTTTTGGAGTTAGCGCAGCGGAAGAGTAGTAGGTGTTTGCTGAATTTTTGTTAAACTCTAATAAATGTAATGTTTTGTCTAATCCCCCAAAACCAATATTGGTAAATGTTCTTCATCTGTTTAAAGTGTTGTGTAATTGTTAAGTTTCTTTTATAAAAAAAATTATACTACATTTTTAGGCACTGAGTCAGAATGAGTGGTCTCGGGGTGTTATACATGTAACACACTATTCTTATTTCATGAAATATATTCTAATGATCTTCTCACATAGTACTCCTCTTTGTTATACCGTATCTAAAACATTCTTCATAACCAAAGGAAGGAAACTTAAGAAATGGTGAGATCATATGATAAGTAAGGGTAAACATAAGATATATCAATCTATGATCATATGAAAACATAATATAATACTAAGGGTATGTGATCATGAAAATAACATTAAAAGATCATACCAAACCTATCATGGATCATAATAATGATTCTAGGAATAATACATTATCACTTTATAAAACATGCACTATAAGAGTTTGAATCATACTAAATAAATCATGAACCATGATATCATGTCATAAAATTAAGGAACAATCATTAATTTATAAAACCATTTCATATGTTAGGGATAACTACCAAGACCGTCAATATATTGTATTAGAACCCATCACTGATATCCTATTGTGCATCAAGACGCACCTGCTTCCCATCATGTATTAGGATAAAACTATTTCTAAAAGTGGATTAAGACACACATATTTCCCATAGTGGATTAATCTGATTGACTTGTTTCCCAATATTATCTCATAAAATATAAAGATTGACTAAATTTATTGGAGTAATATATAGGTATCACCCATCACATAATGAAAATCATACATATGTGTGTCACAAGATCATTAAACATTCATCATATAAGAACATATGAAAATAAAAATGTTTTCATAAACATTTCATAAAAGCATAACACAAGGAAAAATAATTTGGTTTCATATTAATTTTATCATGTTATAACTCATGGAATAGAAATAGGATTCATAAACATCGTGTCATCATAAACAATTCATATTAAGAATTATAATGGTTTAATTTTTTTATATCCCTAGTAAAGTATAAATTATATGAAATCACATAATATTTTATAGAGAAGCATTTTGAAAGTTAAATAACATGGATAATTTGTTAAATAAAATATATTTTCATTAAAAAAACATTTAAAACACATAACCTTTGATAAATCATTTTCATTGAAAAATAACATTGAAAACTTATAAAGAAAGCTTTAAAATCATTTAAAACATTTCTTGAGAAATATATCCTTTCCACTTTGAGAAAAACATTTTTATACCTAAATAATTTTTAAAATATTTTTATTTTAAAATAACATTGAAAACATATAAAAAATATTCAAATAAAATAATGGTCAATACTATTTCTAGTTTTATTCATGCTATACACATTAAAACAAATATTCGTTTCACATTTTCAATAAAATAAAAACAAGTGTTCTTTAGAAAACTATATGAATATAACTTCCAAAAAAATATTGTAAAAACTATAACATAGTTAAAATTTTATTTGAAAAATAATTATACAGAAGTTAAACATATTTGGAATCATTTTTAAAAATAATGGTTCTGAAATAAAATATATTTCCATTAAATGAGATAAATAAATTCATATTTTCATAAAAATATTTTCTTTATTATTTCAACTAACCAAGAGTGTAATAATGGTACTATTACATGAAATTATCATTAATTAATATAATATAAAAACATTTCATAGTTTCGTGTGATATGGTTGATAATATTTTATTATCAAAAACATGGTAATAAACAATCTTGATAAACTATGAGATTGTATCATAAAACAGTAACCATTTTGGTAAAATTGAATCATATGCCCGATGAAAGAATAAAATTAAAAGCAAAATAAAATATCATGGTAACAAATAAATTTCATATTTTATATTTCATAGGGTCTATATATACATATCATAAAAGAAAATAGGTGCATAACATGACATATTTCTAAAAGAAGGAAAACTAAGACAAAAAAAAAATATCTTAACACTTGGGTATTGATGGAACCATAAACCCCAGAAAATAATAAAATCAATTGAAACATAAAATATCAAAAAAATAATTATATTCCGGATATAACATTTAATAGGGGTAGTATATACATGACGAAAATAAACAAGTGGTGAATTTACATATGTCTCCCAGAAATAAAAGATAAATTAGAAGTATTATACCTTAAGTCTCAAATTCCTTAACAAACATTCCGAATTCCTCTATAGATTATGTAAGTTTATTATAAATCTATTAAATAACCATAATTTTATGTATCATACCATATATTATTTACTTATGACTTTTTATTACCCATTTATTAACAACTCCTTGTTAAAATCACAATTCGCGTAATAAATACTTTGTTTTCGTGTAGTTTTTTTCACATACATGAAATATTGTAAAATTAAATTTCAATTAATTTCCATTCATTCTTTTTTTGTGTGTTTCCCAAGTATTTATGGAGGAATGAGTGAGTTTTCATTAATTGGGCCAAACCGTGAGTCCAATTCCATATTTAAAAATAAATTTTTATTCCTTTATAAATCCTTCATTTCTCAAAAAATTTTATCCATTCCAATTCCTACTTATCATACCCTGAACTATTAACACCAAAAAATTAATTTGTACCATTTATAAATCTATAATCATTGTGGGTTTTAGTTTGTATTTAAGGGATTGGGCCTGCCCAAAAGCTCATTTCCTACATTAAAAATAATTTTTAATTATTTAATAACTCATTCTATTTTTACGTTTAGTTGGTGATTATAACTCCCACATGATACCACTTACCTAAGGCGTGCCCCCATTTTCTACTCCCACAATTTGAATGTCAATAAAATCACGAAGTTCGGTGAAACTTCTCTGGATTTCAAAAATCACCCAGATTTGAAGAGGTAAATTGATCCTTTCATAACTCCTTCTATTTTTACTTTTTTTAGCCCATTACAATTCCTAAATGGTCTCATTATACTTATTGTAACCTCCCATGAAGTTTGACTATTTTTAAATTCAGATAATGGTGTATTTGGGGCGATGTTTACAAGATCCCTCAAGTAGGTTGGTCTTCTTCATTCTTCTTCTAATTTGCTTAGGGTTACATTAAATGTGATTAGGGTTTCTTCCCTTATCCTTGGGGTTCCTAATTTCCAGAAGTTAGGGTTCAAAGATAGGGTCATATTTATTGTCTTTTGGCTGAAATCTTGTGGTTTTAGGTTGGATTTCAATTCCTTGAGGTGCGATGGTGGTGCGGTTTATGTTTTTCACCATGTTTTGAGGGTTTCAACATAAAAGGTAGGTGGTTACATGTGTAAACAATTATTGATGAGTTATATTGTTGTATTTACTCATTTTTATTATTCCTCATATGTTGGGTGTGGTGCCAAAACTTTTTATGATTCATTTGGTTATGTTTTTAATTTTATAGTTTAATTTTAACATGAAATTGGGTGTTTTCATGTGTAACTCAGGGGGTATTATTTGGGTGTAGTTTATAACATATATAATTGGTTTAATAAATCTTTTTTGGCCTGAAAATTCTGGTTTGGTAATTTATTAGTGTAATGTGGGCCTAAAAGAGGGTTTTGGAAAATATTTGATATGTAAAACACTATTAAAATTATTGAGAGCATTTTATGAAAATGTGTGTTTTCATTTGTATCATTGGTGGTATTCTTCAAGGTGATTTTACAACACTTAAAAATGGTTTTATAAATTTCTCTAGGGATTCCAATTCTGTTTGGGATAGGAATTTGTATGGTTTTGGTCTTAAATGGGGGTTTTGAAATGGGTTTTGTGGGCAAGACATATTTACACCACTTGGGTTCTTTTTATGAAAATTGTAAATGTTTTATTTGGTTAAACAAAGTGGGAAATGGGTGAATATGTATTATTGGGTGTGTGTGTTCACCTATAATGGGTTTTTTAAGGGTTAAGTGATATTTTAAGATGTCAAAAAAAATTATAATGTTTTTTAAATTTCTGAAATGTTTTATTAAATTTTGATATTGGGGAAAAACTTGTTTGTGGGCTGCTTCGTGTAAGTTTGATGATAAAATTATTTTGAAGGTAAAAAGGGTATTATGTGGCATGTGTGTATGGGATGTTATGTGATGTTTATCACATTGTAAATGTTTTATAAATTTTTTTAAAGGAAGTGTTGATGTATTAATGTGATGTGAAAAGTGTTGTGGTCTATTTTAGTGTGTGTATGATTTAAAAATGCATTTGAATGAAAAAGTGGATTTTACGACTTGTGTGATGTACATGTTTTCTGTTTCGTGAATATGGGATGTGGAAATGATATTTTCATGTGAAAATTTTACTTCTTGTCTTGTTGAACTTGTTTAAGCACAAGAGGGAAACACGGGTATCTAGGTGGGTGGATGTGTACTAGTATACTAGTGATCCCGTGAGGTTTGGCCTCAGTTTCTCTTATCAATATTGATGCATAAAACTCTAACTTAACTATGATTAAGATGATGGGGGACCACTAGGTTATGGATATGTTCCCTACTAGTGGATCATGCATGAGAACAGATAATTATGTTGGTTACTTTCACTGAGATACGAGGTACCTGGGACCTACATCGAGCTAGTGCCTAAGGGTTATATCCTATTGCTTATGCTCATTACTCACATTGTGCTTACCTATGGCATACAGTAAGGTTGGATATAAAATTTTGTAGTGTTGAGATTATTTTTAAAAGTGTTTATTATTAATGATTTCCCACTTGAAAACTATTTTAATTTTTAAGTTGCATCTTTTAGAAATTTTAACTATCATTTCCTTTTTATGAAAACTTGAAAGCTTTTCGTCTTTGAATGTTTATCACATGGAATATCTTAGTGGTGGTATCCTACTGGGAATTGTCTCACACCCTACTTAAACCCTTGGTTGTAAGTATACTTGGTTATTTTTGTTGTTGCAGGTTGGGAACAGTTTTTAGTTCCAGTGGTTCGGGTTTCTAGCAGGTCCATGGTGGTGAAGTCTTGTGGAGATGGCTTGAGGGAGGTGCACCTGGACATGAGGGTTCTTGGCCTGTTTCTTTTTGGTCTTGTACCTTTTTATAGTATTGTTGAGTTTTTTTTTATAATATGTAATTAAATTCTGAATTTTTGTAAAAGATTTTTCGGTTTGAAAAATTCAGATTCGTTTTATTGGATTCTTTTGCTGTTTAAAGTTTATAAACACGGGTAAATCATTCCCAATTCACATTTTATGATACCCGAGAAATTGTGCTAGACCATGGGGATCAAGAACACCCTTTGGGCCTTGTCACGGGCATGTTTTGGTGCCGGTTTAGGTGGCCACTAGATTTGGTTTGTGACAAAGTGGTATCAAATGAGGTTCGCTCTCTTTGGGTCATATAATTTGGGGAACAGTCAGGATAGACTGAAGTTAGGATTTTTAGGACTTGGAATTCTGGTTAAGAGAAGTGTGGTTGATCACCACACCTCATGACAGGATTCAAGTTTCCAGGGGAAGTCGATACTTTTCTGAGTCCTTTGGTTTTCTTGGCTTTATAATGATTAGGGGAAATGAAAAGAGAGTTGGGTTAATGGTCTCAGTGAGCTCACAAGGTCTAGAAAGCCATGTGGAGGTGGGGATATTTCTCTAGAACACTATCTGTGATGGTGAAGTGATCGGAATATGGCTGCTAACCATTTTTCCAAGTCACCCACTGAAACTATTTTCCTCCCACAATGTCTTCTGTTCTTTAGTTTTGAAATCTTGGAACATTGGTTTTAAAGTGACTTAGTTTTAAGAAGCATAATTTTTTTGTGAAATGATTATCTAATAATGTGGGAATGGATAGATTTTTGAAAATAGAGAACAGGATTTTTTAGAATTTTATTGGAATGGAAAATCGTGTGTTTGTACCTCTTTTGAAAGAATGAACTATGTCAAGGTTGGTTTTGAAAAAAAAAATCCAATAGAGTTTTCTAAACTATTGAAAGGTGTTTTAATGGGATGAGATGTTTTGAAATTTATGTGAATAACTTGAATGTGAGTTTTCATTGGAATGATAGTGCCTTTCTGAAAAGTTTTTCTTAATACGGTAATTTGGGTTCGATTTCATGGTTAGCGGTCTTGAGAAAAAGGAAGTATTGGTTGATTGTTTTGGTTTTTAAAAGTTGAATGAGTTTTTGTGTTAACCTTTGGTATTTTCATGAGTGAAAAAATGCATGGGGTTATATGGGATGATGGATGGTTAATGGAATGACTGGATGAGTTTTGGGATGGATATGAGGAGGGTGCTCGGTGTGTAACAGAAACATGCATGTGTGATACACATGGGGTACCATTGGTGGATACGCTAACCGCTGAACCATTTGTTTTTAAAAAGATGACTTTAAAGAAAACACTTTATGTCTTGATGACTATTTTGGGATGTTTTGTATTTTGTGTTTTTGAAAATTTTGATGTTGTGGGATGTTTTGAGTCCAAGAACCCCTCCTGTTTGAACTATTTTTTGGGATTGTGTTTGGTCAGTAAGCTGTTTTGAAGGGCCGATTAGTGGTCTCTTCTGAGAAATGTTTTGAAATGCCTTTACAGTGGTTCCCTTCATGTGTTTGGTTCTGTTTTGTGGTGTATCTTGACCAATAGACCATCTTGTTTGGATCCTTAGGTTCAATCTTTGGATATGGTACACCCCATTAAGGGTTAGTTCACAACTGAAGTGCAACCTGGATTGTTTCTCCATTATAAAACCCTCTAATTGATCAATATAAAGAATATTTTTTCGAGCTCTATAGATTGAGTCTACACCATTGTATTTCTTGGTTTTTTTAATCCTTTTATAGCATAAGAGTGTGTGTGGAAGGTTGAAAGAGGCATTAGTTTATTAATTTACTTGATTCGTTAAAGGTGGAAGTGGTCTAGGGTTTTTAGTGCCGATGAGTGTCTCGATGTTGTCTAAGAGGGCCTCTGGGTTCTTCATAGTTTCTTTGAATCATGAGTTCATGGTAAACCACCAGTGTGGGAAATATGGTGACGATAGGATATTGTGGTCACTTTCTAGAATTGTGTGTTGTTTGGGTATGTTGTATAAGGTCCCTCTCCATGCATTGTTTATATCAGTCATAATGGTCATTTTCGGTGATGCCTTGTGATGTCATGTGCTCGATTAACCGTAAAGGTGAAAGTCGTGCAATCATCTGAGAGTCTCTATTATATTGGGAGAAATTCTCCCTTGGAAAAACATAAAAACATTCCATTTTAGAGGAAGGTGAGTATAGGTGTTCTTTACATATATTGTTTCTCAACCGAACAAACAAGGTGTGATGTGTGTTCATCTTCTAAGCCCTTATTTTAGTGAAATATAAGGTTTGGGTAAAGTGAGTTTGGAATGTGTTATCTCTTGGAAAACTTATCAGGGACTGTGGTGTATTTTTTTGTTACACCGAAGGAATAATTCTCATTCAGGGGGTTTACAAAGCCTAGCTGTGAGGCCGAAGATGCTTCAATAATTGTGCTCCAGCCATAGGTCTTAGAGAGAATCTGGCTAATAGTCAGGGGAAATACCATGGTCATTTAAAACCTTGTACAATTTCCTATCCTTAGCATTAATGATAACAATAGTTTAAACCTCTGGTGTCATAATATTTTCTTTTTTGTTCCCATTTGGTGGAAATAGTTGGAGGGCCTTGTACCCATGGCATCGCCTAATGTCATTACCTACCCCTTTGTTTTTCGTTGAGTCATTAGAGAATGTTTGGAAATTTGGATAGACGTGTTGAGGACACAGTTTGTGCACGATTAGTAGTGACTATTTTCTAGGAATCCATGCGAAAAGAATAATTTGTACAGTTAGTGCACAGTTTCCAAAATCGTGCATACTAACCTTACGCCCTTCCCAAATCTTTCAATTTTGTTGGGTCTTTCTATGTCATCCCATGCTGGTCAGTTAAGATGGTTGGTTCTTATGGTGGGGAGACCCACTATGATTCTCATGTACATTCTTTCATTAACTATTAAGGGTATTCTACTCTTTGTACTAGGGAGTCCATTCATGCCTCCCCTGATAGTGTCCAGATTCTGTCTCAGAAAAATATAGGTTGTCACTTTTGGCGGGGAGCCTATTCGTGCCCCCCCCCCCCATACCAATAACCCAGATTTACCCATGGTCTTGGCTTGGTGGTAGGTATTCTCATTCGAAACTATCTAGCTACCAACATCTTCCTTGAGTAAATGTTGGGATTGGAGAGCTCCCACTGGTTTTGTTAAAGTAAGGTAAGTGTAACCTTGTTTGATGTTATTGTTTATTTGGGCGAATTTCTTGAGTCTTTTTCTGATAGTGTTTAAGGTGTTTTCTTTTGGGATAAAGTATGAATGTGATTGATCATATCAGGAAGGTGGTGTAATTTTGGGTTGTGAGATTAATCCTTCCTTAATTGATCACATCAGGTGTTTTAGCCATTGGGGGTGAAACCTGGCAAGGGAGTACCTCTTGGTTTCTCAGTAGGGTTTTGTTGTTTTTTTGGCCTTGTTGTGGCATTCCAGGGATGGAAAGTTTTCTTAGTGGGGAGAATTGTCACATACATGACATATTGTAAAGGTAAATTTCATTTAATTTCCATCCGTGATTTTTTTGGGGGTTTCCCAAGCTTTTATGAAGGAATGGGTGAGTTTTCACGAATTGGGCCAAATTGTGAGCCCAATTCCAGATTTAAAAATAAATTTTGATTCCTTTATAAATCCTTCATCTTTTAATATTTTTAATCCATTCTAATTCCTACTTGTCATCCCCTGACCTATAAACACCAAAAAATTAATTTTTACTATTTAAAAAATCTATAATCATGGTGGGTTTTAGTTTATATTTAAGGGATTGGGCCTGCCTGAAATCCCATTTCCTGCATAAAAAAAATTAATGATTTAATAAATCTTTCTATTTTTAGGTTTCTTCAGTGATTAAAACTCCTACCCGGTCCCAATTACCTAAGGTGTGCCCCCATTTTCTAACCCCCCAATTTGGAGCTCAATAGAATCACCAAATTGGGCGAAACTTCTCTAGATTTCACAAATCGCCCTGATTTGAAAATATAAATTGATCCTTTCATAAATCATCCTATTTTTACTCTTTTTACCCCAATAAAATTCCTAAATGGTATCCCTATCCTTATTAGAACCTTCCATGAAGTGTTGACTATTTTAAAATTCAGCTAATGGTGTATTTGGGGCGATTTGTACAAGATCCCTCAAGTAAGTTGGTCTTCTTCATTTTTCTTTCAATTTTCTTAGGGTTACATTCAATGTGATTAGGGTTTATTCCCTTATCCTAGGAGTTCCTAATTTTCAAAAGTTAGGGTTAGAACCTAGGGTTTGATTCCTTGTCTTTTGGGTGAAATCTTGTGGTTTTAGGTTGGATTTCAATTCCTTGAGGTACGGTGGTGGTGTGGTTTATGTTTTGCACCATGTTTTGAGGGTTTCGACATAAAAGGTAGGTGGTTCCATGTGTAAAAAAATTATTGATGAGTTAGCTTGTTGTATTTACTCATTTTTAATATTCCTCATATTTTGGGTGTCGTGCGAAAACTATTTATGATTGATTTGGTTACGTTTTAAATTTTATAGTTTAATTTTAACTTGAAATTGGGTGTTTTCATGTGTAACTCAGAGGGGTATTATTTGGGTGTAGTTTATAACTTATGGAATTCATTTAATAAATCTTGGTTGGCCTTCCAATTATGGTTTGGTAATTTATTACTATCATGTGGGCCTAAAAATATGGTTTTTGAAAAGATTTGATATGTAAAACATTATTATACTTCTTGAGAGCATTTTATGAAAATGTGTGTTTTCATTTGTATCATTGGTGGTATTATTCAAGGTGATTTTATAACACTTGAAAATGGTTTTACAAATGTCTCTAAGGATTACAATTCTATTTTGGATAGTAATTGGTATGGTTTTGGTCTTAAATGGGGTTTTTGAAATGGGTTTTGTGTGCAAGACATATTTACACCACTTGGGTTCTTTTATGAAAATTATAAATGTTTTATTTGGTTACACAAAGTGGGAAAAGAGTGAATATGTACTGTTTGGTGTGTGTTTTCACCTATAATGTGTTTTTTTAAAGGTTAAGTGATGCTTTAATATGTCAAAAAAATTTATAATGATTTGTAAATTTCTGAAATGTTTTATTAAATTGTGATATTGGGGCGAAACTTGTTTGTGGGATATTTCGTGTAAGTTTGATGATAAAATGATTTTGAAGGTAAAAATGGTATTATGTGTCATGTGTCTGTGGGATGCTATGTGATTTTTATCATATTGTAAATGTTTTATAAAAATTTTTAAAGGATGTGTTTATGTGTTTATGTGATGTGAAAAGTGTTGTGGGCTATTTTAGTGTGTGTATGATTTAAAAATGCATTTGAATGAAAAAGTGGATTTTGTGACTTGGTTGATGTAAATGTGTTATTTTTGGTGAATATGGGATGTGGAAATGATATTTTCATGTGAAAATTATACTTCTTGTCTCGTTGAACTTGTTTGAACACAAGAGGGAAACACGGGTATCTAGGTGGGTGGACGTGTACTAGTATGCTAGTGATCCTGTGAGGTTTGGCCTCAGTTTCACTTATCAAGATTGATTCATACAACTCTAACTTAACTATTATGATGATGATTAGGGACCACTAGGTTATGGGTATGTTCCCTACTAGTGGCTCATGCACGAGAACATATATTTATGATGGTTACTTTCACCGAGATACGAGGTACCTGCGACCTACATCGAGGTAGTGCCTAAGGGATATATCCTATTACTTGTGCTCATTACTTACATTGTGCTTACCGTCGGCATATAGTATGGTTGGATAGAAAATTTAGTAGTGTTGAAATTATTTTTAAAAGTTTTTATTCTTAATGATTGTCCACTTGAAAACTATTTTCATGTTTAAGTTGCATCTTTTAGAAATTTTAACTAGCATTTCCTGTTTATGAAAACTTTCAAGATTTTCGTCTTTGAATGTTTATCACATGGAATATCTTAGTGGTGGTATCCTTATGGTCATTGTCTCACACCCTAATTAAACCCTTGGGTGTAACTGGACTTGGTTATTTTTGTTGTCGCAGGTTGGGTACAATTTTTAGTTCCAGTGGTTTGGGTTTCTAGCAGGTCCTTAGTGGTGAAGTCTTGTGGAGCTGGCTTGAGGGTGGTGCCCCTTGCCCAGAGGGTTCTTGGGCTGTTTCCTTTTGTTTTTTTACCTTTTTATAGTCTTGTTGAGTTGTTTTATAATATGTAATTCAGTTCTTAATTTTTGTAAAAGATTGTTTGGTTTGAAAAATCCGGATTCGTTTTATTGGATTCTTTTGTTGTTTTAAGTTTATAAACACAGATAAATCATTCCCAATTCTCATTTTATGATACTCGGGAACTTGTTCCAGACCATGGGGATCGGTAACGCCCTTTGGGCCTTGTCATGGGCTAGGTTTTGTGCTAGTTTTAGTGGAAACCAGATTTGGTTCGTGACAGTTTTGATTTGTTATTTCCGGTCCTCTTACATTGATCATAGTTAAATTGTATCCAAAATAGAAATCATAAAATAATTATAATATTCATAAATAAATTATACTTTTAATACCAATCATGAAATATGGTTTTGAGAAATGAACTATGCTACGATCACGGAGATAGTAGGTCGTACGTACGCCTGGGAAACGTTTCCATTTTCTCAATCACTATGTAATGGTGATAAGTAATGTATTATCTTTAAAGAATTATAATAATATCATAAATATTTCATTATTTATTTAAATATACTTATACATATTTCCCTTGTGGTTTATTGATGAATAGAGAGTCACATCGCTTCGTGAAGGCGGTAGTCCCCATGTACACGAATGACATTTTCATCTTTTAGTGAGTGAAAAGGTAAGAATTAAAAGGATATATTATATTTTTAGAATGATAAATATTTCATGAATATCATAATTATGTCCTTTATATGACAACTATTTATCCTTATTATCTTCTATGTAATTTTTTAGTGAAAACAAATCACATCCCTTCGTTGAGCGGTGATCCACCATACACATAAGAAACGTAATCGTATCCACAATAGAATGGAAAGTAAATAAGTTATATATAATATAATTACTGAATAAGAATTATTATTTTATAATTATCATAAATATACATTGGATCCATCATAGTACTCAACTGTGATAGGTGGTAATGGGAAAATGAATGACATCAGTTTGTGAGGTTGTTGTCTGTCGTACACATAAATAATGATCTTTTAATCCGTTTAATGGAAGTGGAGATTTTTTTAGATCATTTACTTGATAGAAAAAAAATTATGTATATTTTAGGGACTATGGTTATTATATTAGTATGTTATAATAATAATTGAATGAGGTATATAATGAAATAAAACAAAAATTCTTGTTGAAGATTGTTACTTATTCTTTGTGTATTGTCCTTAGGTTTCCACCAAAAGTTGACGTAGGATATATTTTAATCTAGAATAAGGATTTTAGGATGAGATCTGGGAAGTTGGGATTTAAATTTTCTAGTGTTTGGTAGATCCAAATGGCTTGATAACCATGAATAAGAGGGGGTAGTGAGTTCAATTTTATAATTAGGGATGGGTGGAATTTTTTTAAATAACCAAAATTATTCAACAAATGGATGTCACACTCACGTCATGTGGAAACAAATTTGATAAATAATATATGGGAGGTATTATATGGCTAAGATACACCTCCTCCAAAAAAACAGATATTTTAAACTTATCATTCCTTAGCCTTTAAGTTTTACCCACTTTTACCATTTTAATTTTGACCACGGTAACTAGTTTTTCATAACTTAGGTAACTTATTCTTTATGAATAATATAAATTTTTTCCTAACAGATAATTTTTACCTACTAATTATAAATATTAAATAAAATTTATCAAATAAAAATACTATTTTTTAAAAAAAAAATCAGTGCATGTAACGTGAAAAAACCCCAGTTTAACCTTAATTGAGGTAATAAATTTTAACTATTTTCACTAATAATTATAGTAAACAAATTAATTTAACCATATTAGATAACATGAATTATTTTTATTCATAATACAGAATAAATTTTTACATAATAAATTCATAGAATTTGGAAATTGTATTTTAAAATTATTCCTAAAGACGCGACGAGAAACAATATTTTGAAAGAGAAAAATGATAAAAAGTTTGAAAATTTTTAATATCAATATTCTGTATTAAATTGATTAAAATGAACTAAATTTGATTAATATATATTTAATTGAAATAAATTTTCTTTAAAAATTCTAAAATATAATTTAACATTATGAATAATTTTAAAAAAAATGTAGTTTTTAATTAAAATATAGTATTTCACTATTCATCAAAAAATTTATCTTTTAAAAAATTATCAAAAAATAACCACAAGAAAATTATTATTTTATTATTTAAAAAATTAATTTTATTTTTTCTAGTAAATTTTTTAAAATTGTAAAAAATTATTTTTATTATAAGTTCGAAATAAAGTCAACAAAAAAAGCTTTTAAAATGATATTTTAAGTATAAATTTTGATTTATTATTATTTATTTTCTAAAACAAATTATGATAAATGTTAAATAGTTGATTGAATATATATTATATACAATTCATTAAAATCATTTACCAAAATTCTTTTGTCTAATTTTTTGAGGTAAAACCTATTTTCCTGCACAAAAATCGTTTTTTAGAAAAATATTTTGTTTATTTTCAAATAGTTTTTATTTTAATTTTTAATTATTATTTCACCAAAGAAGTCATTTTATATAAATTTTTAAACCATGTATTTTCATAATATATTTAATTATATTCATAACCACTATACCAATTGTCGGGTGATAACTATCGTATTAAATAATAATATTTCGTGTTCGGTTTAAAATCAATGTTGCATGTAATGGAAGATAAATTCAACATTGTTTGTAATGTAGGATAAACATAATCTTAAATGTAATGAAAAATATAGATATTGATAAATTTAACTAAAAGCATATTTCACAAAATCTTGAGGTGTTACAGTAAGGTCCACATAAGCAATTGGAGCGAGATCTACTGGAGCATGGGATGATAGCATACCCTAGTTGCGGAAAATTCCCTAAGGATAACTACTACCAGAGCGATTGGTCATGGAGTAGGGATTTCAACCTACCCCCAGTGTTTTTTAGTTCCCCCAATATATTTTACCTTCTGATATTCATAATCTTATATTTGAATTGGTGTCTCCTTTTTACCCAATCTCCACTCAACAAATGGGGTGATGGTTCGGGAGAACCGTGGAATCCTATCTTTTCATTTAGATGGGGTGACAAGTCCTAGGGTGCATTGAATCTTAAGCCACTGTATTTTTAGGTGACGGTTCCTAGGAGGCATAGAAGTCTAACCATATTCTTGTTTGGAGCGACAATGCCCTGAAGGCATGGAATCTCAACCCTCCAGATATTTGGGGAAATGATTCCCTAGATCCATGCAAGCCTATATCTATAGATGAATAGGGAGAGGATTCTCAAATGTCTTATAAGCCTATATCTTCATATGATTGGGGTAAGTGTTCCCCAGAGGCATGGAATCCTATCTCTCTGGATGAATAGTGAGATGATGGCCAGTAGTTATGGATGGTTATCTCAATGAGATAGTGGGATGATGGAACCTAGGATCTGTGGATGTCTATCTATCTGAGATGGGGGTAAGGTTACACAATAGATATTGATTCCTTTCTCACTGAGATGATAGAGTCAGGGAGTATAATATGATTGGATTGATATATTACTGAAATTATGGGGTGATGATTCCCAAGAGTTATGGGCACCTATATTTATGAAATGATGGGGAAAGGGTGCCCGCGAGCAGTGGATGCCAACTCACCGAGTTTATGGGGTGGGGAGGCCAGTATTTGTGAATTCCAATCCCACCATGATGATGGGTTGAGGTCACCCATGAGTTATGGATGACTATCTCAACAAAATGATGGGATGAGGGTGCCTAATATTTGTGGATTCCTATCTCTCCAATGTTATGTGGAAAGGGTTCCGGGAAGATTTAGATGATTATCTCGCTGAGATGACACAGTGGGGCCACCTGATTGTTTGGAATGCCTATCTCACCAAGATGATGAGGAGAGATAAACTAGGATCTATGGATTCCTATCACACTTAGATAACAGGAAGAGTTAACCTAGTAGTTTTGGATTCATATCACACATAAATGATGTGGTGATGGATCCCATGATATGTTGATTCTTATTGGAGTGGAATATCACAGAGAAAACCATTGAGGGAAAAGATATTATCAATATCCCCCTAGTTTTGGTACTTTGGATCTTGGACCAGAGAAACTAGAGTAGGGATACGATCAAACTTCCCCAAGTTTTTTATTAAGATTCCCTACACTATATGTCCTTTATAGTGGTGGGGACCTTCTCTGGTGAATCCTAGGTGGCTATAGGGGATACCATAGCCTGAATATCTTGTACCTCCTAGGTGTATGGGGATTTTTTCTAGTATTATTATGGAAAAAGTATTTAATTTCAAAAGATGGCACTGTGAAGAGGGACTCCACAATGAAATTCATCAACATTGGATATCCCATGATAGGTTCATATGCAATAGTTGTGAGAGAAGGAGGTGCATCAGAGGTGGTAGGGTCGACTACGATTTTTGGAGTCTCCTTCTATTGGGAAGGTTTTGTGGCCTTCCCTTGGTGTTGGAATAGGGTGTTATTGACAAGGAGAAATGGATATTGGGATGTATTATCCTACTCTAAATCCTTTGAATCTAGTTGACATTATTGTATTTAATTGGATGGATCCATATTGGGTGGATCTTGGGTAGCAACTCTAATTCGAACGACTCAAACATCCCCTACCACCTCATATTAGCAGAGTGATCCACTGAAAAATTTTAGGACATGGCCCCTAAAATGGCTTACTATCATAATCTAGTGGCTTTCCTACTATACAGGCCATAACGGTGGTAGCATTATAATTTTTCTGTAGTATTTAGAGATTTACACACCCTATGATGCTCATCCTCTTACACATGAAGGGGAGCATATTCACAGTGGTGGTTCCTCAATTTGGAAATAACAAAAATGTTCCATCTTCTTATAGTTGAAGAAGAATATTTTCATATAGGATTCATCTTTTTTATGATTTCTCTCTTGGGATGTGTTCATCCTCTCTATCTATAAGTGATACACTTATTATTTCCTTTCATTCCTTATTTTTAAGAGATGGGTGGATTCCATAACTTTAAACAGAAATTTAGGCTACTTGATTGAAACATCAAAATGGGATATCCATTCCCCATTCCATGGATTACCCCTTGGAGTGAATTTCCTATTTCAAGACTCCCTTGTATATTTAATTCATGTTAATGAAAATCATCATGGTGCAATCTCAAAACAATCTTTGGTTAATTAAGATTAATTTATCTCAACATTATAGAAACCATCAGTTAGAGTTGATAGTAATTTTGGGCATGTAAGGTAATTTATGGATGTTGGTAATGTTATACATCTAAAAATACTTCTCCTTTTTATGTCAAAGGAATCTTATATGATGTTTCTTAGGCATGAATCCCAATGAATCTTGTGTCATCCACATGGTAGTTGATTCCATGGGTGTATTTATTTCAATGGAAACCTATGATTATTGTATGGAGTATAGATTTTGGATGATGTTTGAGGTTGAATTTCTTATGGGAAAATATGTTTTATAGATTTAACATCTTATGGGGATAGGTAGGTCACATTTTTAACATATTTTGGGGATAGGTGGGTCACAGGTTTTGTGTCTCATGGGGAAAGTTGGGTCACTAGTTTAATGTATTGTGGGACAAGTGGATCATAGGTTTAATGTCATTTTGGGAAAGGTGAGACATAGGTTTAGTGTCTTGTGGGGACATGTGGGTCATAGTTTTACCATATTATGGGGATAAGTGTGTCATAGGATTAATTTCTTATAGGGATAGGTGGTTCATAGTTTTAATTTCTTATGGGGACATGGTTTTATAGGTTTAATGAATTGTGTGGATAGGTGGGTCATAGGATTAATGTAATTTGATTACAGGTGGGGCAAGGATTTATCTTCTTATGGGGATAGGTGGGTCACAGGTTTAACATCTTATGGGTAAAGTTGGATGTTAAGTGTTTCCCTGATGTGGAATATGATCGCACATGATGGTTTGGTTAAGTGTTTCCCCAATGGGAAAGATGATCACACTTTGGGGTTTTTTCAAGTGCGTCACTATGAAGTAATATGATCAAACTTAAGTGTTAGGTCAATTTTATCACCATGGGGTAAGATTATAACACTTTAGGGTTTGGTCAAGTGTGTTCCTGGGGTGGAAAATGATCACACATGAGGGTTTGTTCAAGTGTATCCCCTGGGGGATGATGGTCACACATGAGGGTTTAATCAAGTGTTTCTTGAGGGGGAGATGATCACACTTGAGGGTAAGGTAATGTGTGTCCTCAAGGGGTAAGATGATCACACTTGAGGTTTTGGTCATCTGTGTCCCCGTGGGGGAATATGATCACACATACGGTTTTGGTGGTGATGTGAGAAAGTGCACATCCATGGGGGAGATGATCACACTTAGGGATTTGATGGTGATGTTGGGGTGTCGGGACTAAACCTCAAAGAGGTGTAATTTATACCATGTTTAAGAGACAAGGATAAACCCCACATAGTTTTATGATCCAAATTATGATTATGTGGAAGTACTAGTCTATGGTGATTAATATCATGCATTAACGATTCTCATGTCACGAAAGGAGAATCGATGAGGGATGGTGTGGAACTTAGGCATGAAATCTACCCAAGTGATGCAAGGAGAAGAAATGGTAGAAATTGGGATTATTCATGGGATATGACCAGGTTCTACTAGTATAAGTGATGATTTGAATGGGGAATACATGTTGGAGCTACCTGAGTGCCACTATGGAGCTACAATGTCATGAATGGGGATTGCGGATGGGAGATACCCTGTGTACTTGTAGGAGTAACAATGGAGTAATTAGGTAATATAAGTAGAATCTTCTCAGGTGATGGGGTATCCTCTCATGTATATCACATGAGGCTTATCATTCTCACCACATGAGACATCCTATGACTATTACAAAGGGCATCCAATGTTCATTGCATAGTGTAAGGAAACATTTCAACATCAGGTGTAAGGACATTGTGTATAGGGCTTACATAATGATATTATAATTATTTATTCCCATTTTTGTTTCACAAGCGCATATTGTCCCACTAATAGTTTTGAGAAATATTAATGGACCTTAAACATGATGAGGGGGATCATTATGGCTATTTGGTATCAATAGGGACATATGTGAGGTTTTCACTCTAGGACTTCCCCTTCATCTTCATCATGTTGTTCCATGTGATAATCTCATATTACTAATGGTTCAAGGGATATGATTGTGAAATAAACCAGAGGATGAGTCCCATCTGGGATTCTTGGGAATACTAGGGATATATCGGGGACTTGCACACTAGTAATTCTCATTCATCTTCCTCACCTAAGAACACGTTGGAACCATGTTCTACTAATGGGTCGAGGGATTTGAATGGGGATTAAACATAAGATGGAGGCCCATGAGGATAATTTAGTGTAGTAGGGATATATCGAGGACGTTCTTATGAGGGATTCCCATTCTTATTCATCGTGTTGTAAAATGATGGAATCTCATCCCACTGAAGGTTTGAGAGATATGATTAGGGATTATACCTAATATGGAGTCCCATGTTTGATATTTGGATATTGTCTCATAATCATTACATGATTCATCTTATTCTTGACTGATAAAGAATATCATGCTTCTCATAAGAGGTATCATATTCTCATTTTATGGGGTATACTACAGTTTAAAGATATGTTGTGATGACTATGGATATTTTCTAATGATCATTAAATGAGGTATGTTATGCTAAATACATAATTAATCTCATGATTTACATATGAGGCATATAATTCATTCTACATAGGGTATGATATAGTTTAATTTCATGTATTGAGGATTACTTTTTATAAGATTCCAGAAAATGGATAGTGTGGGACTTATGAAAGGGGGGACCTCTTTGGTTCAACCTTGAATAAGATTCTGGTGATGAGGGCTTCATGAGTTTCTTGAAGAGTGTTTCAACTCATGGTATCTGAGAAAACCAAGAAGATAATCTCAACTTGTTGCACGGGAATGGGATGATGTGTATTATGTCGACTCATGATGTTTCAGGGATCCATAAAGAGTAAGAAAATTAATGATATTATCTAGGGTGGATGATGGGGTTGGATAGGTTTCAACCCAAAGTATTCTCGATATAACCTAAAAATAACATGGTGTGACTCTCCATTTTTCATGGGGATCATTGAGGGTAGAGAAGGGACAATACAGGAGGCCCAAGATTGCATCCTAATAATAATCCTGAGAGGGGTTTGGGGGAACATTTCTCTATGGTATTGACTTGTAGGCATGTTTTTTAACAATATTTCATGCAACTATATGCTAATACTCACAACTAGCAAATATGCCCCATAACTTTTCATGTTGCGTGAAAAGGATTTTGAATGAGTCATTTCTTAAAACTTTGATTTTTGGATTACACTATGTCTCACAAAATTTTTGTTTCATGAAAACTGAGTTGTGAAAAAAAATTTACTTTGTTTTAAATTTTGTTCAAAATGGATATAGTTGTGGAAAACTTATAAGAAGAATCTTATGCATTGAGGGAATTTTCTATGGAAATTTTTCACTTATTTGGGACTTGGGGTTGTGAAATGTGGTTAACCCCAAGTTGTGAGAGTATGATATATGGAATTTGAATCCCAGGGGTCCTCCCCAAAATGAGGATTCTATTCCATATTTATAGGAATTTTGGTTGTGTCGAACAATATCTCTTATGTTGCAAATATGTGTGGATTTTTGTGAATACTCGTTTTTTTAGGCCATCTCATATATGCATGGAGCTTTTTCATTTTATGTCACCTTTCCCACGAAAGTTTTTTCCATGACTATGATGAAGTTGTGTAAACTTGTAGAAAGTTTCATGCAATTCCATACTTTGCTCCAGAATCTTCCTAGTTGTCCATTTCCAAAAGAATAACCTTGAAAGGCCAAAATTTTGATATACTGGTCCATATGGGCTCCATGTCTAGAAAAATAAAATCCTTTAAAACAAGGTACACTCATGAATCTTGTTCTTCAGTATTTGGCCCAATCTTGGATGCACTGTTTTCAGATCCAATAATAAGATATTGATAATTAAGTCACCTTTAAAATACTGAGTATTACATTCCATCTAAAGTAGAACATGTCTGAAATTTTATCATTAAAATGATTATATTCTACCAAATTCTGTTTTCCATGGATTTTTGTTTCTAAGTACGGATAGAAATGGATAATCTTATAAGTTAGGTAACTGGATCCCATTGTTTCTTTTGGGTTATATATATCTAGGTTACCCTAATATTTAGGATACCACATTAAGAGAATAGATTTTACTGATATGATAGATTGGGAAAATATTTAGATCCTCAAATATTAAGGATTCATATATGATATCATTGGGAATATTCCTTGCCTCAATAACAATATAGTGAGAGGAACAATAAGGAGAACTCATTTCATAGTGAAATAAAGATCATGGAAAACTAAGGGATATGTTGGTTTCTAATATGGGTTGGGGAACATGCCACTGCTACCTCATTGGCTTGAGGAGGCGTTGAGGGTTACTTGGCCTTAAGCGACGTTCCCAAGGCGCCAAAGGCTAGAAATAAATGTTGAGCCCTTCAAGGAATAGTGGGGAACGATTTTACCTTAAGAAGAAACCAACCAAACCATCCACTAACATCCACTATATGATTCATGTCAATTAAACATTCAAGAATGTATTCCCAAAATTCAACCAAGTTGATCCATAACACAACCCAAAACCAATACAATCCAACACGATATCAGAGTATTATGTGGAATACAAAACAAGAGACCCGAAATAAACAAACACACACTCCATGACTCCACCCCAAGCTCCTTGCTCCATGCACCACCACATATCCCAAGCATCACCATGAACCACTAAAAATGAGATACCTTACCTTTACCTGTGTCTCAGAATACGACATCCAAAAAACCACCAAAGTGCCAAAGAAAGGGGTGAGTACTAATACTTAGTAGGTTTTCCCCAAATAACTTGCCTACATATGCCACTAGGATAAAACTATTAGCACATTTATATAAAGTAGTTTATATAAAATAATCACAAGTTCAACCATTACTATAAGCCAAACATACCCTTTCCAAGCCAAGAAAACCAATGGAAATCCAAACAAACATGCCAAAAGACATTTCATCATTTCAAATTAGAACAACAATTTCCATCTAGCAAATCAATTCACCACACAAGGTTCCACAACCCAATACTGGTATAATAATCACGGTGGCACTTCTGTCCAACCCGTTTTTACCTTCCCAAATTTCGTGGCACTTCCCGTACACTTACCATTGATGGTGGCCTTTCCATCCACTACACATCCCCTTATTATAGTGGTACTTCCCGCCCACTTCCACACAACATTAAAACAAGCCATAACCAAGCATATAACCCACCAAGGTCACCAAAATATACAATTAACCATTTCAATCACATGTCGAACCACTTAAATAAATCAAAAATTTATTGAAAACACCATTCCACCCGTTTTACATGCCAATTCCCATTTCAATAAAACAACCCCTTTATTGAAAAACTATTTCACAAGCCATATTAATTAACTCAATAAAACAACCCATTTTAAAATATCTATTTTAAAATCACAACAAAAGCATTTTACCCAAAAACCCCTTTCTTCCCAAAAATCCCCAAAACACCACCAAAGGGATTTCCAATCAATTTCACAAATCAAAAACACAATGAATTTTAATCAATGAAAATTAATTGTAACACAACTTCAAGTTCTAGAAAAGTGTAGTTGAGAGAGAAGCCACCTACTTTTAGGGTTCCGACAAAATCAACCCACAAGCTACCACACCTCCTAAAATTCAGCTAATGCACCACTGAAATCGCTCTATATCACCTTCCCTAACATCCAAATGTTATAAAATAAACACCCAAGGAAACCACAACCCCAGATCTACACACAACGAGTGCAGATATAAAAAATCAGGAGAGAGATAGATGTAGATCTAGAGTAAAACACAATGAAACCAAGAGGAGAGACTTACCTGGGAGAAACCACCTTCAAACCACCTTGAAACCCCTTTGATTTGCTTCGAAAATGAGCTAAGGAGATCCCCAATCTATAAAAACTGGAAATCCCATGTGAGCCATGAGTGGAAGGAATAGTGAGGGAAAAAATGGGAAATCATGAGTGGTTCGGGACTTAAAAACCCAAACTTTAAGTGGTTGCACGGTTACCCCGCACTGTTTGTAAAACTCTGCGCTAACCGTGTAGTTCCTACTGTCTCACCCAGTGACTTCGCATGGCTTGCCCCCACGGTCTAAAAAACTATGTGCCACCAGTGTAGAGCCCACTGTCTAGGTTGCACGGTTTTCTGGGCTAGCTGCATGGTTTGTTCAGACCATGGGCCAACCGTGCGCCCCTTCACAACCTTCACAACTATAAATGTTTTTCCCAGAATTGTCCAAACTTCAACCAACCACTTCAAAAATCACAAAAAAACCGAAACAAGGGTCACATACCTCAAACCGGGGGTACTACTTTCTCCCCACCATTAGACTTTCTATCCTCAGAAATTAGTGAACCAACCCTTTGATGAAAGAGCTTGGGCCATTGCTCGGCAATTTCTTTCTCCCGCTCCCAAGTCTCCTCTTGGATCTGGTCATGCTGCCACAAAACCCGAACCAGACCGATGATTTTACCCCGCAATACTTTCTCTTGCCTATCGACAATCCGCACTAGCATGTGCACCAACTAAGCATCTGGCTCTAGCTCAATATGATCCCATCGAATAACATGGCCTGGATCTGCATATACATTTTCAACTGTGACACATGAAACACATTGTGCACCGCACTGAACCTAGGTGGAAAAGCCAAATGATAAGCCACCTCACCAACCCACTCAAGAATCTCAAAAGGTCCAATATACCTCAGAGATAACTTTCCTTGATTCCCAAACCAACGATGTCCCAACCTAGGAGACATCCTCAAGAAAACATGATCAGACACCCCAAACGGCAATGGTCGTCGATGATGATCCGCATAGGATTTCTGAGGACTCTGAGCCGTCTTGATTCTCTTCTTGATTAACTTGGTCTTATCCATAGTCTCCTGGTCAAGGCTCGGTCCAACCATCGAGGACTCACCCGTTTCCACCCAGCATAGTGGAGAACGACAAGGCCACCCATACAACGCTTCAAACGGAGTCATATGTAAGGATTCCTGATAACTGTTATTGTACGAGAACTCAACCAATGACATGTTCTCCTCCCACAATCCACCAAAGTCCATGACACAATCCCACTACATACCCTCTAATGTTTGTATCGTCCTCTTAGATTGACCATCTGTCTGAGGGTGATACACCATACTCATGGCCAACTTAGTTCCAAGGTTTTGCTCTAATAATTTCTAGAAACGAGATGTAAACCTCAGATCTCTATCAGATATGATCGAAACTGGAACACCATGCCTCTTTACCACCTCCCAGATATAGATTTTGGATGTATCCTCCACCGTATGAGATTCACGAATTGTAATGAAATGGGCCGACTTCATTAGCCTATCTACTATCACCCAAATGGCATCGTGATTTCTGACCATTCTTGGGAGACCTGTGAAAAAATACATCACTATTTTATCCCACTTCCAAACTGGGATTGGTAAAGACACTAACATTCCCCCTAGCCTCTGATGCTCTTCCTTGACCTGCTAGCAAGTTAAGCATCTCCAAACAAACTCAGCCAATCTTCTTTTCATACCATCCCACTAAAACTACGCTTTCAATGATTTTTACATTTTCTGAATTCCAGGATGAATATACCACCTGGAATAATGATATGTCCTGAGAAGATCCTCCTGATAAGAAACTGGTACAACCATCCGATTCCAAAAACACAAAACTGATTCTTCATTCAGTTTCCAACCCTGAATGGTCTCCCCACCATTGAGTTTTGACCTCATGGTCACACACTCAGAATCAGATATATGTGCCTCTCTAACCTGGACAGCCAAGTCAGGAATCAACAAAATCAGAAAGAAGACCACTCTTTCACCCTGGTCCTCACATTCTAACCGCATGTTAGCGATAAACGACATCAACTGCCACTGGTCTGATGCATGTTTCACCACCTAAGCATATTATATTCTACTTAATGCATCTGCCACCGAATTTCCCTTACCCAGTGTGTATATAAAGTCAAAATCAAATATCTAAAGATATTCCATCCATCTCCTTTTCCTCGTGTTCAAATATTTTTTGTGAGAAGATATGATTTAAGTACTTGTGATCGGTAAACACTATATATTTCTCACTGAAGAGATAATGATGCCATATTTTTAAAGCATGAACCACTACTTCAAAATTAAAATCATGTGTTAGGTAGTAAGTAATATTCATGCTCTACCTTTGTTCTCAAATAAACTAGTATATCATCGACAAATACCACTAAAAAAGTATCCATATATCTCTGAAATATCCAATTCATCAATGTCATGAACACCGTTGGTGCATTTGTTAGACCAAAGGGCATAACCACATATTCATAATGGTGATATCTACTTATGAAATCATTTTTAGGAATATTGTCCTTCCTCACCCAAAATTGATGATATCCCGACCTGAGGTCGATCTTGGATAACCACTGGGCTCCCCTCAACTGGTCAAACAAATCATCAATTCATGAATGTGGATATCTAATCTTTATCGTAACTTGGTTAAGTCTATGATAATCAACACATAGCCTCAAAGTTCCATCCGCCTTTTTTACAAACAACACTGGCGCTACCCATGGAGACGTACTAGGCCGGATAAACCCTTTGTTTTTTAACTCTTCCAACTAAACATTCAATTCCGGCAATTCAGTAGGTTCCATTTAGTAAGATGAATGTAAGATAGGACACATCCCCAGAAGGAGATCAATAGTAAACTCTACTTCTCTTTTGGGAGGTAACCCATATAATTATTTGGGAGAAAAAATCCGTGAACAGATCCACCACTCCTAGAAGAACACTCCGCTCAAGACCCTCTACCAATTCTAATGACAACACTGCCAACTGATATGATAATGTGCCCAATACGGGTGCCAACAAACCCATTGCACCCTACCTTTCATGCCTCTCTCCTCTAAAGAGATTTCCAATGCCATCGGGTGTCGTAAAAGCCACTATTTGTGAATTATAGTCAATGTGGGCCTTAAACGCCACCATCCAATATATTCTTAGGATTACATCATACCCATCCATCTCAAGCACTGAGAAATTCCACATTTTCTCAACCTCACCCACAACGATACAACATGATCTACACAAGAAGGCTTGACACTCTCTTCGACCCAGAGGAGTTTGAAGTTTCAAAACTGAAGGCATCATTTCTACCCTTAAACAAAGTAACTCAACCATACGTGTTGCAATAAAAGAGTGTGAAGCACTCATATCAAACAGCACTTGCATCAAATTAGAATTTAAAATAATAGTACCTCACACTGTGGATGGTCTTGACTGATCATCCACCACAAACTTCTTGGATCTGAACAACACCTTGGTTGCCACACTCTGCTCTTTATTTCCGTACTAAAGAGTTTTGATGTTCTGAGAATCACCATGACTGACTTTGCTCTGCGGATGAGGGGTATGTTGTTGTCCCCGCCCCGTCGAAGCATATGATGTCTGCTATCCCGGAGGAGTGTCATGCGCACCCGACCTTAGATAATTCCTATAATGGCAATGAATATTCCCCATATTCTTTCAATTGTGACATGCTCGAGGTTGTGTCGTACAATCCTGCTTGATGTGTGCCGTAGAGCCACGCTAAAAACTTCCTGGTTTTCTCGGGGGCTTCGGAGGAAGATTTACCGATCTTGCCATCAAATTATGTGTCATATTCCCACCTTGGGAATAAGTGTCCCTCCTCCAATTGAACCTAGTGTTAGATTTCCCACTATTCCCTCTGGGTACCAATGCTTCCTCTGCCCGGAGCTCCCAACTGATCATGATCATCCACCGATGCTCGATTCACCATCTCTATGTAATCACCAATACACAGCACTACTATTTTTGAACGGATCTCTTTCCTTAACCCTGCTTCTAAGATCCTTGCCTTCAACGACGTGCTACCCACCACCTCGGGTGAAAACCGCACTAAGCTCATAAACTTAGTTGCACACTCTGTCATAGACATATGCTCTTGCTTCAGACTGAATAAATCAATTGTGCACTGAATTCTGAATGTATGTGGGTAGAATTGTTTATTAAAAAATTCCTCAAAGCCTTCCCACATTATACCCTAGTTCATCCCCACATGGACTACTAACTCTCACCACTGAAGAGCAAGATCCTCAAGCTTATATGTCGCTAGATTTACTTTCCGCTCTACCGATGTCCCCAAGAATTCGAAAATTTTGTTCATTCTGGACAACCACGCCTCTGCCCTTTCCAGGTCCGAATCATCCCTAAAGACGGGTGGATCCTGCTTTTGAAACTGAGCTGCATAATAAAAAATCTTTGGCTCTTCCACTCTATTCACACTTCCCATAGCTTATAAATCTTTCACTATGCACTAAACTAACTGCTGGTTCACCTGGGGCTTAGGTTAAACCACGTTCTCATCAGAAACTTCTGGTTGGTCTCTACGAAGCCTACCCGATGCCATTTCTATAGATAACAAACAACCATGAGTCTCACTTCCATAGAAATCAAGAATTTCCATTTCAAATTGCATTACACAATACTATCACAACGAGGCTTTCCACCTTTCCACATTTTCCAGGTTTCACCATTCTTGAAAGCCAAACCATTTTCAAAATACCAAATTTATTCACATTACAATTTCACAAATTTGAAAAACCATTTCTCAATTCAGCCCATAAATCATTATGCCTAATGAAATATGCATCCTTGAGGTAATTCATTTCTTCCATATATGCCAAGAACATCTCATTGGCTACACCCACGACAATGATATTGTCAATGCCTATAAGTGTCTCCAAAACACTTATGTACCCAACTCCCGGGTAACTTGAAGTTCAACATAAAAGGCTTAGATATATCCTTTTATGTTATACATTCCATGTTTTGACATTCCTATGCCTTGCTACCATCCTGACTCAAGGAATATACCACAACGAATGTCAACTCCAAATCCGAGAATCAACTCCAAAGAACCAAACAAGCTGATACCACTTATAACACCCCACCCCTACCTCATTTGCTTAAGGAGGCGGTGAGGGTTACTTGTCCTTGAGTGATGTGCCCAAGGTGAAAAACTCTGGCAATAAATGTTGATGGGTTCAAGGAATAGTTGGGAATGATTTTTCTTTAAGAATAAACCAACCAAACGATCCACTAACAACCACTATATGGTACATGTCAATAAAACATTCAAGCATGTATTCCCAAAAGACAACCAAGTTGATCCACAATACTACCGAAAAAAATACAATCCAACACAATATTAGAGTACTATATGGAAGAATAAACAAGAGACCCAAAATAAACCAAGAAACACTCCATGGCTCCACCCCAAGCTCCTTGCTCCAAGCACCACCCCATATCCCAAGCATCACCATGAACCAATAGCAATGAGATGCCTTACCTTTACCTGTGTCGCAGAATATGACATCTGAAAAATCACCAAAGTGCCAAAGCAGGGGGTGAGTACTAATACTTAGTAGGTTTTCCCCAAATGACTTCCCTATACATGCCACTGGGATAAAACCATTAGCACATTTATATAAAGCAGTTTATATAAAATTACCATAAGTGCAACCATTACTATAAGACAATCATACCCTTAGCAAACCAAGAAAACCAAGGGAAAGCCAAAAAAAACATGCCACAAGACATTTCATCATTTCAAATTATCACAAAAAATTCTATCTAGCAAAGCAATGCACCACACAAGGTTCCACAACCCAATATTGATATAACAATCATGGCAGCACTTCCGTCCAACCAGTTTCTCCCTTCCCAAATTTAGTGGCACTTCCTGTCCACTTACCATTGATGGTGGCCCTTCCGTTCACTACCCATACCTTTATTATAGTGGTACTTCCCACTTTGGAAATAATAGGTTTATCATTATTAGGGCCAATAAAATTGATCTTATTAATCATACATTTATAAACAAAAATAAAATTTAACTTATTACATAATATTATAATTATGATCTAAAATATGAAATCCACTTTTTGGGATTTAATTTCTACAAGTTATGAAATCTAGTTATTTTAATAAAATCAAATAAATCATGTTTTTGAGTAAAATATTACTTATGTTTCCAAAATGATATAAATGGGTTCTATAAATAAAACATGGTGATTTTAAAAGAATTATTTTACCAATAAATAAATCTATTTTTTGAAAAATGTCTCAAAAACATTTAATTCGTGAAATTTTCATAAGAGTGGAAGAATTAGGAAAATTTTTATTTTTTAAATATTTACCAAAAAATAAATTATTTTTGAAAAATATGAAAAAATCATCTTAAACTAGTAGTGTTATTCTATGAGGTAAAGTGATATTCATTTGTGCTCCTATGGATTTGGTGTAAAGGTTTAAACATTGGAAAGATGCTCCATCTATTCAGTTCCTTAATCATTATGGCCAATCATCTCCCATCCACATGATCACATTAGTCTCTAGATTAAATAGTCCCCTCCTTACATGGGTTTCAAGATTAACATTGATGGATATTTTGGTATGGGTATGATGAGGGGTGGAGTAATTGTGCGTGATCATAGAGGATCAGCTATCTTGTCCTTCTCAACTTCTTACGGACTCAGCAACTCTTTGCAAGCGGATGCTAATGCCTTGCTCTCTAGCCTTCATTAGTGCAGTTTGAAGAACATCTCTCTAGATTGTGTAGAGACAAAAGCTCAGATTCTATTTAATTATTTAATTAGTAATTACCCATCTCCATGGATTATATCTTATCACATGCGAAAGTGAATAATAATGATCCAATGATGGAGGATCATCTATCACACCTTTTGTAAGGGGAATAGAGTTGTTGACTTCTTTGGATCTTGAGTTATTCGGTCTAAATCACTCACCTTTTTCTTGAGTCTTAGATCCATCCCATTGAAGGGTATGAAAATTATTATTAGTGATTCTTTAGGATTGAATTTTTTTATACCCCCTTAACCCCCTTTTTCCTTTTCTCTCTTTCTTCCCTTCTGGTTATTTTGACTTTTTCTCTACAATATAATTTCCAATTTCAGTAGGTGATATTAATTTGTTAAGTTTAAACAATAAATTTTATAAAATTATCTTTTAAATAAAAAATATAAATAAAACTCTTTTTATAAAAAATAATCTTTCTTTTTCTTTTAAAAAACCAAATTTCAAATGCATAAAATACATTTGATACATGACTTAAGAAATTAAAAATACATAATTTTATCATCCTAATTTCTTATTACATATCCCCTAAATATCTCCTCATAAGATCTAAGCATAATGTATTATCTTATGGATATCGAGGGTGGTGATTTAGATAGCATAGATCTCATGGAAATCTCCATGATCTTGAATTTCAATGTCATACAATTTCACTCACACTATAATTTTTGGAGTTCATTGGGGGATTGGTCTAGAGAAAACCATAGAAAATATACCTCCCTCACAATCTTAGATAAATTTTCTTCATAAGGAATAATTCTTCTATATAGTGTTATTTATTTTCTTTTTTACTCATATATTTCATAATATGGTTACTTCATTTTATAACCACTAATTTAACTTCCATATTATGACAGTAAAATATTATTTTAAAATATAATTTTTTATTTTAGTTTAGTTTTTCAAGTTAAATAAGATTATAACATAATATTTACTTGATGAAAATACATAGTTAGGTTTTAGGTCATTATATTATCTTACCTTAAATGAATTGCATCCTCAAAATTTTAATTAATCTATATTAAGTATTGTAGATGGGGGTATTATTAACAGATTAATATTTCAATATATAAATTCCAATATAACATCAACCTTACCCTATTAGGATATATTATGTTTCTTATCTTTCCTCAAAAAACAATATTGTTTCATGAAATCATGTACTCATGTTTTTGCAACCCCCTCCCTCCAAAGATACCCATACTTGGCTGGAAATGGAGAAATGGAGATAATGGCCCCCAAGTCATGCCTCTAGTAGGCCCTAGATTGGCGACTAGCACCAAGGGTGTATAAATATCATGTTATGGAAGGAATTGCCATTTATAAGGAAACAAGATCGAGAGATAAGATGAATCATAAACAAATTACTCCAACACATGAATATAAGAGAACCAAAAATCTTCCCATGATGAATGTGAAAAAAGAACTGTTACAGATAAAAGTTTATAAGAGTAAATACCCAATATAAAACTAAGAAACAAAACAGTAACTATCCCAAGGTCTGAGCTAGTAATGCTGAACGTGGTATTCATAATCACCCTGGAAACCTAAAAATAGTTATATAGACATTGGGTGAGTATAAAAATATACTCAGTAGGAAAACCAAATCCTCTTATTCACATGTGAAGGAAGCATATTAAATGCACCAAGGAGAAAAAAGAAGAACCAACCAGCACTTATAATGGTATACTAACCCTACCAACCTCACCTAGGCACGCTCACCAAATAATTCAAGCCACGTAATATAATAAAAATTAAATAACATAAATAATAGGGTACCGCACACGACTTTCTCATTGATTAGCCACTCTCACACCCTAATGACAAACATCCTAGTTCTCCCACCTCTTCAAAATATACCACATCACATACCACCTTCACACATCTAGCTGACACAACATATCTAATCCTTCCTGCACACACCTAGCCCACACACCACATCACATCCCACATGCACAGACCTGGGCTACACACCATAGCACATCCCACCGGCACACACATCAGTAACACACCACAGTACAACACATCACATCACATCTCATCCTGAAGACACCTGGGAAAGCACATCACAACTCAT
This sequence comes from Viscum album, assembly GCA_963277665.1. Lineage (NCBI taxonomy): Eukaryota > Viridiplantae > Streptophyta > Magnoliopsida > Santalales > Viscaceae > Viscum > Viscum album. Next base: position 1,374,933,522 of record OY728128.1, read on the forward strand.
CCCAAAGACACACAGGAAAAAACATCACAACTCATCTCTAAGACACCTCAAACACCACATCACAACTCTACCAAATAATATTTGTACATCATCACCTGGAAGAGGGAGTAGGGAATAGTAGGTGGCCACCCGTTCATCCACCCACTGGGATGTTGGAAAAGACACACCCTGTGAGACTGTGTGGGTTTTTGGCACACAGTTCTTGAAACATCCCAGATAAATAAAGAATAAATAATTTTCATATTTATTAATATTTACGAATTAAATATTAATTTTACTTTAAAGGGGTTGCTATGTTCGATAGCGTACCCAATACGCAACAAAGAGTTTCATTGAAGTCTTACGTTGCACACTAGTAATAAAATAATATTATTTTAAATGGTAGTTAACACATAGCCGTTGTATTAGCGGGAAAGGATATAAATAACTAAAATATGATTATATATGTTTGTCAAATATTTTTACTCTTTACAATAAATTTTAGAGGATTACAATTTCAAATAAATCCAGTTTTTAAGCATAAACATTCTAATATTCTTTAAAAGGTCGATTAACCGCCTTTTGAAGGCGAACCCCTTTGAAATCCACTTTTTGACAATTTTATAAGCTCTATTTTTTGAAATAAACATATTATTTATGATTGGGACATTGAAATTTACCTTGGTTTAATTTTTGGTTTTTTTTCTGACAATGTTTATTTTTCAATGAATAGTGAAAAATACTGCATTTTACATCAAAACTGCTTTTTCATATAATTTAATTATATGTTATATTATCTTTTTAATTTGTTTTAAAAATTAATTAGAATATATTTTTACCATGTAATTCAATTATGGTCATTGGGATTAATTTCACTTTGGAATTAGGCACAAACAAGTGCCAAACTTTTCATAAATATTGTTTCTAAAAAAACCCGCTATTTGTTTTGACAACGGGAATTATTTTTAAATCAATTATTGAAATTTCTGTGTCTGGAATTTGGTAAAATGGATGAAATATTTGGAATCAGAAGGTACAAATTATGTAATCAAGACTCTATTGTTTTTGGACATTATGAATAGTAACGACGGTAATTATCTTTAATTATCTTGATTAATGAGTAATCGGGTAGTTAAGGATAATAAAATAGTATCATAATAATAAACAATGACCAAAAAATGTGTCCTAAGGCTACTGGTTGTCTTAGGTCCGACCATGGGATTCCTTGTATCAAACTTGGGGGGCCCATGGAATCATTTTTGTGAGAAAGTGACTTTTTATCTTTTTATTTTTAAAGAATGTTAAATGTAACAAAGAATGTATCATCTAAGTAAAATATTTTTAATTTTGTCTAAATAAATGATATTTTACACTATAAATATTCATTTGAAATCTAAAAGGATTTTCTACATCATAGTATTTTTTTATAATTTTTAGACATTAAATAAATTAAATTATTTATGACATCATAATGATGCAGCGATTACCTCATTAATAAAGGATTTAAATAAAATGAAAAGATAATGTAAAATCTATGACCTACACATGTACAAAACCTATTGGATGGGTTTATTTTTAACCCCTATCACCTTAGCATAGAATTACATCAATGTGGGACCATTAAAATCCGAAACTCATTTGAAAATAAAGTTACATTTTATACCTTTCCAAGAGTGCCCCTCCTCTCCTCTTATAAAAGGCCCCCACCTCTACCTCCTTACCCACACTCCCAAAGCCTTTGGCTCAGCCAAACCCTACCCATTTTGGCTCTCCACATCCCTCTCTTACTCCTTGAAGCCTCACTTTGGGCAGAAGTCTTCCCAAGGAAGCCTTTGATCTCAAATCTAAGAGAGTTACCCGATTTTAAGGTGATGTCTTCACTTGTGTTCTTTTGTTTTATTTTGCTTCTCCAACCCCCTAAACTCTTTTTATTCATTTCTTTTGTAAAAACTCCAGTATCTTAAATATACTAGGATGTTGTTATAAGATGATATCAAGCTACACTTACACACATCTACATATAATGGTTAAATAACATATTGTTTCCGTGGATGGCGAATTTCTGCCTCCCGAAATGATGATTGTTCAACATTCTTTTAACACCTTCAAAGGTGGCCATTAAGATGACACTATATTTATATATTATATATAATATGTTTATGTTTTCCTTAAGCTTCTGTATTTTTCATTTGAGCATACCTTTATGGTTTCCATTATGGGTAGACACGATATCTTCATTTAAGGAAGTGCGGACTACCGCCCCCTCAAAGTGATGTGATTCGTTAATGCCATATGTGGGATGTATAAAGGATGGATTTAAAGTTATTATATATGATGTTATACTGGAATTATAATATAACTCTATATCATTATTATTTCTTTCCATTAATGTATGAGATAGAAATGAAAGTAGCGTTCATGCGTACGTACGGCTTACCGTCTCCATGAACGGTGCATTTCATTTCTTATCCCCAAATGTAATGTACTATTATAAGTACATGTATATAATGGATATATATGATGAATGATACATCTAAATGATGAATATAATTCTGGAATAAAAATATAAATACCTCTCATTTAGTTTTAATTCCATTAATATGACAAAGAAATGAAAGTAGCATTCATGCGTACATACGGCTTACCGTCTCAATGAACGGTGCATTTCATTTCTTACCTCTAAATGATTATGTAATATTATAAATACATTTATATGATGGATATATATGATATATATGATATCCAAATCAGGAATGTCATTCTGGATATAAAGAACCTTTGACCACACGAACAACATGTAATTGTAAGAAGTCGACTTTCGACTTAAGAACCAAATATCGACAAAACAAACATTATTAACTTAAATGGTTACATAATGTTTATAACATGGAAATAAGTGATATAAAAGCAATAATGAACTTGAAAAAGGTTCTTAAGAAACTAGAAATTAACTCAAGTTTATTATTCAGGACATTAAAGAATGATCGAGTCAAGTCGGACCCGAGGTAAGGGACTTCGTCTCAATCTCCTTTCATTGAAGAATATTTCATTTTATACACAACTTTCATTTATACGATGTATAAACCCCTTTGACTTTTAATTTTATACAAAAGGAATATTTTTCTACGAATAATTTTACAAAATTACAAAAAGAAATGTTTCTTTTAACGTACGCGGTGACAACGACCTTTTCCGCCGCCGTGAGTATTATTTGGTCTTTGGCTTCCTCAACAAGCCGTAATGTTTTTAAAATAAAATAAATACCATATACTCTTTTATGTGTTTTGGTATTGAAAATGGTTTTGATAAAGGATTCTATTATTTCAATATATTTAAATTATATATTGTGATTGAAATGTGGAAATGTTATCATTCCTTTATATTGGTTTTATGTTTTATGAGTTTATATTGGTACTAGGACATTTGACGGGTGGTTACGTGATAAACCATATGACAGGTGGTGCCATGAATACCATGATGGGTGGTTACTTTATAACCTCCAATGCATTGGGTATGGAAGTCGGCTATATGGCTATTCCATTAAGTATGTATTGAAGTTGGCCGTATGGCTATTCCATTAAGTGATATGTGTGGAAGTCGACCGTATGGTTATTCCACTTAAGTATGTTTATATCCCAAGTTACCATTATATGTTATGTGTTCTTTATATGGGTTTTATGGTAATCCTTTGGTTAAAAAAGGGTAAGTAATGATATTTTATTCGGTGAAGATTTTTTACTACTTCATGAAGGTGAAGGTATTACTTTGATAAAGTATACATGGTTTATTAATGTTTGAAAAACTAACAGTTTTCATTCTTTGTGTATCCCTTACTGAGCTTTTTATGCTCACCCCAAGTTTTTTTTTTTTAAATGTTTTTCACAGGACATAATGTGGAATAGTTTCAAGGTTGGGATCAAGGGAAAGTCATGCTATATAAAACATGGAACTAGACATGTTTATTTTTAAGATTTTTTTATTCTATGGAAACTCAGTAGAAGTGTCTACTTTGTAATCTTTTGAGATGTAACAGTTATGTCCTAATTCTATAAAACTCTAAACCTGAAAAGATCCTCAATGTGAATTATTCATTTAATTGAATATTAAGTAATGTTTAAGGTCGGGGCCTTATAGTTCTCAACATGGTTGGGGTGCATATTGAAATCACAAGGAAAGTACAAGTATATATATATATATATATAGTATCAATCACTTAGACCCAACCTATGAGTTCTCAAACAAACAAACAACTCATAACCTCGACACCTTTGCTACCACCCCTAAATACATTTATTAGTATCTGAAACAACCATTTTATAAGTTGAATATCCCTAAAAATCTAATGTGGATTCACATTTCCTACATGTTTAACACCCATTAATTTTATTATATAGCATCAACCACAATTAATATAAGGACCCAGCCTTAAAAATTACATAATATTGAGTGAAGTAAAGAATTAGACATTGAGTATCTTTTCAGGTTTATATTTTTAGAGATTTAGGCCATAACTATTACATTACATCTCAAAAATTACAAAGTAGACACTTTTACTCAATCCAAATTTTAACAACATAATACTACTTAAATAAAATAAGAATTATTTTCTTGATATAAATATTCTTGAATTCGTCCTTCTTTTATCCTTCCTTATAACCTGTGGGAAGAAATTTCAAAAACCTGGTATGTGTATAAAAAACATAGTAAGATCTATAAAATAAGGAAAGAAAACATTATCCCATAAATACATACAAATCAACGAAGTCATAATTTTCACTCATATAACATAATCTCTTTAACATACCTCACGAAATCATAATATTTATGAATAACACATTGAAATCCTAAATCATAAAGATAATTTGTGGCATCTATAACATATTTACATTGTATCTTTCACAGCTACATAGGGAGTTACATTTGGAATACTCATCATAGTATATTCCATAAATATCATAGGAGAAACATTAACATTTACCTCTTCCACATTACCCAATTCATCAGAGAGCTATATCAGGCTCACCCTCCCTGGGTTTATCATGAAACTACCCCTATATGTAAACACTGACCAAGAACCATAACATAATCATAACACATGAACAAGTATAAAGTAAAGATAATATTTCCACATTACAATAACAAGATATCAGTTCAAGATATTGACATAATAAATCCATTATGAAAACCATTTTCAATACAAAAATACGTAAAAAGGGTATACGGTATTTATTTCCCTTTTAAAAACATTACGGCTTGTTAAGGAATCCAAATATCAAATAATTATTACAGCAGCGGAAAGGTCATTTTCACCACGTATGTTAAAAAGAAACATTCTTTGTGTCGTTTAGTAAAATTATTCGTAGAAAAGGATTTAATTTTAATGAAATTAAAATTAAAAGGGGGTTATACACCATATAAAATAAAATCATTTATAAATCAAAATATTCTATAATGAAAGGAGATGGAGACGAAGTCCCTTACCTTGAGTCTAACTCGTCAAGTATGTTCCTTGTTCTTCCTGAATAATAAACTTAAGTAAATTTATACATTATTCAGAAACTTTTTCCAATTTATTTTTCCTTTTATATCACTTATTACCATGTTATAAACATTACATAATTATTTTAGTTAATATTGGCATTTTTGTCGATATTCAATACTTGAGTAAAAAATGAACCGGTTATAATTAAAAATTGTCCATGTGGTCAAAATTAAATTATAAACATAATGATATTCATGATTTAAGTCACATATATATCCAGTATATATATATTTAGATCCATTATATATGTATAGTCTATAACATTTGGAGATACAAAGTGAAATACATCATCCATGGAGACGGTAAGTCGTACGTACGCATAAATTCTACTTTCAATTGTTTTTCATATTTAAAGGAAAGAAAAATAAATGATACATAGTTATATTAAAATTACATTATAATATCTATGTTATATATGTTACATAATTTCACTAATTCCATCCTTTATATGTTCTATTTATAGCATGAATGAGTTATATCACTTTGACAGGGCGGTAGTCCGGACTTCCTCAAATGAAATTATTATATTTACGCATTATGGAAAGCATAAAGGTATGATGTAAGTGAAAAATATAGAAGAATAGAGAAAATATAAATATAATATATATATTATATAAATATAGTTCCATAATAATGGCCACCATGAGAGGTGGAAGGAGATAACTGAACAATCATTGTTTCGTGATGCAGTAGTTTTCCATCCACATAAATAGTATGTTCTAATTCCATTAGATGGAGGTGTGTGTGATTTCAGGTTGAATAATTATCATAAAAACATCCTATTATACTGAATATACGTTTTATTTTATAAAATAATGTAATAAAGAGCTTTTAGGGGGTTAGAGAAGGAAAATAAATGGAAGAGGCTTGAGAGAAGACATTACGTCAAATCAGGTAACTCCTTCTAATTTAAGCTAAAAGAACTTCTTGAATTGAATTGTGTATAATTTAAGGTTCTAGGAGGAATAAATGGATTTTGGAAGCTTATTTGAGTAGAGTTTGGATGATCCAAGGGGGCTTGAGAGGTGTGAATAAGGGTTAGATGTGGTGGCCTTTTATAAGAGGGGGGAGAGGTACTTTAGGAAAGTTTGGAAGATTATTTTATTATAAACTAAATTTAGATTTTAAAAAGGTCAAAAACTCATTTAATTCAAATATAATGGGATTATTGTTTTAAATAATCTCAAAAAATATTTTTTAGATAATTTTTGGTTTCCAATTTAACCTTATCATTTAGCTTTAACTCTTAGTTAACTTATTTGACTCTTACCATGTCTTATTGTATATTCTTAATATATTGTTAATATAGTTACTAAAAAATGACAATATAACCTCAAATGGTTCATTAATGACATTTTCAACCGCATATAAGTCATTTGGAAGAATATTATATTTTTAGGACTGTTATATCATTTAATAAAATAGTATATTTTTTTTAAAACTCAATTATGTCAATTTATATACTATTCATATCATGACATATAAAAAATACATAACAACTTGATTATTTCAAAAAAAACTTCATTAAATCAAATATAGAAAGTCATAATTATCCCTAAAATTCTAAGAAGACATAAAAAGTTTCAAAATAAATTTATTTTAATTTTATAATCTCATTTATTTAAAACATTCATTAATAAGGTAATCAGTACATCATCATTGTTTCATAAATATATTTATTTATTTGATGTATAAAATTTATAAATAAAATAACATGATGTAGGAAATATTTTTATATTTCTAATTATTGTTTATAGTTAAAGATATCACTTATATAACCCCATATAAAAAAATTTAGTAAAATATATATGTTTATGTTATATTTTCCTTAACTTTAAATTAAAAGTAATTAAATGTCATTTTCACACACAAGTGGCTCCATGGGCTCCTAAATTTAACCCAAGGATTCCCATGGTCAAATGTATCTCATAAAAGATAATTATGACATGTGTTAGGGTAAATAAATATTATTATAATAATATTTTTTACTCTTATTTACAGGATTTACCCTTTAACCATGGAAAATAAAATATTTATTGAAGTTACTATTCATAATTTCTAAAAATAAAATTTAGCTATTTAAAAAATTTGTACCTCAGGATTCAAAATATGGAATCTATTTTTTCAAATTCAAAACATAGAAGTTACAGAAATTAATTTAAAATTAATTATCATTGTCAAAACCAAAAAATGTGTTTTTAAGAAGTAAAAACTACCAAAAGATTGACATCTGTTTATGTCCAATTTCAAAGTGAAATTAATTCCAATGATAAACATTGGATTAAATGATAAAATCATAATCCAATTACACTTTAAATTGTACTAAAATAAAAATCTAACTATTTAAATAAACTATATGAAAAAGAAGTTTGGAATTAAAATGCAGTATTTTTCAATATTCATTAAAAAAATGAATTTATTAGAAAAATACTAAAAATCTACCCAAAGTAAATTTTGATGTCCTGCTTCTATAGAAGATGTATATTATGTCAAATATTACATAAAAAGTGACAAAACTATATTTATAAATGGTTCTCCATCAAAAAGCAGTAAAACTACCTTTTAGAAATATTAGAGTATTTATGCTTAAAATTGGATTAATTCTCATTTTAAGCCTCTAAAATTTATTGGTTAAATGTAAAGACATTTAAAAAACATTTTTTAGTTACTTATTTCCATTATCACCAATACAACATCTAGGCATTAACTACCATTTAAAATAATAATAATAATATATTATTATTATTATTAGTATGACTCACTATTGTGTGCAACATAAGATTTCGGAAAAACCAATTGTTGTGTGTCGGGTTCACCATCAAACATAGCATCCCCTTTAAAGTAAAATTAATATTTAACTCAAAAGTATTAATAAATATAAAAATTTCATATTCTTTATGTACCTAGGATGTTACATCCTTCCCCTCTTTTGGAAATTACATCCTCACAATTTAATTCACTTATCAAATAAGTGGGGGTATTTATCCCTCATAGCATTTTTATATTCTCATGTTGCCTCTTAAACCATATGGTTTTTCCACAAAACATTTACCGGATGAATTAACTTATTACACAACACTTTCTCTCTTCAGTCAAGAATCTGAACTATTTGTTCCTCATAAAAAATATTCTCTTCCAACTAAACTACCTCTAGAATCAAAACATGAGATAGATCTGACATATACTTTCTCAACATTGAAACATGAAAAACATTGTGTACCTGAGATAAACGTGGAGTTAAATCCACTCTATAGGCAACTGATCCAACTTTGTCTAGGATTTCATAGGGTCCAATGAACCTTAGACTCACCTGTCCCTTCTTACCAAAATGCATCACACTTTTCCTTTGAGAAACATTGAGACAAAAATGATCACCTACCTCAAAAGAAATATCCTTCCTCTGGTTATCTGTATAACTTTTCTACCAGCTCTGAGTTGTTCTAATGTTCTTATTAATCAATTGAACTTTTTCTACCATATATTCTACTAATTCTGGTCCCATCAATTTTATTTCACCTACTTCATCCCAAAAATCTGGAGTTAGACACCGTTTTCTATATAATGCTTCAAATGGTTTCATCTGTATACTGAAATGAAAACTATTAATATAAGAAAACTCGACCAAAGAAATATGTTGGTCCCAAATTCCCTGGTAATCCATTGAACAAGCACATATCATATCTTCCAAGGCCTGAAATTTTTGTTCTGAATGTCCACCTGATTTAGGATAAAATGTTGTACTGAAATTTAATTCAGTTCCTAATGACTTATAAAGGCCCTTCCAAATGTTATAAGTGAACCTAGGATCACGATCAGATACAATAGAGAGGGAACACCATGTAACCTAGATATCTCATTAATATACAGTCAAGAAAGTTTATCTAGATACAAAGTATCTCGAATAGGAAGAAAATGAGTAGATTTAGTCAATGAATCAACAATAACCCAAATTTCATTGTTACCTCGAGAAGTCTTTGGTAATCCCATTATGAAATCCATGGAAAAATTTTCCCATTTCCGCTCTAGAATTGGAAAAGGATGAAGCATACCTTTCAGTAACCTTTAATCTTCTTTAACCTCTTGATAAGTTAAACACTTCATAATAAAGTCAGAAATATCTATTTTAATTCCATCCCACCAGTAATACTCTTGAAGATCTCTTTAGATCCTAGTACTGCCAGGATGAACTAAAAATGGAGAACTATGAGCTTCATATAATAACTTTTTCTTCAACAATGAATCCCAAGGCACACATAATATGTTTACAAACCTTAAAACATAGTCTCTATAAATGTTAAACTCTGGTAACTTACCCTTCTGAACCAATTCTACCTTTTTATGCAACTCATAATCTTCTTTTTGTGCTTGATTAATTATGTCTGATAGAGATGATTTCACTTCTACCTAAAACAAAACAGAGGAATTTCATGTACCAACAACTTCCAATCCAAAATTCATCAAATCAAAAACCAAAAGATCGTGTTCCAAACTTATCATGGTTAATGTAGAATTACTCATTCAACTCAAAGCATCAGCCACTTTATTTTCTTTTCACGGATGGTAATGGATCATGCAATCATAATCCTTGATTAATTATATGCATCTCCTCTGTCTCGTGTTTAATTATTTCTAAGTGAATATATACTTTAAATTTTTTGATCAGTATATATTTCAAACTTTACTCCATAAAAATGATGCCTCCAAATTTTTAAAGCAAAAACAATAGAAGCTAATTCCAAATCATGTGTAGGGTAATTTAACTCCAGAGGTTTCAAATGACACAAAGTATAAGAAATTACCTGATCATTCTATATAAGTACACATCCAAGTACATTCAACAAAGAATCACTATAGATAACAAACTAACCATTTATGGAAGTTAATGTCAATACTAGATAATTCACTAATCTTCTTTTCAATTCCTGAAAACATTCATTACATTATTTTTTATAGATAAACTTAACACCTTCTCAAGTTAACTTAGTCAGTGGGCTAGATAACCATGAAAATTTTTCGACAAACCTCTAGTAATAACTCGCTAGTCTAGGAAAACTACGCATCTCAGTTATATTTGTGGGTTTTGGCCATTCCTTAACAACTTTTGTTTTAGAAGGATAAATAGTTATTCCATATTTAGAAACAATTTGATTGAGGAATTAAATTTGTTGAAACCAAAACTCACACTTTCTAAATTTCACATACAATTTATTTCCTTTTATGGTTTTCAATACAACCCCTAAATGACTTTCATAATCCTCTTTACTTTTAGAATATACCAAAATATCATTAATAAAAAAAACCAAAAACTTATCAAAGAACTAACCGAAATTTCTATTCATAAGATCCATGAATACAATAGGTGCATTGGTTAACCCAAAAATCATAACTAAAAATTCATAATGGCGATATCTAATATGAAACATAGTCTTTGGAATGTCTGCATACTTTATTTTCAAATGATCATACCCCGACATCAAGTCAATCTTTGAAAAATACCAAGCTCCCTAGAGCTGATCAAACAAATAATCGATATGAGGTAAAGGATACTTGTTCTTAAAAATTATGTTATTCAAGGCTCTATAATAAATTCAAAGACTCATCGAACCATATTTATTTTTAACAAACAATACAGTCGCACCACATATTTATGTTCTAGTTCAAATGAAACTTTTATCTGATAACTATTCCAATTGCTTATTTAACATGAAAAGTACAATTTGAGCCCTTAGATAAGGGGGTTTTGCAATTGTCTTAGCATCAGAAACTAAGTCAACTGTAAATTCAATTTCTCGATCAGGTATTATACTAGGAAACTCATCAGTAAAAATTTTAATATACTTATTGACCATAGGTACATCATTATTCTGAATAGTTCCTTTGTTTTAAACAATATGTACAAGGTAACATTCATTTCCATCTTTTACTAGTTTCTCAGCTTTCTAATTTGTTATAAAAAGTAAGGGTTCATTATTGTACACAAACTGAAATTATTTCTAAAATGAAACCTATTTATCTCTGTAATCAATCTTATCATGATAAAAAAAAATCCAATACATACCCAAAATAACATCAAACTCTACTAGAGTAAAAACAAAAAGGGTTTCAGGTAGATTTTTTCCACACTCAAGGATAGGAAAGTTCTTATAATTTTTTTGTCTCAATTTCGTCCTGGTGTTTTTACCATAATTTTAGGATTCATATCTTGAGATAGAATTTACAATTTATTAGAAAGATTCTTAGAAATGAAAGAATTTGTAGACCCTAAATTAAATAACACATTGGCATAATCTAAATAAACAAACAGTGTACCTGATACTACTTTATTTGATGCCCCAACATCTACTGAAGTAGTTACAAAGGATTTGACCACCCCCACCTTCTTTTATTATGGTTTCTTTCCTTCATTTGAGTTCTATTTCGGACACTCATTTTCATAATGACCCATTTCATTGCACTTAAAACATTTTACTGACCATAAATCAGATTCTGTCTTATCATTACCCAGATCTTTTTTAGTGAAATTGCGATCCTTATGTCCCATTTTACCACATTAGAAGCACTTAACAAAATTCAAAAGGAATTCCCTAATGTTCTTTTTACCAAAATATTCAAAAATTGTAAACTTAAGTTTCTTACCATCAGACTTTTTGGAAGAGTTATTCCCTTTTTCTTCCACCTTAACCTCTTATTTTTTAGTTTTTCAAATAACACTTGGTCATCAAAAAACTCTATTTACACCTTCTCCACACATCAAACTATTTTTTCATAACTTTTGAACTCACGAGAAGCTAAATCCCTTTGATAATTTGGCTTTAATCTTGAGTAAAAATGATTGGTTTAAATATCAAGATCCCATATGAAATTTGGATCATACCTTGCCAGTCGAGTGAATTTTACTTCATAAGTATCTATTTAGTCATCTTTATGCTTCAATTCAAGGAATTGTTTTTCTATCCTATGTCGAACCGCCTTAGGAAAATATTTATCAAGAAATGTACCTTTGAATTCATCCCGATCTAGAGGATCAATATCCTCACTATCCCTAATATTTTTAACCATTAGCCACCACTGATCGGCTTCACCTTCAAAATAATAAACAGTAAGACTAACCTTTTGATGTTCTGAACACCCCATGACATCAAAAATATTTTACAATGCATTAATCCGCCCTTCATCTAGAATAGGGTTAGATGGTTCTCTAAATGATGGGAGATGTTGCCTTATGAAATCATCCACTATTGACATGTTCTTATGTGTTTGATATGGCTTCTCTCATGCATGGATACCACCGCCATTTATAGCTTGAGTCAATTTTTCCATCACTACAACAAACTGTTCAGTTCTGATTCTGACCATCTCAGGTTGCTGATTCGGAAGGTTGTTTTCTTCTTGATGTTGTCCCATTATAACTTCCCTCTTTCCTCTGCAAAAAATCATTCTGAACACAGAAATATCTTAGACAAACCAACATGGTAATCCTCAAGCACTATATCTTTTCAATCTTACCATAAATTAATTTGTGGATATTAATTTGACAATATACTAACTCCAAAAGTTGTTTAAACCGACCTCTGAAATGGACTATAAGGCCTCATCCTTAAACATTACATAATCTTGGTTTAAGGTAAGAATTCGACATTGAGGAGCTTTTCAGTTTTAGGGTTTCAGAGAATTATGACATAATTATTACATAACATCTCAAAAACTACAATGTATATACTTTTACTTTGTCCATTTGTTTTCACAGCAATAAAACTCATTAAATAAAATAAAAATTCTTTTCTTGATATAAATATTCTTGGATTCTTATTTTCTCTTACCCTTCATTATAACCTATGAAAAAATAGTTCAAAAACTTGGGATGATCATAAAAATCTCAATAATGGTTATAAACTAAGGAAAGAAAACATTAGCCCATCAATACATACAAATTAATGAAATAATAATTTTCAGTCATATAACATAATCTGTTTAACATACCTCATGAAATTATAAGATATATGAATGACACATAGAAATCATAAATCATAAAGGAAACCTGTGGCATCCATAACATACTTACATTTTAGCTTTCACAACTATATAGGGAGTTATATTTGGAATACCCATCAAAGTATATTCCCAAAATCTCTTTGGAGAAACATTAACATTTACCTTCTTCATGTTAACCATTTCATTGGAGAGCTATCTCAGGCTCACCCACCCTAGGTTTATTACAGAACCACTCGTATATGTAAACAATTTCCAATAATCATAACATAATCATAACACATGAACAAGCATAAAGAAAAGATAACATTTCCATATTGTAATAACAAGATATTATTTTAAGATATTAACATAATCAATCCATTATCAAAACCATTTCTAATACCAAAATTTGTAAAATGTTTATATGGTATTTATTTTCCTTCTAAAAACATTACATCTTGTTAAGGAATCCAAATATCAAATAATGCTCACGGCAGTGAAAAGGTCATTGTCACCAAGTATGTTAAAAAGAAATATTATTTTTTATATTTAGTAAAATGATTCATAGAAAAAGATTACATTTGAATGAAATTAAAAGTCAAAGAGGTTTATAAACAATATAAAATAAAGTCATGTATAAATCAAAATGTGTCTCAATAAATGGAGATTGAGACAAAGTCTCTTACCTTGAGTCTGACTCATCACATATGTTTCTTGTTCTTCCTGAATAATAAACTTAATTTAATTTCTACTTTCCTCAGAACCTTTTCTATTTTTATTATTCATTTTATATCACTTATTACCATGTTATAAACATTACATAATTATTTAAGTTAATATCAGTCATTTTGTCGATATTTGATACCTGAGTCAAAAATGAACTTGTTATAATTAAAAATTGTACATGTGGTCAAAATTCCATTATCTCAATAATGATATTCATGATTTAAGTCTCATATATATCCATTATATATTTATTTATATCCATTATATATGTATATTCCATAATATTTTGAGATAATAAATGAAATGCAACGTTCATGGAGATGGTAAGTCGTATGTGCGCCTGAACGCTACTTTAATTTCTTTTTCATATTTAAAGGAATGAAAATTAAATGTTACATAGGTATATTATAATTAAATTATAATATATATTTTATATATGTTAATTAATTTCATTAATTATGTCTTTTATATGTTCCATATATAGCATTAATGAGTCATATCACTTTTAGGGGCGGTAGTCCTCACTTTCTCAAATGAAATTATCATATTTACGCGTTATGGAAAGCAAAAAGGTATGTTGTAAATGAAAAATATATAAGAATAGACACAAAATAAATATAATATATATCATATATAAATAAATTTCCATCATAATGGAAACCATGAGAGGTAGTAGTATATAATTGAACAATCATCGTTTCGTGAGGCAGTAGTTTGTCGTCCACAGAAACAGTGTGTTCTAAATCCATTAGATGGAGGTGTGTGTGAATGTAGGTTGAATCCTTAAAATTAAAATATCCTAGTATAATGATGATACTTTTTTATTATAAAATAATGGAATAAAGATATTTTCCTGGTTTGGAGAAGTAAAATAAATGGAAGTATCTTGAGAGAAGACATTACCTCAAATCGGGTAAATCCTTTTTATTTAAGATAAAATGCCTTCTTGAAATGTCTTATTCCCAAGGTAAAGAATTTTGGAGGAATATAGGTATTTTTGGAGCTTATTTGGTTAGATGTTGGAAAATCCAAGGGGGTTGAGAGGTGTGAGTAAGGTTTATAGGTGGTGTCCTTTTATAAGAGTGGGGAGGGGTGCTTTTGGAAAGTTTGAAATATTATGTTATTATAAATTTAATTTAGATTATGAAAAGGAAAAAATATCATTTAATTAAAATATAAGATGATTAATGTTTTAAATCCTCTCAAATAATATTTTTTATACATGGTTTTTTTCAAATTTAACATTATCATTTAGCTTTAACCCATAGTTAACATATTTGACTCCTACCATGTCTTCCTGTATATTCATACTATATAGTTAATATAGATACTATAAAATACTAATTGAACCTAAAGTGTTTCATTAATGAAATTTTCAACCTTATCTAAGTCATTTTTCTGAATATTATATTTTTAGGACTATTATACAATTTAATAAAATAGTATTTGTTATAAAAACTCATTTATGTCAATTTATGTATTATTCATATCATGACTTAAAAAATCCATAAAAACTTGATTCATTCTAAAAACAATCATTAAATAAAATATAAAAAGTCATAATTATCCCTAAAATTCTTGGATTGCATAAAAACATTCAAAATAATTTTTTTAAAATTTTATAATCTCATTTATTTAAAACATTCATTAATAAGGTAATCACTACATCATCATTGTGTCATTAAATTATTTACTTATTTGATGTATAAAATTTATAAATAAACTTCCATGATGTAGGAAATATTTTTATAATTATAATGACTATTTATATTATAAGATATCACTTATATGACCCCCATATAAAAAAAAATTTAGTAAAATATATATGTTTATGTTATACTTTCCTTAACTTTAAATTAAAAGTAATTAAATGTAATGTTCACACACATGTGTCTCCATGAGGTCCTAAAATAGACCCAAGGATGCCCATGGTTTTAAATATCTCATAAAATAGTATTAGGGCATGTTTTAGGAAAATTTAATATTATTATAATATTATTTTTTACCCTTATTTACAAGATTTACCCTTTAACCATGGTAAATAAAATATTTACTGAAATTACTATTCATAATGTCTAAAAATAAAAGTTACATATTTACACAATTTGGAAATTTTGATTCCAAATATGGAATCCATTTTTACAAATTCAATTCACAGATGTTTTAGAAATTAATTTAAAATTAATTCTCATTGTCAAAACCAAAAAGCGTGTTTTTAAGAAGTAAAAACAACCAAAAGATTGACATGTGTTTATGTCCAATTTCAAAGTGAAATTACCTCCAATGGACAAAATTGGATTAAATTATAAAATTATAATCCAATTACACTTTAAACCTAATTAAAAGGACAATATAACTATATTAATAAATTTTATGAAAATGCGGTTTAGAATTAAAATGCAGTATTTTTTACTATTCATTAAAAAATGAACTTTATCATAAAAATACAAAAAAAAATACCCAACTTATGTTTTTATGTCTCACTTCTAAATAAGAAGTTTATTTTGTCCCATATAACATATAAAAGTGAAAAAAAAACTAGATTTAGAAATGGTTCAACATCAAAAGGTGGTAAAACTACCTTTTAAAAATATTAGATTATTTATACTTAAAATTGGATTCATTCTCATTTTAAGCCTCTGAAATTTATTGGATAAATGTAAAGACATTTAAAAAATATATTTTATTTAGTTATGTCCATTCCCCCCAATACAATGTCTAAGCGTTAACTACCATTTAAAATAATATTATTATATTATTATTATTTTCAGTATGACTCAGCATTGTGTGCACCATAAGATTTTGGAGAAACTCATTGTTGTGTGTCGAGTACACCATCGAACATAGAATCAAATTTAAAGTAAAATTAATATTTATTTCACAAATATTAATAAATATATAAATTTCATATTCTTTATTTACCTGGGATGTTACATTTAATCACACAACCCATCATTTAATTTTCCATTAAAAAATTTCCATCCCATTAGCCAAGCCTAACTCATGTCATTCCAAACATTATAAAATAATTATTATTTTATTTATTCCATCACTTACTAAGAATCTAGATGAAAACAACCATACATCACGTGCAACATATCAACCCTAATAAACAAACCTTATCTCTTAAAAATCACGGCCAAACAACCACCACCTCACCACCCTAAAATCATATCCCACAAAACATCAGACCTCTATGATCAAACCCCAAATATTTATCCCACAAGTATGGCCACACACATCAGATCACATCAATGTCATTTTTCAGATTTATAAAGGGTCATTTATCACATTCCAATTTATTTCTTTAGGGTGTTATCACACAATTCAAAATCCTAGGGAAACAGTTTTATTAGAAAAAATATACGTGGTTAGAAAATTTATATTTTAAGATGATACCAAATAGTCACAACAACAAAAAATCATAACATGCATATCCCATATAAAAAATACCCCAAGTGCCATAATTTTCTATGGGTCATCAGGCCCATACGATCCACAATATCACAATAATATCAAAGTTGTAAAATCATGAGAAACAAACCCATTTACCCATTAATTTTAAATCAACCAATTATTTATCTTTAATTAAGCCAAAAAACCATAACCCATATGTAAACAAAAGAAAACCCCTCTTTCATGATACACATTAAAATGAAATGAGAAAAATCCTACCTCAAAGAAGCTTTTCAACTCATTGTGCACTACAAGGTGAAGAAGACTATCTGCAAACCAAAACTTCCCCATGAAGAATTGTGGATCAACCAATACAGCACAAAAAGACCATAAAAACGCAGCCCAAACACACAACCTAAACCAAACTGCACCATCATAGAGAAACCCCAAATAATAATAGAAGGTAAAGAATGAGAACGATAGTAGAACTCCCCATGTATCGAATACAAAAGCCCAAGGATATTTCCCCATAGAAAGGAATCTCCAAACATGGAAGGAGAAGGTATTTGGATTCCTCAAATGAGAGAAGATTCATTGGACATAGGTTTTGAAGAAAACCTGAGTAGCTGAAACCTTTAAAATTGTACATCATTATGGAATTACATGTTGTGTAATCCCCTTTCACATCATGTAATCTCAGGATTCCATATTCCTCCAAAAAACACATCTCCAATTTAATATGTAATCCCAAAAATGTACACATCATGAACTTTCCGTAGAAAATCCATGAAACCAAATTTCATGTTTTGTAATACATTAACATGACATGTATTTCCTATAGAAAATCTGATGCACCTCCATATTCCACTGAGAACTCCAACAACTTCCCTCAAACACCTCCAACCACCAAAAATATAAAATAAATGGTCCGAGAGGGCACATACCTTTACATCATATACCATTAAAATGCTTATTTCTCTTGAGAATCTAAAATAAAGCCCAGAAGAAAGAGGGGTCTGAACAAGCACCCCCAAAAGATACCTCTCAAGAGTCTTGTTATACCTAAAATTCTACGACTAGCCAAACATTCCAAACCAAATGACCACAAAACACACTACATACATACATCGCCAAAACCACAATTAGCCTCCTCTCACACAACCACACTGCCACATAACCACTACACAACCATATCAACCTCTATGTAGCCCAAAAAAATAACTGCTACAACCAAAAAACCTCACCATCCCAAACACACAAATCAAGGAATTCTGTCTACCATATCAAGATACAATCTTCTTTAGATCGAACTGACTCACCCACATGAGTTTAATCACATCGTAGTTAATTAAAATTGATTAGGAATCAGGTCTTATCCTTTTCATATATTAGGACTTTATCACACATCACACCACACACATCACAAACCAAGGAAAATAGCTCATCTCATAAAACAAAAATGTCTCAAACATCACAACACAGACCAAGATAGAGCAAATAAAAAATCAGAACAACTCTTGGTACTGGGCATGAATCTACATTTCTCACTCCCAAGTACTCTACTCTAGTACACCATGCCTCCACAACACACAAAACAAGGTAATGGTCCCTCTTCATATCACCTTCTCTTAACGGTCTTGGGTCTCCACTGGATGTTCCAAAAACATCGTGTCATCCTCGATATCCAACTCTCCCTAGTAAATTACTTGGGATTCATCATGAAGATACTAATGAAGCTAAGATACATGGAAAAAATCAAGGATCCTATCTAAACATGGTGGTCGCGCTAATCAGTATGCCACTTTTCTAATTTGACCAACCACCTCAAAGGGCCCAACAAACCTGGGAGAAATTTTACTCCCTCTTTCAAACCTCTACTTACCACGTCGAGGGGAAACTTTCAAAAATGTGTGGTCCCAAACCTCAAACTCTCTGGGCCTCCTTCTATGATCAGTATAAGATTTATTCTGGTCTTTCATTGCTTTCATTATCTCACAAACAAACTGAACTTTCTCTATCATTCTCTACACCACATCAGGACCAATAAAGTCTGTCTCCCCAATCACTATCCAACTCAATGGAGAACTACATAGTCTCCCATAAAAATACCCAAACGAACCCATGATAAGGGAAGAGTGATAGTTATTATGATAAGAAAATTTTACCAAAGGTAGTTGTCATACCCAAGATCCACTAAATTCCAAAATGCATTCCCACAACATATCCTCCAACGTCTAGATAGTAAGATTAATCTTCCCATATGACTAGGGGTGAAATGTAGTGTGGAGGCATTACTGAGTTTCAAAATCATGTTTCAATCCCCTCCAGAATAGCGAGGTAAAATGTGTGTCCCAATCCAATAAAATGGACCTTGTAACTCTATGAAACTATACAACCTCAACCACATACCTCTTATCTAAGGCATCCACTACACTCAACTCCTTGATCACTAAGAAGTGGGATGATTTCAACAACTGATCCATTATCACCCAGATAGCATCACAACCTCCCTAAGGTATGGGTAACCCTATTATTAAATCCATTGGGTTTTCATCCCATTTACACTGTGGAATATCCAAGGGTTACAACAAAACACTAGGAACATGATGCTCGGTCTATACTTGCTAGAAAACCATGCACATTCTATAGACTCTGCCACTTCCTATTTCACTCCGAGCTAGCACCCTCAAGCCATGGTACCTATTATAATTTATCTTGTGTACTACCAAATGGGATCTATGAAACTGATGAATAACTCCCTTGTACATTTCTATCAGAACAAACAACCTTCCATGAAAAAACATTTAGTTCTGACTATCCTCTGTCCATCACTATGAAGCATCACTATGGCCAACACGATCATGCTTCTCCTCTACCTCATAGTCTCCCCACTGAGAATACTCTAATTTTTGCATCAGATAATATTGTATCATCATTTGGAACATGAAACTTCCTCCATCACCACCCTTGCATTCAATTTCAAGGCTTCCAATTTCTCCATTGCTCTCCAAGCATCTACAGACTCCCAAAAAACATCATTCCAAGACATCCTATTCAAAGAGTCAGGCACAAAATTACCCTTTCCTGAGGTGTAAGAGATATCTAAATCATATTACTGAAGAAAGACCATACTCCTATAATTCCTCATGTTTATATCATGTTAAAAAAGGATATACCCCAATCTCTTGTGCTCCGTAAAGACCACAAAGTTCTCCCCAATGAGGTAATGTCTCCACAAATTCAGCACAAAAAAAATGATGCTAGATCTAGATCATGAGTGTCATAGTTATGTTCATGGGGGAATAACTTAATAGAACCATAAGAGGTCACTAACCACTGCTTCATCATCACACTTTCCAATCCCAAATGGGAATCATTACAAAACACCTCAAAAAACACACCATCCTCTAACAGATGAATCATTACAGCACTGACTAACTTCCCCTTCAGGTAAATGAACAATTTCTAGAACTGATCAATATACAAAAAATCTTGGTATTTCCTAGTCAAATATATCAATGGGGCTTCAACTCAAGAGAAATCATGTACAAACCTATGATAATATCATGTGATACCAAAGCAACTGTGAACCCCTACCTCGTTCATGGGTGCTTCCCAAGAAACAACTACTTAAACTTTTGACGGGTCTACGGCAACACCCTATTGAGACAACACATATGTAATGCCCCAACCCCAGTTACCTAGAGTGATTTCATTATTACATAACATTGGCATGATCACAAGGGATCAAATCCTGAAAGACTGATCAGTTTAGTAGCCTTGTAAATACTAGATACATTCATAAGTTTTACATTACATTATAAAATGAAAAACTACAATAACATAGTTTACATAGGCCACACAAATATCTCTTAGACTATCCCTGAAGGTCAGTCATAATATAATTATTCACATCCTAAGAAAAAAATAAAACGTATAAAAGGGTGAGCTCAAATGCTCAGTAAGGATAACAATATAGCGGAAACTTTCATAAATAAGTATAAACATGTAAGGAAATATAAGACTAAAACAAAATCCTTTTAAACTTAAACTTCAGCATAATATAGCAACATAAAATCAAATAATTCCATTTACTTATTCACATAGATATTCTACTAGTCAAATAATCGCATGCAATATCAATAGCCACTTTCACAATGATGGAATGCATAATTACTGACTTCATAACCACATAGTCAAGGCCTTCTTCCAAGACTACAAATAAGATTTTGTCAAGGCCATGTGCCAAGACACTAGTTTTTCTCATGAGACCTACCGATGCATCTAGGAGCTATAGCGGGCTCCACTAGTCACTTACTAAGTCCAATTCATTCCTTATATGAAAAGGTTTAAACATAACATAAATATTCATATTAATACTAGCATACGAAATATCAATACTTTATCCATAAACCATGAATGGTATAAAAATAACTCATCCACAGTCAAACATATCACAAAACCTTCAATACAATATGAAAGATTTTTATCATAATAAATCAACTTCAAACAAGTTTAAAATCCATCAGAGGATGTTAACATGGATGAAATCAAAACTTTTTTAGATAAATATCTCTTTCTATATTGAAATCATTTAAAAGTAATATAATTATAAAAGGACACATTTATTTTGAAAATATTATTATAAGCTTGTATGGGAAGCTTCTATGATGATATAATGGTGAAAAATATCCACACCTGTCGTATTAGTTAAAAAAAGACATTCTTACCTTAATTTTGTTGTAAAGGTCCTAAAGTACCTTGTTTGGAAAATGACAGAAAGATTATTTTCAAAACATATATGGTCAAATAAGGGTGTAAATTACTTTAAAACATAGTATAGTAAATAGTAAAATGTTTTGAATTACATTTTTAAGAAAACACATATGTGGATGATAAAGAGGTCCCAGAAGATATTTACGTAAAAACAACTGCGGATAATAAAGAGATTGTGAAATTAACCCTTACCTTGTACTTATCCTTGGTCTAGGGTAGGTTAAAATCCTGTATAATGGTGAAATAATTGCATTAAATTAACCATATACGTTAATATTATATCATATACGATCTTATAATATTTCATTGTTAATGATACTTCAGTAGTATCATCGTTTCAGGTGTTAACTAATTCATTTTCATTTATATTCTTTATTACGTAAGTAATGTTTATTATGGATAGGATGTATATTATTCATATTCAGAATTATATTAAGTATTGAAAAATTATTTTTTAATCATCAAATGAAAATTAGTCTTGAATGGGTATGATGTGGAATGAATCTCATCGTGTTCGTGGAGATGGTAATTCGTACGTACGCACGAGCAACAATATCATTCTTTTGATATTAAAATCGTATATAATTGGATGATATATAATATATAAAGAATAATTATCATGTTATATTTATTATTTACATCATTTATACTCATTAATATACCCATCCAAATGATGATGTGTTTGAATAACAAACTACACCATGACGTGGGGACGGTAATCCGTACGTACGCACGTATGGTGACTTTGTCATTTATAGGATGGATAAAATAATGAATATGGTTGTACCATTTTTATAATAACATCACTGTATATAGAATATATTAGATTTTTTATTTTATAATGGTAACAACAAAGAAAGAGGGATTGGAAGAAGAAAAGAACTTGAAAGAGGTGATGAAATATTTACCTCTTTTTTAGGCTATTCCTTTTAATTTGATCGAAAGGTATCCTTAAGTTGGTTCTCTAACTAAATTAATTCTATAGGATGAATTGAGGACAGTTTTGAGGATATTTGGGCAGGTTTTGGCTGATCAAAAAGTCTTTGGATGTGTGAAATTAAGATAAGGGGAAGTTCCCTTTTATAAGAGAGATGAGGGTCACTTTTATAAAAATTTGAAATATTATTTTATAATAAAATAATTTTTGGTTTCTAATGGCTCAAAAATAAAATATTTAAATGCTAAGGTGGGTATGGGTCGAAAAAAGCTCAACCAATAGGTTTTAGACAGGTTAATTCATCATATTAACATTATCTTTTAGATTTAACTCTTAGTTAAATAGTTTGTCATTTACCATGTATCTTTGTATTTTTATATTATATGGTTAATAAACTTACTATAACATGTCAAGAGAACCCCATGTGGTTCATTATTAATATATATAACCTTATATAAGTTATTTTTCCGAACCTTAGATTTTTAGGAATATTATATCAATTAATAATATAATATTTGTTTTAAAACTCAATTATGTCAATTTTGACTTTATTTAATAAATGATTTTTGTTAAAGTCCTAACAACTTTATTACTTCGAACTAAATTCATATGTTCAATACTAAAATGTCATAATAACCTATAATATTATTTTAATTCATCAAAAGTCCCAATTTATATTTTTTTGGATATTTATCATATCAATTATTTTAATATTTCATTATTAAGGTAATTATTGTGTCAACATTGTGACAGAAATAAATTAAAATATTTAATGTATAAAAATTATAAATAAAATATCATTATGTAGGAAATATTTTTATCTTTCTAATGAATATTTATATTCGAATTTATATTATATATAACCCTATATTAAAAATTATTTAGTTTTTAAACATTGAATTTAACTCTTTTAATTATTCCTTAAATAAAATAAATGTTCTAATATAATCCAAGTGGACCTAAAGGATCATATTTTAATCCTAAGGTTTTTTAGTGGAATTTAACTTATCCAATAGAATTATGACATGTGTTATGGTAATAATAATATCATTTTTACCCTTAATTACCCTATTTACTTTTAATCGTGGTAAATAAAAGTAAAAGTTATTATTCACCGAAAATTATTTTTATCTTATTAAACCACATTTTTCTTACTGATATAAACTGTTTCTATTGGATTTTTGAAATTACACTCACATAAGCAGTAAAATTAATTTTTATGTGAATTTTTAATTGCTCCTAGAAGGTGGGTAAAAGACAGTAAAAAGTTCAACAAAATTTTATATATCTAAACTTATTATAAAATGACTCCAATAAATTATGTTGAACATATATAATTATTAAGTATCTATTTCAACCTAAAATAAATTAAAATAAAATAACTAATTATTTTAATAAAAATTTGGTCTTAACCAATAACGTAATGTCTTTCCACTATTCATTAAAAATTGAAAGTTTTCAGAAAAATACCAAAAATTTACCCTACGCTAATTTTGATATTCCGAATCCAAAAATAAAGTACATTTTGAAAGATAAGATTTATAAAATTTCAAAAGGAGGTTATTACTATTCATAACGGCTAGTTTTATTGGTTGTGGTGTGTTTCAACTCGAATTTGCGTACAACACAAGCTATTGTATTATTCAAAGGGAAATGTATCGTGGAATCTTGAAGTGTTACATTATCCCCTCCTTAAAATAATTGTGTCCCCGAAATTTCTAGAATATTACTGCATAAAATGGTTCGGGTGGTTCTTCATCCTAAGTTCCTTGGGTTCCCACATTGTCTCTTCCATCTTGTGGTTTCTCCATATAACTTTTACCAGATGAGTCGTCCAGTTTCTTAGCACTTGTTCTATGGTATCAAGAATTATGATAGGATCTTCACAATAAGACAGATCAGTTTCCAGTTCTAATTCTTCATACATGAGTACATGCATTGGGTCAGGCATTTATTTTCTCAACAGTGACACATGGAACACATCATGAACATTGGAGAGACTTTGATGTATTTCCAAACGATAAGCTATAACTCCAATTCATTCTAGAATTTTGAAAGTTCTGATGTACCTGGGACTCAATTTACCCTTCTTACTAAAATGTATAACACCCTTCCATGGAGATACCTTCAAGAAAACATGGACTCCTACTTGAAATTACAAATCCTTCCTTCGGTTATCAGCATAGCTCTTTTGCCTACTTTGGGATGCTTTGATGTGGTTTTGGATAACCTTCAACTTTTCCATTGTTTCCTCAACAAGTTCTAGGCCTACAAGTTTTCTTTCACCAACATCATCCCAACAAGTTGGTGTGCGACATCTCTTTCCATATAACGCTTAATATGGTGTCATCTGAATACTTGAATGGAAGTTATTGTTATAGGAAAATTCTACCAGAGGTAAATATTGATCCCACGTACCTTGAAAGTCAAGTGAGAAGGATCTCAACATGCCTTCTAAGGTTTGAATAGTTCGTTCTAATTGTCCTTCGGTTTGAGGGTGGTAGGTAGTGCTCAAACGAAGTTCAGTATCCAGAGCATTCTGAATAATTTTCCAGAATCTTGATGTAAAACGGGTATCACGATCAGAAAAAATCAATATCAGTACTTCTTGAAGTCTTAAAACTTCATTAATATACAGTATTACTAAACGTTCAAGTGGTAAATCTTCTCTTATAGCAAGAAAATTTGTTGACTTGGTATGATGATCAACAATGACTCATATGTCATCATTCCTTCTAGGAGTCTTTGGTAGCCCCATAATAAATTCCATCGTAATATTATCCCTTTTCCACTTAGGTATGATAATAGGTTTCATGACTCATCTAGGTTGTTGCCTTCCAGCTTTCACTTGTTGAAAAACCATACATCTTGACACAAAATCAGCAATCTCCCTCTTCATGTTGTCCCACCAAAAATGTTTCATTCAAATCTCAATACATCATGGATATACGAGGGTGTATAGAGAAATTTGAGCTATGAGCATCATATAAAAATTCCCTTTTCAGATCAGGTATATCAGGAACACAAAGTCTCTTCCCAAATTTCAAAATCATGTCTTCATATATAAAGTCGATCAATCTCCCATCATTCACAGCTTTAATATTCTTTTGAAACTCCTCATCATCAGCCTAAGAACTTTTTATCTTTTCTAGTAAAGATGGTTTGAAAACCATTTGAAAAAGTATTGATGTTTCACCTTCCATGATTATTCCCATATCCATTTTTACTAGATCCATAAAAATAGGATCTCTTTCAACTCTCATCTTGTTCAAAACTCCATGATCCTTTCTGTTGAAAGCATCTTCCACCTTATTTTCCTTCCCCGAGTGGTAGTGTATTATACAATCATAATCCTTGAGTAGTTCAATCCATCTCCTTTGCTTCATGTTAAGTTATTTTTGTGAGAGAATATACTTCAAACTCTTGTGATCAGTATAAATCTCACATTTTTCACCATAGAGATAGTATCTCCATATTTTAAAAGAAAAGATTACAGCTGATAACTCATGATCATGAGTGGGATAGTTTTGCTCGTGAATTTTTAGCTTTCGTGATTCATAGGCAATAACTCTATCATTTTGCATAAGGACACAACCAAGTCCTTTCTTTAAAGCATCACTATAAATAACAAATTCATCGTTCCCTGATGGTAGAGTTAAGATAGGGGAGTTGAATAATATTCTCTTCAGTTCTTCAAAATATTCTTCCCACTCTTTTGTACAAACAAATTTAACCCATTTTCATGTGATCTTGGTCAATGGGTTTGCCAATCGAGCAAAATTCTGGAAAAAATGCTGATAATTACTTGCTAAACCATTAAAACTATGTACCTCAGTTATACTCATCGGTGCTGTTCATTCTTGGATTCCCTTGGTCTTTGAAGGATAAATAGAGATTCCATCCTTTGAGACAATATGGCCAAGAAAAGAAATCTCTTAAAGCTAGAATTCACACTTGCTAAATTTACCATATAATTCATTTGTTCTAAGAGTCCTTAGGCTAATGCGCAAGTTATTTTCATGATCTTCATAGCTTTTGGAGTATACCAAGATATCATCAATAAATACCACTACAAATTCATCAGGATATTCCTTGAAAACTCTATTCATTAGATCCATAAAGATAGAGGTTTCATTAGTTAATCCAAAAGGCATTACTATAAACTCATAATGACCATACCTGGTTCGAAATGTTGTTTTTGGAATGTCTTCCTTCTTCACACATAACTGATGATATCCAGATCTTAGGTCAATCTTTGAAAAATATTGAGCTCCATGAAGTTGGTTGAATAAATAATCAATGCAAGGTAGGGGATACTTTTTCTTTATTGTTATATCTTTGATCTCTCTATAGTCAATGCACAACCTCATAGATCCGTCTTTATTTTTTTTAAGGATAGGGGCTCCCCATAGATAAACACTAAGGCGAATAAATCTTTTATTACTCAATTCCTCTAGTTGTTTCTTTAGTTCCACTAATTCCATAGTGGAAATTCTATAAGGGGTCTTCGATATGGGCCTTGAACTAGGAATTAAATCAATGGAAAACTCAATTTCTCATTCTGGAGGATGTCCAGGTAAATATTCTGGAAACACATCAACATATTCTTTCACAACAGGTATGTTCTCTATTTGAACATTCCTTTCCTCACCCAGTGTTATTTCATTTT
Organism: Viscum album; assembly: GCA_963277665.1. Taxonomy (NCBI): domain Eukaryota; kingdom Viridiplantae; phylum Streptophyta; class Magnoliopsida; order Santalales; family Viscaceae; genus Viscum; species Viscum album. Next base: position 1,374,961,518 of record OY728128.1, read on the forward strand.
CTTCCTACCCAAAAATTGAATTAAGTTGAGCTACTGGGGGTGGATCTAGATAAGAATCAGATGGTGAAATTTCTTCTCTAAAGATAAGGTACTCATTATCATCATCAAAAAATATAACCTCTTTCTTCTTAAAATAAATTTTCACATCATGTTCTGAAATCAAATCCATACTGAGGAATATATCAAATTCAATCATTGTTATGACGATGAGATCAGTAGATAAAGAACATTTATATTCTCTAATGGGAACTGATTCACAACACTTTGTTATGATGATACTTACCTTAGGTGTTTTGATTGAAAACTCCCCTATTAAGTCAAAGTTAAAATATCTAATTTTCTTAGAAAAATGGGAAGATATGAAACAATGAAATGATCCAGAATCAAATAAAGCATTGGATAAACTTGAGGAAACCATTAAATTACCTGCCACCACGTCTTTCAGAGCTTCAACCTCTGTAGTAGTGATCGCATAATCTTGAACTTTCTCCCTTGGCCTTTTCTGAGGTAAGTTCCCTTGGTTCTTAGGACATTCATTTTCATACTGCCCCTTTTCTCTGCAATTGTAGCATTAAACATTGATAGCCTCTTTCTTCCCCTTGCAATCACGAGCTTGGTGGCCTTTTTCACCACACTTGTAATAGACTCTGATTCCCTTAAAAAAAGTACTAAGGTGTTTCTTCCCACATTTACTACAGGATAGAAATTCAACATTTCCCTTCTTCCCCTTATTTCCATTTCCAGAGTGTTTAGTAGATCACTTATTCTCTTTCTTGGCTTTAAAGTCGTAAGACTTAGAGAATTCTTTTTTTGTCTTGATAACACATGAGACAATATCTTTGTACGATGAGTAGGATTGTGAGACTAATACTTGACGGAGAAATGGTTTTAACCCATCAAAGAAACGATAAATCTTACTTCTTTTGTTATGTATATAATCTGCACCATGCCTTGATAACATTGTAATGTTAGCCTCATACATTGCGACCTTCTCGTTATCCTTTTGCCTCAGACTCAGGAATTGTCTTTCCATATCCACTCGATGGTCACAAAGAGAGTATTTTTCTAAGAAAATATCTTTAAACTCCCTCCATTCCATATTTGATACTTCATCATCTTCCTTTGTGTATTGAATCAATGACCACCATTGATCTGCATCTCCCATGAGGCGATAAACTGCCATGAAAAATTTTTCCCTTTTGCTACTCACCAAAGCGTGAAATATTTTCTATAAGAAATTTATCCATTGCTCAGCTACTAATGGATTTGTAATCCCATTTAATGTTGGTATTGTTTACCTCATGAAGCGGTCTAACATTGATCCTCTGCATTGTGGATCAAGGTGCTCCATACAGGTAAGGTTATTATTTATAACCTGAGTGAGTTGTCCCAGTATGGCGATAAGCTGATCAGCACCAGTTGCTTCACCAACTCTACTATAATTATCTTGAGTAGGAGGGAAATAACTAAATAGATTACATGCATTGATATGGTTTCTATTCCTTCCACTAGGCACAATTTATAAACAATGGCATACACTAGACTAGTTTATGAATCGCAATACATAATTCCAAACTTGTAAAACACTTAACATAAATTGAACAGTTTATGGATATAATCCATAATCATAAAACTGTTTTCTTTGAGGAATTATATACTCATAAACCCTTCATAATGGTTAATAAATAAAATGATAATTAACCTAAGCATATCCCCCGAGAGTTTCGTAATCAAGAGTGCATCAAGGCTTATTGTCATGCACCAGTTCTCGTTCGATTCTAGCTCAAAGATATGTTTTTGGGTTTTACGCCAAGGTACATCTATGTTAGAGCCACCTCTACCTACTTGTATCCAGATAGGGATGTATTTATTGGAAAGATCACAAAATCTCTACAGTACCAAAATTCTAGGAAGTTCTTCTATACTAATCCCCAAAGTCTATCTTAGGGTAATGTTCTCTAATCAGAGTTTTTCTAAATCTAGCTTTGATGGTTTGTACTAAACTTCCTCTGATACCAACTGTAATTCCCCGACCCTAGTTACCCAGAGTCGGTGCATTATTACATAAAATTTTCATGATCACAAGGGATCAAATCCTGAAAGACTGATCAGTTTAGTAGCCTCGTAAATACTAGATACATTCATAAGTTTTACATTACATTATAAAATGAAAAACTACAACAACATAGTCTCCATAGTCTACACTCATATCCCTCATACTATCATTGTAGGTCATTCATAATATACTTTTTCACATCCTAGGAAAAATAAAACATATAAAGGGGTGAACTCAGATGCTCAGTAAGGATAACAATATATCAGAAACATTCATAAATAAGCATAAACATTTAAGGCAATGTAATACTGAAACAAAATCCTTTTAAACTTGAAATTCAGCATAATATGAAAAAATAAAATCAAATAATTCCATTTATTTATTCACATAGATATTATACTAGTAGAATAATCACATACAATATCAATGGCCACTTTCATAAGGATGTAATGCATAATGCCAAACTTCATAACTACAATGTCAAGGCCTTGTTCCAAGACTACAAATGAGATTTTGTAAAGGCCTTTTTCCAAGACACTAGTTTATCTCATGAGACCTACCAGTGCATTGAGAATCTATTGAGGGCTCCACCTGTCACTTACTAAGTCCAATGCAATCCTCATATGAAAAGTTTTAAACATAACATAAACATTTATATTAAAACTAGCATACTAAATGTCAATAATTTATCCATAAACCATGAATGGTATAAAAATAACACATCCACAGTCAAACATATCGCAAAACCTTCAATACAATATGGAATATTTGTGTCATAATAAATAAACTTCAAACAAGTTTAAAATCCATCAAGGGATGTTGACATAGATGAAATCAAAAAAAAATTAGAGAAATATCTCTTTCTATTTTAAAATATTTTAAAAGTGATATAATTATAAAAGAAAACATTTATTTTGAAAATATTCTTATAATCTTGTATGGAAAGCTTGTACAATGATATAATAGTGTAAAATGGACACATCCATCATATAAGTTAGAAAAGACATTCTTACCTTAATTTTGTCGTAAAGGTCATAAAGTACCTTGTTTGGAAAACGACAGAAAGATTCCTTTCACAAAATATATGGTAAAATAAGGGTATAAATGAATTTAAACCTTATTATAGTAAACATTAAAAAGTTTTTAATTACATTTTTATGAAAACATGGATGTGGATGATAAATAGGTCACATTAGATACTTACATAAAAACAACCTCGAATAATAAAGAGATTGTAAAATTTACCCTTACCTTGTACTTCTCATTGGTCGAGGGTAGGTTAACCTCCTGTATAATGGTAAAATAATTTTTATTAAATTTTAAATGAATCATATACATTAATATGATATCATATATGATCTTCTAATATTTATTTGTTAATGATATTTCAGTAGTATCATCGTTTTGGGTGTTAACTGATTCGTTTTCATTTATATGATTTGTTATGTAAGTAATGTTTGTTTTGGATAGGATGTATCTTATTCATATTCAGAATGATATTAAGTCTTTAAACATTATTTTTTAATCATAAAATGAAAATTATTCTTTAATGGATACGATGTGGAATTAATCTCATCGCGTTCGTGGAGACGGTAATCTGTACGTACACACGAGCAACAATATCATTATTTTAATATTTAAATCATATATAATTGGATGTTATATCATATATAAAGAATAATTATCATTTTATATTTAATATTTACATCATTTATACTCATTAGTATACCCATCCAAATGATGAAGTGTTTGAATAACAAACTACAGCACGACGTAGAGACGGTAATCCGTACGTACGCACGTATGGTGACTTTTTCAGTTATATGATGGATAAAATAATGAATATGGTTGTGCCATTTTTGTTATAACATCTCAGTATATAAAAGGTTTTGGATTTATTATTTTATAATGGAAACAACAAATAAAGAGTAAGTGGAAGAAGAAAAGAACTTGAAAGAGGTGATGAAATATTTACCCCTTCTTCAGGTTCTTCCTTTTGATTTGATCAAAAGGGCTCTTTAAGTTGGATTTATGACTAAAGTAAGGCCTCTAGGATTAATGGAGGACATTTCGGAGGATATTTGGTTAGGTTCTGGCTGAGCCAAAAGGCTTTGGAGGAGTGAAATTAAGATAAGGGGAAGTTCCCTTTTATAAGAGAGATGTGGGTCACTTTAGGAAAAGATTGAAATAGTATTTTATAATAAAATAAATTTTGGTTTATAATGGATCAAAAATGAATTATTTAAAGGATAAGGTGGTTATGGGTCTATAAACTCTCAACTAATAGGTTTTAGACAGGTTTAGGTCATCTTATTAGCCTTATCTTTTAGATTTAACTCTTAGTTAAATAGTTTGTCATTTACCATGTCTCTGTGTATTTTTATATTATATGGTTAATAAACATACTATAACATGCCAAGAGAACCCCATGTGGTTAATTATTAATATATATAAACTTATATATGTTCTTTGTTCGAACCATATATTTTTAGGAATATTATATCAATTAATAATATAATATTTGTTTTAAAAACTCAATTATGTCAATTTTGACTTTACTTAATAAATGATTTTTTTAAAGTCCTAAAAACTTTATTACTCAGAAATAAATTCATATGATCAATCCTAACATGCCATATTAACCTGTAAAATTATTTTAATTCATCAAAAGTCCCAATTTACATTTTTTTGGATATTTATAATATTAATTATTTTAATATTTCATTATTAAGATAATTACCACGTCATCATTGTGTCATATATAAATTAAATTATTTAATGTTTAAAAATTATAAATAAAATATAATTATGTAGTAAATCGTTTTATCTTTTTAATTAATATTTATAGTTGAATTTATGTTATGTATAACCCTATATTAAATATGATTTAGTTATTAAACTTTGAATTTAACTCTTTTAACTATTCTTTAAATAAAATAAATGTTCTAATCTAATCCAACTGGACCTAAAGGATCATATTTTATTCCTAAGGTTGTTTTTGGTTGAATTAAACTTATCCAATAGAATTATGATATGTGTTAGGGGAATAATAATATCATTTTTACCCTTAATTGCCCTATTTACTTTTAATCGTGGTAACTAAAAGTAAAAAGTTACTGTTCACCAAAAATTATTTTCATCTTATTAAACCACATTTTTTGTACTGATATCAACCGTGTATCTCGAATTTTTGAAATTACACTCACAGAAGCGGTAAAATTATATTTTATGCGAATTTACAAATGCTTCTAGGAGGTGGGTAAAAGACGGTAAAAAGTTCGATAAAATTTTATATATCTAAACTTATTATAAAATGACTCCAATGAATTACGTTTAACATATATAAGTATTATGTGTCTATTTTGACTTAAAATAATGTAAAATAAAATAATTAATCATTTAAATAAAAAATCGGTTTTAACCAATAACGTAGTGTTTTTTGCACTATTCATCAAAAATTGAAATTTTCATAAAAATACAAAAAATTCACCCTAAGCTAATTTCGATATTCCAAATCCAAAAATGAAGTCCATTTTGAAAGATAAAATTTATAAAATTTAAGAAAGTGGGTATTACTATTCATAACGTCTAGTTTGATTGGTTGTGGTGTGTTTTAACTCAAAGTTACGTACTACACAAGCTATTGTATTATTCAAAGGGAAACATACCATGGAAGATTGGGGTGTTACAACATGATAGAGGAAATTAACTTCTAATGTATAGAACTTACACTTGGAAAACTTTCCATAGAACTGGTGGCATCAAAGAACATGCAAGAAAATTCTAAGATGCTCAGCATGCTCCTCCTCTAACTTTGAGTATATTAAGATATCATCTATGAATATGACAACGAACCGATCTAGGAACTCCGGAAAAATTGTGTTTATAATCCTTATTAACATGGATAGTGTGTGAGTAAAACTGAATGGCATGACTCTAAACTTGAAGTACCCATACCTTCACCTTAAGGCAGTCTTTGGGATATCACCCACCTTCACCCTCAACTGGTGGTATCCATACCAAAGATCGATATTTGAATATCGACTCACCCCTCTCAACTGGTTGAAAAGATCTTTTATCATTAGAAGATGGTAAAAGTTTTTGACTGTCACCAGATTCAACTTCCAGTAGTCTATACACAGCTTCAATCTACCATTCTTCTTCCTTGCGAACAACACTAGATCACCCCACATCGACACACTAGTCTGGATAATACCATTTTGTATTATATAATCTATCTAAATCCTCAAATCCTACAACTCATAATGTAAGATCTAATAATGATCCATCAAAATCAGAGAAGAACCAATTTTTAAGTCTATCCCAAACTCAACATTGCATTGAGAGGGCAGCATCACAGCCTCTTCAGGAAAAATATCCAGAAACTCCCTGGTGGCCATGGGAACTGTTACCATCCCAGTGTCTACCAATTCTACTGACAAATCATCCAAAAAAATAATGGGCTCTGTACATTGAATTCTTATATGACAACTCCACTCACTGAAGAAAACCACACGCTATCCATCCACATCTGAAAACATGACTCTCCTCTGAAATAAGTTTATAATATCACCTATGGAATACAACCATTCAATGATGATGATTCCATAATATTAATTCATACATAGAAAGAAAAGATCCTCATGGGATTGATGTGGCCCTATTATCATTCTACACCCCCGACACACATCAAACAAGTTGGTCTAGCCTCTGAATGGCATAGTCAACGCCAAGGTTACAGGAAACCTCTCTACATCTAGTCCCAGAGCATGGGCTAGAGCATGTGAAACAAAGGATTGAAAATCTTCAAAATTAAAAAAGGAATAAAAAAGAGTACTAAACAAACCAATAATTCCTATGATGATATCTAGCCCCTATGAAATTGTTGCCTCCACAATGTAAAACTTACCATTCCCAACTCCACTAACTCTTTGTTGATGGCCACCTCCATGACCAGGCTCAGGTCGCAGTCCCTTAACATGAGGAAAATCCTAATGTCTTCTTTTACTAGCTCCATCTCCCCTTGGTGGACCATAATCCTATATCCCCTACTATTAAAATAGCCTCATTGGACACTATTGTTGTGGCTTAAGCTAAAGTTTCCACCACCACCAAACTAAGATGGAGTATGCAATAGGAATCGGTCCTAAAAATTAATGAAAATCACAGAAAATAAACGTATTGACCTCAAACCCATAGGAAATGCATGAAAACAAGAAGGTAAAATGGGAATATACATAGGACGACTCCCAACTGGTCAAAACATCGAAGGTCCAGGAAATGAGATCCACCACTGAAAAATCTGCTCCTCAAGGAACCCTATTGGTTCCCCTCCTATGGAAAACCTCCTCATGAGTGCATTATCTGAAGCACATCTTCCTTCTTCTAGACTGACAGGTACATTGGAAACAAAAAAGGAGTAACTTCATACAAGATAGAAGGACAAAATGCCTCCTCAAGATGCCTCCCACTAGACTCCTCATCTATAAAAGGATCTGGGGAGAATCAAAAAATGTCATTGAACTTGATTACCAAATCCCACACTGAAATTCTCCCTTGTCGAAGAGAAATAAGCTCCCACCTCTTCACTTCCATCATGGATGACTAAAGGAACTCTGTTCAAAACACTTTCTAGAAGTCAACCTACAAAACATATGCCTCCTCCGCTCTCCCGGATATAACATCCACCACTAACGTGTAGCTCCTCGCATCTAACTTACTTCCAAAGGGACCCATTACTCCTTTGGGGTCCATATCAAACTTGAATCGATCTTCATATCCTCTATCCAACTATATGTCTCCACATTTGAAACACTTCCCTCATAATTCCCAAAAACAATCGCTCGAAACCACACAATGTTTTCTACCACTAGTCATCCTCCATAACTGGATCAACCCTATAGAGATAAATTGGATCATCCTGGTGAACCTCAACTGCTTGAGCCACACACAAACAATGAATAGTATCCCTAGCTGAATGAAAAACAAATATTTCCTCATCTTTGTAGTGTGAAGTTTTATTAATATTCATTTTAATTCATTTTATTTATTCCAACCATTTTAAAATTCTAAAAAATCACAATTAAAATAAGAACACAAGTCATTGTGATGCATGTACCTATCCTAGGTCTCTACCCTGTAAGAAAGTATATCTCACTTGGTCGTTCAATGAGCTTAGAGTTTGTGAACTGGATCATGGGGGGCCTAAAATCCCACGTCCTAGTTGGTCTCCTTGGGGCCACGTACCAAGGTCAACTGGCACTGTTTCCATACCAACCCATGCAACCCTCACTGTACCTAACTCCAAAATCTATCCTATCTCTCAACCATCACCTCTAATACCACTCTTTCATGACCCCCTCCCTCCAAAGATACCCCTCATATGATGGAAATGGAGAAAGGGATGTAATGACCCCTGAGTCCAGCCTCTAGTAGGATCCGGGTTGGTGACTAGCACCAAGGGTGTACAAATATCACATTATGGAAAGAATTTCCTTTTATAAGGAAACAATATTGGGATATAAGATGAATCATCCACAAACAAATCAAACAAATTACTATAAGAAAACCAAAATCCATCCTAAAATTCATGTGTAAAAAGTATTGTTACATATAAAAGTTTACAAGAGTAAATACCCAAAATAAAACTAAGATGTGAAATAGTAACTATCCCAAGTTCTAAGATAGTAATTTCTATAATGGTCCAAGTAATCCTCCTAGAAACCTAAAAACACTTTTATAAACATAGGGTGAGTATAAAAATATACTCATTAGGAAAACCAAAGTCTTTCATGTACATCTGAAAGAATAATACTAATGCACTTGTGAGAAAACATCAGAACCAACTAGAACCTATAAAGGTATTCTAACTATCCCAACCTCACTAAGGCATGCTCCCAAAATAACCCAAGACATGTAATATAATAAAAAGAAAAGAACATTGATGATAGGGTATAGTGCACCACTTTCCCACTAATTAGCCACTCTCACACCCCAATGGTAGACGTCTTAGTGCTCCCACCACTTTCAAATATAACACATCACATCCCACCCACACACACCAAGTTCACACAAAATAGCTCATCCTACCCGCACGCACCTGGTCCACACACTAAATTACATCCCGCCTATAGACACTTGGGCCACACACCACATCACATTCCTCCCACACACACCTAGGCCCCACACCACTTCACAACACATTGCATCACATCTCATCCCGAAGAAACCTAGGAAGGAATATCAAAACTTATCCTGAAGATTCATGTGACCCCACATCACAACTCATCTCGAAGACATCTAGGACACCACATCACAACTCACCTGAAGAAGCTTGGGTCATCATCTCCTAGAAGAGGTAGTATGAAAGAACGGTTGGCCAACCATCCATCCACCCACTAGGATGTTGGGAAAGACACCCCCCACATCACTATGTGGGTGTTCGTCACATTGTTTTCAAAATGGGAGGTGTGCGTACATAAATCACAAGGAAAATACAAGTATATAAATATAGTATTCAACAATCAGGCCTAACCTATGAGTTCTCAAACAAACAACCAAACCAAAACATTTTCACCTTTACTGCCACCTCTAAATACATTTATTAGTATATAAAAAAATCATTTCAGAAGGTAAAGAGTCCAAATAATCTAATTCAGCTTCACATTTCCTCCATGTTTAACACCCATTCATTTTATTATTTATCATAAACAACATTTAACCACACAAACCATCATTTCATTCTTCATTAAAAAATTCCATTCTATTAATCAAACCAAAATCATGTCATTCCTAACATTATTAAAAAATTATTCATTTATTTATACAATCACTACTCAAGAATATAGCATAAAAATCCATATATCACAAGCAACATGTCGTCCCCAACAAACACACCTTGACGCCCCAAAAGCATGTCCAAACAACCATCAACTCACCACCCCAAAAGAATGGCCCACAAACCATAATCCCCATAAACCCCAATGACATATCATCATCCCATAAACACAACCACACACATTAAGGTACATCAAGATCATTTTGCATATTTAAAAAGGGGCTTTTATGCAACAAGCTGGACATTCCAGCCCATTCCTTTTCTGAAAATCTTTTGTCTGAAGTGTTCATGGTATACTGGGGTGTTTCTCGGGACATGTGAGTTTTTTAACAGTGTATCATGTATAGAGGTATGTCATTATAGTAGCGGATCACCAGCGGTACATTGTGGGAGGTGGCTCAATGGTGGTTCCACTTTGGTGGTGACTCGCTGACGGTGCCTCACTAGAGGTGACTCATTAATGGTGCTTTGCTGGTTGTGCCTTGATAGCGGTTACTCGTCTTGATGGTGACTCGATTCTAATGTTTCCTCACTTCCAATGGTGCCTCACTTCCAATAGTGTCTCATTTCATCACATTCCCAAAATTCTAGTTTTCTAAAGTGAATTCTTGCGGTAAATCTACAGTGAATTCTGGTGGCAGATCTCCAGTGAATTCTAGTGGTGTATCATTTTTAGCGGTATATTTACAGTGAATTATGACAGTGTCTCATTTCTGGGGTAGATCTACATTTAATTTTGGGGGTGTCTCATTTCTAGCAGTATATCTATGGTGAATTATGTTAGAAGATTTATAGTGAATTCTGACAGTGTGTCATTTTGGGGGTGTCTCATGAACAGTGTTTCCAGTTTTATGAGGTTTCTCTGGTTTAATGTCTTTTATAGAGGGAAATGGGTTATAATATATTAATTAAAGTTATTAAATATTTTTCCTAAAGGGATAAATTATATCATAAATTTCTCTAATATCTGGAGGCTTTTTAATGGTCAAACTGCATGGTTTTTTTGAGATCTGCCTTTAATAGTGATTCAAAACTATATCTAATCCAAAGAATTCATGATCTAAACATTCAAAATCAAATATCCTTCCTTCTCCCTTTCACTTTTTAATTATCTTGAGATTGGACGTCCCAAATCCTTGTTCCTTGGAGTCAAGTAACCAGGTCTTTGCAGTCATTTTTTGTTTCCCTAGAGTGTTTCCTATTGTACATGCACCCTTGTTTTTTGTGAAATAAGGTGGTGTCAAACATCTTTCTTTCAATTAGTTTTTCCTTAGATTCTCTTTATGTGTATCATATGGGGTGGTTTTATTATTATTAAATCTTTTGAACATGGTTGCAATCGAATTATTGAAAGATAATTAATTAGTTTATATTGAATTTTAATGTGGTAGGGGGATGTGAAGTATGATTCTTTATGTATTTTATAGATTTTATTTCATCTTTTTTGATACTATATTCTTATGGATTTACATACATGATTAAAATTGTCTCTATGGGTGACTTGATTATATTTCAGCCACTTCCTTTGAAATCTTTCTTTTTTATGATTGAATGGATCATCATAAATAAATAAATAAATAACCACATATATTCGGTTAATTAAATTGATACCCCCAAGGTCTTATGCCTTCTGTGATAACACCCTTAAATAAAGCGGTGAAATTGGATAAGAACCCCTTTTTTAACCCTGAATGTGTTGTGTTGTGATATTTGATGTGATGTGTGTATTTGTTGTGGTTTTTTTGTGTGGGACTAATTTAAGGTGAAGTAGCTATATTTTTATGTGTGTGTGGGGTAAGTGGATTACATATGGTTGTATATTGGGGCCTCTATGGGTATTTTTATATAGTGGGGATGTATAATGGTTATGGTGTGGATGTGAAGTAAGGATGCAAAAGGGGGCGGGAATTTAAATTGGTGATGATGTAGGATTATTGGAAAGAGAGTAATGGGTTTTTTTTGTGATACTTTCTATGTGTTGGTTATTGTATAGTGTTAATTAATTCTTTTTTCCTAGGAAGTATGGAACTAAAATGGAATATCCTTTATTGGGAAGAATCTGGAAAAATATTTTATTTGAAATGGAATATGGAATGTGAATAGGTAATTAATTAATAATAACAGGATGAAATTTAATGAACCAATGTGTTATTAGTATGGGATTAATTGATAATTATGAAATATCTTAAGCAGGTAAATTTTTATTAAAAGAATAATGTGACTTGTGGCTTGTGTTATTCTTGTATAGCGTCTTGCATGTATCATTTTTAGTGGAGGTATTGGACCTTGTTAGTTGGTATGTTCCTTGTTTTTAAACACATGGTATGGAATTGTGTTATTAAATACTATATGTGTATATCTTTTATGTTCTTATGATTTCTATATGCACCCCACCCTTGGTGAGAACTATGTGTTGAAAAGCCCCATATACATGGGGGAGTGCGTCTTTCCCAAATATCCCTATGGGAGGATGGATGGTTGGCCACCCGCTCTTCCATGTTCCCTCTTCCAAGCGAGGTAGGTATTTCATAAGCTATGATGGATGGAGGTCTGTTAGTTAATTAGATGGTGGATGTGATGTGGAATACCAAAAGTATTCGGGTTGAGTTTTGAGTTAATTTTCCAAGTGTCTTTGGGGTGAGTTGTTATGTGATTTCCCAAGAATCTTTATGATGATTTGTGATGTGTTGTGAGGCCCAGGTGTGTGTGGGTGGGATGTGATGTGGTATATTCAGAATAGGTGGGATAGCTATGACATTAACCATTGAGGCGAGGGAGTCTAATCAGTGAGAAAGTGGTCTAGGGTACACTATCATAGATGTGGTTTACATTACATTATATTACTTGGTTTTATTTATTTGGTGTTCATGACTTGGTGAGGATTGGATGGTCAGTATACCATTATAGGTGCTTCTTGGTTTTGTTGTTTTCTCACGGGTGCATTAGTATGCTCCTTTCACATATGCATGAGAGTCTTTGGTTATTACTAATAAGTATACTTGTATTCTCAACCTACTTATATAAAAAAATCATATTCTTAGAAGGTCCTTGTGGACCATGCTGGACATTTCTAGTTCAAACCTTCGGAGTTTTTGTTTTTTCGCTGCCTTAGATTTAATTCTTTTTGTATTTCATTTGGAGACTTTTATATGTATAGGTTTTAATTTATACATGCATTCTGAGATGGTTGGTCTTTATTTTATAATATGTCAGAGAGTTGTTATAGATTATTCACCTTATCTTATGATCTTGTTTCGTTATAAATGGTAATGACTCCCATATTGTGATATTTGTACACCCTGGATTCTAGTCACCCACCTGGGGCCTACTGGAGGTGGGACTCATGGGTCATTATCACCCTTTATTCATTAGCATCCCAGAAGGGGTATCCTTAGAGGGAGGGGTAATGAATTAATGATATCATTGGTGATGGTTGAGAGATAGGGTGGAGTTTGGAGTTAGGCAAAGTGAGGAATGAATGGGATGGTAGGGAAATAGTGTCTGATGATCATGGTGTCTGACATAGGCCAGGGAAGATCAGCTAGGACATGAGACTTTAGGGGCCCCTGTGATCCGATGCAAATACTATAATCCTACCGAACAACCAAGTGAGGTGGCACTGCCTGCAAGGTAGAGACCTAGGAGATGTACATGAATCATAATGACTTGTTCTCTAATTTTAATTAATTAACTTTGGTAAAGTTTAAATGAATTAAAATAATCATGAAATTTTATGTTTATTTCACTAACATTTCCCATGTAATTATTCTTAATAAATCCTTTTTATTTTTTTCTGAATTTTTTTATAACCAATAAGAAATATTAATATGATGGTTAACAAGATTTAATTGTTTTTTTGAAACCTTCTGGAGTTTTGAATGTGTTGTTTCCATTCATTTTATAGCATGATTATTGATAAATTGAATTTTTCTTCCTTTGTTAGAAATTTATAACATTCCATCTAGTTTTCCCAATGTTTTAAATTTTAAGAGAAGAATGCTTAGTGTATTTTCTTATGATTAACTATTTAAATTTTGGGAACCCTTATGAACCACATTACCTTGAAGTAGATTCCACACTGGCATGATAAAATAAATTATTTTTAAACTATTCTTAGATTTATTAATGTTACCATGTTAGTTAATATTACATGCATTGCTTTATATTTTTATTTTATTAGAAGCATGTGTTGTTGACTTGCTGTAAAATGTGGATTCAGACATTTAAATTCAAAAATTCCTAAAAATTTCTATCTTAGTTATTGATAATTCCTTTGAATTTGGAAACCTTTTCAAGAATAATTATATCTTTATTTGTCATGATTGTATTTCTACAGTATTGATATAACTATATATTGTAATATTGTGTTAAGTTAGAAAATATTTTGACATTTATTTCTAAATTTTTAAAATTATAATCATGCTTTTTGGTAACTTGTTGAGACATAAAACTATTAAAATATTAAAAAAAATATTATTTTATGACTGGTAATAAATTTTAGTTACTTAAATAACATTACCTCACATGTTAACTCATGAGTAGTTCGTTATGGGGAGCATATCTAAATATGGAATCATTTTTGTGGTAACTAGGGAAATTATACCATGATAGATTTGAGCATGTTGCATGTTTAATATGATATGTTAGTAGAAACATTTTATCCTAATTTCAGTATATAATAACATCTTCTTGATCCATTTAATGATTAATTATTTCAAGAATGATAAATAATGAAACATAGTAATACAACATGTGTAGTTTTAATTTTGTTGTCAAAAAGTATGTTTTAATTTGATGTTTATGGTATCATGTTGGTTATATAATGTAGTATTTTAATTTAACACAAGAACATGGAATGTAAGATTTTTCAAATAAAGTTGTAAGTGTATATCCTTTATAATAATGTGAACCCAAAATTTCATGTTTAACCATATTAAATATGGTGTGTGATATAACATGTGTGTAGTTTTTCCTTTAACTTGGATACATTCTAAATCTATTTAAATGCAATAAATTATGGTTCACTAGAAATAAACTAGAAATGGTGAGTTTTGTTTGTGGTTTCACTGTTTCATTGCATTGATGTGTAGATATGTCTTTCTAAAAATAGTAGTTGTTGGAAGCCTTATTTATGTTATGATTGTTGTAAATTATGAGACACTAGATATGAATGCTGGATTAAACTTTGCATGTATGAAAACGATAATCACTTATATATGGCTAATGAATCGATACCCTAATGAAAATTTAAAATTTTGTGAAAGTACCCATGCTAATTAATGAGATGAAGTAATATATTCCCATGAATAATTGTGGAATATTATATGTATTTCTGCTATGTTTGATTATTCTTATTGAATTTTCTTGTGTGATATGCGATTAAAAACTTCAATAACATAAAGAGTAGAAACATCGATCCCTAATCAAGATGTGTTGTACATTAACGTGATTGAAACCTTGCGAGTGAGTTATTTCCACCCTAAGCGGATAATGTCTCGACATGGGAAAGGTGATTCCTTGATTTTTGTGTTTGGGTATTTATGTATAATTATAGTAGTGATATTTGGTTGGGTAAATGTAGAGTATCAAATAGAGGAGGTTTATTTTTGAAAAGGGTGATTTTTTTTGGATGGTAAAGTGGTTCATTGGTGTGGTTGTGTGAAATTTCTGGTGAATTCTTTAATTGGATGGCACGTTTGGGAAGTGTTTGTCTTGTGTAGTGGTAGTGATGTGTGGTGGTAGAGGTGTGTTGTCATTTTGGTAAGATGTCTTGTGTTTTGTTGTAGTGTGATATGTTTATATTGATAAAATACCACACCTCACATAAAAAGGATAATAACTTAACGGTGGTAATGAAATAAACTATTCATGTTGGAAATCATGGAATAAATAAAGATGGGCTTGCCTCTAATGCCTAAATATTTTTATAAAGGAAGTGTTGCAAATTTTTTAATACCACCATGTTGGTTGGGTTTGTAGTGTTTGATCTTATATTGATGTCAAGTGTTATGACCTCAAACATATTAACATAGTGAAACACAATCCCTGTATCATGACGCATTGTATTATGATGCGTTTTAAACTATGTGGGTGAGTCAGTGCCACCCAAAGTGGAAAATATCATTGTGTGGTGGATGGGTTCCTTTGATTTGTATTATTTTCGTTTCTCTATCTATATTAATATAATTTTTGTGTTGGTAGAGAAATATTATTTGAAACTCTTGTAAGTAATGACATGAACCTGTGAAATATAGAAATTTAAAATTTTGAACCCCTTATTGTTTCTGTATAAGTATTTTCCTGGTAATTAATGTTTTGATGAAAAAACTGAAAAAATATTAAACTTGGAAGTTTTGGTATGTTTAAAACTCATGTCACAATTGTGATGCATTCCATTTTTTAATTGATATTTTCTAAATTTGATGTTAAATTGTATTAATATTAACTTGGTAAAGATCATGATATAGTTCTATTAGTAGAATAGAATAAATTTTCTAAATGCATGAACCCTTCCAAATTATATAAGTGGTGTCAGAAAACATGTTAAAGAAAATTTGTTTAACAAAAAAAATTAATGTGCTTTTACAAAGAGTATTTTGATAAATACTATTCTATCGTATGGATTCAAAGATAGGTTTTAACTCAAAATAGTTTTTTAGTTGATTGAAATTGTTTTAAAAAAAGATATTTCTTCAGAATGTTTTAATAATCATGTTTTCTAAACATATAAAGTTCTAAAAAAATGTTGAGATACATGGTCGGAAAGTTATAGATCATTTGAATAATCATGCTTATATTTTTAACACCTTCATTAATATAGTTCAATAAAGTGTCGTAAATAGGTTGTGTATGTTGTTATTAAACTGTTACATGAGCATGGTAATTTGTTTCTTCATGATATTTTAAGCATGATATGTTTCTAATTTGTTGAATTTATATTTTTATAGATTAAAAATTGAAGAAAATGAATGTATATATATTCATTCAAAGGAATGTCTAAGTGAATTTGTTACAATAAAAGGTATAAAAATGTTTTCCCTGGTCCGAAACAATTCCTTCCATTTGAAATAATGTGAAGAATGTTTATTGAATGTTCTACCTTCCTTGGTCTTATTAATGTTTTTTGATTGTTATGCATTTAATACTAGACATTTTATACCTATTTATGTGATGGTTTTCTTTATTTCAGATATATCATCCAGAATAGATGGTTTTAGAGTGTTTGTTTTGTCCCAAACATGTTGAGATCCTTGAGAGGTATCTCAAGGGATTGTTTTTTGTACCTTCCATCTCTTTCCTTCCTGTTTTGTTTTGAATTATTGAGGATGATAATAGTTTGAGAGGTATCTGATGTAATATCCCAGACATTACAGTCTTTTACTTTTTTGAAAAACAATTTTTTGAAGTGTCTAAGATAGAATGAGGTGTTTCTCAAGACATATGATTTTTTCCAAGGGTGTATCATGTCTTGAGGTATTTTATTCTGGAGGTGGTTTATTAGTGGTGCCTCGAGAGCAGTGGATCACTAGTGGTGCCTCGTTGGTGGTGACTCATTGACGGTGCCTCACTGGTGGTACCTAGCTGGAGGTGACTCACCAATTGTGCCTTGCTTGTTGTGGATCGCTGGTAGTGACTGATCCTGATGGAGCCTCACTTCCCACGGTTCCTCTCTTTTAACGGTTCCTCACTTCCAAGGGTTCCTCACTTCCAATGGTGTCTCATTTAAATACTTTTACAAATTTACAATTTTTAGAAGTGAATTCTAGCATTAGATCTATAGTGAATTATAGAGATAGATCTATAGTGAATTCTGGTGGTGCCTCATTTATGGAGGTAGATCTACAATGAATTATGGAGGATTCTCATTTCTAGAAGAAGATCTATATTGAATTTTGGTAGAAGATATATAGGGAATTCTAGCAGTGTCCCATTTTTAGTAGTAGATATACAATGAATTATGGAGGTGCCTCATTTATGGCATTAGATCTAGAGTTAATTCTGGTGGAATATCTATAGTTAATTTTGGTTGAAGATCAATAGTGAATTCTGGAGGTATGTCATTTCTGAAGGTAAATCTACAGTGAATTCTAGCATAAGATCTGTAGTGAATTCTGGCGGTGTTTCATTCTGGTGGTGTGTCATCTTGGCAATGTCTCATGAGTAGTGTTTCCATTTTTTTGAGGTTTCTCTATTTTAGCATATTTTATGGAGGTAAATGGGTTTTAATATCCTAATTAAAGGTATTAATTCCATTTCTAAAAGGGATAAATTATATCGTAAATTTCTCAAATATTCAGAGGCTTTTTAATTTTTAAATCACATGGTTTTGTTGAGATCTTCCTTTAATGATGATTCAAAACTATATATAATCTTGAGAGTTCATGATATAAACTATTTAAATCAAATATCATTACTTCTCCCTTTCGGTCTTACTTTCTCTTGAGATCATACGTCCCAAATCCTTGTTCCTTGAATTCAAGTAACCATGCTGATGTAGTTAGTTCGTGTTTTCCTAGAGTGTTTCCTGCTATATGTGTGCCCCTATTTTTGGTGTAATAAGATTGTTTTGATCATCTTTGTTCCAAGAAGTGTTTTCCTTAATTTATCCTTATGTGTATCATGTGGGATGTTTTTATTATTGTTAACTCTTGTGAACATAGTCGCAGCCATATTAATAAAAATAATTAATCATTTATATTTAATTATAAGGGGGAAGAGGGTTGTGAAGTATGATTTTTTAAATCTTTTATTGATTTGATTTTAACTATTATAATACAATGCTCTTATGGACATACTTACTTGATTAAAATCATCTCTATGGGTGAATTGATTATATTTCATCCACTTCCATTGAAATCCTTTATTTTTAGTATTGAATGGTATCATCATAAACAAATAAATGTTTAACCGCATATATTAAGTTAATTAAATGGATGCCTGAGGATCTTATGTATTCTATGATAACACACTTAAATAAAGAAGTGAAATTCTATAAGATCCGCCATTTTTAACCTAAAATGTGTTGTGTTGGGATTTATGATATGATGTGTGGATTTGTTTTGGTTTGTGTCTGTGGTATTAATGTAATTTTCTGTAGCTATATTGTTATGTGTGTGGAGTAAGTGGATTACATATGGTTGTTCAGTGGGGTTGTGATGGGTATGTTTATAAAGTGGGGTTATATGATGGTTACGGTATGGGTATGTAGTAAGGATGAAAAATGGGATGTGGCTATAAATTGGTGATGATGTGGGATTATTGGAAACCAAATAATGGGTAATTGTTTTCTGTTGCTTTTTGTGTGTTGGTTATTATTTTGTGTGAATTAATTCTAGTTTCATGGGAAGTACGAGACTAAAATGGAATATCTTTTTTTGGTAAGAATCTAGAAAATGGTTTACTTGAAATGGATTGTGGAATGTAAACAGATCATGAATGAATAATAACATTCTGGAATTTAATGAACCAATGTGATGTTAATATGGTATTATTTGATAATTGTGAAATATGTTAGGCAGATAAATGTGTATTAAAATAATAATGTGAATTTTGGATTGTGCCTTTTTTATATGGTGTCTTTCATATATATTTGGCAATAGAGGTATTGGACCTTGTGATTTGGGTTTTTCCTTGTTTGTAAACACATAGTATGGGATTGTGTGATTCAATACTATATTTATATATCTTATATGCTCATGTGATTTCTATATTCACCCCACCCTTGATGAGAACTATGTGCCAAACACCCCCCTCATCATGGGGGCATGTTTTCCTTCCCAAACATCCTGGTGGGAGGATGGATGGATGGACACCCGCTCTTCTTTATTCCCTCTTCTTGGAAAGGTTGGTATTGCACAGGTTTTGATGGTCAGAGGTTTGTTAGTGTATTAGATGGTTGATGTGATGTGATATCCTAGGTGTATTCCGGATGAGTTATGATGTGGTGTCACAAGTTTCATTGGGATGAGTTTTGATGTGATGTCCCATGTATCATCGAGATGAGGTGTTCTGTGTTGTGAGGCCCAGGTGTGTGCGGGTGGGATGTGTTGTGAGGCCCATGTGTGTGTGTGTAGGAAGGATGTGTTGTGAGGCATGATTGTGAGCGGACGGGATTTGATTTCATATATTCGGATGATGTGGGATCTCTAGGATGTTTTTTATTAGGGTGAGAGAATATAATCAGTGGGAAAGTGGTTCAGGGTATGCTATCATTGATGTGATTTACATTACATTATATTACTTGTTTTTTGTTATTTATTGGGCATGCCTTAGTGAGGTTGGGATGGTTAGTATACGTATATAGTCATTGTTCAGTTATGTTGGTTTCTCATGGGTGAATTATTATGATCCTTTCACATGTGCACAAGAGACTTTGGTTATTCAAACTAAGTATACATGTATTCTCACCATATGCATAGAAAAACTATTTTTAGGTTTCTAGGAGGACCTTGTGGACTGTTTTAGACATTTCTATTTTAGGCCTTTGGAGTTATTATTGTGATAATACCTTAGCTTTTATTATTTTTTTCTTTCATTTAGAGACTTTATATGTATCAGTTTTGATTTATACAGGTATTTGGGGATAGTTTGGATTTATTTTATAGTATGTCTTTGAGTTGTTGTGGATGATTCACCTTATCTATCGAACTTGTTTCCTTATAAAGGGTAAGGCCTCCCATATTGTGATATGTGTACACCATTGGTGCTAGTAACCAACCCAGGTCCTACAAGAGGTGGGACTCGAGGGGGTCATTATCTCCCTTTCTTCATTGACATATTAAGAGGGGTATCCTTGGATGGACGGGTTCATATCATTTTATCTCATTACACTTTATTTTTTTTGGGAGTTATCACACAAGTAAAAATACTAGGGAAACCATTATAATATTCAAATATACATGGTTAGCCAATTTATATTTTAGGGTGATGCCAAGAAATCATAACCAAAACAACAATCAAAAAACACATATCCAGAACAAACAAAACGGATATAATTTTTAGTTGGGAATTAGGCCCGTACGATCCATAGTATCACAATAATATCAAAGCTATAAAATCATGAGAAACAAACCCCTTTGCCCATAAATTTCAAATAAACCAAGTATTTATCTTTAATTAATCCATCACAACCATAACCCAAAGGTAAATAAAATAAAACCTCTTTTACATGATACACATTAAAGTGAAATGAGGGAAATCCTACATCAAAGAAGATTTTCAACTCGATGTGCACCACCAGGTGAAGAAGAACACTCGCAAATCACAATCAAACCATGAGGAAACTTGGATCAACCAATACCACACCAAAAGACCATCAAACCAAATCCCAAACACACAACCCAAACCAAACCATGCCACCGTAGTGAATCTTTGAAGAGGAATTAAAGGTAACATATGAGAACAAGTGGAGAACTCACCAAAGATCGAAGAAAGAATACCAAGGATCAATCCCCATAAAAATGAATCTCCAAACACTAAAGGATATAGTATTCAGACACCTGGAATGAGAGAAGAGCTACTAGCCATAGGGTTTGGAAAAACCCGAGTGGTTGAAACCTTTAAATTTGTACACCATCGGGGAATTACATGATATGTAATCCTCTTTCACGCCATGTAATCCTAGGATTCTAGGTTCCTATGAAAAACACATCACCCTTTTATTATTTAACCATAAAAATTTACACATCATGAAATATCCTTGGACAATACATGAATCCAAATTTCAGGTCATTTAATAAATTTATGTGATGTGTATTTCCTGTAGCAACTCTATTGCACCACCATCTTCCACCGAGAACTCATGAAACCTCCCTTGAACACCTCTAACCACCAAAACTAGAAAAGTAACATATCGGGAGGGTACAGACCATTACATCAGATACCTCTCAAAGTATTCTCTCCCTAGAGAATATAAAACCAATCCTAGAAAAAAGAGGGGTCCGAACAACCACCCCACAAGATACCTCTCAAGAGTCTTGTCACGCCTCAAATCTACCACCATCAAAACACGCCAAACCAAATGACCACAAAACACACTGCATAACAACATCACCATAATGAAAATTCACCTCCACTCACACAACCAAAATTCCACACAACCACTTCACAACCATCTCAACCTCCACCCAGACCAAACCAATAACTGCTATAACCAACGAACTGCGCTATCTCGAACACATAAATCAGGAAAATCCATCCTCCATGTCAAGATACTATCAACTCTGGGTGGTACTGACTCACTCACATGGGTTTAATCACATCATGGTTAATGTGTATCAATTAGGAATTATGTCCTCCCCTTTTCATATGTCAGGGCACTATCACACATCACACCACACACATTACAAACCAAGGAAAACATCTCATATCCAAAAATAGAAAGGTCTCAAACATCACATCAAAAAGAAATACAAATCAAAGAAAAATTCAAAACAACTCGGATACTAGGAATACATCTATGTTTCTAGTTCCCAGGTACTCTATTCAAGGACACTATACCTCCACAACACACGAACCAAGGGAATGATACATCCTCATAGCACCTTATCTTTCCGATCTTGGACCTCTAATGGATGTTCCAAAAACATTGTGTCATCCTCAATATCTAACTCTCCTCAGTCAATGACTTGAGAGTCATTGTGAAGATAATGATGAAGCTAAGATATGTGGAAGACTTTTTAGATCCTCTCTAACCATTATTACAGCACTAACCGGTAAGCCACTTCACCAACTCGACCTAATACATCAAAGGGACCAACAAACTTAGGAGAAATTTTCTCCCTTTACCAAACCTCAATTTCCCATGTCAAGCGGAAACCTTTAAGAAAATGTGGTCCACAACCTCGAACTCCAATTGGATCCTTATGAAATCAGCATAATACTTCAATCGGTCCTATGATGCTTTCATCCTCTCATGAACAAATTGAACATTCTCTTTCATGTTCAGCACCACATCGGGACCAGGAACGGTTGTCTCTCCAACCTCTGTCCAACAAAATGGAGAATGACACGGTCTCACATACAAACCTTAAAAATAATCCATGTCAATGGAAGATTGATATCTATTATTATGATAAAATTATACCAAATGCAGTTTTTATACACAAGATCCACCAAAATCCAAAACACATGCCTGTAACATATCCCCCAACATCTAGATAGTCCCTTCTATCTACCCATCTGTCTAGGGATGAAAAGAAATGTTGAGGCATAACTAAGTTCCAAAATCATGTTGTAATACTTTTTAAACTCATGAGGTAAAACATGTGTCCCAATTTGAGACAATGGACCTCAAAACTCCATGCAACCACACCACCTCATCCACATACCTCTTAGAAAAGGCATTCTCTCTTCCCAACTTCTTGATCACTAAGAAGTCAGCCAATTTCATCAATCTGTCCACTATCACTCAAATATCATCACAACCTCCATGATATCTAGGTTACCCTATGATGAAATCCATTGATATTTCATCCTATTCCTAATCAGGGACATCCAATGGATGCAAAAAACAGTGAGGAACGTGATGCCCAGCCTTTACTTGCGGGAAAACCAAACACTTTCTACAAACTCCACCAATACATGTTCTAAACTGATCTATTAAAACTCCACCGTTAAGCCATGGTACGTCTTGGAAATTCCGAGGTGTAATTCCAAAGGTGAGCTCTGTAACTCACAAAAAATCCCCTTGCACATTGCTACTGGAAAAAACAACCTCCCAAGAAACAACATCTGGTTTTGAATATGCTCTGACCATCCCTCCAGAGTGTCACCATGGACAACATGATCATGCATCACCTATACCTATGAGTCTCCCCACTGAGACTCCTCCACTTTCCATTTAATGACCCAAACTTTTGAATAATATTAGTTTTCTAAATTTGTGTGTTATTTTATTTTCAACAAAACTATATCCTTTAATTAATTAAGTGAGTATAATTAAAATGAGACTATTGGGTTTCGACTATTATAGGATTGTTGGTCAATATGACTATTGGAAACTATACCCGTAATGTTATGATAATTGTTTATAAATACAAATGATCATGGTTAATTAATACAGAAAGAAGAGTCGATAGCATCATCCAGTAGACTCAGGTCGTATGAAGCCCATCTGTCAGAACATGGTATGGTGGTAGAATCACTAGTCTTTGCTATGTACTAAGCCCAAGATAAACTCTAATATGTTAAGATTGAACAGAATCGCTCATGGGAGAAGTTCAAGCTGATAGAAATTACCACTTGGGAAATGTTGTTTGAGCCACCCTGAGATTCTATCACTATTTCACACCTTACTCTTAGGTCCTATACAGATGTTATAAAGGGCTATCTAATGAGGCCTTACTTACTTTATGTAATCCTTTTGTATAAATAGAATTTTATTTCTTATTATGGTAAAATTTGTGAATTTAAAATATCCAGATAAATATATGATGAATTTATAGAAGTTCCATATTATTGATAAATATTGAAAAAAGGGTATTTAAAAATATTTTTTTATACTTTAAATAATTAATAATGGGAAATGATTTTCAAAAAAATTCTTCTACAGTTGCGATCCGAAAAAATATAGATTCTAATAAGATAAACTTAATTTTTTGGTGAATAGTAAATTATGAATAGTAATATTACCCTTATGAATAGTAATGTGACCAATGGAATAGTAACCTCACTTAAGAAAGTATAAATATAATTTAGGCATCTTGATTGGTAATGTGATATAAAATCATAAGTAAATAACAGTTTTATAAATTATTAGTTAAGTATTAGTATTTTTTTCAGGTAAATAGTGTTTTTACTTAAAAATTAAATATCTCATAATTATAAAATTATTTTCATAAAATTGATTTCATTTTTGAATTCAGATCATTGATATTAGTTTAGGGTGAATTTATGATATTTTTATAAAATCTTTTGTTTTTGGTGAATAGTAAAAATACAGTTATGAGTTTTAGTGTGTTTAATGACATCATTAATGATGTAATAATGATGTAATAATTTTGGTCAAGTTATGTACAATAAGATATTTTATGAGGTTTCCTAAGTGGCCAATACCATGGGAAAATACCATAGTCAATCCCATGGTTTTGCAAATACCACTAATGAGGTGTCCCTTGGAAATTAATAAACTATTACCTCACTTTTTCTATAAATACCACCCATTCCTTAATTAATTTCATTACAAATTCCTCTTAAACAAATATATTGTCTTCTTACCTCCCAAGGAGTCCTCTCAAGGTTCCCTCAAGCCCCCCAAGGTCCCAAACATTGAGTTATTGAAGTTACTCTTCAAGGTAAGGGAACCTTTCACCCTCCTCTTTTAGTCAACACTTCTTTTATTTTATGTCCGTGAATTTCTATTTTTCATATATTGGGGTATGATATTATGTATCCCTGTAACTATCCTTTTTATTTCCATATGATTAGATACCCTTTTTTCTCTCATTAATTCATTTTCTGAATGTTTAAGTGACGTCGTTAGGCTGCAGAATTTTCGTAAAAGAAATCACATCTTCTCTTTTCTTTCAAGTTTCCATTTCATGTGGTATGTCATTAAAATATCCATACCATGATCTTATTTACATTTTATTCTATCCCTATACTGTATTATTAGTTATTTATGAGTGTTTGACCCTTTTCCCCTCTCTTTTTAATTTTTTCTTAAACCATATTGCATAGCCATTATGCTCCATAATTTTGATCTCAAAATATCTATCTTTTTCTTCAGAAATTATTATTTTTTATTTATGTTAATAACAAAATATATATAATTTCTTGAATAATTCATCAAGACATAAAAATTATATATTTTATTTTGGAATTGGATTACATAAAACCCTCATTCCCTTTCCGTGGGTTATAAATGACATAATGATAATATTTTTAACCACTTTTCAAAATGTCACGATTTTGATATGAAACCCATTTATTTTATTCTCTTTGGGTGAATTATGAAATATTTTATTATGATATATGTGGATCACATGAAAATAAATTCATATCAAGGGTGTGCCCTGATAGCGCTCCAATGCATTTGGTAATGAAATTAATCTCTAGAGAAGGAAAGTTTTATGATACCTTGGTGAATAACCTTGGTAATTTTTATGAAACCATGGGGATGGAACTTGGTGATATGATTATGAATGTATAAATAAAATGTTTTAGCCACATTTTCAAGTTATGTTTCAAGTTATTATTATTATGATATGCCTCTTTATCCCTATAATCTTATTATATCGCTCAAGTTCAGATGTAAACTATTTCACTTGTTTTCCTTACTGGGCCTTCTCCTCACACTTTCCTTTGATGTATGTCTCCAGGTTATGAGATACAGTAATTGTACTTAGGATTAACTTTTCAATAATATTTTCAACGGGGTTAAAATAATATTTTAATTTTTCTTGTATTATGCACCTTTTTTCAAGACACTAGACTTTAAAGATCCTTTGTTTCTAATGTAATGAAAAGTTTTGTAATAAGAAGGTGGGATTCCATATTACACATCAAAGAAGACTACACTGTCATCTTGAACATGTGGCCTCCTCCATCGACCACCCTTTAATTCAAGTGCAATGATTCCAATTCCTCCATTACTCTATATGAATCCACAGAATCTCAAAAAACACCATTCCATGACTTCATGCTCAAAGATTCATCTACAACATTTCCTTTTCCTGGGGTGTAGGAGATCTCTAAATCATAATCCTGAAGAAACTTCATACACCTCTACTAGAAGAAGTTCATATCACACTGATAAAAGATATTCCCCAAACTATTATGATATCTGAAGACCAAAAAGTGATTCCCAATGAGGTAATGTCACCACAACTTCAGTACGAACACAACTACCACTAGATCAAGATCATGGATGGAATTGTTACATTCAGGGGGGAGTAACTTCCTAGAACCATAAGAGATCATTTCCCACTACTGCATCATTATGCATATTCATCCTAGATGGGAAACATTATCAAACACCTCAAACAACACCCCCTCCTCCAAAAGCTGATGCACTAGAGCATTGACTAACTTCCCCTTCAGGTAACCAAAAGTTGTCTGGAATTGATCACTCTACACAAAATCTTGGTCTTTCCTATTAAAAGTTATAAAGAGGACTAAAAATTGAGAGAAAGTGGGTATAAACCTACAATAATAGCCTGTGAGACTAAAGAAACTACGAAACTCTACCATGTTCTTAAGTAATGCTTAAGAAACAACTACTTAAACTTTAAACAGGTCTACTGCAACACCCTACTAAGACACCACATCCCAGAGTAAATTTCCCTCTCATTTCTATAACTTACACTTGGATAACTTTCCATAGAGATGGTGATGTTGGAGAACATGCAATATAGTTATGAGATGTTTAGCATGCTCCTCCTTTGAATTCATGTATATTAATATATCCTCGATGAATAAAAATATGAACCAATCTAGGAACTCATGTAATACGGAGTTTATAAGCCCCATAAACATGACTTGTGTGTTCGTAACACTGAATGGAATGACTACAAACTCTAATTTCCCATAAATTCACCTGAAATAAATCTTCAGGATATCACCCTCCTTCACCCTCAACTCGTGATATCCATACCTCAAATAATTCTTAGAAAAAAAATATCCTCTTTGAGCTAGTTGAAAATATCATCTATCCTAGGAACAGGGTAATAGTTTTTACTGTCACCTGATTCAACATCAAGTAGTCAATTAATAACCTCATACTACCATCCGCCTTCCTTGTGAACAACATTGAAGCACCCCACAACAACATCCTAGTCCAGATAAAACCATTCTACATTAATCATCTATCTAAATCCTCAACTCCTAAAACTCGCAATGTTTTATCCGATAAGGATCCATTGAAATTGGAGAAGCACTGGGCTATAAGTCTATCCTGTCTCAACATAGTGTCAAGGGGGTAGTGTCACAACCTCCTGGGGAAAAACATTCAGGAGCTATCCAACACCCTAGGAACCTCTACCATCCCATATTCTACTGATTCCACTGACAACTCATCTAACATGTGAAGAAGGGGCTCCACATGTGGAATCCCTACCTGACAACTCTTCTCATTGAAGAAAACCACAAGTCGGCCATCCATATATGAAAACACAACTCTCCTATAGAATCATTCAATAATAAAACCTATAGATTACATCCATTCAATGTTGAGGATAACATCATATGACTGCATATGTAGCAAGAAAAAACCCTACGATACTGATGTTTCTCTATCATCATTCTACACCTCACTAGTGCAGAAAACATTTTTAATTCCCCCTTTTTTACGTCGATTATATATAACCGACGTGATAATCATTGATACGTTGTTTCTTATCTTGGTTATTTTATAACCGATGTAAAAAATGCGGAGAGTAAATTTTTAACATCGGTTATTTTAATAACCGACTTAAAAAATCACGCACGTTCGTTTTTTACGTCGGTTATAAATTAACCTATGTAAAAAACCAAAGCTCGGTGTTTTTTACGTCATTTATCAAATAACCGACGTAAAAAACGAAGTATCTACGAATTTTTTATGTCAGTTATAAAATAACCGACATAAAAAAAGCGCCATTTGAGGCCTTTTTGACATCGGTTATTTGATAACCAACGTAACAACCCAACCTGTAGAATTTTTTACATTGGTTATATTATAACTGACGTAAAAAACTGTGATATTTGATGTGTTTTTTACGTCGGTTATTATATAACCGACGTAAAAAACCAACACGCAGATTTTTTTACGTCAGTTATAAAATTACCAATGTAAAAAAAGTGGTATCTGATACATTTATAATGTCGGTTATTATAATAACTAACATTATAAATGTAATAAAAATAGTTTATAACGTTGGTTATTAAATAACTGACATTATAAAACAATTAAAAAATTAACACGCCCCGTGGATTTTCATTTACGATTTTTCGATCGACAGTCCGGCGACTCGTCTCTCTCACATGGAAAACCCTAATCGACTCTTCGATATCATTGCATTAAAATCATTTTTCCATAATCTTTTGTCATCTTTACTCTCCTTGGATATATCATCTCAACTCGCAACACTCTGGTAAGCCTCCCACGACTTTATTTCATTCTTTTTTTTTCTCGGATAGTCTATATTTACGTTTTGTGATTTTTTTGTTTAAACTAGGTAATATTCTTCAATTTCAAACCCTATTACCTCATTTTTCAATCATCATCTTATTTATTATCCCCATATATATTATATTGACTCGCAATATTCATGTAAGCCTCACCTACTTCTATTTCGTTTGTTTTTGTTTCGTGAATTCCTGACATTGATGGTAATTTTTGTTGTCATTGACAACTAATGATCTCATTCACCAATATTACTACAATTTATATGTAAACCATTGTGATACACTCATTCTGTGTACCAGTGTGATTTATTTTATAAGTATATATGGGCTTTCATGTTGGAATGTTTGTTTTGGATCCTTGGTTGTTTCTATTTTGGGTATCACTTTTTGTTGTTCCATAATCTATTTACATCGCTTATTTTCGTAGACTATTATAAGTCTTCATATGCTATTAAAACCCAATTCATTGCACAATAGATCATTTTATACTAGTAGGAGATACAATTCATGGTTCTCATTTTTAATAATGGAATGATACAAAAACTAGTAGCTTGAGGTTAAATTATCTAGATATGCCAAAACTAGTAGCTTGAGGTTAAAATCCCATGGTTTTGGGGGGTTGTCAAGAGTTTTGGTGGCTATCCAGGGGGTTGGGGGCTATCCAGGGTGTCCATGGAGGTGGGGGCAGTCCAGGGGTGTGGGGGGGGTCCAAGGGGGTGGGGGTGTTGAAGGGGGTGGGGCTATCCAAGGGGGTGGGTGGGGGGTGTTGTCAAAGGGGGTGGGGGCCTGTCCAGAGGGTTTGGGGGGTTGTCCGGGGGGTGGGGGATATCCAGAGGGTTGGGGTGTCCAAGGGGGTGTCCAAGGGGGTAGGGGGTGGGGGTGGTGTCCAGGAGGGGTGGGGTGCTATCTAGAGGGGTGGGGGTTGTCCAGGGGGTGGGGGTTGTCCAAAGGGTTGGGGGTGTCCAGGGGGGTGTCCAAGGGGGTAGGGGTGGTCGTGATGTCCAGGAGGGGTGGGTATGTTTTCTAGAGGGGTGGGGCTATCAAGGGGGTGGGGGATATCTATAGGGTTGGGGGTGTCTAGGGGGTGTCCAAGGGGTTGGGCGGGGGGCTATCCAAGGGGGTGGGGGCCTGTCCAGAGGGTGTGGGGGGTTTTCTGGGGGTGTGGGGGGCTGTCCAGAGGGTTGGAGGGTGTCCAGGAGGGTGTCCAAGGGAATAGGGGTGGGGGTGCTGTCTAGAGGGGTGGGGGTTGTCCAGGGGGTGGGGGAAATGTCAATAGGGTTGGGGGTGTCCAGGGGGTGTCCAAGGGGGTAGGGGTGGGGGTGGTGTCCAGGAGGGGTGGGGGTGTTGTCTAGAGGGGTGGGGGTTGTCCAGGGGGTGGGGGTGTACAGGAGGGGTGGGGGGCTGTCCAAGGGTGTGGTGGTGTCCATGGGGTGTCCAAGGGGGTGGGGGTGGTGTCCGGGGTGGGGGGTTGTCCAAGGGGTGGTGGTGTCCAGGGGGTGTCCATGGGGGTGGGCGTAAGTGTCAGTTGGGATTGACTACTACATCGTGGTTTATGATATTGTGACATGATGATTGTGTCGTGATGATTGGCTTTACATTGTGATTTTCTTTATCTGAGTTTTTATTTTAAATTTGATTTTATTCTCAGGTTTACTCCATTTTCTCCAATTTTCTATCAACCATTGTAGGCCCCATGGTTTTATTTGATTCAATTGAATTTAAAACTATTATATCTAACTATATGTTGTGTTTAAAATAATATTCAATAATATTTCTTTAAATACGCATAGATTTGTTTTATATTTCAAAATTATTTTACATTCAAATTATTATTTTTTTCATATAAAAATATATTTGTCTTATCTTAAAAATATATATAATTTTGATATTTGTTATAGGTAATAATTAGTTGAAGTTCGATTACGGAACACCTAATGAGCAATGAATATGAGGAAGGTGTTGATGCCTTTTTAGAATTTGCTAAAAGAAATGTTCCAAGAAGTGACATTTTTTATCTCCATGCCTGAAATGTTTGAATATGAAGAAGTTGAAAAGTATAGAGATAAAAGATCAACTGATTTGTCATGGTTTTAATCCGAGTTACAGCCCTTGGATTTGGCATGGTGAAACTGGACGGAATGTCACTGATGATGACGATTCACAAGATGGTAACTCTGATGGAATTGAAGAAATGATTCGAGATATTATGGCAGAACAAATTGAGATAGAACCAATAGTTGCGCGTCTATATGGTGATGATGAAAAACCATTATATCCTGATTCTACAGATTTTAAGGTTTTGTCGGTGGTGTTAAGATTGATTAACATGAAGGCGAAACATGGATGGAGTGACAGAAGTTTTACAAAGCTGCTACAATTGATGAAATACATTCTTCCAAAAGATAACGATCTCCCAGATTCACATTATAAGGCCAAGAAAATATTATGCCTGATGGGATTGGGATACAATAAAATACATGCTTTTCTGAATGACTGCATTGTAGATAATAAAGAATATGAATTTCTATCAAAGTTTCATAAATGCGGGACATCACGGTATAAGGTGAAAGAGAAATCACAAGCTGATGTAGAGATTACAAAGATCCCTTCAAAGGTATTTTGGTATCTTCCTATAATTTATCATTTCAAACATTTATTTTCTAATTCACATGATGAAAAAAGGTTAAGATGACATGCTGATGATCGGGTATGTGATGGAAAATTACGTCATTCGGCTGATTTTACATAATGTAAAAAAATTGATGAGTAGTATTCTATATTTGGAAATGAAATTAGAAATCTCATACTAGGGTTGTTCACAGGTGGAATGAATCCATACCGAACCCTCAGTAGCACACATAGTTCATGGCCTATTTTATTGGTAATTTACAACCTCTCTCCTGAATTTTGTATGAAGCTCAAATATTTCATGTTGAGTAAAATGATCTCTGGTCCAAAGCAACCCGGCAATGATATTGATGTTTACTAGTCACCGTTGATTGATGATTTGAAACTGTTATGGGCTGATAGTATTACGGTGTATGATTCTTATAAAATGGAATATTTTCAACTGCATACAGTACTTATGTTCACTATAAATGAATTCCCTACATATGGAAATTTGTTTGGATATAGTGTTAAAGGGCATAAAGCATGTCCAATTTGTGAACAACAGACGTCATATTTTCAATTACATTATGGGAGGAAAACAGTGTGCATGGGTCATCGAAAGTTTTTGCTTATAGATCACCCTTATAGAAGACTAAAAAATGCATTCAATGGATCACAAGAATTTGATACTTCTCCGAAACCTTTATCCCCTGATCTGTATTTTGAGAGGGTGAAAACCCATGATGTGACATTGGGAAAGACACAGAAATCTAGTAATGATAAACATATTTGGAAGCAAATGTCTATATTTTTTGAGCTACCATATTAGAGGTATCATGAAGTTAAACATAATATTGATGTCATGCATGTGGAGAAGAATATATTAGATTGTTTGATTGGAACATTGTTAGATATTAAAGGAAATACAAAATATGGTTTAAATGCAAGATTAGACTTACTATCAATGGTAATACGTTTGGAGTTAGCTCCCACTCCTAAAGGAAGACAAACATTTCTTCCCCCGTCTTGTCATACATTATCAAAGAGGGAGAAAATTATCTTTTTTCAGTGTATTCATGATATAAAAGTGCCTCAAGGTTATTATTAAAATGTAAAATTTTTTGTCTCATTGAAGGACTTGAAGTTGATAAGTATGAAATCACATGATTGTCATGTCATGATGCAACAAATTCTACCAGTTTCATTGCATGGAATATTTCCCATATGTGTCAAAAAGACTATAATGAAGTTGTGTTATTTTTTCAATTCAATTTGTAACTAGGAAATTGATGTGAATTCTTTGAACATTTTGGAAAAGGATGCAGTTTTTATACTTTGTAAATTGGAAATGTATTTTCCTCCAACTTTTTTTGATATAATGGTGAATTTAATGATTCATCTGGTTCAAGAAATAAAGCTTTGTGGAACTGTATATCTTCATTGGATGTATCCTTTTGAAAGGTATATGAAAATATTAAAGGGGTATATTAAGAATCTATATTGACCTGAAGCCTCCATTATTGAAAATTATATTTCTGAGGAGGTAGCAGAGTTTTGTACAAGCTACTTGGCTGCAGTGCAACACATAGGTTTGCTTCTATCTCTCCATGAACGAGTTAATAATGAGAGAAAAGGGATTCATGGCTTGAAATTCAAATCATTGTCCGATGAACAGATGAAGAAGTTAGAATCATACATCTTGAATAACATAGCAGATACTCAATCGTATATCACATTGCATATTAATGAGTTGAAACAATTTCTTCCAAAGAAGAAAGAAATGTGGATTTTTAATGATCACAATAAAACATTTTTTTCATGGTTTAAAAAGACCTTGCATGGTAGATCAGATGTATCATAGAAATTAAAATAGATTGTGGGTGGTCCATGTTTAAATGTGATAACATGGTCCGGTTATGACATTAATGGCTATACATTTCATACGAAAGCTCAGGACAATAGAAGTGTAGTTCAGAATAGTGTTGTATTGGTGTTTGCAGAAGCAATTCATTTTTCGAGTGCTAAGGACAAAAACCCAATTTCTACATCAAGTGTATATTATAGAGTGATTGAAGACATATGGTAGATTGATTACTTTAAAATTAAAGTTCCTCCTTTTAACTATAAATGGTTTATCAGTAACAACAGTTTCAAACATGATGAATTTAGAATGACACTTGTTAATATGAATAGATTGGAAGACATAGCTGATTCTTTTATAATGGCAACACATTAAAAACAAATTTTCAATGTAGTAGATCAATCAGATATACAGTGGGATATTGTTTTACAAGGGAAAAAAATATATTGCTGAGGATGAACTTTATGAAGATGTTGATTTATGTGAGATCTCTACTTCCATGGAAAGATTAACATAACATAATGATGAGCATGTTGAAGACATGGTTTGTGCCATAAGGAACGATCACGACGAAGGAGTTTGGGAAAAAAATCCATTTGTACAGTCCTAAAATTATAGGTAACATATGTTTATTTCTTGTTTACATTTATTTTTTTCATAAAATGTTAGATATTGTAAGTTTTTTATTTATTAAAACATGTATTAAAACAAAATAAGTATAAGTTTTTGTTTGTTTTAAGTTTGTTTAGTTTAATTTATCATATTTACCATTACATGAATTATATATCTATTATTTTTGTTCAGTGACAATTACTTTGCCATGTTTAATAGGTTTACCATGTTTACTATCTTGACCATCTTTACCATCTTTACCATTTTTTAACATGCTTACCATATGAACAATGTTTACTATTACATAACTAAGTATACTTTTCTATTTTCTGATTACAGTAGTATTAAAATATTTTAATTTGTATATTTTTAAACTAATGTTTGTTTATTTGATTTGAAGGATAATGACAGATCATTCAGTTGATCAACCACGTGATTATAGAGATGATCATATTGGTCATACCTCTAGGGAGGAACATTCACATGCTCCTCTTGATGTTCCCCAATCTTCCTCATGTGCTCCTATTACGACACAGAGTTCAAAGGTTGGTAAACGTGGGTTCACACGTTTACCAAAATTATCACTTGCCTGTATTCAGGATTAGAGGATACTCGTTGAGTTTTATGATGATGATATTCCTAGAGGTCCAAATTCAAAAGATTTTAAGAGTTTTGTATCAACTCGGGCTAAGAGAAAAGTAAGCATTTTGTATGATGATTGGAGAAGTGTGGATAAAGCGATAATCTCTCAGTTGTGGGAGATGATTTTGGTAAGATCTTTTTCTATTTTTTGACTATTCTTTAAATTTTTCTAGTATATATAATATGTTTAACCTCTTCTTTATCAGATGACATTTGATATTCCTGACACTGGAGGAGTCAGGAAGAAATTCTTATTGTTGGCTATCAGAAGATGGATGGATTTCAAATCAACCCTCTCATCTGATTTCATTTATGGTCATAGGAGTCATGACAATCCATGTCGTATATATCATTTTATAGATGAAGACACATGGAGACAGTTTTTTGAATGTTGAAGAAAAGAGTCATTTTTGGTAAGGGTAATGTAAACTTATATAATCTTTCTTATATAAATGATCTTATTAATGTTTTGTTAATGATTTCTTATTCTTAATTTATAGGAAACAAGGAAAGATCATCAGTAGATCTAATCTATAAATGTATACACTCGTATTTTATCTCGGGGAGGGTATTCATTTTTGGATGAACAAATGATGGCGGAAAAATTTCAACAACTAAGAGCTAAGTCTTCAAGCTCTTGAGAGGTGGCCCCTCCATCCCCTCCATCTAGACATGAAAAATGGAAGATAGCTCGGATGGGAAAAAGGGAAATATCTTTTGGAAGAATTGAGAATCATAGCTGAGAGGATTGTAAGATATCTATTTTATTTATTTAAGTTAACTATTTTCTTTATATAATTTCAATCATTACAGAAACATTCAATTAATTAATACAGGAATCTCTTGAGGAGTAGAGTTCACAGGGGGCATTTACAGCTACTGGGAGGCAAGATATTTTATCTGTAGCATTGGGAAAGCCTGAACATCTTGGTCGTGTAAGAGGATATCTGGTAGGTGTATCAGTAAGAAAATTATTTCCATGTTCTTCAACTTCTAACGTTGAGGGGGTTTATAAAAAAATAGAATCCTTGGAGGCTGAAGTTTATAATATAAATGCGACGATGGAGGAAAATATTAGAGCGTCGGTACAGTCTATGTTTGCAGACATGTAAAGACAATTTTAGACTACAGCTCCCACTCCTCCACCTCCCCGTGCAGACCCCATTATTTATCCTCCACCTCCGCCAGTAGCTCCCACTCTCCCACCTTAGCCTCCAGACCCCATTTTTTATCCTACTCTTCCGCCGCAGCTTCCTACTTATTTCAAGTTGTATGTTGATGATCCTCAACATCGTATAGTTGCTTATGGGTTGTTATATTGTATAGTAGATACAGTTTATCATCAAAAATTAGAGGTAGAGAATCAGAGGGTCACTGTACAGGATATTATAGATAGACCAGCTCGACTACCATTATCTACAATGAGGTGACGACAATTGGACATAGTATCGACCATTTTTTAATTTGGCCATCCAGACTTCTTCGACTCATTACCATAGAGGTATGAATGTTATATATTTTATTTTATTTTTTTATTAAAGTTGTTTTATAATTTGAAAACTAATATATTTTTCTATTTATTTTTACAGGAATACTTCAAAGGTAAAGAAATAATGTATAGACAACAACAAAGACAAATGGCTATGACATCAGATACAGATTCTAGAAGTCTTGACAGATTGTCAAGATATTTAAATTTATTGGCGGGTCATTATGAGTTTCCAATGGAAGATCATGTTTGTGGATGTGCAAAAACTGTGGGTATTATGAAAATTGTTATCATGGAGCTTGTTACTGGAGATAAGTTGGGCATCAACGTGGTGCAAATTTTTTCCATGTAAGTCTTAACACATTTTCCCTACGTTATATTTATTAAAAATGTATACTTATGTATGTTTTTTATTAGGTATCTTTATAAAATTTGTGAGAGGAATGAGCTAACATATGTATATGGATTCATGGACCCGCAATTGATTTCCCCTGAAGTATGTGCATTGGATGAGGAACAAAGAATTCTTTATATTGCTAAAAGACTTGAAAAGTATATAGTCACACAATATTGGATGATGGATTTTTGTGAGAGGTATGAAACACATCTCTCTCAAAGAGTTCATTATCCTTTAAAATTAAAAATCACTAACCTTAAATTTCCTTTTATCAGTGATCATTGGATGTTAGAGGTTTTTTGCCCAAGGGAGAAAACACTTTATTGGATATTCTCTGTCCATGATAATGTGTGGGAATGTTTTAAGAATATATTGGAAAATCAAGTTTCAATTTCTCAATAGTTTTATATATTATAATTAATTTTAAATTTACCCCATTCTTATTATTTTCTAACAGGGGATGGGTTTACTTTCAAAAAAACACAAAGAAAAAGAGTGTAAATATCAAATATTTAAATGCGAAGGTAAATATCCATTTATAATTTGTACTTTTTTATTTTTTACATAAAAATAATATATTGAATTTACACTCATTCAAACAGAATTGTCATAAACAACAAGGCATCATCGAATGAGGGTATTATATGTTAAGATTTATGTATGAAATAATAACAACTGGGACAGTTGAGAATTTTGACCTCGTAAGATTTCCTCTTAAACTTTGCCATAATATTTCAATTTGATTTATTCATTATACATGTTAACTACTATCCTTTTCATTTGTAGCTTTTTGATGACCCTCAACCCTATACTGTTGAAGAAATCAAACACTTACAAGTGGAGTGGTCAAATTATTTTATAGGTTTGATTGAATTTTAGTTGTTTGTAATGTAAAATGTAATTTTGAATATTGTCATTGTAATTGTGTATTTGGTAGTCATTTAGGTTGGATTTAGTTTTTTTTGAAGTTGAAAGTGTAAGTTTGGAATGTTATATATGTGAATGTTTAGTTTTTCTCTACTTCTTGTTTTGTTCTACTTATGATGGTTTTTCTGGTATGGATTATGGCCTGGGGAGAGGGGTTCCAAGGGTGTGGGGGGTGAACAGTGGGGTGGGGTGTCCAGGGGTCTTAGAGGGCTTTACGGTGGGGTGGGGGGTCCTGGGTGTCCATGAGAGTGGGGGGGCAGTCCAGGGGGTGGGAACATTTCCATAAGGGTGGAAGAGCTATCCAGGGGAGTGGGAGGCTGTCCAAGGGGTGTCTAGGGGTGTGGGGGTGTCTTGTGGGATGATGGGGGGGTTTCTAGGGGTGGGGGTTGTCCAGTGGGGGGGGGGGGTCCAAGGTGTCCATGGGGATGGGGGGTAGTCCAGGGGTGTGGTGGGGGCTGTCTAGTGGGTTGAGGAGGTTATGGTCTATTTTTTGGTAAATTTTTGGTCTGTTTCAAGGGTGTGGGAGGGTAGTCCAGGGATGTGGGAGTGCTTTCCAGGGGGTGGGGGTCTATAGGAGGGTGGGGAGTGTCTAGGGAGTGGTGGTGATGTCCAGGGGTGTGGGGGGGGAGTGTCCAGGGGTGTGGTGGGGGGCAGTCTAGTGGGGTGAGGGGGTTCTGGTTTGTTTTTGGTAACTTTTTAGTCTGTTTCAGGTGTGTGGGAGGGAAGTCTAGGGGTGTGGGAGTGTTTTCCTGGGGGTGGGGGGTATACATGAGGGTGGGGGGGTTGTCCAGGGGTGTTTGGAGCTGTCCAGGGGGTCGGGGGGCAGTCCAGGGGTGTGGTGGGGGCTGTCCAGTGGGGTGGGGGAGGGCTGTCCAGGGTGTGGGGGGGTATAAATGAGGGTGGGGGGTTGTACTGGGGTGTATGGGGCTGTCCAGGGGGTCGGGGGTAGTCTAGGGGTGTGGCGGGGGCAGTCATGTGGGGTGAGGGGGTGTTGTTCAGGGGGGTTGGGAGGGTTGTCTAGTGGGGTATGTTTTAAATGTTAACAATGTAAATGCTAAGTTTTGCTTTAGTTCTTGTTTTGATCTACTTCTGTTTTTGTGGTACTAATTCTTGATTTGGTTTTTGGTTTTTTCTGGGGAGATCAAAGAACGGAATTCGATTTTTTTTAAAAAAATTTGTCTTCCAGACCAGTTATTTTATAACCGACGTAATAAAGGAATCGGTAAAGGTTAATCACGTCTATTTTTTGAATAATTGACATTATAAACACCTGTGGAATGGTTTATCAAGTCGGTTATTTAATAACCGATGTGATAAAAGGCCTGGGAAATGGTTTATCATGTCGGTTATTAAATAACAAACATGATAAAAGGCCTGGGAAATGGTTTATAACATCGGTTATTTAATAAACGACGTGATAAAAGTCCTAGGAAATGGTTTATCACGTCGGTTATTTAATAACCTATGTGATAATCCCCCCCCCCCAGACTGGTTTAGCACATCGGTTATTATATAACCGACATGATAAAACATATCTCAGGGGTTTATCACGTCGGTTATTAAATAACTGACATGATAAACATCCCCTGCATGGGTATATCACGTCGGTTATTATATAACTGACATGATAAACCCCCTGGTTTCTCACAGCGGTTATATAATAACCGACGTTATAAACACCACGATGTTATGTTTTTTACGTCGGTTTTTAAATAACCAACGTAAAAAACATTATTTATAATGTCGTCCGTATTAACGTCGGCTAAAAACTGACATAAAAAATGAAAAATAACCGACGTAAATAACTCTTTCTGCACTAGTGCCTCCAGCATACATCAAACGAATTGGTCTATCCCTGTACTGGAATAGAAAACACAAGGGGTATGGGAATCTTATCTACGTCTAATCCCATAAAATGGGATATATCATGTGAAATAAAGGATTCCAAAGCTCCCAAATCAAAAAGGTAATAAACATGGGTACTAAATAAACTAACAGTGCCTCTGACTATTTATGGCCCATTTGTAAATATTTCCTCCACTTAATGTAGCTGACCACACCTAACTCCTCTACCTCTCTACTGACGACCACCTCCATGGCCACGGTTAGGTTTTAGTCTCTGAACATGGGGACTATCCTAAGGTATTCCTCTATCTACTCCATCTCCCCTCAATAGAGCATAAGCCTGTCACCCCTAACACTAAAATAGACTCATTGGAAACTACTGCAGAGGATGGTGCTGAACCTATCCACCTCCACCAAACTGAGCTCGATCTGCCACTAGAAACTAGTTCTGAAGATGGCCACAAACCCTATAGAAGAAAAAAATTATCCACAAACCCCTATGAGAGGCACATAAATTAGAAAGCCAAAAGAGAATTTGTCTATCTCAACTCCTGGTTGTTTGAAACCTAAAAGGTCTTGGAACATGAGGGCTTCCACTAAAAACTATGCCCCTTAAGGAACCCTACCAGTTCCCCTACCCTGGAAAACCTCCCCATGAGTTAATTCTCTTGGTCACTTATTCCTTCTTCTGAAACTCTAGGTATGTTAGAAATAAATATGAAATAAGTACATACTGGATAGAAGGATGGAGTGCCTCCTCTAGACACCTCACATGAGACTCCTAATCTAGAAAAAGATCTAGGAAAAAATATATAAGGTCCTTAAACTTGATTCTCAACTCCCACACTGACATTCTCCCCTAATGAAGAGAAAGAATATCATGCCTCTTCACTACCTTCATGGTTTACTAAAATAACTCTGCTCAGAACTCCTTCTAGAAGTCAACCCCCAAAATGTTTGTCTTCTTTCACGCACCTAGATATTGCATCCACCACTGACATGCAACTCCTCGTATATGAATGACTAAAAAAGGAACCAGTACACTATTAGGGATCGAATCAAACTAAAATTGATATACAGCACCTCTATCCAACTCTCTCTCTCTTCACATCTAAAACACCTCACTTGTACTTCCCCAAATCCTTCCACTACAAATTATGAAACACTCTCTACCACTGATCATCCTCCTTAATTGGATCAACCCTATAGCAATCAACCGAATAAGCCTATTGAACCTCAAAAGCTTGATCCACACATGAACGACGAACATGATCCATAGCTGAAAGGGAAAAAATATTTTTTAACCCTTGTAGTGTGGATTTTTACTAAAATTTATTTTAATTCGTGTTAATTATTTCATTCATTTTAACCTTCCCAAAACAACTCAATTAAAACAAGAACACAAGTCATTATGATGCATGTACCTCTCTTAGGTCTCTACCCTACAAGCAACTCTATGTCACCTGTACTTTCAATAAGCTTAGAGTTAATTAATTAGATCATGGGGGGCCTAAAATCTCATGTATTATCCAATATCTCTAGTATGTGTCGCATACCAAGGTCAACTGCCACTATTTCTATAACAACCCATGAAACCATCACTATGCCTAACTCCAAAATCTATCATATCTCACAAATATAACCTATGGTACCACTCTGTCACAACCTATTCCCTCAAAATATACCCCTCCTGAGTTGGAAAGAAATAAAGGGAGGTAATGACCCATGAGTCCAACCTCTAGTAGGCCCCAGGATAGCGACTAGCACCAAGGGTGTACAAATATCACATTATGGAAGGCATTAACCTTTATAAGTAAACAAGATCAAGAGATAAGATGAATTTTCCAAAAAAATCCTATACCTGAATATAGGAAAATCAAAAACCATCCCACAATGCATGTGTAAAAAGAACTATTAGAGATAACAGTTTACAAAAGTAAATACCCAAAATAAAACTAAGTAGTGAAACAGAAACTATCCTAAGGTCTGAGCTAGTAATGCCCAGCATTGTCCAAGTAACCCTCCTAGAAACCAGAAAACAGTTTAATAGACATAGGGTTAGTATACAAATATACTCCATAGGAAAATCAAAGTCTCTCATGCACATGTGAAGGAAGAATACTAATGCACCTGTGAGAAAACAATAGAACCAAATAGCACATATAAATGTATGCTAACCATCCCAACCTCACCAAATAATTCTAACCAAATAACTCAATCCAAGTAATATAATAAAAAATAAATAACTGTGATGATAATTTATACCACACCACTTTCCCAATGATTAGCCGCTCTCACACCCCAATAGAAGACGTCCTGGTGCTCCCACCTCTTCCGAATATACCACATCACATCATCCCCACACACATCGAGGCAAAACACCACAGCTCATCCCTCCCACACACACATGGTCCACACACCATAGCACATCCCACCCACACACACCTAGGTCAGACACCAGAGTACATCATGCCCGCACAAACCTGG
The DNA here is from genome assembly GCA_963277665.1 of Viscum album. Classification (NCBI taxonomy): domain Eukaryota; kingdom Viridiplantae; phylum Streptophyta; class Magnoliopsida; order Santalales; family Viscaceae; genus Viscum; species Viscum album. The sequence goes on from OY728128.1 coordinate 1,375,003,385, forward strand.
GCCACACACCACAACACAACACATCACATCACATCTCGTCCCAAAAAAACTTGGTAAGGCACATCAAAACTCATTTCGAAGACACCTAGAACACCACATCACAACTCATCCCAAACACACGTATGACGCTACATCACAACTCACCTAAAGAAGCTTGGTCCACTATCACTTGGAAGAGGGATAAGGGAAGAGCGGGTGGCTAGTCATCCATCCTCCCACCATGATATTTGGAAAGACAGCCTCATATGACTATGTAGGTGTTCGACACATATTTCCCAACATGGGGGTGAATATAGAAATCACAATGAAAATACAACAATATAGATATAGTATCAAACACTCTGGCCCAACCTATGGGTTCTCAAACAAGCAAACAACTCACAACACTATCACCCTTACTGTCACCTCTAAATGCATTTATTAGTATCTACAACAATCATTTAAGAAGGTTAAGAACCTTCCTAATCCAATTCATCTTCAAAATTCATCTATATTTAACACACATTCATTTTATTATTTAGAATCAACCAAATTTAATCACGCAACCCATAATTTAATTTTCTATTAACAAATTTACATCCCATTAACCAACCCAAAATCACGTTATCCCAAATATTATTAAAAAATTATCTATTTATTTATTCCCTCACAACTCGAATAATCTAACATAAAACAACTATATATCAAAACCAATAGGTTATCCCTAACAAACACACATTTTCACCACAAAAGCACGGCCAAACAACCACAAACTCACTGCTTAAAAAGCATGGCTCACAAAAAATCATCCTCATAAGCCCCAACCACACATCGTTATCCCACAATAAAGGCCACACACATCACAGCACATAAAGATCATTTTTGAGATTTATAAAGGTGATTTTATCACATTCCACTTTATTTATTTGCGGCATTATCACACAAGTCAAAATACAAGGGAAAACATTTTATTATCCAACTATAAGTGGTTATCCAATTTAAATTATATGGTCATACCAAAAAAATCACAACCAAAACAAAAATCATAGAACACATATCCAGTGCAAACAAATTCTTCAATGACTACAATTTTCAATTGGGAATCAGGCTCATATGATCCAAAATATCATAATAGTATCAAATATGTAAAATCATGTGATAAAAATCCCTTTAACCTTCAATTTAAAATTAACCAATTATTTATCTTTAATTAAGCCAGCACAACTATAAACCATAGGTAAACAAAAGAAATCCCCCTCCTACATTATACACGTTAAAGGGAAATAAGGTAAATCATGCCTCAAAGAATATTTTTATCTTTCTACTCACCACAGGGAAAATAATAATGCCTGCAAACCACAACCACACCATGAGGAACTAGGGAACAACCTATACTGCACCAAAATACCAACAAAATATATCTTAAACACAAACCCCAAACCAAACCACACCACCATAGTGAAACCTCAAATAATAATGGAAGTTAATGGGCAAGAACAAGAGGATAACTCACTATATATTGAATACAAAATCCCAAGGATCAACCCTTATTGAAAAGAATCTCCAAAAATGGAAGGAAAAGGTCTTTGGGTGTCTAGAACGAAAGAAGAGCCACCAGACATATGGTTTGGAGAAATACTGAGTGGCTGAAACCTTTAAAATTGTACATCATCGAGGAATTACATGATGTGTAATCCCTTTTCACATTATGTAATCTTAAGGTTCTAGGTTATGCTGAAAAAAATTTCACCCTTTATTATTCAACTTCAAAAAACTACACATCATGAACTATTCCTAGACAAGCCGTGAAACCAACTTTCAAGTCATATAATACACTTACATAATGTGAATTTTCTATAGAAACTCTGTTGCACCACCAACTTCCACCAAGAACTCCCAAAACCTTCCCCAAACACCTCCAACCACCAAAACTGGTAAAGTAATATATTGAGAGGTCATATACCATTACACAAGTATGTATATAATTTAATCATAAATTCTCTATAATATACCTTTCACAAAACCATCTGAATCTAAAATTCATTAAACATTGTTAGATAAAATATTCATCCAAAAATTAACACCATATTCAACACTAAAATGTAATAAATACTAGTTTATAAGGTCACACACTAGTAAATATAATCCCAATAATAAGATAAACTACACCAAGAATTAATGGATCAAATTTTTCATTAATATACAATCAATTAAAAGGATATCAATATTATCTAACTCACATTTATCAAAATAATATTACAGATTATTACCGTGACATCAAACATATATTAACCCATAGAGTTACACACACCTCACTCATGGGTTCATCAATATTTATCCCTAAAAATAAAGTTTTCTTAAAATATAATTTCCTGATTACTAACATGAATTTATATATGTTTATAAACTTATAGAGTAGAAAAACTAAATAACGGTCCTTAAATTCTCCACATAATCCTTATAAATTTTATAATATACCACAATACCATCGATAACATTCACTCATTACTGAAGATATATGGGAGTCTCGAGATTTAATTTATATTTTGATATCATCCTCACTAAAAAAGTTAAGACTAAAAACCCCACCATTTTCATTATAACATAAATATACTAATATTATCAACCACATATGATACTTCTTTATTTAGTTATAAGTCTTTTTTTTTTAAACATGCCTTTTTTAGATTAATTTTTGTGAACCCATTTCAGAAAAATACTAAAACCAAAAAAGTTTTGAAAATATTAAATATATGAATATGAGAACTTCAATATGAATATGTCTTGCCCTATAAAACTTTTGTTTTTAAAAAACTGATACTTTATGATTAACCTATGACTCTATTTGTTCAATATTATATTATCCAAAACTATTCTTCTATTTGGTTGACTAACCTAATTACATAACATCAAACTCAAATACTTCATAGTGGTTCATAAAGTGAATATGATTAACCAAAGCAAGTCCCCCGGGAATGTTAAAGTAAGTGTATAGCTATTCCACTTTGTCGTAAACTTGGTGATAATTGAGTTAATACCTAATAATCCCTTTTGAAAGTTATTACCCCTATGTACATATAGGTATAAGCCTTCATCCACTTGTAGTATCTATATAGGGATGTTATTTCCCTAAAAACCATACAATTTCTACTTCACCAAAATATCATGAAGTTATCCTATACATAGACGTATGCTTAGGGTTTTCACTAAAATTATCATATCCAAATCACTAAGATATTCAATATTACCTCAAATAACCTAAATTTTTATCTATAACATTGACATTGTAATTACCCTTAACTTATTAACCTTTCAATTATCTTCAACTAAAATCCCAATAACAAAAGTTATCTTATCCCTACATTGATACCAACTCTGTTTCCATAGACCTACACTCCATGATCTGGTGATCATAAAAACATGTTTTACACACTATATTTGATACTAAATGTATATTTTTGAAAATAATAATCCCATAATTATATGACTTAAATAAAATATTTTTTTACATTTATTTCCAATACCATTTATGTTTAGAGATTTAGAGAGTTAGGACCAGTCATAAACTAATAAAGCATTTGTATTTCTCAACTAATGTAAATTTTATTTGTCTCCCCTAATTAAGAAACTCCTTAGTCCATAATATTTCTCAACATATCATGTGCAATACATGTCTTCATAACCAAGGGAAATAAAAACATAAGAAGTAGTGAGCTCAAAGGATCACTAAGGGAAACATTAAACTAAGTAAATTGGGGAATAAACATGGAATAAATTTTATGATAGGATTAATTAATCATCATAATTCCTGAATCAACTAAAACTGAGAGAATAATATATATGTGGATATAACTGAAAATAAATAGATTATATAGATAATAGTAAATAAATTTGTGCTGAAGGAATGTATAATGTCATACATCATGATATTACAGTTAATGTAACAACCAAATAAATTTTAATGTTAAATTAATTTTATACCTTATTAATTTTCATTAATTTTATTATATATAGTTATATTCACTATAATAATATTAAGTAAATTTTAAATCAAAAAATTTATATGTTTTTTTCTTGATAATTATGTTTTAATGTAATATAAGGTTTTATTTAAAAGCTTGATTTCTAAATTTTCGATTTTTTAATATTAAAAATTAAACTTTATTTTTCAATTTATCTTTTAAAAATTATCATAGTTTTATTTATTGAGAATTTGAAAAGGTAAATTTTATGAATAGTAGAAAATACTTATTTTTATTAAGAATTTCATTTTTGTTGCAAGAATTTAAAAAGATCCTTTTTTAATGGTTTAAAAGTTACAGAAGTTAATTTAAATTAATAATAATTCAACTATGTTTTTTAATGATCTTTATAAATGAAGTTGTTAAAAGAACATTTTATACTTATGAAGACATTTTTTGGGAAAAAGATTTTTTTATCAATTTGTGGGTTTAATTTTAAATTAAATTATACCATTTATGTGAATTGATTTTGATAAAATTAATTAAATATTATTAATCATAATAATTAATATAATTTAATGATTTAATATTATTTTTTTATAATTATTAGTAAAAATAGTAAAATATTATTACCATGGTTATGGTTGAAAGAAGTTTATCAGGGTAAAACTTAAGTGATATTGGATAAAATGACCTAGAAACTTTTATAAATTGTATTTTATGGTCATATTTTGAAAATATATTATCTCATCTTCATAAATGGTCCATTTTGGTCCATTTTTACTGAGTAATACATTAATATATTTTAATCCCTTAAAATATTCAAAGTGTGTCATTTACCCCACTAATAAAAGGTTATCACCTCTTCTCATTTGTAAACACTTAAAATCCTTCGGGTTCGGCCAATACTAAAATTAATCCATTCCTTAAATATCTTCCTACTTACTAGAGTCTCTAGTTTGATCATAAAACCAAACTAGGATAGCCTTAGGTAAAAATCTATAGATTTTGTCTGGAGAAGAGAAATAGTTCTTAACTGGGCGTTTTAATTTTATTTGTTGTTCGACCTCCTTAAAATATTCTTCAAAAATGATGAAATAAAATACCAATATAATAAAAATATAGATATATTTTTATGTTAATGGAATAACCTATATCCTTATCCTTCTTTCATAAATTTGTAAATGAAACCGCAATTCTTCTGTATGACAGACTACCACTGAAACATCCCTAGTTTTTAAAAAGGATACAATATGTCCGATATTGTACATAATATGCCACATCAAACTTAAGAAAACAACTAAATATTATTATGATACCTTGTAACCTAGCTGTTAAAATGGTGGGAATGAATAATATTAATTTATTTATGAAAATATTATTTTCACATGTATATAATTAAATAATCTGTGAACAATTATTTATAAATGAAAATAAAACACTTTTTTAATTAAAAAGAAATATTTTTCTGAAAAACTATTTAAATGAAAATAAGTGAGTTTATAAAATAATAAGATCACTATTAATGTATTTTATTAATGAAATATATATATGTAATATATTTAATGTAACATTTAAAATTCATCTTATATGTTTTCTAGACATGATATATTAACAAATTCAATTTCTTGAATAAAATATGTTTTTTAATGAAGTTTTACCAACTTTTGATGGAAACACCATTTTAAATCTAGTTTTTGAAACTTTTATATGTTATATTTGAAAAAATAAACTTATTATTTAGAATCGGCACATAAAATTTTATATTGGTTTAAGTTTTGGTATTTTTCTGATAAAATTCATTTTTTGATGAATAGTGAAAAATACTTCATTTTAATTCAAAACTGCCTTTTCATATTTTTTTTATATAGTTATATTATTCTTTTAATTTGTTTTAAAGTGTAATTGGATTATTTTTTTATCATTTAATCCAATTTTTTTCATTGGAGGTAATTTCATATTGAAATTTGATATAAACACATGTCAATCTATTGATGATTTTTACTTTTATAAAACTTTTTTTCTCGTTTTGACAATGGGAATTAATTTTAAATTAATTAATGTAACTTCTGTATTTTCAATTCAAAAAAATGTATTGAATTTTTTGAATTAGAAGATCAAAATTATTTAAATATATTCCTTTTTTTGACATGATGGATAGTAACTTTAGTAATTATTTTCATTTACCACACTTAAAGGGTAAATCAGGTAAATTGGGGTAAAAATAATATTATAATAATATAAAACTACCCTAAAACCTATAATAATCCTATTTTATGAGATATTTACGACCATGACTACCCTTTGGATGAAAATTCATCCTTTGGAACCCACTTGGGTGTGATTAGGACACATATAACTTTTAATTTAATGTAAAGGAAAATATTTTATAAACATATATATTCTTACTAAAACAATTTTAAAATGGGTTTATGTAAGTGATATATTCAACTATAAATATTATTTAGAAATCTTAAAATATTTAATATGTCATATTATTTTATTTATAATTTTTATACATTAAATAATTAAATTTAATTATGACACAATGATGATACAATGATTGCTTTATTAATAACAGAATCAAATAAAAGATATTATAAATATTAAAATGAATATTTTTTATATAATTTATGTCTTCTATAATTTTTATAGGTTAATATAAAATTTTATAATAATATTAAATGGTTTGGTTCGAAGTTATCTCTCTTTTTAGATTTTATTTAAATTCAATAAAATGAATAGTGTAAAAATTGACATAATTGATGTTTTATAAAAATAGTAATTTATTAAATTATTTAAAAATAATAAAAATATTTTAAAATACCCAAGTGGATATGATAAGGTCTAAAAGTTAATTAAGTATCCAATTATGGTAAATGAAACCCATATAAGTAAAATTAATAGCCTCTTAATAATTAAAATATTGTTACCACGATTAAAATTTAAAGAAAATAGTTAATGATAAACTAAAAAGATAAGGTTTAAAATAGAATCCATACATGTATAAAAAATATTTTATAAGAATATTTAAAATTATAATTATATGATCTTATAGATATCTCAATTTTGATCCATTTTAATCAAAAAATTAATTTATATTAATTTTATAATTTAATAGTTACCAAGGGTTCCCCTTCCCGCTCCTATAAAAAAGGTACTCTCTCTTATCTAATACTCACACCTCAATAACCCATTAGTTTGGCCAATCCGTACCCAAAACTCTTCCTAGAATCCCTCTCCTAATTCTAGAAGCTTACCTTAGGGTATAAATCTTCCCAAGGAATCCTTTAGTTATAAACCAAAAGAAGTTACCTGATTAAGAGATAACGCATTCTCTCATGCTTTTTAGTTTCATTTCCATTCTACACTACCTAAAATATTATTATTATATGGTTACATAACAACACAAGTATAATAAATATACTAGGATGTTTTATTATAAATTTTAGATATAAATTTACACACACCTCCATTTAATTGGTAACGAACATACTATTTTTGTGTATGGTGAACTACTACCTCACGAAATGATGACTGTTAAATTTTACCCTACCACCTCTCATGGTGGCCATTATAATAAAAACTATTTTTATATATGATATATATTATATTTTTATTTTCTAAATTCTTATTAATTTTTTATTTATAAAATATCTTTATGCTTTTCATGTCGTGTAAATACGATAATTTTGTTTAAGGAAGTGTGGACTATCACCCCCTCAAAGTGATATGACTCATTCCCACTACACATGGAATATATAAAGGATGGTTTTATTAAACCAATGAGACATATATGAAATTAATATAATACCAGTATTATAATATAAATTTATATCATTTAATTATTATTCTTTTAATATCAAAAATAAATAAAAGTAGCGTTCATGCATACATACCGTCTACCGTCTCCCTGAACGGTGCATTTCATTTCTTATCTCGAAATATTATGGATTATTAAAAAACATATATAATGGATATATATGATATTTAAATCATTAATACTATTATATATATTATTTAATTTTGACCACATGGAAAATTTACATTAAAATAAGTTCGGTTTTGACTCAAGTACCAAATATCGACAAAACTTCTAATATGAAATTAAATAGTTATGTAATTTTTATAACATGGAAATAAGTGATATAAAAGGAATTATAAACTTGATAAAGGTTATAATTCAAGTATAAATTAACCCTATTTTATTATTTTGGAAAATAAATAATGTACAAGACAATTCAGACTCATGATAAGGGGTTTCGTCTCAATCTCCTTTCATTGAGGCATATTTTGATAATATACACCTCCTTATTTTATACTGTGTTTAAGAAACCCTTTTAATTTTAATTTCATTCAATTGTTTTCTAAAGGAATATTTTTATACAAATCATTTTACTAAATGACAAAAGGATTGTTTTTTAACATACATGGCGACAAGAACTTTCTCCACTGTCGTTACCATTATTTGATATTTGGAATCTTCTACAAGATATAATATTTTTAAAAGAAAAATAAATACCATATACCCTTTTAATGATTTTGGAATTAAAAATGGTTTTGATAAAGGATTTATTGTTTCAATATCTTAAAATGATCTCTTGTGATTGCAATGTGGAAATTTTATTTTTCCTTTATGATTATTTTATGTGTTATGATTATGTTATGGTTCTTGGGAATTGACTATGTATATAGGTGGTTCAATGATAATATGAGGGTGGGTGAGACCATGATATATTTCCAATGCATTGGGTAATGATATGGATGTAAACATTAAAGTTTCTCCTAAGAAATTTAGAGAATATATTATGATAGGTATTCCAAACGTAACCATTAAGGTCACTCCCTATATAGTTTTGAAAGCTACAATGTAAGCATGACATATATTCCAAAAGTTTTCTTTATAATTTATTATTTCTAAGACATTTTTCAGGAATATTATGATTTCATGAGGTATGTTAAAAAATTTATGTTTTATGGGTGAAAGGTGTGATTTTGTGTAAAAAATCATGGGATTAAAATATTCATGGGATAACAGTTTTATTCTTTATGTTATATTCTTTATTCAGATTTTTATGATCATACCAAGTTTTGGAAATTTTTACCATAGGGTATACTTTTGGGTAGGAGAAAGGAAGAATTCAAGAATAATTTTATTAAGAAAATAAATCATGTTTATTTTTAAAAAAAAATTATATTGTGGAAGAAATGGTTATTGTTTTAATTATATCCACTTTGTATAAATTTGAGTTTTTATGTAATAGTTATGGACTAATTATCTGAAACTCTAAACCTGAAAATATCCTCAATGTTAATTATTTACTTAACTCAAGATTATGTAATTTTTAAGTTTGGGGCCTTATAATTGGTATTTGAGTTCATTTTAGATAACATTATAGGTTAGGATGTTATCTGGGCTTAGGTTAGTGATCATTTATAACCAAGAGGTTTATTATCATATTTCAAATTTTTGATGATTAGGTTAATTTATAAATATTTTATAATACCTAAATCAACTTAGATATAATGAGGTTGATGGATTTGAGTTTTATAAAAAATTAAGTAATTTTATATTTCCTATAGAGTAATCTTCTTTTAATAATTTATTTCACATTTAAGTGATGTTATTTCAAGAAGACTAAGGATAATTTTTCAAGATAGAAGGTAATGGATATTTCACAACCTTCTTATCCCTCTCTAATTATTTGATCATCAATATTATCAAAAAATCTTGTTTGAATGATTTTGAAAGCCTCTTGAGTATTCAAATCACCTGTAAGAAACTTTTAGAGTTATCTAACACCTACTCTTTTCTAAAACAATTATATGGGTCAAGGTATATTTTTTATATGATTTCAAGTACTCAAATTTCAAAAATATACAGAAAAGTTAAATTATATAAGTGGAGTGAATGTTTAATTTTTGAAAGTAAGAAATCATGCTAATAAAGAACTAAAACATCAAGAAGATCCTGATATATGCATTCGAGGTATGATTTATTTTATTATCTATAAAGAGTTAAACATTATTAGATTAATATATATAAATGATAATTATATTTTTTCTGTAGAAATGATGTGTTAAGAAATAATTTGGCAATGTATAGTTAATGGATTATGTAGAATGATGAATAATTTAGATGCCTACTTATAAATGATTCAAGATTTATGGTACACTTAAGAATGATAAAATGCGTAAATGTAATAGCACTCTTTTGGTAGTGTGAGTACTTTTTAGTGATTATACTTGAGTTTTATTTATCCTTATGTTTTCATAAAAATGTAATTTTAGGAATAATTCTCTTTTGTGGTCATATTATAGATAACCTTTAGGGTTCATACGATATTTGATTTTGAGGTAATTATGGGTTATTACATTTTGGGATTCAGAATGAAAGGCATGAGATAAAATTTGATGTTAAAACATGTTATGGTTATTTTTTAGGAATTTATCATATATTAGAAATGATATAAGAATTATAAGGTTTTAGAAAAAAACACAACCCGTATGTTGGGTTACAACCCGTCGCGGCTAGTAAGGTCATGGCGATCGAACCCACAACCAAAGGGAGATAAGGGTCAATCACCTACCACTAGCATACATGAAGTCCCCGGTTAGTATGACTATATTTTTTAGTTAAACAAGTTTATGGAATAAGAATAAACTGATTTTGGGAACTTATGTTTTATCAAATGGATATCTTTAGTATTGGTAAATGATTTAGGGATTAAGTGGTAAATGTTATTTTAAAATACGTTCATTATTTTGGGCACCCTGTATGCCTAAGGAAAATATAATACTATGTTATTTTATTTTAGGAATAATGGTTGAATTTTATTTTGTAAGAATATATATTTTTATTGTGGAATTATTGTGAATTAGGTTATTTATGGAAATTATTAACCTATGAGTGAGAATATGTGATTAGGAAATTAATTTTTGGTATGAGACATTAAGAGTGAATTATAGATATAAATGTTCAGACTTATCCTGGAAAACTATGTGATCAAATCCTTCTAAATTTTGGGTTTCAATATTAGTTTGGATTATTTTCAAAACTTTGAGTAAATTTATTTATTCAAGGGTCTATGTTGAAATTTTGAAATTATAGTTAAATTTTAGAGATTGAAAGTATATTTTTCTTCATACAATGTTTTATTATTTTTGGATAATTATCTTATCCTAACCATATCATTTTTGGTTAATGTTTCTAGATAGGATAAGTAGATACTTAATCTTTTGTAGATTAATAAGTTGATTCGTCCTAAATACTCATTGTTTAGATAAAAAGATGAGTTTGTGGTGGAATTTTATTAAATGATAGAACTCTACTTTTTAAGTAAATATATTTCCTTATGTTCTAATTCTAACTAGAAAAATAACTCCTCAACTTTAAGATAGGTATCTTTAACCAAAAACTATTTCCATTTACTTTTCCTACTATGAAATCAATGAACTATTATCCAATCACAAATTTATGGTTTTGTAATTATTAAATATCTCCTTATCATATTTTATTATCACTATCTATCATAAATTTACCGTTAGTTTGTATTCCATATCTATGTTTTTTACATGTAATCCTAGTATGTGATATCTCAAGTGACCTTTGTACTTTCTTTTATTTATTTTAAAGTAATAGTTTTTTTAATCCTTTTTATGATGTGGGATTGTAATAAAGGTATTTTTAAAATTCATACCTCGGTTACCAACCATAAATTAAAATTGTGAGGATGAAATTTTCAAAAGGGTGGAGAATGTAATATCCTGGGTTTTTAAAAGGAGACAATATGTTTGATAGTTTACATAATACCCCACATTGAACCTATAAAAATGACTAAATATTATTATGATACCTTATAACCTAGCTTCTAAAATGGTTGGAATGAATAGTATTAATTTATTTATGAAAATATTGTTCACACAAGTATATAATTAATTATTTTTTTAACAGTTATTTATAAATGAAAATAAAGCCCTTTTTATTTGAAAGGAAATATTTTTCTGACAAACTATTTAAATGAAAATAAGTGGATTTATAAAATAATAAAATCACTCTTGGTGGATTTTATTAATGAAATATATATTTAATATATTAAATGTAATTTTTAAAATTCATTTTATATGTTTTCTATACATGATATAAGAACGAATTCAATTTTTTGAATAAAAGAATTATTTTTCAAAAAAAAATAATCTTTACAATATTTTGATAGGGAACTGAGTTTACATCTAGTTTTTTACACTTTTATACATTATATTTGACAAAATAAACTTATTGTTTGGAATCAGGATATAAAATTTTTCTTTGGTTTAATTTTTTGGTATTTTTCTGATAAAATTCATTTTTTAATGAATATTGAAAAATACTGCATTTTAATTCAAAAATAATTTTTCATATTTTTATATATTTATATTATCCTTTTAAATGGTTTTAATGTATAATTGGATTAATTTTTTATCATTTAATTCAATTTTTGTAATTATAGATAATTTCACATTGAAATTTGATATAAACACATGTCAATCTTTTGATGGTTTTTACTTTTAAAAAATCTCTTTTCTCGTTTTAGAAATGTGAATTACTTTTAAATGAATTATTGAAACTTCTATGTTTTGTATTTGTAAATATGGATTTCATGTTTAGAATCATAATTTCAAAATTATGTAAATAGGTCCCTTTTATTTTTATACATGATGAATAGTATCTTTAGTAATTATTTTTATTTACCACAGTTAAAGGGTAAATCAGATAAATATAGGTAAAAATAATATTATAATAATATAAAACTATCTGAACACATGTAATGATCTAATTGGATAAGATATGGCCAACCAAGACCACCATTGGGATGAAAATTTGACCTTTTGAAGCCACTTGGGTGTGATTATGACACTTAATACTTTTAATTTAAATTATAAAAAAATATGTTATAAACATATATATTTTTACTAAATAAATTTTAATATGAGATTATATAATTTATATCTTGGACTATAAATATTAATTAGAAATATAAAAATATTTAATACATTCTGTTATTTTATTTATAATTTTTAGACACTAAATAATTAAATTTAATTATGACACAATAATGATGTAGTGATTTCTTTATTAATGAAGGAATCAAATAAATTATATTATAAACATTAAAATAAACATTTTCTAAAAAAAATTATGCCATCCAAGATTTTTATAGGTTACTATTACATTCTATTAGACTGTTAAAGGCTTTTTATGAAGTTATCACTCTTTTTAGATTTTATTTAAATTCAATAAAATTAATAGTGTAAAAATTGACAGAATTGATTATTTATAAGAATACAAATTTATTAAGTTATTTAAAAGTCAAAAAAAATTAAAATCACAAAGAGAATATGATAAGGTCAAAAATTTCATTAATTTTCCAATTATGGAAAAGTTACCCAATATAAGTAAAATTAACTGCCTCTTAATAATTAAAATGTTGTTACCACAATTAAAATTAAAAGAGAAACCCAAAATATAAGGTTATAAATAAAATCAGTACATGTATAATTTTTTTTGAAATAGATGAATTAAAAATATCATCATATTATCTTCTACATATCTTAATTTTGATCCACTTTAATTAAAAAATTAATTTATATTAATTTAATAATTTTAGAGTTTCTGATGGTGCCTCTTCCCTCTCCTATAATAAGGTACCCTCACTTATCTAATAATCACACTTCAAGAACCATTTTGTTTTAAAAATACCAGACCAGAACTCTTCCTAGAAGCCCTCCCCTCATCCTAGAAGCCTCACTTAGGAAATAAATCTTCCAAAGTAATCATTCTGGTATAAACCAAAAGAAGTTACCCGATTAAGAGGTAACGCCTTCTCTTATGTTTTTAGTTTAATTTCCATTCTACACTCCATAAAAACTTCTTATAATATGATTACATAAAAACACCAGTATCCTAAATATACTATGATGTTGTTATTCTATGATTTCTTTCTGCACATACGCACACCTCCATTTAATGGGTAACGAACATATTTTTTATGTATATAGTGAGCCACTGCCTCACGAAATGATGATTATTCAATTTTCCCCTACCACCTCTCATGGTGTACATTATAATGGAAAATAATTGTATATATGATATATATTATATTTATATTTTATCTAATCTTCCATAATTTTTATTTAGAACATACCTTTATGCTTTCCATGTTGTGTAAATACAATAATTTCGTTTAAGTGTGGACTACCGCCCCCTCAAAGCAATATGAACTGTTCCCTCTATATGTGGAACATATTAAGTATAGTTTAATTAAACCTATGAGACATATATGAAATTAATATAATACTAGTATCATAATATAAATTTATATAATTTAATTATTATTATTTTAATGTGAAAAATAAATGAAAGTAGTGTTTATGGGTACGTACGGTCTATCGTCTCTATGAACAGTGCATTTTATTTATTATATCCAAATATTATGGATTATTATAAATAAATATATAATGGATATAAGTGATATTTAAATAATTAATACTATTCTGTATATTATTTAATTTTAACCACATGGACAATTTACATCAAAACAAGTTCATTTTTCTCTCAAGTATCGAATATCTACAAAATATCTGATATGAACTTAAATAGTTATGTAATTTTTAAAACATAGTAATAAGTGATATAAAATGAATAATAAACTTGAAAAAGGTTCTAAATCAATTATAAATTAAACTAATTTTATTATTCATGGAAATAAATAATGTACAAGACATGTTGGACTCAAGATAAGGGGCTTTGTCTCAATATCTATTCATTGAGGCATATTTTGATAATATACACCTCCTTCTTTTATAATATGTTTAATCCACTCTTTTACTTTTAATTTCATTAATTTTTTTTGAAATTAATCTTTTTCTACAAAACATTTTACTTAACGACAAAAAAAGAATGTTTTATAACATACACAGCGACAACAACGTTTTTTACCGCCATAACCTTTATTTGATATTTGGATTCCTCTACAAACCGTAATGTTTTTAAAAGAAAAATAAATACCATATAACCTTTTCATGTAATTTGGTATTGAATATGGTTTTGATAATGTATTTATCATGTAAATATCTTGAAGTGATCTTTTTTGATTTCAATGTGGAAATATTATTTCTCCTTTACGCATGTTTTATATGTTATGACTATGTAATGGTTCTAGGGAATTGTTTATATATACGGGTAGTTACATGATAAACTAAGATCAGGTGATCTTATGATATATCTCCAATGCATTGGGTAACAAGACTGAGGTAAATGTTAAGGTTTCTCATAAGATATTTAAGGAATATAATGTGATGGGTATTCCAAACGTAACCATTAAGGTTACTCTCTATATAGTTGTGAAAGCTATAATGTATGTATGATATAGATTCCACAAGTTACCTCTTTTGATTTATGATTTTTAAGAAGTTTTTAATGAATATTATAATTTTATGATGTATTTTAAATAGTTTATGTTTTATGCATGAAAAGTATGATTTTGTGAAAATGTTTTCATGGGTTTAAAATATTCCTGAATACCCATTTTATTCATTATTTTATATTTATTATTGAGCTTTAAATGTTGATCCCAAGTCTTTAAAATGTTTTTCATAGGTTTTAATGATGGGTAAAAGAATGGAATAAGTCAAGAATATTTTTATCAAGAAAATAAATCATGTTTATTTTTTAAAACATATATATATATATTGTGGAAGAAATGGATACGATTTTAGTGGTATCAACTATGTAAAAATTTTAGTTTTTAAGAAATAGTTATGACCTAATTATCTAAATATCTAAACATAAAAATATCCTCAATGTGAATTATTGACTTAAGTTAGGATTATATAATGTTTAAGGTTGGGGCCTTATAACCACTCTATGAATTAATGTAATTTGTTTTCCATCACCACCTCTCATGGATGGTAATAATGAGATATTTAAAGTATATATATGTATATATATATATATATATATATTATTCATGAAATATTTATATTTATGTAAATATAATATATAATATAGTTTTTTACCCTTCCATCCATTGATAAATGATTACGTAATTTGTGTGTACGTGTGGATTACGACCTCCACGAAGCGATGTGATTCATTTTTTATCACTGTATCGTATGGTTGTTATATAAAAGTGTATTTTAATAAATAATATGATTTTGAGGATAAAATAATAATTCTATAAATATAAAATAAAATATACTGTTTCCATCAATATAATTAAAAAAAGGAAATGTTACTTATGTAATAGTACAATGTAATATCTCCATGATTATAACATTCAAGATTTTTTATAACCAGATACTATAATTAGATTAAAAATTAAAATTTATGTATAATAATTATATTTATTTCTTGGTTATTATTCTGAATATAATATAATAATGATCAATTTTACTATATTCATTCTACCGAAGTCATTTTGGACTTATGATCAAAATATCATCACAACATCTCATCTGAACATAGTTGACTAAGAAATTAAATATAGCATGGTAATAAGTAAAATAAAAAAAATAAACTAGAATAAGGTTCTTAAAAAATTAAATAATTAATTTTATTTTATTATTTATTAATATAAATAACATATGTGATTATTTGGACTTAACATAAGGGACACTTTTCCTTAAAACATTATTTTAAATATTTCAAAGATTTATTTTATAAATATTTTTATCCCATGTATATATTATAAAAATTATTTTATTGGTGTAAATGAATTATAAATAAACTTTTATGGTGATTTTGACTTTTTTCCAATGGTTTTAAAAAAAGTAATATTTTTCATATTTTATACTGAATTTTTTTACATTCTTTATAAAAGGAATAAAGCAATGTTATATTTTAGCATATATAAAGTAGATATATTTTCCTACCACTACAAAAATCATTTGATGTTTAGATTCCTTTATAGGATTCCATGTTTTATTCAATAAAAAAACCTCATTCCCTTTATTTTTGGTATTTTAGTTTTGAAAAATGCGTTTTACAATGAAGGGATATATTAATATCCAAAAATGTTTTACTTTTGGGATCAAAGGGATATTTTTTATGAGTTTGATATTAGAAATACATGTTTTTATGTGTCTCCTGAATTTTATAGTCCTTTTAAATTATTTATGAATGAATAGTGAACATGTTATATCTTTGATTATGGTTGATCCTAACATATCTATCAAATTTATGGTTATTATGATATTTAATTTTGTGATTACCATGTTTATTCATCTAAACCATGTTTCTTTAGAATGGTTTTCTATAGAGTAAATAGGTAAGTAGAAGTATGAAGGCACTAAGAGGACAATATCTTTCCAAATTAACAATATATAATGGTTTTATTTGGAACAAATAAGTTTATTATGGTTATGGATCTGATGAAACCTATAATAAATGGTTTGTTTATCTATGTGAGATAGAAATTGAATTCACTTAAGTGGAATGTGTTTATAATAGATCATTTTATGAAAAAAAACCTCCAGTATTTAGTGGATCATCTAACCCTATGATAACTGAAGGATGTGCCAAAGCCTTGAAGAGAAAATTTTAATCCATGGGTTGTTTTTAACATGAGAAGGTAATACTTTCTATTTACCATTTTGAAGGTGAATTTGATCATTAATTTTTAATAGTTAATAATATCAACGAAAGGGAATTTATTCATGCTTTATAATGGGATGAATTTAAGAATATTTTCTATAAGAAATATTTTCTTATTGTTTTTGTATTTGGTTGTAAAAGAAATTCTTTGAATAAATCTAGAAGGAGGACGTTTTAGTAGATGTGTAATAGGAAAACGTTACTCATTTTAAAATGTACACACAAAATTATTTATAATACATTAATATTAAAATTAATCATTTTTACTCATTATTGTAGCCAAAATATAGATGGGAATTGGTTTATCATGAATTTAAATGTTATAAGAAACATTTATGGTGTGATTAGAATGTTGAAATGAAGTTTTATGATAATAATTTTTCCTATGAGAAAAATATAAAATAGGTCTGGGTGGAAGGAAAATGGGAAACTTCATTTGTGGAAAATAGAAGTAACAAAAATAAAATTTCCATATACTAGTAACTATGGTAAAAATAACCCTGGTGAATGTTTTATTAAATCTGTAAATTTTTTATTATGTACTGTATTTTTAAATTTTTCACGTGAATATAAATAAAAAGATCACAATAAATATCAGTAAAATAATGAAAGTATTAGAGCATGTTATTTTAATTGTAATGAAATAGATCATTATGAAATTACATGTCTGAAGAGAGTAATAATTGATGGAAGTCATCAAGTTCATAAGTAGAAAGCTGTTATTAAATCCTTTATTATTACTTTAGTAGATGTTGGTATGTCGAGTGATGTGGTGTTAGGAACATTACTTATTTATTCAGGTTATAAAAAGGTATTATTTGATTCAAGGTCTACACATTACTTAATTTCCATGATTTTTTTGTTAAATTATAAATTTCACCTCAATAAATGAATTCATTCCATTTGAAAAAACACAAGGAGTAGAATTAAGGTAAGAAGAAATTATGATAATATTCTTGTTTTTGTCTCTAGAGTGGATTTACCTACAATCCTCACTGTATTTCACCTTGTGGGGTTCCATGTTATTCCAAGAAAAAAAATTATTTATTATTCAATGAAATATTGTAAAGATAGGGAAATTTAATTTTTTAATGATTTTAATTTTGTATAAAATAATGATTTTATACATTTTATATCATATAAAAAATCTAAGATACAATTAAAAGATAAAAATGAACTTTATTTTACACATTTTTTTGAGAAGAAGTGGATTGTTAAAAATTGGTTATGTTAATATAGTAAATTAATATCAATATTTATTTCCTAATGAATTTTCTAGTGTTATACTTGATCAGGAGACTATATTTTCAATTTACTTAGTGCCTGATGTTAATATAATATAAATACCTCCTCAATTAATATTAAAAATAAAAACTTTGGAATTGAAAATGCAATTTGAAGAGTTTATTAATAAGTGGTTCACTCATCCTATCACTTCACTAGGGGGTGATCATGTTTTATTTTTTGAAAATAAATATTGTTCCATGAGGCTCTACAATGATTAAAGAGAAATGAATAACATCTCTATTAAGAATAAGTATTTTTTCCTAAGGTAGATGACTTTTTTGACAAGCACCATGGAGCTCAATATTTATTAATGGATGACATCAAGTTCGAGTACCATTAGTTGGAAGTGAAAGAGTATTACATTATGACTAGGGAATTTCTAACTAGAAAAGTTTATTATGAGTTTGTAGTTATTACCACTATGTTAAAAATGATCTAGATGTATTAATTGACTATATGAAATGATTTTTCCATCGGTTATTGAATTAATTTTTGATTCTATTTATTGATGAAAGCCTGATATAGTCAAAATTTTATTATGATCATTAGAAACATTTGAGGGGTTTTCTTCAGAATGTAAATGATAATAATTTATATGGTTAATTTAGTAAATAAGAATTTGATTTGATATGGATTTCCATTAATGTATATATTTAAAATAAATAGAATAGCTATTTCTATAGTAAAAAATAAAGTGGTTTAAGAGTGACCAAGACCTATAAATTTCATGGAGATTCATAGATTTCTTAGTTTAGTAGGTTACTACTAGTTATTTTTTGAAATATTTTCTGGGTTATCTATTCCAATAACAAATTTAATAGGAAAAGAGATAAATTCATCTAGATGAAAGAATGTAAATAATGTTTTTAGTAATTGAAAAATATGATTTTTGAATGATTTATTTCTCCCTTCTATCCTGAAATTGAAACTTTGTTGTCTATAATAAATATTGTTCTAAGGGACTTAGTAGTGTTCAATAATAGAAGGATTTGTTATATGTTTATTCTTCATAAAAATTGATATTTCTTGAGATACATTATCTTAAACATTTCCTTAAACATGCTACTATGGTTTTTTATTTAAAAATATAGATACATCATTTATATAGAGTAAAGTGTCAAATATATACTGACCTTAAAAGTTTAAAGTATATATTCACTTAGAAATATTTAAACCTGTGGTAAAGGATATGGATATAAGTAATTAAGGATTATGAATTCATGATTATTTTATATATAGGATATGAAAATAGAGTACTTAGTGGTTTATTTTGAAAAGATAGTGCATTATCAATTATGATATATTTGGAACATTATCCATTTATAAATTATATCATTGATTTCTTTCATAGAAATGATGAATGTAGGAAAATCCTCTATTTTTCTTTAAGGTAAATTTTAATGGTATTTTTCAGATAGGATTATGAAAGCTCAGATGGAGGATCGAATTTTATAGGAAAATTTAGAATCATTGAAGAAGGGTAAATTTCCAAATATTATTGTTGATAAATAAAGTGGTGTCAAATTTGGAAAGATTTTGTCAGTGCCAATTAATTTCTAGTTTAAGAATGAATTATTTAGTGAAGTTCATATCACTCTTGTTTTCATTCATCTTAGAAACACTATGATGTATAAAGACCTTTGAGAAAATTTCTGGTTGAATGGAATAAAAAGAGATATTTTCACTTTTACCATGAAATGTTTAACATGTAAAATAGTTAATATAGAAAGATAATTTTCAAAGGGGGTGATTCAAAATTTTCTATTTTTTATGTGGAAATGAGAAAAGTTTTATATGAATTTCATGGTTTTATTTTCAAATACATCTAGAGGTAATAATGTTATATGGGTTATTATTGATCATTTAACTAAATCTATGCATTTCCTACCAACTTCAGATACTATGTATCTAGATCATCATTCTCATTTATATCTAATGAAGATAGTCAGGTTGCATGTATTTTCTCTCTCCATTGTATCTTACCATGATCTCATGTTTACCTCTAATTTTGGGGGGGGGATCAGAATTCATTAAGAAATAAATTAAATTTCAATGTAGGTTTTCATCATCAATCAGATGGAAAATAAAAGAGAATTATTTTGAATTTGGAAGATAATATTTGATCTTATTCAATGTATTTTAAGTAATATTTATAACAATATAATTCATTAGTTGAATTTTTGTGCAATACAAGTTTTCATTTCAGTATGCAGATGGAACCTTTTGAGCTTTATATGGAAATCGGTGTTAGACTGTAACTTGTTGGGATGAAGTAAGTGAAAGTATCTTATTTGGACCAAAATTTGGAAATGAAATTTAAATAAGTAAATAATTATTCAACAACATATGAGGATGGATCAAAGTATGAATAATATCTAGGCAGATAACTGGAGGAAATATCTCTCATTCGAGGTAGGAGAACATGGTTTTATTAATTTGTCTTCATGAAAAAGTGGTATATGTTTTGGTAAAAAGAAAATTTTAATACCACAGTTTATTATAAAATATTAAATATTTGAGAAGGTTCCATCATTTTTTATCAAGTTGATTTTACTATGAGTTCACCCCAGGTACATGATGTGTTTTATGTTTCCTTGATAAAAATTTTGTGATAAAAGTAACTGATGTTTTGAGCCATGAAGTAGTATAATTCCAAGATAAACATTCTTAAGATAAAAAACATGTTATTATTTTTTAATATAAAGACAGGTTTTTTTGGAAAAATTTAGTCACCAGGTTAATATTTTTTGGGAAAATGATATGATTTATGAAGAAACATATGAATCAGAAAATTCTATATAGGGAAAATATTCTGACATATTTAAGTAATGAATAAAATTTTGAGGATATAATTAAAAAATAAGGTGAAGAATTAAAAACTCTAGTATTTTTAATTATGAATCAATTTCATGCCTTATTAATTTTAATTAATTAAATTTTATAGATTTATATTCACTATATCTATATTAAGTAATTTTCCAATCAGAAAGGATATAATTTTATTTTTATGTATTAATGCATTTTATTTAAAAAAAATTATTTCCAAATTTTATAATCTTAATTTGGAAAAATAATATTAATTTTTCAATTCATCTCATCAAAATTATCATAGGGTGTTTTTGATAATTTTCAAAAAAAATTATTTTTAAATGAATAGTGAAAGATAATATTTTTTATTAAAAATTGACTTTTCATTTCAATAATTTAAATGGTTAAATTTTAATTTAAGATGGTATCAAAGTAAAATTATTTTAGTTATATTAATAATAATCCAATTATGGTATTTTGAATAAATTTTATACTTTAATTTATTATAAAAACATTTTATACATAAGAAGACATTTTTGGGAAAAAAAACTCTTTTTGTCATGTTTTTTGGGTTTAATTTTAAATTGAATTTTATCACTTTGGTGAATTTAAGTGGATAAAATTGATTACAAATTTTTATTAATAATAATTAATATTAGTTAATAAGGAAAATGTAATTTTGTTCACAGTAAATAATAAAAATAGTAAAAAAATTATTATCATGGTTAAGGTTAAACTAGTATACTATGGCTTAAACTTAAGTGATAAGGGTTAAAATGACTATTGAAAATTTTATATATTCTATTTTATAGACATATATAAACCCTATATCATCTCATAATCATAAATTTTCTATTTTGGGACCATTTTTCTTGAGTAATACAGTAATATAATTTAATCATTTTTAAATTTTCAAGTGTGTCCTCTCCCCCACCCATAAAGGGACACCCCTACTCCTCTTTTATAAAAACATAAAAAACATTTAACTTTATCCAATACCCAAAAAATATATTCCTTACATGTATTCTTTCATACTGGTGTATTTTTTGTGATTAAAAAAATAATGTATTAAGGTGTTTGGTATAATCCAAAAGAGGTTGTCTGGAGAAAAGGTATAGTTCTTAACTGAGGGTTTTCATTTCATTTCTTATTAAATCTCCATAAAATATTCTTAAAACGTTAAAAAAATAATATAAATAGTATATTAAACATAATTATTTTTTATTATGTTAATTTTATAACCTATATTCATCTCTGTATTCCATCAAATGGAAAATTAAACCATCGTTCTTCTATACGACAGACTACCACCTCATGAAGCGATGTAATTAATTTTTAATAAAAACCTATGTTTGAGGGTTATAATAATATATTTAATGTATATATATGATATTTCAGATATATTTTTTATTATGGGATGATAATATATTATCTATTCTCTTACCTCTCAATGCATTGAAAATTGGAAACGACGATTGTGCGTATGTAGGGATTGCCACCTTCACAAAGCGATGTGATTCATTTTTCATCACTGAATCACATTAGATAGTATATATAAGTGTATTTTAAGAATTAATATGATATTTATGATATAATAATATTTCTACAAATATAAAATTATAATTATATTCTTTCTATAAAGATCGTTCTAAAATGGAAAAGTTAGTTATGTGTACGTACGACCGACTGTCTCTATGATTTTAATATAGTTAATTTTTCATAACCATCATTCATGGTTGGTTTTAAAATTACAATTTATTGATAAAAATGATTGATATTTTATTATTTTTATTTTAGATATGATTATATAATGATCTATTTTACCATAGTTAACCTACCAATGTTATTTTAGACTTATGAGACAAATATCATCAAAACATCCAAAATGAACTTAATTGATTAAGTAATTAATTGTTACAAAGTAAGAAATAATATAAAATTTATAATAAAATTGATATATTATCTTAATAAATTAATTAAATTATATAATTTTATTATTTATGAAGATAGATTACATACGTGACAGGTCGAACTCGAGGTAAGGGGCAATTTACCTTAAAACCTTGTTTTAAATTTTTTAATGATTAATTTTATAAATTTTTTTCTTACATGCCCATATTATGAAAATAATTTTATATATGTATTTATATAAATAAAAATGAATTATAAGTACATTTTACATTTATCTTGAAATTATTTCAACGTTTTTCAAAAGGAAGCTTTATACATAATCGATCTGAAACGTTTTGAATTTATTTAAAAAAGGAAAAAAGGATTGTTCTATAATAAAATATAATTCATTGATAACATTTACCACCATTGAAACCATTATTTTATGTTTTGTAATATCTTATGTTTTATTTAAATAAAAAACGTCATTTCATTTATTTTGGGTATTTTTGTTTTTAAAATAAGGTTTTATAGAAATGGGAGATATTAATATCTAAAAAAATACTTATGGTTTTAGTAGGATATTTTATATTGATTTTGATGATGTAAATTTTTTTTTATTTCATGCATCCCACGGTCATTTGACATTTTTTTGAATAACAGGTGAACCAGATATAGCTCTAATGATGGGTGATCCTCATATAGCTCTCCAATTCAGTGGGTAAAGATTATGTTCTCTAGAGAATTATTTTGGAATTAACCATATTTGTAATTATATTTATAAGGTTTATTATAAGGGTTCTATGAATATTATTTCCCAAGGAACCAATATGACTTTTCCATTCTTACTAATGATTTTTCAAGGAAACCTTTTTTTTCAAAAGGCAATCTAGTGATATTTTGTTTTAATGGAATGGATATTCCCTTTTAGAGTAAAAGGAGTGTTTTTAATAAAATTACTTTCATAGTTTATAATGATTACTAAGAAACCATCACGATTATGATTTTTTTTTATTTTATCTTATAATTTGTTTTATAAAAAACTTTTATACTGAATAATATTTCATTTCTAATTAAATTATTATTTTATATCACAAGTTTTTTATTCTAAAAGGAAACTGTCTTTTATGATATCATGGTTTAAATATAGACTAACTAGTTTATCTATTATTTTCTATTTCCTTAATTTAACTTTTATTATCATGAAAAAATTTTAAAGAAAAATTCATAGGTCATAAGAATGATTAGGTGTAATTAAAATTTTGAGTTGAAAGTTTTAAAGATTTTCATAAAAAGAAAATGTATTTTATTTTAAAATTATTGTATTGTGGGAAAAATGGATACTAAGTGGATGTTTCCATATGGAAAATTATAGGTTTTTTGTATGAATTATGACCTGATTTTGGAAAAATATAAACATTAAAATATCTTCATGAATGCCATAATATGAATTCATGTTTAAAAAATAAGCTTTTATTTAATAAAGATTAGTTCCAAATAGTTAATGCCACATCTAAGAGAGAATTATTATCTTAAACGTTCTATCAATGAAATATTTTATGTCTTCAAAACCATAGTTAAGAAATCTTACTTATATTAAAGGCATACACTAAATACCTAAACATGTTTTTATTAAGAGACCTACTGATGCATCGAGGGGATATATAATTTTGGGCCCCACACATCACTTATTTAGGTTCAATGCAATCATCATATGAGATAATAAATACAAAATATATAATCAACTTTTCAAAAAATAAATCCCATGTTAAAATAATAATATTATTTCTAGGTGATGATCATCCAATCTGTGTTTTGTAAAATTTGATATTTATAACATATAGAGTAATTAGTATATATAGATAAGTCAATACTGAAAAAACATGATCATGGTCAATCTAGAGAAAAATTTGGATGGTTATAGAATAATTTATCTCCAATGTAAAAAATAAAACTTGGAATGATGTTGACAATAAGAAAAACAA
Organism: Viscum album; assembly: GCA_963277665.1. NCBI lineage: Eukaryota > Viridiplantae > Streptophyta > Magnoliopsida > Santalales > Viscaceae > Viscum > Viscum album. Next base: position 1,375,028,929 of record OY728128.1, read on the forward strand.
AACTAAAAAAGAATTCTTTGTATGGTATCACACAAGAAGGGATCAAGAATTGAATTTCTTGATACTCAGGGTTCAAACCCACAAAATATAAATACATATTATAGGATAAATAATGAAATATAAACCCCATGAGGGTAAATAATTTTGAATATGATAAGAAAATTTTAATTTAAAGCATAAAAGATTTTTTAGAAAAAAGATTTTTAGAAAAAAAAAATTAACATTTTCATAAGAGAAAAAGTTAGGGATCACTATTGTATGTAATTTTCAAAATAGAGAGATGATATATTTTTTAAAAAAATACATTTAAAAATAATATCCATTAATGGATCCTTAAAAATTAAATAATGTTTTCCCAAAATAAATATGGGGTATATGAAATAAAACATGGGTTTGAAAGGTAAATCCTTTTAAAACATCTATATATATCATAATTTAAAACTCACACTGTAAAAAAGAGTAATAAAACACTCTTTATGATGAATCGGATCTGGTCGCCTTCAAAACTAACACACGAACCAGTTTGTGGCCAAAACCAAAGGTTGTTCCCAATTCTCATGGGATGTCACAAGTTCCTAGGTATCATAAACAAGTGTTTGGGAATGATTTACCAGAGTTTATGAACTTAAAACAACCAACAAGGATGAATAAACCGAATCTTAAATTTTACACCAAACAAGTCTTAATAAAAATTTTGAATTGAAATACATAGGTTTATACAAGGACCAAAGACTACTACAAGGGAAAAAGCCAAAAATAATATCCCAAGAACCACCTCATGTAAAATTCAAATTCTCTCAAGCCATCTCTATGGCACTACATCATGAAGGACTGCTAGAAAAATGGGCCACTAGTTCTAAGATCTTTACTCAAACCTGAGAAAAACATAACCAAGTCTAATTACACCCAACAATGTAAGTATGGTGTGATTCTAGGCCTAGTAGGATTCCACCCAAAAAGATACCATGTTATAATAATTTTAAGACGAAAATCTTGCAATTTTTTATAAACAAGAATGCTTGTAACAATTTCAAAGAGATGCAACTTCAAAATGAAAAGAGTTTTCAAGAGGGATAATTTAAATAATGAACAATTTTAAATTAAATGCACATTATAATGAATTTTCTAGCCAAAACACATCATATTCCAATGGTAATTATAAAATATCCAATGATCACTAGTCGTAGGAACACCCCAAGGAGCTAACTCATTGTAGGGCCCTAGGAATCTCATATCTCTATGTAAAGGTAACCATAAAAAATATCCTTCTTATGCATGATCCACTATTAGGGAATATACCCATAACCTAGTGGTCCCCAACATCATCATCAACGTTTATTTATTGTTTTCATCATCATATTTTTACGTGGAATAGGGACGAAACCTGTCTGAATCAGTAGCATACTAGTCCTAGTCCACACACTAAGATACCGAGGTTTCAATCTTTCTGCAAAATCAAGTTCCACATATCATAAAATAACATTTTCTCCTGAAAATGACATATCTAAATCATACACACATAAAATATCCCACAAACTTGTTACATAATACCCTTTTCACATTCCAATCAATTTTAACATCATACAAACACCAAAACAACACAAAAACATGTCTCTCACCTTTCTCACAATTTAATAAACCTATTTAAAAATTTAAAAAATAATTTTCAAAGCATTTCACATCCTAAATTACCAATTTCACTTTTAAAAACTCATTTAAGAACATAAACCCACCAAAATAGAACTTAGGTATCTTTTTCACACTTTATATAACTCAATAAACCATTTAATATTTTTATAAAAACAACTTTAATGAGTATAACAAGGTTTTTCACATAAAACCCATTCAAAAATCCTATTTCAAGGATAAAAGCACACCAAAACCCTACCAAAGTATATTTGGAATCCTAATCCACATTTAATAAACCATTTTCATATGTTATAAAATGACCCCAAATGATACCATAAGAGTTACACAAGAAAAACACACCATCTCAAGAAAAAATGTAACTTTGAAATTAAATGCTTAACCAATTCCAACAAAAATAGATTTCTCACCAAAAAAAACATATGATGAACATTATAAATAAGTAAATCAAGAAATATAACTAATCAAGAAAAAATCTTATACATGGATTCACATATATTTTGTGTCAAAAACACCAAATCATTATTCTAAACTTCAATTAAACCACCACCATACCATATGGGATTGAAAATGATCCTAAATACACAAGATTGAGCCAAGAAACTCAAAAATAAACCCTAAGTAAGAAACCATAGCTTTGAGACATTTGTAAATCCAATAAAGAGGGAAGAAACTCAAATGAAGAGGATGAAAACAAAGAATAAATCACTTACCTTGATGAAACTTTAAGTTTCCCCACTAAGAAACCCCTCAAAAATGGGTTACATGGGATCATGAGGAAGATTCTAGGCCTCTAATGGATCATAGGGTTGAATGGGTGAAGAATATGGTGGATTAGGTTTATTTCTGGAAGGGTGAAATTGGAATTACATAAATATTTTTATAACCTAGACACCTATGCATGGTTTGTCTGCACGGTTTAGTAAACTGTACGGCCACTAGTAGGGAACATAATCATATCCTAGTGGTCTCCAAAATCATCATCATAGTTTAGTTATGTTTTCATCTTAAAACTTTCTACATGAAATAGGGACGAAACCACTCTAGATCACTAGAATATTAGTCCTAGTGTGCCCACCTAGATACCTGAGCTTCCCTCTTTGTTCTCAATCAAATTCCCTAATTCATAAAATATAATTTACAAGTGAAAATGACATCTCTAAATCATAAACACACCAAAAATTTCACAAACATGTTATATGATACCCTTTTCACATTCAAATTCATTTTGACATCATACACACACCAAAACAACCCCAAAACACATCTCACACCTTTCTAACAATTTAATAAATTGTTTTAACAATTTATAAAATAATTTTCAAAGCATTGCAAATACCAAATCATCACTTGCACTTTCAAAAACCCATTTTAAGAATACGAACCCACCAAAATAGTACCTAAGCATCTTTTTCACACTTTATATAACTCAATAAACCATTTGAGATTTATATAAAACAACTTTTAGGAGTATAACAAGGTTTAGTGCGTAAAACCCATTCAAAACCCCTCTTTCAAAGCCAAAATCACCCCAAAACCCTACCAAACCAAATTTGGAAGCCCAATACACATTTAATAAAAACATTTTCATATGCTATAAGATGACCCCAAATGATACCACAATATTTACCCAAGAAAAACACACCATCTCAAGCAATAATGTAACATTAAAATTAAAAGCTTAACCAATTCAATCAAAAACAGATTTCACACTACAAAAAACATATTTGGAACATGATAAATAAGTAAATAAAGAAAGATAACTCATCAAATAATTCTTACACATGGAATAACCTACCTTTTTTGTCAAAAACCCCAAATCATTGTGTAAAACTTCAATCACACCACTACCACACCACAAGGGAGTGAAAACAAAGCTAAATCCACAAGATTGATTGAAGAAAATAAAAAAATAAACCCTATGTATGAAACCATATCTGCTGGACATTTTGAACTCCGAAAAAGAGGGAATAAACTCTAAGGAAAAGGAAGAAAACAAAGGAGGAATCACTTACCTGGATGAACCTTGAAGTTTCCCCACTAAAAACCCATAAAAAATGGGTTCTATGGGATCTTGAGAGAGTTTGGAGGCCTCTCATGGATCCTAGGGTCGAATGGGGGAATAATGGGGTAAATTAGGTTTATTTCAGGAAGGGGAAAAATATAATTACATAAATATTTTTATGACCTAGACACCTATGCATGGTTTGGAAACATGGTTTAGTAAATCGTGCGGCCAAACTGTGTGGCCTATTCTATCTACCCAAAATCTCTCCATTTTGCTCCAATTTCAAGGGGTAGGGGGATCAAGGGGTAGATATAATAAAAGTATAGGGGGAAATAATTCCCAAAATAAAACCCCATTTTCACCCCAAAACTCATCTAACTCAAGGGTATAAACCACCCCAACAACATACCCCAAAAAAGTTTCCACTAGGAGTGTCAAAAATTAAATTCCAATCCACCTCATCCTTATAACTTCCCTTTAATAAAATAAAGAGGAAAATATAATCCAAGACATCAAAGACTATTGACTTAGGTCAAGAACACCTGAGACCCCAAATCTAATCCCAAAACACCCAGAAAACAATATAAACTAATAAACAAAAGAACATTTGAGACAAAGCATGGAATTGAAGATAAGAGTGTGAAAATTCTCCCCACCATAAATATTTCTACCCCTAGAAATCCACAGAAATTCTAGATGCAAAAATAAAACCCAACTTATAGACCAAGATGGACTCCCCTTCCAAGTTTCTCCCACCCCTAAACGGACAAAACACCTCTAGAAAATCAATCAAAGAAAGGGATACTCTTATCAACCGAAATTTACCCCACTTACCTAAAATGATCGAACATATTCAAACCATATACAAAAACAAAACACCTTTAACACTACCAGAAAAAGCTCAAGAAATCCACCTAAAATGAACAATGAACTCTAAAAACATTACCACAACCTTACTTCAAATAAAACCATTAGGCATGATCCAATCCCATGTTTACACAAGGAATAAGTTGGTGGTCAAATAGCTCCAAATGAGACTACCTACCACCAAGGCAACACCAAGGACATAACTGAGGCATTGATATGGGGAGACCCGAGTAGTCTCATGTCATGTGTCTTGAACACCCACTATCCAAGTACCGTATTCTCTTACATAATTTCTTTAAGTATCTCTCCTATAAAATAGTCAAATAAAAACATATTTTGGTACCCACACTTGTTTGGGTCTAGTAATATTAGTGACAAGTACTTTAGAAACCCATGTGTGCCTCATAGGTTTCCTATAAGAATTATGTAAAGTATTTGAAAAATAAAATCTATTTGGTCAAGAAAAGATTGAAACAATAGAAAGTGTTTCATAACATGAACTACTTGAATATTTTCTAGAATTGGGAGTAAAGTTGTATATCCTAGATTTAGAAACAAAATTAGTTCTTCCAAAATTTCTTCTACCAGGTTGATAGTCAATGCTAGTTGTATATTTATGAGCAATCTGTTTACCTAGAATTTGTACCAAGGTATCCTTACCATTATTAAACCTTTCAATATACTTTTTAAATTGATCATTAAATATTTTTAGTTCATTTTTCTCTTTAAGTGATTGAGCATTTTTCTCTCATTCTACAGTGAGTTCTGTTTTAACAATTGAGGTAAGAGCATGTTGTTTTTTTAAAAGACTAGTATTTATCTTTTAGTTAATTGCATGTCTCTTCTAGAATATTACAATTCTCAAACATTTCTTCATTAGAAATACTTTTAGAGTCACTCTCATCTCAAAAATAGTATTAATTGTGTATAGAAGATTCCAGTGTTACCTCAGATGTGTTTTTTATAAAACACATATTGGCTTTGTTAGCCTATTCATCGTGTGAAGATTCTGAGTCACTTGAATTGTCCTCAAAATTACTCCATGTTACTTTCATTTCCTTTTTATACTTTCTATATTTGTCTTCAAATCTCTTTTTTTACTTGATCTTTGGACATTCATCCTTGATATATCCTTTTGGCTTATATTCATAGCAGACAATCTCATTAGACTTGTCACTTTTTTCCAATATTTCTTCCAACTTCCTTTATGATCATATCTTCCCCTGAAGTTAGGTTTTCTGAAAAATTTATTCTTCTTTTAGAATCTTATAAACCTTCTAGATAATTGATTCATCTCCTCATCAGTGTTAGGTGGTGATTGTTCACTACTGGAACTTTCTACAGAAACTTCCACTTTCCCTTTTTCTCCGTGTTTAGAGGTGGTGGTCTTGAATGCAATAGATTTTATTTTGGGTTCATCCTCCTCTTCCTGGTTGACTTTCATCTCCTCTTCATACATAATTAATTTCCCAATGAGTTCTTTTACAGGTATCTTTTTGATATCACATGATTCTCTAATAGAGATAGAGGTTTCTCTCCATCTGTCAGGTAGGCATTTGAAAATTCTCATGATTTATTCCTTAGCAGTGACTTCTCTTCCAAGAGAAATCATTGTGTTGAAAATTTCATTGAACCTGAGATACATGTCATAAATAGGCTCATCAGGTTTCATTTTAAAGTTATCATATTTAATAGTATAGGTATTAAGTCTCATTTCTTTAACACTAGATGTTTTTTCATGTGAAGCAGATAAGGTATCCCAAATTTCATGGGCACTTATACAAGAAGAAATTCTATTAAATTAATTATCTCCAAAAGAGTAGTATAAATCATTCATAGATTTGCAATTATTATTATAGGAATTTTTGGTAGGTTCATCCCAAATGATTATATTCGTAGAAGGAATATTATATCCATCTATAATTGAAGACTAGATTTCAAAGCTCATACTTTATAAATGCATTTTCATTTTTATTTCCCATTGAGCATAATTGGTTACATTAAATAATTGTGGTATATTTTTTACAGCACCTTCCAATCTATTATCCATGATAACAAAATAACTTAAAAGAGATATAAATTTAGAATTGATTAAAATTTATAGATCTTTAAAGTAAAAATACAATCACAGTTGAATAGGGTTAAAAACAGAGTATTTAGAAACCTCCTCTAATACCAAATGTTGGTCAAAGTATAGTACTCAAGAGGGGGTGAATTTAGTATCTATTCAAAAAAAATTAAAAAGTATTCTTAAATGGGTTCCCAAATAAAGTTAAAAACATCCCATTTAATCAAGGTTATACTGTTATGAAAGTTTGACTATTTAAATAACTCCTTAGAAGATTGATTAATTCTCAATAATCTTAATATTGTTTATTAACATTACTTTTGAAGATATTATAATAAGGAAATACAATTATAACTTCTTTCCAAGATTAACTACCAAATAAATTTATTGAATTCTGAATTAAACAGTAAAATATAGACAACTAAAATAAACAGTATAGTAGATATAAAATAAGTGGTTCAATATCAAGCCGAGACCTAATCCACTCCACTTGGTGATCACCTACCACCAAGAATTTTATATAAATAAACTTGATCCACACCCTGGATCAGGGTTAACAATAGCGCACAAGAATGTCTAGGTCACATGACCTCTTCCACAGTTTTTTGTGGGTAAACACTAACAAGTCACACAGGGTCTTCTTCTACACTTATCCATGGTAATACACAGGTGTAAAAATATATTAGAGAAAGGATATCTAGTATACTTCATTTTGATGTAGGAGACAATGTTTTTTTATACTGACACACACACTGCTCTAAAGATAAAAATAATAATACACAATAGAGTAGAAATAATGAGATAAGTTTAGAAGTGCTCTGAGTGTTAGTCTATGTAGCTCTGGACTTATAGGGTGAAGCTGATGTGATGTGGTAGTGTTTTAACACTCTTTGCCACATCCTTTTTGTATTTTTATTGACTTTTTTAAACCAAAATGATTTTATTAGTAAATATTTGATAATTATTGTTTTTTTGAATTTCCTGTGTAAAATAATCAGTTTTTGGTTTAAAACATGTGTTTTAATGTGAATTAGTGTCATTTTAAATAATTCTTAGATTATCTTAGTCTTGTGAATTAGACTTTTATTCATTTATTCTTTAATTTTTATAATTTTTCATTCTAGTTAGTTTATTAATTCATTTATTAAATTAATTAATGATTTATTCTTTAAATTGTAAATAAATAACTCTTTTTGGTTTTTAGTCTTTTAATAATATAATTACTTTTCACAATTTAATTTTATTCGTTTAATATTTTTTATTCTTCAATTTAATTAAGTCTTTAATTAATTGGTTAAATAATTTAAGCAAGTTACTGTAAATATTTTAATTAGTTCTTTAATTAAGTTTGTTTTTTTTATTTATTTATTTATTTAACCCAAATTAATTCATTCTTTTAAATAAAGTATTATTAATTTTATTATTTAACTTTGTTGTTTTTAGTTTTTAATTCTATTCTATTTAATTTAATTTATTAATTGATTTATTTTTTTGGGTTCATTAAATTGTTTTATTTGTTTAATTTTCTTTGTTATGTTTGTTTGCAGGTGTTGTGGTCGCACGGTCTTATTCCAAAGCAGGGGTGGGATGCACTTACATTGAGTTCGCTTAAAAGATCGTGATGTGCACATAAAAGCACGCCATATGGATGGGTTGTTTCCAAATGAGAAAGTGGCTCGCCACACGCACACCCATTCAATTAGTTGGGATCAATTACTCAAGTGACCAGCGCAGGAGGGGGCAACATAGTGAAAGCTACAGGTGGAGGCTAGGGAACTCCTCAGATGAGATTCCAGAGACTTCGGTTGGGTGATGAATGCACGAGAGGAATAGGAGAGAACATTTGGGGATTATTCGGGACACATTGGAACTTGGGAGATAGGTAGCGGGGCTTTGATCCTGACGAAAGGAACAGAGTAAGAGGAACAAACATCTTCCATTGGGAGAAGATTAGAGTACCGAGAGCAGCAGACCAGTGAATTTCAGACCTCGATTCCCAGGGCCGGAGATCGAGCAGATTCCAGCATTTCATCCACCATCAAGTAGCAGGAGTTATAACTTCCAGGAGCTCGAGTAGGGAGTTCGAACTTCTTAGTTTTCCCAAAACTCTATTTTTTTCAATTTATTCCAATATGAATTACATTGATCTTAATTCCATTGTTTCATTAAAAACAACCACAATGTCCAGTTAAATTCCTTCAGGGGGGGATAAACTTTATAATTAGGTTTGTTTAATCTTATTCATATGATGCATCACTTAATTGGATTGTCTCTCTTATTGTTTAAAGATGAGATTATTTTCAAAACAACAGGATCGAGTGAAAACTGATCTTATTTGCAACATAAAAAAAAACTATTCCAATTTGAGTAACTCATTGACAAGTGAGTTATGCTTGAATGAGAGAAACACACCAAACTCAACTGACAAGTTGATCCTAGGGACTTTTGTCTTATTTTTACCTTTGGATGGAATGACTTTTATAGTCGAAGGACTATAAGAGCTATTTCATCAGAAACTAACCAGATGAAAAATATAGCTAGTTACTTTTAGTCAGATCCATATTTTTTAAAACTCCAGTGCATGAACGAGGCTGAGCAATATCGAATCGGTTAGTGGACTTTCCCCCTTACTCATCTATTGGTTGTTCGCACCACAATTTCTCTTACTGCTCTGTCTACTCCCTTTTCACCCACCATCTCACCCTCATTTCCTTGATCACCAACTCTCATTCACTTCACTTCACCATCATCAAGTATTTTTTTGGTTTTTTCATGTGTGTTTTCATGTTTAGTTTATTTTTTTTAGAATGCCAAACACAACACGAGGCCTCCCTGTGGTTCGACCCTGTCTTTCCACTTTCCTCAGTAGTAAGTAGGTTATAAATTTTAGTTTGTTTCCCATGCCCAACGACACGCAGTCATGCAAATTTTGGCACCGTTACCGGGGAGGCTAGGTGCATTTAAAAAAATCAAACAAAAATTTACACAAAAAATCACAAAAAAATTAATAAAATCACTAAAAAAATCTGTAAAAAGAAGTAAAAAATTGTAAACCTACTGCATGAAAACCAGGTCTAAGTCTGAACACTTATTACCTGGTAACCTTGAAATTTATAAGCACCTTAAGTAAGTGAAAAATAACAAATACAAAGTCAAAATGGAAGATAACTAAAATGAAAACTTGAACAACCCAATTTCTGGGAATTTGAATCAACCTAGAATGATGAACCCACATGGGAATGAGATAGCTGAGAGGAACTGTTTGAGGGAGTTCTTGTTACCTTCAGTGTCTTGAAACCCTTTGTGCATTAGACTCTCTCCTAGGTCTAGGAATTATGAGATCAAGAAATCCTTTCTTAGTCAACTACCCACCTTCAATGGAATTCCTAGTGAAGACTCTCTTGACTTCATTAGATCCTTGTATTGTAGTGTCTAGTAGTTACCACTTAGGGGTCTCATTGAGGAAGAGCTTAAACTGAGAGTTTTCCCCTTCTTCTTCAAGGGCAATGCTAGGTCTTGGTTCCAACAGTTAGAAGAAGAAATCTTTGTCACCTGTGATCAAGTTTACAATGCCTTCACAATGAAATTATATCCTAGGAGGTTGACATATGAGATTAGGCACAAAATCACTGGATTCCTTCAGGATGAAGGAGAACTGTTTTCATGAAGCCTGATATAGGTTTAGAGGTTTTATTAGGCAGTGTCCAAACCATCAATGTACACCTCAATTCCTTATGGACACCTTCTACAATAGTCTCACCCCTTACCACCAAACCTTGGTGGATCAGTCTTCTATAGGAGACTTTAGTGATAGAACTACTGAGGAGCTCAAATAAATCTTTAACACATTAGATCAGAATTCCCAGCACAAATGCTCTAGGAGGAGAACCATTGTGAGAAAAGAAACCACCCCTGCTCCTCAAGATGAAGCCCAAGATGCTGGGTTCTTTAATGAAAACTCACATCAAATCCTTAAGGAGCAGTGCCATAACTGTGGCATGTATGGCCATTATCAAACCTACTGTCCAAACTTCGATATGCCTCTCCAGCCTCATGATAGTGCCAGATTTTATGGCTATGTACCTCGGATGAAGCTTAGGTACGATCCTTTTTCCAACACCTACAATCAGGGGTATAGGATACATCTGAACCTTTCATGGAGGGTGCAGGGAGTCCTCCGACCTACTGTCCCTCCTGGATTCCAGCAGCCTCCTAGGCAGCAATTCCAACCCCAATCCCAACCTAAGGCTAAGTCATCCAACTCAAAAGGTGAGGTGAGAGACATGTTCCATCAATTTATAGGAAGGTTTGATGAAAAAAAGATGAAAAATGATTTTGATAAAATTCAAATGTATGCTAGAATGAAGAACTTGGAAATTCAAATGGGGAAGTTGGCTAGGGATGCTAGTAATACAGAAAAGGGTAGGCTACCTAGCACCACTGAAGCCAATCCTAGGGAGAATTTCATGGCTTTTACCACCATAAGTGGTCTCCAAACTCACCAAGAGTCTAAGAAAGAACCCCAAAATGCTGAAAATGAAAAACTGGATGAAACTGAAAAACTCAAATATGAAAGAACCTGAATCTGGAAAACTGGATAGCACCACTGGAATCCCTCCAGTTCCTGTTGTTCCAAATCAAAAACCCAAAGAAAATGTCTTGAAAAACAAAGATAGTAAAGGGAAGAAAATTGTTGAAGAAGAAACTATATAGATGCCCCCAATTTTGAGGAATTTTTCCCCTACAATCCACTTCCCAAAAAGAATTAAGAAACCAATTCATGATTCTAAACTGTTGAAATTTTTGAAGGTGGTTAAAAATCTGAACATTGATATCTCATTCTTGGAAGCATTGATTCAAAACCCATCATATCTAAAATCACTCAAGAAAATCTATTCAAACAAAAAGACATTAGAGGAATTTTCCACCTATAGCTTAAAAGAAGAGTGTAGTGCAGTCTTGCAGAATAGGATACCTCCTAAGCTTCAGGACCCTGGAAGCTTTGTCATCCCTTTCACATTTGGGGATAGAGGTGGTAAGTTCAATTGTTTGTGTGATTTGGGTGCTAGCATTAATCTGATTCCACTGTCACTTTTTCAGCGCCTGAGATTAGGAGTTCCCTAACCCACCACTGTTGTGTTATAGCTTGCTGATAGGTTCGTTACTCATCTAGTGGGTAGGGTCGATGATCTGTTAGTGCGAGTAGGAAAACTATTTTTGCCTACTGACTTTAATATCCTTGATATTGAGTTTGACTAGGAGGTTCCTATCATTCTTGGTAGGCCCTTCTTGGCCACAGGGGGAGCTTTGATAGATGTGTCTAAGGGGAAACTGATTTTCAATTTGGGTGAACAGAAAGAAGAATTCAATGTGTTTAAGAAAATACAAGAACCCACCTACCCATTTTTTCCAAAATATGAGATGTTAGTTGGTGAGAGTAGTGTTGATAAAGAGGAAGAAGAGTTTCTGAGAATGATAGCTGAAATCAATAGTGAACATGAAATCCCTGCTGCCTCTTGCATGGGGATTAGCTCAAGTAAGGAGAGAGAATTTTTTGATGAATACAAGGGAGAATTCTTAGAAAACATAGATGAGTTTTTTTTGGAGCATATTCTTACCCCGAGAGAGGATTCTAAGTTTTAGGAGATATCTTTTAGAAGCTCTTGCACTAAGGAAAAAGCCTTGTCTACTGCCTTCTTCAAGAGGCAACATAAAGACCTTGGGCCACCCAGGCCCAAGTGTCTTCCCTCAAGCGATTCACCACCCACCCTTGAACTCAATCCCCTCCCTGCCCATCTCAAATATTCCTTTTTAGAAGACAATTCCACCCTTCACGTGATCATTTGATCCAATATAGAGGTGAGTCAAGAGAAAAATCCACTTAATGTTTTGAAGAAGTACAAGTCTGTCATAGGTTGGTCGATTGCTGATATCAAAGGGATAAGTCCTACCTTCTATATGCATAAAATTCCAATGGAACCTGAGTGTAAGCCCAGAGTAGAAGCACGAAGAAGACTCAACCCCAACATGAAGGATGATGTGAGAGAATAAGTGATTAGGTTGCTTGATGCTGGAATAATTTTTCCAATTTTTGATAGCCCCTGGGTCAGTCCTGTCCAGGTGGTACCCAAAAAGAGTGGAGTGACCGTGGTCACTAATGAAAGGAATGAGAAAATCCAGACAAGAGCAGTGAATAAATGGAGAGTCTGTATAGACTACAGAAAATTGAATGCTGCCACAAGAAAAGATCACTTCCCTATTCCATTTTTGGATCAAATGTTAGAGAGATTGGCAGGAAATAAATTTTTCTGCTTTCTTGATGGTTATTCTGGTTACAACCAGATTTCTATTGCACCTGAGGACCAAGAGAAAACAATATTCACCTGTATATTTGGGATATTTTCCTACCGGCGGATTCCCTTTGGCTTGTGTGGTGCTCCTGCCACTATTCAGAGGTGCATGATGGCAGTTTTTTCAGACATGATTGAGAGGATTATTTAAGTGTTCATGGATGATTTTTCTGTTGTGGGAGATAACTTTGAGAACAATCTTAAAAACCTAGAGCTAGTGTTAGAAAGATGCCAAGAGACCAACTTAGTCTTAAACTAGAAAAATTGTCAATTAATGGCCACTGAAGGCATAGTTTTGGGACACAAAGTTTCTAAGAAGGGGTTGGAGGTCGATAATGATAAAATTGAGGTCATACAAAAGTTTCCCCCACCTGAAAATGTCAAAGGAATTAGAATTTTTTTGGTTCATGCTGGGTTCTACATGAGGTTCATTAAGGACTTTTTTAAGATTAATAGACCCATGTTCTCACTACTGGATAAGGACACACCCTTTGTCTTCGATGAGACATGTCTAGAGGCCTTTAATCTGGTCAAGGAGAAGTTGACTACTTCACCTGTAATCACTGCTCCTAACTTGCATCTTCCTTTTTAGGTTATGTGTGATGCTAGTAACTTTGCATTGGGAGCGGTGTTAGGGTAGAGGAATGATTGGAAATTACATGTTATTTACTATGCAATCAAGCTACTAGATGATTCCCAGAAGAATTATTCTACCACTGAAAAAGAATTGGATGTTGTGATGTTTGCTTTGGAAAAGTTTAGGCAGTACTTAATAGGATCAAGGATCATAGTTTTAACAGATCATTCAGCCCTAAAGTATTTTCTGGCTAAAAAGGACTCAAAGCCCAGACTCATGATTTGGACCTTGTAGCTATAGGAGTTTGATTTAGTAATTAAGGATAGGAAAGGGGCAGAGAATGTAGTTGCAGATCACTTTTCCTGATTGCCCAATTCCCCAAGTAAGAAACCAAAAATAGATCAACACTTCTTTCCCTCATGAACAATTTTTTGCTACTTCTATGCAGCAGTCTACTTAGTTTGCAGACTATGCCAACTTTCTGGCAGCTGGATTCATGCCCAAGGATCTCTCACACAACCAGATGAATAAGTTTATATCTGAATTGAAATATTATTTTTGGGATGACCCTCTTCTCTTTAAGAGGTGTGCTGATGGGATTCTGAGAAGATGTGTGGTTGGGGATGAGATTTTACCCATACTTTAGAGCTTCCATTCATCACCTTGGGTTGGCCACCATGGAGGAGAAAAGACTCCTCAAAATATCCCCCATGATGGTTTCTACTAGCCAACACTATTTAAAGATGCTAGGAGTCTGGTTATTGGCTATGCAAAATGTCAAAAGTTGGGAAATGTTGGAAGAAGATAAGAACTGCCCCAAAAAGGTATTCTAGAGGTCGAAATATTTTATGTGTGGGGATTGGACTTCATGGGACATTTACATCCTCTTATGGGAATGAGAAAAAAATTTTACTGTGGACTATGTGTCCAAGTGGGTTGAGCCAATAGCTCTGCCCAACAATTCAGCTGCTAGTGTTGTGAAATTCTTTAAGAAAAACATATTCTCCAGATTTGGTGTGACTTGAGCATTATCACTGGCAATGGGACTCACTTCAAGAATTATAAGTTCAAAGGTTTTATGGAGAAGTATGGGTGCTCACATAGGACAGGCACTACTTACCACCCACAGTCCAGTGGGCAAGCAGAAGTTTCAAACAGAGATCTCAAACAGATTTTAGAGAAAACAATTTCTAGCTCTAGGAAAGACTGGTCAAGGAAGTTGGATGAGGCCCTTTGGGCCTACAGAACTACTTATAAGACTCGTATAGGGATTTCACCATATATGCTACTCTTTGGGAAAACATGTCATCTACCTATTGAGTTACAACAGATATCTTATTGGGAAGTGAAGGCACTTAACTTTGATTTTAAATCTGCTGGAGAGAGGAGACTGCTAGAGATGAGTGAACTGGAAGAGATTAGAAGAGAGTCATATGAGAATGCTGAAATTTACAAACAATGAACAAAGTCTTTTCATGACTCAATCATTCAAAATAGGAATTTCAAGGTTGGTGAGAGGGTCCTGCTTTTCAATTCTAGATTGAAGCTGTTTCCAGGAAAGTTGAAGTCCAAGTGGTTAGGACCCTTTACCATTATTAGATTCTTGGTTAATGGAGCTGTTGAGCTGGTTAGAGAAGAGAATCGGCCTTTCTTAGTTAATGGTCAAAGAATAAAGCACTTATTTGAAGGGCAAACAAAGGGCTTGGATTCAATATATCTGTTGGAAGAATGAGTTGATTCAAGTCTAACTGAGGACTATAAACTCAGTGTTGCAAGGGAACTAACCCATGGTTTCTTAGTAGTTTCTCTTTTATTTTATGTTTTTCAATAAATTTAATCCTTGTTTCTTGTCCTCCAGTTCAATTTCTTAACTTCTTGATGGTGCTTCATTATTTTTTATTGTTTTAGAGAGATTTTTTCTTCCATAAACTTGGCCAAGAAACCCCAAGGGGGAAATCCACTGTATTCTATGGATAACATTTCTCTCTACTCAATATCTTGGGTTAATTTTCTTGAACTTTAAACTCTGAAATATTATTTTACTTATTTGAACCTATAGGTTAATGAAGAGTAGTAACAACCTAGTGAAGCTGAAGAGGATCTGTTGATGAAAACCACTACTTAAGGTCCAATAATTCAGGGAAGTGTTGTTCTGCCTTTTTCACTTTCAATTACTTTCTTCTTCACTGTGAACTACGTGTGGGGTACTTCCCCCTATTCTATGAAAAATGACTGTGTTTTCTTGCATGGGTGTTTAGCTGATAGTATCTAATTAGTTGAAAATTTATTTTGAGCTTACTTGATAAAACATGCTTTCACCCACTGTTTTTATTTTCATTATGCTGCTGCTACACATCACTGTTAATCATGCTACAATTTGAAGTAAATTGATAAAATCTTTTTCATGCTCACACTGATTCAAAGAATGAACATTTTAGGAATATAAATGTACATGTTTGCTGGTGTGGTTGGTGTGGTTGGTCTTTTCTGTTTTTCATTTGTTTTTTTTATTTTCTTTCACTTTTTGTATGGTAAATAAAATTTTTGAACTTCATTGATACCCCTTCATATCCTTCTTTAGGTGAAATTTTCATCTATTTTGAACTTAAATTGTCGCCCACCTTGAGAGTCAACATTGGGGACAATGTTGGGTTTTAAGTGTGGGGGAGAGGGGTCATTCTAATGTCATGTTGAATTCCCCCTTCTTGAACCTGAGTTTGTTTTAAAATGGTCAATTTTTTTCAAAAAATGGTTCAAAATTCCTTTAAAATTTTTCAAATTATTTCATCACAAGATGGTCATTGGAGGATCAATGGTACTTCATTTTTTTCCTGTTTAGTGGATAACTGTTGCTGGATGTTAAGAGTGGCACTTAGTCAGAAACTGTTAAGTGTGAATGATTACTGAGTGGAATTTTTCACTGTCTCTATGGATCTGTCTGTTTAGGAACTGAGGATGGGAGTATGACAGGATAGGTTTCGTGGGATGATGATCATGACTGGAAGTAACTAGAAGTTCTCACTATAACCTATGGGACTCACATTTTTATTAAATAATATTCAATCACTTTAGAAAGTCGATCTGAATGATTATTAATTTAGTCCTTTATAACTGGAGTAAAATGGGCAAATGGAATCCCATGGTGAGTATCTGAGACAAGGTTCATTGGGTGAATTTATGTAAATAAATAAATCCAATTTCAATTTTAATAAGTGCTATGCACAGTGCTCTGCACATGGAATATGGCTGGGAAAAATAGAAATAAAGTTCCCTTGTCAAAAATGAACTCATTAAGGTGAGGGGAATTTTAAACCCAGATAAAGAAGGGAGCAATTGACTTGGTTAATTTTCATTTAGGTTGAATCAATAAAGTGATCAAATTAATGGACATTAATTTTTGGAAACTGCGGGAAGGTGAGAATGGAAGGTGCCATTGGTTAAGTTTTGAGTTCCACTTCATCTAACCTGTCAACACTCCTTGAATTAGTACTTGAATTGGAAGGTGAAGTAGTATAGTTAATGATTACACATAAGGGGCATGACATACTTGACAGTGTATGAATTTGTGATGCTATTGACTTCCAGTGGGTTTTTTAAGCTAGGTAGGACATCATTATTGAACAACTTTTGAAAAACCTGACTCATTGTTTGGTATTGTTCTTCTGGATATTAAAGTTTAATCATGCACCTTTTAAGATGAAAGTCACTAAACATCTTTTTGTTTAAAGGTCAAAGACATTAATTTGTTTGAGTACAAACAAAGCCTTATGTGTGGGGGAGTTTGATGTGGTTGTGTTTTAACACTCTTTGTCACATCCTTTTTTTATTTTTATTAACTTTTTTATACCAAAATGATTGTTTTTAGTAAATATTTTATAATTATTGAGTTTTTGAATTTGCTGTGTAAAATAATCAGTTTTTAGTTTAAAACATGTGTTTTAATGTGAATTAGTGTCATTTTAAATAATTCTTAAATTAACTTAGTCTTGAGAATTAGACTTTTATTCATTTATTCTTTTCTTTTTATAATTTTTCATTCTAGTTATTTTTTTAATTCATTTATTAAATTAATTAATGCTTTATTCTTTAAATTGTAAATAAATAACTCTTTTGGGTTTTTTGTCTTTTTATAATTTAATTAGTTTTAACAATTTAATTTTATTCATTTAATATTTTTTATTCTTCAATTTAATTAATTATTTAATTGATTGGTTAAATAATTTAAGAAAGTTAATGTAACTATTTTAATTTTTTCTTTAATTTTGTTTGTTTATTTATTTATTTATTTATTTATTTATTAACCCAAATCAATTCATTCTTTTAAATAAAGTATTATTAATTTTATTATTTAACTTTGTTTTTTTTGTTTTTAATTCCATTATATTTAATTTAATTTATTAATTGATTTATTTTTTTAGTTTCATTAAATTATTTTATTTATTTAATTTTATTTTTTATGTTTGTTTTCAGGTGTTGCGGTCACATGGTCCTATTTCTAAGCAGGGGGTGGGATGCACTTACATTGAGTTCGCTTAAAATATCATGATGTGCACATAAAAGCACGCCACGTGGATGGGCTGTTTCCAGAAAATAAAGTTGCTCACCGCACGTGCACCCATTCAATTAGTTAGGATCAATTGCTCAAGTGACCAGCGCGGGAGGGGGAAACATAGTTAAAGCTACACGTGGAGGCCAAGGAACTCTTCGTGGGAGATTCCAGAGACTTCGATTGGGTGATGAATGCATGAGAGGAATAGGAGAGATCATTAGGGGATTATTCAGGACACATTGGAACTTGGGAGATAGGTAGCGGGGCTTTGATCCTAACAAAAGGAGCAGAGCAAGAGGAATGAACATCTTCCATCGGGAGAAGATTGGAGTACCGAGAGCAGTAGACCAGTGAATTTCAGAGCTCGATTCCTAGGGCAGGAGATCGAGCGAATTCCAGCATTGCATCCAACATCAAGCAGTAGGAGTTAGAACTTCTAGGAGCTCAAGCAGGGAGTTCAAACTTCTTAGTTTTCCCTGCACTCTATTTTTCTGCAATTTATTCCAATATGAATTACATTGATCTTAATTCCATTGTTTCATTAAAACCAACCACAATGTCCAGCTAAATTCCATCAGGGGGGGATAAACTGGCTGATTAGGTTTGTTTAATCTTATTCATGGTCTACATCACTTAATTGGATTGTCTCTCTTATTGTTTACATACGATCTTATTTTCAAAACAACAAGATCGAGTGAAAACCGATCTTGTTTGCACCATAATAAAAACTGTTCCAATTTGAATAACTCACTGACAAGTGAGTTATGCTCGAATGAGAGAGACACACCGAACTCAACTGACAAGTTGAGCCTGATGACTTCTGACTTATTTTCCCCATTGGATGGAATGACTTTTATAGTCAAAGGACTGTAAGAGCTATTTCATCATAAACTGACCAGATGACAAGTCTAGCTAGTTACTTTTAGTAAGATCCATATTTTTAAAAACTCAAGTGCATGAAAGAGGCTGAGAAATATCGAATTGGCCAATCGACTTTTCCCCTTACTCATCTATTGGTTGTTCACACCAAAATTTCTTTTGGGGATCTATCTACACCCTTTTCACCAACCATCTCACCCTCATTTCCTTGCTCACCAACTCTCATTCACTTCACTTCACTGTCATAAAAGTATTTTTTCTTGTTTTTGCATGTGTGTTTTCTTATTTAGTTTATTTTTTTTAACTTCAAACAAAACATGAGGCCTCCCTATGGTTTGACCCTGCCTTTACACTATCCTAAGTAGTAAGTAGGTTATAAATTTTAGTTTTTTGCTCATGCCCAATGTTGCACGAGCATGCAAGATGCATAAATCGAGTTCTCTTGTGGAAAACAGAGTATCGTAAGTCATCTAGATCTGGCTCATGTTCTTCGTGGTATTGACTATACGAAGATGTGCTCAATTATTCTGATATGTGGTGTCCATCTTGTTGATTCAAGAATGCTTATTGTTTTCTTTATGAATGTTGAGTTTCATGTGTCAGTTCTTGTTTTTATAAAAACTTTTGTGTACTTCGTTATTACACTCTGTCTTTTTCTAGGGTACACTTCTCTTTTATTCTTGGAGTGCATGTGTTGGAGTCAATAGGATGCATGTATTATGCACCTCGTATCTCGAACTATCAGATGATATGTCTACAAGGAAATATTAATTATGTCAATGCATTTAAAAACTTTAAATATGACCATTAGAAATTAAATTGAAAAATGACAAAACAGGTTTATAAACGGTGTCACAGTTTTTCTATAAATGGTGTCTTCATAAAACGGTATCTCCTTGAAATGGTGTTTGGATGGTCACAGTGTCTGGATGGTCACGGTGTCAGTATAGTCATGGTATCTTTATAGTCATGGTGTCTAGATGGTCACCGTGTATGGATGGTTACGGTGTCTGGATGGTCACGGTGTCTAGATAGTGACGGTGTCTAGATGGTCATAGTGTATGTATAGTCACAGTGTCTAGATGGTAATGGTGTCTAGATGGTCATGGTGTATGGATGGTCATAGTTTTTGGATGGTCATGGTGTCTAGATAGTCATGGTGTATGGGTCATTTTCTAGAAAAACACAACTGGTGGAAGACTCATGGTGTATCAGACTTATCCAAATATATGTATTCAGACTTAAGAAGTGATATTCATAGAATGGATTAGACTTAATCATTCATTAAATAAATCATTATAAAGTAAATTAAATATAGTGCACAAGGTTTATTTTAATCATAAAGATATTAATCATCTATACACATGATTTAAGATAAATTACACAGGATTAACAAGTTTTTACAGAATGAATAGAATTTGTGATCATTAAAACATGATTAACACGTGAGGAGTCCAACATATAGGTATTTTTCTTTTTCCTAAAGATTTTGGTCTTTTGTACTTGGATTTTTATAATTTTGGATGATGAGTGCAGGGTGCAGGTTTTAGCTCAATGTTTGAACTAACCATAAAGAAAACATGTGAGAAACATTAAATTTATTATAGATATTTTTTAATGACTAGTTTTTGGATTTTATTAAAAAAAATACCAACTGTGTATGGTTCTCAAGTGAGTCTTGTGAGGGGAACACGGTTGGTGCATGGTCTTCTAAACCTTATGGTTGAACTATGTGACATATTAAGAGATTTAAAATCTTAAAATTAACATTATGAACCTATCTAATTTTATTCCATAACCTCTCCTCCTCCCCCATATTTTACCCCCTCAACTCGTGTCACCTCTCTCCCACCATTCTACTCCTTTATATAGTGTTTTTATGTGATTTATTCAAGATTTTATGTAAGTTATTAACTGTAATATCTCATTTCCCATATACCTTAATTTATCTATTATTTATTCTTGTTATTATTTTCTCCCGTTATTATATTGATGTTTTTATAAACTATATGGTGATTTTCTGACCTTTTACCACATGATACTCCATGTTTAGGGTGTGTGGGTTGTCATTCAGGTCATGTTCATTCCACACTAAATTTTTTAGACTATTTAAAATAAATTTTAGGTTGGTTTTCCATTTTATTAGCCTTTAAATTCTATATCCATGATTGTATTTTTGTTTAAATATATTTTTTTAGAGATCAAATGATTATATTAGATGTCTATGGGGCATATTGGGTAAGAAAAAATTGTTTTAACTTTATTTTAACTTAATAAAAATGGGTTTTAAATTAAGAACATAGTAAAAATATATTTCCACTTAAAATTATAAACAATTTTTTTTGTGAAATTTTTGAGTGGTTTTCATAATGGTATTTGGGACCTCAAAATGTTCTTTGGATTCTACATTGATTTTACAAGGGGGTTACCTTAAGTTTCAATGGATGTTGAGAGGCCCAGTTGGCACTTCTTATGGAGGATTATAGTGGAAATAAACCATTTTTACAATCCCCTTTAAATGTTTTTAAAGGATTAATCTGGTCATTGGCATAGAAAATGTTTATTATATTGTTATTCATGATGAATAAGGGGTTATTTCCATTATGGATGCTCAGTGGTGAGGCTTTGTTTATGGTTCATGTTCTGTATAATCATATATATATATATATATATATCATTTCTTATTAATATTTGAATTATCACACATCCATTTTATATATCCTGTGGAACCAAGATTTCCTAGTAGAACTTATGAGATCAAACTCAAAAATAACTTAGGATTGCTATCTATATAGTGTCCTTTCATATGATTTATCTCATAATTTGGGATTATTTGACTCGTTTGGTCTATGTAACAAAATATTTAAAGTTAGAGTGGTCATATTTCATTTGGTGTGTCGATATGATAGATCATGTTTAGTATTTTTCTTGATTTTTCTATGACATTGTAGGTTCCCATGATCATTGATACTTGGGTATACTATATGAGTCAGGTTTCTTTTACTTTTTTGATACTTTATCTGTCATAATTTTTATTCTCGATATCTTAATACTATTTTTATCATTTTTATTATCATTATCAATGCTTCATTTTTACTAAATAAACCAATGTATCCCCTGTTAAATTAATGACTAAATTCTTTAGAAAGGTTTTTTAAACTCTATTATATGACTCTTTTCACATGGGTATCTTTAAGGGATCATTTTAAAAAATGCATACAATTTATTATTTAATTAGAAATATTTTAAAAGAACAAGGGAAAATAATTATCATTCATTCTTAATCAAAAATAAGAAAGAACCTTTATTTGTAAACTATATTTCAAAAAATCATAAATAGTATTTTTTAAAAGTTTATGCATGAAGAATAGTTTATGGTATACATATTGGTATATCATGACCATGCTAATATATAAATTTTAATATTATGTTCAAAATATTTTCGCTCATATAGTATTTTTTATGTTGAGGTTGAATGGCGACTTATAGACTTATGTAAAGATATGGTTATATATTAGTTTACATTTATATTTTTGTTGTATTTTCTAATCCACCTACTTTTATATCGTATTCTATTTTTTAGTACATTTTACTTTTATTTGGATGATCATTTACTTTTCATGTCTCATTTTGTTTAAATTATTTATAAAATAGTTTATTTCATTCTCTTGGTAGTACAATATACAAATGGTTCATGTCAGAATTTTGGAAAAATTACACTCATTACTGATTATGATTATGGGGTGAAATTATTCACATGAGTTTTTATTTGATTCCCTATTGATTTTCACAAGCCCGTGAGGATGATGAATGGATCTCAAGTATTTCATGTTCCATTTTGGGTGCCTGATTCAGAGGTTTCCTATATTGGTTCAAGAAAAAATTGAATTCTACCCTTGGTTCATAAGAACTCCTATGATCTAGGGTTCCCTTTTCTACTTAGGAAGTATTGTTCTATTAGAAATAGGATTGTTAAAACATGGGGTTTGATTATTAAGGATATTTTATCAAAAAATTTAAGTATTGAATATTTAGTTACCAAATTATTTCAGGCTATGGGTATTGAGTTGTGATTTGTATTTATTTAGTAAGGATATATCTTGTTTTTTTATTTAATTAAGGTTTATATGATTTTTCAGTTGTTAGACTCAAGTTAGATGATTTACTCTTTGTTTTATAATGTTTATTAGTTTAAATTGATTCTTTTGGGGATATAATTAATTTTATGCATTTTTTAACGAATTTCTCCTATTTGGGGGTGAAATTTGAGCTAAACTGGTATCACATGGTAAGAATATTGGATCCAAAATACCATTTGAATACCATGTACATGGTTTTAAATAAATCTTTATAGTAGTAGTATGATTAGAATATGGTTTTCCATACTATGTGGCCATGTTACAGGTGCTCAATAATCCCCTGGAAAATTTTTTAATACTTTATTTCTTACAATTTAATCTTGGTTATGTCATGTGCTTGTTATTTAGGTGGAAAATGGACTTAAATATTAAAAACAATCTTTAAAAATCTTTATTTTTTATTCGAAAATTATTAGATGTGATTTCATAAATTAATTTTAAATTTGGTTTTTGGACTTTTAATAAAATGGTTTTAATTGAACATTTTTTCTAAAATAGTCATATACAGTTTCTTTATATTTTAAAATTCTTTGTGTCTTATTTTAACAGTTGATTTAAATATTTTTAAGTGGAAATGTTTATTAGATTATAAAAGATGGGTTTTGGAATGGTAATTAAGGATTCTTTCCAATAAAATGAAATGATTTGTTTTTGGATGTTTTCAAAAACAATATGGTTATCTTAGAAATTATTTTAAAGTTGTGTAAGGGGGTTTATTTAATATTTTAATAATTGTATAATTGATTTCATTTGACATTGGTATTTAGTTTTTTTAGTATTTTAAAATTGAGGTTTATCTTAATTTTTTTTGTGTTTCCGTTAGTTTTTTAGTACACCCCCACCATGTCTTGATGGATTCCAAAGGGGATGATATGAGTGATTCTCCAATAGTATACCCTTTAGTTTATTGACATATAGATTCATTCTAGTGTTCAAAAATTTTATTCCTCCTTTATTTTATGTATATCTTGATCTATGTAAAGTGGAAGAATGTTTTTAGAGTTTTGAGAAAATCTTTGATCATTTTGGTTTTCTTGAGTCTCTAATGTTTAAATTATCCACTTTTGTTCTTGAAGGTCCAAATTGTAATAATAAAGGCATGAAATTTGGGTTGAGGATATTTTATTTGGTGTTCTCAAGTGGTATACTACTTACTTTGATCCTTGTAGTTAAGAAGGGAATTTCTATTGAGTAAACATGAAGTGTTATGATTTTTAGTGTGCATGTGGTACTATAAATAGGCCCCTATGTAACACTTAAATATATTTGTTATGTGGTTAGGACACTAGTGTTTCATTAGTATGGAATTTCAAATAATTAAAATTCCTCATGTTAGAATTATTTTATATTCAATGAAGACCTATTATTGTTTTTTTTTTGTTCCTCTTTATAGGATTCCTAAAATATCATACCATAAGTTGAGTAGAGCCATATCTACCATGTTGAAGTATTATTAGGTCCAACCTATTGAACCTTATTTAGATTAGGTGTTTTTTGAGGTATTATATATTCTCTCTATTATTTTCCCAATTGTATGTCTTTAATTGGCCTTTGTTTATGGAAACTCACAGAACATATTTTTTGGATTTTTTTTCTTACAAACAATTTTAATTATTGGTAGTTATGCATGAGAATGGCCTACACTATTATTAGTCTCTATTGGTTGGTAGATCATTTTTTTAATCTCTTACACTCAATAATATCTTGTTCCTCAATTGATACTTAGATGGATTTTTGTTTTAGTTATAATATGGTGGGTAAACCCCTTTGGTTGACCCCTAAAAAATCCATCAATGAGGTCATTTTCCTATTTTTTGGAGCTTAGTCGTTTCAATAGTTTGATTATTTTATTTAATATTCTTCCTAGTGCATTGATGTTGGGAACTTTCAGTGAGACCAAGATAATGTTAATGGGGATATGATTGAATTATAGTCATTATTTTTATGTTATTTGTTAGAATAATTGATTTTGGGGGATCATTTATACTAGTTAATGTCTTTGGACTTGAATCAGTTGTGGTTTTAGTGTTCCTTAGTTTTTAGAATAGAGTCATGTTTTAAAATATTTAATTTAATCTTATGTAATTTACCATTGAATTTACTAATTATTTCAAGGGTAATAATGAATTATGGTGGGGATAATTGCCATACCCTGACCAAGGTTTTCATTATTATTTTATTTATTTATTTTTATTTTCCCATTTCCTTGAGTTTTAGGTATTTTTCATTTATTTTTTTAAATTTTATAGGTTCGTTGTAGGGTTCACAATTAGTACTAAACATATACAAATATTTTTAATGACATATAATTTCCACTTGATTTATTGTTTCACATTTGTAACATAGTTTTTTCAATCATGTATCCAAAACTATGAAAGTATTCTAGTGATTCCAGTGAAGGGTGGAAAATTTGGTAAATCTTTCATCCAAATCAAGAAACCTATAAAGACTCTTAAAATCAAGAAATTATTATTCTAATACTCTTTAATTTTAACCCTTAACCTCTTCTCCCCCCATCAATTTGATCCCCATGACCTGTGAAAACTATTTCCCTCCATCCTCCTCCCTTATATAGTGGTTTTATATGATTTCTTATTGATTTTTAGTTAGTTATTTTGTGAATATTATCCATTCCCCTTTCTCATGCTTTCCCTATTATTTATTATTTCTTTAATATTCTCCCATTATTTTGTTTCTATTTATATAAACCCTAGGGTGAATATTATACCTTTAATAATGTGATTATGTATTTTTAGGGTGTCTGAATTGTCTTTTGGGTCACATTTATTTCATATTCAATGTTATGGACCATTTTTATTCAATTTAAGGTAGGTTCCCCATTATATTATCCTTTAAATTCTATAACAATGACCACTTTAATGTTTTAATTCATGTTTTTTTATATTAAATGATATTTTTTATTTATATATGTGGATTATTATAAAGGAAAACTATATTTTCACCTGATCAACATTTGATAAAATGGGTTTTAAATTATCTATAGAGTATAAATCCTTTTCCTCATTCACACACCAAATTTTTGATGAAAATTTTAATGTTTTTTATAAATTTCTTTGGAACCTAAAAATCTATTTTGGAATTCATATTTATTTCCAAAAGGGTTTAACTTATGATTCAAAGGTTGTTATGAGGCCTGGTTGGAAATTTATAAAGATAAATTTCTAGGTAGAAATAAACCCCTAGGACATTCCCCTTTTATTGATTGTTTTAAATGAAGAAGTTTTCTTTCATATATAAAATATTTTTTATATTAATATTATTAGTGAATAAGTGGTATTTCTGTGAAGGTTTCTTAGGGGTGGGGTTTTGTTTATAATTTATTTTTCATATTATTAGATATGTGTGTGTGTGTAGACACACTATTACTTATTACTATTTAATGTAGACCATCAAAATATTATATAGCATAGGAAAAATGAATTTTTATTGGAACTTATAAGAGAGCATGTAATTTTATATTAGTATTATGCTCTATCTAGTGGTCTATAGTATGTATTATTCCATGCTTTGGGATTATTCCCCTCGGTTTGGATAGTTATGGTATGACAGAAAACTAGGGTGGTTGTATTTAATTATATTAAAAAATATATTGGATATTTTTTAATATTTTTCTATATTTATTTATAACCTATAAGGTTACTAAGATCCCTCGTACTTGGATCTACTATGTTGGATACAATTCTTTTACTTTTGGGATAGTTATTGGCTACCATTTGTGTTTACCTTCCCTAACTGTACCTGTTAACATTATTGTTATCATTGTTTCTACTTGATTTTTATTAAAAATCCAATGTTTCACATTTTAAATTAATGATTAATAATTATTGAAAGGTTTTTAAAAATATTTTCATTAATTATTTTAACATTTGAATTTTCAAAGTAATGTTTTCAAAAATTATAAGACTTCATGTTTTAAATGGAACTATTTTAAAGTAACAAATGTAGTGTATTATTATTGGTTATTATTCTAAAATAATAAAAACATATATTTTTAAATTTTATTTCAAACTAGAATGAATTATATTGTATATTTAAATGTTATGTATTGGGTGTGGTTATTGGCATACCTATAAGGCTTTCATGATCATAACTATGTATATATTTTACTTTTAGGTACAATATATGGTTTCCCATTGAATTTTTTGTTATATTAAGGTTGGATGGTGACATGTGAAGTCACATGGATATTGGGTTGAGTATTATTTTACCTTTGTTTTTTATTATATATTCTAAGTTAGATAATTATATATTAGATATTTTTTTTAGTCTCACATTTTACTTTTTGTTAGAAGATAATATAAATGTTTTTACACATTTGGTTTAGATTATTTATAAATATATTCATTCATTTTTCTTATAGGTTTAACTTATGGGTGAGTGAATTGGAATTTTGTTAAAATTATCATATATTTTTATTATGGTTATTGGGTGAAATAATTCCCATGAGTTTGTATCTAATTACTTAATTATTTTTTCCACCCTTTGTTAATAGGGAACACACCTCGATTGTGTCATGGGATAGATCGAGTGCATAATTTAGAGGGAGATAAGATTGGTTACTGAAACCCCCTATCGTATCTTAAAAGTTTAGATTATTTTTTTACATTAAAATTGTATTAAATTTATTATATACTATGAAAACAATTACTTACATCAGTTATACTCCACTAAATTAAACAATATCCCCTTTATTACCTCACTTATTAACATACATTGAGAACATTATCATAATAATTCACAATAAAAATCATTCCCAACTATATTTTTTAAGTCTTATAGGTTCTTCTCTCCCCAAAATACCAATTTAATATGTATTAGGGGGTCTAAAAGGGAGATATACAAAAAAGATGTATTTTTTACACCGATAATGTGTCTAAAATTCCAGAACACATTTTATTCCCAAATCAAGGGATAAACTTGTCTCATTGTCCACTCCAATATCCACTATAATCATAAACTTATTTGTAATAAAGATGATACATTAGTCTCAAGGTGGTATTTTTTAATGTAACATGAGGAAAAATTCCCTTACTAAATTGATACTACTTGGGGGGAAGGGACCCTGGGCTAGTAGAATAATTAAAAATTTATCGAGTGATGTATGATACACTATAAAATTCACATCTTTATTCCATTCACACCTTGTGTAAATAATACCCATCTGATTCTCAATAAATATCCCAAATCTATATATGATTCAAACTATGGAACATATAATGGAATAGATCTAGTAAATAAAGTTTAAAATGTTGGAAAAATCTATTTTTGGTTGAGGTTTTCTCTATACCTTTAGAGTGGAAAAGCTCAATCCCATTCTGAATGGAATTATATTTTGTAAGGTGGGAGTCTCCATGAACATATAAGGTAATTAAAGTAATGAAAACAAAACCCATGGGTTCATAAAATATCCCCCCTCCACATTAAAACAAGATTCCTTACCCCATACATATTGAGTTTAAGACCATTGGTTGGGGATTACTCTAGATCCAATGTCCATGAGTGAGGGGGTTCTGAGAAAAAGAGGGGGATCCCCTTCAAGGAATGATCTTTCTTAAGGAGGGGGGAATATCTCATTGCATCAATAGGAAATACAGGTCCACTACGATGATTCTTTTCAAGACCACCAACGTGATCCTCATGGAAAAGGATCCATCAAGACCGACATTGTACCTCTCATTCCATATACACCAAAAGAATACCACCAAGATAATTGATTTATGAATCTTCTCAATATTGTTTTTCCCATTCCATGAAACAAATGATAATGGTAGTTGTTTCTCAAAAAATTCTATAAGGTAATCTTAGTGATCTTTCCAATGGAGCACTAGATAGTTAAGGCCCACTCTCCCTTAAATAATAGTTAAAAATCCATTTCTCCACAAGGGGTCTGGTAGTAAATACAATTTGATCTTAGGTTGATCTATTTATGTTTTTCCTCATCCTTAGGTATAGCATGGTTTTGAAAATTTAAAAAAAAAAGAAATTATACTTTGATGGATCCTATGAAGATGAATTTTTCCTCGTTGGCCTCCATCCTGATATTTTTAAAGAGATAACATTGTTTCTGGTCAAATATAGTATGCAAGAAGGATTTATGGTTTCCTCTAATGAGAGATTAGGATTTAGGAACATTTTTAATCTGATTATTGTATATGGACAATTGTGATTCCATAAATTTATTTATCCCCGTATGATGATCCAGAGAGAGTTCCATTATAATCCATAGATGTGGCTTGGGGAATCTTCCATAATTTGAAGACTCCCTTTTGTCTTGATCAAATTACTCACATACTTATACATAAAAAATCTTCCCCAAATGGACTTGTATTATATCACATCCCACATGAGATTCACTTGAATATATGGAGACCAATACACTTCTTTTGTTAACCCCACCTTCTTCAACTGGATTATCCATCCTTTCTTATAAAGACTACTGGTATCTCCCATCAACATCAGCATCCCCAATAAAGGAAGACAATAGATTTTTTTTAGTGCTATCTTTTTCACCTTGTGGAGATATTGAACATTCATGGAGATTGAGTTGAGAATACAATTCAAAATGGTTTTTTATCCCCCAAATGATAGGAAATTAATCATCCAATTGTTGATGTGGTTGGAGAGATTTTATACCACCCCATCAAAGTTATAAATTAAAATTATACCTATCTATTTAAACACTCCCAAATAGCCTATGGGGAATCACCTCCTATGACCCCTATATTGGTCTCAATCGTATTGGTATGTCTCTCCACACATAACATCAAAATTAAAACACTGATCTTATCATGTTTAATGATCTTATTACTCCATTTACATTATAATTCCATGATTTTTTTGATACTATAGATGTATTTCCTACTTCCATTCATAAATAAAATCTTGTTTTCCATACATAGGAGGTGAGACACTCCATTTAAATAAGTCTTACATCAAAAGGGAAGGATGCCCCCATTATTCATGAATCTATTAATGTGTTTTGAGAGACAATCATAATCCAATATAAATACACTCTGTGATAGTTAGTGTTACTAGATTAATCCCTTGGTCAATTTAAATAATCCACAATTATTATCCATAAAAGAGATAAATATCTTGGGGTTGAAGCATCACAATAGCAGGTCGGTCACCTAGGTATACATTCCCATGCATTCTATCACCTTAAGGAAGAAAACCACACTCCATCCCATCCTAACTATTATCCATGTCATCTTTAGAGTAAATATTGTAACCTTGTGTTTTTCTATTGATTTATACAATCATCTCTTGATAAATTCCTATAGCACATTGGGTGTAACATCTATTAATGAAGTTGTGCTACTACTCAGAAACCCAATTCTATAAATTCATATAGACACCCCTACTTATGACACTATAAAGGACTTGATATGGTAAGTTTCACATGATTATGGATCAATGCTACCCCAATTAATAATGGTCTTTCTCCATTGTAATGATGATAAGGATGGTTTTATAGCCCACCTAAGGGATTCCACCCCATCGAAAGTAGTATTGGATGGCCTCTTTGATTTTTCCCTTAAAAAGTTAATATTATATCACATAAAAGGATACAATAAAGCCTTTAGAGTTAGGAAATATATTAGAGTTGAGCGATAAGACTTCTTTCTGTATTTCCTTTTCATTGGGTATGATCACTAACCAATAATTATTGTGATTCATCTCCATATGGTATATTTAATCGAGGAGGTATTTACGTCCCCTTAGGAATCTATCCTATTTGCAGTGGTTAGAAACATCTAATAGGGATTTTAAGTGATCCTAATCCATACCCCCCACCAATATAGGATCATTGAAGAATGATAAATATTATATTTTGATATTTGGTCTAATGTATATATTTCTTTCTTTTATGAAATCTTGAAAATATGCAGTATTTTTGTCTCCTTTTCTAAGTCACATGGCCCTATCTATTTGATGTGCAATTATATATTATTCTAATAGAATCTCCATGATCTAGTTTTTTCTGTAGACAATATCACTAAATTTATCATCATACCACCGCACTTCCAATATTTTCTCAACTCATTTGATATCATATTTGATGTCGAAAATCTCTTAAAAGAATGGGGTAGGTTGGAGTTCAAGTATAATAGGTCCCCCTTAAAGTATCTAAGTTTATTATGATGTACAATCCATAGGTTCTCCTTTTTTGATAGGAAACACATAACACTTAATAATAAATGGGATCATATGATCACTACTATTGAAAGAAAAAGTAGACATTGTCGATTAATCATAGATCTAGGATAATTAAAAGATGAGAGTGATCTAAGAGGGATGGAATAAGGTGGAATATACTTTTATTTGGGTAGGAATATATAGATTTTAGGTTGGAAATACATTTTTTGAGATGGGAATAGGTATGGTTATTCCCTTTTTGGTTTTTGAACTATGTGAATTTATCACCTAAAAACCCCATGTCCATCAGCCTATTGTTGGGTGTAAAGAATAAAAAATCATTCCTGGCTATCATGAGGTTAATCTATACACCATTATTATCTAAAACACTTAATATAATTTTGAAGTCACCACCAATATTCTAAAATATTTTCTACAGATTTAATAACCCATGGTCACGCCACAATTCTTCTCTATCAAACACATCACATTTTTCATAGATGAATGAGATAAAATAGATTTGAGTAACATAACATACCTTTGTTTCAATATATTTCTTAGAGAATAAGTTATTCTCCACTAAAATACTATTTTTCTATAATATAAAAATGTGTTTATTGGTGGTCTCATCATTCCATATTTTGAATAAACTCATCCTATGAGAAAATACTAAATTATTATACGGTTTTTGTTTGTGTTCCACCACTTCTAAAAGGTAGAACTTATTATTGAGAAGCTCATTAGAGAGAAAACAAATTTTCACATGGGATAAAAATCCCATGAAATTACAAATTATAAAATAGATCATTTTAGGAGGATATTCTCAGGCATACTGACCATCATTGGGGGATTCCTTATCCAAGAAGAAGATTGAGTGGTGTCTTCCTTAGAGAGGGATCTAGTAATGAAAACATTGCGAGGATCGATGATATCTGGAAAGATATAGTCCAAAATTTTCCATAGAACTATTTTTCACTTGAAATTTTATGTTCTCTACCTCAATCTCTATGAGATCTGGAAATACAATCAAACTCATAGAGAAAAGGTGTAACACCCCAGGAATTTAAAATAAATTTAATATGGAAAGTAATGCACATAACACTGAGTCTCTATGAAACAAAACTTTGTTATTATAATTATTTAAACAAGAGAGTTATAAACTATCCATGAAACATAATTTTGGGGATTGAATTGTTTTATTTTTAAAAAATAGATATACAAAGTTGCGATCAGTAAGAAATTTAGAATCTGATAGGATCAACTTAATTTTTTAGTCAATAGTAACTTAACCCTTTTGAATAGTAATGGTACCCTTATGAATAGTAATATGACCCTTAAAAATAGTGACCCCACCCATGAAATTATAAATAAAATTTAGGAACCTTATAAATTAAAGTATGATATAATTTTATAAGTAATTGAATATTTTAAAAATTAATAATTAAGTGTTGGCATTTTGTGAGTAATAAATATGTAATTAGAATTATATAATTAATAATTTGATTCAAAAGAAAATTAAATTTCATGAAATGTATTCAAAAATAAATATTTTTCTATCCCTATTATTTTACAATAATTTAATTAGACCTTAGTTAATTTTTTAAAGTGTTATAAAATTAGTTATAAATTTAAAACTGTATTTCTTGAAAAAATAATAATTTTAATTAAAAAATGAATTTCTCATATTTTCAAAATTATTTTCATAATATGGATTTTATTTTTTAATTCTATACATCAAAAAATTTTTAGGGTGAATTTTTGGGATTTTTCTGGAATACTTGAATTTTTAGTGAATAGTAAAATATAGTAATTTACAGTATAAATACATTATAAGATAAATAAACTATTACATGAGTCTTGGATGATTTAAGAAAACTTGGTTAGAACTCTCATGAACTTATTAATTTATGTGGTCAAAATAATCCATACTTTTTTTTGTCTTGAGAAAAATAATAAAATAATGAATAAAATATTGAGAAATCACCCCTCTCCTCTGCTATAAAAACCACCCATCACCCCCTCTTCTCCTCACTCATTCCAAGCTTTAAGCCTCGTAAAATTTCTACCCAATACTATTACCAAGATCCTCCCACATTTCCAAAATATCTTGGTCTCATAAAAATACCAAAATCAATCCCTTTAAGGAGATTCTCAAGGAAGAGTATTCAGGAGGTAAAATCCCATTCCTTTCTCTTTTAATTTCTTTTCAAGTTATTTATTTTATTATAATTTCCTCCCCTAATATGTCTAAATGATCATGATAAATATAGTATCATATATATTCTATAATTATATCATGTTAATATAATATACTTTATCAATCTTCTTACTCTCTCTCTCTGTTTTATTTTAGAAACAGAATCATTATTTGGGAAGTGCTAATTCAAAACCTTCATGGATGATAAACTTTCATTCTTCAATTTATTCTTCAAGGATACTCATTATACCATTTTTATGGTTAAGTAAGACTATAATATATATATTATAACCCATTTAATGTCCAGGAACTAGTATATATACATAATACTAATTCATACGACGAAACTAGTTTGTAGTGATCGAAATATCGACATAATAATCTAAACGATCATCACTAAATGTATTATTTAATAATTCATAATCCTACCATATAACCAAATGATATGTAAAACCATTTACACTTATATATTCTTATTAATAAAATCTAATTCTAATTCTGGAGAATTAGACATATTTTACATGAACTTTATTACTTATAAACAAGTGAATAGAGCATGAAAACCAAGAAAATGAATGCTCTCAAACGATGAAAATAACTCTATAATTCATCTATAAAACATAAATGAACTTAATAAAATTATAATAAATTAAATATATATATATAATGTTATTAATTAATTAATTTAATTATCCAGTACATTAAGGTAAAGTACATAATACATTCTGATATAAGGTAAGGATTTTCCACCCAAACTTCCTTTTTCTTTCAGGTTACTATTTTTCTAGTTTTATGCCAATGAAATTATTAATTATTCTTATTTACTTATCTTAAATTATGTTTTAATTTTCTATATATTTGTACCAATTATACTCCTTCTTTATTTTATGGGGATTTACATGTTTTAAAAGGATATTTCTCACAATCTTCTTGATAAACATGCCTAATTCAAGAGAACTTCTCAAATTCTTGCCTATTTTCAAGGAAAATATATAGTCTATTTAAGAAACAATTATTTTTATAAAATCAATAATTTGATTTTTTTAAAAACTATCTTAGATCACTTCTGGTTTTATACATGGATTTTTTCAAAAGAACTCTTCTTTTTAAAGTAAAATAGTATTTCTATCAAGAATTATACAATGATTTTATAAGAGTATTTTCATATATTTCAACACTCTTGTTGATTATTAATTTAAATTGGGATTAATATATTATGATATAATCTAACAAATTTTATTAAATGTTTTATGATTATTTTGACTATGGATGTGTTATCTTGATATCATTCACTATATTACTCCAAATGGTTAGTATTTATGTTTACTGGTTGGGGAAAGTTATATACATTTAATATGTTAGTTTTAATATGAATGTATATGTTTATTATATTTCACCCCTTTAATTTGATGAATTAATTGGAATTAAAAACTTTCGGGTGTGTCCCTCTATATCCCTTTAATGAATTAGTAGGTCTCATTATAAAAACTAGTTTGGATTTTTACCTGTTTATGTATGGTCTTGGAATGAGGCCTTCATAGTATAGTTATGATGTCCCAGATTATGAATTCCCTCACTATGAAACTAGTAATTTATAGTCCATTTAATTATTCAACTATTATAATATCCATGTTTATTTTTTATTATGGTATTAGTTATTTATCTTTTCTTCCTTTCATATTATGATCAGTTTTACTTTTAATGGAAAAGTGTACTTTTATTTATTAACTATGACTTATTACTTATTCTTACACTATATTACTTACCCTCACTGAGCATCTGAGATAACCCCTTTATTATGTTTTATTTTTTACCAGGATGTGAAGAAGTATATTATGAATGACTTGAATGGATAATCTAGGAGTTATGGATGTTTACAATGGAATTTACATATTTTATTTTCTTTCTAGTTGTAATGTTGAAATTATATATGTATATTATTTTCCAAAGCTACTAAACTATTTGGTTCTTCAAGATATGACTTCCTTGTAATCATACCAATTTATTTTAGTAAGGCACTGACTCTGGGAAACTGGGGTTGGGCTCTTTATAGTTGTTATCAATGGAAGTTTTTAAAAATACTTAGAAACTAAATTTTGAAAATGTATATTTGTGAAAAAAAACTCTAAGATAGAATTTGAGGATAAGCATACAAGAACATCCTAGAATTTTTTTATGGTATAGATTATGTGGATCTTCCTATAAATATACCCATTTCTAGATATCATAAGTGGGCATGGTTATGACATATATGTACCTAGGAGTAACAACTTCAACAAGGTATTTTGGGCCTAACTTGGGGTAACCTGGTACATGACAGCGGGCCTTAATGCACACCTATTTTGACAATATTTGGGGATATACTTAAGATAATTCACATTTTCTTTACAAACCATTTTGAAGGATTTAATTATAAATATGTCTCCAAAGAAACCATTCTTATGATTATGAGATTAGACATGCATAGTATTTCATTTTATGATTAAGTATTTTACTAATTAGACATTATAAATTATGATTCATAACCTAATTTAGTGTTTTCTATTATTTAGAAATATCTTCTAGTGTAAATAATGGAAACTGCATGAACGCATGTATCTCATGTAGGTATTTCCCTTATATGCCAGATAATGATGTTAGTTTTGCAGCTACGACTAGTGCTGGGAAATGTATAACTATAATGGGACAGCTAACTCAGGTTATGAACAATAACCTTACCCGTATGGAGTATCCTGATCCACAACGTAGAGAAGAAATGTTAGACCTCTTTATGTGATAAAAGCCACTGACATTTAGTGGGAATAGAAACCCATTTGTATCAGATCAGTGGATAAGTTCCTTAGAGAATATATTTATCACTTTGGGAAGTAACATATGGTAGAATGTTTTCATGATAGTGTATCGTCTATCAGGAGATGATGATCAATAGTGGTCATTGATTCAAACACAAATTATGAGGAAGATATTGAAAATATGGAATATAGGGATTTTAAGTAAATTTTTCTAGAAAAATATTTTCCTTGTGAATAGGGAGTGGATATATAGAGGAAATTACTAGGTCTAAGATAGAAATAGGATGAAAATGTTGCGAAGTATGAAGCCAACTTTACAAGGTTAGTAAGGAATGTTGCAAACTACATATTTAATCCAAGGAGAAATATTGATCGATTATTTGATGGTTTAAAACCATTCCTCTAAAGGTTGATATTCTCTCAAAATTTATCATCATATGAAGATATAGTCTCATGTGATATCAAGACATAAAAATAATTCTCTAAGTATTATGACTTTAAAGGAAAGAAAGATAATAATAGATCTATTGAAAACTCTGGAAAATGAAATAAGTAAATGGGGAAGAATGGAAGAGTTAACTTTTCACCCTGTAGTAATTGTGGGAAGAAACACCCTGGTACTTGGATAAAGAGAATGGGTGTTTGTTAGAAGTGTGGAGGAGAAGGCCTCCAATATCATGGTTTTGAGGGAAATAAATAAGCTTCAAATGTTCAATTATATAATTGTAAAGAGATGGGATATTATTCACATTAATTCCTTAAGTTTCAAAGAAGCTTTCCCCAAAGAAGGACATGGTAGAAAGGCCAACCTTATATGGTAACAACTACTGAGGTTGAAGATCCTAATAATGTGGTGATAGGTACTTTAATTGTTTCCTCAAACTTATCCAATGCTTTATTTGATTTTGTATCATCGCATTCTATCATATATTCTATGATTTCCAAGAAAATTAGACACATCTAATTTGATTTAATAAAGGAGTTGTTAGTCAAAACTTCTAAGGGAGGTATCATTACAATACATATGTTTCAATCAGTCCCCCTTATGACACATAAATGTGTCATAGTTTTTGACCTTATCATCATACCCATGATTGACTTTGATATAATTCATGGTTCGAATTGGATTTCAAATTATGATGTGAATATCTATTGAAAGAATAAGGAAGTTTCAATTTTGAGAATGATGTAGATTCCTTTATCTTTATAGTAGAGACCTCACCATCTGATATTTATCTAGAGCCTCCCTCATTAGCTCTACTGAATTCAATTCCTAGAGAGGATGAGGATACAATATTTATGGGTGGGGAAAGAAATGTTCAAATTTATTATGTACTGATTTTTCAAGAATGAATTGATATATTTACAGAGGATTTACCGAGATGTCCTCCAAATCATTAAATCGAGTTTTATATTGATTTAATTCCTAGTGCAATGCATATATCAAAGACTCCTTATAGAATGGACATAGTGAAATTTTTAGAGCTGAAGAAACAACTAGAGGAGTTTAGTAGTAAGGGTTTTATTCACCATAGTGTTTCTCAATGGGGAGATCATGTTCCTTTTGTTAAAAAGAAGATGGATCTATGATACTATGCATTGACTACAGGTAGATCGATGCTATTAAGATAAATAAAAACTATCCACTTCCTTTCATTGATGATTTATTTGATCAAATTCAAAAAGATCAATATTTTTCAAAGATTGACCTTTGATCTGGACATCATCAGTTTCATATGAGGAGGGAAGATATTCTAAATACATTATTTTGAACCAGGTATGGGCATTGTAATTTTACAGTAATGTCTTTCGAACTGACTAATTAACCCTTTATTTTCATAGATATAATGAATAGAGTTTTCAAGAAATATCTTGATGATTTTTTGTGGTATTTATTAATGATATCTTGGTATACTCCAAAACCTATGAAGAACATGATAATCACTTGTGCCTTATTCTAAATACTCATACAAGAAACGAGTTATATTGGAAGTTTAGTAAGTGTGAATTATGGATTCAAAAAGTTTCTTTTCTTGGCCATATTATCTCTAAAGATGGAATCTTAGTTGATTCTGAAAAGACAAAGGAATTTTAGGAATGGCCAACTACAATGAACATAACTGAGGTATGTAGTTTTATTGGTTTAGCAGGTTATTATCGATGTTTCATTCAGAACTTCACCTGATTAGCTAACTCATTAACCAAGCTTACAATTAAAGGGGTAAAGTTTGTATGGAAAAAAGAATGTGAAGAATGTTTGGAATAATTGAATAAAAGGTTAGTGAATACTCTAATATTGAATATACCATCATGAAACAGTGGAGTTATGATTTGTAGTAATGCATCAAAGAAATGACTAGGATGTGTCCTTATGCATAATGATAGAGTTATTGCCTATGCATTAAGCCTGTTTAAAACCCGTGAATAGAACTATCCAACTTATGATCTTGAGTTAGAAGCTGTAATATTTTCTTTGAAGATATGGAGACATTATCTCTATGGTAAAATATGGGAGATATATACATATCACAAGAACTTGAAATATATCTTCTCATAAAAAGAACTCAACATGAGGAAAATAGATGGATCGAACTACTCAAGTATTAGGATTGTTCAATAAACTATCACCCTGGAAAGGAAAATAAGGTAGTTGATGCATTAAGAAGTAAGGATCATGGAGTTATAAACAAAATCAGGATTGACAAGAATTATGTGTACATGGATCTAGTAAGGTTGGATATGGAAATTATCAAGGAAGGTGACATCATTACTTTTTCAATTGGTTTAAAACCCATATTTATTGTAAAGAATTAAATGTTCTCAATGTGATGATGAGAATATTTAAACGAAAATTAATAATGTGAATTATGGGAGGTTTCCAGATTTCATGTGTGAGGATGGAATTCTGAAATTTGGGAGGAGGCTTTGTCGATAATCCATATTTTTTATTTTCAGAGGATACTTTTAATGGAAAAGTGTGAACCCAAAACACTCCAATCAGGTACTATCCCACCCACATCACAATAAAAATTCAAAAACTGTACATGATCATAAATTTTCAAAATTTAAAATTTAAAAGGATTTCATCATCGTCATTCTCAGACCACGAGCCACTTATGTCATGTATTCACCTTCAGTAAAGTCACTGCTAACTACCGTAATCATCATTGTCAGAGTTGAACACATCCTCACCAGACCCAAACTCACCATCATGTATAGAAGAATCGTCACTATCAACCTCATCTCCCTCACAGTCGTCCTTCCACAAACACACCATCACCAACCATCATAATCAAAAACCTATAGTTCATCATCATAACCTCCAACCTCTATCACACCAGACATCTAAGTGAAGAACTCATCACCTCGAAAGTTGTTGGCCACCTCAACATAAATTCCCAAATACCATAAGAACCATCACACCTAACCGAACTAGGGAGGAGAAATGGGACTTGATTCCAGGGCATATTTGGGCGGCTTAAGCCCCTATAGAGAGTCGATCCCTTCACCTTGAACAAGAACAAAACCATAGAAAATGAAAAACATTCTGCTGCAATTCAATGTCGTCTATGACACCAAAAACCACCCAGACACATGACCGACACAAAACACTGATGATACCAACATCACCTGCATCTCAACAGAAACAAAATTTCAACCCATAGACTCTATGGAATAAGGAAGAAGAAAATGGGATTGAAACCATAGAAGGAACATAGAAAGATATCCCTAACTAGTAAAAACCTTAAACCATAAAAAGTGAAAGAGGGAAAAAACAAAAATGGAGCTTGGGATTGAAAACCTAGGAAGAAGAACCAACTCCAGTAATGCCTGGAAAACTTTTATCCTCCAAATCACTTGCCCAAACCCCCAGCATATCATGTGCTCCAAATAAAACCTAGAGAGGAGATAAAGAAAGCAAGAACAGAGCACAAAGAGACAGATGGGGATAAAAACAGGACACCACCATAGAGTAGGGAGTTTCAAAATATAGAGAAATAAATTCCAAAATAGAGCATATCCTAGCACGAGCAAGAGATAAGAATAACCCGATTGAATCGGCATTGAGGAACCATCATTATTGGGGAAAGCTGAAACCCTAGTAGCTGATAGCTTAGGAGCACCCAGGAAAGTGAGGTGCCACCCTAATTGGGGAGGAGGCTTTATGTTCCCTATATAACCAAGCTAAAATGGGGTTATTGTATGATTCTCATTACTCAAATTTATCTATACACCCTGGTAGCACTAAGATGTATAGATATTTTAAGGAATATTTCTAGTGGGATAAAATGAAGAGGAAAGTTGTTGATTATATATCAAGACGTTTAGTCAATCAATAGGTGAAGGCAGAAAGACAAAATACTATAGAATACTTGAAACCTATTCCTATTCCTACATTGAAATGGGATGACATTACTATGGATTTTGTTACTAGATTACCCAAAACTCCAAGAAATAATGATGAAATATGGGTAATTGTTTATCGACTTACCAAATTTTTATATTTCCTTTCTATAAGGGAGGATTTCCACTAGAGAACCTTGCACGGATCTATATTAATTAAGTTGTAAGACTTCATGGAGAACCTCTCTCAATTTTTTATGATCATGATCCATGATTTACATTGAAATTATGGAAAATTATTCAGAAATATTTGGATACTGAGTTACATTTAAGTACTTCTTATTGCCCTCAAATTATTGGGCAGCCTGAAAATACCATTCAAAAATTAGAAGACATATTGATATCATAATCCATTGACTTTAAAGGTATATGGGATCCATATTTTCCTTTGGTAGGGTTTTCCAACAATAATAGTTTCTATTCATGTATTCAAATGGAACCATATGATGTGTTATATAGAAAGAGATGTTGTGCACCAACATGTTGGGATGAAGTTGGTGAAAGGAAGTTTGTATGCCTAGAGATTGTTGAGGAAACAACAGCGAAGGTAAAGACTATGCAAACCCATATCAAATAATATTAAAGAAGTCAAAATAGTTATATTGATAATTGAAGGATTTGGAATTTCAAGTGGGAGATCATGTTTTCTTGAAAGTATCTCTATGGAATGGTGTTATAAGATTTGGGAAGAAAAGAAAACTGAGCTCCAGGTACATTGTTCCTTTGGAAATATTAGAGAGAATTGGAGGTTTGGATTATAATTTAGAAATGATTCCTAGCCTTTCTAAGGTTTACTATGTGTTACATATATTCTTGTTAAGGAAGTACATGTCAGACCCAACGCATTTCTTCACTTTTGATGGAATAGAATTGGAACCTGAATTATCTTATTTTGAATATCCTATCCATATTCTAGACATAAAAGAATAGGTGTTGAGGAATTCAATGACCCAGCTGGTAAAGGTACTTTGGAATAATCATAAAATTTAAGAGGTGAAGTGGGAGCCTGAAGAACTTATGATGAAGATCTACCCAAATCTTTTTAAGAGCTAACATTCTTGTAATTTTGGGGATGAAATTTTTTGAAGGAGGGGAGAATGTAAAAGGCCAAGGGTTTAAAAATAAATTTAATATAAAATTTATTACACACAACACTGATTCTCTATCAAACAACACTTTGTTATTATAATTATTTAAACAAGATAGTTATAACCTAGCCATGAAACATAATTTTTCCACTTCTCTGATTTGAATTTTGAAAAATATACACACACATAGTTGTGATCAGTAAGAAATTTGGAATATGATATGATCAACTTAATTTTTTATTGAAAAGTAACTTGACCCTTTTGAATAGTAATGTTACCCTTATGAATAGTAATATGACCCTTATTAAAAGTAACCTCACCCATAAAATTATAAATAAAATTTACGCACCATATAAATGAAAGTATGATATAATGGTATAAGTAAGTGAATATTTTAAAAATTAATAATTAAGTGTTGGTATATTTGTGAGTAATAAATATTTAATTACAATTATATAATTAACAAATTGATTTAAAAGAAAATTATTTTTCATTAAATTTATTAATAAATCAATATTTTTCTATCCTATTATTATAGGATAATTTAATTTGACCTTAGTTAATTTTTTAATGTGTTATAAAATTAGTTATAAATTTAAAACTATATTTCTCGAATAAATAATAATTTTAATTAAAAATTAAATTTCTAATATTTTGAAAATTATTTTTATAAAATGGAGTTCATTTTGGAATTTTACACATCAAAAAATGGTTATGGTTAATTTTAGGTATTTTACTGAAATACTTAAATTTTTAGTGAATAGTAAAATGTGGTAATCTACATTATAAATACATTATAAGCTAAATAAACTACTACATGAGTCATGAATAATTTAAGTAACCATTTTTAAAACAAATATTTAATTATTACTGTATTTATTCATTATAATAAACACTATTTCTTTTCTTGAGAAAAATAATAAAATAATGAATAAAATATTGAGAAATCACCCCTCTCCTCTACTATAAAAACCACCCCTCACCCCCTCTTCTCCTCACTCCTTCCAAGATGTAATCCTTTTAAATTTATACCCAATAATCTTCCAAATATCCTGCCCAAAGTCTATAATATCTTGGTCTCATAAATACCAAAATAAATCCCTTTAATGAGATTCACAAGGAGGAATATTCAAGAGGTAAAATCCGATTCCTTTTCCTTTTAATTTCTTTTCAAGTTCTTTCTTTTATTATAATCTCCTCTCCTACTTTGTCCAAATTATCATGATAACTCTAGTATAATCTATATAGTGTAATGATATCATGTTAATGTAATATACTTTATAAATCATCTTACTCTCTATCTTTCTTTTATTTTAAAAACAAAATCATTATCTGAGAGGTGTCGATTTACAACCTTTGTGGATGATGAACTTTTGTTCTTCAATTTCTTCTTCAAGGATTCTCATTATACCATTTGTATGGTTAAAATATACTATAATATATATATATATATATATATATTATAACTCATGTAATGTTCTGGAACCAGTATATATACATAATACTAATTCATACGACAAAACTAGTTCGTGGTGATCGAAATATCATCATAATAATTTAAATGATTATTACTAAATGTATTATCTAATTATTAATCATAATACCATATAAAAAAGTAATATTTATACTCATTTGAACTTATTTATTATCATTATTAACATTTAATTCCAATTCTAGAGAAATATACTTATTTTACATGAACTTCATTACTTATAAACAAGTGAACAGATCGTGAAAACCAAGAAAACGAATGCTCCTGAATGATGGAATTAACTCTATAACTCATAAATAAGGCCATAAATGAACTTAATAAAATTATAATAAATAAAATAAATATATAAAATATTATTTATTAATTAATTAATGTTTTTAATTTGATTATCCAGGATATTAAAGTCAAGTGAAGAATACATTCGGGACATATGGTTAGGGTTTTCTATCTGAACCTACATTTTATTTCAGGTTACTCTTTTTCTATCTTTATACAAATTAAATTATTAATTATTATTATTTAATTATCTTAAATTATTTTTAAATGTTCTATATATTTGTACCAATCATAATTATTCTTTATTTTATGGATATTTACATGTTTTGAAAAGATATTTCTCAAATTCTTTTTCGATAAACAAGCCTAATTCAAGGGAACATCCTGAATTCTTACCTATTTTCAAGGGAAGTCAATAATATGCTTTAAGAAACCATTATTTTTCTAAAATCACTCATTTTATTATGAAAAAAACGATCTAATTTCACTTCTAGTTTTATAAAAATATTTTTCCAAAACAACTCTTCTTTTCAA
Organism: Viscum album; assembly: GCA_963277665.1. Taxonomy (NCBI): domain Eukaryota; kingdom Viridiplantae; phylum Streptophyta; class Magnoliopsida; order Santalales; family Viscaceae; genus Viscum; species Viscum album. Next base: position 1,375,072,956 of record OY728128.1, read on the forward strand.
AGTAAAAGAGTAATTCTATCAATAATTACATGATGATTTTATAAGTGTATTTTAATCTATTTAAACACACTTATTGATTATTATGTTCAATTTGGATAAATATATTATGATATCATCTACCATATTTTATTTAATGGTTTATGATTAGTTTGACTCTTAATGTTCTATATTGATATCATTCACTATATTAGTTTGAATGGTTGGTTGTGATTTTTATTGATTGGGGAAAGTTATTTAAATGTAATATTTTAGTTTCAATATGAATATATATTTTTATTATGTTTCACCCCTTTCATTTTAGAAATTCATTAGACTTATTAATTATTGATTTGGTCCCAATATATCCCTTCAGTGCATTGGTAGGTCTCATGAGACAAACTAGTTTGGGTTTTTACCGGTTTATGTATTGTCTTAGCACGAGGCCTTGATAGTATGGTTATGATGTCCCACATTATGAATTACCTCATTATGAATCTATTAATTGATAGTAAATGTGATTATTATACTAGTATAATATACATGGTTATGTTTTCTTATGGCATTATTTATTTTGTTTTTCTTCCTGTAATATTATGATTAATATTACTTTTAATAGCATATGTACTTTTATTTATTCATCATTCCTTATTAATTATGCTTTAGTTGTATTACATTCAGTTATTGTGAATCTGAGCTCACCCCTTTATTATGTTTTATTTTTCCCTAGGATGCAAAGAAGTATTTTATGAATGACTTTCAAGGATAATCTAGGATTTATGGATGTTTATAATGGAATTTACATATTATATTTCCTTTAAAGTTGTAATGTTGAACTTATGTATGTATCTTGTTTTAAAAAGCTACTAAACTATTCATTCCTTCAAGATATGACTTCTTTATAATCATACCAATTTATTTACTTAAGGCATTGGCTCTCAGAAACTTGGGTATGGGTCTTTACAAATTATGGCATGCAACTCTCCCTAATAGCACACTACATCATTAGAGTTGTGTGAGAATGGGGTCATTGAATTGTTTCCTTACATGATCATCCCCTAGTGGTAAAGGAATTAGAGGTGTGAAACCCATATTTCTATTACCCAAAAACATTATGTGGGACACTATATTACTTTCATGACTGAATTTCTTGGCCACTCAATTTTTCTACAAATAGAGCACCACCCCCCCCCCCATTTTGAGGATAGAACTCTAAAATTTAAAGCATAAATCCCCCCTCTATGTAACTAAATCATTCATAAAATCATGAAAATATATCATCCTATGGATTCTCATAGGTATATGTCATCTTTTAAAAACCTCATATAGAACTTAAATCACTTGTATAGTGTTTGAAATGCCCTTACACAACTCCCTCTAAAGACTATACATGTTCATCCAAGATGGGTTTCATTCAAAAAACCACAACCTTCACATTAGACCAAAATTTGTTTTCACCTACACCCCTAATATTCATTCCATATCCATGTGTTGTATCACATGGCTCATATGACCCCAATTATGCCCATAATTCCAATATTTTGTGAAACAACCACTTGGTCTCCAACATAATTCCTCATTCTTCCAAACATAGTTATGAAAAAGTTGATTTCTTAGGTTCCCCACGCCTAATAAAATCAAGATCACTCATGTTCTAATCTCTTACATAATTGGTACCATCAACAATCATGACCCTTACCTTTTCTCTAATAATGATCTAGAAAATTGAATCATTTCATGATCCTAAGCATGTGAAACCTATTATCAGGTCCCCCACATGTCACCCAACCTTGTTAGTGTTTATTCCTCCCCTCCAAACACCTGTGCAGTAGACACATAATCCACAAAGTTAAAATCATCATTGGAATACAATTACACTTTCTTATGTGTAGGGCTAGTTCCTTATCCTTCTATTATACTTTGAAATGGTCACCCTAGGTATAAACATTGACAATGTTCGATCTATATGACTTTAACCTACATAGCCCAACATCTTATTCATACGACATTAAACTGAAAGACAACATACTCATCACATGATGTTAAACTGAAGACTTAACTTTTTAAATGAGCATATAATTCCCCATTTATGACACACACATAATGATACCCCACCCTATGTGATTATTCCATACATAATACCCACTCATACATTGTTTTATCTTAGTATTATTTAGAAATCCGCTATTAATAAACCCCCACACTATCCCTTGTTTTAAATCCATTCATAGTACAATAATTCTTTCTACATGACATTAAACTTCATGGAATGGTCCTAACACATGACCTTAAACATTTAACGTGAACTATATGGTTTTTGATTCCAATATATTAACATGGTATGTAGGATCTCACCTTGAGGTTCAATTATGATACCTTTGTGCCACCATTAAATAATTTTATATTTCCCCTAGGAATAAATGACTCGAAAGAGTGATGATGTCCCTCGGGAACATACTCATCCTAATCCCCAAAAAATGAGGTCTATAATAGGCCTTGAAAATACCATGTGACACTAACCCATATTTACAGAATTATGTGGAAATTGTATATCATAAATTTCCCTCCAAGACAATAAACCTTAGACCACAACCCCAGAAGACTTTAAACTTAAACCATATCCTCATAAGACATTAAACCTATAACCACACCCCTACTTGATACTAAACTTGTAACCATATTACGACAAGACTATAAACATATAACCACATCCCCTCAAGAATATAAACCTATGAACACATCCTTATAAGAAATGAGATCTATGAACATGTCCCTACAAGGCTGTCAACATGTGACCACATCCCCAAAAGACATCAAAACTTTGACCATGTCCCTGTAATGATTCAAACCTATGAACTTTCCCCCAAAAGAAATTAAACCTATACCCCCATCAAATATATCAGAATCTCTACCTCGTGTAATAATTTTGTGATGCTTTAAGAAACTAGCCTCAGATACATTACACATGTGGCGTAAGTTCCCACTCAAGGACACATGATGTCTCAAGTTAGAAACCTAAGATGCCTCATGCATGAGAAACCCTAAACTTCACAAGATGATGGATTTATAGATTCTTACACACCCATCATCCAAATATGTCTATATATGTCCAATTTAACCATCATCTTTGATCGTAGGTAGTTTCCTTGTCATGGAAAAGCAACATAATTAATTGATGCCCACTTTGATATAGAACTAGTAATGAGCTTCCTAAACATGACACAAATCTATGAGGGAGACCCATACTAGGTTATGAACTTGAAAGAGGATTAAATGGAAGGGTAAATGATATCCAATAATCCCATTATATTAAAGTATCCAACATAATCATCCAAAATTCTAAAGACCTCCCAAAATTGGAAAGTGGGAATGTGGTGTAATGAAAAGTGTGTCTCCACCTTAATGTGTGCTCCATTGGAAAGTGTTAGGAAACAAAATGCTGAATTTGACATGAAACCTTTCTCCTATAATTGGTATCAAATGATGATTGTTGGTCATCCCTAGTCTAATTAATAATAAATGTAGACCCTTCCTCCACTATGGGGGGTATGTATAACATAGGTCACATTGGGAATATCTTTCATCAAATATGTACTAATGATTGACTTCATGTACCCTAAATGACTCAAGTTGTAGGTAATGTTTGACTACCCACTAAAAATAGGTGTGTAATAAATAGAACCAATGGTGTAGAAATCCCACACAAATACATTCATGTCATGATGTCCACCACTCCCATATCTACTAGGAACCCCCTCCTCATATCCCCCTCTAAAAATGTTCAACAGAGGCTTATCAATGAACTTCTTCATCACTAAAAAGAGGAAGGGTTCATCCAAACTAGGGGAATATCCTATAAGAACCTTGAAGTATCAACACCATACCTGTACCATCTTCTATAGGAATCTTGTAGGGGAAAATCCCATTTGATCATTATTAAAGACTATTTTAGGAGACTCTCCCTATGACTTTTTGGTTGTTTTATCCCCTACATCAAGGTGGTAGGGGAGGTTTAGGCCACAATCACAACCACCACCACCTAGGAGCCACCTAGGAGGGCTCCCACTTGACTACATTAGCAACACTGAATAACCCCATAGGCTAATAAGTAGTCCAAACTTATCTCTTCTCCATCAAACAAAGTTCATAACACTCGGTTCCAAAATAGGTAGAAAATTAAAAACCTTGATAGATGGGATTCCTCTCCATATTATCTCATGGACCCTTGAACTATATAATAACCTCTTCCTACCCTCTCAACAACTGCATGAGCACCCATTATCCCCCAAGGGGGATTTAGACCACAATTGCCTACCAGGAATGTCAGTTGGACTCTACCTGTCATGTGTGCCACTAAAAACTATCATGGGTATTCTTATGATCAATGATCCCGCCATGGAGGTCCTCCCTACAACATTATCAATAGAAATAGACATAATCACTATGCTAAGGATTTACATAACCCTAAATATTCATCATGGGGTATGAGGATAAACAACTTTCGTGGGGGCCCTACCCATGGCAGTGGTTGTAGCACGAATGATAGAAATATCTATAACCCCCAATGGCTCACCCCAATAGATATCCCATGTCAAATGAGGTAGTAATGGGATAAAGTTCATGTCACTATTGATCTCTCATATACTGAGATGATATAATACTCGATGAAATCACCCCGACCCTCATCACTATATCTATGGGAAGAAGTCTATTGATTGAGGCTAGTAATCCATGAGGCCTATGTCCATAAGTTCCTTAGATACCTCCTCATGTAAAATAATTTTTAGTATGTATTGGACTCTTTCTAGAGGCTCGATGTGAGACCATACATATATGTGATCATCTTCCCTTCCCTTTGCCTACACCTTGGAAGTGGAAGAGACATCATGGTATGGAATGGCACCCTATGATGATGGTGAGTTATCTATTGAGTAGTATAACCACAATGACCTTCCTGGTCAGAAGAAGTCATCAGATACCCCATATTTTATGAATATGTTCATAAATATGGCCTTTCCTCTTGAACACACACTAATGTTATAGGGAAAATCGGCTTGTTTGGTGTCCCCTCTAGCATAAAGTCCACAAAAGAACAGGTATGCATCCCTAACACCCCTAGTTTTTTAGAAAATTCCAATTCGATCGTTGGGATATTAGGAACTAGACTCCCCAAAGATAACTAATAGGAGGAATATTTATGGGAGATCATGGCCACTTAATAGTTATCAGTTGTGTTCCAGTATCCTACAACCCTGTGTTTCACCATTATGGAATTCATCGATGAGGGCTAGGAAACCTTCTTATGAAAGAATATCTTTGTGACTTTCAACCACCTCCAATATCACCAATTAGACTATATGGGATTCCATAATCATCTTGATGTTATCCACCAACAGTGTTGGATGATTGACATAATAGCTCTCCTAGTGGATCAATTCCATGAATCCTATGAGTATATCCTTTTTTTCTATGGACTTTTATTAGGAGCCTCAATATACTTTAGTGGGTCATGAAAGAAAAATGTCACAATGTGCGTATAAGAGGTTGGGGGTAGTATGTGGCCCTCCACTTTAGTACCCTTATACAACAACAATTGGATCATAAAAATGGTTATTCCTTTAATGATTAAAACTCATCTCTAACCACTAATAATGTGAACATCATATAGTTTAATCCCCTAGATGATTAGAGAAACCAGGCAGATGAAATGGGGAATTATGGTGAACACCCGTACCAAGGGGAAACACAATATCATCCAGATCTTCTGATAAGTTTCCAAAATCATCAGTAGAGATACACAATGGGCCTTTGAATTCCCCCAAATGAGGTATTGTCTCCCAATCATCGACATCTTAAAAGGGGGAAATGGATTTTAGGATCCATCGGTCCACCAAAATCCATGAAGAACCTAATGCAGAGTTTGAAATTCCCACTTTTCCCAAAGTGATTGAGGGTTATTAGAGGATCTAAAAAATAATTTCCTAGAGAAAAAAAATGTCATGGGGGACATTGTCCCTCCTTTAGCTAAGAAACTAGTCCTCCTTGGCCTGACACCTAGAGCTGAGGTGGGTGTTCCTGCTCAACCATTCAATATAGAGGCTTGTGGACATGGAAAAAGACAAAGATATGATTTAACTACACTGCCTAATCAGTGTGACTTCCCACCTCAAGACCATGACAGTTTCTCCTCTTGATCCAGTATACGGGTAAAAGCATTAGTGAATAACAACCCTCATCTGGATGACATGGTATCCACTCTTATTTCCCATATCTTGGCTCTAGAGAAACATAAAGTTATAGTACCATGTGAGGGAATGTAGTATCTAGTCTGGGTACACTGGTTTTTTCTTCATCACCATGGTTTAGTAATACAAGAATTACTCCATTCAATGGGACTTGGGATCCATTGTATCATCTAGATCACTTTTCCTCATGGTGTGTCTTAATGATGGTAAATCCATGCAAAGATGAATCCTCCAAGAATAAATTTCTCATACATAACTTGGAAGTACTTTTTATCATTTCATGCCATTAATTGGTCATGGTGAAGATCTTCATAGATAATTCTTCTACCAATTTAAGTTTGCCATGTGCAAAACTAGAATTACTGAATAATATAAGTGTATATAGAGGTTGTACATGAGAATTTATGACTTCATTTCCTAATGTAAGGTACTAACATACTTCTCAATGTGTATCTTTCCTAATAAGATCTATTGGTGATGTGCATGGTGAATGTTCAGTGTGAGATGGTCCCCACCTTCATCAACCTAAAATATCTATGTGGATAAGAATTTTCTAAAAATATTAGCATCTATAAGAATCCTTTTAGTATAAAAAACATAATTCACAACCATTACCTCTTCCATCTATTATGTGAAATCTTATAAAGGTATAAACAACTATAATTTTATAGATAGAGGCCACACAATTGGTCTTCCATCAAGAACCTCTATCAAAAAATCCTCTCTAATCGCATCCTCATCAGGTATAGGCTCCTTATAGTAACACTTCCCAAGACCCCCATCAAGTACAGTCTTCTAGGATACTAATCAGAAAAAGAACATGACCATTCCCTTTACAGATTAATAGGTCCTTGGATATATCATCTATGATTTGGAAAAGTATAATCTGGTTTTTCTAGAATACATGCAGCCTCAAGAAGAAAATTTGAAAAATATGAAAACTACAATCCATACCATAGATTCCTCAGGCATAAATTCATGGATTACTTAGTCTTCAATGATTTTACCCATGATCATGTGGACCTTGGATTGGTTGAGCTAGTTGGTTCCCCATTATAGGTGGCACATGTCTATACTGACCTTGATGGTGACAATAAGTACACCAATGAATGAAATCATGTCTCTTTCGGTGGAACATAGAAGTAAAATGATTGTATGTCATGTAAGATGGTATCCCATGCCCATGAAATTATCTATGCCCACTTGAGTGAATTACTTCCCCCTACAGTTGTTACACCTCCACTATCCACCACATCTATGTCACGACCATCCAAATCATGAAATAGTAGATATTGATGACACTAGAGAAATAAGATCCCTCAGCCAATTCAAAAATCATCATGCACACTTAGTGTCCTTATGCCTATGGAATTGGGGAAGACCCCTAGATTGTGTCCCATCTAAGAATATTCCACTAATGATGCACATTAATATACTTCAGTGAATGATAACAGGATAGTGGATCATAACACAATACACATTTATTTGGAATTCCCTATGGTCCCCTTGGGCACCTTTGGATGATTCCATATAAGGAGGGGTAGATTACATACTATAAAACAATATTTCCAAACCATCACTTCAAAAAGGACTATTCATATCCCAGAGACCTGATTACATTCCTCACATAAGTCTTAGCTAGGATAACATTCATTGGTTGGATCACTAGGTAAACCTCCAAAACTGAACATATTGGGTGACCATATAGTTCATATATAATATCATAGCACACATCCATGATAGTCCAAATCCAAATCCCATCTATTCAGTGTTCCTCCCATTTTATCTAATCAATAGTAGAATTTCATAGCTTCCAAGTGGATACTGACTTTGGGATCAATCTCATTCTGACTCGAACACTCCACAATATGGGTATTATGGAAGTAGATATGACCCCTCAAGCAAAAAAAAATCATGGGAATGAAAATATTGAGAAGAATCCATGTAGAAATATTTTCTAAAGACTAGATTTTTTGAATTGGTAGAAATTATAAATTTCATTGTAATCACATAGGATACTGATTAAAATTCTATATTATAAATAACTTCGCTCTATCTACACATAGTGATCCCCTCTTTATAACATTGGAACCACAAAAACTCATTCATTGGTTGATTAGGGGTGCTTCCTGGAAATATTAATCCCTCCAATAGCTATTAATCCTACTAGTTGGATGATGGGAAGTAAAAAATGGGTCGAGGGAAAGCTTCATACCAATGGGGTTGATCACACAAATTCCCCCAATGATTTGATGACCAAATCAGCAGATCCCTTGATGGATTTTAAAGACAACTTCATCTTTTAAATCCACCAATTAGAACCAATGACCTCAATTATGAAGAGCTAGTTCATAATCACTATGAAGAATAATCCTATCATATTACACCATATTACTAAAAAGTAAAGGAATGGTCAAAGTTTTAAATCCTTACTCAAGTGGAATACCAAGAGGATAATCCTATGTAAATGGATCTGTGACACTTATTCATGTTCTATAAGGTGGGAATGACTTGATGGAGGTTGACCATCCATCATTTCTTTGATATCAAGGGTGGATCTCATGTTCTGAAACCACAAGATATTATCACATCATAATTTTTATCTTTATGGTCTCTCCAAATAAAGAGTACCTATCTAGGGATTCTACCCATTCTAAAGTAGATGGAAATTCCACTCCTAGGTTTGTAGTTTTAGAATATACATTTCCTTCATTCAAACCTCAAATATCAGGTGATAAATAGAAATTGTATAAATCCCCTCATACCTTCAAAGTGGGTGACTACACCACTATTGATGAGTTTTCCAAGGTAAAACATGGCACTAAGAAAGACCAAAGGCCAAAGACGATAAGTGGATTCATGTCCCCAGAGCAACATAAGTAGTATATTGATTTATTAAAAAATTAATATGATGTAATTGACTATAATAATAAATAAATTTTTTAGGCTCAATCACAAGGATTTCAACCATCACCTTGGCCTCCCTCTGGGCCATGGTGGGTTCAATCTATCAACCAAGAAGATATACTCTTCCCATGGTTCCATGGATGTGGCTGAAGTTGAAAATATCATCATGTAAAAAATCATTAGGGAGGTCAAGTACCCTAATTGAAAGTCCAATGTTGTCCTAGAAAGTAATATGAATAGATAGATCATGGTTTACAATGACTTCTGAGACCTCAACCATTTCTACCCCAAAAAATCAACTTCTAGAGGAAGAGTTTCTGATTAATGTAATAGTTGGTTTATATTCCATGTATATCATGGATGGATACTCTGTGTATAACTAGATTATGATGGCCCCTGATAAAAAAATATCCACTACTTTTAGATAGCCATAGGTAACATTTTGTTATATAGTGATTTCTTTTGACTTAATTAATGATGGGGCTACCTACCAATGGGCCATTAACCATCACTACTACAAATAGGGATTTTAAAATCACTAAAAATCACCTTTAACAGCACTAGAAAAGTGATTTTAATCATAGTGAAGTTAAAGGGGGTCCCCTTTAACAACACTAAAAAAGCGCTGATAAAGGCCCCCTTTATCAGTGCTATTTTGAGCACTGATAAAGGTTTCCTTTATCAGTGCTGTTTTGAGCACTGATAAAGTCCCAATTTATCAGCACTTAATTAGAGATGATAAAGGCCATGTTTCCTAAGAAAACCCAACACCTGCCCAGCACCAACACACTTGAGACAGCACCTGCACACATAGCACAAAACAACACCTGCACACAAAATAGTTGCACAAAACAACACCTACACACAAACAAAGCATAAAAGAAAAAAAAAAGCGAACACAAGAGTTTTAAAAACAATGTTATATACATTTACTTAAAATCATGAATACAAAAAAAACACTTATATATACATTTCAAACAATGTTTTATTTGATTACAATTATAATTATCCAACAAACAGTTAAAAACAGTAATGTTTCATCCTTTTTCATCTATGATCCCCTATCAAAAATTATCATCATTGGTATTAATTGCTAAACAAATCATCCAAACTCAAGAAAAAAATTCCATCTATATAAGAAAAAAAAATATTATGTTATTAATACAATAATAAAATAAATTAAACATTAATATGAAATAATATATTAATAAAATGTCAATTTTTAATAAAAAAGACACATTTGGGTAGGTAGGGGGCCATATGACTAGATGATACTTGATAACTGACCTTGATATTAGTAGGTAAGCAGCTATGATAAGCTACTAGAGTAATTAAAAGTAAAAAATTCCAAAAAGTACAACAATTAATGATTTTGAGTGGTTTCTTAGTGTATGGACTTGCCCACTTTCACTTATTAGTCATCTTAGAGGAAGGAACATCAAAATATAACTTGAGGTGCTAAATGTGGTGCTGATGGAGGCATAAATGGTGTTTTTTTTGGATCAGAAACAACCACATACATGAGCTCTATTTTACTTAGATATCCCTAATCATCAGCTTCTCAATCAGTTTTTGAACCAACTTCGGCCACCGTGTCCCTGGTAAAGTAAACTATAGAGGTGGGAGGTGACCAAATTTTACCAGCATCTTGAAATATCCAAGAGAAAATAAAGTTCACCATAGTCCTAACAATATCAAATAATATATGAAAGTGATGATAAAACTTATCTTACCTCTTCAATAGATCCATCCTAGTCTCCCTTATCTTCACTAGTTACCATTGTGCTAGGAATTATCATTCTCTAAGCTAGGGGTGTGTAATGGACTTGTCCTTTGACAGAATGAATCACCAAACTAATTTCTTGGAGAAGTGATTTGACTTCAATGGGCGATTGTTCATAGAAGATTCATTTGGTATCGATCACACTCCCAAATCCCTCTAACTCTATTTCCAATTAACACAACACTCTCTAGACCTCTATGGTAAATGTATTCCTCCTATAGTTGTCCCAGTATTCGAATGTGATGAGAAACACCACCATAATTAGAGTAGATCCCCCATTGACTGGAACTTCTTTCATGGGAACCCCATACATTGTTACCAAATCTGTTGGCACCCTCCTTATTGATAGTATTGGGTCTAAGTGCCTCATTTTCTTCGAAGACCTCTAGAGAGGTATGGGTTCTATGGAAGATTTTTTTGTCTGGAATCTAACTTTTTAATGATTCTAGAGCCCCTATGTCCCCCTCCTCATCCACTATTAGAAGATCTATGTGCTTTATCACCAATAGAGCCAACTGACCATTCGGGTATGATCGGACCAAGGTATCGACATAAGCCTTGGAGAGGCCAAAACCCATACTATATAGAGGGAAGTTCACACAAACCTAATGTTCCTATCAGGTGAACATTATAAATAATTTTTGAGCCACCATGGGATTCATTTATGAATGGATGTGGGGAGGAGTGGGGAATTTCATCTGAATACACTTAACTATCTCCCAAAGTGGTATGATGCATACCACTCATAGAATATCTTTCAGTTAATCCAAGTGGATAAAACACCCTCACATATGGCTAAAATATAAGCTTAGGCTACAGGATCACCCTTTACATTATTGGTAATTTCACAGGTTGGTGCTCCGTATGGTATAAAAAATGATCATACCGATTCACTTTTCTCTTGATCTCCTAGTTCTTTAGTGTGATTAGTCAGACCCCACTAATGCTTTATAGAAATTTCCTAAACTGGAAACGTGGAATTTTTTGAGTATTAAGTAACTCATATCCACCAATTTGGTCCCCCGTCCAACCCCACTGTAGTTGGAAGGGACTAAATATTCTGAATGGGGAATACCCTTATAGATGTGGTGAAGTTGGAAATATAACGTAGCCAACATGGGAACAAACAAGATGATAATTGTACCACCTAAAATCACCTCTACCATCATCAACATGGAGACCATAACTCCACCTTTTTTTCTACATTGTGAATAAGGGCCTTCTTAGGTACATTGCTAAGAAGCTTACTAGATGAAGAAGGTGATGGTCCTGGGAGGTGACTGACCATACCTAGTCATTTAATTGACACTCTTAAACTATTTTAAAGTGATAACCCTATTCCACATAAGATTCTAATGATGTCCAAGACTTAGGATTCTTATTCAGACACTCATACCGAGTCTTCTTGATGAACAAGTCATCCCACTTCTTAAAGGGGATGTAAACCCATGGATATGGGTCCTTCCCAAGGGATATTCTGGATAGATTTATGAGATCCTCCATAAAAGGAGTATTCTATTCCATGTCATCCCGAGTATATGGGGGATTAATTTACTCACCATAATTATCTCCTAAAATTATCACACCATAGATCATCTTAATGTCCCATATACTGATGTCGAACTCACCATACATAAAATGAAATGTGTTCATTTCTTGACTATATAAAATAAAAAATTATACTATCAGAATTTTGTTGAAATAAGTAAGGGTTTGGTAAGCCTAAATAGATTCATAAAATCCAATATTTTTCAGCTCAACCACAAACTTTGTGGTAATACACTGAACCAAGAAAGGATAACCCTGGTTCATCCCAAAGCTTCCACCTGATCAAATAACCCATCCAAATAACCACCCAAACTTATAATTTGATATATAATTATACATTTTTGATCTGTAAATATGGGTTTTAAGCTCCAAATCATGTTATAACCCTTTAAAATCAATCCACATAAGCTTCAAAATTAACCGTTAAAGATGTCTTCTTTGGAGATGAAATTACCCACATATGAGATGTTCTACCTGAACATATTATTAGTCTTAAAGATGTTGAAGGGATGAATGATCCTTTAATGAGGTGGAGAGATCATAGTATCATTTTAGATAATAAACCCATATAAGGGAAACTAATTATAAAATTGAAAATCTAAAATATTGGTTTCCATCAATCTTTTAAGATGCTCGTGAGTGGACTGAATGACTATGCATTGGATGACTTCCACACTATCGACCATTATAGTCTAATAAACTATAGCCTCCTCATCTTAAATTATTGAATTCATTTGTATCATAATAAGGTGAAAGTTTAGATTAATAATAAAAATGTAGTATTTTTTGTTAAAAAATGGACTTCAGTAAGAAAGGGACACATGAATAATTAAAAATATCATACTAAGTGCATGACTTTGATCAAAGTAATGTGATCACATGACCATAATAGGATCATGTGATCAAATGAACCAAGGAGATTTATACGATTACACGACCCTTGAAGCTTTATGAAATCATGTAAAAAAGACAAGAATACACAAATTATGGTTCAAGTGAATTAATTTGATTATGTGATTTGTTTATGTGATTTGATCATGATGTGATCACACAATCAGTTCACATGAAGCGTTCATACAAAGGATCTTATGTGACATGATCACATTAAGAGTCTTATGTAAAGTAAATAAAAAACCTAAGAGTTCTCTTAGAGATATGAAATATTGAGGGTGAAATATATTTACCATTACTCTCCTATCTATAGGAAATTTCACAAAATACCAAGAGTATATTAGAATACTAAAAGAAAAATAAAATCCCAAGGGAATTAGTTATGTATTCACTTCCTTATAACAAAGTCTTTTTTTATTATTCTAAATTTATATGTGAGGTGTGTATGCATATGGGCATTGATGTGATGCCAGTTCTATATGAGGTGTGTAGGCACCTAGATTTTGGCGGGCATGCATATGTATATATGATGCAGGTTTATTTGAGAAATTGTTGAGATTCAAGATCTATGGACAATGATTTTACTGTGAAAACAACAAGATTATCTCTATGATTGAGCAGACACAACATCGTTTCTCTTCCTACAAAGGCATGTCACATGGACAAAAATCTTTTAAAATAAACAAACCCTGTAAGGAATAATGAAAATAAAATCATTGTTTCATTATATAATTTTTTGTTAAAATATACATATATCGTAACACTACCTTTACATATTTCCAAACAGTTTCTTTGGTTCAAATATAAGCTAATAACAAAACTAATGATTATTTGTGCACTTTACTATTATTGGTTAACTACCGCTTAGTATAGCATCTGATCGATAAAAATATGTAATTTGTGTTGATATGTGTTTGGATTGTGAAATATTATTTTATATACTAGGATATTTTTTCATTTTTATATCTTGTAGGCATTCTTATCCTTAGGCCTTAGATTCATTCCATGAAGTATAGGATATTGATGAACCACCCTATCATAATAAAATACTCATTAAAAGATAATATAAATTATATAACTATATGTTTAGTTATAAAATGCTGGATCTAGTGTATTATAAATTGATAAACTCCATCATGCGTGGTCGATTTTTTGCATATCCATGCATTAAATCCCGAAAATAAATCTTTGTGGTATCCAAATTTACTGAAATCAGCATCTAATGATGCCTAAAAACACAAAAATGAATAGGTAATGAAAGAAATGAAAATATAGTTTATATAATTAAATTATAGAGTTTTACCCATGCATCGTTGGTATTAAAAAGAGTCTATCATTCGTAATTTTTTTTCAAATGATTTGAGCAGGGATGACATTATTTCAGTCTCTTTATCAGAATCTATTTCATCTTTTGAAGAGGTGATGTGAGGACTAATGAGTCCAAAAAAATTCATGGGGAAATCCATTCAATTGTTTTTCATATATACTCTTGTGAAAAATATGAAATGTATTTAGTAATAATTATCATAGTATATCAGCTTTTGTAAAATCAAATCATGAAAACATACCTCATGTATACATTTACAACTGAGGCACCTATCCATTCATACTTGAGGATTTCATTTACATTTTCAGCACTAATGAAATCTAATTTTTCCTCTTCGTGCATATTTTTTTCAAAATAAATAGCGTGAGAATTTTCATCTATCAAATTTTTATCCACATGATCCTGAAATGATATTAAATGTGGATATAGAATGGGAAGGGTGAAGGTTCTCTTAGTAGATCATTTTAATCAGTTGGTTGATCCTTGAGATAGTTTTGAGATGATATTCCATTTCACCCCATTCTCTTTTTTATTCTATAATAACATTCATTGTTTCATACCTTTTCTCATTAAATGTTAAAGTTTCAGCATGAAAAATAGATTGTAAATAGAAACATCCTTGTCGACATGTTTTTTTACAAGAATTGACGGCCATGTGATGAATGTTCCAACAACTTGTTCAATTTTATGAATGTAATCATCATCATTTGGAATAGGTATCTCAGCACTCGACTCATTAGCTACATTAATAAACACTCTGACATGATCTGTTGGAAGTTGTTTGTTGTGTAGCATTTCGTTCTACATATTGAACACCATAGCCCTCACTACAAGGCGATAGGTGGGAGTTGAGAGATATAAATCATAGTCATTTTCACCATGTATAATATTAGTACAGGAAAGGTATCAGTGTCTATTTGATTCAAATTTCACAGAAACAATTATTATAACATTGATTACCTCAGCTAAGTCAGATTTATGAGGGGAATGACTCACCTCAAAGCTGGTGGGGAATGGGGCGGGATCTTCACGCACAGGTTTTTGTTGAGTTGTTTCTTCTCTTGGCCTCCCCCCATCAAACTTTATATCATATCTCTCTGGTATTGTAATTCTTCATGAAACATAGCTATTGTTTCTATCATCTTTTTTCTTTTCCTCAGTTTAATCATCCACTTGTTTTTCTTTTTGAAAATATGTACGGGGTGTCACCCCAAAACCCACACCTCTGACACAGCCATACTATTCCAGCTGCTTCAAGGCTATTGAAAGAATGTCTACATCTAGTGTGAGTGTTGTTGATTCCTGTGACTATGTCAGATAGAAAATATAGTAAAATAAGTAGTCATTGTTATGTAATAGTGATATAAAGAAAATAAAATTTATATTCTGTCATACTTACACATTTTTTCCACACTTTTTGTGTGTTTTCATCTATCAGTATCCCCTCTTTCTTTACACAAGCCTCCTTCCATAGCACATGGCATGGGATAATAGTGTCTTTCGATTTTGATTCATCACTCTGCATATAAATAGAGGAACATCGTTATGGTGTTGTCTTATGTCACATAAAAGTATTATGGTAGATTTAAAATACGTACCAATTTTTTCCCAAGTGAAGTGTACCCTATCCTTGCTTTACGATAGGGGTATGATGGTTTTCTTCTCATTCATTATTTTTAACACTCAATTGTTGTTTCATAAATAAAAAATTGGCAATCAAAGAGATGAATACAAATAATTTCAAACAACGTATTACCAAAAAAATGTACTTGAAAATTATACTCCCCACGACGGTTACTAAACGCATCCCACGCTCCTTAGGATATCAAGTGTGCATAGAGAGGAGGTGGATGTAGCTTGATTTTCCCTTCAGTATCTATAAGATGATATTTCGTTAAAATTGTGTGGAAGACTCTATGAATCTTTCCTGCAACTCTTAATACATATTATTTGTGTGAGGCATCTACTATAAATGCACTCTGCAATGGGTGATGAAGAGTAATCCAATGTTTTAGTATTTTATTTTATTTTAATAAATTAAATAAATGATATCATAATGTTATTGTAATCTCTTCTCACATTAGCGTCTTAAGCCCTGTGACAACATGGTGTCATGACTATACATAAATCATCACACGTTGCCGAGTGATGATTATAATGTATCTACTACAGATGGATTTTTGGGGTTAACATGTTGGCCTCGCTTATTCCATCCCACCTCAAATTTGATGTCTTTTTCTTTTACCTTAAAGATTTTGGATAACACTATCAAACTACGATGCTCTTATTTTTTTTACATCATAAGGGTTTCATTTCCTACCATTTCCTTAGAAGAATCATCATTATGTTCCTATGGAGCACTAGCATCGAAACTGGGACTAGCATTAATAGGTTAAGAAACCTGTTGTACCTCAGCACTAAGACTAGTAGCAACAGGTTGAGAAACCTGGTGTTGCTCTACACTAGGACCAACAGCATTAGGTTGAGAGACCTATTGTGCCTCAGGATTGGGCGTATCATCTGGTGAAGAAGTCATTATCTGGAAAAATGGTTTAAAATTTAATTTCGATTACATAAAAGCAGCAGCGTACATAGAATAACATAATGTAACACATTTTATATTACAATATGCAAATAACCTGATTATTGAACTCTTTTTTTAAGGCTGAAGAGATTTGACCCCTTTAACGACTTTGTAAATCCCTTCATTGTGGTCTCTTCTAACATAAAAAATGTCTTCTACATTGAGACCATTATGAAATGATTGTGAAATCCTAATGAAAGGTTCATCCTCTAATGAACTTTCATCTGACCCTTCATTTTTTTTGGTCAATAATAGAACAATTGACCAGTTTTGGTTTGCAAAATTTGGAACATAAAATATTTGTACTGCCTGTGATGCCATTATAAATGGTTCTTCTTTCTCCCCTTCCTTACTAAAATCAACTTTCACAAATACCAATTCATCTATTTTAATACCACTCCAATTATCAACCCACTAGCATTGAAAAATAGGAACTTGAATTTTGTATAATCTAGCTCCCATATTTTTTTGATGACACCAATGTATGACATATTCAAATAAATTGGATTTCTGTCTATATCACTAGAAACATTCATCGCTTCAACCATAAGTGTAACCCCACTATTCTTCATGGTACTATCTTCATCATGTTTATTAGTATATAATGTATAACCGTTAACTACATAAGCATTGTAATATAATACATACACACTTGCCTCTCCGGCTAGCCATCAAAGTCGTTCTGAAATTAGGTCTAGATTTTCATATAACTTCTTAAAAATATGGTCCTAAAACCATCATATAAAATATCGATTATGTGTATCCGATATCCATTTTTCATCCCTATATGGATTCAAATACCTAAGAATTTCTTTGTTGGTTTGAACATATGGGTCAACGTCGAAACTATTATGAAAAACATTAAGGTGGGTACGCCCCCATTTTGTAATATTGATGTGACAACCTCTCTTCCAAAAATTCCTTCACCCTCAATCCACCCAGTGTTATGAGATTTGGGTAGGCCAATGATTTCTACACCAGATAGGTATTTGGTACAGAATTCAATGGCTTCCTCCACAATATATTTCTTCGCAATACAACCTTATGTTCGACTTTGATTTTGGACATACCCTTTCAAAATCTTCATATACCATTCAATGGGGTACATCCATCTATAATGTACAGGGCCACCTATTCAAATCTCTCTCACCAAATGAACCCTCATATCAAAGAATTTAGGTGAGAAGAACATTTCCAATTCACATAATATGATGGAAATTTCTATTTCTATTGTTGGAAATTTTTTCAGGTCTATAACTTTGATACATATAGCTTTGAAAAATAAACAGAGCTTCGTTAATGTATGGAGGACATTCTTGGGGAAAATGAAATATAAAGCTATAGGAATTAGATCTTGCATCAAAACATGGCAGTCATGTGATTTGATGAATACCCCTCTAGAACCTTTACATTATTCAAGAAGTTGAAAAACTGATATCTCTCCTTCCTAGAAATATTTTAAGCAGTAGGGGGAATAAATGTTCATTTTTTACCCTTCACTGGTGCCAAATCTTCTCATATTCTCATCTCAACCATGTCTAATATATTCTTAATTCCATCCTTTGTTTTTCTGGGTTCATTTAGCAACGTGTTGATGTCACTACCACATACATTTTTTTCAACATGTATAACATCAAGAAAATTTCTGACATATAAACAATTCTAGTATGGTAATTCAAAAAAAATAATCTCTTTTTCCAACTGGTTTTTGTAAGATTTTTTTAAAATGGTTTACGAAAAGTATTGTCCACATCTTTTACTTTCTTAAAAAATTGATCACCTATTAGTGGATACGGTGTTGTATGTTCTTCTGAACTTCAAATGAATGATGTTGTTCAAGATTGGTACTTATTTCATCAGGGTAGAAATCTGCGATGTCCTAGAAACACGGTTTTTGATGAATGTTTCAACATAATTGATTATGTATCTTGTTCGCAAACGGGACACACTTGAGTTAATTTAATTCTATATCTTGACAAATTTCCATAATCAGTAAATTCAATTATCATCCCATACAACATGGCTCTCAAAGTTAAATATTCATTTTTGTAAGCATCATACAACGTAACACCTGAATCCCACAATAATTTCAAATCTTAGATCAATGTATCCTAATAAATATCAATATCATTACCCGGTTGTTTTGGTCCTAATATAAACATAGATAACATGATGTATTTTCATTTTATAAATAACCACAGTGGTAAGTTATAATTTACCAACATACTCGCCATGTACTATGATTTCTTCTTTAAAAACCAAAAAGATTCACTCTATCTATAGATAATGCAAGACGAAAGTTTCTCGGCTCGTTTCCAAATTCAGGATACTCATGATCAATTCTATTCCACTGAAGAAGGTCTATCAGGTGACGTAGTTTCCTATCTTTAATTATTGTACTTACATGCCATGTCAATTGTCTTGTAGTCTCCTAACTTCCATATAGGTTCCTAAACCTTGGAATGATTGTAAATTACCATAAAACTTTCATAGAACTGGATTCATCTTTCTTGTATCGAGAAGCACCACACTTTGGGAATTCTTTAAGTGATTTGTGGTCCTTGAGAAACAATATACAGTTATTCAGGAAGGAGTGTATTCTTTTAGAGATCATACCCATTGAGTGTAGCATTTGTTTGGAATCATATGTTCAGATCAAGATCTCATTATCTTCTGGGAGCATGTAATTTAGGATAGAAAGTAGTTCTGTAAAATTGGCATCACTCCACTCATTGCTTGCTTTCAAATTATATAGGTTCAGTAGGGTTGACAATGCTGTATATTTAGTGCAACCAACATACAATGGTGTCTTTTCACAACTCTTTAACTTCTAAAACAATTTTGGGAAATAAATAAGTTCATCTTAAATTTTCCTTGTCATTTCCCCAATACGATCTTCAGCATCATTCACATCTGTAATCACATCCTCCATACGATTGCCTTCATTTTCACGCTTGTAATCATAACAGATGATCTATAAAACACAGTTTTATCCTAGCCACTACCTGTATTCATTTTTTCCCCGTGTTTATTCCAACATGTATAAATTTGATCTATTCTATGATAGATCAGGTTTTCTTCCAACTCCTATGGACTAATTGTTCTCAAATAGCAACAATGTAAACATAGACAAAGGATTTTAGAAGGGTCATATGCATGATCTTTTTCAAACTTGATAAACTATTTCATGTCATCTTCATAGTCTTTTGTCAACCAATTGGCATTCATCCATTATTTATTCATATTCATGCTATTTGATATAGTAATATTAATATTTAACAAAATAATTACACAAAATATGTTCAACTAGGGTCATCATCCAACTATAATCAATGGAAGCTTCTATGGTAAACAATACCCTTACCTCTCAATGCATTACTCAGGACCAAATTAGATCACACCAATCTTCCCAACCACCTGATTAGTGGAACTATCTATGAGAATCCCTTGCACTATAATGTTTTAGTATCCCACATGTGATCTATATGCATTATTGTAAACCAGTTTTTTAGTGTTTCTCTAGAAACATAATGTCTCTAGTCAAGAAACATGGTACTAAACTAATACATGGTATGATTTTCAATAGATTTCTTGTGGGTGGAAGGATTTATTGCATGTGTTGTTATGGTTATTTAACTAGGGTGTCCATAAAGTGTCTCATAGAGTCCTCTAGTGAAGTGGATTTCTAAGATTCAGTGGAATTGCACTAGAAACAAAGTGGTGGTGCCATTGAAATGGGTAAAGTTTGGATTCATATTCAATGGTGGAATAACTACAACATGGAAAAAAATGGAATACTAATCATTCTAACAACTGCAACACCATACAAACACACAATCATGCTCACAATCGCAACACCATACAAACCAAAAAATCACAATTTCAGATTTTACAAAGCATCATTTATTCAATTCTGTTTGTTAATTTAGGGTTTATCACAGAATTTTTATCATCCTGGGGAATTCATTCATTAGTTAGTATATATAAATTTCCAATTTTTAAATTCAAATGTTCAATAGTAACCAACCAACATGCAATTCATTTAGTGTGTAAACAAGGACCACCAACGACCACGATTTTCAGTAAGACGTTTAGCCCATACATTTCACAACATAACCATCAATATCAAATAGTAATAACATGTGAACAAGAAGAACCCAATGATTAAGAAGAGAAAACTCACCGTGAAGGTTTCGTTCAGCGTGTGGTAGAGGTGCGTTCACGGTAGAGGATAGGTGCGCAGTAGAGGATATTTCCAACTGAAAATAAAACATAAAATAAGAACTCACATGTTAATCAACTTTATTGGTCCATAGTGGGATTTTATTTTCCATATATGATATCTTCTTCCTGTTTATTTATTTTTTGTGTATCTATTATTTTTTAGATGTTCAAATTGTGAATGAGACATGTCTTCTTTTCAGGAGAAATATCATTTTTAATTTACTCTAATTTAGGGGTAAAATATTCCACATTAATTTTATTTTTTTCCAATGGGATCATTGCTACCCCGTAGGGATCATGAATGCCTATTAAGTTAGTGTCATGTCAGGTCAGTTTTTGGTTATGATACTAGCCTAGGTAGTATCATTACATTTTCAATTGTAATAGACCTATGTCTTTTTAAATATAGGATCGGGGGGGTCAGACACTAATATATAGAAGTAATAAGAGAGGTAAAAATTTTCCTAGGCTCTCCAATACAAGTGATGAAAGATGAAACATACACCAGGTGAGGGAGAACCACCCAAGAGGAGAGGAGGGGGAGGTTGGTGTAGGGAAGAGGGGTTCTGGATGAGAAAAGGGGAAAATATAGTAAAACATAAAAGTTTCAAAGGGGAAGGGGGTGGGTTGTCCAGGTGGGGGGCTGCAGGGGTGTGGGGGAGGGGGTGTGGGTTGTCCCGGGAGGGGGTGGTCTTTCCACTGTGAAACAACCATTAGGGATCCTAAAGATTGAATTATGAGAGGGGAAATTATGGGGAAGAGGGGTTTGGGTGATGTAGTCAAGGGACTAATAAGGAATAGGTGGAACTCAGACTAAAAAAAATCTCTTTTCAATTCAAGAATAGGGTATATTATGGTATAGCCTAAGGGTCTATTGCATAGTGCACCCTATGGCGTCACATTTTTTAATTACCATAAGGTATACACTACAATACTCATCCCCTAGGAAGAACCATTAAATCTTGATCATGAATTGTGATATGACTATATGGCTCATGTAATAACATCCACCCCCCACCCCAAACAGTATGGAGGGCATAACATAGCCAACCTCCCACATGATCCAAACTATTAACATAAGTTGGGTCCCATGGATAAACTCACATACATAAAGGAGGACCTAAAGAGGAATAATGAATCTAACCTCTAACACAATCTAAATCACTAATAAAAGGTATTATTCATGGATAATAATATATACTAGAAGTGGATAATGAGGAGGAGGAGGAGAAGGAGGTCACATGGACAAGAGGAATCTATGTGCTATAGAGGAGGTTGTCGAGATGGTCTTTAGATGAGGAGGGCACACCGAAGAAAGTCACGTGGACAAGGGGGCCATGCAAGAAAGATGAAAAGAAGGAGGTGGATAAGGAGGAGGTGAAGGAGCAGGAGGAGGAGGCTGCAGCAGAGGAGGATGAGTTGGTGGAAGGAGGAGGAGGAGGAGGAGGCAATGGCAACATAGGAGGAGGAGAAGCAGGGTTACGGTGGAGGATGGATCGTGGCAGAGGAGTAGGAGAAGGCGGTGGCAGTAGAGGAGGGGGGGTCATAGCATAGGAGGAGGAAATTGCAGTGGTAGCGGAGGAGAAGGAGTGGGCATCATTTCCCAACACTAAGGTATAATTTCTCTAGTCATGGTCTCACCATAGAATTGGTATATCATCCATCAAATGAATTCCTTTAAGATATCAATATCATTGGGTAGTGCATCTCAAACCATTTGAATATTTCATAATTGGTATAGCATCTTGGATCAAATTATTATATGGTAAGTGGGAAATGAAAATCATACAACACATCACAATATCACATCAAATATATCATCCTACTCTTTAGGAATCTTCAACATAAATTTTCATATCATCCCAGTCCATAGGCCATGTCAGAGTGATTAGGTTGGTCATTCCACACCCAAACAAAGATATTAATCAAGGGGCAGCACTTCTACCACATAAAAATAGAATTACCAATGGTAATAGTGTCCTATACTAGATAAAAACATAAAATGGCATAATATAAATCTTAGAAAATACTAAATAAACCATAAATAGGTTTTCCTGACATATGACTCACTCAAAGTTTAATATTAGTTGATCCACACATGCCGAATCCATATCCAAATCCAAAACTAGGATATGACCCACTCAGATATTACATGTTAGAAGGGGGAGGAACAATCATCACATAAGTTAGTAAAATAAATCAAAAATTCTAAGAGGAAACACTAAGTTTCATTTGGTTCAAGGCTCACACTAACCTCACATAATCCACACATCTCTTATTCAAGGGAGGCTAAAGGAACCTATTTTGTTCCCTCTATGTTATTTTCTACCAAGGAGGAATACCTATCGGTTATATAGAACATAATTACCATTAATTTAATTTTCAAACATGGGACATATTGTCCATTGAATCACTCTACATCACATGTAAGGATAGAACATAGCCCAAAAAGAACTTACCTACTCTTAGGTGGTGAATTAAAAATATTCTGGTAAAAAACTCAAAACAGAATCTCTTAATTATACAATTATCCCATATCTAAGGTGGAAAAAAGACACTTAACCAAGGTAATAGGATTAATAGTATAACATAAGGGAATTCCCCAAGGGATATTGAATGTAATGTTCAACTTATTTTAATTTTTTCTAACAACCCATGATGGTCATGGAATTAAGGCATAATAATCAGAGGTCCCATAACATCCCTAGATGTTTTTTCCAATACATATGGTCAAGGAAAAAAATTTAGTTGATTAAATTCCAGCTACACAAGGGTGGAAATACTACATATCACACAATTCATGAAAGAATACATAAAACATTGGTAATGGTTTAAAACCACCAATAACAAAGTGGAGTCGACCCATTAATAATGCTCATCCACCATATCTTAAGCTCATCCAGGCTCGATCAAGATCCATCATCCATTTTTGAGACACATGAGGAGGTGGTCGCGGCAGAGGAGGATGATTCAGTGGTGGAGGAGGAGGATAAGAAGGGTTGTAGTGGAGGAGGGATCACAGTGGAGGAGGAGGAGAAGGTAGTGGCAGCAAAGGAGGGGGGGGTCGCGGCGGATGAGGGGTTGCGGCGCATGGTTCAACTTTCGTGAAGGATTGAACGAGTGTGATGGAGGAGGGGCATGTTAGGGTTATTTTATAAAAATAGTGGGAACCTTTATTAGCGCTAATTAAAAGCTCTGATAAAGCTATGTTTTATCAGTTCTAAAATAAAAGCACCAATAAAACATACATTTATCAACACTTTTTCTGAGTGCTGATAAATAGGTATTTTATCAGCGATTTTTTAGCACTGATAAAGGCATATCTTTATCAGCACTTAGAAAGTTCTGATAAAACACATATTTATCAGTGCTAAAATTATAGTGCTGATAAATACTTATTTTATCAGTCCTTTTTACGGATGATAAATATAAATATAATAATTTTATATAAATTAATAATAAAAACTTTTATCAGTTCTAATAATAGTGCTGATAAATGTACACTTTATCAGTGCTAGAAAAATCATTGGTAAACGGTACACCTTTATCAATGCTTATTTTAGCACTGATAAAGTATACATTTATTAGGTCTTTTAGCTAGTGCTGATAAAGGCCAACCCCTTTATCAATGCTTTATGCTTAGCGCTGATAAAGGGCAGCACTTCCCTTACCCTATTTTTTGGTAGTGCATATCTTCAAGCCACTCCTTGGGAAATTAGTGGAGTTCTATGTTGATGGTTTGGTGGTACAATAAAAAAGACAACAAGACCATCTCAAGGATATTGAGAATTTGTTCTACTTCCTCCATTACCATAACTTGAAGATAAACCCCCTGAAATTTGATTCATAGTTAGCTCAGAAAAGTTCCTCAGGTTCATCGTTAGGTACATAGGAATCAAAATCAATCCAGGAATGTTCAATGACATTAATCATATTCCTCCCCCATGAAAATTTCTATAGTTATGATACCTCTAATGTTACATGACCTATATATGGATATTCATTTCCAATCTAGCTGGAAGGTTCAAGCCCTTCTCAAGGCTCAAGAAGAAAGGCATCATTTGTCAATGGGATGAAGAATGATAGACCACAATTGAGCACATCATGTTTTATATACTAAATCCTTTAATATTGAGGCCACCCATCCTAATTAACCCTTTATACCATTATGTGACCACTTTAAGCAATCCATTATTTCCCTTCTAGGACTAAAAATAAAGATAAGAAAAGAATATTTTACAACCTTAGTCCCACACTCCATGTCAAAGAGATAAAATTGTAACACCCTGATATTTTTTGAAATATGTTTTTCAAATAAATATACTATCTTTATATATTTTTTATCACACACAATATCGAGTTTAGCTTTCACTATACACAACACTTAGTTTGTCTTTCATTATAGGAAACACTAAGTTACAACAAACTATGTTATATTACTAATATTATTCTTTAAACATGATCATTATAACCATAACATTAAAATAGTAAAAAATAATTTTAAAATATTTAGTATAATGGTTTTATATAAATAAAACATATTGATACATAGTACTATATTTTTCTAAAACTCATTATATGTTTTGAAAGTACAATTTTACTAAAAAATTGTTTTTAATTCTTTTTTTGAACAATAATAAAATTAATTTTCAACACTTTTAGAAAATTAATTTGATAAGATAAACCTAATTTTTTATATCATAATTTCATAATTATATTAGGGTTAATTTTTTGTAATTTTCTATAATATTTTATTTTTTTATAAATAGTGAAAAATACATAATTTTAATTGAAAACCTCCTTTTTGTTTAAATTATTTATAATGTAAAATTATATTTTAAATTGGTTTTAAATTAATATTATTAAAATTATATGTCTATTAATAAAATTTGTATCATTTTAATCATTTTAATATTGAATTTTGATATAAAAACACTTCAAACTTTTGAACATTTTCTCTTTGAAAGCCCATGTTTTCATCATGTCAAAGGGATTAATTTTAAATTAAATTTTTCCACTTATGATAATAGAATTCTGAAAAATAGATTCCATATTTTTTATTAAAATAATTCTTATTATCTATTAATATCAACTTATTTTTTTCCCAAAATAAATAGTGAAAATAGTAAAAACTAATTATGAATGTTAAGATAAAAATGTGTATACCCGAGGGGTCAACTTAAATGATAATGGGTAAAATGGAAAAAAAATTCAAACACTATTTATACAGAATTATTTCATCCATAACCCTTATATTATCAATAATTATCCATTATTGGACCATTTTTACATGAAAAAAATATGGTTGAATTCATTATTCTAAAAAAATTACAAATGTGCCACTCACCTTACTTATAAAAGGTTACCCACTCTCGTCTCCTCTTGACACCTTAAAACATGTTTTTTCAATAAAGTAATTCCCAAATTACTTCAAAATTTTACTCTTAACATCCTAGGAGTATTATTTTTTTCATAAATACAACTTAGGATGGAATTTGGTTCAATTCTAACAGGGATACCCGAATAAGAGGTAAGGTTCAGCAACAAGCATTTTTGTTTTATTTCTTCCTCCACCTCATTAAGTTTTTATTATACAATTATGATAAAATAAACTCATTATATTACATAAAATTAAGTTTTATTATGTTAATTTAATTACCTAAAATCATCTCCACTTACATTAAATGGGTTATGAAATCATCATTCGTGTGTATGGCGGGCAATGGCCTTACAAACCGATGTCATTCATTTTTTCATTACCACCTATTACAGATGGGTATTATGATGAATAAAAAGTAAATATATGATATTTATAACATAATTATAACTCTATAGTAATTATATAATATAAAATTTTTACATTTCATTCTATAGGGGATATGATAACGTCGCTCTTGTGTACGGTGGACTACCGCCTCATTAGATGATGTGACTCGTTTTCACTATTTCATTACATGAAATATAATAAGGATAAATATATATTATATACATGAAAAAATTACTTTATTAATGATATATTTATCATTATAAAATAATAATATATCATTTTCTTTCTTACATGTTCATCCACAGAATGGTGATAATGGCATTCGTGTATGTGTGGACTACCGCCTTCACAAAGCAATGTGACTCTCTCTTCATTAGCACACAACACAGATAATATTTATAAGTATATTTAAAGAAATAATATTTTATTTATTATATTAATAAAATTATTTTAAAATAATATATTACTTTCCTCCTTTCCATAATGATCGTTGAAGAATGGAAATGTTACTCATGCATACATATGGAATATCATCTCTATGATCACAACGTAATCAATTTTACAAAACAAACGTTCATGAATTGTTTTAAAAGTTTAATTGATGTATAAATATGATGATAATTTCATAATAGCTATTCATTATATGATTGAACCATGATTAATAGAATATTACTAGAAATAAAAAATCAAAACAAACACAAAAATTAAAGCAGTTATTACCCAAATCATGATTTTAATAAGAAATTGTTAATAAATGGGTAATGAATGGTTGTAAGTAAATAACATATGGTATGATATATAAAATTATGGTTCTATAAAAGATTTATAATAACCCTATATTTATTATACAGTTGGTTCAAATATCTTCAATGAAATATGAGATTTAAGGTATGAGATTTCTAATCTCTCTTTTATCTCTCAGAGATATATGAAAATTCAAAACTAGTTTATTTTGATTGATATATATAATTTCCCTAAAACATGTTATATCATTAATATCCTTATTTTAATTACATTTAAAATCTCATTTTATGTTATTATTTATTTGGGATTATGAAACAAAAGATAACTAAAGTGGTAAGTGATTTACGTATCACATTTAACATCTATGAAACACATATCATATTCACTGCCAATTTATTTTATATAGTTTTATACTGACCATGAATATATTACATGACGATTATAATTATAAATATGGGTATTTAAATATCCATTTTTTTATATTTATTTCAAGTGGTTTATGGTTCAAAAGTTACCAAAGCGGTAAGAGAAATCTAGTCTCTCTTTAACTTTTGGGATACATATAGAAATTCACCACTCAATTCCTTTATGTGGTGTATATACTTCCTAGTTGAAATTTATATCATGAATATAATTATTTTCATGATATTATATGTTTAATATAAATTTATTCTTTAATGGGTATTATGATTAAAAGTCAATAAAGTAGTAATTGTTTTATGTTACAATTTCATCATATATCTAGATTATTTATGATTATCCTTACAATAATTAATATTATGATCTATCTCTCAAGAAACTCATAAATTTTATTATACTCTATTAATATATTTATAATACATGTTTTACCATAATTTTTCTCTCTTTATGTAATCAAGTTTTAAAAAAATTTAAGATAAGTTGTCATTTTGATCGAAAACACTTTTTCTTCCAAAACAATGTTTTCTAAAAAATGTTTTAATAAATTATTTTAACATTATTAAAAAGATTTATTAAATAAATTTTTACCCCTATTTTATGTTTTTATAAAAAAAATGAATTGAATCTTCATTTCATTTTCTAAACAATTCTTATTTGTCTTTTACCAAAAATGTGAAAAAAATGTTTGTTTCTTTATCATGCACAACTTGAACAATATTTTCCACTATCATGACCGCTCAATGATTTCAAGACTCCAATATAATTTTTTAATGTTATTTTTAAGAAACTTTTTCCCTTGATATTTGGGAAATTTTTTTATTTTCAAAAATTAGTTTTAAAATGAAAATTATTTTGAAAATGATTTATGTTCTAAAAAGTGTCCATCAAAGAAGACAAGTTATCTTCCTTAATAAATATTCCAAGTGATTTATCAATAATAATAATTCTCAATATAATATGACATAATTTGATATAGATTATGATTTACTAGGGATATGAACAAAGGATATCATTTTTATTAGTACTATGAATGGTTTACGATCATAAGATGTTTATGAACCCCATTTCTCTTCCGCAGGTTATACCATGATAAAATTCTTATGAAACACGCATATTTTTACATGGGTTATGATATTATGAAATTATGAAATGATTATGAAACCTGAATCTTTTCCATTGATTATGATATAATTAAATGTTTATAGAACCCATTTCAATTCATGGGTGATGATATAATGAGTGTATTATAATATTTTAGCACACATATGTATGATTTTCATTATATGATAGGTGGGACCTATATATCACTCAAATTCATTAGGTAAATATTTATATATCATGAGATAATAATGGGGAAAAATTAGATGGTCTTAATCCACTATGGGAAATAGGTGTGTCCTGATCCACTATGGGAAAAAGTTATGTCCTGATATATAATAAGAAATAGGTGCATCTTGATCTGTAATAGAAAACAAATGATAATTTCTGATCCACTATATTAATGGTTTGGTAGTTAACCTTGACGTATGAAATGGTTTTCTAAATATATGATTCTTCCACAATTTTATAATAGGTTATTATGGTTTATGAATGATTTATGATGATTTCTCACTCTTATGGACCATGTTAAATAAAATGATAATTTTTTATTCCATGACTCTTGTTTATGATCCATGACTAGTTTTGTATGAAATTCATAAGTTATATTCATTATCACATAACCTTATGATTATCTTATTCATTCATATGATCATATATTTATATCTATTATGTTTACCCTTACTGAGCATCGGAGGTTAACCTTTCTTTTGTTTCCTTCCCTAGGTTATGAATAATGGTTTGGGAATGGTATGCCTAAGAGTAATACTATATTTGAAGATCTTTATGGGAGATATTGAAGATCATTCATGATATAATATATTTTGTTCCATGATTCCAAAGGTACTAAATAATTACTATAGTGACCCCGGCTAAACATACATGCATATTACATAATTTTAGATGAATATTCAGCAAAATAAAAATATACATTCCCAATGACCATAACAGTTTTTTGTCTCTGGAAACTTGGAATATAAACTTATAACTTGGTGAAAGATCTTCAATGTTTTCCCACAAAAATTTTACCCTTTATTAATTTTACTTAAAACCTTTCTTTATAACCTGGGGAAAGAAAACATAAGAAAGGGTGAGCTCTAATGCTTGGTAAGGGTAAATAAAGGAGATACGTAAGTATAACATTATCATAATGGTATGAGCACATGATAATAATATTTAAAGATCATACCCTACATATCAAATAATATATACAAGATTCATGGCATAAATATTGGTAGTTTATAAGACATGAATCATAATGGATTAAAGAGAATAATCCATGAGATCATAATATAAGAATAGGATATATAATTTTTGGCATACACTTAAGCATATAAAATCATTCCCTAAAAGTGAAGTCTCATTTCCAAAACCTACCAAGGAACTTTATAGGGGATACACCTACTAGGAGAGACACACAACCATCTTCAATCTTATCCCTTTCCTTATAGTGGAATGGGCTCACTCCCCAAACCATTTTAGTAGTCAAGTTTGACTCCCATGGCCATCTTAGTAGTCTAGGTTCACTCCCAAGACCATATTAGTAGTTAAGGTTCACTCTTAAGACTATATTAGCAGACAAAGTCCTTTACTAAACCAAATTTACTCTCATTCTATCCATTTATATCTTATAAGAAATAAATATTTACCCAATGCATTTGAGGGTGATATAGGCCCCACACATCACATAATGAAATCATATATACATATGCCACAAGATAATAAAACATTTATCATATCATGACACACAAAAATAGATGGGTTTTATAAACATCATATCATAGCATGTTGAAAGAGACGTGTTTCATAATAATTTCATAATAGAATAACCCTTGAAAGGAAGCAGGTTTCATGTGTTTTTTATCATGGTATAACCAATGAAAGATAAATGGGTTTCATATAAAAATTTTCATTTTTAAAATAAAAAATTTAACCAAATAATAAGAATTTTTCCATGGATTTTATCATTATTAAATAATAAGCTATAACAAAGGATATCATCTTAGATGGAGAATCATTTTGGGAGATCACTTATAGTTTTTAATAAAGTAAATTTCCTTACTTTGAAAATCAATTTTTAAAACATAAAACATTTTCAAGATCCTTTTTTAGAAAACACTTAAAAATATGAATTATTCTTTAAAAATTATTTCAAAAATTTTTGGAGGAAAATATACTTTTATCTTTAAAACAATTATTTTTAGAACACAAAAAAAATTGAAAATATTTTCTTTGAAAATAGATTTGAAAAATTATAAAAGAATATTTTAACTCATTGAAATCATTTTTTTGAAAATAAAATTTTGAAAACATTTAAAGAAGTCTTTAAAAATAATTTAAAACTATTTTTAAGAAATATAAAATTATAAAACCATTCTATTTGAAAATAGATTTGAAAACAAATAAAGGAAGCATTCAAAATCATTTAACACACAACATGAACATAAAATTTTTTTGAAAAAATTTTATTCAAAAAAAAATTAAAAATGATGAATTTCCAAAATATTAGGAAAAAACATTTTATTTAAAAAATAATCATTAAATTTAAAAAAAATCTTCAATGAAATTAAGATCTTGAGACGGTTGGTCGTATGTATGCATGAAAGTTGTTTTCATTTTCATGTTGGATTTTTAATGAAATAAAATAAAATGATATATATATATATATTATCTTTCCAATATAATTATTATTTAATATATAACATATATTTTTTTAACCCATATTTAATACATTCCATGTAAAGCATGAACTAATCATATCGCTTTGAGGAGACAGTAGTCCACACATCCACAAACAAAGTTATTGTATTCCCAAAAAATGAAAATCATGATGGTATGAATTATATAAATATTAAAGAAGCATAAATACATAATAAATATCATATAAAAAATATAAAAAATGTAATTACATCATTATTACCAACCTTGAGATGTGGTGATGAAAGAACAAATGACATTAGTTTTTGAGGCGGTAGTCCTCTGTACATACGAACAATGATTGTGTATTCCATTTTATTGAAGTGTGTGCAAGTGTAGGAATTACCATTAACTAAAAAAGTATCAACATATTGAGGATAGTTATGTTATTATATAATAATGTAATAATAATAATTTATAGAGTGGATAAAGGAATAAAACAAAATTTCTTGTTGAAGGATGTTACCTCTTCTTTGGGTAACTCCTTTTTGTTTGCACCAAAGGACTTCCATGGATGGATCTCTTACCAAATGGAGGATTCTAAGATGAATGAAAGAAATTTTAGAGATTATTTGGGTAATTATTTACTGAGACAAATTTATTGATAGGTGTGAAGAAGTGGGGGTGGTTATCACCTTTTTATAGTGGTGGAGTGGCATTCTTCTAAATATAAAAAGTTAAACACTATTGTGAGGTCACCCTTACATAATGTGAACCCAATAATGATCCATTTAAGATAAAAGGGATTTTATGGTTTAAATATTTCTATAAATGATATTTTTACATGTGTATTGGGTATTTTAACCCTTAAGTTAACGTTTAACCACTAAGTAAACTCATTTTTCCTTTAATCGCTCAAATTAATTTTAATTACTTACACTGATATTTCTAGTTAAAAAGTAAGTTGACCATACTAGAAATTATAAATTATGATGATTCAAAATATAGTATTTATTTTTCAAAATTCTAAACACATAAGTGGAATAAACTATTTTAAAATTAATTCCATAAATAGAATGTAACAACAGTTTTTTAAAATTAAAAGTTAAAAAAGGTTTGAAATGTTTTTATATCCAACTTCAATGTAAAATTGATTCCAATGACATAAATTGGATTAATAGTTTTAAAATTTATCTAAATATAATTTAATATAGATATAAAATATAATTTAACTATATATATAAATTAAATGAAAAGGTTTTTTTCAATTAATATTCAGTGTTTTCATTATTCATCAAAAAATGAAACTTCTCAGAAAAATACCAATAATTCACTCGAAGTAAATTTTTAGATTAAAAAAATGAAGTTTATTTCTTCAAATAAAAATTATAAAAGCGTTAAAATTAGATTTAAAATAGTTTCACCATTAAAAGGATGTAAAATTACCATTTAGAAAAATAAAACTTTTTGTTCATAAAATTGGACTTATTTTTATCTTATATGTATATAAACAATTGGATGAGTGTCAAAAATTTATTGAATATATAATATATAAATTTTATTAAAAAATCATAAAAAGTGGGTTTTTTTAATTTATTAAGATAAAATTGTGTTTGTAAATATAAAAATATTTTTCTTACAAAAGGAATTTATTTATTATCTTATAGTTCTTACATTCATTTCTAACTAATCGATAACCAAAGGATTCATTTTATATATATTTTTAAATCATATTTAAAAATTTTATTTAATTTTATTCATAACTTTAATTCCAATGGATAGGTGGTAACTATAATAATTTTTTTAAAACAATATAAATAGTATATTTTAGTTCAGTAAAAATTGGTCTTACATGTAACAGAAGATATCTAAGGAACTTGGAAATCTAAACATAGTTTCGCATATTCCACAACCTAATATAAGTGTTGTGTGTAGTGAAATATTAACTTGGTGTTGCATGAAACATAATACAAACTTAGTGCTTTTATATAAAATAATCCATATTCAGTGTTGTGTGAAATGAATAATATTAAATTAATTTGAAGAAATATATATATCACAAAATCTTGGGGTGTTACATTCTAACACCCTTAAAATGAATTTTACTTTTTAAATATGTATGAGTTATCAAAGTTTGAATACTTTAGAGTTCCTTTCTTATAAACCCACATTATAAAAATGAATGCTATGAAATCCTTTAAAAATGGAAAGTTGGAAACATGAAGGTTACCTGATGTAACTCATAACTAGGTTTCTATATGGGGGAACATAGGTGGAAAGTTAAAATATAGACATAAAAGAGAAATTTAACTATCAAGTTCTGAAAAAGAGTGATATAGAATGTGGTTAGGATAAAGTTAATGATCACAAATCCATTATCCAAAGAGTCTTGAAAAAGGTCCTTGGTATCATCAAAAATGATGATAACCAGAAAAAAAAAAATCATGACCTTTTTTCCTAAATTTTATGAATTTTCATAAGAACATATACTTACATGATTTCAGGACAACTTCACCCTTTGTTGGGCCTTGGTCAATCTCCAAAAAATCTCTTATTCCATGAAATGAAGGTGAATTTTTTATTCCTAAAGCATTAGAATATCATGAGATCCATAAATATAATGATAGGTCATTTCATATATCTTTATCAAAAGAAATGGTCAGAAAACAATATTCAATATGCATAAATTATCATATGGTGAGATAATACTTTTATATCTAAAACTACAGCTGAATTTTAACATAAACCATTCCATAAATGGTTAATATAATAACCCATCTGAAATATGAAAGTCCAAAATATTAGAAATAAGGTAACTAAATTTTCTCAAAATTAGATTATAATTGATCACCCATATATCATAAAGTATACCTTATTTTATAAATACCAAACATGATAATACCTTCATCGTATATTCTCTTGAAACATGTAAATAACCTTTAATTACCATAAATACTTATTAAAAACATGAATGTTTTCTTATTATAAGGTTTATTGTATATATTCCTTAAATCCAAAAAATATTATAAATTTTATAAATGATAAAATAAACCAATTTTTCAATAAATCGTTACTCAGTTCTAAGGTAATCAGTATCAATCAATTTACATTATCCAAACATCATTATCTTAACATTGGGAACATAGTAAGGGTTTACTTTCCCTTAATCATGTGTTTCCCATGAATATTGTCACTCCATTAAATAAATTTTATAGTTCATTGGAACCATTCAACATATTTTTGTAAATCCTTAGTGAAAAAAATAAACTGAATAATCCTTATATATTTCACAATTCATGAATCTTGAATCCAAATACATAAACACTTAAATTATTCCACTTCATCCTTAAACCATTATCAAGGATACTTTATCCTATTACTTAAAACCTATTTCCTTTCACATTTTACCTATAGTTTAATCATTAAGAATATAACCATTATTCATACCACTTAGATGATTCTCTTTATGATATTTCCACTTAGAACATCAATTTTTATTATTCCCATTCATTCCACATTTAAAACTTCCAACCATTAATGATGTTTTAGGGAGCCCATTATTCTCATTAAATACAATAACTAAACTTTTCATGTTTACTTTGTTGTTACTTACTTTGTGTCCTACTTTTCCATAGTAAAAATATCTTCTATTTCCTCTAAGATATTAAATTGGGTGATTTTTTCACATTCTATATATAAAGGAGACTAAATCTTCTATCATCCACATTCTGCATTACCTTAACTCTCAAAGAACTCCTTATTTATCTTCTTTTATGAGTTAAACAGTTCATGAAGGTATAAATTGTTAATCATGTTCTGTGAAAATTTATTAAGAATGATCACAACATCATTTACTCCAGTGACCATCCCATTTCACTACTCATTCATAAATTATCCATCACATTAAATGTTAACTCAGTTTCTTCTGGTTCCCACCAATAACTAAAACCATAAATCATAGTGTAAGCAACACTAATCATAGTAGAAAACTATATAATCAGGAAAAATAACTTATAGGATGTCTAAATTATGATACCTTTTTTTATATCTATGACACCTTAGGATTATCCTTATATACATCCCTAGAAATATCCTTATAAATGTCCCTAGGTATCTCACTAATTGTTTCTCATATTAGTTTTCAAAGTATTAATATACTTTTAATTTGATACCAACTATAGTGACCAAGGCTTAACATTCATGGATATTAAATCATTTTAAATAAATATTCAGCACATTAAAAAAGTACATTACTGAGGATCATAATAGTTTAGTTTCTTTGGAAACTTTGAACACAATAATCTAAATTGGTGAAAGATCTTAAATGATTCTCATAATTATCTTCCCATTTAGTACTTCTACTTAAAAAATTTATTTATAACTTGGGAAAGGAAACATAAAAAAGGGTGATCTTAGATTCTCATTAAGGGTAAATAAAGGAGATACATAAGTAAAACATGAGTATATGGGTATGAGAACATGAGAATAAAATTTGAAGATCATATCCTGTATATCAAAGATCATATACATGTGTCACGGAATAAATATTTGAAGTTCATCAGACATGAATCATAATGGAATCAAGAGCATAATCTATAATATCATAACATAGGAATAAGATATAAAATTTTTGTCATACGCATAATCATATTAAATCATTACATCTAAGTCAAGGATCATTGAAAAAACATACTAGGGAACTTCATGGGGGTTACCCCTATTGTTAAAGACATGACACAATCCCCAGTCAAATCTCATTCCTAATAGTGAAATGGGATCTCTCTCCAGACCATATTAGTTGTCAAGATTCACTCCCAAGACCATCTATGTATTCATGTTTCACTCCCAATACTATCTTAGTTGTCAAAGTTCACTCCCAAGACCGTATTAGTGGAAAAAATCTTTTATTAAACCGAGTTTACTTCCCATTCCATCCATGTTTATCTCATGAGACATAAATCATTACCCAATGCAGTGGAGGCAAATATAGGTCCCAAATGTCACATAATGAAATCTTAAATATGTGTATCACTAGATAAAAAACATTCATCATATCATGACCCATAAAAATATATGGGTTTTATAAACACCATATCACGACCTATGGAAAGGAGACAAGTTTTATAATCATTTCATAATAAAATAACACATGAAAGAAAGTGGGGTTTTATAAGTGTTTTATCATGGTATAACCCATGGAAGAAAAACATGTTTCATAAATAACTTTCCATATTAAATATAAACCATTAAAAATAATAATAATAATGGTGTTCTTTTATCATATCCCTATTAAAGTATAAATTATATAAAAGGATATCATCTTATATGGATAAGTATTTTTGGAATATCACTTGGATCATTTCTTAAGGGAAATAATCTTTCTTTTAAAATTAATTTTTAAAACAAAAAAAAATCAAAAATCCTTTTCTCTGAATACCACTTTAAAAACTAATGATTATGAATTAAAAATAATTTAAAACATTTATTGAGTAAAATATACTTTTCACTTTGAAAAAATTATTTTTAGAACATAAAACATTTTGAAATACTTTTCATTAAAAATAGCTTTCAAAACTTATATAATAATATTTGAAATCATTGAAATCCATTTATTTGAAAATAATCTTTTGGAAAAATATAAATGAATATTTAAAAATAATTTAGAAAACCTTTTCAAAATAAAACTTTTTTAAAAAAGTTTCTTTAAATTAGCTTTGAAAACATATAAAGCAAGATTTCAAGATCATTTAATACACTTCTTGAATATACAACATTTTTTGAAAAAAAAATCTTTGAAACCCACTTTAAAAACAATGTATGTAAAAAATATTAGGAAAAAATTAAATAAACTTGTAAACTTAAAAAGGAGGCTTCAAAGAAATAATGGTCATGAAAGTAGATAAATTTGTACATACTGAACATTTCTTTTTCACCGTAAAAATTTTAGAAAAATTCTCGATCAGAAAATTAAAATAATATTCCTTTATAAAAACCATTTTATTAAAAAGTTTAAAAAATGGGTGAAAATTTAATTTAAATATCATATAAGAATATTAAAAAAAATTGAAAACTTTTTTAGAAAACATGGCTTTGGAATAACAAATATTCTCATCTGAAAACAGAAAAGGTTATATTTTCTAAAAAACATTTTATTAATCAGCTTAAGTACCAAAGAGTGGTTACACGGTACAATTTCCTGAATTTATCATGAATAAATAGAGGAAAATAAAATTCATGATATTTCTTGAGATACGGATCATAATATTTCATCAATTGAAGAATAATCATAAATAACTTTGATGAACAATGAGATTATAGCAATAAACAGTTACCACTTTGGTAACTTTGAATCACAATTGCTATGAAAGAATAACATTACATTAAAAAAATATAATTAAAATAAGAATATTAATGATATAAAACTTCAATTTTCTGTATATAAACCATGTAGAATAATATAGGCACATGACATGGCATGTGTCTCAAAGAAGGAAAATTGATAAAAAAAATACTTTACCGATTTGGTAACTTTAGAACTATTGACACCTTGAAAGAGAAATCATAAAATGGATATGTAAATAACAATAAATTTATGGATAATATTAATATAATACATTCATGTTAATTATATACACCACACAAAATAAACAAGTGGTTAATATGGCATAGGTCTTGTGGAAATAAAAGTGACACTATAAATTCCTTTACAACTTGAGAAACTTTTGAATCATGAAATATGTGAATAAATTACATCAATAGAAAATTTTAATATCATTAATTAAATTAAATTCATGATATAAAATTTCATAGGAAATTATATACACACAAAAAATAAGTGGTGAATATAGTATATATCTTAAAGAAATAAAAGTTACACAAGAAAACCCTTACCTTAAGTTTTGACTCTCTTTATACTTGTTAAAACCACTTGTATAATAAATATAAGTTTATTATAAATATATAAAATAAACATATTAATTTATATAATACCATATATAATTTACTCATGACTTTTTATTACCCATTTATTAAAATTTCTATGTTAAAGAAATGTTTTAGGTAATAATTGTATTGTTTTTCATAATTATTTTTACTTGTTATTCTTGATCCTCTTACTTACATTAAGATTTAATTGTTTATAGAATTTATAAAATCATATAAATATAATATATATTCATTATATATGTATTTATAATAATATATTAAATATTTAAATATTAAATGAAACACACTATTCATGGAGACGGTAGGTCGTACATACGCATGAACGCAGTTTCCATTTTCATGTCGTATTTTTAAAGAAAGAAAAGTAAATGATATATGTGTGTGTGTATGTGTGTGTGTTTATTATCTTTAAATTATAATTATTATGTTATATATATAACATATTTTTATTAAACTCGTCCTTAATATATTCTATATAAAGTGTGAACGAATCACATCGCTTTGAGGAGGCGGTAGTCCACACGTCCACAAAGAAATTATCAAATTCCCAAAAAATAGAAAGCATGAAGATATACATTATATAATAATTAAATAAGAATAAATAAATCATAAATAAATTATATATCATATAAAAATATTAATTTTATCCTTATTCCCAACCTTGAGGGGTTGTAATGGAAGAATGAATGGCATTGGTTCGCTAGGTGGTAGTCTGTCGTACACGCGAATGATGATTGTATATCCCATTAGATTGAAGTGTGTGTGAGTGAAGGTTGTACCCATAATATAAAAACATCTCAATATTTTTAAAATATTTAGTTTATTATATAATCATTTAATAATAATAATTTAGGGGATGGAGAAAGGAATAAAACAAAAGTGCTTGTTGAAGGATGTTACCTCTTCTTTGGGTAACTCCTTTTGGTTTGCACCAAATGGATTTATTGGTTCGATTTATACCCAATGGGTGGCTTGTTGGATTAAGTTATGGATGTTGGTATTTTATTTGGAAAGGTGTTGGACGAGCCAAAGGGCTTTAGATGTGTGAATAAGTGAGGGGGTGAATGCCCTTTTATATTGGAGGAGTGGCATTCATGTAAATATATAAATGTAAACACTATTGAGAGGTCTCCCTTCCATAATGAGAATCTAATAATGGTCCAATTTTAAGAAAATTTATTATATGGTCCAAATATGTCCATCCAATGGATTTTTTACATGTTTCTAGGGTATTTAGCCTTTTGAGTTAATGTTTAACCACTAAGTAAAATCATTTTTACCTTAAACACTATAATTAATTTTAATTACTTTCACTAAAAAATTTGGTAAAAAACTGAGTTTAAATTTATAGATATTATAAATTATACTTATTATAAAAACATAATCCATGTTTTCAAATTACAATCATAGAAGTGGCAGAAATAAATTTAAAATTAATCCCGCAGATGGGATGTAACAATAATTTTTTAAAGTAAAATGTTCAAAAGGTTAAAATGTTTATATATCCAATTTTAATATTAAATTGATTCCAATTAACTTAATTGGATTAATATATGTAAAATTTATCTTAATATACTTTAAAATTAATATAAAATATAATTTAAATCTATAAAAAAATTAGATTAAAAATAAGTTTCCAATAAAAATTCAATGGTTTTCACTATTCATCAAAAAATTATACTTTCCATAAATATAAAATATATCACCCAAAGTATATTTTGATATTTCACATTAAAAATGAATTTAATTTTTTAAAATAAAAATTATAAAAATGTCAAAAAATTATATTTAAAATAAGTGCGTTGTTAAAAGGCGAAAAAATTAACTTTTAGAGAAATACTGCTTTTTATTCATAAAATTGGATTTATTCTTATCTTATACCAATCGAATATATTGTATGGGTGTAAAAAACTTAATTTAATATATAATATATAAATTTTATTTAAAAAATATCAAAATTGGTTTGTGTAATTTATTTAGATAAAATTGATTTTGTATATGGAAAAGTAGTTTTCTAAGAAAAAAAATTATTTATCTTTATATAGTTATTAATTTCATTTCTAACTTATTGATAATCAAATGATTAATTTTATATACATATTTAAATAATATTTTTACAATTTAGTTAATCTTATTCATAACTTCCATTACAATTTATAGGTTGTAACTATAATAATATATTAATAATAGTGTTAATAGTATTTTTTTGTTTAGTAAAACTCCTCTTTGCATGTAACGCAGACTATTGAAGGAACTTGTCAAGGAAAATATAGTTTTTCATGTAATAAAAGATAATATAAGTGTTTATTATTGTAAAATATTAACTTGGTGTTGTATGAAATGAAATCCAGACTTAGTGATTTAATATAAAAGAGGCTATATTCAGTGTTTCAGGAAATATAGAATATTAAATTAATTCAAAAATATATATTTCACAAAATGATGAGTTTTTAAAATTATTATCCTCAAGAATGTGTTTTTTTAATGTAAAAAAATTAATCTAAAAAGATTTAATATCCATGTATAAGAAGCCTAGTTCACTATATAAATAACCTCAAATTGAGAAGAGCTGCCTTACTTTGGTCTTCAAAGATCAAAATTTGTATCACTTTTTGAAACACTATGAGATACAGATGGTATTTGACATCAATAAACTAAATTATATCCTAAAAAATCCTATGATGATAGGGTGATTATTTTGTTTTGTGGTAATTATAAAGCAGTTCAAAATCAGGTTTCTCCCCCATAAAGACATCAACGGACAAGCACAGGATGGCTTCCTCACAGCACACCTAACCCCTGAAGAACTACCTCTGGATATCGAATTTCTAGATTATAAAATTCCCTCTATAGATTATACCATTACATACTATAAAATTCACACAGATGGTTCATCTTGTATCATAATCAAGAGGACGATTAATAACCTTAAACTCAATAGGGTGAGCCTTTGAATAATCTTTATCACTTACATACAGGAAATTTTTATATACTCATTCCTATTGTTAAAATTTTTCACTAATTATGATATTGAGTATCAAGCTTTTATCACTAGACTTGAGATCACCCTCATGGTTGATGTCCCCTAGTTTCATGTGAAGGGAGAAACTGAGTTATTCATCAAATAGACCAATGGTGACAATGTCATCATGAATCAAGAGATCATAACCTAACTGGAGTGGGCTCATGAGTTTATGGCTCAGTTCCCTTCCTTGATAAACATGTTTGGTATTCCCTGATAATAAAACAACTAAGTCAATTCCAAGTATATCCTTTCCACACCCCTCATAGATCGCAACCAAGATGACTTGGTCATTTATGTGTCCCATAATAGGTTAATAACCCTCATCACTTCTAATGAGAAATATAGATATCTAATTTATCTAGAAATTGGCACCTCTATAGTAGGTCCCTCAGGTTCCCTAGCTATCTAAGAAACACTTGATTCGATGACTCCTTTTTTTGAGTACCTCCAACATGGGAATCCGCCAACATCCTGAGTTGATCATGAGAGAATATAATGTTGTGCGATATAATTTTACCTCTTATATATCCTTAACCTAGATCAGACCATCTATATGTGTAGATTCGATGGAATACTCATTTAATTTATCCAAGTTAAGGATAATCCTAAAATTATAAAGGAGGTATACATTGGGATATGTTGGACCCATAAGTAAGGATTAAAGATCTCCCACTAGATCTAGTGGTTAGGATATTTTTTCCCCACCATGGTTCATGAATATATAGTGTTCTCCAAGAGGTTTCATGAATTCCAGATCCATGGAAACTTCATGAATCAGACGCCAAATCCTCTCCATGTCACCATATACTCTTCACCCTTTGTTGTATAGGGACTCAACATTGTGGGCCCCTACCTTCTAGTGACAGCTCGACAATGCAAGTTCGTTCTAATTTCCATAATACCATTCTCAATTTGGGTGGAATCCATCCCCCTTAAGGATGTTAATACCCATTCCTTGATAGAGTTTTTGAAATCCCACATCATCCATCTATTCGGGATTCTTCACTTAATTACCACAGATAAAATAACCAACCTTCAAACTTCCAACCTAAATATTTTGTATGAAAAGTAAAACATCAGGTCCAGCCACACCTCCCACTATCATGCACAAATTAATGGGAATATTGAGATGTTAAAACAAAACCTCTCTAACATCCTTTATATGATAATGGGTTTTAATAAAAAAGAGTTCTCCTAATGAGATCTCCAACTCCATTTGGACCTATTGGATGATGACCCAAAATTTCACCCTGGAAAACCCATACTCCACATTATATGAGACAAAGGTGATTTTAAATATATAGTCTCAGTTTTTTCACTGTAGATGTCCATTTCTAATCAACTAATGTCAAATAAGAGTGTTGAAGTCTAATTTTCCATGTTGGAATCCCTAAAAATAGGTTCCAAGCACTTAATAACATGGAAATCCACCAAAATAAATTGGTGTAGACATTGAATAAATATTTCTTCCCTTTATCCTTCTCCAAGGTGATATAGTACCAGATATTAGGATTTAGATGATACCTAAGAAGAATCTATATAAATTGTAAACAAAATTAGAAGTACATTGTTTCATTCATAAGGTCTACTCCAATGGGTCATACTCATTGATCACCATATATTGGGATCACATCACACCTTCCTCCAACACCAAGATCCTTATGTGTTACTTTATTTGAACTCTCATCATAATCCAAGCTGGTCAAAATTAAACTAAAAATCCTAATGTCCTCATCACAAGATGTAAATCTATATGAAATCATCCTCGCTACATGAAGTTAAACTTTTTTATACCCTATTTGATGAGCATACGATTCCTCAGGGGAAAATATGAGATTATTCATGTGATAATCATGAGACAACACCCCCATAACCTATGAATCATCAATGTGTATGTCCCAATCATACCATCTTTTCTCCTAAATAGCACCCTTGAAACCCATTTTCATAAGCTCAACTCTTACCAAAGATTTTATTTAGCAACAATGGGCTTCCCCTGGTGTAATCCCCCTCTATAGTCTTATTTATACAATTATAAACTAAAAGTCCCAATGTCCAGTTCATGTGATGTAGAACTATAGTCCATGGTCTCAGTCACATAATGATAAACTATGGGACTATGTCTTGGTCATGTGATGTTA
This sequence comes from Viscum album, assembly GCA_963277665.1. Lineage (NCBI taxonomy): Eukaryota > Viridiplantae > Streptophyta > Magnoliopsida > Santalales > Viscaceae > Viscum > Viscum album. The sequence goes on from OY728128.1 coordinate 1,375,117,218, forward strand.
AATTCTTCAACACCAGGGTCAAAGATATATGACAATAAATTTTAGTAACCATTCATCCCCACCGTATGAAATTAAATTATGCATTCAACATTATTTCTATAAAAATTTAAACAATATGGTTCACATCTATATCTCATTATGTAAAAAATCATGATACCTTTGGTCTTCAACAGTGAGTATTTCACCCTTCTGGTGTTGTTCATCCATTGCATCACACTCTAGAACTATATATGAATTCATTCATGTTTTAAATGAGATACGTATAATTTCTTGGACCTCATTTCTCAACCCCATCCCAACCATAAACCTATTCTGAGGCCTCCACCATTGGGAAGAAACTCAATCATTTCTTGCTAATATGTCTATCCAATGCATTCAAACATACTACAGAATATCTCTCATAGTGTTCAACTTCCCCCTGAGCATCCCAACATGTCCACTTCCACACTTCATGTCATCCTCGCTTTTGACCATCATCAGCCTCCTGATCTAAAAAGTTACCATAATAGTAATGGTACCTAGCCAAAATGGATCACCTACCATCCTAAGAACACACCTCAAATGATCCTTAGTAAAAGATAATGGTTCTTGTGTTTTGAAAATGGTCAATGGTTGAACCTAGTTTTGTTCAACCCATTCTTGAATGGTGCAGTTGTGGAAAAAAAGTTTTGAAAATATTAAACAGTGTTTCCCTACCCATTGTTCACCCCCATTCATGTTCCACACCATAAAATTCATGATCTTCCTCCCCTTCCACCTCCATTTATTATGGTGGAGTATTAACACCATTGGTGTTATTCCCCCATGTGTTCATGCATGTTGACCAAGCATGTTGGAATCAATGAAACCTTCCCATGTTATCCCTTTTCCCCTATAAATATTTTCATTACAATAAGGGTAACTCATTGAAACACATTATTTATAATACCAAGCATATATTATGTAGGCTTAGTAATCATCATTGAATTTTTCAGGTATGGTGAATACGAACATGCATTCATAAATTGAGTGTCACCTCTTAATAAAGTCTAACTACCATGAAATTAAAGTTGTAGTAATCCCTTAATTTATTCTAATAATCACGATCAAAAAACTGTGTAAAAGTTATCTTAGATATGTTTCATGTGGTATTGGGCTTACTAGGCCCTCTCTTCACATCATGTTTCTACTCATTGTGTGTCAAGAGAATCCCCATGACATAAATCCCCTTTGGTCAAAGAATTATGAACTTAAACTCGTTATATATCTATAGTGTGTGCACAATCACCTTAAAGTTGAAGTAGACCCATTTTATTCCAAGATCTATGACCATAAACTTGTGGCCTCCCCTTTCAGTCTAAGCATCATGGCCTTAAACTATGTGAAAATCTGTTCAAATATATACACGTTTGAACTATATAAATGGAAATCCTTGTTGAAATAATTTAAACTTCATGATGTCATATCATATCTGCATGGACTGAAAATTGCATAGCTAGTATATTCTTATAAGAATTTTTAAACTACAGAATCAGCTTCTCGTCCTCTCCTGAGGGGATAACCCTCTTCAATTCTAGTGTTAGAATCCCACCATTCCACATTCTAGAACTATTCATTTCTAGATTCCTATTTCCATGGTATTTTTATAGATTCTTAGGTATCCCATTCTTGGACTAGTTGAAAATACAACCATTAGGTGAGACTATTTTTATTAACATTTGGTTCCCTCATCCCTCTATTCATGAAAATCGTACCAATAATTTTATCAAAAGTATCATGTATGGTATGAGGCTACTCTAGCCCTATTTTCATGTCAACTTGCTTCCTTTTTAAACCGCACAAGCATCTATAATGAAAAAACCTCATGGTCTAAGCTATAGGACCTTAAACTAGTAAAAACCCTCATTCTTTTGAGCTTCATAACATTAAACTAGTAGTATCCCATTTTGGTCCAAACATCATAACCCTAATCTATGTGTAAAATGGTCTTGAATATGTTTCATGTGACGTAAGGACTTATTTTCCCTCTGTTCCCAATAGGATTATTCTCTTTTGTGTTGCACAAACATCCCTAGAACATATTTTTCATTGGCCCAAGCTCTATGACCATTAAATGGTAGAAAAATTGGTTGAGGAATTATGACTTTAAATTATGTGAAACTAGCCCCCTTATGGAACCCAATTCACATATGGATTGCATCACCTATAGAGTTTCAAAAAACTAATCCCCCCATCTTTCTTCAAATCCCCACATGAGATGAATTCCCCCTTTCGGTGTTGGTATCCCACTACATCATGCTCTATAACTATGTGTGGCTTGAATTCCTATTTTTCTGGACATGTAGTGACAAATAGTTCTCTAATATTGGTCCCAGATGAAAATCCTATCATTTACCATTCCTGTTCTTTTAAATACCTCTCCCACTTTCGATATTAGTTCCTCCAATAACACTAAGGTTTTGTGGCACTGAAACAGAGGTGGTCCTCCCATTATGAATTTAAAATGCCTATAAATATTTTTAGATATGTTCATTCAGTGCAAGGCCTCCTTGGCCTTCTTCTCGTGGATGGTTCAAACCCATTCCAACCATATGAACTTCTATAATGTATCCCCTTTCTGGAATCGAAGATATATTTTTTTAAACTAGCATCCCTTGTTTAAGCATCATGCTCTTAAACTACATGCAGTCATTTACACATACAGTCATAATATGTGTAGTTATCCAGTCTATATGGAATGAACCTAAACTATCCATAAGAAGAGGAACAAATTTATATCAGGTTAAAACCCTTTAAGGTAATGATGAGTAAAAAAATTTACTTTCACTCACAACATTTCCCCTGTGACTTGGAAAAAATTGGGGGTGAAAATGGAAAAGTCTCAAAGCCCATAGAAGTCATCACTGAGGCTAGAAAAAAACTTGGATATAGTCACAAGACCCACTCAATTGGGAAAAAGGTACAGTCAAACCTTAAAGACTTATACATTATGAGGTCCTCCATGAGTTATCATCATTTGTGTCCCTCTATATTATATCCTAGTATGATATCATACCCAACACTACCTACATCCTGAACATAAGACACTAAACAATGCTTCAGGCATCCTAGTTACATGATGTTAAAATGTATGATGCATGGTATTTACAATATGATGATAAATTTTTTGTTCAATTTCCATTCCAAATGGAATTAAATTGTAAACTTCTCATTATTATTTTATGGTGAAAACCTATTAAATGTTTTAGGCCCTCACCTAAGAGGAAAATTTCCCCCTTCAGTTTCATTCACCCATCACACCACTTAAGTTCCTTTACCATTTTCTGGAAGCTAATTTGATTCTCCACTTAGAAGGATATTTTATCTCTTTCTCAGGCTTATATGGATACTAAATGTACTTTGATACATGGTGGAATAATATTATATCATTTAACTCCATTATAATTTATTTAGAGTTCACCCACATGATTTTCATCTTCCTAGATTTATATCCCCACAATCATCCACATATGAACAAGTACTCTAATGGTGATGGAGCCTACTAATTCTACTTAACTCTAATCATGGGAATACCCCAAAAATAACTTTTGATGGTAATTTTATTGGTATCATGTTTTGAACATGGTTAATGGATGACTGTCATTTGTACTTCATCACTCTCAATAGCGCAATTATGGAACCTGTGTTTAGAACATGGTCATAAATCATCTTTATTCAACCTATATCCCCTACATGAATTCCAAATAATTAGTTTCTTGAATCACATACTCAATATTCCCCTTTTTTAGATAGAATCCAATTCACATGATGTCACCCCACTTGTGATCCTTCTCACATTGAGAAAGAAAGTCAGTTGAGTAGAGCCATTCTCTCCCTCCAATGTTCCTGTGGTTAAGAAACTCTTTGTGGTAGATGAATCATTCTTACCCCAATAATTCAATACCTATCTAATTCCATCATGTATACTAGTGATATTTTATTTATCACTTGTTTTTCATACCAATCATGACTCACATGGGCATATAGGTTTATAGTTGGTCATCTTGTGGATGTGATCAAGGTGAAGAAAAAAAGGAAAAATATATATATATACACATAGGTAATTGAATACTATAATTTTATTTCCATCAGTGACATGTTCCATCCATAGTATAGAACCTATTTTTTATTACTAAAGAGATAACAATAAAAATAAAAGGAAAATACCTCCTAGGTCTTGGCCTCATAAATCGAATGATTCAGCTCAACTAGTCTCTATCAAGAACCTTCCAGGGTCTACGACCACCTGGAAAGATCCACAACCTCCCCCTTAAGAATAGGGAAAACCACCTTAACCCAAATCTTTAACCAGACTTGTTTGGAATTTTACTCAGCTACCAAATATGTCATCTCGGTGCCTTAGCCTTGGATTTCGCCAACTATTCCCTTAGTAGGCTGATGATTTATGTTTTGGTGTTGAAATTGACATCATGTAATTATGATTACTTCTCCAGTGAAACAAATTCTTTTTTATCCATTCATAGCATCTTTGTGCCTCCAAATTTCTCCTTGTACCATGTCACATTGAACTCCCATTTTATTGTGTACACCTACTTAATGAGAAAGTTGTGAGCCAATTCATGGAGAGTATGGGAATCCTCACAGTTGGTCCCTTTTTTTGAAACCAATAACATAGGGATCCAATTTAGATCACTAGGTATGACTTTGAGATGAGGTTGATGAAGTTATTCATGATGCTCTACACCCTTCATTAGACAACGCGGTTCTCCTATGTGACATAGAACATGAAGTCTTCCAATTCATAGAGCGGTGCATGGTAACTCTTGAGGAAATTCATAAGTGATTTATCAGTGGGGTAGTACTCACGGACTCTCTTGGATAGGATGGGTCCATGTTAAGAGAAATATCAACCCCATAAAACTCTTCACTGGTGGCAGTATCCTTCTCATACTCATGATCCACTTACCCTACATCTATATTTGTATGTATTAAGGATTTATCTTCTAGGATCAAGGTTGGCACACCCTAGATGGATGGATATTGGGGGGTTTGACATGATGCCAAAGTATGAATACCTTCTTACCCAAGCTTTCCCAATTGATAAGGTAGTACTACCTTATAAACTATTACATGTGAAGGTGGAATGATTAGTTTAACCTATGGGAATGAACATGGTGAATATAAATTGTTCAAAAAAATATTACATAATAAAAGGGCTTGGATAAAGTTCATTTATGGTCCTTAAAGGGTATTTCCACCACTAGATACCCCAATTCACTAGTAATCTCCTCAATGGCTACTGTAGGGTCCCCTGGAGTTTCATTCCTAAAATTTGTACAAGGTAAACAGACATGTTAGTATAGAAAAAATTGTAAATTATCAAATTAATTATGATAATCATGAAGAATGGGCATCATATTATTACCATAATAAGAAATGGGGATCTTGATTATTAGCTGAACTCTGAGTCATGACCTAATGATAGAGGTAGTTACCACTGTAATTACATGGAATGGACCTCGTAGATGACCAATAGGACCAAAGAATTTGGGGATTCCCCTCTAGTCTCCTTAAAAAAAACCTCTCTTATCAGATCCTTGAGATAATACTTTGAGTTTTTCTCCCTATTTCTTATCATGGAACCTTCACCAACCTTAATAGAGGTATCTTAACACTCCCTCACTTAGTTTTATGTGATTCAAAAATAAGGGTTAACAGTTCCAAAGGACATAAAATATTGAATATCTATTTTATCTAATGATATGAAATCATAACTCACTAAGTAATAGTTACGTAAAATAATTATCCCCATGATTGAATTTAAAACTCTCCAAGGAACTTTCTTGGTTTGTGTTCAAACTATAGGATTCCTAGCCACCAGAGCCATATGTTTCAGTGTTGGGACATAATGTCTTATGTGTGGGTGATTCTATAGATGTCAACTATTTTTCCTCCTTTCCAAACATCACCCATACCCAGACAGTGGTATGATATAACTCTTTGTACCAATGTGAAAAAATATTCATGTATTCTAGGTTGTCATATCTATATTGAAATCCCACTTGAACCATGATATGTGTGAGTTCAACCTTCGCTAATTCAATCCCCTCTCAAGTAAGCTTCCTCTATAATTGGTGTGTCTTCTAGGATAGCTAAAATGGCCCCATGTTTCCTATAGATTTTCAAAAATGGAATCAAAGAGATCCCAAAATAGATAGTGAATATTCTTCCCTGGGTATTACCAGGAAAAACTCATCCCTACATAGGATCTTCCCACCTTCTCATGTGACCACTTTTAACTAGAAATAGATATAGAAATGAGATGTCTATACTGATTCATATAACCTGATATGACGCAACTGATCCATGCACTATTTACATGTGTAGTATACCCAGTACACCCATAATCATTCATCTAGGAAGTTCCCCCTGGACTACAGGTCCCAATCCTCATACATGCCCACAAAATTGTCAAAATAATGTCCAAGATAATTCTTGTATAAGGGCTGGGGAAATCCTCATATTCTAGTAGTTCCCCATCAACCATCCTCATCATGTCGTTTAGAATTTAGATAGAATCAGACTCATGCTCCATAAATTCTTGAATTAAAGTAGTGATATTCCAAGGGATGATACCATTATATTGAGAGAACTAGAATCATAGTGTATTGGTTATTGTGATTGGGTTAACTACGTCATCATGAAGTCAAAATTTGTAAAGGATCAGATTGTTTCTAAATATATATTACTTTTTTTGAATCCTTAATCAATTCTAATAGCACCTATTTATTTGAAACCACCCTCTTTTCCTAAGGTATTTTTGGGTTCTCATCTATTTCATCACTTCCGGTAGTAGCATCATTGGTAGTAGTTTGAGTATCTTAATCATACATTTTTTGTTGGTTTTTAATATTTTTAATTTTTTATTCAATAAAGTATATTAGGTTTCATGAAATTGGATTTATGTTGTGAAAATTCACCTAATTCCATGAAAATAAATGATTATATCATGACAAAACATTCAGGTAAAAAAGAGAATTTGTGTGAACAACACGCATAAAAGATCAGGATTTCAAGAAAGTGGTTTAAGATTCATGCATGAGAGATATATTATCATGTATAAAAGTAGGGTAAATCTAATAGGTCCCCCATGAACATTTTATAGGAAGGTAACCCACAAAATTTTTCATTCATTCAATGAGTTTGTGTTACTCAGACCCAAAGATCTCTACAAGGTGGAGAATTGTGAAAAGTGCGGCGTTTTCCTTGGAATTCTACCTTCTTCTTCCCCATTACCTCCAATTATTATGGTGGGTATTTTTTATCACTAAAAGTGTTCCTAAAAATCTAGAACCCATTGTTTTTCTGAACTAAGGGAAAATCTCATCCCAAGGGATCGGCCCCACTCAAAGGGGCCAGTGGCACGCGATTTTGCACAAATGATATCAAGTACCATATTTAGCAAGAAACTTTTTTGCCCATGAAAAGAGATATTTCACACATCATTATCCACAATATCTAGAAATAAAATTAAAAGAAAAAGAAAAATTTATCACAAAACTCTCATTGATAGTAAACAAATTCAATAGAGTTCTGCATGAAATTAAATATTGAATCATTACCTTAAAAAAATGTCTCACATCAATAAACAAATGATAGGTGAACAAACTATAATTGTGAAATATAATTGAAGATACATGAATGAATCTCCTAACTGACCAATTTTTATATAAATGATGCATCATTCCTTCATTTTAGTGGATGGACCACTCGAATTAAATCTATCAAACTCCACTTCTTACAACTCAATATTTCATAATATCACGCAACTTTGGCCTCCCATGGATTCCCATAGGTATATAAATTTTCTAAAAACCACTCATATTTCTTAAATTAGTTAGCTAGTATTTTAGATTTCATTTCATAAATCCATTGATTAATATGTGTTCCCTTAGCGTAACCTCAACCTTTATCCAAGCCTAGAAGTGACACACACCTACACCCCTAATATTTATTCTTTTTCCCTGTGTTGGAGCCCATGGGTTAGGTAACCACACATGTACACACAATTCCAAAATTGTGTGCAATAACCTCTAGGTCCCCAGAACAATTCCCCTTTCCCTAAAACATATTTTAAAGCAAGTTGAATACTCAAGTTCCCCACACTTACTCAACCTGGGTTCACTAATTTTCCGATGGCTCGCACAACTGCTACCATCAACCATTATGTGACTTCCCTTTTCTCTAAGAATAACCTAGAAAGTTTTGATGCCTATTTCTCTATATAATAGGAACCCTAAGGTTATTCCCCTACATGTCACCCGAACTTGCTGGAGTTTACACCTTCTGCCACCCAAAAGCACCTGAACAGTAGACTCGTAAGTTCAAAAAGTGGCATCATCAAGGGAAACCTACTACCTTTCTCTATTTAGAGAGATGGTTTCTTATCCACCTATCCTAATTGAAAATAGTCTCCCTAGGTATAAACCCTAACAATATCTGAGCTAAAAGACATTAAACATCGTATCCAAACATCCTATTCATATAATGATGAACTCTATGAAAACTTCCTTAGAAATTGATATTAAACTATATCCTTACCAAGTGAAAAAAAGGATACCCCATATATGACTTTAATGGGATGATTAACCACCCCATGGTTAGCTTCTATGTGTAATCCCCACTCATTATGATGCTACTTCTTAGTAGAGTTAAGGAAAACCCTATGCATAATCCCAAAACAATATCTTGTTAGGGATCCTTTCATAGCATGAGCATCCCTGTACTACACAATGTTAAACTAAATGGACCAGTCCTGCAACATGAACTTAAACTAAACAAAAAAACTATGTTGGTTTTGATCATGATCCCTTAACAGTGTATGTAGCATGAATCCCCATGTTTTAATCCCCATAATCCAATACTGCTATTAAATCCAACCATCTTCCCCCTAGGAGGCGACTACTAAAAAGTTTGATGATTTCCCCTAGGAACACACTCATCCTCATCACCAAAACCTAAGGTCCCAAATGGTCATCAACATCACCATGTGATGCTAACACATATTTTTCCAAGTATGTATCATGTTAAAATGGGAGACATCCCCAAAGTAATTTAAATCTATGACCACATTTCCATCAGTTATTAACTTAATAACTACATCCCTATAGGACTTTAAACCCATGATAATGTCCCCAAAAGACTCTAAACATATGACCACATCACCACATGACATTATAATTTTGACCAAATCTCCAAAAAACATTAAACCTATGACCACATCCCCCAAAAACATTTATCCTATTACTATTTCCCCACAAGACTTTAAACTTTTGAACACATCCCCACAAGATTTTAAAACTTGTGGACATGTCCCAATAAGACTTTAAAATTGTTTCCCCCATTTGATACATCAGAATATCTACCTCATGTGATGAACATGAGATAGAAGATGTAGCACCCTAAGATTCTAAAAGAAGAACATTATGTTTGATAGCATATGATACATAAAACACCAAGATTAAAATACCCATGAAATAAATTTCTTTAAATTTTATCTATTTGAAAGATTATAGCACACACAACCCTAAGTCTAAATGAACCATAACATTGGATACAGTTATAACCCATCTATTCAATTAGAGGGTATCAATTGGACTAAGTAAATAATGAAAATTATATGTTTTATAGATGTATAAAATAAATTCAACAATTATTTATTGATTATAAACAAAATAAGAATCATTTTAATGAGAAATAAATATTTTTTGAAGAAACTATATTTTTCTAAAAGGTGGTTTTATAATCCTTTGCGCACAAACTATAAAATTCATTTTTAAAACTTTTAGAAAATTTATTTTATGAAATAAAGTTAATTTTTGAAATAATCATGCCAAATTATCTGAGATTCTATTTTTTGAGAATTTTTTGTAAACATCACCATTTCTATAAATAGTGAAAAATACTTTCTTTTTATTAAAAACTTTATTTTATTTTAAATCATTTTAAAGTTCCATAATTCTATAAATTTTTAAAAGTAATATTAGTTCAATTATATTATATTCATTTTATTTTATTTTATATTATTTTAATCAATTTTGAATTGAATTTTAATATTAAAACATTCTATACTTATTAAAACTTTTCATTAGAATTTTTTTTTTTCATCATGTTTGTGTTGTTAATTTTAAAATAAATTCTCCAACTTCTATGAACTAAATTATCCCACATATAAATGGTTAACCCATCATTTCTCATCTTTACACTCCAAAGGACATTTTGTATGACCACTACCTAACAAAATATCTTCCTAACATCCCTTCCCATACCTAGAGTCCATTTATTTATTATAAATCTAATCTTTGAGGACTTTAAGAACAAACCTAAATAAGTTGTCCGAAGAAAAGGTAATGTTCTTAACCATGTGTTTTCATTATAATTATTCTTATAAATCCTTCAAATCACAACAAAAATTTGATCAAATAATAACAAAGGTAACTAATATATGCTGATATGTTATTATGAAAATTTCTTAACTTATATCAATCTCTTATTCCATTAAATGGGAAAATAAATGGTTGATCATGTGTACGGTGGACTACCACCATGTGAACCAGTGTAATTCGTTTTCCATAATCAACTCTCATGGCTAGATATAATGATGTATTTTACATATTAATATGATATATATGAAATTTACATACTTCATTAATTATAATATTACATATAACTTATTACCTTCCAATCTATTTCAAAATAATAACGTCGCTCATGCGTACATGAGGACTACCGAATCCACATAGCAATGTGAAATGTTTTTAATTTTACTTTGAAATGGATGATAATAAGAGTGTATTTAATGATTATAAAAGATATATTTGATATAATATTTTTTCTTTAAAGGTAAAATTTTATTAACCTTTCTTGCATTCCAATTTTACAAAATTTCAAACAACATTAATGCATACATACGGTTTACTGTTTCCCTGAACGGTGTAACTCATTTATTCTATCTATAACTTTTATATAAAATTATAATTAGTTTTATAATAAATATATAAGATATTTATATAATGGTTAATATTTTTTAAATTATGGAACTGTGATCAATGAAAATAGACAAAAATTACTAAACCAAAACTTATATGAAAAACAAATAAATTATCACTCAAAATAATGATTTTAATAATGAATTATTAAAAATGGGGTTGAAAAGTCCTTATGTCCCATGTTTTGGAAGGGGTTGAAATTTTTTAGATAATTTTAATTTTTCTACATTGGTGGATGGGCCATCTTATTAACTATAAATAGAAATGAGGTTCTGAGTGTTTTTATATCTAGATTTGGTGATTTTTGATGTGTTCTAAGTACTGATGGAAGTCCTAGGGGGTCTGTGAATGTACCAAAGGATGAATGGGTATATGGGTTTCTGAAAATAGATCTTGAATCCATTCACATCATGAATCCCATTCATGACTTAAATGGGTTTGATGGGGTGTGGCTTCGTCGATACAGGATGTGAAAGCCTGTGGGCTTAACCTTAGGAATTCATGATGTGTATTTGGTTCATGACATGGATTTGGTTCACATTGTGAAAAATGTGGGTATGGATTTTTTTTAAAAAGTTTAAACAGGGGATTTCCTCCATTTTGTTTCATTATGAAAATAGGAGGACATAGAAGAGGTTTTTGGCTGATGCTCATCTCCCTTCATTCTTCACTGATCACAAAGACCTATGGTGTTATTCGATAGCATAGGTGGTTAATATTTTCATATTTCATCCTTATATGTTGTTTCCCTTCCATAGTTAAATATTCTAGGAGTTCCCATTTAGGTATATTTGTATTTTCTACCAGAGGATGGGTTTTTTACTCTTCTTAAAAAGATGTCATCCCAAGAGGTTGGTTACACTTCATCATGTTCTGATTGGTTAAGGTATGATGCTGTAGTGATTTTCTAAAGATTTAAAGCTAACATTAAAAAAAATAGTGGTTATTTTCATTTCATTGGTTAGGTATTTTCATAGGAATTTTTTTAGGGGTACTTGGTAAACCTTCTTCTCTTGGTTGCTCAGTTTTCATCGAGCGATTGGCGTCCAGTGATATACCACCCATTGTGCCTTTTTGTTTTGATTTTATATTAAATTTTTTTATGATGAAATTGATGTTTTAGACAATAATTGATCTATACAGTATTAGGTAGGATCTTGGAATCTAGTTCTTATTGGATCAGACAATAATGAGTTTGGATGGAGAAACCTATATCTGTTTATAAATGGTTTAAATATTTCTAAAGGTATGTGGTCTGTCATACTTGTCCTATAGAATTTATGCATGTTTATGTATCAAGTGTATGATTAGTATTTCCCCTAAGTTATATTCCCCAGTTTATATTTACACCAATAAACTATTAAATTTAAATTGTTTAAATTTATAATTAAATAGATGAATTCCATGGTCACTAAAAACCCCTTAGTTCTAGCATGATACTTCAACTTATCACTACTACCGAGGGATATTTGTATGATGAATTCACTTATATTCTAACTTAGGTAACCCCTCATAGGATCCCTCTACATTTTTATCATTCCTAGGATCTCATGTAGGATGCCTCTTCTTATTTCCATTGTTATTAAGGGTCCCATATAGGATGCATTCTTATATGTACTATTCTAATGATCCCTTGTAGGATGCCTATTTTTATTTACCATTAAGTATATGGTGTAGGATTACTTTACTTATGTGTAGACCTTGATGATTCCAAGTAGGAATTCTCTCCAATGTAATGACTTAGGGGACTCGGTGGGTTCCTCATTGTTTGACCAACCCTGATCTAGTACGATGTGAGTTTTGGTAGTGATGATAGCGATTGTCATCTTTGAACCAGTACCAAAATTTTAAGCACAAAATCTATGAAATTAGTGGTGGTTGTAGGAAATTTTTCACCCTCACTCTTTAATATATTCATTCACTTTTTTACATATGGTGTAGCAATGATTACGAGAGGTGTTTCTGGATTTGTGGCTGATGAGCCTAATGCGATATGACATTTACCTTTGGTAATCCCAAAAGTAATTCCTATTATCCATATTATTCATTTATTAGGATGATAATACATATTTCTTAGGATCTATATTTTGATTTTATTTTTATTTTTTTATTACTGGGATACCCACACATACTTCTTTGATCTAGGTTATGAGTTATACTTGAGTATTATTCTACTCTCCCACATGATGGGGATGATTTCACTCTTTATGATCGATTACTTGATCATAGTGTTAGAGATGGAACTTATCACCATTAATGTGACAAATACTTGAGGATGATTATTCTCTATTAAGTGATGAGGATGTTTATGTTGTCCCTAGTTGATTAATTGACCATGGTGTTGGAAATGATGCTCCATGTTGTTGATGGATACTCATTGATGATTACACTCTCCCAAGTGACACCATGATTTCTCCCTTAGGTTAGGTGGATACACCCTTACTACATTGAACAGATGTACTCTCTAGGTGTGGTTTGTTGAGATGTTTATTTTAATGTATATAGATAATGTACTTGGTTTCAGAGAGCATTCCTTATAGATCACATAAGGGTCTCCCCCCTTAGCTTTAATCTGAGACCCAATGTCATGACCACCTATGGGTCAGGACCTAGAGTTAAGATATTATACTATATTTACATGGTATGGGCTATAAAAACTCTTATTTTTTCATGTATTGTTTTTGGATATTTTATGGATTATTTTCAAATCTAGGAACAGAGACGATGTGAGATTCCGAGGACCAATGTGACCATAATTAATTTTTTAAATATATAAAAATATATTAAATACATGTACAAGTATCTTTCTGGAAAAAGTGGAAGAAAATCTAAAAAGAGACTCAAATTGGAAATATGAGGATACCTTTGACTTTAGAGCATGGTTTTTACCCTAAGTGTGATATAACCTTAAAACACAATGGATGTTTGGGTTGGGTGTCGTCGTGGATAGATGATTAAATAAATTTATTTAATTAATTAATTAAATTACCCTGTCCAAATAATTTTTCTATATAAACTCTCTTCTGGAAAATTTTCTAGGTTATCTGTATAACCCTGAAAATTAATAGGATCCATTGGAAACCATTGGAGGAGATTCTAATGGAAATTGATAACTGGATTGTGGATCATCGATTGATGTGTGATAGAACCTGAGGATATCTCCAAAGATAATGAAATGGAATCATTCTTTTCTATAAATTGATAAAAATCAAGGTATTATGTTGTTGTTATTTTGGATTATTCCTTTTTTGTTTATTTATATGTCGATTGGGAATCAATTGACCAATGGAATAATTCATGGATAGATTGTATTGTGGGTACAGGGTTATCTACAAGATTGGGAGAATTGTTTATTTGTATTGGTTCTTCATTATTCGTTCTAATGAAAAAAAGATCAAGGCTAACAAAAAGTGGTTGATTTTTGTTCCTATTTTGAGTGTTTATTATATTTCACCCACCATTTGTTATCTATTCATCGCTGGTATACCATTTTACCAGTGGTTTTAAAAAATACTTGATAAAAAATCATTGTGAATATAAGGACTTAGCCTTAAACATTACATAATCTTGAGTTTTGATCAAGAATTTACTTTCTTTCACATTGAGGATCTTTTTAGGTTTATAGTTTTAGATAATTAGGCCATAACTATTACATAATAACTTAAAATTTACAAATTAGGCTATTCTACTCACTATCATTTTTTTTCAAAAAATAAAGCTCCTTAAATAAAACATGAATTCTTTTCTTGATAAAAATATTCTTGAATTCTTCCTTTCTCTTACCCATCCTTATACCCTGTGAAAAACATTTAAAAAATATGGTATGAGAATAAAAATCTCAGTTAGGGATATAAAATAGGGAAAGTGAACATTAGTCCCAGAATACATAAAAATCAATAAAAACATAATTTTCACTCATAAAATATAAGCTCCTTAAAATACCACATGAAATCATAAGATTTATGAATAACTCATAAAAATCATAAATCATAAAGGTAAATTGTGGAATTCATAACATACTTAAATTTTATATTTCACAGTTACATAGGGAATAACCTTCATGGTTACGTTTGGAATCCCCATCACAATATATTCCCAAAATCTATTAGGATAAACTTTAAATTTTACCTCTATCATGTTACCCAATGCATTGGAGAGCTATCATGGGCTCAACCACCCTAGGTTTATCATGGAACCACCCATGTTTGGTTTATCATGTAACCACCCATTAAATGTCCAAGTACCATTACATAATCATAATACATAAAAGATTGAAATTATTAGCATTTCACTTATCAATCACAAGAAATCAATTCATGATATTCAAATATTCAATCCATTTCTAAAACCATTTAAAACATTTAATAGATATATTTTTGAATCAAAGTGTTCCATACCACTTTTAAAATTTTAAAAGAAATTCTATAATTACAATTTTAAAACATATATGTCCATATAAATAAATTCTTAAAACCATTTGGAAAACATGGAAATTAATTAGAAAGATTTATAAGAATAAATCTTTAAAATACGTAAAATGATGTTTTAGTTAAAGAGTCATTTACCACTTGAGGAAATACTTGAATATAAATAATTAAAGAATAACATTAAACAAAACTTATAATATCATGAGAATAAGGAGATTCATGATATAATATGTCAAAGGGTATTATATACACCATATAAAAGTGAATTGGTCCATAATAACAAAATAAGTCTCAATGGAATGTAAATTGGGACAAAATCCCTTACTAAGATCGTATCCTTAGATTAACGATAAATCAATGAAATAATTATGAAGGAAAAATATAAATACACCCAATATAAATGGATATTCAGTTTAAAATAATCATATGTCATTCACACATATTCTTGGAAAAACAAAACCAATGACATGGATATTTAACTTAATGAATGGAGATTGAGTTAAGATTTCCCTTACAAAATTTGTATAAATTACGTAAGAATTTATCAATGGGATGATTATTTGTTGAAAAATTATATCCACAAAAAAGAAAGTGGAAATTAAAACATAAATAAATAAATAGTTATTCTACATTTAATATTGGCATAACATAATCAACTAATTATGTGTAAAACCCAATGAGTGGAAATTGAGTTTCGAAATTCCCTTACAAAAATTAGGGAGCCTAACGAAGTCACTTAAAAATTAAAAAAATGATTTGATGAGATCAAAAAGTGTCTCTCATCACTTGCACATAAAATTAAAAACAATAATGATATATAAGAACATATCCCAACATAATAAAATGGAAATTAAAATGCATAACATAAAATAAGTCTTTGACTAAAAGAGGAGGCTGAAAAGTTACCTTACAAAGATCATTTTGTTAATAAAATAGATATATTATGTGTATTAACTATAAATACACATAAATAAAGTATAAATACAAGATAGGATATGAAAATATATTTCTCACGTAATCATAGAATGACATAATCAAGAAGTAGAAGATTAAACCAAAGAATAGAAATTGGGTTAAGAAGTTCCCTTACCTTGAGTCCGACTTGTCTCATTCGTTATTTAATTCCATGAATAACAAAATCAGGTTAATTTATAATTTTTTCAGAAACTTTTTCAAGTTTATTATTTCTTTTATATCACTTATTACCATTTTTTAAAAATTATATAATTATTTATGTTCATATCGGTCATTTTGTTGATATTCAGAACTTGAGTCAAAAATGATCTTATTTTGATGTAAATTGTACATGTAGTCAAAATTCAATAATCTACATAATATTAATCATGATTTAAATATAATATATATACATTATATATTTATTTATAATATTCCATAATATTTTGAGATAAGAAATGAAATGCACCATTCATGGAGCTGGTAGGTCGTACGTACGCATGAACGCTACCTTCATTTCTTTGTCCTATTAAAGAAATAAAAAATAAATGATACATAGGTATATTGGAATACTAACATAATATCTATATTATATATGATACATAATTTCATTAAATCAATCCTTTATACATTCCATTTATGGAATAAATGAATCATATCACTTTGAGGGGGTGGTAGTACGCACTTCCTCAAATGAAATTATCATATTTACACATTATGGAAATCATAAAGATATGTTGTAAATAAAAAATATATAAGAATAGAGAAAATATAAATATAATATGTGTCATATATAAATACAGTTCATTCATAATGTCCACCATGATATGTGGTAGGATAAAATTGAACAATCATCATTTTGTGAGGTAGTAGTTTGTCGTACACAGAAACGGTATGTTCGTATCAATTAGATGGAGGTGCATGTAAGTGTAGTTCAAATAATTCTTATAAAAAAATCCTAGTATATTTATTATACTGGTTATTTTTATTTAATAATATAATAATAAGGTCATAGGGAGTGAATAAAGAAAATAAAATAAAGCAACTTGAGAGAAGATGTTACCTCTAAATCGGGTAACATCTTTTGATATGAGCCAAAAAGATTTCTTGAATTACCTTATTCCCAAGTTAAGACTTCTAGGATGAAGGGAGAGATGTTGGTAGATTATTTGAACAGAATTTGGATGATACAAGGGGATTGAGAGGTGTGAGTAAGTGGGTAGAGGTGGTGTCCATTTATAATAGAGAGGAGGGGCACTTCAGGAATGTCTTAAAATATTAATTTATTATAAATTCAATTTCAATTAAAAATGGTCCAAAACTAATTTAGTTATAATATAAGATTCTGTTTGTTCTAATACACATCATACATTAATTTTTAGACAAGTTTTGAATATTTTTTATCCTTATCTTCTTTGTTTAACTCTTATTTTATCCTTTTTAATCTTAGAGTGATATCATGTTATTTACACATTGCGGGTTAATGTAATTGCCATGTCATGTCAAACAACCCACAAAAAAGTAATTTATGAAATATTTGGACTTATCTTAACAATTTTTTGGAATCTTAGATTTTTATTAATTTAATATCATTTAATAAACAATTTTATATTTTAAGTTATGAATTATGTCAATTTTAGACACTATTCATACTTACATTTTTTACAAATTCATAACAACTTGATTCCTTATAAATAAGGCATTAAATCAAATATAATATGTCAATATCATCCCAAAAATTTGTGGATGGCATAAAAATAACCAAATTACATTTATTTTAATATTTATAATATCATATATTTGAATCTTTCATTAATAAGGTAATCATTGCATCATTATTGTGTCATAAATAAATTTCTTTAATTAATGTGTAAAAATTATAAATAAAATACCATGATGTAGGAAATATTTTTATATTTATAATAACTATTTATAGTCTAAGATATTAGTTATATAAACCTATATTAAAATAGTTTTAATAAAAGATACATGTTTATGTTATATTTCTCTTTACTTTAAATTAATTCTTAAAACATGTCATTATAAAACCCAAGTGGCTCCATGGGGTCCTATAATTGAACCAAATATGACCATGGTCAGACATATATCATAAAATATTATTATGACATCTGTTATGGTAGTTTTATATTATTATAATATTATTTTTTTACCCTTATTTATCTGATTTACTCTTTAACCATGGTAAATAAAAATAATTACTGAAGTGACTATTCATAATGTCCAAAAATAAAAGGTACCTATTTACACAATTTGGACCTTCTAATTCCAAAAATAGAATCTATTTTTTAAAATTAAAAATATATAATCTATAGAAACTAATTTAAAATTAATTCCTGTTTTCAAAACCAAAAATCATGTTTTTAAAAAGTAATAACTAAAAAAATATTGACATGTGTTTATGTCCAATTTCATGTGAAATTGCTTATAATGACCAATATTGTATTAAATGATAACAAAATAATCTAATTAAACTTTATAAACAATTAAAATGGAAATATAACTATATAAATAAATTAGATGAAAATGCAGTTTTGAATTAAAAGACTGTATTTTTAACTATTCATTAAAATATGAACTTTATCAGAAAATTACCAAAAATTTAACAAAAGTAAATTTTGAGGTCCTGCTTCTATATAATAAGTTTAATCTGTCAAATATAACATATAAATGTTAAAGAAAGTATATTTAAAAAATGTTCTCCGTCAAAAGGTGGTAAAATGGTCTTTTAAAAATATTAGATTATTTTATGCTTAAAATTGGATTCATTCTCATTTTAAGCCTATAAAATTTATTGAATAAATGTAAAAACTGTTAACAAACATGTATAATCATATTTTAGTTAGTTATATTTATTCCTACCAATAAAATGTCTAGTCTTTAACTACCATTAAAAATAATAATAATATTGTTGTGTTATTTTTCGATATAACTCAATGTTGTGGTCAACATAAGATTTTGGAGAAACCAGTTGTAGTGTGTCAGGTACGCTATCGAAAGAATTGTCCTCTTTAACTTAAAATTAATATCTTATTCATAAATATTAATACATATTAAAATTTATTATTCTATAAATACTTGGGTCATTACATCATTCCCCCATTTTGGAAATTGTGTCCTCACAATTTTAAAATTGGGCTCAGAAATATCATTGAAAATTCCACATCAGAAAAAGAGTCAATACAACTATTACTTTAAAATAAATAAAGAGAAGTACAATGGTCACCCGAGATAACACATGCTAGGGTTCCATGTATGAAAACATGGATATGGAAGAAAAAATAAGTGTCAAGTTCTGATGGAGAGTGATATAAAACATGATCAGGAGAAAGTTAACAACCAAAAAAAACAAAAACTTGTGATGGGTTAGACAGTATTTGATTTCACAGTATGAACATTAAATGGACAACGTCTATTTTTAAGGTACTTTTCATGAAGTTGAGGAATTTTATTTATGAGCTTGACTAAGAACATAAGAAAAAATATTTTCTTGATAATCAGTGTTTCATCCTTTAATAAATTTCTTCCACAAACTCATTATTTCTCCAAACGATGAGTATTCAAGATGACTTGGTCACACCTAAAGTTCTAGAATTGTCTTCATGAGAATCACATAATCCACAAAAGATGAAGCATATTTTTCCCTTGTCTTTAGAAATTAACAAAAACCAAAATGGTTAGTACAATATTATATAATCCCCAAAAAGAATAATTATCCTTTATAAAAATAAATACTACTCTTAATCTCTAAAATTCAACAAACAATACCCAAATTTTACCAAAGACCATTAAATAAAAAAATTTCCTTAAAATTATTCAAAATAATCCAAAATAAGATTGAAACCCAAAATTAAGAAGGATTTGATCACATAATCTTACATGATAAATATTAACATTTATCTCCAAATAACATTGACTACTCTTAAATTCTCATACCAAAAAGTCATTACCCTAATCAAATATTCTCCAAAATAGGTTAATCACTTCCGTAAATTACCTGAATCACCATAACTCCACAATAAAAACATAGATTCTTCCAAAAAAATTCAAAAAATACTCCTCAAATGAAACCTCATTGTATTATATTTTCCTTAGGCATATAAGGTTCCCAAAATAATGAACATCTTCCAAAATAGAATTTATAACTTAATCACCAAATCGGTTTCCTATAATAAGGATATCCATTTGATAAGTTTCCAAAATTATATTATTATATATTCATAGAATCATTTAACTAAAAACAATAATTCATACTAACCAAGGACTTCACGTAGGCCAGTGGTAGGCGATACGCCCATGTCTCCCTTCAGTTGTGGGTTTGATTCCCGCAACCTTTCCATATGTGACAGTTTTTCACCCATCTTGCAGGTTGTCCCTTTTTATAAAACTCAAAAATAACCCAAACATTTTTTAACCTCAATGGTTGTCTTATACCTCTCATTTTCATCCTAACTCATAATGACCTCAACATCTTAATTCATGAAGTCCAATATATATTGACATTTTTTATTTCATCTCCATATGATAAAATAAAACTATTCCCAATAGAAATAACATCATACCTTGATCATGGTGTCCACATGGTTTCATCATCACCTTGTTCATGTAAATAGAAGGTCCATGCATTGAAACAATTATTTAGATATTATTCAAAATCATTTGCTTCCTTTATCCAAATACACCTCGTACAACTTGGGTCATTTGGGTGTTCACAGAAAAATAATTTTGTAAAATAATCATGTATGACATATAATTTCAAAACATTTGATAAAACTTGATTTTTAAAAAACAGTCGGACTGATTTTGAGTTGAAACATTCAATCAACGGTCCTTTTAAAATACCATAAGTATGTGTTGAGAGACTATATTTTAAAAGTAAATATAAATTGGTTTCTCAAGGCTATTCTTTTTCAAAACCTTTTTCAAAATCATAATATGCTTCAAAATCATGTGATAAGGTAAAATATTGGAAAATTCCTTGATAATATTTACCTTTTTTGAAAATATTTGAATATTGAGAAAATAGCATTTGATTAAAAACAACCCATGATACATGATGATGTCAAGGTATAGTGGAGGTTTTTGATATCTAAAACAACTGCTCACAGGTTAGTTTTATGTTAGAAAAGGTTTCACAATCATCCAAACATGAATTTGAAAATGTTATTTGAGTAAAGTCGTCAGGAAGAGATAGTAATGTTTTTTTAGATCCTCCTCCTTCAATTTGTAACCGACTTTCCTTGATCTGAAAAAATGATAAAACAAGGATATATCTTAAATAATTAGACATAAGGACTAACCATGTGTTTAAAAAAACTCATAATCCCTAAATTTTTCTAAACCTTTACTCTGATAGCAACAATAAGGCCCCAACCTTAAACATTACATAATCTTGAGTTTTGATCAAGAATTTACTTTATTTCACATTGAGGATATTTTCAGGTTTAGAGTTTTAGAAAATTATTTCATAACTATTATATAATAACTCAAAATTTACAAAGTATACTCTTCCACTCACTATCAATTTTTTTTCACAAAATAAATCTCCTTAAATAAAACATGAATTCTTTTCTTGATAAAATTATTCTTGAATTATTTATTTCTCTTAACCATCCTTATACCCTATGAAAAACATTTCAAAAACTTGGGATGAGCATAAAAATCTCAGTAAGGGATATAAAATAAGGAAAGAAAACATTGGTCTATGAATACATACAAATCAATGAAAGCATACTTTTCACTCCTAAAACATATGCTCTTTAACATACATCAATAGATAATAAGATTTATGAATAACTCAGAGAAATCATAAATCATAAAGGTAACTTATGGCATCCATAACATACTTAAATTATAGATTTCACAGCTATATAGGGAGTAACCTAGATGGTTACGTTTGGAATACCGATCACAGTATATTCCCTAAATCTTTTAGGAGAAACTTTAACATTTATCTTTGTCATGTTACCCAATGCATTAGAGAGCTATCACGGGCTCACCCGTCCTAGGTTAATCATGAAACCACCCATATTTGGTTTATCACATAACAACCCATCAAATTTCCATGTACCATTACATAATCATAACACATAAAATATTGAAATTATCAACATTTCACTCATAAGAAATCAATTCAAGATATTGAAATATTCAATCCATTTCCAAAACCATTTAAAATATTTAATAAAGATATTTTTGAATTAAAGATTCCCATAACCCATTGAAACTCTTAAAAGAAATTCTATAGTTAGAATTTTAGAACATATATGCCCATATAAATAAATCCTTAAAACCATTTTGAAAACATGGAAATTAATGATAAATATTTAGAATAATAAATCTTTAAAGCACTTAAAATGATGTTTTAGTTAAAGAGACCTTTACTACTTGAGGAAATACTTGAATATAAATAATTAAAGAATAACATTAAAGGAAAATTATAATATCATGAGAATAATTATATTAATGATATAATATTTCAAAGGTTAGTATATACACTATATAAAAGTGAATTGGTTCATAATAACAAATAAGTCTCAAGGGAATGTAAATTGATCCGAAATCCCTTAAAAATATCATATCCTTAGATTAAGGATAAATCAATGACATAATTTTGTGTGAAAAATATAAATACATCCAATATAAGTAGATATTCAGTGTAAAACAATCACAGTTCATTCAAACATATTCTTGGAAAAACAAAACCAAGGACATGGATATTTAACTCAGTTAAGGGAGATTGAGTTAAAATTTCCCTTACAAAGTTCATATAAATGATGTAACAATTTATCAATGGAATGATTATGTGTTTCAATAGTATATTCACACAAAGGGAAGTGGAAATTACAACATAAATAAATAAATAGTGATTTCTCACAAAATCTTGGCATGATATAATCAATGAAGTATGCATGAAACCCAATGAGTGGAAATTGAGTTTAGAAATTCCCTTGCAAAAATTATGGAGCCTAAGGGAATCACTTAAAATTTAAAAAATGAGTTTATGAGAGAGAATAATCTCTCTCATAACTTGAAAATAAAATGGATAGAAATAAGGATATATAATAACAGATCCCAACATAATAAAATAGAAATTAAAAGACATAACATAAAAATAATTCATTGACTAAAAGAGGAGGGTAAAAAGTTCCCTTACAAAGATAATTTTGTTAATAAAATACATAGATTATGTGTATTAAATATAAATAAACATAAATAAATTATAAATACAAGATAGGATATCAAAATTTATTTCTCACATAATCATAGCATGACATAATCAAGAAGAAGAAGATTAACCCAAATAATGGAAATTGGGTTAAGAAGTTCCCTTACCTTGAGTCTGACTTGTCTCGTTCATTATTTAATTTCCTAAATAATAAACTGAGGTTAATTTATAATTTCTTAAAAACCTTTTTCAATTTTATTATTTCTTTTATATCACTTATTATAATTTTGTAAAAATTATATAATTATTTATGTTCATATTGGTCATTTTGTCAATATTCAGTACTTGAGTCGAAAATGATCTTGTTTTGATGTAAATTGTCCATATAGTCAAAATTACATCATCTATAGAATATTATTAATGATTTAAATATCATATATATCCATTATATGTGTATTTATAATAGTAAATAACATTTGGAGATAAGAAATGAAATGCACCATTCATGGAGATGGTAGGTCATACTTATGCATGAACACTACTTTCATTTATTTGTCATATTAAAGAAATGAAAACTAAATGATAAATAGGTATATTTTAATCCCATTATAATATCTATGTTAAATATGTTACATAATTTCATTAACTCCATCATATATACATTCCATTTATGGCATTAACAAGTCATATAACTTTTAGGGTGCAGTTGTCCACACTTCCTCAAATGAAATTATCATATTTACACATTATAGAAAGCATAAAGGTATGTTGTAAATAAAAATTACAGAATAATAGAGACAATATAAATATAATATATGTCATATATAAATACAGTAACATCATAATGTCCACCATGAGAGGTGGTAGAGTAAAATTGAACAATAATTGTTATGTGAGGCAGTAGTTCGTCGTACACAGAAACGGTATGTTCGTATCCATTAGATGGAGGTGTGTGTAAGTGTAGTTAAAATACAAATTATAAAAACATCCTAGTATATTTAGTATATTTTTTTTGTTATGTAATAATAGAATAATAATATAATGGGTAATAAATAAGGAAAATAAAAGAAAGGAACTTGAGAGAAGATGTTACCACTAAATTGGGTAACTTCTTTTGATTTGAGCCAAAAGGCTTTATTGAATTGCCTTCTTCCCAAGTTAAGGATTCTAAAAGGAAGGGAGAGATGTTGGGAGATTATTTTAGCCTAATTTGGACGTTACAAGGGTATTTATAGGTGTGAGTAAGTGGGTATAGGTGGTGGACTTTTATAAGAGAGAGGAGGGGAACTTTAGGAAAGTCTTGAAATATTAATTTATTATAAATTAAATTTCAATTAAAAAGGGTCAAAAACTAATTTAATTCAAAATTAATATATATTTGGTTTGAATAACCATCATCCAATAATTTTTAGACAATTTTTGAATATTTTTTTATCCTTATATTTTTTGTGTAACCCTTATTTTACTCTCTTTAATCTTATAGCGATATCATGTTATTTACACATTGTGGGTTAATGTAATTACCATATCATGTCAAACGACTCAAAAAAAAGTAATTTATGAAATATTTGGACTTATCTTAACCATTTTTTCTTAATCTTATATTTTTATGAATTTTAATATCATTTAATAAACTATTTTATATTTCAATTTATGAATTAAGTCAATTTTGGACACTATTCATACTTGACTTTTTTACAAATTCATAACAACTTTATTCCTTCAAAAAAAGGAATTAACTCAAATATAATATGTCAATATCATCCATAAAATTAATTTATGGAAAAAAATAACCAAATTAAATTTATTTTAATATTTATAATATCATTTATTTGAATCTTTCATTAATAAGGTAATCATTGCATCATCATTATGCCATAAATAAATTTATCTAATTAATCTATAAAAATTATAAATAAAATACCAAAATTTAAGAAATATTATTATATTTATAATGAATATTTATATTATAAATATTATTTATATAACCCTATATTAAAATTATTTTAGTAAAAGATACATGTTTATGTTATATTTCTCTTTACTTTAAATTAATTCTTATAACATGTCATTATCAAAGCCAAGTGCTCCATGGGGTCCTAAAATATACCCAATGATTCCCATGGTAGAAAATATCTCATAAAATAAGATTAGGACATGTTTTAAGGTAGTTTTATATTATTATAATATTATTTTTTTACCAATATTTACCTGATTTACCCTTTAACCATGGTAAATAAAAATAATTACTAAAGTTATTATTCATAATGTCCAAAAATAAAAGATACCTATGTACATAATTTGTACCATATGATTCTAAATATGGAATCCATTTTTTCAAATTTAAAACATTTAATTTTCAGAAATTAATTTAAAATTAATTCCCTTTGTCAAAACCAAAAAACGTGTTTTTAAGAAGTAAAAACTAACAAAAGATTGACATGTTTTTACATCCAATTTCAAAGTTAAATTACTTCCAATGACCAAAAATGGATTAAATAATAAAAACTCAATTTAATTACACATTAAAAACAATTTAAATTATAATATAACTATATAAATAAATTTTATGAAAAAGCAGTTTTGAATTAAAATGTTGTATTTTTCACTATTCATTAAAAATGAACTTTATTAGAAAATTACAAAAAAAATAACCAAAGTAAATATTGATGTCCCTATTTTATATAATAAGTTTATTTTGTCAAATATAATATATAAAAGTGAAAAAACTAGATTTTAATAGGGTTCTCCATCAAAAGGTGGTAAAATAACCTTTTAAAAATATTAGAGTATTTTATGCTTAAAATTGGATTCATTATCATTTTAAGCCTCTAAAAATTATTGGATAAATGTAAAAATAGTTTAAAAAAACATGTATATTAATATTTTATATAGTTCTATTCATTCCCACTAATACAATGGCTAGGTGTTAACTGCCATTTAAAATAATAATATGATTATTGTATTATTATTTTGTATAACTCAAATTTGTGTGCAACCTAAGATTTCAGAGAAACCTGTTGTTGTGTTTTGGGTTTACTATCGTAAAAATTTTCCTCTTTAATGTAAAATTATTATTTTATTCATAAATATTAATACATATAAAAATGTTTTATTCTATAAATACCTAGGTCGTTACATCATTCCACCCTTTTAGAAATTACTTCCTTGTAATTTTAGAATTGGTCTCAGAAACTTCATTGAAAATACCACATTGAAAAAAGAGTAAATAAAACTATCACTTTAAAATAAAGAAATATAATTACAAAGGTCACCTGAGATAACACATACTAGGGTTCCATGTAGTAAAACATAGATATATAATAAAAACTAAGTGTCAAGTTCTGATGGAGAGCAATAGAAAACATGATCATGATAAAGTTAACAACTTGAAAACCAAAAACTTTTGATGTGTTAAACGGTATTTGATTTCATAGTAGGAAAAGTAAATGGACAGAATTTTTTTTTTAAATTCCTTTTCATAAAGTTAAGGAATTTTATTTATGAGCTTGACTAAGAACAAAATGAAACATACTTACTTAAAAATTAGTGTTTCATCCATTAATAAATTTCTACCAAAAACTCATTATTTCTTTAAACAATGAGTATTCAAGATGACTTGGTCAAACCTGAAGTGCTAGAATCAACTACTAGAGAATCACATAATCTATAAAAGATGAACCATATATTTACCTTGTCTTTAGACATTAATCAAAACCAAAATGGTTAGTACAATATCACATAATCCCCAAAAATAATAATAATTTATAAAAAAATACTACTGTTAATCTCTAAAATTCATCAAACAATACCCAGAGTTCCCCAAAAAACATTAAATAAAAAATTGTCCTTAAAATTCTTCAAAATAATCCAAACTATGATTGAAACCCAAAATTCATAAGGATTTGATCACATAGTATTCCATGAAAAAATATTAACATTTATGTCCAAATAACATTGACAAATCTTAAATTCTCATACCAAAAAGTCATTACCCTAATCACATATTCTCCAAAATAGGTTAATCACTTCCATAAATGACCTGAATAAGCATAACTCCACAATAAAAACATATATTCTTACAAAATAAAATTCAACCAATATTAATCAAATTAAATCCCATAGTATTCTATTTTCCTTAGGCATATAGGGTTCCCAAAATAGTGAACGTCTTTTAAAATAACATTTATAACTTAATCACCAAATAATTTTAATATAATAAGGATATCCATTTTATAAGTTTCCAAAATCAACTTATTCAAGATCCATAGAATCATTTAACTAAAAACAATAAGTCATACTAACCAGGGACTTCACGTAGGCTAGTGGTAGGCGATGCGCCCTTATCGCCCTTAGGTTATGGGTTTGATTCCCATATCCTTGCTGGATGTGATGGGTTGTCATCCATCTTGGGGGTTGTCCCTTTTTATAAAACTCAAAAATAACCCTAAATTTTTTTAACCTCAATGGTTGTCTTATACCTCTCATTTTCATCCCAACTCATAATGACCTCACCATATTAATTCATGAAGTATTATATATGTTGACATTTTTTTTATTTCACCTCTATATGATAAAATAAAACTATTCCCAATAGAAAGAACAGCATACCTTGATCATGGTGTCTACCTAGTTTCATCGTCATTTTGTTCACGTAAATATAAGTTCCATGCATTGTAACAATGATTTAGAGATTCTTCAAATTCATTTGCTTCCTTTATCCAAATACACCTCTTACAACTTGGTTCATATGGGTTTTCATAGAAAAATAATTTCGTAAAATAATCATGT
Source organism: Viscum album (assembly GCA_963277665.1). NCBI lineage: Eukaryota > Viridiplantae > Streptophyta > Magnoliopsida > Santalales > Viscaceae > Viscum > Viscum album. Next base: position 1,375,145,603 of record OY728128.1, read on the forward strand.
ATGACATATAATTTCAAAAAAATTGATAAAACATGATTTTGATAAAATAGTTGGACCGAGTTTGATTTGAAACTTTCAATCAATGGTTCTTTTAAAATACCATAAGTATATTCTGAGAGACTATATTTTAAAATTAAATAAAAATAGGTTTATCAAGGTTCTCCTTCTTCATAACCTTGTTCAAAATTATAATATGCTTCAAAATCTTGTGATAAGGTCAAATGTATGAAAATGCCCTGATAATATTTACCTTTTTTGAAAATATGAGAATATTGAGAAAATAGGATGTCATTAAAAACAACCCATGATCCATAATGATATTGAGGTATATTTGAGGTGTTTTATATCTCAAACAACTACTTTCAAGTGATTTGTATGTTAGAAAAAGTTTCAAAATCATTCAAACATGACTTTGTAATAATTATTTCAAGAAATTAATTAGGAAGAGATAAGAATGTTGTTCTAGATCCCCCTCCTTCCATTTGTAACCAAATTTCATTAATTTGAAAAAGTTATAAAACAGTGATTTAACATAAATAATTAGATATAAGGACTAACCATGTGTTTAAAAAAAACTCATAATCCATTAAGTTATCTAAACCTTTCCTCTAATACCAATTATAAGGCCTCAGCCTTAAACATTACATAATCTTGAGTTTTGATCAATAATTTACTTTCTTTCACATTGATGATCCTTTTAGGTTTAGAGTTTAAGAGAATTAGTCCATAACTATTTCATAATAACTCAAAATTTACAAATTATACTCTTCTAATCACTATTAATTTTTTTCACAAAATAAAGATCCTTAAATGAAACATGAATTATTTTCTTGATAAAATAATTATTGAATTATTCCTTTCTCTTACCCATCCTTATACCCTGTGAAAATTTTTTCAAAAACATGGGATAAGCATAAAAAGATTAGTAAGGGATATAAAATAAGTAAAGAAAAAATTATTCCATGAATACATACAAATCAATGAAAACATACTTTTCACTCATAAAAAATAATCTCTTTAACATAGCTCATGAAATCATAATATTTATGAATAACTCACAGAAATAAAAAATCCTAAAGGTAACTTGTGGCATCTATAACATACTTAAATATTAGATTTCATAGCTACATAGAGATTAACCTCCATGGTTATATTTGGAATACCTATCATAGTATATTCCCTAAATATCTTAGGATAAACTTTAACATTTACCTCTGTCATGTTACCCAATGCATTAGAGAGCTATCACAGACTGACCCGCCCTAGACTTATCACAGACCCACCCATATTTTGTTTATCACATAACCACAAATCAAATTTCCAACTACCATTACATAATCATAACACATAAAATATTAAAATTATCAACATTTCACTAATAAATCACAATAAATAAATTCAAGATATTGAATTATTCAATCCATTTCCAAAACCACTTAAAACATTCAATAATGATATTTTTGAATTAAAGTGTCCAATACCACATTGAAAATTTTCAAAGAAATTTGAGAATTAGAATTTTAAAACATATATGTCCATATAAATAAATCCTTGAAACCATTTTGAAAACATGGACATTCTTGAGAAATATTTAGAAGAATAAATCTTTAAAACACTTAAAATGATGTTTTGTTAAAGATTCCTTTACCACTTGAGGAAATACTTTAATATAAATAATTACAGAATAACATTAAACAAAACTTATAACATCATGAGAATAATGATATTCATGATATAATATATCAAAGAGTAGTATATAAACCATTTAAAAGTGAATTGGTGTATAATAACAAATAAGTCTCAATGGAATGTAAATTGAGAAAAAATACCTTACAAAGACCATATACTTAGATTAATGATAAATAAATGACATAATTATGTGTGAAAAATATAAATACACCCAATATAAGTGGATATTTATTGGAAAAAAATCATAGGTCATTCACACATATTCTTGAAAAAAAAACCAATGACATGGATATTTAACTCAATGAATGGAGATTCAGTTAAGATTTCCCTTACAAAGTTCGTATAAATGATGTAAGAATTTATCAATAGGGTGATTATGTGTTGAAAAGGTATATAAAAAACAAGGAAAGTGTAAATTATAGAAATTAATAAATAAACATTGATTCCACACATAACCTCGGTATAATATAATCAACGAAGTATGCGTAAAACCCAATGAGTAGAAATTGAGTTTAGAAATTCCCTTACGAAAATTAGGGAGCCTAACAACATAACTTAAAAATTAAAAAAAATGTGTGTATGAGAGTGAAAAGGGTCTCTCATAACTTGGACATAAAATGGATAGCAATAAGGATATAGAATAACATATCCCAAAATAATAAAATTGAAATTAAAATACCTAACATAAAAGAAGTATTTTGACTAAAGAGGAGGGTGAAAATTTCCCTTACAAAGATCATTTTGTTAATAAAATAGATATATTATGTGTATTAACTATAAATACACATAAATAAAGTATAAATACAAGATATGATATCAAAATTTATTTCTCACATAATCATATCAAGACATAATCAAGAAGTAGAAGATTAACCCAAAGAATGGAAATTGGGTTAAGAAGTTCCCTTACCTTGAGTCTGACTTGTCTCGTTCATTATTTAATTTCATGAATAATAAACTTAGGTAAATTTATAATTTCTTCAGAACCTTTTTCAATATTATTATTTCTTTTATATCACTTATTATCATGTCATAAAAATTATATAATTATTTATGTTCATATCGGTCATTTTGTTGATATTTGGTACTTGAGTCGAAAATGATCTTGTTTGATGTAAATTATCCATGTATTAAAAAGTACATAATCTCCAGAATATTATTAATGATTTAAATATAATATGTATCTAGTATATATTTATTTATAATAGTCCATAACATTTGAAGATAAGAAAAGAAATGTGTTGTTCGTGGAGAAGGTAGGTCGTACGTACGCATGAACACTGCTTTCATTTCTTTGTCATATTAAAGAAATGAAAACTAAATGATACATAGGTATATTTTAAAACCATTATAATATCTATGTTATATATGGTACATAAGTTCATTAAATCTATCCTTTATATGTTCTATGTATGGAATGAACAAGTCATATCACTTTGAGGGGGCGGTAGTCCGCACTTCCTCAAATGAAATTATCATATTTACACATTATAGAAAGCATAAGTTATGTTTTAAACAAAAATTATAGAAGAATATAAACAATATAAATATAATATATGTCTTATATAAATATATTTCCATCATAATTTCCACAATGTGAGGTGGTAGGAGAAAATTGAACAATTATCATTTCATGAGACAGCAGTTCTTTATACATAGGAACGGTATGTTTGTATCCATTAGATAGAGGTGTGTGTAATTGTAGTTCAAATAATTCTTATAAAAAATTCTTATGTAATTATAGAATAATAATAGCATAGAGAGTTAAGAAGGAAAATAAAAGAAAGGAACTTGAGAGAAGATGTTACCTCTAAATCGGGTAACTTCTTTTGATTTGAGCCAAAAGGCTTTCTCGAATTGCCTTATTCCCAAGTTAAGGCTTCTAGGAGGAAGGTAGAGATGTTGTTATATTATTTTTGTAGAATTTGGATAATAAAAGGGGCTTGAGAGATGTGAGTTAGTGGGTAGATATGGCGGCCTTTATAGGAGGGAGGAGGGGCACTTTAGGAAAGTCTTAAAATATTAATTTATTATAAATTCAATTTCAATTAAAAATGGTCCAAAACTCATTTAATTTTAATATAAGAATCTTTTTGTTAGAATACCCATCATACAATAACTTTTAGACAAGTTTTGAGTATTTTTTCATCCTTATCTGTTTGGTTTAACCCTTATTTGACCCTTTTTAATATTACATTGATATCATGTTATTTACACATCGTGGGTTAATGTAATTACCATTTCATTTCAAATGACCCAAAAAAAGTCATTTATGACATATTTGGACTTATCTTAACCATTTTGGATTAATCTTATATTTTTATTAATTTGATAAAATTTAATAAACTATTTTATATTTTAAGTTATGAATTATGTCAAGTTTGGGTACTATTCATACTTGACTTTTTTACAAATTCATAACAACTTCATTAATTAGAAAAAAAAAAGGAATTAAATCAAATATAATATGTCAATATCATCCAAAAAATAGTTTATGTCATCAAAATAACCAAATTACATTTATATTAATTTTTACAGTATCATTTATTTGAATCTTTCATTAATAAGGTAATCACTGCATCATCATTGTGTCATAAATAAATTTATATAATTAATGTCTAAAAACATTAAATAAAATACCGTGATATAGGAAATATTTTTATATTTTTAATTAACATTTATAGTCCAAGATATTAGTTATATAACCCTATATTGAAATTTTTTTATTAAGAGATACATGTTTATATTATATTTCTCTTTACTTTAAATTCATTCTTATAACATGTCATTATCTGACACAATTGGCTCCATGGGGTCCTAAAATCAACCCAAGGATTCTCATGGTCATAAATATCTCATCCAGTAGTATTAGGACATGTGTTAGGGTAGTTTTATATTATTATAATATTATTTTTTTACCTTTATTTACCTAATTTACCCTTTAACCATGGTAAATAAAAATAATTACTCAAGTTACTATTTATAATGTCCAAAAATAAAAGGTACATATTTAAAAATTTTAAACTTATGATTCAAAATAAGGAATAAATTTTTCCATATTCAAAACACATAATTTTCATATATTAATTTAAAATTAATTCTTGTTGTCAAAACCAAAAAACGTGTTTTTAAGAAGTAATAACTACCAAAATATTAACATGCGTTTATTTCCAATTTCAAAGTGAAATTACTTCCCCTAAACAAAATTATATTATATGATAATAAATTTATCCAATTAATCTTTATAAAAAATTAAAATGAAAATCTAACTATAAAAATAAATTAGATGAAAAGGCAGTTTTGAATTAAAATGCAGTATTTTTCACTATTCATTAAAAAATAAACTTTATCGGAAAATTACCAAAAATTTAACAAAATTAAATTTTTATTTTCGTCTTCTATATAATAAGTTTATTTTTTATATATAATATATAAAAGTTAAAAAACTAGATTTAAAAAGGGTTCGCCATCAAAAGGCGGTAAAATGGCCATTTAAAAATATTAGAGTATTTTATGCTTAAAATTAGATTCATTCTCATTTTAAGCCTCTAAAATTTATTGGATAAATGTAAAAAAATTTAAAAAATATGTATAATATTATTAAATTTAGTTATATTCATTCTCTCTAATACAACGACTAGGCATTAACTGCCATTTAAAATAATAATATTATTATTGTATTATTTTTTGGTATAACTCAACATTGTGTGCAACGTAAGATTTCAGAGAAACCTATGTTATGTGTCGGGTATGATATCATAAAAATTGTCCTCTTTAATGTAAAATTAATATCTTATTCATAAATATTAATACATATGAAAATGTATTATTCTATAAATACATGGGTTATTACAATGAACTTGTTTCTTGGCGCAAGGGATTGATATCGTAGACCTGGGTGTGGTTTGATGATGGGTCCAAGATATAATGATGGATGATTGATTAGGATATGTATTTAGAGATACCATTCTTTATATCTTTGTTGTTCTATTATGGACTATAGAGTTTTATGATCTTCAAATGGATTTGAAGGGTTGGACCTTAGTGATTGACTACGAAAAGGCTTGACTGGTTGTGTTCCTTGATTTTTGGCATGATGCATTCATGGATTGACTGCCATAGGAGCGGATGATGATGCATGAACCATATCTAGGATTATATGAAATACCATATTACATGATGTGTATTTTGGTGTTACACACATGTGGGACCCCCTATTGTGGCACTAGTGTTTCCACAATAAGATAAATATCACACCGTGTGTAACCTCTGTCACACGGCATGTGACCCTTACATGGTTCCTGGCGTATACCTAGGAATGTACATGAGAACGAGCATAATAATAGTTATCCATACATGGACATGGCTAGCTAGACATGGACTCAGCTATTTGTACACATTCTCATACATGTCTTGTACTTTGGCACAAACACGAACATGATCATGGGTCGTAATACATGGGTAGGACCCAGTGCCAAAGGGACTCACAGTGTGATGCTAGTGCACATTGTGTACCCATTAAAACATGGATTAGATCTCATTTCCTCTTCATCCTGGATAAGTTTCATTAGGGTGCATTCCTTTAATCCATTCCCTATGGGTTAGTATGTAATTGCATCATACACCTAGGATGGTTATCCCTTTAATGGGACTCCAGTCGTAGATAGGGTTGTTGGAATCCTTCTAAGAGGCCCAAAGTGAGATCCTCTATCATTGTATTTTCCCTAGGTATATTTTCTTGGTATCTTCATGACCAACACTATGCGAGCATTGATCCTCTACTTATCGGGTTATTTCATATTTATTTGTTGGTAAACCTAGTGGCCTTGGGTGTAATCCTCATATGTGTATAGTTCACTTCAGACATATGGCATGTTCTTCTTATGGAAAGACCTGATAAGAATGACATCTCAAATGGATTTCATCAGTGCTATGTGACTCATGGAGTGAGTTCTCGTAGGTGAGAGAAATATGGAACCTTTGAGCTAGATTCATAGGATTGCATTATGGTCATAACTTTACCTAGAGACTGTGAGTCATTCTTGTGTATATTTGGATATTCTTATTATATGTGATATAGAAATATACCTATGATGGTATTATTTTTATTATTTATTTTATATTCTTTGTTTTTTTCAGGGTCTCCTACTTGGTGATGTTATACTCACACATTTATGGGTTTTACCTACACATGTTATGTATTATACAAACAATTCACCTTTTGATGGACTCCTATAGGGACCAGGACCAGGCAAAGCTTAGTGAGCAGGAAAGATAGAGGTGTGTTCCTATATTCTCAATTGCATCAATACCCTTCTATACTTTCAGGTTGGACATGTTATCACATTCTTTGTGGTGGGATTGTATTTGGACCTTTTTGATTTCCAGTACTTGTTTCCATACTCTTATGGTGGTATTTAGATGTATGAATGCATGGATTATCAATTTTTTACATTTCATCATTGTATGAGATTGGATATGGGTGTGTGTGTGTACCAATACATTAGGACAAGGCCTCCCATGTGAGTGATATGCATACTCAGTACTACTCGCCAGCCCCTAGTCAATTGGATGTATGGTCCCGTATTTGCTTAAAGAATGTTTTCGTTTAAGTGTTGGATTAGGTATATCCTTTGCAGATAGATAAGTTCTTTTCAAGTTCATGTGGGGGATCGGGGGTGCCCTTGGGGCTCGGGGCATGAAGAGAAGAGCAATCAGGCCATGCAGTGCAAGGTGCACAGTCTACGCATAGTTAGGGGAAACCGTGAGGACCAGCCATCCTTGGACAGAAGCCTTCGCACAATCTATACGTGGTTAGGGAAAACCATACAGGATTCCCCAGAAACCATGTAGTTCAGCCTCTCACAGACATTAGTTATCGCACATTTTGCACACGGTTTGAAAAACTATGCAAGTAAACTGTTCGGCCCAGAAAAGTTTGAAGAAATTTACAAAAAATTTACCCCATGATTTTAAGACCCAACTCAGATTGTTCCTACTCCTTCTCCCTTTGAACCCTAGGAACGAAAAAAATCTCCTAAGATATCTCAATGATGCATCTCCTTCGATTCTTGGGTGTTTTGAGTGTCTTCAAGTGAGGATTGAAGATTTGGGTAAGCCTAATCTTCTTCTTTATTTTCTTTTTATTTTAGGGTTTTTATCTTCCTTTCTTCTCCATATGAAACCATAAAACCCTCATTTTCAGATGAGATCTAGGTTTAGGCTTCAAGGGGTTCTTGAATTCAGATCGAAGGCCACGATTAAGAGTGTGTTCATCAATGAATTTGAGGTAGGTTGTCTACAAGTATTATCCCATAGTTTTATTTTTGGATTTGTTCATGAGAGTTGGTGTTCTTGTTTCTCCCTAATTGTGTTCTTGGTTCTGTTGGAGTGGTTGATAGAAAGTGGAGTCTATGTAACCAATTAAAACCCTCATGATCCCCATGGTATTCTTCGAGGAGGACTTGACCATTATAAGGACACCCATTGGGTGCGCCGGCAAACCCGGACCTAGAGTGCGGTAGGGTTATGTGATGGGTCGCCAAATAATAATGCAGAACCCATGTAGAATATTTATTAATGGTGTATTAAGTTAAAAATAGAATAATGAAAAATCTGCCTAGGTTGATAAAGGCATAAGGTGTTGGTTGGAATGACATGAAAATGGGTAATTGGGTTGAAAGAGATTATATCAACTATTTCATGAATTTTGGTTAGAAATGACTAAGGGGATTAGGGCATGTTAAATGGTGAACTTGTAATTGTTTAATGTAATGGGAAATGGGGAATGTGTTAATGGGATGTAATATGGGGCTGGATGAATTTTTTGAATGGGATAATACTTGAGAATTAGGTGGTACACATAAATGTTTGAATGTAATAAAGGTATTGTGTTATGTGATGTGAGAATTGTACATGAAATGCTTAAGTGGTTAAATGCTTGTGAAATGATAAATGGGATAAATGGGTTAATGAATAGTCAATGATGAATTTGTCTAAGTCATAGGGGTTGTTGAATACACCTAACAGGTTAAGGCATGGGGATGGGAATTTTTCTGAATGGATTTGAATTGTAATTTGAAAATGTGTTAATGGGTTATGGCATGGTATTAATTTCCATGTTGTTTTGTATGCATTGTGAATGTTTATTCCCAATGGAAATGGTTATGTTATGTTGTCTTTATGTGTTATGATATCCAATGGCATTGAATATGCCTAGTTCTGTTATAGTATGGTTGTGGTGACTTGGTAAATAAGCATGTGAACATGGCTTGGTAGAGTGGGGTATTGACTTCAGGTTCTATGCCCATGGGTTGAGTTAGACTAAGGCTCTAAAATCCACCCCAAAAATGAACGGTTTAGGGAAGGGGAAGGAGTTATATTCCTATAATAGTTTCATTCCACCCGAACTGAGGCTTCGAGGTGTGGATCATGAGATTGTTCTAATGTGATTCATTACAACCAAACTGAGGCTTCGAGGTGAGGATAATGTGTTGATGCGATATGTGTATCCCTAGTACGATAGGTACTTGATTTATTTCCCCTATGAATTGTGATTGATTTCCTTAGACCATTGTGTTGTTGATAATTATTCCAAACCCATGGAACATGTGATCAATATGGCTCATGTAATGACGATGGTATGAAAGATTGAATTGGGATAAATACTAGTCATTAATTAAATAAACCTTGTTAACTAATAGCACCTGAATTTTCCCTTGCTTACTACAATTTATTTTTTACTTGCATGCAGTATCTGTTATACTGGATATTTTTTAGACACCATTGGTGGTGGCCTACTAAGTTTTTTACTCACACCCTGCTCAGGCCGTCGTTGGGTACTCAAGTAGATCTCTTGGTTATAGGTATGGACAAGTGTTGAGGCCCTACACTAAGAAGTTGGGTTGGGATCGGGACGTGCATGGAGAAGGATCTAGACTTAGGTTTGGGACCCATTGGGAGTTTCAGCCATTTGTTTTATTTTGGGTTTCTTTTACTTTCACTACTAGTATAACATGACATCGTTGTATTTGATTGGTGTTTGTACCCTACTGAGAAACATTTGGTTATGCATGTTTATTGTTTGTTTCATACTGTTTCCATTGCGTTTATTGTGATCTGTTGCGGCTTACTCTGGTAAAGAGGGTATAGTCTCCCTAGGTGGATTATTAGACCCTCGCTGCTAGTCGACAATCTCTGGCATGTGGGGAGGCACACTTGAGGTCATGTGATGACTTAGAATAGAGCATCGGTTTAGTGGCTTCTAGGTCAGGAATGTTACAAAGTTATATCAGAGGATTTCTTTTCTCTTATTACTATTTGGGGATGGTAGAAAAGATATTATGATGTGTCGGGACTTGGTAATGAGCTCATGCATGGGAGTAGCTAACCCATGTACCAGAGAAAACCCAAGTCACCCTGGGTGGGAATCTTTTTTCTAGATATGTGTTGTTACAATTGGATGATATTTCACCATTGGGTGATGCACATGTTGTGTGATTTGTCTGATTTATGATATTTTGATCATTTAGGGAATGGTATGAGTATGTGTATTCATGCATCATTTTAGGCACCTAAGGATATATGTGGCATGATTCATTATAGGCACACACACAGGATGGGTGTGAGGGGAATATAAAGTAGAATACATTTTACTCTCTTGATAAATATAAAGAAAATTATGCTTAATAATGGTAATGTAAGTGGATGGATGAAAATAACGTAAATGAATAGTTAAGGAATATCGTGTATAAAGAAATGTTGTGACCAGGTTAAAGTTTTGGTTTATAATAAATTGTAAAGGTTGTTTTGGTGTCAAAGAGAAAAGGGGTTCATAATGATGGTGAAATTTTTAATGGATTTTTCCTAATGAAAGGTGTAAATGAGTTAAAATGATGAATTTAACAAGATTTTGAAATGGGAAATGTGCCTGAGGGGAAGGGATTGTATCGTAAAATAATAATGGGTTTGAAGAGGTGTTGAAGAAAGACTTGTGATTAAGTAAATTTGTTTTCCCCATAATGACCATGACCCACGGTAGGTATGGTGGAGGGTAGTGCTAAAAGTTTTATGTTAACCGTTGGGGTAGAGTATGAAGAATGGTTTGTTTAAGGTTGATCGTGTGGGATCTTTCCATCTGTGGTTAAATTTTGTTGGTCATTCTTCGAAGTGTTGAGTGAATGACAAGTTTGTAATGAGAATGTTTGGGTTCAAAGTTGGGTATCCTTGGTGTTGTCAGTTTGACCCTTGTATACAATGGTTTGGGGTAGTGAGAGTGCCCTAGTTGAGACTTTGGGATTGGATTTTGAGGCCTTTCAAGTTATGATATGGCCTATGTGGTGTGTTTAAGGGACCCTTGGTAGGGTTTTGGCTGTTGGGTTGTAAGGGATTGTTTTGTGATGTTATTGAGGGAAATATCATGGTCTATGACCGTACGGAGTACATTTCAGACCCTAAAGATGGTGTCTGGGTCTTGTTGACCTTGTGAGTAGAGACCTTTCGAGTTGTGTCTCCAATCCCAGAGATAATGTTTTTCCCGTAGTACGGATGAATGTGTACACCTTTGGTGTGGAACCTATAGTATATTGTTGTTTGGTATGCTAATCATAGTGTGCATCGGAATGGGAGTGATAGTTCCATTCACGCACTTTTCTTTGTTCATGTCATGATAAGTGTGGTTTGGAGAGAGGGCCAATGTTTTTTCCTGGTTGTGACTCCAGTCTAGGGAGTCGGTATTATTCAACCTTCAAGGTGACCCTTGAGAGAGGTCGGACATAGTCTCTAGTGAATTTCGGTGTGTCTTGCACATATAGATGTTTAGACTTGATAATGGGACTCAGAGTGTTCCATAGTGCAAGATTGTCCTTGAGGGATAAGTGGGAAGTTTGATGGTATAGGTGTACCCGGTTCTTTAATAAGTGCACCCTACTATTTGTGATAAGAGGTATGGTTTGTTTCAAATGTTTATATCGCATGAATTCTTGACTCGCCTATTTGGGTGAAGATTAATGGAGGTCTGGAAGTTGTTTTAAATAGAACATACAAGGGTGGCTAAAGTGTGGTTATATACTTTCGCTGGATGGTGAAACCTTGGTAAGGGTGGTCACATATCTGAACTTGTTAGTAGGAATGGGTTGTTTTTTGGGTGATATACATAAGTTTCCTCAGGGATGATGAGACTGGTTAACCAATATATATGGTTAGGAAAGTAAACTAGCAATGGGTTAAATGAAAATTAAGGTTGTTTTGTGGGACCATTGGTTTGATTGGTGTGGCATACTATTGTGCTTCAGTTGTTAGCCGTTAGGGACGCATTAGAATAACTCGAGTAGTGTGGTGGAAAGAGTTCCACATAAAATGTTGGTTTACGGTTGTTTGGTGATTTGGTCGTGGAACGATGGTTAAACTTGTGTGGAAATCACACCTGAGTAGTGGGGTTAAGTGTTGATGTGATGTGTTTGAAATGGAGGCCTAAAATCCTTGGAAGGTCATAGTGTCCCATAGTTCAACAAAAAAAATGGATAATTTGATGGTGGTGTTCTTTGAAAACTTCTTAGTGTACCTCATCTAGTGACGAGCACGCCCAAAATCTTTACGTCATCCCAGGTACGTTGAGAAGATCGGGCTCACACCAAGAGACATGAAGGTTTTTGGTTGGATGAGGGACATCATGGAGTTTATGCACATGGAAATTGTATATGTTGATCTTGATGATGGAATGTTCACCCTCTATGGTTTTGGGTGAGGTCCCCAGGATGGACAAAATGCCAACAAACATCGTGGGTACCATTCACGAAAGCTGAAAACATGCACTAGGTGAGGTTTGTTTTCTTATTTTGGGTAAAGATTGGATGTCCATATCAAAGTTTGGGGTTCGGTTTGTGATCTATTATAAGATGTTGTGGTTGGAATCCCTCTTGGTGAGCAATCATAATGACAGCACTAGGGTGGGGAGTGATACGACAGTCCTGGGTGCAGAGATGAGAACATCGAGTCAATGTATTGGCACTAGGATGCCAATGAAAAACCTTTAAGGTTCTTGTTAGGTCCTTCGGGGAGGTAATGTGGGACTTGGATGCGGTGACTGATGATCCAAGTGTTGGATTTGAAATCAGGATGGTTCCATGTGAAGCTTGTGATTTATGTGCTGAACTCATCGAAGTGTGTGGTTGGTTATGACAGCAAATGGTGGCAAGGGATGTTGGGTTCCTATAACTCCAAAGAATAATGAGGTTAGACTCGGGTAATTTTCCCTTCAGTGGTTTTGAAACATCGTGAAGTTGAGTGAACCTTGGTCGTGTGATGTGGTGTCATGCTGAGGGTGAATCCCAATGACGGTCTGGACAGTGGTAATGTTGTGATGATGGAATTATATTGGAATTTAGGGAGTGAACTTAGTGGGTGTGTGGGATGATAATGATAGAATTCAAGTCAGTAAGAACATTGGGGAGGTGAGAAAGGGGTATCACACCATTAGTGGAAGGTGGGTTTTCTAGGATAATCCAGTCAGGTGTGGTCCGAACTAATATGGTAAAGTTGAATGGGTGAGGTGAGAGTGACCCACCATAAGGTTTATGTTATAGTACAAAACACCTTTCTAAATGAATTTGTACCTGAGTGAGCTTAGGATGATCTTAGTCCTTGAACGGATGTTGTGGGAATGTCCTTCCTAATGGTTTCGATGGTGCTTCTGGATGTCAATGTGGGGTAATGCCCTATGGATGCTTTGTCACAGTGAGTTGGAACATGTTAGGGGATGAGAATGTTGGGTTGAGTTATGGTGGTCCTTCATCAATGGATTAGGTTCCAAGTAACTAAAAATGGTGGATAAAACCATAATGGATGAATGGTTTGTTGATGACGTGATCATAGTTTCAGGTTGGAAGGGATTGATTGGTCACCATTCGGGTAAGTTAGCCCTGATAGTGAGCCTTGGAATGAGTTTAGTTGGTCTAGTGCCTAGGAGTTTTGGGTGGCATTTATTTGTATAATTTTGGAGTGAAATATTTAGGAAATGTGGTTGGAAGGATCGTGTGTTTTCCCTTAGGTGATACCGGGTTTGGTCACCATTAGAGTTGGGAGAACATGAAATGATGCCAAGTGATTTGGGTCGTGAGTTGTACAGAGGATCGGGCTGATGAGGTTCCAATTTGTTCCTCCATGACGATGTAATGTTGTGTGTTAAGTTTCCATGTGTTGTGAGTTAGGTATTGTCTCCTATGTTTCCCCCATGAAGTTCTCGGGGTGAGAATTGTTGAATGGATGCATCCTTGAGGAGTTTTTCTGGTTCGTGTTGTGGGTTGTGGTGAAGAAGTATTGAGGGGAAAGTCTGTGACCTTGAACCATGTTCAGTGGCCTTGTGATTTGCAACTAGAAACATGTAAAGTGGGTGGATAGGCAACCCTAGTGTAATGACCTTTAGTTACATAATTTTAGTGATGCTTGGAAGGGAGGCTCGAGGATGAGCCGTTATAAGGTGGGGAGGTTGTAAGGTCCCAAATTTTCTTAAAGAATGTTTTCATTTAAGTGTTCTTGTGGGTATCTACTTTATGGATTGATAAGTGTTTCCCAAGTTTATGTGGGGGGATTGGGGGTGACCTAGGGGATCGGGGTGTGAAGAGAAGAGTAATCAGGCCTAGAAGTTCAAGGCGCATGGTCTGCACACAGTTAGGGAAACCGTGTGGGTAAAATGGATAGTAGCCTTCGTACGGTCTATGCACGGTTAGGGAAAACCATGTGGGATTCCTAGGAAACCATGTGGTCTGGCCTCTTGTGGACATTAGATGTCGCACTGTTTGCACACAGTTTGTCAAACCATGCGGTTAAACCGTACGGCCCAGAAAAGTTGGAAGAAAATTAAAAAAATGTCACCCTGTAATTTTAACACCCTACTCAGGTTTTTCCTCCTCCTTCTCCCTTGGAACCCTAGTAACGAACCAAATCTCCCAAGATCTCTCAAGGATGGATCTCTTTTGATTATTGGGTGTTTTGAGTGTCGTTAAGTGTGGATTGAAGATCCAAGTAAGCCTAATCCTCCTCTTTCTTTTCTTTTTTAGTTTAGGGTTTGTATCTTCCTCTCTTCTCCATCTAAAACCCTAAACACTCATTTTTGAATGAGATCTAGGTTGAGGATTCAAGGGGTTCTTGAATCTGAATCCAAGGCCACGATTAAGAGTGTGTTCATCAACGAATTAAAGGTAGGTGTTCTACAAGTATTATCCCATAGTTTTATTTTGGATTTTTCATTAGAGTTGGTGTTCTTGTTTATCTCTAATTGTGTTCTTGGTTCTGTTGGAGTGGTTGATATAAAGGGGAGTATATGTGACCAATTGAAACCCTCACAATCCCCATTGTATGCGTAGATGAGGACGTGACCATTCTTGGTTCACCCATGGGGTGCGCCGGCAAACCCGGACCTAGAGTGTGGTAGGGTTATGCGATGGGTCTCTAAATAATAATTTGGAAACCATGTAGAATATGTCTTAATGGTGAATTAAGTTACAAATTGAATAATTAAAAATATGAATTTGTTGATAAAGTCATAAGGTGTTGGTTGGAATGACATGAAAATGGGTAATTGGTTTGAAAGAGATTATGTCGATTGTTTAATGAATTTCAGTTAGAAATGCCTAAGGGGATTAGGGCATGTTAAATGGTGAAATTGTAATTGTATAATGGAATGGGAAATGGGGAATGTGTTAATGGTATGTAATAAGGGGATGGATGAATTTTTGTTATGGTTTAGTACTTGAGAATTAGGTGGTACACCTAAATGTTTGAATGTAATAAAGGGATTGTGTTGTGTGATATGAGAATTGTACTTGAAATGCATAAGTGGTTAAATGCTTGTGAAATTATAAATAGGATAAATGGGTTAATGAATGGTCAATGATGAATTTTTCTAAGGCATAGTGGTTGTTGAATACACCTAACAAGTTATGGCATGGGGATGAGAATTTGGCTGAATGGATATGAATTGTAATTGGAAAATGTGTTAATGGGTTATGGCATGGTATTAATTTTTGTGTTGTTTGATATGAATTGTGAATGTTTATTCCCAATCACAATGGTTATGTTATGTTTTTGTTATGTGTTGTGATATCCAATGGCATTGAATATTCCTAGTTGTGTTTTGGTATGGTTGTGGTGACTGGTAAATAAGCATGTGGACATGGCTTGGTAGAGTGGGGTATTTAATTGAGGTTCTACACTGATAGGACGAGTTAGAATGAGTCTCTAAACTCCACCCCAAAAATGCATAGGTTAGGGAAGGGGATGGAGTTTTATTCCCCTAACAGTTTCATTCCACCTGGACTAAGGCTTTGAGGTGAGGATAATGATATTTTTATAATGTGACGCATTCCACCCAGACTGAGGCTTTGAGGTGAGGATAACATTTTGATGTGATATGTGTATCCCTAGTGAGTTAGGGACTTGATTTATTTCCCCTATGCATTGTGATTGATTTCCTTACACCCTTGTGTTTTTGATAATTATGCCTAACCCATGGAACATGTGATCAATATGGCCCATGTAATGAAGATGGTATGAAAGATAGAATTGGGATAAATTCTAGTCATGAATTAAATGAACCTTTTTAACTAATGGCACCCAAACTATTGATTACTACCACTTATTTTTTACTTTCATGCGCCATCTATTAGACTGAATATTTTGTAGACACCGTTGGTGGTGGCCTACTGAGATTTGTACTCACACCCTACTCAGGCCATTGTTGGGTACCCGACTATATCTCTTGGGTGTAGGTCTAGACAAGGGATGAGGCCCTACACTAAGAATTTGAGTTGGGATGGGGATGTACATGGAGAAGGATCCAAACTTAGGGTCGGGATCCATTGGTATTTTTGGTTGTTTGTTTTATTTTGGGTTTCTTTCACTTTCACTACTAGTATCACATGATATTGTTGTATTTGATTGGTGTTTGTACCCTAATGGGAAACATTTGGTTACAAATTTCTATTGGTCATTTCATATTTTTTTCATTATTTTTATTGTGATAGGTTGTGGTTTAATCTAGTGAATAGGGTATAGTCTCCCCAGGTGGATTATTAGACCCTCCCTACTAGTCAGAAACCTCTGGCATATGGGGAGGCACACTTGAGGTAATGTGATGACCCAGAACAGAGCACCAGTTTAGTGGATTTTAGGTCGAGAATGTTACATTGGAGGTAGTCTAGGCATATTCATGGTTTGGGCATCATTGGTATAGGTTTTGACAGCATGGTATCATAGGTATTCAGTTCCACAATAGGACTAGAGTCTATGATATCTGTTTGGGGAAACAGTGTAAAGTGTTTCAAGTTCGGCTTTTAGGCCAATGAATCTGGTTTTGGTGCAACGGCTGATGTATTCATACACCAGGACTCTGAAAGCCTTCTTATTGACTTGGTATGTGTAGACATTGGTTGTAGGAAAAAACATTGGTATATTGATCATTTAGGTATGGGTTGTGGTTTCCATGTCCTTCTTGAGTCATATCTCTAAATATAATCATTGACTTTGGTACGTATTTTCTATTTTAGGATGCATCTATGACATATTCTATCTAGTATTCCACATCAAGATCACAAGGATGACCCCCTCAGTGACAAGGCTTTAATACAAGGACCTTCCTAGGAGGTGTTACCTCTAGGTGGTGCACTAGTCATACCACCACCTTTTCAGTAATAGATATTACCCTCAATACTAGAAGATGAGTTTTTGATTCTCTCTCAAATTTACCCAAGAGATGAAGGTAGAATGGTCCTTGTAATTTAGCTTGGGTTATCGAATCCTCAGAGACCTAAGAAGAAACCTATAGAAACGTACATTCTATGGACTGTTTTTGGCTATGAAGTGTCCAAATTGGGTTGATTTTATATGGGTTTAAAGGATAACTAACAGATTTAAGTGAATTCAATTTAAAATAATGAGTTGATCCTAGGTTATCGCTCGGGGTGGATTGGATGAATTACTTTTTTAATGATTTCAATTTCTTATAATTGAGATGGATTCATTTAAGAAGATCAAACAAAATCATCACTTACTGGTTTAATTCCTACACACCCTAATACTAATCACCTATACACTTGAAGGATCAAATTTTTTAGCACTCCAAGGTAGAGGTCCATATTAGCACTTGAAATGTGTGACCTTAAATTCAATAAGGATGAAGATGTTTTAAAATCATCAAATAAAAATCTCATTTAAAAGAAGTGATTAGCCATTAATGGAGTGATAAATAACATACAATCCAACCCCTTTCTACTCCCTTGGATCAACCCATAAAAGAGTTAGCCCTCCATTGATGACATGTCTTCAACGGAAGCGGGAAGTAGACTTAAAAGGGTGGAATTGAAGAAGTAGAAACAACAACAAAAAAAGATCACTCCTCCGTTGTGTGATAAATATCACAAAGTATGGTGTGAATAAATCCACACCTTGAACCAATGGTATCAATGTGATAATTAGAAGAACATAATAATAGTAAATGAATAACTTTTGTTAAGAAACTAAGGTGAATTAAACAACTTACATGAGAAAGAAATGTGATTACAAACACAAAGCGGCAGCATAACGCTACAATGAAACCAAGCATCAAAGATCCCTAAATACTCAAACACAACTGCCTTAAATAGAAATTTTTGAGCCCTTGGGTCGATCTTCCAACATTAAAAATCATCTCAATTAATTTTGGTAGGCCATAGGTGGCGGAAAGCTTGTGGAATTTGGACTTTTCCACATTTGACCCAAGGTGGCAGCCAGCTTTCATCCACCGAACAGACGTGTTTGTATTACCTTCTAGATGGACGAATCAGAGTGGGCAATATAATAAAAAAATGTAGCTACTGATGTCTTATAACCGCCTGTAAAATTTGGGTCCATTTGGAGTTGTGGATTCCGAGATATGATCAAATTAGTGGTATGTTTTTCTGGGACGCATAATCTGGCCCAGAATTGTATCTCTAACTTGGGGTGCCTTAATGACCACCATAGAGGCCGAATTAGCATTATCTCCTGAAGAGTTATTTGTTACTAAACATTTATTCTATCATTCCACAAAAGTTGGGATTCATTAGAACTGTATTTTGGGCCCCACAGTCTCATAATTGGGCTGGTGTCCAATCTTCCTTCTCTAGAATTGCT
This sequence comes from Viscum album, assembly GCA_963277665.1. Taxonomy (NCBI): domain Eukaryota; kingdom Viridiplantae; phylum Streptophyta; class Magnoliopsida; order Santalales; family Viscaceae; genus Viscum; species Viscum album. The sequence goes on from OY728128.1 coordinate 1,375,164,437, forward strand.
TCCATTCATCTCCAAATATCTCCATAATCGTTTATGAATCATCCATTGATCCCTGAATGAAAAATGTTCACATTTAAGTGTATATATAGTTCCCTAAATATAAAATTAAAATATTGATAATTATATTCCTTATAATCAGATGACTCATTGGGCCTAAATTGGTGTATATTAGGCATGAAGTGCACAAATGATGAGAATGGATGTTCATAATGAAAATGCACTAAATCAGGCCCATAAGATCAAAAATGAACATTTAATACCATTAAAATGTAATTAAAAAAATATGTTTTTATTGGATAATCAGTTTCCCAGGATGATCACACTTCATTTGTTTCAGTGGCACCAACCCCTCATGTTCTGATACAACCCCATCCCATGAGCAGCTAAGGACTGGCTTAAGGCAGTGACATGAGTCTTTCACCTTGTTCAAACACCAACAGGCCATATGGTAGTCCTGGTAGAGATCCTTATCCATGTATTTTTAGGAAGATAGTGCATTTTAGTGACTTATTTGTATGACGTGGGTGAACATTCATGGTTAGATTTTGATCACCTTTTAAGAGATGATTTTTCTCTAGATATGTTTAGGTTTGTGCACATCTAGTATCTTTTACAAATCTAGAAGGAATGTATGATTGTGTCTGAGTATTCAAAGATGTTCACTAACCTCTCTATGCACTCAATAGATATGGTATGTGATCATTTATTTTAGGCTCGGACCTTCGAGTAGGGACTATGTTGAGATATACGAGCCAGTGTTATACCTCTATGAATTCCTACATATGTTGAGGTTCTAGATCATGCCCTGGTAATCAAAAGTTTCCTCACTTAGAAGACGTGGATAGTTTTTTCCAATATTGGAAACACAATAGCAGAGACTTTAGTGGTAGGGGGTCGATGTCAGACTCATGGACCTAGATGTGAGATATGTTTTAGGAGGTGATTTCAAGATAGATTTTGTGTGGTTCATAGCTCATAGGATGGGTCTATTCTTCCTAAGGAGAGGTGGTGCTACTCGTGTGATGGTATAGGACATCTTATCGGTATTATCTGATAAACTATATGGAAGACATAGAGACAGTGGATGGGATACCTAGGAAAAGAAAACTTCAAGAGAAGATAGGTCCATAGTTTGGTGAAAAAGACTAAGGAGTTGGGGGATCGGCTGTATGTGGTAAAAAACATTGAATTATTAATACCACCACCCTTAGTTTGTCCACTCTAGGCTTAGGGAGCTGAAGACAGGTCTAAGGGAAGCTACAGGCTATCGAGGATTATGACCCAGAGGCTCCATGGATGATATGAGGTATTATCTGTTTCTTTTATACATTAGTTATAGTACTTCTATACACCGATGTGATTCATTCCTTTGTTTCCACTTATCTAGTTCGAGATGCAGAGATTCTAGTTATGCCCTTGTCTTAACCCTTGCACTTGGAGACTCCAAGTGAGATGACTAAGTGATAACATAATTATTCTAATAGTGTGACATCACTCCTGGAGGTTATAGTTTAATTTGGGATCTATTTTTATTATTAATGAGGCCTTATGATGTCATCTTAGGTTCAAACTAGTTATCTATAGTTCATTCCCAGATAAAATTTTTTTGGTGGAGGATATGATGTGTTTTTAGGGGTGGGATGAGGTTTTTATTTATGTTGAAAAGTAAACCCATACAAGATATGATATAATCATTCATAGGAGGGTGAATCCAATTACTCATCAGTTAGCTAGCATGTCCCTTTGTGTGGGGTATGCTATGGGCTTTCAGTTTCCTATAGTGGTGGAAGAGTGCGAGGACTTATTTCCTAAGGATGTGTCAGGATTACCTCCCCAATAAGAGATAGAAATTTTTATTGATATATAACCCAGGATTACCCTAATAATTATTCCATCATATCAGATGGATCCCTCCAAGCTTCATGAGATGAGGGTGCAGTTTGAGGAATTGAAAATTAAGGATTTATTAAAACCAATGTTTCACCCTATAAATCCTTTGTATTATTATACAAGAGGGTGGATGGGATCTTGGGACTATTTTTGTATTACCATTTCCAAAACCATGTGATCATGAATAATAAGTATCCACTACCAAGGATCAATGAACTCTTTGATCAGTTTATAGGGGGATGATGGTTCTCTAAGATTGACCTCATGTCCAGATATCACCAGTTATGAGTACAATATGAATATTTATTAGAGAGGGAATTAAAATGTTTCTACAGTCACTATGAGTACTTAGTGATGCCCTTAGGTGTGAAAAATTCCCTACAAGTTTTCATGGGACTCGTGATCTAGAAATTTCAACCTTTCTTAGACTAGTTCATGATATTCTTCATCAATGATATCCTAATGTACTCAAAGTCCAAGGAGAATCAAGTGAGACAATTGAGGATGGTTCTAGATGTAATCTGATAGAACCCTCTTTATAGGAATCTCTTGATATTCTAGTTCTGGATTTAGGAGTTCCACATTCTGGGACATGTTATCTCAGCAGATAGTGTGTCAGTGGACCGAGAAAAGGTCGAGGCAGTGTTATCTTGGGAGCCACCCAAGTGTTTGATGCAGGTTTATAGATTCCTTGGGTTGGTAGGATAGTATTGTAGATTCATACATGATATTTATAGGACATATTCTCCCTTGAAATATTTGACCTGAAATGGGAATCCTTTTAAGTGGACAAAGAGGTACTAGTAGGATTTATAGGAGTTAAGGTAGAGATTGATGAGAACTCCCATCAAGAGATTTATAGAGGATGGTGTTTATTACATAGTTTTATTCAATGCATCAGGGGTTGGGATTGGTTATGTTCTGATGGAGATGAATTTGGTGATTTTCTATGGTTCACATCAGTTGATACCACATTAGAAAAACTAAGTGACTGATGATCTTGAGTTAGCAGTGTTAGTCTTCACACTAATGATGTGGAGACACTTCCTGATGGGTGAGAGGTTTATCATCTATTGTGGACATAAGAGTCTCAATTATATAATCTCTTAGAAATACTTAGACATTAGAAAAAGGAAATGGAAAGAGTTCCTCCATTACTATGACTTTAAGATTGTTTGTAGACCTGGGAAGGGGAATTTGATAACATATTAACTTAATATGAGATATTATTCAAATATTTTGAGTGAGGGGTCAGAGAAGTTTTCCTTGTTGAAGTTATCCTTTTTTGATGGGGGTGGATAATCTTACCTTCAATCGATGTTTGTTACCCTTCCTCTTTTATAGTGATTCAAGGAGCCACATCTTCGTGATACCAAATATAAGACCATATGTGCTCAGATATCCACTGGACAAGATCCTAATAGATTTTATAAAAGTGGGGATCAAATCATTATTTTAAAATAATGGGAAACAGTGACATTGACATTTCAATATGATGTTCTGATATAGTTTTATACATCTCATTTTTTGGTACATCCAAGTGTGTAAAAGATATACTAGGGACTCCAACATCATTGTTGGTGGCTAAAGATAAAGGAAAATAGTTGTATAGTTTGTCTCTCAATGCCTTAATTTTCAATAAGGGAAGGTTGAGCACCAAGTTATAGTAGGTTTATCTCAACCCCTTGAGGTTATAGAGTAGAAGTGGGATGGGATATTCATGTACTTTGTGATGGGGTTACCAAGAATTTCTATGTGACATGATGTAATCTGTGTGATTGTAGACTATCTCACCATATCATCCCACTTCCTAGATATCCAATAGAAGAGTTTAGTAAAGTTATTAGGATACCTATACATGCAGAAGATAGTCTGACACCATGTAGTTACCTTGATTATTGTTTTTAAACATGATTCTCTCTTCACATCCTGGTTATGAATGGATTATAGGAGGCCTTTGGGACTCAGTTACATTTGATCATGTATTTTTTCCCAAATACTGATGGATAGGCTGAGCAGACCATTCAGGTGTTGGAGGATATGTCATGGGATTAAATGTTAGACTTTTTCTATAGTAGGGATTATCATATACCATTGGTGGAGTTTGCATAAAAAAAGCTACCATTCCACCATCGGTATGTCACCATTCGAGGCTTTATACAAGTGACCCTATAGGTCACCAATATGTTGGATTGACACAGGAGAGTTAGAAATTATGAGCCCATAGTTGTTTCAAGCCACAATAGAGAAGTTTTAGGTTGTATCGAAGTGGATGATACCTACCTAGAGCTGGAAGAAGTCCTATACAGAAAGATTATAGAGGCATTTGAAGTTCAAGGAGTAATACCATGTGTTCATATAGGTTTCACCTCAACATGTATTGTATAGATTTGTTCAGGGAAAAATCCATCTCTTATATTCTTTGGACCTTTCCAGATACTATATAGAGTTGTCAAGGTGATGCATCGCTTAGCTCTACCATCTTAGCATGAATGGGTAGATGACATCTTCCATGTGTTGCAGCGGAGGAGGTACATGCATGATTAGTCTCATACTATCAATTGGGAGATCTGCACATCGAGGATGGGTCTAATATTGTTGAGTACCCAATATAGATCTAGGTTTGGTGGGATAATATCCTTTATGGGTTATCAATTCCCCTATTTTATGTTTGATGGCAGCATAGGAATCTTCAGGAGAGCATCTGGGAGTAGGAGACCCAGATGTGTGCTCAGTACCCACATAACTTTATATAGACTTTTGATTTTAGCTTTGTGATATGTAAACACCCAAGTTGGGGAGAATATAACCAATATGTTTTTTCCATGTATTGTTTTCGAATATTTTATGGATTATTTTTTGATCTGGGTGAAGAAAAAAGTGATATTCCATGGTCTGGTGTACATGGAATTAATTTTTAAAATATATTAAAATATGTTAAATTCATACAGTCACTGTTTTCTTAAAAAAATGGAATAACTTCTAAATGGAAAATTGGTTTAAAAATATAAGGCCTTCTTTGAGTTCAAATCATGGGTTTTACATTATGTGTAATTTAACATTGGAACATGATGGGAATTTGAGTTGGGCATGTTCATGGGAATAATTTTAAATAAACTAATTATATAAATTCATTTTATTAATTAAATTACAAAGACCTAATAACTTTTTTATATAAATTCTCTTATGGAATATTTTTAGGGTTAGCCTCATAACCCTCCAAATCAAAAATGATCCATTGGAGAGCATTGGAGAAACTTTTATTGGTGAGAGATGACAGGATAGTGGATAGTCAATCAATGTGTGACAGAATTCAAGGATCTTTCCAACAATAATGAAATAGAAACGTTCTTTTCTAGTGATTGATCCAAATTGATGTAGGATGTTTTTTATTTAGATTATTCCCTATTTTTTAAATTTAATGATGAATAAAAATCAATCGACCAGTGGATTGATTCATAGATCAATTTTATTGTGATGGGATTACCTATGGGGATTATCGAGAGAATTGTGTATTTGTTTTGGTTCTTTATTCATTGTTCTGATGGAAATGAATCAAGGCCAACCAAAAAATGATGAGGTTCATTCCACTTTTTTATGTTTCTTATATTTCTCCAAAAATTATTCATTTGTTCATCGCTATTATTATTTTTTATCATAGGCTCGAAAAAATACTAGATTAACAATCAATGACACCCATTTATTGGTGAAAAATATTGATATCATAGATCTGGGTACATTTTGATGATGGTATTGATCTATGATAAAGGATGGTCAATAGGGGATGGACTTAGAGGTATTGTTCTTTTTATCTTTGTCTTATAATGACTGACGACATAGTTGGAAAATATTTAAATGTATTCCAAGTTTCGGTCCTCTATGATTGATGATTATAAGTCTCAACTAGTTCTGTTCTTTTATTTCTATCATGATGTGTTCCTGGATTGATGGCTGAAGGAGCAGACGATGACTCATGAACCGGATATGATATTCTAGAAACCCCTGCATTACACGGTGTGTATTCCATCTTTACATGCTATGTGGTACCTCTAGTGTGGCACTAGGGTTTTTACAATAAGATAAATATCACATGGAATGTGATCTCGGTCACACAGTGTGTGACCCTTACTTGGTGCATCGCATGTACCTAGAAAGTTACATAGAAATTGTCATATCTAGTAGTACACATACATGGCCATCCATACATGGACATAGCCAGAAATATATGGTCTCGGACATGCTATGTACTGAGGAACAGAGATAGACACAGAAAGGGTTCTGATACATGGGTGGGACACGGTTCTGAAGGGATATTCCATGTAATTCTAGTACACACCATGTACCCCTTCAAACATGGATTAGAGCCCTTTTCTTATTCATCTAGTGCAAGTTTCCTTAGGTTGCATTCCATTGATCCATTCCATGAGGGTTAGTATGGAATCAATTCCTACGCATAGCATGGTGATCTCTTCAGTGGGACTTCAATCTTGGATAGAGTTATTGGAATCCATCTGAGAGGTCTGGAATGAGATCCTCTATCATCACCTTTTCCCAAGGTGTAGTTTCATGGTATCATTATTCCCAACACTATATGGGCATTGATCTTTTACTTAGTAGGTTATTCCATATTGAGTTGTTGGTATACCCCATGGACTTGGGTATGATCCTCGTCTATGCATTGTTCTCTTTAGAATTCCAATGTGTACTTATTATGGAAAGACCCGATGAACATTACATCTCAGACAGAATTCAACATTGATATATGACTTGAGGAGTGAGTTCTCCAAGATTAGGGCTATGTGGAACCTTCTATTAGGATTCCTAGGCTAGCATTATGGTTGTGACTTTTCCTAGAGACTTTTGTTATTTATTGAGTATATCTAGATATTATTATTATATGTGTTGTAGGAATATGCTTATGATGAGGTGACTATTATTTTTTATGTTATATGGTTAGTGGTTTTTAGCGTGTCCTACTTGGTAATGTCATGCTGACCCCTATATGGGATGTTCCCACATATGTTGTGTCTTATGCAGATGATAGACCATTTTATGGATTCCTAAAGGTACTAAGATCAAGCATATCTTAGGGATCCAGGTAGACTAAGGTGTGTTCCTTAGGTTTTTTTTATAGTATTCCCCTTTTATACATTCAGGATGGGCATGTTATTAGATTCATTATGGGGAGATTGTATTTGATCTTTTTTATTTCCAGTACTTTTTACCATACTCTGATGGTGGGCTTTAGATGTATGCCTGTATAGATTATTATTTTATTAACATTTAATAATTGTATGGGCTTGGAGATGTGTGTGTTTGTATAAGTAAATTAGGATAAGGTCTCCCATGTGTGCAATATACCTTCTCAGTGTTGGTCACTATCTCCTGGACTATTAGAGGAAGGCTTGGGGTAGTCACGATTTGGGCCCCATTGGCTCCGATCGTGACATGGGTAGCATGAAATCCATCTCAGAGACCATTTAAAGGATTTTCCTTTGGTATATAACATCCTTCATTGTAGTGATTGGAGGTGACTGTAGGTGAACCCTGAACTAGGACGTGTATCGCCATGTGGTGACGTAGCTTTCATAGATATATTTCTAGAACTAGACATAGTAGGTATTTTCAATTAGGATTACAGACCCAATTATTGATTAATTATACACAAGTTGAGTAGTACGACATCCAGATCAATTCACTTTTCATAGGATGTCCAAACGATCAAGATTATAGACCCAATGATAGACTTTCATTATGATATTTTTCACCTTAATCATGTATGTACATATTTATATATATATATATAAGAATATATATATACATGATGGCACAATTCCCAGTCGGCTGAGATCACGAACCCAGGGATCAACTATGGTTTCAATTTATTTATTTTATTTATTATTTCTATTTTTTTCTCATCTAGGTTGCACACTTTCCGTGAGCATGCCTTGTATGAATTTTTCTTCCATATTATTTCTATTAGATATTATTATTATTATTCTAATGATTTTATCACCTTTACATATACTAAATATTACAAGGTATGTATGGGAATACATTGGTGGTTCCCTACTACGTTTTGTAATCACACCCTGCTAAGGTCGGCATTGTACTAAGGTACCTGAGAAGACGTTCAATTTGTTGCAGGAATAGGTAGGGTTGAGGCCTGGGACTGATCAACCAGGATTTCTCAAATATGTATATTGAGATCAGGTATGTGGTTTCGCATGGATTTAGTATAAAATTATTGTACCTTTTTATTTATTTATTTATTTCATTTGTGTATATGTGATTAACATAGTGGGTGACCAGTGTTGTATGCATGACATGGCTATTTAGGATTGTATAGTATTTCATTTATTATTACATCATGCATCTATTTTAGTTTATTTTCTACTTACACACTCATTTTATTTACTAATTGGATGATACCTATTTATTTCCACTATTTTCTACTCTAATATGAAGGAATAGTATCGCCACTATCACGCCCTTGGCCTTTACAACTAGTCAGAAGACTCTATCGTATGGGGAGGCATGTTTAAGGCCTCATGGTGAATCAAATTAAGGAATTGGTTTAGTATAAACTGGGTCAGAACATTACCAAGCTAGATGAGTGGGTTACTTTCCTTTTTATTTAATAATTAGTATATTATTGATATGAGTATTAGAAATGTGTCTGAACCGGTGATGGATATTACAATGGTGTGTCAAGAAAACTTTTTATGGTAATATTTCCTTGTTTCTAGGGATATGTGATTACTATTCTGATTTTCAATGTTACAATTTTATATTATTTTATCTTTTATCAATGCACATTTTGTGTCGGAGTTAAGATTTATTTTGGATTTATGGCTCTTGTCCTGTTGTCAAGAGGCTAATGAATTAATTTTGACTGTTGGATAGAAAATGTAGTAGGCATCTCATGCATCATATTTGGAATGAGGGATTCATGTGTTATAGTCATGCTAGTGTTTGATTTTACTAAAAATAGATTCATGTTGTTTAAAGTGTCAATAACAACCTAAATGGTGTTTTTTGTATAGTTTATTGATGAAACTCTAATCAATTGAGCCAACTCATATATATTTTTGTCTAATGGAAAGATATGTGGATCAATAGTGAGACATTTTATGTAGAGAATGATGACTCATTATTCATGCATGGTAGTCCCATTTACCCTATTAGATAGGCATGAATTATGATTCCCAAATGTTGAACCCTTATGGGGGGGTTTCTTGGTTCAGTTATTTAAATTTTCTTTAACAACCTATACGGTGTTTTCTTCCATAGATTATAATGAAATTATACTGAATCACCCTTAATTTATAGTTATCTTGTTAGATCACTAATTATGATACCAATAGGTACTAGGATGGTTCTAGTGAACCAGACATCGAGAAGTTATTACCATATATGGATGTTCGGTGAGTGTGAATTCATTGTTCTTCCTATGTTTACATCACAGCCTCAAAGGAGAAATCCTTATGAGGATGATCAGATAATATTAGGGCCCTAGTAGGCTAATGATTTATATTTATGAAACTCATAGGTTTTTGTTGTTTTTACCTTATATAGGTTTGATCTTTGGGCTAGGTGGTTGGACTTAGTGACCCTATTATGAGACTCTATCGATAGGGTTAGGTGGGATACCTTAAGGTCCTTAGTTTTGACTCAAACCCTTGTATGTTGATGTTCTATTTTATAAATTTCAACTTATTAGTAGGCTTAGACAAAGGTTATGGGTACCTTTTTAGGTAGTGATCTAGGTTATACACTCATTTGAGACCAATGCACAGTCATTGATCGAGTTTTGTGATATAGGCATGATGATTCCCTTGGTTTTTTAGGAAGAACCTAAGGTGATCATGTTTCAAGAGTGGATTTTTTGGGAAGTGTTATTAAAGTTATTGAACTTGTTGACTATTGGTTTCATGTTGATACTTAAATATCATAAACAAATTCCATGAGACGGGCAGTCATGGGATAATTGTGGAACAAGATAAGTGATAATTTTTAAAGAATATTTCTAATGGATATCCTAACTTAATGAGACTGATGTGTCATGTAGAAAAGTCAACATGGACTTATGGTGGAAGACATGTGGGAGTGTTATTCGGGTGATAATGGTATACATTGGTTATGTGTGGTACTGTCTAAATCACAAATCAGTAAGTTGTTGTGTGTTGGCCAAGGAATGATGGTTTTAATAAATTTTTTCAGCATGGTTTCCCAAGAGTTGTGATTAAATGAATAATGTACGTCCATTGTAGAGGAGACATCAAGGATAAATCAAGTGTTGTGAGATGGTTGACCTATAGTTGGACCTAGAAACACATTTTCGGAAGATGTGGTGTTAGGAATTGGTTAAAGTAAAGTACATCCAATTTTAATGTGAGTGTTACTCAAAGATAGATATACATGACTATGGATGGAATTTTATTGTACTCCTAATTTAGAGGATAACATTCTCTATATCATGACAATGTATTGAGTATGATGAGAGAGTGTCAATTATAATCTAAGCTGAATCAAATGATTTTCTAGTATTATAGAGGTACTCCTTGGTTGTTTTTATTGAGGTGTGGTTAAAAGGTAATCTATATGATTCATATTACACTATTAGCTATTTCAGGATGGTGGGACTTTTTGTGTTTGCAAAATTATTTATTTTTTGTGGGTACCATTTTTGTGGATCATGAATAGATGATGGGTGGTGTTTGTGTTGATGGTCGAGTGTGACCGTGTTTTTATCCATCCCAATTGTTATGTGAAGTGATTTTAATGCATGGGAAGTGATGATCAAGGATTTATTTCATTAGTGTGATGATAAGGATGCTTCTATGTTGCAGAGCATTGTGATATAGACCGATGGATAATCATTTGGATTTTAGATTCTATGGATAAATGGAACCATATAAACCTGAATTTCTCCATAAATATCATGTGTAGGTTATAATATAAACTTGGGTGGAGTATGATTGTGGGTATTGGCTCAGAATAGATTATGATGATCCAAGGGTATTGGATAAAAAATGCATTAGTGTTCATGCAGCTGAATAACAATAGGTATTGAAGGGGTGGTTTTTGCAATATGATTTACCAGAAGTCAGTTACATACTTTAGTGAGCATCCTTGGAAAAATCTTGATATGCATTTGGATAAAGGATTTTGGAATATATTTTGGTTACATTTAGTTATTCAAGTCTAGTTTTTTAAAGAATAGTCACCTAGAGTTGGTTTGAATTAAGTTTGTTCATATTGTTGGATGTGGTTAGTAAATATCCACATTAGGCATGCCATTGGGATGAGATGGAAATAGTGCAAGGTCTGGATGAGGAATTTCATGTAAAATTCAATGCAACCAATCTAGGATAGTTTAAATTGAATTTGAATGTTTAGACTGAATTAGGGACTGATGTTGGGACCACTTTATTAATTGAGTTTTATTTGTTGTCAATGAGGTCAATGAGTGTCAATGGTGGTTCAATACACTCTCCTAAGTGAAATGGAGAATGGAAATTAGACAATTGATGTGATGATCCTAAGTTTAAAGAACTTGTATCATGTGAGATACATTGTTTACAACATTGAAGTAGCGTCCTCTTAAGGATGATTGAAGTGTTCTTTGGAATTCAAGTTCCAAAAACAATGGTGAATAAGGGGATTCATGGGATTGGAATTTGAAGAAGAGGCTTGGACTTTGAGGTGTTCATGCACATATTTCAATATGTCCATGAATTTCACTTAGAAAGTTTATTTTTGGCTTACAAAAATTTGTCCAACCATGGAGGCCAACCAAGTACCTCACCTCAAGCACATGCGGGACCAAAGGGTCAACTGCACTTGAAGGAAACCCTCAAAGATATCCCCGCATGAGGCAAGGTCATGTGGGCCATGTATAAGACCGCAGGAGTGCGTGCATTGTGATCAACCCATGTGTAGGGATGCACAGTGGGTGCTAGGAGCGCGCCCATAAGAGGCATGGGTGGGCACAGAAGCACTCCTGCAGAGAACCGGTGTGGGGTGGCACTAGAGGGGGGAGAGGATAATTCTAAGAGGTTTTCAAGAGAAGTTGATTGATAAACTATGCCTTTCTCGCATCTCCATTTCAATGTGGGACAATATTTTAAAAATGCATATGTAATCTCAACTGCTTATCTCATCCCGCATCTCGGTCAATTGTCCGATCAGCCATGACATCCGGTCATCTAACCTACACCGCTCATCTAATCTGGAACCCTGCACGTTTGAATCTGAGCCGTCCAATCCTCCTGAATATTCAAACCATCTGCATCATCGTCTTCAACCTCCATCACTTACTAGCGCCACTGTATCTCACCAGAGATGATAGATGATCACGTCTGAACCATAATGCCTTATTATTTTGACACCATTAGGATCATCGGATCTAACCAAGACCATGCATGAAATCTACATCTTACATTCATGTGATATCTCGAAGAAGAAGTATCGTCCGAGGCAAATTAAGTTTTTGAGGCCACGTGGGTTTGAGCAATATTCATTCGTGAGAATTGTGCACATGATCTTGACTCCATTCATGAAGATAGGATCCCACGTATGAAAAAGGAAACACCCAAGACTTGTGGATTATCCTTGACCTGTGAATTTTAAATCTTGAAGCCAAAGATCTCGGGCATTCAAATCCCCAATATTAATGTTAGATATGCATATTTCGAATGCGGAAGAGGAAGTATCCCTCCCCTATAAAGGAGGATCCCTAAACGAGAAGAGTTGTTGCTCCCTCATTCCCAAGAGCTCATGTTCTTGAAAAATAGAACATCTCTACGCATCACTTTTCGAAGAGAAAGCAGATTATCGTAAGTCTTTAAGGCTCCGTGAAGAAGAGATCCTGAAAGCCTTCGACAAGTGCTGCACACCCTAAAATTGCTTTGTAAAGAATCAGCACCCAAACACATGATAGGTTTTATAAAACCCTCTCTGTGCTTCATGAAATCCATTCCATCATGATGCAGTGCTTGATATACTCTCTCACTGATCTTTGTGAAGAGGCAAAATTGTGCACCTCATGGACAAAGAAGATCCACACATCCTTGCATGAATAAAGTGACACGTGGGCCACCTTGGTTTCACAAAGAAAGGTGAGAACACCCTCTTGTTTTCATGTTTGTATTCTACTATTTGTAGGGGTTTATTGTTGAAGAAGAAGGAGATCTCAAGTGGTGACTTTCATGAAAGTGTGTGTTTGATTTGATGAAACCCGATGGATCGATTGTTTGCAAGTGAAGAGGAAGAATACATGCATGTATGCATGTACTCTCGTTGAAGAAGACGGAGGTCCTATACACTTGTGTGAAGAAGGAGCTCGCACATGGAAAGGGTTTCACCCATTCAGGTTTGAAGAAACATACACATATAAACCTAAACAAACACCCTAACCTAGTGCAAGAAGAATAAGGATAATAAAGAAGAGGAAGAGTATAAGAGGCCAAGTGTGTGTGTGTTCTTAAAGAACCATACCCATTAAGGGTTCTCACACAAGAAGAAGAATAGGTGAATGTATGAATGCATACACATGCATATGTGAATAAACTTAAAAGAAAGAACCAAAATTGTGTGTGCACATATGTGAAGAAGGAGAAGGAAGATTTCAACCCTAGTGTTATATGCATGATTACATGCATACATGAACAAGAAAAAAATAATTAATTCAGATGATTCCAAGTGAACTGATCTTCATTACCTGAATAATCACATTGGTGTATGAGATTCTATCCAAGAAGAGAGAAGAAGTTTTAGTGTAGTTGGTTGTTTCACTAAGAAAAAGAAAGAATAAGTCTAGTGAATTTGGTGTTGCACTAGAGAATAAGAGAAATAAAGAAGAAAGAATTGTTTTCCTACTTCTTTGCAAGTAATCAAGTGAAGAGCACTAAATAAGACCAAGAGCATAACCTACCTTATCAAGAATAAAGAAGATTTTCTCTATAGGTAGTATAAAGAACCAGCTAGAGGATGAATGTTGGACTAGGCTATCACCAATCCAAGGAATAGAATTTTTTCCCACCCCCCTCTAAAGTGTAGGGACTCACACTGGCTAGAGGATTGTTTTCCTAGCCACTCCACTGTAACAACATATCACATCATAGTGTAGAATCCATGAACTGGTTATATCCATGCATGGAAAATATGTAGATACTCTTATTGAGTTTTGAACCTTGTAAAAATATCGTGTGTATATTTTTATTGTTTTCTATTATTTCATGCGATAAGGAAAGAGAATAAGAGAATCAACATCCTAACAGGTCAATAGGTACAGGGATAAAAAGTTGCAATTTTTCTCAAAAGTCCCCAACACTGATTCACCCCCCCCCCCCTCTCCGTGTTAGGTATATCCCAAACCGATCCTCTCAATTGGTATCAGATTCAGGTTCACCTCTGTTGAATTCTCTATAGTGAAGTTATTCTCTTTTGAAGACTTGAGTTTCTTTCCTGAGTTATCAATGAAGTGCACTTTTAGTGAAGATTCAGTTATCTCTGAGTAGAAGGCTATATCTACAAAGAACATGATAAATAGAAAAAATAAGGCAAAGAGAATGTTGAATAAGAATTCCCTCTTATCTAATGAAGAGGAAGAATATGGTTATCCATATCTGGATGACATTGAAGACACACCAGACTAGGAAAGTAATGCGAAGGTGGCTCAAGTTCCCACCAAGAATATGGACAACCTTCCTACCTCAACTAATCAAGAGGTATGTGTTAGTACATTTGGAAATAATTCTCATGATTAAAATGCTAGTACAAGTGGTGATGATCAATCTACAACATCTCAAGAAATATCAGTTGATAGATTAAGAATGATTTTTCATGGTATTCTTGAAAAAAGTGCATCCCTTGTTTGTGGAGTATTTCAATGTATGCAGGAAAATATCACTCAACTAGAAAAAGAAACTGATGTTTTGTAGAAAGGCTTATAAGCAAAAATAGTTGAATGTTTAAATCCCTCCAGATAGGTTGGATCCTTTGAAGCAACAAATAGGGTATTTTAAGTTCTTCAAAGTGGATCAAAGATTTTGAATAAAAGGAGGGAGTCAAAAAGACTCTAGAAAAGAAGTTCCATTCGCATGAAGATGAGATGAAAAATAGAAATGAATTCAAGGAGGTATATTTAGAATAAGACTCCAAGAAGATCAAAGAACATGACTCTTTGTTACAAAACAAAGTAAGGATGCATGAAGATGAAGTTGAAAGATTAGAGAAGGCTTGTGAAGATAATATGACTATGATTGAAGACCAAGAAGTCATCCTCAATATGAGATGTCTAGAATTGGAAGCTGAGTTGACCAATATTGATAGGACACATATTGAGTCTCCAAAAAATTAGGAAATAGTAGCTTCTAGAACTCAATGTTCACTGGAGGATTCTACTGTCAAAAGGCCTCCAACATGTGATAAGAAGATCATGGCTTCACTCATTGATCTATCACAAGTAGCAGAGAAAGTAAAGATACCATCCATACAAACTTGTACTCATGTTTATAAAATTGTTTCTAAAAAAATTGCAGGTTGGAAGAAAAATTCTAAATGAGTATGGATTAAGAAAACTACCACCATGACTAGGGTGGATATGAATAAGAATTTGGAAGAAGGTTCCCCACATAAAACACAACATATTAAGAAGAATATTCCGTAACCTTATAAAGAATATGGCAAGAAGTTAAGGTTTGTTGGTCAATGATGGTGATGTAATAGATTTGGGCATTGTGCACTGGATTGTTGGTACAATCCCTTAAATGTAAAAGTATAAAGAAATCCCATCCCAAGGGGATAAATACAGAGAATAAGAAGTAACATCCACAGATCCAGAAGCATCTATATACTACAAACAGATTTGGAATGTTAGATAACATTTGTGATGTATGCAATAGGAGTGGTCACATGAATAGTTCATGTTTCTTTCAACAGGTACCCAAAGCTGATAAGAAAAGAAAATCAAAAGAGCTGTCTAAGAAAGAAAAATCATCCTTGGGAAGTAGTCATAAGAATGTTGGAAAATCAAACACTCCCAAGAAGACTCTAAGTAGGAAAGTTGAGAAGTCTTTTGATTCTAAATCCAAGAAGGTGAAGGGTGGTGCATCCAAAAGAACTACTGAGAAGGATTCCACTCAGAAGAATCCATGTAGAAGATACAATCTTGATGCCTCATTCCCTAATGATATATTGGTGGTTTGGTCAAAATATTTGGAAATAATGAGAAAGATGGAAGATGCACAGGCTAATAATTGTGCTAAAAGAAAAAAGAATATTCTACATGAAGACAAAGAAGTTATGTGTGTGAGGTGCAACAAGGCTGGTCATACTGTTATAATATGCTTTGAATTTACTCCAACCCAACAAGAATTCCTCAAAAAGATGAATATTGCACCAGGAGATTCTAGTGCTTTGAAATCCCTTCAAGAGAGAAGACTCACACACAAAGAAATGGAAGATGTATTGAGGTCCACACAATCACAGTCATCATTGAAGATCAGTTGTGAATGTGTGAATAATGGAGCATCTAGGTTGAGAAAATCATCTCAACCTTGTTTTTCACATTGAAGGAGAAAGAAGGATCCACCTTATTCCCTTAAATCTTTGTGTATTGTATTTGTTCTTATATTAAAGGGAATTGAAGGTGAAGCAAGCTATCAGGGGGAGAACCTGAGAGTCAGTGATAAGAAGTTTTCCCTTGAGGGGGAGACAAATGAAGATGCTAGAGTTATTATTATAATTAGTGTCAAGTTTAGTTGATATCAAAATACAATTACACTGAATATTTTTTGAAGATTATTTCATTGGAAAAGGTATGTCATTTCTCAATCTCTCATACTTGGTTACTCAAAGTAAATACTATTTCTCAAATGGGGGTAACTTAATTACTCAGGGAAATAAGAATAATGGAAGTGTTCCAAGGTCACTTATCTTGTATCTTGCACTTGAATGTTTTTAATCCATTTATTAAAGTGAGTGCAGGAGTTTTGGATTGATTATTTCTGTTGGGAAAAAATCCCTCAAGGTATCATTGAAGCATTTTTGAGGTGATTGTGTTTGTTGACAAAGTGGACATCTGAGTAGTGATTGTTGACAAAGCAAAAAAATGACATACAAATTTGTTGACAAAGAGGATTTCATGGTGGAATGTTGAGTTCAAGAGCAGAGGTCAACGATCCATGTTTGATTCAAGAACGTCGATACAAGGAATGGATGATCTGGAGGCGGTTCAAAAGAACAGGTACAAGGTGGAGCCGTTTTCCAGTGTTTGCCAAATTTTAGGGCCTAAAAATCGGCAAATGAAGAAAAGTGTTTTTGGCAAAAGGACTTGAGAACCGAGAAATTGGAGAATAGGAAACTTGCGCGCCATCTGTTTTTCAAGATCAGAAGATCAAAATATGGCAAAGGAAGTAGGTTCGCGCAAGTTTGGGGGTTGGTCGCGCAAGTGTCCAAAAGGACAGAAGACTTGCGCGCCGAAACTAGGTCGCTCAGGTGACTTGTGCGTCGTCGCGCAGGGTGGTCAGATTGCCTATAAATACTGGACCACCCCTCCTCATTTTCAACGGAGTTCAACACTTTGAGAAATTAGAGCTCCCGTCACGCAGGTGTGGTTGTCACGCAAGTGGTGAGTGTGGGTCGCGCAAGTGAATTTGCGCGCCAGTAGTTGAAGTTGTGCGCCGGTGTTAGAAGTTGCGCGTCGGTTGGCAGTTGCGCACCAATATTGGTTTGGGAATAAAATGAATAGAGTCGCGCAAGTTTGGAGTTGAGGAAGCTTGAGTCGCGCAAGTGTCTGAGGAGGACTTGTGTGCCCGTTGTGACTTGCTCACCGATACTTGCGCACCGAGATTGACTTGCGCGCCAAGTAAGGTTTTGTTCCAGTGGTGCTTCTCAGACTGCGTGGAAGCTGGTACATTGCCCGATACCTTCGGTGCAAAGAGATATTCATCTATGGGTGAAAGTTGAACTTCAACAGAGCATCTACATACAGAGAAAGATGCATTCATTCATGGAAATGAAGAGACCTACAGGTCTATAAACTGTGAGTGAATCCCTTCCAAGAGCAGTGAGCTTAGGAAGAGGAAGAAGGTGATCCTCTCTACCGGCAGTGAGCTAGAGAGAGAGAAACAGGGAGTGACCCTTGGGAAAGCAGTGATCTGACCCTAAACTTTGTAATGGTAGTGAGCCTGGGTATAGAAGTGATCTAGCCCAAACATTGTAATCCACAGCTAGTGAAGTTTAGTGGAATTGGTACGACCGGCAACTTGTTGGCGTATGCTCCTTGGACGTAGCCCTTTGCGGTGAACCAAGTAAAATTGATGTGTCATGTGCATGCTTTACTTTCTTCTTACTTTGTGCAACAGGAAAGAGAGAGAAGAGTGTTTTTCTTAACAGCAAAACAAGATCAGAACGGGCGTTAATTTTTAATTAGTCATACCCTGATTCACCCCCCCCCCTCTCAGGGTATTCAGCCTTGTGGACCTAACAATTGGTATCAGAGGAAGGTTAAAAGTTGTTCTTCTCTCAAATGGAGGTTACTAATCATAGAGGGATTCCGATCTTTGATGGATGTAATTTTCAGATATGGAAGAATCGAATGCAACACTATTTCCGATCGTTGGGAATGGATGTGTTTTTAGCAGCTATGCATGGTATCACAGCTGATATTACTAGTGGTGCATTATCAGAAGCAGAGCATAAAGAGTTGGATACTGATTCCAAAGCAATCAATGCCTTAGGGGGAGCCCTTTCCAATCCCATATATACAAAGGTGATGTCATGAAAAATGTCACATTCCATGTGGGAAAAGCTCTTGAATATTTATGAAGGGGATACAAAAGTCAGAGAGGCAAAGTTGCAAGTGTTGTGGAACAAGTATGAAGATCTGAGAATGAACCTGAATGAGTCTGTTGGTGCATTCTTTGACAGGGTAAATGCTGTGGTAGAAGACATGTGGGGTCTTGGTGAGATTATCGAAGACATTAAAATCGTAAAGCGCATCTTGAGAAAGCTTCCACCCCGGTTCAATCCGAAGGTTTCTATTTTGGAAGATAAGGATCCGAAAGAGCTAACATTGAATAACCTACACAGCACTCTTGTTGCATATGAAATGAGAAATGATGACAACGATGCTGTGGAAAAGGGGAAATCTAAAGAGGTGGCATTTAAGGCCATGAAGAGGCTCACTATTGAAGATTCTCAGGAGGAAGAAGAGTCATATGAGGTGATGTCATTCCTTTCTTCAAATCTGCAAAGAGAAAAATGAAAGTTTAAAGGGAAACTTCCACTAGCATGCTTCTAATGCGGAGAGGTTGGTCATCTTGCTGCAAAATGCCCCAAAAAGTTTCAAGAAGAAAGTGATGAAGATGAAGTTGAGATTCCCATGAAAAAATCTTCAGCCTATGTGAAAGGGAAGAAGCAGTTCAAGAGAAATTTCTTTAAGAAGAAGAATCTACTTTCACAAGAAATAGACAGTTCAGCTGAGTCTGAGGGTGAAGAAGTTGAAGAGATAGAAAACTGCAAAGATCGTGGACAAAATGCGATGGTGGCTGTTGCCAGTAGTGCTCTAGAAAAGAAAGAAACTGAAACTGATGAAGAAGAAGAAGAAATTGAAGGGAGAGTTGACATGGAAGCTGAATTAGAAGCATCTCTTGAAGAGATAGATGTTTGGTGAGCAAAAACAAAGAAATCCAACAAGATAGTACATGATGCCAAACTCTACAAGCAACAACAAGAAGAAGAGAAGTCTGATCTTGAGAAAGAAATTGAAAATCATAAGTCTTCCAGGCCAGAGCGCACAGAAAAGGTTGATGAGCATAAGCTCAAGATTGAAGAGCAGAAAAGGGAGATCGATTGCTTGAGTCGAAAAGTGAAAGATCGCGTCAAGCGTATTGAAGAGATTGAAGAGGAAGTTGTCGGTCTGCGGAGAAAAGTTAAAGACCTGGAAAAACCTTTGAATCCCAACACATTCTTGGGAAATCAGGTCATTACGAAGACTGAAAAGAAGAATGAAGAGCCTAGTAGTTCAGTAGGAAAGAAGCAACAATTGAACTCAGAAGTTAAGGCTGGGTCATAGCTTAATCAGAAACAAAAATATGTGGCAGTTGAAGTTAGACCGCAAGCACCTATCCCGAGATTGAAAGTGGATTTGAGCACAAAGAAAAACGAGAATACTTAGAGATCCCAAGGGGAAACTCGTAGTGCTGAAGTAACATGAAGGAATATACCTTATATCAGGTGTTATTGTTGTGGAAAGATGGGACATTCACAGTATGTGTGTTCCATAGCCAAAAGATATCGAAAGGAACAAGAACAAATATGGCAGCCAAACAGAGAACGTTTTTCCAGAACATATTTTTAAGGAAACTATTTTTGGTGCGGAGGATTTGGACACATGGCTAGGTACTTCACTCCGACCATTCAGAAAAATGTGCCAAAGAAGAATCAAAATGTTCGCAAGCAGCAGATCAGTGAACCGACAAGTGAGTTAAAAGTTCAGAACAGATTTGCAGTTTTGCAAGATGAAGCTGATCCATCATACTCTGAGAAAGAACAGAAGCCTCAATCCATGACGAGTATGAAAGAAAAAGTATGGACCAGGAAGAAGAAAATTGAGAAGGTCGTAGTTGCTGAAATTGCCCTTAAAGCATCAGATCGTTCTAGTGTGTGGATCCTTGATAGTGGTTGCACATCTCATATGACAGGCAACAAGGATCTGGTTACAGGAATAAAATATGACAAATAAGGAGTTGTCAAATTTGGAAATGATGAAGGCCTGAAGATTTTTGGCTCAGGAAAAGCCAAGTTTGGGGGCAAAGAAATGAGACATGCTGATGTCTTGGTGGTAGAGGGTCTCAGTCATAATTTGCTTAGCTTCAGTCAACTATGCGACTCTGGGCACTCTATCCTATTTACCAAGAAGATGGGTATTGTTAAAGGAAAATATGGAATAGTCATTCTACAGGAAAAATGAACAAAGGGGAATCTTTACCTTGTAGGTGGGGAAGAAGATTCATGCCTTTTATCCAGAGAAGAATAAAATCAGCTGTGGCATAAGCGACTTGGTCATCTATGTCAACCATCTATGGAAGATATGGTAAAGTGTGATGCTGCTAGAGACCTTCCCAAACTATCACATGATCGCACTCATACGTGTAATACCTATCAACAAGGGAAGATCATCAGGAAGACATACAGGCCAAAGGAACAAAAAGCAACTGGAGTGCTCGAATTGGTGCATGCTGATGTATGTGGACCTATCTCACCACGAGCTATAGATGGGAAAAGGTACTATGTTATTTTCATTGATGACTATAGCAGAATGGCATGGGTATTCATCATTACCCATAAGACAGAGATTTTCAGTTACATAAAGTAGTACAGGAGGGATTCGAAAAAGATTCTTGGGCAGAAAATTCTAAAGTTTCGTACTGATAACGGTATGGAATTTACAAACAGTGAGGTTGAAAACTATCTCGAGAAACATGGGATAAGGCAACAAGTTTCATCAGTAAGAACTCCCCAACAGAATGGAGTGGTTGAAAGGAGAAATCGGATCATCAACAACATGGCCAGAACAATGCTTATTGGTAAGGACCTACCAGAGAAATTTTGGAAGGAAGCAGTTTTGACATCGGTCTATGTTTCAAACAGGTCCCTGTTATGTTCGAAGCAAGGGAAGACTTCGTATGAACTGTGGTACGGAAAGAAGCCAACGTTGAAATACTTTCGAATCTTTGGAAGTAAGTGTTTCATTCTCAACAAAGAACATCATAGGAAGTTTGAGGCACGAGGAGATGAAGGGATGTTCCTTGGATATTCAGGAAAAAGCAAAGCATATAAATGCTTCAACAAGAGGCTGGGAAAAATTGTTGAGAGCAATGATGTCACTATAGTCGAAAATGAACAGACTGCACAATGACCCAGTGAACAGTTTCTGGATGAAATTGATGATGAGGTAAGCAACACAGGGGGAGTAGAAGTGGCAGAGGCTGACTCAGAAGAAGATACGGA
The DNA here is from genome assembly GCA_963277665.1 of Viscum album. NCBI lineage: Eukaryota > Viridiplantae > Streptophyta > Magnoliopsida > Santalales > Viscaceae > Viscum > Viscum album. The sequence continues at coordinate 1,375,186,349 of OY728128.1, forward strand.
TGATGAACAAGAAAGTGTCAAGTCTATATCTACAAGGAAGCCAAAGAGTCGAGCTGAAATTGATAGGCAAAATATCATTAGTGATCAGACAGCTCCAGTTCAGACTCGAAGAATGAAATCATTACAGCAAACATCTTTTTTATCTCAAGTGGAGCCGAAATGTTTTTCCGATGCAGCTGAAGATGAAAATTGGGTTCAGGCTATGAATGAAGAGCTTGATCAAATTGAGAAGAACCAGACATGGGAGATTGTTTCGAGGCCAGCAGACAAGAATGTCATTGGGACCAAATGGGTCTATCGCAACAAGATGAATGAATATGGCACAGTGATTCGAAACAAAGCACGTCTAGTGTGCAAGGGGTACTCCTAGATCGAGGGAATAGATATTGATGAGACATTTTCACCGGTTGCAAGGCTGGAGAAAATAAGATTATTCCTAGCCATCGCAGTGCAAAGGAAGTTCAAAGTGTTCTAGATGGATGTCAAATATGCATTCTTGAATGGTGTTCTGGAAGAGGAGATGTATATTGAGCAGCCAGATGGTTTTCTCATTCATGAGGATGAAAACAAAGTTTGCAGGATGAAGAAGGCATTGTATGGGCTGAAACAAGCACCAGGGGCATGGTACTCAAGGCTTGATCAGTACTTGAAAAAGCTTGGTTTTCAGCGTGGAGGAGTTGATTACAATCTCTATTTCAGTAATGACAGTAATCAAAGGATGATGGTGTTGGTTTATGTCGATGACATAATATTTGGCGAATCAGATGAAGCTCAGTGCAGACAGTTTTCCAAATTCATGAAAAATGAGTTTGAAATGTCAATGATTGGAGAGCTAACATTTTTCCTTGGTCTACAGGTGACACAAGGAAGGAATGGAACATTCATTTCTCAATCTAAATATGCCAAGGAGGTCCTGAGAAGGTTTGGAATGGAAAATTCCAAGGAGATGAAGACTCCGGTGGCTACCCGGATGAAATTATCAAAATATGAGGATGGAAAGACAGTTAATATCACAGAATTAAGGCAAATCATTGGAAGTCTGTTGTACTTAACCACAACAAGGCCTGATATTTTTTTCGCCACATGCCAAGCAGCGAGATATCAGAGTAATCCCAAGGAAAGTCACATGCTTGCAGTGAAAAGAATACTTCGGTATATCAAGGGCACGGTGGAATTCGGCTTGACATACAATGACAAATCTCAGACAGAGTTATTGGGGTATACTGATGCAGACTGGGCCGGTTCAGAGGATGATAGGAAATCAACGTCAGGTGGTGCATTTTATCTTGGAGGACTATGTATTTCTTGGTTGAGCAAGAAGCAGGATTTCATTTCATTAAGCACCGCAGAAGCTGAGTATATTGCAGCCACTCAAGCATGCACACAGTTATTGTGGATGAAGCAGCAGCTTAAAGATATGGGAGTTGAAGTGAAGTCTCCAATAAAAATCCAGTTTGACAACTCAAGTGCTATAAATCTTAGCAAAAATCATGTCCATCATTCTAGGACAAAGCACATTGAGATCAAGTATCATTTCATCAAGGAGAAGGTTGAGCAGGGCATCGTGAAGTTGGAGTATATGCCTACAGAGCTACAGGTTGCAGACATTCTGACAAAGGCCTTACCCAAGGAAGCTTTTGAGAGGCATCTACTGGCTCTGGGAGTTCAGTCGATTCCCCGCACTTGAAATAGTGTGGATGTGGGACCCCCCCCCCCCCTCCCCGAGGTATGATGTCTTTTTCCCTAATGTGCTGATTTGTGTTCTCTACTATGTTACAGCCTACAAAGGAGTGACCTTTGGGTTCGTTGATAAAGGGGGAGATAAGAGTGTTTGTTAAAGGGGGATAAAATAGTGATTGGGAGATAGTGTGGCTATTTGAGAAATCATGACAGATACGGGGAGAAGCTGACAGGTGGAGCATCTAGGAAGGGGGAGCAATGAGAAAGGGGGAGTGTATTAAATCTGACGATGCTAGAAGTGATCGATCAAAGAATAGATATCACGATAGCTGAGGATCGTGATAAAAGCAGAAGAGTGGTGTTGGAAAGTGGTAAGACTATTTCCAAACCAAAAATTATTCTTCCAACAAATCCATCAACAATTGGTATCAGTTTAGTACAAATTGGTATCAGTTTGGTGTCAAAAGTGGATGTCAGAGATAAAGTGATTCATTGATGAACTTTTCATTTACTCTTGTTTCTCACACCGAGCATTGCTCATGTGGGCTTAGAGTATGTGTTGAGTAAATCCTTGATCGCTATCAGAATCGTAATGAGGCGAATGGAGGCTGAAGAATAAACGACGTATCTTTGTTTTGGAAGAGTTGTCAACAAACCCAAAGGGGGAGATTGTTGGGCAAAAATCCTTCAAGGTATCATTGAATCATTTTTGAGGTGATTGTGTTTGTTGACAAAGTGGACATCTCAGTAGTGATTGTTGACAAAGCAAAACAATGACATACAAATTTGTTGACAAAGAGGATTTGATGGTGGAATGTCGAGTTCAAGAGCTGAGGTCAATGATACATGTTTGATTCAAGAACGTCGATACAAGGAATGGATGATCTGGAGGCGGTTCAAAAGAACAGGTACAAGGTGGCGCCATTTTCCAGTGTTTGCCAAATTTTAGGGCCTGAAAATCGGCAAATGAAGAAAAGTGTTTTTGGCAAAAGGACTTGCGCGCCGAGGACTTGGAGAATAGGAAACTTGTGCAACATCTGTTTTTCAAGATCAGAAGATCAAAATATGGCAAAGGAAGTAGGTTCGCGCAAGTTTGGGGGTTGGTCACGCAAGTGTACAAAAGGACAGAAGACTTGCGCACTGAAACTGGGTCGCGCAGGTGACTTGCGCGCCGTCGCGCAGGGTGGTCAGATTGCCTATAAATACTAGACCACCCCTCCTCATTTTCAACAGAGTTCAACACTTTGAGAAATCAGAGCTCTCGTCGCGCAGGTGTGGTGGTCGTGCAAGTGGTGAGTGTGGGTCGCGCAGGTGAATTTGCGTGCCAGTAGTTGAAGTTGTGCGCCGGTGTTAGAAGTTGCGCGTTGGTTGGAAGTTGTGCACCAATATTGGTTTGGGTGTAAAAGGAAGAGAGTCGCGCAAGTTTGGAGTTGAGGAAGCTTGAGTCGCGCAAGTGTCTGAGAAGGACTTGCGCGCCCGTTGTGACTTGCGCGCCGATACTTGCGCGCCGAGATTGACTTGCGCTCCAAGTAAGGTTTTGTTCCAGCGGTGCTTATCAGACTGCGTGGAAGCTGGTACGTTGCCCGATACCTTTGGTGCAAAGAGATATTCATCTACGGGTGAAAGTTTAACTTCAACAGAGCATCTACATACAGAGAAAGATGCATTCATTCATGGAAATGAAGAGACCTACAGGTCTATAAACTGTGAGTGAATCCCTTCCAAGAGCAGTGAGCTTAGGAAGAGGAAGAAGGTGATCCTCTCCATCGGCAGTGAGACAGAGAGAGAGAAACAGGGAGTGACCCTTGGGAAATCAGTGAGCTGACCCTAAACTTTTTAAGGGCAGTGAGCCTGGGCATAGAAGTGATCTAGCCCGAACATTATAATCCACAGCTAGTGAAGTTTAGTGGAATTGGTATGACCGGAAACTTGTCGGCGTATGCTCCTTGGACGTAGCCCTTTACGGTGAACCAAGTAAAATTGTTGTGTCCTGTTCATGCTTTACTTTTTGCTTACTTTGTGCAACAGGAAAGAGAGAGAAGAGTGTTTTTCTTAACAGCAAAACAAGATCAGAACGGACGTTAATTTTTAATTAGTCATACCCTAATTCACCCCCCCCCCCCTCTTAGGGTATTCAGCCTTGTGGACCTAACAATTTCATATCACACTTTTCCTGGAATGCAACTGTAAAACCCTTGAAGAAAAGTACATGAGTTCTCATCTCATGAGGTTTCATATTCAGTGGGTAATGGATAGCTTTGTTTTCTAAATCAAATCCTCTTTTTTTCTACACCGAGCATTGCTTAAGTAGACTTGGAGTGAAATGATTGATGGTACATTGCTTAAGTATTAAATGATACCCTCTTAACCATGAACTTTGTATTTATTTTCAATAAGGGGGATATAATTTAAATTAAAGTTTAATAGAGATAAATAAGTGACGACATATTGACGCATTCATTTAGTACAAAAACTTTGGGTATTTCCAAAAAATAAAAAGGGGGATATTTTTGGGAACACTTTAGTAATTAAGTTTTATTTGTTGTCAATGAGGTCAATGAGTGTCAATGATGGTTCAAGACACGCTCCTAAGTGAAATGGAGAATTGAAATTAGACGATTGATGTGCTCCTCCTAAGTTCAAAGAACTTGTATCATGTGTGATACATTGCATGCATGTGATATCTCGAATAATAAGGATATTTCAAGGAAAACTAAGTTGTTGATGCCATGTGTGTTCAAGTGAGATTCATTCACAAGAAATGTGCACGCGATCTTGACTCCATGCATGAAGATAAGATCCTGCATATGAAAAAGGAAACACCTGAGACTTGCGGCTTATCCTTGAAACGTGGCATTGAAATATTGAATCCAAAGATCGCAGGCATTCAAAGCCCCGATCTTAATGTTAGATACGTGTATTTTGAACATGGAAGAGGAATTATCCCTCACCTATAAAAGAAGGATCCCAAGAAGAGAATATTTGATGCTCCCTCATTCCCGAGAGCTCGTGTTCTCGAAAAATAGAGCATCTACACACATCACTTTGCAAAGAGTAAGCAGAGCACCATGAGTCTTCAAGGCTCCTTGAAGAAGATATCCCTCATGCCTTCGACATGTGTCATGCACCCTCAAATTGATTCGCAAAGAACAGGCACCCGAACACATGATAGGTTTTGTAAAACCCTCATTGTGCTTCACAAAAGCCATGCCATCATGAGATAGTACTTGCGATACTCTCTCACTAAGCTTTGAAAAGATACAAAATAGTGCACCTAATGCACAAAGAAGATCTTCACATCTTTTTGTGAAGAAAGTGACTTGTGGGCCACCCTGGTTTCATGAAGAAAGGTGATAACACCCTCCTATTTATATGTTTGTATTCTACTATGTGCAGGAGTTCATTATTGAAGAAGAAGGATATCGCAAGTGGTTACTTTCATGAGAGTTTGTGTTTGACTTGAAGAAACCTGAGGGATCAGGTGTTTTAAAGTGAAGAGGAATAATACATGCATGTATGAATGTTCTCTGGTTGAAGGAGTCTGATGTCATGTACACTTGTGTGAAGAAAGATCTTGCACATGGAAAGGGTTTCACCCATTCGGGTTTGAAGAAACATACACATATAAACTGAAACAAACACCCTAACCTAGTGCAAGAGGAATAGGGAGAAGAAAGAAGAGGAAGATTAGAATAGGTCGAGTGTGTGTGTGTGCTTAAAGAACCATACCCATTAAGGGTTATCACATAAGAAGAAGAATAGGTGAATTCATGAATTCATTCACATGAATATGTGAAGACACTCAAAAGAAAGAACCAAAATTTTGTGTGCACATATGTGAGGAAGGAGAAGGAAGAGTTCAACCCTAATTTCATATGCATGATTACATGCATACATGAACAAGAAGAAAAGAATTAATTCAGATGATGCTAAGTGAAATAATATTCATTGCCTGAATAATCACATTGGTGTATATGATTTGATCCAAGAAGAGAGAAGAAGTTTTAGTGTAGTTGGTTGTTGCACTAAGAATAATAAAGAAGAAGTCAGGTGCAGTTGGTGTTGCACTAGCTAATAAGAGAAATAATTAATGAATATCTTCTTTCCTACTGCTTTGCAAGTAATCAAGTGAAGAGAACTAAAGAAGACCAAGAGCAGAACCTACCTTATCAAGAAGGAAGAAGACTATCTTTATAGGCAGTATAAAGAACCAGCTAGTGGATGCAAGTTGTACTAGGATATCACTAGTCTAGGGAATAGTATTGTCCCCCCCCCCTCTAAAGTGTAGGGACTCACAATAGCTAGAGGATTGTTTTCCTAGATTCTCCACTATAATAGAATATCACATCATAGTGGAGAATCCATGCACTAGTCATATCCATGCATGGAAAGTATGTAGCTACTCTTATTGAGTAGTGAACCTTGTAAAAATATCATGTGCATATTTTTACTGCTTTCTATAATTTCATGTGACAGGGAAAATAGAATAAGAGAATCAAGACCCTAACATGTCAACAGGTATAGGTATAAAAAGTTTTAATTGGTTTCAAAGGTCCCCAACACTGATTCAGCCCCCCCCCCCCCTCTCAGTGTTAGGTATATCCCAAACCGGTCTTCTCAACCAAGAGTAGTGTCCTCATGTGTGATTAGATACTTTGAGTCAAGAAATGTGTCAAGAGTCTTATTAGGATGCTAGGGGATGTGTTTTGGTGGGAAATTTCAATAGTGTAAGTACCATGGTTTGGAATTTTCTAATGAAAGTAAGAACCTATGATGGGGGGTCACCATAGGTTGGTTGATGAAAGAGAAGATGATGTGGTCCTATAACAAGTTATATTGGATCAATTAAACATCGTCTTGATGTTTGTTTGTATTTATGAGCATTGTCTTAGGTTTGGGTGGTTAGGTGTAATATGTTTAGAAGGTTGATTAGAAGCACATTGAGTATTTAGAGACCTAACACAGATGTATGAGTTGGAATTCATGAATCATATAGGGTGAGTGATATCTTTTTGATCCCCAAGGATTCTTTAGGATGAAAAAGTTCTAAGGTGGGGAGATTTTAATGACCCATGTTTTGGGATAGGTTAAAAATATCAAGAGAATTTAATTTTTCTCTGTTGGTGGATGGTTCGTCATATGAACTAGAAATTGAAATGAGGTTCCAAGTGTTTTAGTGTCAATATGTTGTGTTTTTTGGATTTCTTTTAAGTACTGATGATATCCTAAGAATTCCTAGAAAGTATCATAGGAGGAATGGGTAGCTAGGCTATTGAAAATAGCTTCAGTGGGCCATTCACATCATGAATCCCATTCATGAGGTTAATTTGTTTCATGGGGTGTGTCTTGGTGGATAAATGATATTAAATCCCATGGGATTTCCCTAAGGTATTCATGATATATATCTAGTTCACATCATGAATTTGGTTTACATCATGAAACTGGTTCACATCACGAAACATGAGGGGATTTATTTTTTTTAAAAAGTTAAATATGGGATTTCCCAATTTCATTTCATCGGGAAAACCAAAGGGCACAAAGAATGATCTCATCCAACACTCTTCTCCCTCTATTCTACATCAATCATAGAGATATTGGGTGTTATTTTATGGTGTTGGTGGTTAAGATCTTACTCCTTCATCCTTCTATGGTGTTTCCCTTTCATCATTCCTGATTTTTAGAGTTTTCATTTATGGTTCTTCATTCCTTCCATCATAGAATTGTGTAATTTACCATTTTAGATGGTGTTTTTACTTTTCTTGGGAAGAGGCCATCCCCAAACATTATCCACACTTCACCACATGTTGATTGGTTGAGGTATGTTACCATAGTGATTTTCTAAAGATTTAAATCTTAAATTAAAAGTGATGAGTGATTGTTTTGACGTCATTGGATAGGTATTTTCCTAGGAATCCTCTTAAGGGTACTAGTATACCTTCTAATCTTGGTTTCTTGGTTTTTCATTGAGTGATAGGCATCTGATGAGATATCGGTTGTTATTCCTTTTTGGTTTTATTTTTATATTAAATTATTTAATGATGAGACTGATGTTTTTGGAATATACTTGAGTTGTATAATGTTAGTTCAGATCTTAGAAGCCAGTGCAACTTGTCATAAACATTAGTGATCTTGGATGGAGTTTTTGGGGTCATTTATAAATATTTTAAAGATTTTAAAAGGTAGGTGGTATGTCATACGTTCCATTGAGAATTTATAATTGTTTATATAATGTGTGTATACCTAGGATTTCCCCTAATGGAGACTCACCCTATTTATATTTTCATCAACAAACTCTTAAATTTAAATTATTTAAATTTTTAATTAAATGGTTGAATTCAAGGGGTCACTAAAAACCCCTCAGTACTAGATTCATAATTCAACTTCTCACTACTACCGATGGACCCCTGTGGAATGTATGCACTTACTTAACTTATGGAATCCCTTATAGGATCCCTCTATATATTTTTCATTATTATGATTCAATGTAGAATGCCTCTACCTATATACACTATTATTGAGGGCCCTATATAGGATGCCTTTTCCTATATACCATTCCAAGTATCCCATATAGGATTCCTCTATTTATTTACCATCATGAATCTCATGTAGGATGCCTTTGCTAATGTGTAGACCAAGAGGATCCTGAGTAGGACGTCTCTCTGGAATTATGACTTTGGGGACCCAGTGGGTGACCTGATGTTTGACTGAACCCGGTCTAGTGTGATGTGGGTTTTGGTAGTGATGGTAGTTGGTGTCACCTTAGAACCCATACCAAAATTATAAGCCTAATAGGCTATGATATTATTGGTGGGTTTAGCCATTTGACCATCCTCACTCTTTTATTTGTTTCATTCACTTGTTTACAGCTAATGCAGCAATGATTACCAAAGTCGATTCCTAATTTATGGATGGTGATCCTAAAGTGTTGCGACATTTACCATTGGAATTCCTATACTTACTTCTTGGGATCCTTCTTATTTATTTTTTGGGATTCCCAGACATATTTCCTAGGATTTTCCTTATGATATTTTTATTTATTTTTATATTATTGGAATACCTATATATATTTCATGGGATCTAGCTTATGAGTAATACTCAAGGATGATTATAATCTCCTGAGCAATGGGGATTATTATTATCACTATGGTCAATTAATTGATCACGGTGGTGTACATGTAACTCCTAACCAATTATGTGACATATACTCGAGGATTATTACACTCTTATGAGTGATGGGGATGATTACATTCTCCTTGATCAACTACTTGACTGTGGTGTTTGAAATTATTATCCACACCATTTATGGATACTTTTGGATCATTATTCTCTACCAAGAGATACATGGGATGCACCATTACTACATCAACCAGATTTACTCAGTGGGAATGAGATCTTGATCTATTTATTTGAATGGATATCGAGCATTTACTTTGATCTGAAGAGCATTCCTTCAAGATAGCCTAAGGTTCTCTCCCCTTAGGGTTCATCTGAGCTCCAATGTCATTACAACCTATGAACTGGGACCTAAGGATCAGACATCAGACTGGATTTACATGGCATGATTTCTATGATGTGCAACCTAGTGACCATTTATAGGATTTTCTTTCGATATATGATATCCTTTGTTATAGTGATTGGAGGCGATTATGGGCGAACCCAGAGATAGAACATGTATCCCCCTATGGTGATGTAGCTTACTCAGATATATTTTAGAACATGGACAATGTAGGTATTGTCAATTAGGATTATGAACCCATGGATTGACTAATTATACCCAACTTGAGTTGTACAACATCCATCTCAATGCCTTTTTTACAGGATGTCCAGATGATCAGGATTACAGAACCAATGATTGGTTATTATTGTATTGTGATATTTTTCACCTTACTAATGTATATATATAAATATATATATATATTTATTTATTTATTTATTTATTTATTTATGGCTATATATATGTACACAAATATTAATATATATATATATATATATGATGGCACATTTCCCATTTTATTGGGATCACCAACCTAAGGATCGGTTATGGTTTCACATTATTATTTTATTTATAATTTCTAGTTGTGTCTAATCTAGGTTGAGCACTTTTCTTGAGCATTACTAATGCATATTTTTCTATCAACTTATTTCTAGAATTTATTATTATTATTATCCTAATGAGTGGATCACTTTTTCATACATTGTATATTATTAGATATGTATGGGAACATGTTCCTTATACCCTACTCTATTTTGTACTCACACCCTAATCGGGTCACCATTACAATGGGGTACCTAAGCAAATGTTCACTTGTTTGTAGGAATAGGTAGGGACAATTCTTGAGACTGATCAAGTGGGATAGCTCGAATATGTATGTGTAGATCAGGTGTGTGCTTCGGCTCAGAGTTAGTAGAGAATATTATAACTTTTGTATTTTTTATGTCATTAATGTATATATGATTAGATATATGGGTTATTAGTGTTGTATTCTTGAAATAGTAGTTTGATCTTGTATATAATTTCATTTTTTATTATATAATACTTCTATTTCAGTTTATTTTCTTCTTCCTCGCAATGTTTATTTACTTCTTGGATGATATCAGATTATTGCCACTATTTTATACCATGATATAATGAAATATTCTCCCCACTGTCTCACCCTAGGCCCTTACATCTAGTCAATAGGCTCTAGTGTATGGGGAGTTTCACTTGAGGCCTCAGGGCCAACCAACTCGGGGCACTATTTTAGTAGCACTCAGGTTGGTATTTTACAAAAGAATCTATGTAAATAATATATGGCATGTAAGAAATTTTTCACCATCATGACCACTCATTGTTTTAATGATTCATTAATAAGATTACAAGTTTATTTTTAATGAAATGTTTTTCCTAATATTCTACATATTTTTAGGTTTTAAAATTTATTTTCGTATTGAAAAATATATTTTTCTAAAGATTGTTTTTAGTTGAATGTTTATGGTATTTATATTCATCAATGACAACAACCCTAATTTTACATTATGATCCATTTGTAATATGTTCTAAATATACCATCATTATTATTTATCTAGGTGTTTTATGATTAATTTGGTTGGGATTTACTAATTTGATAAAATTCACCAATGTACTTTAGATGTTCTATGATAATGTTTCTTTATTGGTTAAAGTACTAAAATTTGTGTGATAGTTTTCCAATGTCACTGTTTATATTTATTATTTTTCTCCCCTTTCATATATGGAATGAATTTGATATAGTATGTGATGGGTGTGGCCAACTATAGTCCCTCGATGCATCGGCAATTCTCATGAGACAAATTATCTTGTGTATTTAGCTAAGGATTTACCCATTTATATAAGATTCCTTGGAACGAGGCCTTGATGGTATGGTTATGATGTTTGATATTATGGATTTTATTATTATTATATTAGTTATTAATGTCTATGTAATTATTCAATTAGTTAGAAAATCCATGGTTACATTTCAAGCTCATGTAATATTTATATGTCATTATTTAATCATCATTCAATTTTTCATGTTATGCTCAAGTAATTAATTCAATGATATATGTTTACTTATTTACATTGTAATATTGATTATGACTTTTTTATTCATGGTATCATTCAATGTATCCATACCCTTACTAAGCATTAGAGCTAATACCTTTCTTATTTTTCCTTTCCCTATAATGCCAGGATGTGTATTATGATTAATATGCAAGGATATTCTAAGGGGATTAATGGTGTACTAAAACAAAATACTATGTTGTATTTTAGATCTTCAATTGTAATGTGAAATTAAAGTATCTATTCTATTTTACCAATACTACTAACTATTCATCCTTTTGGGATGTAATCACATGTATATAGGACCAATGTAATAAAGTGACCACCAACTCGAGGCTACAAGTTTTGGGGTCTTTACAGTTGGTATTATAGAAAGTGTAGTAGAATCCATGTGAACTATATTTAGGAAAACATAGATTAGAGAACATAACCCTATGATAGAATTTGAGGATAAGTATATAATAACATCCAAAAGATTTAGTGAGGAAGAGATTGTGTATTTTTTCCTTTAAATATATCTTTGTTTGGATACTACAAGTGGATGTGATTCTATAATAGTTGTACCTAGGGTAAGAACTTTGAAAGGGATGAATTGGGATTTGACTCGACCATCACCTGGTAAACAAAAAAGTTACTCACTTCACACCTAGTTTGACACTCCTATGGGGTATTATTGGGTTAATTAAAATTTTCTTTACAAACCATTATTAAGGATTTGAAAATATATTTTTTAATTGAAAACATCCCAAAATAAACCATGTTTATGATTATGAGATCACCTGTAAATAATGTTTTCAATTAATGTTAAATATTTCTATATTTTTTTCATTATACATTATGTTTTATAATGTTATGATATAATCTAGTGTATGAAATTGTTTAGAAATGGTGCCTTGTGAAAGGAATGGGAACTGTATCAATGCACGTACTCTATATAGAGATTTCCCAACTAGGAAAGATAATGAAGTAGGAGATAGAGCTAAATTTGTAACTGATCAAATGATAATAATATTAGGTAAATTTACTTGGTTTATGAGTAATAACATTTCATTTATAGATTATTCTGTTGATCTGCCATGTGGTGTGATAATGTCAAACTACTTCATGTATAAGCAACATCCATCATTTAATGGGGATAAAAATGAATTTATAGCTGATTAATGGATAATTTCCATGGATATGATATTTATTACTATGGGATTTAATGAAATAGATATAGTTTTCATAGAATGTTATCATCTATTATGATATGCAGATCAATGGTGGTTGTTTATTAAAAACACTAAGGATGAAGAAGAAATTGAGAACATGGTGTAAAAGGATTTTAAGGTACTCTTATTGTAAAAATATTTTTCCTCTCTAGTAATGAATGGATATATAGAGAGTATTATTCAATCTAAGACAAAAGGAAGAGGGAAATTTTTCTAAGTATAAAGATAAAATTAAAAGGTTAGCAAGCCGTATTAAAAAATATATACAAAATCAAAAAGTAATATTGAAAATTTCTTTGATGGTTTAAAGACAATACTTTGAAGGGAACTACTCTCACAAACCTTATTGTCATATGAGGATATGGTATCATTTTCTATCAAGATATAAAAATAATTCTCCAAGTCACATGGATTCAAAAGGAAGAAATGGAAGAAAAAGATGGTGGAGAAAAAAACACATTAGGGAAAGAAAGAAATTAATGATTTTACCACATGTGATAATCGAGGAATCAAATATATTGTTTATTTCTTATTAATAATAATAGTTTTTTTATGTTTTGAGAGAAAGGACATCTTCCGCATGAATGAAAGGGTAAGAAAGAAACCTTTAGTTTTCAAATTCTCAATTATGAGGAGATAGGGAACTGTGAAAATGAATTCCCCAATAACTAATAGAATATACCTCAGAAGAAACTAATGGATCAAGGTTAGTATTATAATATTAATATAGATTAAGTGGAATGATTAAATTTATTTCATATTTGGATTCAAGAAATATTTTGTAAATTTATTTTTACCAATGCTATTTTGGTTTTAAGAATCATAAAATGTCTAAGGATTGTGTTAATTTTGGATACATATATGCCTTATTATAATATTAAATTAATAGTTATGGATACCATATTTGGTTTAGTAGTTCAATGTTTATCACAAGTTAAATGTATTAACCACCCATTTTGGAGGCTTTGAGTTTCATCTATATTAAGGCTATTTTTTAGAGACATTTATAGAAATACATCCCATTGGTTTATTATATGTTTTGGTAAGTTTATTTAAGAAATAATTCCTTTTAATTTTGTGGACATAAGATTAAATTTTTTTAATAACCGTTAGGTTGAATATGATCATTAATGTTAAGATACTAATAGTCTATTATGATTATTTGATTTCATATAAAAATAATTAGTTGTGTAGAAAACCCTTGTTATAAAAAAAATTATTTGAGTGCCAAGGTTATTTTTTAGACATTAATTATATTTTTGGGAAAATTATTGTCATTATATTAATATGGTATAATAAAAATGATAGCCTACATAGAGGGTGACAACTTGTCACACCCGTCAAGTCTGCAGGGTCTGAACCAACAACTAAGGGCTGAAAAGGGTGTAGCGTCTTCCATAGGCCAATTTGATATTTCAATTGATACACATTTTTTAATTAAATTATTTTATGTATAAATACATATGTAATGGATTAAGTTTAACTTTTGTGTTACTATTTTGGTTTAAAGATTAATGTATTATATTGGATAACTCGTGCAAACCATTTTGGTTTTGGTAAAAATTTGGAGACATACTGAAGGACTTTTCACCCATTTATGGATCTTATGATCCATTAAAAGTTTTTATTAGTGCTTCATAAATAAAAAAAATCCATCTTTGATATTCATTACTTAGAGTAATAAATGAATTGGAAGTTGACCGAAGCATAACCAAAGGATAAAATATTATGTATATTTTCTAGTATTCTATATCATGATAGTAAAACAATTTCTCAATACTATGAAAGGGATATTGAAAAAAATATATTTTATTACCTTCATATTTAATGAATAAATGTTCTTTTAAATCATCATAAATTAATGTTTTTATGGTTTTTAACATTCTATTGATCATTCAAATTCTTGTGATTAATAATATCTATCACTCTACATAATTATTTATGCTTTTCTTCTATGTTCATATCTTCACTTCCCACCAATTTTCTCCAACTTGGAAACCAAGTTCTGTGTTTTTCAATATAAACTTTTTATTTTAATTTCCTTATTTTAATATGAATTTTTCTTAACTCTTTTTATGATGTTGGTTTTCAAAAAAGGTATTTTTATATGGAAAACCCTTGATTTCTGAGTGAAAGTTAAAGTTGGGAGGGTGGAATTTATTAATGTTTGGGAGAAAAAAACACCCTAATATTATAAATGAATAATGTTGTGTTTGACAATGTATGTGACATGAAACACTGAACTTAAATGAACCACAAAATACATTTCTTTAAATCCAATCTCTTTTATATCTTTTGATACACACAACCCTCATTCTAAATGGTCCATAATATTGTATATCATTATAACCAAACTGCTAAATTAGAAGGTATGAATAGGACTAACAAAATTATGTATATTTTATGTTTAAAAATTTTATAAATTAAATTAAATTTTTAACTATTTATTATAAATAAAATTTGAATCATTTGAAATTTAAAAAAAAATCTGAAAAAAAAATGTATTTTTCTAAAAGGATATTTCGTAGCGCTTTTCCAAGATTAATTAAAAATTATTTAAAAATGTTAAAAATTTATTTTTCAAAATAATTTTTCATTTTTTAAATAATAATTTAAAAATTATATTATATTTAATTTTTATGAATTTTCTAAAATGATTAATTTTTTATGAATTGTGAAAAATACAAGTTTTTTATTGAAAACTGCCTTTTTGTTTAAATCATTTAAAAGATCAATTTTGATTTAAAATTATTTTAAAAGTAAATTTATTTTAATTATATTATAATCAATAAAATTTAGGTCATTTTAATCAATTTCATATTGAATTTTGATATTAAAACTTTTGATTCATATGAAAAAAGTTCTTTGGAAAACCACTTTTTCTTCATGTCTGTGATATTAATTTTAAATTAAATTATTTCAATTATATTAATTGAATTTTAAAAAATTTATTCCATATTTATAATCATAATAACTAATATTATATAATAATTTAAACTTAATTTTTTCATAATGAACAATATAAAGAATACAAAATAATTAACACGGTTAAAGATAAAACGGGTTTCTCATGAAGTTAAACTAAAAATATAAGGGATAAAATGACATATTAACCTATCCATTTCTAATATTATGGCCACATATAGACCTTATATCACCCATGGTATGATATTTATCAATTTTGGAGCCTTGAAGAATGTGAAAAACATCATTATCGCTTTTTCTTTTCAAAAATTCCATGTGTATCCACTCCCCTGCTTTTAAAAGGTCACCCACTCTCCACTCTTCTTCACACTCAAAAATAATTTCAGTTAATAATATACCAGAAAAAATATCTTACATAAATACCTTAACACATACTATATTCCTTTTTATAATGATATAGACAATCAAGTAAGTATATAGGTATAAACATAAATAGGTTATTCGAAGAAGAGGTAATGTTCTTAACCATACGCTTTTGTTTTACTTATTATTCTAACTCTTTAAAATATTATCCAAATATTATAAAATAATAAAACTAGTATCTATTATATACTTTTATGTTATTATTTTATTGAAAACCCTATATACATCTCCTATTCCATAAAATGGGAAATGAAACTATCGACCATGTGTACAGCAGACTACCGCCTCGCAGATCGATGTAATTTTTTTCCATCAAGGCCTCTTGTGTATTGATATAATGATGGATTTAGAATATTTATATAATATTAAGACATTAATATACTTATATAATTTTAATATCACATGTAACTTATTACCTTCCACTCCATTGGAAAGTAATAACATCGCTCATGTGTAAGTGTGGACTACCACCTCCACGTAACGATGTGAAATGTTTTTCATTTTATTTTGAAATGAATGGTAATGAGGATATATTAAATTAATATTCATGGAATATTTTATATAATAATGTTTCTCAAATTTTTAAATATTATCTACCTTTCTATTATTCCATATGTTGAAACAATTTAATAGCATTCATGCGTATGTATGGTCTATCATCTCCATGAACAGTGTAATTCATTTTCTCATATCTAACATTTATATACTATTATAAATACTTATTTAATGATTTTATATGATTTTATATCATGGTTAAAATAATTTAAATAATTTAACCATGATTAAATAAAAAATTAAAAAAATTACCAAACCAAAACATATATGAAAAACAAAGCAATTATGACCCAAAATAATGATTTTAACAAAGAATTATTAATAAACAGGTCAAAAATGACTGTGAGTAAATCATATATGTATAAAATATATTATTATTTTTTCTTTAAGAGACTTATAATATATATATATTAAAAAATATATACAGACAAATATGAAGGAAATCATACTCTAGGTAAGGGTTTCTCATCTAACTTTTACTTATGTGGGACATATTCACCACTTATTTATTTTTTTTAGGTGTATATACTGACCCTTTGATATTTTATATCATGAATATATTTATATTAATGGTTTTTGATGTTTATATTGATGGTATTTATTTCATTAAGCTTATGATTCAAAATTTACTAAAGTGGTAAGAGTTTATTTCGCATTCTCCTTGTTATTCGAGTTTGTATATGTTTAAGTCTCCATTGGAAGAATTATATGACATTTTTATCATAAACCAAATATAATTTTCTCTCTATTGGTTATTCCTTAAAATTAAAAGTAATTGAACCCATTTTCAATCATTGGTACCTAAAATTATTTAGAAAATGTTTTTAAGAAAAGATGACTCTATTTCTCTATTCGATTGAAAAACTTTTCACTTTCATATCCTTGTTTTATAAAGTTAATTTAAAAATGTTTTTAAAACTAAAAAAATGATTTATTATATCAATTTTTATCCATATTTTAATTTTTAAAAATGGGTTGAAAGTAATCTTCTTGTAGTTTTATGAATGAGGTACTTTTAACCATTGTGAAACAGTATGAAAATAATGCCTTTCTTAACTTATACGGAATGTATGGAATTACTCACTATCATGAACACTCATTATTTTGAATATTAATTAATAATTTTTCAATTTTATTATTAAATATTGTTTTCCTTAATATTCTTGTAATTTTTAGTTTTTAAAAGTGATTTTCAAAGTTAAAATGATATCTCTCCCAAGATTGTTTTTTAATGGAATTTTTATGGTATTTATATTCATCAGTGACAAAAAAACATCATTTTACATTATGATCAATTAGGAATATATTTCAAAATATAATATCATTATTATTTATTTATATGGTTTATAATTAGTTTGACTGGGATATATAAGTCTTATACCATTCACCATGGTACTCTAGATGATTTATGATTATGTTTATTAATTAGGGAAAATATTAACACTCATATGATAGTTTTCTAAAAACAATTCATAGATTATGGTTATCCACTATCATATTAGGAATTAATTGGGGTAGGTATGTAATATTCATGTCCCACTATAGCTTGTTGATGCATCGGTAGGTCTGGTGACACAAACTAACATGGGTATTTCACTGAGGACTTACCCATTTATATAAGATATCTTGGCACAAGGCATTAATTTTATGGTTATATTATCTAGAATTATATATTTTTTCATTATGAGATGATTTATTTATGTTTATGTTATTATTCGATTAGTTATAATATCCATTGTTATGTTTCAAACTCAGGTGATTATTTATAAGGAATAATTTTATCATCATTTATTTATACCAAATTATGCTCAAGTAATTGATTGAATTTTATGTGTTATTTAAATTTAAATATTAATTATGTCTTATTTATTCATGATAATTTTATCTATTTTCATACCCTTACTGATCATTAGTTCCCACCCCTTTATAATTTTTCCTTTCCCCATGATTCCAAAAATTGTATTATGGTTGATATGTTGGAATATACTAATGGAAATAATAGTCTATTCAAGGAAATACTATGTTTTATTTTATGTTTTCAGTTTTAGTGTTATATTAAATTATGTATTCTTTTTATCCAATAATACTACATTATTCTTTCCTTTGGTTTGTAATCACATGTATCCAGCACCAATGTAATCAAGTAACCACCAACTCTAGAATACTAGGGTTGGGGTATTTACACCTGAGGAAATGAGCCTAAAATTCCATATTACACTAAATAAATTTTACTTTTTATGGAAATTTGATACCTTGAGTTTCACACCTAAGATGCATCATGCATATGATGACCTCAACATCAAAAGAGGATGACTTTATAAATTTCCAACACACCCAATGTCTAAAAATATCCAAATATGTAAAACATTGACATAATATCTAACTGTAGGTATCTTCCCTATCTTGATAGAAGTATGAAATATACCTATTGTGGGGTGTGGAAAAAACAATTATTTACTAAGTTAAAATATAGTATAGTGGTTAACCTAGGTTGTCTTCAGAGAAGAGCGCTCAACAATCAAGTTTGTCACTTTAAATTTAAGAAAGAAGTGGGGTTATTTTTTATAATGTTTGGTTTTGAAAACAATGAAAAGGAACTAAAGAAAGAAATGAAGTAAAATATTTAAAAAAATTGAAAAATAATGTGATTAAAAATAGTGATAATGATTGGGTGATCAGGTTGATATTGGTTTTCAAATTGCAATGTTATCATAGTTCTTATTTATTCATTCCCCTTTTATTAAATTAATTAAAATGAGATTTTACAATCGCTTCCTATCACTTATTTGTTTAATGATGTTAGTGAGATTAAACCTTACCAAAATCTTAGTTTGGTCCAACATTCTTTCTTTTGTGAAAGATTTGTAGCGAATACCCTCAATTTAAAGTCAATTCTCAATCGGGTCTTGTTTATCCCAAACAATCTTGAATATTCAGTACAAATCTCACATGTACTGATGATCGCCAAGTACTTAACCACTATGTTCTAATTTATTCCATAATATATAGACCATAACCTAGTGTGGGATATAATTTTCATTAAAAAAATCAATAATAACAACAGAATATAAAATCAAATACAATTGCACAAGATAATATAAGCTGTTATTACAATTGAAACCAACTTCATAATAGAGAAAAAAAATTATAACATTAAGAGCATGAACTAAAACATTAAAAAATGGAAAACATAACCTTCCCCAATAACTCATAAGATTTACCCCACCATGGTAAGGGTAATTGAGGAGAAGGGGGAAGAAGTATGCATTATAAAACTAAAATAAATAAAAGAGGGAAAAAAATAACAGAAAAATGTATCCTCTAAATTATGTCCTCCAGAAGTTCAGCTTCGGTTCTCCCACCATCTCATCAAATTAGGCCGAGGTATTTTATTATGGGAGGTGAGGAATAGAGTTGGTCATATACCCATGAAGTTTTAAAGAATTTTGAGCCATGTGGAATGAGTTATTTCCGAATTATTAGACATGACTTTTCTTGGCCACCAATCACTATTCCACCAACCATACTTTGACCGGTTGAAGGGAGGCCTTAATCAACTCAGTTATCCATGAAATTTAATTTGAATATTACTCACAAAGTTTTCATTATGACCCAACTAGTAGTACCCAATTTTGTGGTCGGTAGACCGAGATATTGATCATTGAATGAATTCATGTCCATTCTACCATCTAGAATAAGTGTTCATATTGACCGGTTTGTTTTGGCTTGTTGGATTTCGAATTGGCTTTGGGTCCTAAAGACTTATATGTAGCACACGAATTATTTAATCCTACAAAAAAGGAATCAGGTTAATTGGATGAAAAAAATTAGGAGTTATTCTTGAAATACAGAGGCAACGTAAATCTGTTTAATCTCCAGAATTAACCACTTTTCACATTTAAGCTCAAAACTCACCAAAAGTCATAAAATGATGCAAATAAGATCAAATTGATTAATGGGAAGGGATTAAATCATTTAAAAACATATGTATAAATATGAAAATATGATCTCTATCAATTCCACCGCACTTATCACTTGGACTCCTAGACAAGTAAACATCGATATTAAATCAAAGTAAATTAAAAACACATATCCATGAGATCAAACAATTTAACACCAAAAAACAAAAGATATAATGCCTCATCAACAATAATTATTCCAAGTTATAAATTCAGTTCATTAAATATATTTCCTCTTCATTTATTCTCCCATGCACACAAAACACTTACCTAACATACATTTTTTTCAACAATGTCTTTCTCATTCAATACTCATGAAAGGGTCACTATAGGATTTCTAAATTCCTACATCTCCACACGATATGAGTCAAGGACATATTTTTATCATGAGGAATTTTCAAGGTTGTTCTGTGGATTCAGGTTGGTAGGATTTAGATGTGACAAATTCTGAGGCTGAATAAGGAGGTCTTGGCTCTTTTTGAAGTAAAATTTCATTATTCTAATTTTTACTTAAATATAGTATCCACCTCACTCCCCTTAGTAGAAAATATTCTCCATAAACATGAAAAATCAGTGAAATTTCACACCATTCATCATTTCAGCAGAAAAAGTATCAGTCATCTCAAACATGATTTTTTTTTTGAAAGCTCCATATAGGTACAACTTTCTTTCTCCATTGGAAGCTCCAGAAAGGCACAACTTCACTTATCATGAAAGATCCAAAAAAATAGATATAAACATAATTATTTTTTTTAGTAGCAATCACATATCTTCAACATTTTATTTTCCACCCAAAGTATCTCTAAATGAGGTAGCACAACACAAGTCAACCTCCCCCCACACTTAAGTTCAACTAGATTATGTAATTTTACTTTAAGAGGAGGTTAGATAGGGAAAATGGTTTGTAATGTGGCTAACCTAATAGTATGTTCATGGATTATATGGGCTATAAGGATTAAATGTACAATGTGGGACATTATAAAAAGGATTATTTGGAAAAGGGGGCTTTAATACCAAAGAAATGCCTCAATCATTTAAAACATATGTACCTCAAATCCTCAAGTTTTGATAGGAATAAATCAAATTCTAGTTAAATCAAGAATGGTATCGTTCTCTCAAGAAGTGAGGTGAATTAAAATAGTATGAAAAATAGGTTTAGATACCTCACAAGAAAGTGATTTTAAATATAATGACAGTGAATTGTGGCATGGGATTCCAAAATCATGGTATTTTTCATGAAATTTCCAAATATTTGAACTTGAAACAAAGTCAATTTCATCATTCATTTAAGATTAGTTTCATGGGATAAATTGTTTCAAACATTGAAATGGGTTTCAAAATTTTTGACGACAATCATTTCAACTCAATAGTTTCAAAAACACACAAAAATTTGAAAAACACACAATTTTTTTTGAAACAAATAATTGAAAATACTAAACTTAAAAGGATCCCTCCCCTACACTTAAAGGATGCAGTGTCCGTAATGCATTCAATTGGATTTAACATGTAATTACAGTTTAAATTGAATCAAAAAAATCAAGAAAGAGATAAGGAGAGTAAAACCTAACTTATTGGCAGTGCAATGTTGATTTAATCTCCTTAGTTTTATGCACATAAAAACCTACAAAAAAAGGTAGATAATAAAACATAATAATTTTATTAAAAGTAAAGAAAATAGAAATAGAATGAGAATAGAAGTATAGATATTGGTTTAATCTCTCAAGTGGGCCCTAGGTTTTGACTGACTCTAGATGGGCAGTTTTAGTTGGTTATCCCCAATCTGATGGTGGGTGAAGTTTCTTTAATATGAACCACCAGAACTTCTTCTTTCCATATTGAACTTCTTCCTTTTTTTAGGACTACATGGATATAGTACACCAAATACACCCCTATTAAAATGATATTAAACTTGCGTGGCAGGGGTAGGACAAAGAATGAGTCCTCATCTTTCTTGGTTTCCACTTTCACAACTTCTTCTTCATTCTCCATCAGTTCCTCAAGGTATGTTTTATCAAAATAATAATCAATGAGAGAATCAGTAAGTAATTAAATATGAACAAAATTAAAGCATGAAGAATCAAAATCAAATTCTTCCCTTTCAAAGTATGCATCATGTGTATATATTTCCTCATGTAAATCCTCTTTGGTATCCTATTGAACTCCCTCAAATAAGTGTTCATCTAGTTCAGGGATCCCCATATTTTCCTTATGATGTGTATCTTCTTTTTCTTCCTCATCCACCAAGATAATACAATTGTTGTCCAAATCTAAAAATTTATAACAAGGGGAGGTAATACTCAATTCAGATTTAATGAAATCAAAATTAAAAGATTATAAGAAAATATTATCTTTTGAAGTTTTTTCATATTCAATTGCTTCTTTAATTAGAGGTTCCACTTGTAGTTGAATTTCACAAGATAAAGGTAGGCAGTTAGGCTCCTTCATATTTTCTTTAAATTCCACCTCTTTGGTGTTGTCTTACTTCAATGTTTATGGTTCTTTTACTTTATAAGGAATATGTGGATCAAGTAGCTCTTCACACTTAGTATAGAATCCATACATATCTTGTTGATCATCCACATGTATCCCAGTATTCAATTCTTCCATCTTGGCCTCCTCAAGTTTGTGCTTAGGTTCTGGTTTCTCCATAAATGCACGGACATATTCAAATAGAAGTCCTACATTTTTCTCTAGTTGTTCTATGTCACTTCTAAGTTCATTAATCTGAACTATATTATACCCAAACTCGTCTTCTTTTTTCACTTGTGGGTAATTGTTCCATGAATTAAAGATATGATCATTTGAAAACATCATGGAAAAATACTTTTTATGTTTTTTTGAAAAGTGTTAAATATTTATAATTAGATTGTAGCACTGCCTCCCCGGAAACGGTGCCAAATTTAGACAAATTCCTATCGTGGGGTGTGGAAAAAACAATTATTTACTAAGTTAAAATATAGTATAGTGGTTAACCAAGGTTATATCCAGAGAAGATTGCTCAACAATCAAGTTTTTCACTTTAAATTTAAGAAAGAAATGGGGTTGTCTTTTATATTGTTTGGTTTTGAAAACAATGCAAAGGAACTAAAGAAATAAATGAAGTAAAATATTTAAAACAAATTGAAAAATAATGTGATTAAAAATAGTGATAAGGATTGGGTGATCAGGTTGGCATTGGTTTTCAAATTGCAATGTTATCATAGTTCTTATTTATTCATTCCCCTTTTATTAAATCGATTAAAATGAGATTTAAAAATTGCTTCCTATCACTTATTTGTTTAATGATGTTGGTGAGATTAAAACTTACCAAAATATTATTTTGGTCCAATATTCTTTCTTTTGTGAAATATTTGTAGTGAATACCCTCAATTTATTAAGTCAATTCTCAATCGGGTCTTGTTTATCCCAAACAATCTTGAATATTCAGAACAAATCTCACACGTACTGACGATCGCCAAGTACTTCACCACTATTTTCTGATTTATTCCATAATATATAGACCATAACATAGTGGGGGATATAATTTTCATTAGACAAATTAATAATAACAACAAAATATAAAATAAAATACAATTGCACAAGATAATGTAAGTTGTTATTACAATTGAAACCAACTTCATAATAGAGAAAACATTTTATAAAATTAATAGCATGAACTCAAACATTAAAAAATGGAAAAAAATAACCCTCCCCAATAACTCATAAGATTTAACCCACCATGGTAAGGGTAATTGAGGAGAAGGGGGAAGAAGTATGCATTATAAAACTAAAATAAAGAAAAGAGGGAAAAGAATAACAGAAAAATGTATCCTCTAAATTATGTCCTCCAGAAGTTCAACTTCGGTTCTCCCACCATCTCATCAAATCAGGCCGAGGTATTTTCTTTTAGGAGGTGAGGAATGGATTTGTTCATATACACACGAAGTTTTATAGAATTTTGAGTCATGTGGAATGAGTTATGGCCAAATTATTATACATGACTTTTCCTGGCCGCCAATAACTATTCCACCAACCATACTTTGACCTATTGAAGGGAGGCCTTAATCAAATCAGTTCTCCATGAAATTTAATTTGAAGATTCATCATCAAGTTTTCTTTATTACCATACTAGAGGTACCCAATTTTGTGGTTGGTAAACCAAGATATTGATCATTGAATGAATTCATGTCCATTCTGCTGGCTAGAATAAGTGTTTATATTGACCGATTTGTTTTGTCTTGTTGGATTTTGAATTGTCTTTGGGTCCTAAAGACTTATATGTATCACATGAATTATTTAATCCTACAAAAAGGTAGTCAGGTTAATTGGATGAAAAAAAGTAAGATTTATTCTTGAAATACAGAGAAAACATAAATTTGTTTAATGTCCAGAATTAACCACTTTTCACATTTAAGCTCAAAACTCACCAAAAGTCATAAAATGATGAAAATAAGATCAAATTGATTAATGTGAAGGGATTAACTAATTTAAAAACATATGTATAAATATGAAAATATTAGCTCTGTCAAAGTATCATAATTACCTAGTTTCTAATTCGAAAAAGGTGCTACAAATGATCTCTATGAATAAGACTTAAATCTATGAGGGAAACACAGACTAGGCATTGAACTCCAAAGAGGAATCCATGGAAGTAGGAACTGATATCCAGTCAACCCATTCCAGTTAATGATTCAAATCATCTATAAATCTGGTAGAGTATTCCTACTATTGTAAATTAGGAATAAAGGGAAAAGAAATTCCCATATCCACCTTGATGTGTGCCCCAGTGGAAAGTATTGGAAAATAATCATAACCTAATCCTTTAAAGATTATTTCATCTTCTATCTCATCCAAGTCTATAATAACCATACGAATATAAAATATAATTATCATTACTATAATAAAATTTTATTATGTTATTGTGACAACCATTATTTACATTCCTCCTATATTTGGAAAATGAAAACATCACTCATATTATGTGCAGGCTACCACCTACATGAGTAACATAGTTAAATTTTCATTACCACCTTATATGGATGGTTCTATAAAAGGATTTAATGAATTGATATGTTATATACAACATGATTTAGGTTTTATATAGATAAATTTTTCATTATATTAATAATATTAACAATAAATGGTCATCAAAAAATTTAACTTCCTAAAATAAGCATATCAAGACAATTTATAGGTAATAAATTCTTACCAATCCTTTTTATTTAACTTATTTTTAAATATATTCTTGAATATAATTTATCACTTTAATAAAATATATCCTAAAACATTAATATATTTTAAAATTTATGTTATTAAAAAAATATTCTTACTCATTCTAGAGTTATAACGTGTTCTTGTTTGGGTATGTTTTACCACCTACATGAACGATGTTATAATGTTTATGTTGTGAATGATTAAGTAAAATTAACTACTATTTATATTATTAAATAATTATGAATTTAATATTTTTTCATGATTATATAATGAATATATATATATATTAATATAATCATTTATTTTTATGAAATAAAAATTTATAAAAAAGTTATTTTTAGGAACCTCATGTGTGTCATCATTATAAGTTCATAAGATGACCCTGATACTCTAAAAATATATCTAAAACATTTTTTAAATTTTCATTAACATTTTTGAATGATTAAATAACCATGATAAAAATAAAATTATAATTTAACAATCATTTTTATTTTATCTATAAAAAACATTATTATCAATGAATATTCATGGAAAAAAATAACTATTATAAGAAATATTGAATTACTCTATTTTAGGGATAAGGTAAACCCTATATGTCAGGAACCAGATCAGATCACCATCAAAACCAGCACCCTACCTGGTCTGTATCAAGTCCCGAAGGGTGTTCCCGATCCTCATGGGCTGGAACAAGTTTCTGGGTATGATAAAGTAAAATTTGGGAATGATTTACCCACATTTATAAACATAAAAAAAACCGCAATAAATAAACTGAATCTGAAAATTTAATCCAAACAAGCCTTTAATAAAAAATTTGAATTGAAATAAATGGTTTTAGAAAAATCCCAAGAGAAACACAACTCAAAATTATCATCAAACACAACCCAAGAACCACCAAAAGGTAAGGGGTCATCATCCCCAAGCCTTCTCCACAACACTGCATCGAGGATGGAAGCTAACAACCCAAACCACTTATTCTAAAAGCTTTACCCAAACCTTAGAAAAAGATTTCCAAGACTACTTACACCCAAAGTCGTAAGTAGTGTGTGAGCCTAATACTAATTGGATTCCACCCAAAAGATATTCCATGTGATAAACATTATAAGACAAAGATCTTTTAAGTTTTTATAAACAGGAAATGTCATAAACAATTTTTAAAGAATGCAACTTTTAATGAAAACAGTTTTCAAGTGGGAAACTTTAAAGAATGAACACTTTTAAAGAAAATACACATGACACTGAATTTTCCAGCTCAAACACACCATATTATCATTGTAAGTACAAATTATTCAATGAGAACTAGTCAAAAGAACACCCCTAGGCACTAGTTAGTTTTGAGCCCCAGGTACATCGTATCTCAGTGAAAAGTAACCATAACAAATATTTGTTCACATGCACGAGCCAGTAGTATGGGAATCACCTATAACCTAGTGGTCCCCAACATCATCATCATAATTTAGTTAGTGGTGTCATCGTCAAACTTTCTATGTGAAATAGGGATGAAACCACTCTGTATCACTAGCATATTAGTACATGTTCACCCCCTAGATACCCTGGTATCCCTTTTTGTGCTCCAACAAGTTCCACATCTTATAAAATACCATTGCACATGTAAATTCCATCTAAAAAATATAAACACATCAAAAATCCCACACACAAGCCAAAAAATAATCCTTTTCACATTCAAATTCATTTTAACATCATACTCACACCAAAATAGCCCATAAATATGTCATGCACCTTTCTTGTAATTTAATAAATCATTCCACAATTTATAAAATATTCTCAAAAATTTTGAAATCAAAAATCATCACTTTCTATTTAAAAACCCATTTTAAGAACATACACTTTCCAAAACAGTACCTCAACATCTTTTTCACACTTTATGTAACTCAATAATCCATTTTAGATTTTTATAAAACAACTTCAAGGATTATAACAATCTTTTGCACATAAAACCCATTCAAAAAACCATATTTAAAGGCCAAAACCACACAAAAACCCTAACAAACCATATTTTTCATCCCAATCCATATTTAATGAACCATTTTCATATGTTATAAAATGACCCTAAATGATACCACAAGAGTTACATAAGAAAAACACACCATTTCAAGCAAAAAAACAACTTTAAAATTAAACACTTAACTAATTCCATAAAAAATAGATTTTACGCCACACATAAAATATAAGGAACATGATAAATAAGTAAATCAAGAAATCTAACTCATTAAGAAATTCTTACACAGGGAATCACCTCCCATTTATGTCAAAAACCCCCAAATCGTTGTGTGAAACTTCCACTACACCACTGTCTCACCACAAGGGAATGAAAACGAACCCTAATCCAAGAATATTGAACCAAGAAACTCAAAAATAAACACTGTGGCTAATATTTTAGATAGGGAACTTATGGAGGTTATAGACTACCACAGGCTATCTCTCGTGGCGCATTTTGGGCCGAATAAACCTCCTTTGAAGGTTTTTAGAGCCTTGGTTGATTTGTGGGGTCTTCTTCAAAGGGATTTGGTGTTGGAATTATCTAAGTTCTCCTTTTTTATCCACTTTTTTAATAAGGATGATTTTGTGTGTGTCTGGTCTAGGGAGGATAGATGGTGTGAATCTCGGCGGTTCACTTTTTCTCATTGGTCCTGGGATTATCACTACGAGAAAGAATCTCCAATGGTGGTGATTTGGATTAAACTTCTGGGTCTTCCCCTACCACTATAGAATCTGTTGATTCTGGCTGCTCTAGGGGATTCTATAAGGATTTTTCTTTTCTTGGATTTGAATTTCAAGACTCTTCTGGAAGCTTCTAGTCTGAGGGTTTGTGTTGAAATGGATTTATCGGTGAAATTACCTCTGCGTTTACTTGTCAAGACACCTGAGGGTTTCTATTGGTGGCAACACTTGATTTATCAGGCTCCTCTAAGGGTTTTTTCAGCATGCAGATTACAGGGTCATTCACTTGATGTGGGTAGGAAGAGGAGACTGAGAGTGCAATCTCCAGAAGTTATGAATGGAAAGGGTATTCATCCACCATCATCTAAGGTGGGACTAGTGGAGGATTTTGAAATCAGTCCGGTCTCACCAAGATTGGCTGAAAATTCGGTGCATAGGTTTTCATTTCTCTAGGAGGGAAAGGAGATCGACGAGGCTACATCTTTGGTTTTTTCTAAGTCAAAGCAATCAACAAGCTCTTTAGAGATGATGCCTAATGCTCTAAGACATTATGCCGCTGTGGAAGATATCTCGGATTTTCCCAGTTCTTCTAAGTTGACTTGGAAAGAGGGGGAACTATGTGAGGCTATATCTCCCCCGATACTACCCAGGGAGATTCCTCCTTCATCACATTGTTTTTGTAATTCCACCCTTTTTTCTAAAAATTCTATTAGGAGATCCGTTTTGACCCCATCCAGCTCTTCCAAGGATACTCTGTAATGGGGTCCGAAGAATGTTTTCTTGGAGGGGTTAAAGATGGAGATGAGTGCAGCCAAGAATTCTAATCATAGGATGGTGTTTCTCTCCCTAGTGTAGGAGGATTCGTCTACATACTCCCCTCCAGCTACATCTTTTAGTAGAATATCCTTGATAGAGGAGGTGGACATCCCTTTCAAACAGAAGGTACTTACACCGAAGAAATCTGCGTCTCTATATGGTCTTTTCAGACCAATTACCAGATCCATGTCTAAGGAGGATGGTAAGCTTATCTTGGTACTGAAATCAGGTACTCCTGGCCGTAAGGCCAAGATATCTTTATTTTAATGTTGTCCTTGATTTTTTGGAATGATAGAGGTCTGGGGTAACCTGCTAAGTCTGCCTTCATGGCCTCTAAAGTTAGGAAATATAATGTGTTTTTGGTTGCTATTTTGGAACCAAATAAAGATTCCATAAAGATTACTTATTTTGCTAAGAAAATGGGTTTTGTACATTCTAAGCAAGCTTATCATAACAATAAACACATCTGGATATGCTAGAAAAGAGAGGTGCAGGTAGAGGTGGTCCATGCTTGGGAGTAATGTATTACAGTTAGGGTTTTGATGAAGGGAATGATACTTCTGTTTTCTTTCATTTATGCCAGTGGCGACGTGCAAGGTAGAAGGTCCCTTTGGGACTACTTGCCTTCCTTTGACTCACTTGGACTTCCATGGATGGTTGGTGGTGATTTCAACATGATTGTGGAGAATTCTGAAAAATGGGAGGAATTGGTAGCACTAACATTGGTATGTAGGATTTCAGAAGCTGTATTACTAGTAGGGGGTTGTTGGACTCGGGTTTCAAGGTATGCAAATAAACTTGGTGAAATAACCATAAAGGCAACAGTTGTATTGGGAGTCTTCTTGACTGGTGTTTGACCAACTTGCAAGGTTTAGACTCATTCTCGAGATCTTCAGTTTCCCATTTGTCTCGTGTTCTGTCGAATCATGCTCTGTTGCTGGTGGAAGTGAAAAGAGTTGAGGCTGATAATTTTCCTTTTATTTACTCTTAGAACTGGCACTGGTTTGATGGATTCTTACAAATAATGAGAACGTCCTGCGAAAAGGTGGAGACCGGGAGGTCTTGGGTTGGCCTCTCAAGGCGGTTTAGGCACCTTAAACTAGATATAAAGGTATGGTTGCTAAATAATCCTTTTGGCGATGTGTCGGTAGAATCGTTACAATAGGAGATGGATCTAATTAAAGAGGAGATCTGAATAAACTAGGATGAGGGTAAATTTTGTATGCTTTTTGATAAGCATAGTCTTCTAATGGTGAGGTTGTTGTAAATTGAGAGAGACTTCAAACATAGATCCAGAATTCACTAGATTAAGGAGGGAGATCGCAATAATGCTTATTTCTAGGCTTGTTTTAAGGAACGGAAAAATATGAAAATCAATATTAGGCTGGAGGATGGTTCCTACACATCAGATTTGAATGTGGCGGGGGAGCTGGCTTTACAACACTTTGAGAATCTACTAGCAGGAGAGGCTTCTACTAATAACCATGGTTTATCAGGGGAGGAAGCAGATTTTTTGGGTGGCTTGCCAAGACTGTTAGTAGATGAGGATAATGTGGCCTTACTAACTACTCCTTATGAGGAGGAGATTTGGGGAGTTATTCGCAGCATGGATCCTGAGAGCGCTCCAGGCCCGGATGGTTTCCCTAGATATTTCTATGTGGCCACATGGGATTTTTTGGGGAGACAAGTCATTAAGGCGATTTAATATTTTTTCCAGGGTGGTTCTATTAACCGAAGCTCTTGTGCCTCCAGGGTGGTCCTCATTCGAAAAGTGAAGGACCCGAAAAATCTTAATCAGTATAAACCTATATGCTTATGCAATGTTTCTTACAAAATTATGGGTAGTCTGATTTCTAAGAGGTTTAATGAGGTTATCCCTCAGATTGTGTCGCAGGAACAACATGGGTTTTTGAAAGGCAGAAATATTCAAGGTGTGATCAGAATTTATAAGGAGCTAGTGGAGGATATTAACAAAAAAAGTTGTGGCCTCTAATGTTATCATCCAAGTGGATATGGATAAGGAATATTATAAACTGGAATGGAGTTTTTTTATTCGGTACATGAGAAGTATGGGTTTTCATGAGTGGATCATTGATCTTTGCTTCAGATGTTATTCCTTGTCGTGGTTTTCAGTCTCTCTTATGGGGAAAGGGTTTGGTTTCTTCAAAATCTTATGGGGTGTGAGGCAAGGGGACCCTTTGTCTCCCTCTCTTTTTATTCTGTCCCAGGATGCTTTATCTAGAAATCTCCATAGAAGCATGAGTGTAAGAAGTATACTACTATATAGACAGATTGGGGTATGTTGTATTTTGCACCTCATGTTTACGGATGATATTCTTATTTTCATTAATGGTAGGAGGAATTCTATTCTTAACTTATTGAAGATCATGTGTGTGTTTGGGGATCTAAGCAACCAAATAATTAATTCAAGAAAGAGTAGTTTTTTTATATCCAACAAGTGTTCTGCTCGAAGAAGCAGTAACATCCAAGATACTCTTGGAATCCAGAGGAAACAGTTTCCTATGATATATCTCTGATCCCCAATCTCTTTTGGATGGATTAAAAATTCTTTCTTTAAGTATATTATAAACATAATTCTGGGGAGAATTTTGAACTGGAAGAGCATATTTTTGTCCTTTGGTGGTCGTATCACTTTAATAAACAGCGTTTTGTCTTCCATTCCGATGCACGTGCTCTCAACCATCACTCCTCCAAAAGGGACCATAAATAGGATGGAGAAGATCATGAATTGTTTCTTATGGGATGAAAACTCCCTTGTCAGATACCATTGGGCCTCCTGGGACCATATGGATAAACTAGTGGTGGAGGGGGGTATTGGTCTAAGGGACATCAAAGAGGCCATGCAATCCATGCAAGAACGACTAGCTTGGGATTTCCTCATGGGGGAATCGTTATGGGCCACTCTACTTAGAAACTGTTATGGAAGACATTGGGAAGATTGGAAAATCTATTGGGGAAAGCTCTTGAAGTTGGCTAGATGTATTCTCCAGCATTTAGAAACTCTTTAGGAGGCTACCCAATGGGTAGTTGGGAGAGGATCAATTAGCTTATGGAGGGATAACTGGGTGGGAGAGAAACTATTTTTTCTAGGATTTCCAGGTCCTGACATGACTGTTAGGGAGGAAAACACTTATCCTGCAATGCTGGAGGACATTCTGAGTACGGAACAGATGGGGGTCTTTAATAGAATTTCTTTCTTAGAGGATGCAGATATATGTTTTTTTACCAAATCTTCTTCTGGGTGCTTTAATGGACATGATTTTAGAGAATTGCTGCATCCAATATCGGTGTGGAGTGAATGGGATCTGCTGTTATAGTGTAAGGACATCCCTACTAAGATGAATTTTTTGTTCTGGAGGTTGCGGAATCGGTCAATTGAAATGGAATACAATATTCAATAAAAGGGTATTTCTCTAGCGTCATGTTGTTTCTGCTACAATAGTCTGAACAATGAGTCTGCCTTGCATCTTTTCTATATGAGCAATTGGGATGTAGGCCTATGGTCTGCTTTTGATAAGCGGATATCATCTGTACATGATTTCAATTCTATGCAAGACTTCATCTCTTTCTATTTTATGGAGTCCGATAATAGCGAGATGCCGAAGAAAAATCACAGCATCACCTTCAGTGCCATCTGCTATATCATTTGGGAGTCACAGAATACAACCAGGTTGGACAAGCAACCTGAACTCTCTATTATGATGATAAAGGTGAAGGTACTCATTTACGAGTTGGTTATATGTTTGAAGGGTGGGAAGAATTCTCAAGCGCTGAACAGGTTCTTAATAGACCTATTTCAACTAATAGTTTTCCAGGTCAGTGGGTAAAGTGGAATCCTCCTGATAGTGGTAATAAGCTTAATGTTGATGGTTCTTTCATGAATGGATGCATGCGAGGGGGTGGTCTGCTAAGGGATTCAAATGGGTCAGTGTTCTTGGATTTCAGTGCGTACTATGGTCTGGGGAATTCCTTATGCACGGAGGTGAGGGCCTTTCTCACTGGAGTCTCTCTTTGAAAAAGGTTCAGATTCCAGGTAGGTGAGGTAGAATCTGATTCTGATATTTTGGTGTGGTCTATATAAGGGAAAAGCAATCCTCCATGGGATTTGATCTATCTCATTAGAATGTGTTTGAAGGAAATCAATGAAGGTTGTAGGGTCCATCATATTTGGAGAGATGCTAATTTTTCTACAGATGTTCTTGCTCATGTAGGAAGAGAGGAGGAACCATTGGTGATTTACTCCACTGTTGGATCTCTTCCATAGAAATGTATGGATGTTGTCCAGGGGGATGCCCTTGGACTTCATCATTTTTAACCTCTGTGATCTATATATTTTTGGTTGTTACCCTAACATCCTTTAATAAAAAATTAATTTTTGATCCTAAGGACAATGGAAGAAACAAGAGAGGGATTCACTTACTTGAAAAACGTTGAAGAAATCTCCTCAAATATACAAATATTTGAATCTCCAAGCAGAAAAAATTGAAAGGAAGGATAAAATAAGGATGATTAGGTAAATTGGGTACTGAAATGAGGGGAAAAGAGTAAAAAATGAATGATTTATAAAAGAAACTAGTTACCTTTTCAAATATGGATGATTTGAGAAACCTGGAGACAATTCGCCCTAATCCACAATGGAGAAAAGCTCCAAAGAGGGAAAATGGAACATTGGGGTTCTCCTAGGGATTTTGGTCTTGAGTGAGATGTGTAATTACCTAAAAATATTAAAAAATTAATGATATATAAAATAAATAATATATTTTTTTTAAAACTGGAAATGAGATCATGGGTTGGCCCAATGCCTGAATATATCACCCAAATGCACCATGATTATGAGTTCCTAAGGGGTCCAAATGGATATGGTGGCTAGTACAGGTCAGGGTATCCCAAGTGGGAAGTGTAATGGGTGAAAAATATTAAAAAACAAAGGAGTTATAAAATAAACAATTTTTTTTAAATATGAAAATGGGCTCACGATTTGGCCCATATCTTCAACAAACCACCGCAATAATCATACCCCACAAAAGGTTCCACTATTAGTGTAACAAATTCAATTAAAAGCCACCTCATACTTATAAATTCCCTTTAAAAAAATACAAGTCCATATACCATCCAAGACTTATAATAATAATGACCTAAATCAAGAACACCTGAGACACCAAATTTAAACCCAGAACACTCAAAAACCAAGAGAAAACTAAGAACCAAAATAAGATTTGAAACAAAGCATAAAATTGAAAATCCAGGTGTGACACTATAACTTTAAACATATATAGATTATATATCCATTGAATATATATTTTTTACCATTACATAGATAATAATTTCTCTTGGGGATTGTGAACTGAACATCCCCAAAACGACTGATGTGAACTATACCGATTATGTAACTAAATGAAACATGATAATGAATGAGATAAAAGAACTAATAAAAAGGGGGGAAATTTAAAAATATATTAAATAAAATAATTAATTAATATGATTTTATTACTCAATATAATAGAGGATGAATGAGATGTTTTGGGACTCGGGTGGGGGTTTTTTATTAAACCATATAGTTTAGAAGTAATGAATTTTTCCTTTCAACAATTTTTCCCCCATGTCTATATTCATTAAATTATTTCAATAATGTTATTTTCTATTCATAATATATTTTTTAACATCATTTTCAATTATGTTTTGTTTTATTCACATAGTTTTAAAAAGGAATATTTTCATTATTTTCTATAGATTTTATTTTTTACTTTATTTGTAAAGTTGTGAAAAGAATTTTTTTTATGTTTACCGCATGACTACCTTATCGTATCATCACGACCATATTTCATTATTAATCTTCCATATCATGTTTTCAGGGTTTTATAATGTAAATTCAATTCACCTTATTTTTTGAATATTCAATTCTAAAGTATTATCAATGAATATGATATTCTCTCTTATTTTTATGTGATAACTATATCTACTTATGCTTATGGGTTCATAGGAATGATTTTATGAGTTATATAATTAAATTGAAAGTACCTATGTGCTTTATTAAATTTTTTGTTATTTGAATTGTATATAATGATTAATGGGTCAAATGTATCAATTACAATCATTGGGTAATGATTTATTCTATGAAGATATGATGTTGGAATTAACTTGTTATGCAATTGTATTATGGTTTTATGATGATGGAATTAATTGGTTAAGTTATTCTATTACAAGTTTATTTATAATTAACTGGTTATTTTATTCCATTATAGTTGATATGAATATGATTATTTAAGTAACCTTCATGATTATGATATTATTATTATTTCATATAAGATAATTCTGTGGAACTTTTTTGAAAAAATAATATGATTTTGGGTTTTGAAAGTAAGTTATACTTATTATTATCTCAAAGAACTATGTTTAAAGGATTAACTTTTTCAATGGTTTTTAAGTATTTCAATGGCCTAATAAGTTTTTCTATTTCTTTTACACACCTTACTAATATTTATTCTTATCCATAGTTTTTAAATGTTTTTCAAAGGGATTAAGGATGAATAGAAATGTATATGAATTCTAACAATGAATATGATATTTTTTATTGAAAAAAGGGAGTGTATTATTTAAAGAGTTTGGTTTAGTAGAATAATATATATTTATAGGAAAATAACTAATTTTTAGTATATAAGGATTTCATAATTCCCTAAAACTATATACCTAAAAGTTCATGTGAATATATGTAATATAATAATGTAAATAAATCAATTAATTATGGGATGGTTAAGTCCATGATATTAGAGTTGGTATCAAATAATGGATTTGATAACTTTAAGGGTTAGGATGTTAGTTTAGATTTATATGTTTGAAGCCTCATAAAACCTTAGGTATTAGTATGTTAAGGAGAATTATTATTATTAATGTATTTTATTAAGAAGGTTAAAAACATAAATCAACTTTGGTTAAACCAAAAGAGTTAGATAAAAGGTGAATTAGGTTAGGATATATTCTTATTTATTTTTCCTACTCACATGATGGTTTGGATTGATTTTATTTGATATAGTCACACTGACTGTGAAGTTAATTAGAGTTGGGATTTTATCACAACACAAAACCATATATGAAATTATTAGTATAGAATAAAATAAAATCATGTAAGTATAATTTCTCATATTATATATCTATATGATAAAACAATTCATCAAAATCAAGAAAAATTAAGATAAATCTATTAAGGATTATATGGTAATCATCACTCAACTATCAAGGTATTCCTTTTGAATCTCATCACCAAGTATGAGTCTTATAATAATACATACATAGTTTAAGAATTATTTATTTCATAAATGGTAAGTTTACTTAGCTTAACCATGAAATTAATGTTCATAAAAAAATATATATTATATCCTAATAATGTTAATATATACTCTTTTATGGTGATGATAAATTTAGATTTTTTGGACTCAGTTTCTTTATGGGGGGATAATTTGACATCCCAAACATTTTTAATAATATATCACATTTTTTTAATATTAATTTACATTAAACGTGTATATATGTCTCAAGGATGTTATATAATCAATTATATAAACATTATACATTTAAAATTATGTTTACTTCATGACATAAATTACATTTTTATTTAATGGTAAAATACATTTTTAACGTGTATTTTATTTTTATATATAAATAATTGTTTAATTTTTGAATATTTTATGAGTTGATATTTATACTAAATAAAATTATTTATATTTATATAAATAGTATTATCAAGGTATAATACAATGAATATGGTTTTTCATTTGAAAAATAAAAAGTTTTTTTAGTTTAACTAAATTGTTTTCAATGTATTATATTGTTTTATTTTAAAGATAAATTTATAAATTTTATAATTTTAATTTGATAAAATTTAATTCATTTTTCATTTCATCGTGTTAAATTTATCAAAGGATAAATTTATGTATTTTTATAAAAAAAATTATCTCTTGTCGAATAGTAAATCTATGATTGATTTTAAAGAATCTATTTTTAAGAATTTATATTTTAGAGAATATTATATATAATTAATTATTAAAATTCATGAAAGTATTAGTAAATATGAATTATAATGATTCAAAAAATAATTATGTACTTATAAGAAGAAATTAAATCGATGTTCGTGATTAATCAGAAAATTTTATTTAAAAAAACATTATTGTTCTTTGTATATTATATGGTTTATTTAAAAGATACATTATTAATATATTATTTATTGATTTAATGAAATAAATAATTTATATTTTAAAAAATCATATCATTAAATGACAATTATGTTGTATGAGAAGTTTATCAACTCATTTTTATTCTTTAAAAGGTATTTATAAAAAAAAGTTGTTTTTCGTTGCATTACACGAACTTATATTAACTTTAGGGATATGACCAAAAAACCTTATCTTTAATTGATTGGTTGAGTTTATTTTCAACAATTACAATCTAATATTCACAATTTGGATAATTTTTTTCTACTTTCCTTCATTATTACATTAATTATATATTAAGAAATAAAGTATTTAAAATAGTTCCACTCCTCTTACGTATAAATAGATCCCTTCACCGCTAAAATTCTCCACACATTTTGAGTAAATTATGTAAACCAATTTCTACAAAAAAAAATCCTTTAATCTCTTCCTCATGTCATTTAGGTTTTATTATCCCCAAAATACCAATCCAATAAGGCTTATTGAAAGTTCTAAAGGAGGATATCCAAGGAAAAGGTAATTATCTAAATCAAGTTCTTTCATATTTATTTCTTCTGTCACATCCTATTAATATATTATAACCATACTAATATAATAAAATATGTATAATTATTAAACTGAAATTTATTACATTTACGGATCAACCATTATCTTCCTTATTCTCATCTATTAGAAAATAAAAATTTTGCACATGTTACGTGTGGACTACCACCTCCATAAACAATGTATTTCATTTTTCATCTTCTTATTACATGGATTGATATAAAAATATTATTAATGAATTAACATGACGTTTATAGAATTATTATGGTTGTGGAAAGATAGTTTTTCAATTTTATTAATAATATTAATTATATATTTTCATCATAAAATTTAACTTTCAAAAACAACCTTACTGAGACACATTGTAAGTAATAAATTATTACCATTTTATTTCATTTATATTAATCTTATATATCTTATTTAATATGAATTATAAAATTAATAAAAAAAATCTAAATCATTAATATTACATAAAAGTGATATTATTACTATATAATAACATATTCTGACTCATTCTGTAATTATAACATGTTATTTTTTGGGTTAGTTTTACCACCTACATGATGAATGTTTTAATATTGTAATTATAAGTAAACAATCATGGTTGTTTTATTCGTAAAAAACAAGATTATTAAATAATATTCATTGGAAAGTAAATATTAAATATCCTATTGAATTCTTTCTTTTTGGGAATAATGTGAACCCTACACCTTGACATAAAGAAATATTATAGAACTATTGTATAAGCAATTTTTACTCTTATAAATTACTGAATCTAATCTGTAGATTATGAATTAGACTACCCCAAGACAAAACATGTGAACTATACAGATTTAGTAACTAAATGAAACATTATAATATATGATATAAAAGGAATAATTTATCAATAAGGGAATAAAAATTAATAAGTTACCAATTCAAGTAAATAATTAATATAATTTTATCACTCATGTTGGCAGAGGATGTGTGAGATGAGTCAGGACTTGAGGTAGGGGGTTTTCTTTGAAACATTTATTTTACAATCATTAAAGTTTTAGTTTCAAAAAAATTTCCTCCATGTCTATATTCATTATAATTTTTCAAAAAAATTCATATATATTATTCAAATAGTTCTTAATGTAAATTTCAACTATCATTGACTTTCTTCTCAAAAGTTTAAAAAGGAACCATTTTAATGTTTTTTTGGGATAATTTTTTACATTCTATATAGATTTGTGAAAAAAAATGTATCTTTAATGAATGATCTCATTTTACCTCCATCATGTGAATTATTTATTAGTATGATGTTTTTCAATTTCTAATTTTTTATAAAGTAAATTAAATTCCACATGTTTTTTGAATTTATTTTTTAAATAGTTGTAAATGTAATGGATATTTCATTTATTTTCACATGATAACAATAAGTTCTTATACTTATGTGTGAGATGAGTCATGACTTTAGGTAAGGGGTTTTATTTTAAATATTTATTTTACAAGCATTAAAGTTATAGTTTCAAATATTTTTTCCTCCATGTCTATATTCATTATAAATTTTCAACAATGTTCATATATATTCTTAAAATATTTCTTAATGTCATTTTCAACTATCTTTGATGTTATTCTCAAAATTTTAAAAATTAATAATTTAATGTTTTTTGTTTGGGTCATTTTTTACATTCTATATAATGTTGTGAAAAAATAATTTTTATATTTGACGCATGATCTGATTTTCCCTCTAGCATGTGAATTATTTATTTGTATGATTCATTTTAAATTTCTATTTTTTAAAAAGTAAATTAAATTCCACATTATTTTATTTTATTTTTTAAATAGTTATCAATGTAATGGATATTTCATTTATTTTCACATGATAACTACAAGTTCTTATACTTATGGGATCAAATAATTTTTTTATGTATTTTCATATGAAAGTGAATGATCCTATGTGTTTTTTTAATGATATGGTTATTTAAAATTTTATATTATATAGGTGGGTCAAATAAATTTCTTCAATGTGTTGGGTGAAGTTTTATTCTTTGGTGATATGATATTGGAATAGACTAGTTAAGTTATTCCATTATTATTTTATTATATTATAATTAATTGGTTAAGCTATTTTAATATAAGTTTCATTGGAATTTCCATTTAAATTATTAAATTATGGGTATATGAATATAATTTTCCAAGTAACATTCATTATTAATTAATTATTATTTCTTATGAGAATGTTTTATGAAACTTTTTTAAAAAAAACAAAATTTCAGGTTTTGATAGAAATTTTATGTTTTTCACAATCTTAAATGTGATTTTTTTAATGGATTTAATTTCTTAATGGTTTTCAATTATTTCAATAACCTAGAATGTTCTTATTTTTCTTTTACACCCCTTATATAGTTTTATACTCATCCAATTTTTCACTGTTTTTCACAGGGATTAAAGATGAGTATGAACAAATATAAAGTCTAACTCTGACAATGATATTTTTTCATGAATAAAGAAAGTGTATTATTTAATGAGTTTGGTTTAGTATAAAATCTTCATGTATAGGAAAGTAATATTCCTTACTTGTGTAATGATTTAATAATTCCCTAAACTCTAAAACTAAAAGGTTATTGGAATATAAGTAATGTAATATTTTTTATAAATTATGTAATTATTGGATGGTTATGTTTGGGATATTATATTTTAAACATTAAAGTGATCTAAAATCTAATGGGAATGCATTATAGGTAACACATTATGGACTCCACGAGATAATATTCAACACTTGACCTCCCTCACTGAATTAAGGAGACCAATATAATGGGATGTGATCCCCACCCCCACCCCACCCCCCATTAGTTATGTGTGATTCTAGAAATCCATAGTTGAAGCTCCCTTCATCCTATTTATCTATTTATCATCACGTTGAATGTGAAATTACACCATTTGAGTTCAACTTTACTCCCGTAGAATACATGTATTTTAGTGGTTGGGGTATCACCCATGGAGGTGAGACTCCATTAGCTACCACTTTGTAATATCCATCAAGAAACCTCCTATGAGTTTGATTGAAATATATTTTACAAAATTATAGGTCTTACTATTTATATTTATATTTATTTTACCGATAATAAATTTTTATTTATTATTATAGATCAGGAAAACAATAAGATGATTCTCCAAAACCCATAAAAACTCATCAAAAGGCCAAGGAAGATAATGAAAATTTATATTTTGATGGAAATATTGACATGATGTTTGGAAATATCATCTATAATTTCCCAAGAAATGTTATAAAATAAAAATTTAGGTATCATGGTAAAATTCCTTTGATTTATTTTAGTTATACGGGTATTGGAAACTTTGTATCAAATTATCCAAATTAGATGGAAGAGGAAAGTAAAGGTGACTATGGGTTATCAAAGAAGTTTTCTAGAAATAATAATAAAAAACTCAAATAAATCCTTTATATAAGGGAATGGAATAAAAATAACCAAATTTAAAGAGAGAAATTATTTTTTAAAATATGAAGGAATAAAATGAGATTATAGAAAAATAAAATATGATTCATCACCTAGTGATCATTGTGATAAATTATTGATTGGAAAGATGAATGGTGATAAATTTCTTGGTAATGTATAGTAAGAAGAAAGAGACATGGAATTAGAAATAAATAGAAAATTTAAAGAATTTTTTTGGAAGATACATATTCTAGAGAGAGTAAATAATGCGTTTTTAAAGTTAAATTATGTTTTAAATGATTTTTAGAATGTTTTATGAGAAGTATTTTTATTTATGGTAAAATAAAAAATGATTTTGAATGTCTCGCTTATCGAGGAGAAGATTGATAATAATGAATTAAAATTGAATAACAAACCCAAATAAAATTAAATTGGTTGTTTTCAATAATATTTATAGGAGGGTGAAGAATAATTAAAAAATGTCATGTTTGATTTTGAAATATTTAGGAATGAAGTTAGCGAAACAAAAAATGGAATTGATAACACTCCTAAGGAATCGAAGAATTTTTTGACCATTATCATCACCAAAAAGTTTATTTTATAGACTCCATATGTCATTAATTTAAGAATAATAATTCTAGAGATAAATTTATGGGATTGAAGATAAAAGATTTTGTCCAAAAAAAATCCCAAAATTTATAAAAAATTCAAAATAATTAATTGAAATTTTATTCTGTAAATATAAAGGTAATAATATCAATGGAAATGTTTATTATGTTAACGGACATATTAGAAAAACCATATATTTTG
This sequence comes from Viscum album, assembly GCA_963277665.1. Classification (NCBI taxonomy): domain Eukaryota; kingdom Viridiplantae; phylum Streptophyta; class Magnoliopsida; order Santalales; family Viscaceae; genus Viscum; species Viscum album. The sequence continues at coordinate 1,375,228,349 of OY728128.1, forward strand.
GTTTCCCAAAATTAGTCAAGATCAATGGTTATAGAGATGGACAGTGACTAGTGTTTGTTATAATTTTTTATTTCTTAGATACTATTGATTTTATTTTGTCAATAGGTATGTGGAAAGGAATTTTTCCATAAATTAATGATATTTTAGTAATACTAAAAGAGTATTAAGGAAGTATTTTATGGTTATAAATCCTTATCAAAGATTAAAAGTTCATATTGTTACTGGAAATTCATGTACCCAAGTTAAAAATTAGTTTCAATATTTGAGTGGAATTTTTGGAAGATGTGATCAATCGGGTCCTTTGTGTTAATAATGAATTATTATTTTATGATACAATTAATTATCAATAATAGTAAATTATTTTATGGTAATAAGTAGAAAGAAAAAAATAAATATCTTATAGTGGATGTTTTTTTAAGGCATCCCAAAATAACAGTCCATGGATACAAAACAATATGTGTTCATCATAGAAGATGATATATATGAATCTTATAAACATATTTAGAAAATAGATAGAAGGATCTTTCAAATTTTAAAATAATTTATTTCAAATAATCAATGAATTTTCTATATGGATTTTTGGAAATAAGAAGCTTTAATCAATGATTACTCTCTTTGTTGATGATTTAAAATATAACCTATTTAGTGCTTCAAAACATTGGGATAAAGAAAATGCAGTGATGTTTTAGAAGGATGAATGCTTGATTAATTGATTAAATTAGGGATGTAATATGACTAGAGAATAGAAAACTAAATTTAACTTATTTTAAGTGGAAAAAGGTGAACATTCTTGTAACTTGATCTTAAAATCAGAGAATTAATTTTGGTATTAATGGTTTAAAAACATTATCAAAAAGAGTATCAATAAGTTAACATGAGGAGAAAATTTTAATGATATATAATTCCTAAAAAATGAGATAAATTAGGAATATTATATATCCCAAAAGGGAAATATTTTTAATTTTTTCACAAAAGAGTGAAGATTCAAACAACTCATCCATTAGAACAGGTCTATTTGGACATAAAGGGATCGAGGAAAAAGAAATTAGAATATTAGGAAAAGTATTTAATCTCATTTATTTATATATTAACACAAATTATGTGTATTATGTTTATGAGGATTTTGTATAAATAATTAAATAGATTTAATAATTTTAAGAGAAGTTCTAGAAAGTAATGTGGTTATTCCTTGAATATATTTTATTCAGAAAATAGGGATGAATATATGAGTAAAAATTTTAAAACATACTTCGAGAATCCTAAAATTTAGAATGAGATTAGTATACTATATACCCCATAAAAATGGTTTAGATAAGTGGAATAATTAATGTTTGGCTTATATATATCTAACTATGTTAGTTGAAAATGTTACATGTCTCTTCTTATGTAGGAAATTGAATAGGATAATAGTACACATTCAGAACTATTTTTAACACAATTCAAACTATAATATGCCTCAATATAAATTTATAAAAATAATACCCCAATGTTAAAATATTTTAGGATGTTTTTCATTCCTTGTGTTTTCAAAGTGAAAGTAAAAAATATATATATACATTTGAAAAAAGATAACTTGATAGATTTTACCTTGGATATCTACATAATACAAAGGGATAGCTTTTATAATAAGTAATCTAGAAAGTTTGTTGATTCTATTGATTTAAAGAAGTTTGAGCAGACATTTATTGAATATTAATAAAAAATAACATTTTCAAAAGATAAATTATATATAGAATAATTTATGGGATAACATACTAGAATTTTTATAAATATAGATGATTTGAGTAGTTTTTCTAAATATGATGGTAATTCAACCTTATTAAATGATAAATAAAGATAAAATTTAGTGCATTTAAGTTTCATAAAGTAGTTATACGTAAATAATAACATTAGTGATCATGGATATTCAGTTCAAACAAGAAGATATTTAAGTATAGTACCACATATTTCATTAAAATCTCAAGTCAAACCAAGGAATTTAAATGAAGCATTGAACTAGCATGATTGGGTTCAAGAAAAAAATAAATAATTGTATTATTTTGGGGATAAAAAAATATAGAGTTAGTTCCTAAGTTGAAAATAAAAAATATATTATTGAAATATAGTGGGTGTTTTAAAACAAGTAAAATGATAAGGGGGAAGTGATGAGTAATAAATTGAGTATTTTTTGTAAATGATGTTCTCACATTAAAGTAAATGAATTTGAAAAGATATTTTCATATATTTCTAGGATTGAACCCATAATAAAAGTTAATTCTATCACTAATAAAAGTATATATAATTTCACAAACCAATAAATAGAATCCATCCACTGGATGCCTAAGTTGATCTGATGCATACCTGAGGCATGTCCCAATTACCCCAAGTTGGAAAATAGTTTTAGTGTCTCAAAACATAATCAAGGGGAATGACTTCATCCAAATTAATAAATAATAAAATATATAATAAAATATATTATCATAGTAAGTATCATATAAAGGGAGACATATGTGAAACTAAATACAAAACACCAACAAAATCTCATACATAATTGAACAATAAATACATAAATATAACTTAACTATATATGGGAATATTTTGATGCATAAAAATAATAAAAAGAATAAAAAATAAAAACCAAAACAAATCCACTACCAAGTATCCATGTGAAACTTTATTGATCCCTAGACCCACACTTCTGGATCCCATATAAAAAAACACTGTATATTTTTTTATAAAAAATAATTAAAAATAAATAGTCATTTACATATGAGGATCTTTTTCAATCTGGTATTTGAAGGAAAATGAACACTATTACATTTTCTCAGAGGTAAAATAATGAATCAGAGGTAGAGATTGAACTTTTCAAGTGTTGGTTCCTTATTAAAGCTAAGCTCTATGAATCCTCTAAATGATCCTAAAAATATTTCATAAAACACAGGGTGAGAAAATTTCCCAGTAAGGGGTTTTTTAAAATCTAGTGAAAAAACTTTTTGGAAATAATTATTCCTTTTGAAAATAATTTTGAAAAAAAAATATGTTTGAATATACTTATAATTTTGAAAAAATAATTTTTAAAACACTTATTAAAATATAATAGATTTTTGAAAAATATTTTGAAAATCTTATAAAAAATGATTTTGAAAATTCATTTAAAAATAAATATTCCCTTGAAAATAATACAATACTTTTGAAAATACTTACACTTTTGAAAATTCTATAAATCCCATGGAAATATATAAACTTTTAAAAAAATTAAAATAATCTTCTGAAAATACTTACTCTTTTGAAAATGATTTAAAATAATCCAATGATTTTTCAGAACATATTATGAAAGTTCTTGAAAACAAAACAATGGGGCCACTTCAAACATTGAAGGATGTCTGGGCCTACCCACTTTCTTTATAAATGGGCTCACTCCCCACTCCCTTTTCATATTTATAATGTCCAAGTGCCAATTTTTTCTATAAACACATTTTTAGCTTGTCGTACTTATGTATATATTTTTTCATTGTATTTTTTACTTTAAAAACATAAAAATACATTAAATATATATAAACACTTTTATTTAAAGATAAATATAATAAATATTAGATCTATTAGAAAATCACTTGACAAATTTGGTATAACAAAATCTCATGACATTTAGCCTTTGTATAGACTATTAAAAAAATAATTAACATCCATATATTTAAATTTCATTCATTTCTTCATAAAATACATTTTATGAAATGTTAAACTTTATTATTTAAATATTCATCAATTAATAAAGATATTAAATACACATTTACTTTATTAAAAATCTTAACAATATCATTTTATACATAGAACACTGATATGAAGGTATGAAGCCTTCACATAAAATAATATTAATTATAGAATTTCTATTCACATAAATAATAATTTTAAAGATATAGATATATACTTTTTATTTCTTAAAATAAATCAAAACAATTATAAAATATGCATATAATTATAAAAGTAACATTTCTTAAAATAAACATTTCACCATTTCTTAACATGGAAATATCAAATTGAGTAAGATTCATGATTTGAAATCAATTTTTTATTCATTAAAGTCATGAAATAATAGCCAAATTCATATATATATATACACACACACACACATACATCATAAGTATGAAAATCCTTACTTAAGTATAAATTGAAAGTACTTCTATAATTAGAAGTGCATGCATATTTGTTTTCAAGAACATAAACTTGATGGTGTATATATATACATATTTACATAATAATAATAATGAAATTAGAAGTAAAATGATATTAAACATTGAATAAATCATATATGTATATATAACATGTATATATATAATACTAACATAACTATAATTGCATGAATTTTAAGTAAATAATCATAGAGTGTGAAAAAAATACCTAAATATGTATGAAAAACATAAACTAAAAAAACAATTACATAAATATATAATAAATTTTTAAAATAAAATGTCCCCTTACATGGATAAAAATATTAAATAAAATATTATCTTGAAGAATTTAAAAAAATACATGCATATAATATATTATCAAAAACCTTGAGATTAAAGATAATATATATATGTACTTATACACTTGAAAAAATGGAATTTAAAAATAATTTTTATTTAATAGTTTAAAAATAAATAAGTCCCCTTACTATAACTACAACTCCTTGGGGTTCCTGGATCAGGTGAAGACAATGGCCTTCTACCTTGCCAGAGCGGACTTGAACTAGTGAAAATTGAGGGATAGAGGAGAGGAAAAAAATAAAGAAGGTTTCATATTGTATTATTCCAATGAGAAAGAGGTTATACTTAAATAATAATAATAATATATATATATATATATACACACGCTTAGATGTCCAGTAGCTTCCTGGGGGAGCTTGGTTATTAAAAAACTGATTTTTTTAAATGAAAATACTATATTTAAAATTTTATCAACACATATATATGTGTACGTATTTATAAATATATCCTATAAAATACATCTTTAAGAAGGAATGTTGTGTTGAGGTTCCTGTGGGTCGAGGACCTATGAAGGAGAGGGGAAAATCGACTTTAACTGTATACTTCACATAGGTCACTTATAATTTTTTTCTTGCAATAGAAGGTGGAGTAGAAAAAGTCAAATGATTCAAAAAGTGAGGATGATGTCGACGTCAGCTGCATCATCTAGCTTGTAGGAGAAGACTCAAAGAATAGCTCAAAGGATTTGGCTGGATTCATGAACAGTGAGGGAGGGTGGTGGAAACATTGGAAGTTGTGGGTTCATCATCCGGCGATCATGGGGGTGCTAGTGGGGAGTCATCATTGAGATATAGTGGTGGTCGACGGTTACTGGTGGGTGTGTAGAGGGCTTGTTGGAAATGGAAGAGGTCGGCGGGTCTTGGTAAAGTAGCCATAGCAGTTCAGTGTTAGTGGTCGAGCAGCGGATCTAGGAGGAAGATGACACCCCATTGTTTTCCCCTTCTTAAATTTCATTTCATTTCATTATTTTATTATTATTGGTTCATTTTTGTTTTAAAAAAAGGAATTATTTTCATATATATGTATATATAGGTAAATATCTATATGTATTAATTAAATAAATAAAATCAATTGTTTGATATATATTATGTCCTCAAATTATAATTTATATTACCTTTTTCAAATATATTTTAATGTTAAGAAATTTCATTATAATTATTTTACTATCCCTAATACTATAATTTATTTTTTATAAAATCAAAAATTATTATTATGATTATATTATTTTTGTGAATTTAATTTTAAGTATATTTTTTTAATTTCAATTTGATTTGTTTTTAAAAAAAAATTACGAAAAATATTGAATAATAATATTTCAAAATAAGGGTTTTAATAATTATTGTTATATATTTTATTACTCAAATAATAATATCTCACCTAAATAAAAGTTAGTAGATATTTTAATATCGAAAATAATATGCAACTTAAAAGCAATAAAATAAATTAATTAACATTTTTATGACTTATAAATCATATAATAAGTTCAATAAGGGATTCTATAAACACCTAAAAAGAAATTTATGTATAATTCATATAAAATGGTATTTATTCACATATAATATTAAAATATGATCTTTCAAAAAAAATCTTTTAAGTAAAAATGTTTTACTTTAGCTTATTTCATGAAAATACATTTACTTATAAATTAATATAATTTCATTAAACTATACAAATATTATAAAATAAATATTTGTATCCTTAATTTATCAAAAAAACTAAAATTATTAAGGAAATATATCTAAGTTTATATTATTTTATAATTTAGTTTTTTCAAATTATAAAACAAATCAATAAATAAAAATTTATTAAAAGCTTAAAGTCTTGGGATATTACATTCTACCCCCTCTTAAACATAATTTTTTCCTCAATTAGTTTTTTGTTTATAAGAAAAATTATGAAATTCCATTTTCATAATTTAAAAATCTAAAATCACTTGAAATTTATATTCATAAAGGTCACTTAACTTCCTAGGAATTTAAAATTATACTTTAAAATCTTGTATTTTTCCTCAATCTAAAAGGTTATAAAATATAATTTTACTAAAAGAATATACTTAGAAGTTTAATCTATTATTAAACAAATGTTCTAATCTCTTAAGTTATCTAAATCGTTCCTTTGATACCAACTGTGAAGCCCCAGACCTGTGCTTCTAGATCCTATAAAAAAAATGTTTTATATTATATATATATATATATATATATATATATAAAGCAATGGAAAATATACACTCATTTACATCTGAGGATCATTTACGATCTAGGATTTAGATTAAAAGGACCACTATTACATGTTAACATAGTTAAAATAATTAATAAAAGGAAGCGATTGAACTTTTTTCTTATAAGCTTCTTATTAAGGCTATGCTCCATGAATCCTCTAAATTATCCTCAAAACATTTTATAAAACATGGGGTGAGAAAAATTGCCCAATAAGGGGTTTTTAAAAATCTTGTGAAAATCTTATTGAAAATACTTATACCTTTTGAAAATTATTTTAAAAAAACTTTTTTAAAAAAAATATTTAAAAGTACGTATAATTTTGAAAACATAATTTTGAAAACACTTTTCAAATTATAATATCTTTTTAAAAACACTTTTGAAAATCCTTTGAAAATGTGATTTTAAAATTTTATTTGAAAATACTTACGCCCTTGAAAATATTATAATGCTTTTCAAAATACTTATTCTTTTGAGAATATTACAAATACTTTTAAAATACTTACACTTTTAAAAAAATTATAATACTCTTTAAAAAATACTTATGATTTTGAAAATTATTTAAAATAATCCATTGATTTTTCCAAAAAAAATATTATTCACTCTTTTGAAACAAAATAATGTGGAAACTTCAAACATTGAAGGTTAACTGGGTCTACCATATTTCCTTAGGAATGGATTCACTACCTACTCCTCTTTCATATTTACAATGTTCAAGTACTAATTTATTTTTATAAAAACATTTTGGGTCAGCCTTACATATATATATATATACATTTTTCACTGGAGTTTTTTCTTTAAAAACATAACAATGTATTAAATATATATATACACTTTTATTTATATATAAATATATAAATATTTTCTCTCTTAGGAAATCACTTGTTAAATTTGGTATAACCAAATATCATGACATTCAACCTTTACATGGACTATTAAGAAAAATAATAATTAACATCCATGTATTTAAATTTCATTTAGAACCTCATAAAGTGCATTTTATGAAATGTTAAACTTTATCATTTAAATATTAAACCTTAAATTAAGATATTAAATGCTCATTTACTTGATTCAAAAATTTTACAATATCATTTTATACATAGAACATTGATGTGTAGGTATTAAGCCTTCACATAAAATAATAGTAATTGTGAAATTACTATTCACCTTAAATTATAATTTTAAAGATATAGAAATATACTGTTTATTTCTTAAAATAAATCAAAGTAATTATAAAATAAACATAAAATTATAAAAGAAACATTTCTTAAAATAAACAATTCATCCTTTCTCTACTCTGAAATATCAAACTGAGTAAGATTTATTATTTGAAATGAATTGTGTATTCATTAAAATCATGCAATAATAGCCAAACGTGTATTTATATATGAATAAATATTTATACACAGACATCATAAGTATAAAAATACTTATTTAATTATAAATTGAATGTACTTCCATAATTAGAAGTATATGTATTTTTTTTTAAGAACATAAACTTGATGATGTATATATATACATATGTACATAATTATGAACATGAGATTTGAATTCAAATGATCTTGAACATTAAATAAATCATATATGTATATATAACTTGTTAGTATATATAATACTCCCATAAAAATAATTACATAATTTTGAAGTAAATAATTATAGAATATGAAAAATAATACTTAAATATGTATGAAAAACATAAACTTACAAAAATTATATAAATATATAATACTTTAAAAAAATGTTCCCTTACATGGATATAAATCTTAAAGAAAATATTTTCTTGAAGAATTTTAAAACTGTACATGCATATAATATATTCTCAAAAAACATGAGATTGAGAATAATATATATATATATATACTTATACATATGTAAAATAGAATTTTAAAATAACTTATATTTTATAGTTTAAAAATAAATACTTCTCTTTACTATAATTACTATAAACTAAAAGCGACTTCTTGAGGTTCTTGGGTCAGCTGAAGGTAGTGGTCTTCTACCTTTCCTAAGGGTACTCAAACCAATGAAAAGGTAGGGATAGAGGAGAGGAAAAAATAAAGTCATAACTTCTCTTATTCTAACGAGATAGAGGATCTATCTCAAGAATATATATATATATACATATGGGAAACTGCTTCCTAGGGAATCTTGGTTCTTAAAAAACTGATTTCATTTGAAATAAAAATACTCGATTTAAAATTTGATCTAAGTCATATATATGAGTATGTATTTATGAATGCTTCCTGGAAAATGATTCTTCAAGAAGAAATGTTGTGTTGAGGTTCCTATGGGTTGAGGACCTATGAAGGAGATGGGAAAATTAACTTTAATAGTATACTGCACATAGGTCACTTATATTGTTTTTTTTTTCTTGCACTAGAAGGTGGAGGAGGAGAAGAAAAACTATTTAGAAAGATATAAAGATAGAGTCCTCAGCTACATAGTCTGGCTTCTAGGAGAAGAATCAAATAATTTCTTGAGGTATTAACTGGATTCGTGAATAGTGAGGGAGGGAGGCGGAAACATTGGAAGTTGTGGGTTCGTCATCCAGTGATCATGGTGGTGCGGGTGCAACATCAACAGTGAGTTATAGTAGTGGTCGATAGAAACTGGTGGGTGTGTAGAGGACTATTTGGTAGTTGAAGAGGCCAATGGGGCTTGGTGAAGTATCCATGGAGGTTTTGTGTCGGTGGTCAAGTAGCGGCTCGGGGAGGAAGAAAACACCATGTCGTTTCCCCATTTTTTATTCATTTTATTTTTTTATTATAATTGTTTTGATTGTTTTTGAAAAGTAATGATTTTCATATATATATATATATAGGTAAATATCTATACGTATTAATTAAATAAAACAAACTCAGTTATTATATTTATATTATGTCCTCAAATTATAATTTTTATTATCTTTTTCAAATTTGTTATAATGATAAGAAAATAAATTCTTATTATTTTACAATCCATAATACATTAATCTATTTTTTATACAATCAAACATTATTATTATTATTATTATTGTGAATTTAATTTTAAGTAAATTTTTTTGTAAATTCAATTTGACTACTTTTTTGAAAATCGTATACCAAAAAATCATTGTTTAATAATATTTTAGAATAAATATTTTAATAATAATTATTATATATATTATTAATCAAATAATAATATCTCTAATAAATCAAAGCTAATAGATATTTTAATATTGAAAATAATATGTAACTAAAAAGAAAAAAAGTAATTAACATTATTTATGACTTATAAATCATATAAGAAGTTCAACAAGGGATTATATAAACACTTGAAAATGTATTTATATAGAATTAATATAAAATAGTATGTATTCACATATAATATTAAAATATGAGATTTAAAAAAAAGTTTCTTTTAAGTAATAATTTTATACTTTAGCTTCTTTCATGAAAATAAATTTACTTAGAAATTAATATATTTTCATTAAAATATACAAATATTATAAAAGTAATATTTGTATCCTTAATTTATCAATAAATTAAAAAATAATTAAGGAAATATGTCTTAGTTTATATTATTTTATACTTTAGTTTGTCTTTATTATAAAACAAACAAATAAATAAACATTTATTAAAATCTTAAATTCTTGGGTTATTACACTCTTGGTCACTATCCACATCCCAGACAAACTATCAACCCAAATAACCCTCACTATAAAAATAAAAATCCAAGTCACCTGATAATAAATCTATAAGAAGTGCATACACCATGTGTTGTATGTAGGGTGTGAAAAAAACTACACCCAATATGTAAGCACCATGGAGTTTGTGAAATTCCATAAAAAAGATATTTCATTTTTTACTAGTTCAAAATATAATAGAGAATATATTTATATTTTGTTGGAAAATGCAATTACACATCCATCATTATTTATAAAAATCCTATTTTATTTTTCTTATTAAATAAAAACAACCACCTGCAATACCATTTTCTAGGACTCGGTCTACTTTTTAATCAAATCCTCCATTAAAAATCCACATTAAAAATCTCATTATAAATAAATTTTGAAACTATTTGAATTGTTTTAAATAAAAAATTTAAATGATGAAATTTAAATAAATCATTAAGACATTGTGTCACAAAGCAAAAAAAAATCATGTGATTCCCCAGATCCAATCAATCTAGGGAATACAAAACAAAAGGAATGTTTATTGTGTAAAGTCCAAAAGTAAACATTTTTTATTCCTAAAAAACTTGTGTGGAAACCCAAGATGTACTCGAGTGAAACCATATGCATGTCTATTGATACATCCCTATGCTAAAAACCAAACGACAACCCTCAACTAGCCTCACTAATGGCACTCCCTCAATGTCCTATGAATATCCATCTCCCCAGGGGATGTATTCCATTTAATCATGACTATGTAGTAACAATATCTCATCCTTCAATAGGACTAAAATTTCCTAGATTTTACATGTATTATTTTTAAATATTATATAGTTTAATTTTGTGAATAGGCATTGATACGGTGTGCGATTCCGATGCCTGGTGTGCCCAAAACAATTGTTTGAAAAATATTAAAATATTAAATATCATGCAGGTATAGTTTTTCTAAAAAATTGTAATAACTTCTAAACAGGTTCACAACTTAGAAATATGAGGTCACCATTGTGTTCAAAGCAGTGACTTTACCCTAAGCACGACCTAACATTGGTTAGCGCAGGTCAACTGTAAAAAGTATTCATGGGAATTTTAAATGAATAAAATAAATTGATAACTTATTTTATTTTTCTGTTTCATCTATGAAGTGACATAGAGACACTTTTTATTTTTAAATAAACTATTAGGTAGGGATCTGGGGTTAGGCTCATAACCCTAGAATTCCTTAGAGGCTCTGGAGATGAAACCCTGAATATTTCTCTCAGCGGGTGATGACAGAATTGTGGATCAAAGATCGACGAACATCATTCTTGATGGATCTCACTAGAGACAATCAATATTCAACATAAAGTGATACAATTATTATATAGGATGAATTATTTCATATTTCCTTACCTATTATTTAATTCAACAACAAATGCGGACCAACCAACAAATGGGTTGCTCTGTGGTTTGATTGTTCCTTACGGGATGGGTTGTACTTTGAGGGATTTACAGGGTTTGATTATAGAGATTATTGTTTCGATTGTTGATCTTTTTATGGGAATGGATCAAGGCTATAATGAACAACGATCGAGGTTTTTTCATCAGATTTGTTCCTTGTGCATTTTTCTCTCCCGTGATTGTTCTACGCGTTCTTTATTCTTCAATAGTTTTTCAATGAATTGTCATTGCACCTTAATTTCTTGGTGAAATGATCTGAAATTGAAGATAAAACATAGGTACAACCAAACTAATATATGACAGTGATGACAAGGGATGAATCAAAGTGGTTTGGTAGAAATCGTTCTTCAGTCGAAATGCATAGGATTTGATTTAATCTTTTTCTCAAGCTGATTAAAGGTCTGAAACCCCTCATTTGGGTGTTAAAGTGGTGATAAGAACCTCAATATTTAGTTTTAAGGTGAAATAAGCACCGGAGTGGAACCCAAATATCAGATAAGGTGAGCATAAGGAAGAATATGACTTTATAGAAAATCCAAAACACATGGCTTGTAGCCCCATCTACAAGACATGTGTTCATTGTTGGACCACTCAGTGTGTACATGGAATGTAAACAGATATGGATTGGAGTACTCAGGTTTCCTGCATGGCATTTACTCCACCAAACGGCATGCCCTGAACTAAATACACAGGCTACCCCATATACTAGTACATGGGCAAGGTTACACGGGTTGACATTGGGTACTAGCACACGACCAGAGCACATAGGCGGACCCTGGAAGGAAGAACACGACATGTGACTCATTTTACATGTTTTGTACCCATCTTCTACATGACATGTTCTAAACACACGGTTTGTTGTGCATGAGTAGTACCCCGGGTCAAGGGACATGGCATGTGACCCTACTATATGTTGTGCACCCCCTTTCTATATGGATTGATTCTCTTGTCCTTCGTATCTTGGAAAAGTTTCATTACAGTTTTTTCCCTTTATCGTTTTCCCTCAAGGTAGGTGAGAATCATTTCCTACTCATAGAATTATGACCCTTTAGCAGGAATTTCTGTATAGAGTTGTGGAATCCACTAAGAGGCACAGAGTGAGATCATTTATTCAATCTTTATGTCCTAGGTAGAGTCTTTGGTATTGACATGACCAACTTTACAGGGCATCGATCCTCTACTGAGTGGGTTAATCCAGATTTAGTTGTTGGTATCACCCCATGGACTTGGTTTTGATCCTCATGTGTGTATCGTATCTCTCTTCATATTTGTTGGTGTTTCTCTCTCATAACAGTTCTTGATGAATAGTACTTCTCGGATGGATTTCATCATTGCTATCAAACTCAGGAGTGTTTTCTCCCGGATGACTGCTTCGTGGAATCTTTGAGCTGAATCCCTAGTGTTGGTATCCAGTAGTTCTGACTTAACTCTAGACTGAGTGTCTTGGATTGAGTATATCTGTATATTCTTGTTATATGTGTTGTTGATATATACTTGTGTCAAGATGACTATATATTTCCTTTGTGTATTACTTTGTGGTTTGGGGTGTCCTACTAAGTATTGTTATACTCACCACTACATGGGATTTTCCCACACGTGTCATGTCTTGTGAAGAGAAATAACCTTTTGATAGAGTCCTAGGCAGACCAGGACTGGACATAGCTTTGTGAGATCAAACAGGCTGAGGTGTTCCTGCGGCTACAGACAGCAGTCCCAGTACCTTTTTTTTACACATTGGACATGTGGTTTATAGACTCTTTTTATTGGGATTGTATTCTGGACCAGTTTACATTACTTTCTTTACTTTCTTGTCATACTTTGTTAGTTGGGATATAGTGGTATTCATAAATTTTTTACTTAGTGTTTTTCACATTTCATCATTTTGTGGGATAGGAGATGGGTGAATGTGTACTTGTACATAGGCAATGCCTCCCAGTTTAGTGATATTCCTACTCAGTTCTAGTCATAATCCCTTGGCCTATTGGGGATTGGGGAGTCACATTACGGTCCCCACTGGGATGGGTTGTGACAGAGTGGTATCATAGTAGGTCGGTTCAACCTTAGGACTAAGAGTCTGTGAGATTGGTTTGGGGAAATAGTGTTAAGTGTTTTGAGTTTGGAATTTAGATCAGGGACTTCGGTGTTGGTGCGAGTGGCCATAAAATCCATACATCGGGACTCTGATAACCTTCTTTTTGACTCGGTAAATGAGAACACAAGTTTTAGGGAAAATAATGTTATGTGTGTCATATTATAATGGTATGTGGTTTCCATGCCCTTATTTAGTCAGCTCTCTAGATATACTCATTGATCGTGGTATATCTTGGTTTCTTACAAGATTCCTCTGTGACACATAACATCTTGGATTCAATAGATTGATCATGAAGATGACCCCCTTAGAGATGAGGCTTCGATACAGGGACCAGTTCCCCAGATGTCACCTCCAGGTGGTACACCATCTATACCACCACATGTTGAGAAGAACGTGGTATCTTTGGTAACAGTAGATGAGGAGAATAGGATGAGCATGCTCCCTGAGTTTCAGAGATAGAGACCCCTTAGGTTCCGAGGTGAGCCCAACCCTTAGGTGGATGAGGACTGGCTTGAGGTGGTGACCCGAGTTTTCTACCCAGTCCAGTCACCAGCAGATTGGATGTTGGTCCTGGCAGTGATCCCTCTATAGGGATTAGTAGGGAGATGGTGGAGTTTTCCCACCTATAATCATGATGAGGATACCCACTCGTGGAAAGATTTTGAGCATCTCTTTAGAGAGGATTTCTCACCAGCTATGCTGAGATCTGTATGTATACAGGAGCTTATTCAGCTCTAGCATGGTATCATGATAGTGATTTATTATCCATCAAGGTTCTCCAACATTTCCAATTACTCAATATATATGGTTAGTGATCAATAATTCAGGGCTTAAACCATCGAGTGAGTTCTACGTAGAGACATATGAGCCATCATTATCCCTCTATGAATTTCTACTTATGATGTGGTGCTTGAGAAAGTTTTGATGGTTGAAAGATTCTTGGCCAAGTAGATACAACTGGTGATATTCAGAAGTGGATGAGAACGAGTAGAGACCTAGGTAGTAGGGATATGATGTCAGTCCTAGGGACCCGAGCATGGAAGAAATTTCTGAAGGAGGTCCCAAGATAAAGGATCTGTAGTTCAGGACTCATAGGCTAGGTCTGGTCAGCATGGGGAGAGGCGATGTTATTCATGTGATGATAGGGGACATCTCACTTGAGATTTTCTAACCCACTATGCTACCGATAGGGAGACAGTGGATAGACCATCGAGGTAGAGGCAGTGACAATAGTAGGTAGATCCATAGGGAGGTATATGTGATAGATGATCTGGGAGAGTAGTAGGAGGTGGTCATCATTTTGACTTATTACCACCGCCACCCCCAAGAGGTCTCCACCAGGCTCATAGAGCTAGAGGACAGGGGATGGGACAACTGCATGTGGTCAAGGAATATAACCCAGGGGCTCCAGGAATGATCTGAGGTATGATCTGTGTCTTTTATACTTTATCTACAGTACTAATAGACATAGGTGCTTCTCATTCCTTTCTCACCACATATCTTGTTTGAGACCTAGAGATTCTGGTTGAACTATTGACTTGGCCCTTATGCTTCGAGACATGTACTAGAGAGGACTCAATGATCACGCATCTATGCCAAAAGTGTGACCTGACCCTTGGAGGCGGGAGTTTTGGTTGGAACCTCTTGGTGGAAGTATCAAGGCCTTACGAGGACATTCTTGGTATGGATTTGTTATCTTCAGTCCATGCCTAGATTAAATATTTTAGGCGAAGGGTTCGGTGTGTTCACGGTAATGCAATGAGGTTTTCCTTTGTTGGTTAAAAGGAAATCCAAGCAGTACAAGATGGACTCATTCATAGGAGGGTACAGTCGATTACTCATTAGTTTTATAGCCTAACCCTTGGAGTAATATATGTTATAAGCTTTCAGTTTCCAGAAGTGGTGGCGGATTACGAGGAATTCTTTCTTGAAGATGTTCCAGGAATATCTCCCCATTAGAAGATAGATTTTTTCATTTATTTACACCTCAGTATGACACTAATATCTTCACCAGTATATCAGATGGCTCCCATAGAGCTTTGTGAGTTGAGGGTCGAGTTAGAGGAATTACAGAGGAAGGGCTTCATGAGACCTAGTGTTTCACCCTGGGCGACCCCAGTTTTGTTTTCAAAAAAGGAATATGGGAGCTTTCGGTTATGTGTGGACTACTGGAACTTGAACCAGGTGACCATGAAGAACAAGTATCCACTACCGAGGATTGATGATCTCTTTAATTATTTGATAGGGGCAAAATGGTTCTTGAAGGTTGATCTTCAATCAGGCTGTCACCAGTTGTGATTATGGGATGAGGATATACTAAAGATAGCTTTCAGATGTCGCAATGGTCACTATAATTACTTGGTGATTCTTTTTGAATTGATGAACGCCCCCATAGTGTTCATAGGACTCATAAACCAGATATTTCATCCTTATTTAGATCGGTTCATGGTAGTCTTCATCAATGATATCCTTGTGTACTTAGCATCTGAGGAGAATAATGTGAGTCACTTAAGCATGGTTTTGGATGTACTCCAAGAGCACCAACTTTATGAGAAACTCATGAAGTTCTAGTTCTAGATGTAGGCGGTTCACTTTCTGGGACATGTTATCTTAGAAGATGGAGTGGTAGTGGACCCGGCCAAGTTTGTGGCAGTGTTAGCATGGGATCCACCTAAGAACTTGACGGAGGTGAAGAGATTCCTCAGGATAACATGTTATTATCGATGATTCATACCTAATTTCTCTAGGATATCATCACCTATGGTAGCTTTGACTCAAAAGTGGTATCATTTTTTTGTGGACAGAGAAGTTCCAGTAGGCCTTTCAGTATTTGAGGAAGAGTTTTATGAGCACTTTGATCTTTATATTTCTAGAGGATGGTGTCGAGTACGTGGTGTTCTGTGATGCATTAGGAACTGGGCTTGGTTGTGTCCTGATGAAAAGGAAAGTGGTGATTTCCTATGGTTCATGCTAATTGAGGCCACATGATTAGAACTACATGACCCATGATATTAAGTTATTAGTAGTAGTCTTAACGTTGAATATGTGGAAAAACTACCTAATGGGTGAGTGGTTTATCGTCTACTCCAATCAAGAGAGTCTCAAGTATATATTCTATCAAAAGAATCTAAAATTGAGATAGAGTTAATAACTATAGTTCCTATAGAACTATGACTTTGAGATTGTTTATACTTATGGGAAGGGGAATTTAGTGGCAGATGATCTCAACAGAAGATCTAGTTCGTAATTGCTAAACTAGTCAATAGAGCAGTTTGCCTCATTACAGTTATCCTATGTGGATGGAGATGGAGAAGCTTACCTCCAGTCGATGGTTGTTACCCCTCCACTCTTACAGAAATTTAGGGATGCATAGCTTGGAGATACTGACTGTGAGACCCTACGTGCTCAAATATTCATAGGGCATGCTCCTGATGGATATTCACAAGGTGGGGAGCACATCATTCTTTTTAGAGGACACAAAGTAGTACTAGTGGTGTTGCAGTAGGAGGTTTTGAGAGAGTTTCATAAATACCCTTTGGAGGTACATCCATGTGTGTTGAAGATGTACTAGTAGCTCCAAAATCAGTTTTGGTATCCTAGGATGAAGATGAGTGTTTCAGAGTTCATTTCTCAATACCTTACTTATTAGAAAGTGAAGGCTAAGAACTAGGTTCTAGTAGGTTTAGATCAACCCCTTGAGGTACCGGAATGGAAGTGGAATGGGATATTTATGAACTTTGTGATGGTTTTACCATGTACATCTAGGGGACACTATGTCATATGGTTGATCATTGACTGACTCACCAAGTAGGCCCACTTCCTAGCTATATGAGAGAAGATTTTAGTAGAGATCTTGGGATGCCTCTACATGCAGAAGATAGTTCGACTCCATAGAGTCTCATTGATGATATTTTTATATTGTGATGCTCTGTTTACATCCCGGTTGTGGAAGGGTTTGCAAGAGGTATTTGGGACCCAGTTACACTTGATCATGGTGTTTCACCCATAGTCAGATGGCCAAACGGAGCGAACCATTTAGGTTTTGGAGGATGTGTTGTGGGCTTTCATGTTGGACTTCGGCCGCAATAGGGAGGATCACCTACCATTGATGGAGTTCATAAACAACAGAAACTACCATTACACCATTGGTATGGCACCATTAAAGGACTTGTATGGGCGACCCTGCATGTCACCACTTTTTTGGACTAACCAATTAGAGTTATCACTCATGTGCCCGGAGTTGGTACGAGATACTACAGAGAAGGGGAAGATCATCCAAGAGTGGATGAAGACTGCACAGAGCCATCATAAGTCATATGATGATAGGTGATGGAGTCCATTAGAGTTTGAGGAAGGAAACCATGTGTTCCTTCAGGTTTCACCTCAATGGTGATTATAGATATTTTTCCAAACCGGTAAGTTATCTCTAAGGTTTATCAGCCGTATTTAGATACTATGTAGAGTTGGTGAGGTGGTGTATCACTTAGCTCTACCCTCGCAGTTGGACTGGGTACACGACATCTTAGATGTTTCGCAGCTGAGGAAGTACATACATGACCCATTGCATGTCATTGACTGGGGTGAGCTGGACATCGAGGATGAAGTGACTTTTGCAGAGTACCCAGTAGATATTGAGGTTTGACAGCAGATGATCCTTCATGGGTGAGATATTCTATTAGTGTGTGTCTAGTGGTTGCAAAATAATCTCCAGGAGAGTACATGGGAGTGGAAGGACCAGATTCGTGCACCGTACCCTCATCTTTTTTAGTAGCCTTTGTTTTGGATTTTCAAGGACGTAAAGCCCAAAGGTGAGAATAATTTAATGTACATGATTTTTCATGTATTATTTTTAAATATTATATGGATTAATTTTGAGACTAGGTACTAATATGGCGTGTGATTCTGAGACCCGGTATTCCTGAAGAAAATTGTTTGAAAAATATTAAAATATTCAATAGCACTTACACAATTTTCCTAAAAAATTGGAATAACTTTTAAATGGGTTCCCATATAAAAAAATATGAGGGTGTAGTTGTGTTCATAGTACTGTCTTTACCCTAGGAACGACCTAACATTGGCCAGTGCGGGTCAACTATAAAAATTAGTCACAGGCGTTTTTAATGAATAAAATAAATTGAGAATTTATTTTATTTTTCCATTTCATCAATGTAGGGACACTTTTTATTTTTAAATAAACCATTAGGTAGGGATATAGGGTTAGGAACATAACTCTGGAATTCCTTGGAGGTTCTGGAGAGGAAACCCTAAATATTTCTCTCGATGGGTGGCTACAGAACTGTGGATCGAAGATCGAAGATCGAAGAACGTCGTTCTTTGATAGATATTGCTAGCGGTAATCAATCTTTAACAGTGAGTGATCTAATTCCCATATAGGATATGTTATTTAGGATTTCCTTTCCCATTATTTAATTCAATGATGAATGTATACTGACTAATGGACATATTTATCCATGGTTTGATCATTCCTTATGGGAAGGGTTATACTTTGCGAGATTCACAGGGTTTGATTATAGAGATTATTGTTTGATTTTTGATCTTTCTTGTAGGAATAGATTGAGGCCAGAATAGATAATATCCAAGGTCCGTTCATTATATTTTTTCCTTGTGCATTTTTCTCTCCCTCTATTATTCTATGTGTTCTTCATTCTTCAACATTTTTTGAACGAATAATCATTGTATCTATTTTTCATGTCACAAAAATCCGAAATTGAAGATCCAACATTAGGACAACCTAATGGAGGTGTGAAGGTGACTATGATGGATGAATCGAAGCAATATGATTTAAATATTTCTTCATGAAAAATGCATCGGATTTGATTTGATCAGTTTTCCAAGCCAATTGAAGGCTCGAAACCCCTCGTTTGGGTGTTAGGGTGGTGAGATGAACTTCGATCTTGAGTTTCAAGGTGAATCAAGAACCAGATCAGAACCCAATGATCAACCAAGGTGAGTGGGAGGAAGAAGTTGAATTTCTAGATAATCCACAACACATGAAGTGTAGCCCTGTCTACACAGTGTGTGTTCATCATTGGACCACTCGGTGTGTACATGGAAAGTACACAAACACGGGGTGGAGTACACGGGTTTCCTACACTATGTGTACTCCACCACACAGCATGTCTTGAACCAGATACATGGGCTACCCCATGTACTAGTACATAGGCAAGGTTACATGGGTTGACACTGTGAACAAGAACATAGTCAGAGCACATGGGCGGACCCCAAATGGAAGGACACAGAATGTAAATCCTTCTACATACTGTGTACCCATATTCTACATTATATATTCTAAATACATGAGTCATTGTACACGTTCAGTACCTGGGATCATGGGACACAATGTGTAAACCTACTACACATCGTGTACCCCCTTTCTATATGACTTGATTCTCTTGTCCTCCATATCTCGGACAAGTTTCACCAGGGTTCATTCCATTTATCATTTTCCTTGAAGGTGGGTATGAATCATTTACTACTCATAGGACTATGATCCCTTTAGTATTACTTTCTTGATAGAGTTTTGGAATCCCCTGAGTGGCCCGAAGCAAGATCCTCTATTTATTCATCATTCCCTAGGAAGATTCTTTGGTATTGATGTGACCAACTTTATAGGGCGTTGATCCTATACTTAGAGGGTTAATCTAGATTGAGTTGTTGGTATCACCCCATGGACCTGGATGTGATCCTTATCTGTGTATCGTATCTCTCTTAATATTTTTTAGTGTTTCTATCTCATAACGGTTCTCAACAAACAGTACTTCTTGGACATATGTCATCAGTGCTATCAGACTCAAGAGTGTGTTCTCCTAGATGAGTGCTTAGTAGAATCTTTGAGATGAATCCCTATTGTTGGTATGCGGTGGTCATGACTTACCTCTATAATGTGTGTCTTGGATTGTGTATATCTAGATATTCTTTTTATATGTGTTTTAGACATATAATTTTGTGGAGTTGACTGCATCTTTCTTTTGTGTATTGCTTTGTAGTTTTGAGATGTCCTACTAAGTATTGTTATACTCACCCCTGCATGGTCTTTGCCCGCACGTGTCATGTCTTGTGCAAATAAATAAAATTTTGATTGAGTCCTAGGTGGACCAAGACCGAATGGATCTTTGTGAGATCAGACAGCATGAGGTGCTCCTATGGCTATAGATAGCAGTCCTAGTACCTTTTGTTTACAGGTTGGACTTGTGATTTAAAGATTCTTTTTAGTGGGCTTGTATTCTGGCTCAGTTTACTTTACTTTATTTACTTTACTATCATACTATTTTGGTTGGGATATAGTAGTATGCATGCATTTTTTACTTAGTGATTTTCACATTTCAGCATTTTGTGGGCTTGGATATGGGTGTGTGCATACAAGTACATAGGAAATGCCTCCCATGTTAGTGATATGCCTACTCGGTGTTAGTCACCAGCCATTGGCTTATTGGAGGCAGGCTTAGGGAGTCACAGGGTAGGCCTCACTGAGATGGTTCATGACAAGGATGCCTAGGATACCCTTATAATCAAAGTAGTATGAGGTGAGAAATCAACAAGGCATAAAATAAAAATGGTAAATCTCTCCTCACCTCCTAAACCCTAAAAACAAACCCTTTCACATTTTATCCATATCAAAAAAAATAAACAACATGCCCCTCATGCTATAATTCACATCAAGAATAGTTAAAAGGATCTCTAGAGGGTTTTACTCACCCACGCCATTTTAAAACCAATTAAAAATTCCAAACATGCATTCCATTATAATAGAATCATAATTCCATTTCATCTTTAAATGGTTTGAAATTAAAATTCAAACCATTATTTCAAAAAAACATAAAAATACATTACCAAGACATTTCAAAAACAATTCATCAAAACCTATTTAAAATTAAAAAAATAACTTACCAATTTTCAATAAAAACACCAATGAATCAAATAGCCATTTATGAATTTAATTCTTCACTCAAACAGGGTTGAAACATTTTTAAACATTATACTTTAAAAAAATCAATTATTTTTAATGCTAGTCATTTTATGTTCTGGTTGAATTTCCATGTAAAGAAATAATTTCAATTGGAAAAATATTTTCAACCCTTTTAAAATCCACTCCGACTATCATACATCAAAATAAATTAATCAAATAAAACATTTAGAAACAAAAATCATGAAATTCCATGTTAATTTATGGAAAACACTCAAAAAACCTTTATTTTATAACACTCATTCCAAAATCCATTTTGTACAATGAATTATTCTCCAAAAAGACTCAAGGTTTCCCAATAATGACCTAAAAATTAAAACCCCCAAGAGAAAAACACTTTGATCCCCTAAATAAAACTCAAAATCCCCTACGGTTCTCAGGATAGAGAGAAATAGGGGATATGGGGAGATATTTTAGTTGGTGATTTCACTAATACATTTTAAAATAACATCTAAACATAGGCCTCCAAATTCTCTAATATAAATGAATTTATAGTGATTTTTTTAACTTATTTCCATTTTTATTTTGATGGAAAGACATTTGGTTGTTGTTAAATAGATAAGAGACTGGGTTTTTTTAATTGTCTCTTTAGGTTTCCATGTTCCAAGGATTTTTTGATAAAAAATCCTATGTTTTACTTTAGATTTAATTTATTTTGGTTATAGTGAATGATTTATTAGAATACATTTGTAATATTTTGTCTAATTATTCTTAGAAGTATTTTTGTGGACTTTGGTATATGCTTTAATGATCATTAGATTAGGAAATCTCTCCAATGGTTATGTTAATAGGTCTCAGCCAATTCGGTAGATTTTTAGGATATGCTTGGTACATACCCACCAAATGATTTTCAAAAGATAAATAAATCTTAAATACATATTTTAAGATTTATAGATGCCACAAGACAACCTGAGTCGAACAAGAATTGGTAACCCAAGCTGGCCCATGATAAGGCTTGAGAGGCATTCCTGATCCTACCAGGCTGTAAACTAGTGTCGGGGCATCGAAAGAGTGACTTGGAGGTGAATTATCCTAATAAAAATAAATTGAAGCATCAAAAAATAATCATAGAATCCCATAATAAATGAACAAAACAACTGAACAACACCTACAAATAACCTAAAAATACAATCAATTCATACAAAAAACAAAGTGAACTTAACAACAACTAAATCTCCATGTGACCTCATGGGTCACTCTCCAATCCTAAACCCAAATTTTTCCATGGCGATCAAGACAAATCTGAAACCTACACCTGAGAGTAAAAAAAGGAAGCGGTATAAGCGTGAGTATTAAAACTCATTAGGTTTACCCAAACAATCTATTCCTAATGCATTTCCTTTAAACAAAAATAATCATTAATATCAATTTTGAAATAAAATATATGAAACATTGGTTTTCACACATTTTTTCCTTAAAATAAAACATGGCCCATTTCCCTTTTTATTTAATACCAATTTCCTCTCCATGATGGGAGAATTATCATTTTAAAGAAAGAGAGGAGGAGAAAAGGGAATAATGTTTTTATTTAAAAAAGATAATAGGGTGTCACTCATTCTTAAAAAAAATTCCATAAAAATTTCAAAACTCTTTATTGACTTATTAATAAAGAGGTATGCCATACAAGAGAGTAGAAGCAATGATTACACAACAAGGGAAATGAAATATATCCCATATGAGTAAAGAACCAAACAAGGCACCGAATTTATCTTCCACAGACCAATAAGTGACAAGGAAACATAGGAGTACATGTGAGCTTAGTGGATAATCTAGAACAAACTGAAAACTGATTCATTCCATAGAAATGACTCACCTGATGACATCAATCCACCGAGACACTCGATATTACACTACCTTGCCTCACTGAGGGGCACAATGTCAAAGTAGAGCAAGCTCCATACTAAGGGCCACTATCCAGTGTATAATCTAAACTAGTGCAGCAACCATTCCTAGAAAATATATTAGCTATTCCAAACACCCATGTCAAGTATAAAGTGGGGGTGATCCAACCAATTCCAAGCAAGCAAGCAATCATGTCTAAATACATTACTCACAAGAAACACACACAAGAGTCTCCCATGAATCATTCCAATGGGGTTTCCTCCTCTGGCCTTCAACCATAAACACATGAGGGAAGTCCCATCTGAGAACCTCACATTTCCATTAGCATCCAACCAGAAAATAGGTGCATCCTAAGGATAGATTTTGAAAGAACCAATTTATGAAAGGGCCAAACGAGACTCATGCAACCATTAGGTGACAAACATTTACAACAAGAATCAAACACACCATTTATAAACCTAGATCATTTTTAAATCCATTTATGAAACCCAAACCACCTTTTTAGAATCAAAACACACTTACAAAGCTAAAATCACACTTTAGGAACAATTAATTACTTATAAAGTCCAATCGGGCAATTT
This sequence comes from Viscum album, assembly GCA_963277665.1. Taxonomy (NCBI): domain Eukaryota; kingdom Viridiplantae; phylum Streptophyta; class Magnoliopsida; order Santalales; family Viscaceae; genus Viscum; species Viscum album. The sequence continues at coordinate 1,375,252,637 of OY728128.1, forward strand.
ATCAATCACTTGGTGTCCCTGAATTGGTAAAATAATTTCATACACTTAAAAATTAGAAAAAAATCACCTCATTTCATATAAAACAACTATTCTAAGAGTTCTATATCACTAATTTATATCTAAGGGGGTGAAAAAAACAATAAATCAATTTATTCTAAAATTTAAAGAGAAAATTCAAAGGGATCCTACCTCAAACCATAAGCGCTTCAATAATGACCACTCGAAACAACTACATAAGGGTTCAAGGAAGAAAGAACACCCAATAATAACCATAAAAATGTAAAAACACCCGATTAAAATCCAAAAAAACATGAACCCTAGACCAAAGATACCTAGTAAGATAAGGAACTCAAAATAAAATGGTAAGAGAAGAATGAAAAGGAATATAGGGGGATAATAGCGTGATAAATCACACCAAAACTTGAAGAAATCTACTTGGATTCACCCTTTGAAGATGAGGGAGGCATGGGGAAGATGGGAAGAGCTACCCCTAGGTCACACAAGACAAATTAGGGGAAGAGGCAGTGATTTGGGGTTAAATTATGAGAGGTATAAGACGATCATTTCATATTTCTAAGACACCTGGGAACTGTGCATGCTTACACCACATGGTTTTCTAAACTATGCGACAATCATGCACCCCCTTACTGGACACACTGGGCACCGACATGGTTTATCCACATATTTTGGGAAACCAAGCACCAATCATGTGACATGGTTCTATCAAAAATTACAGAACCATGTGCACACCTTTCGCATGGTTTGGATAACTACGCTCGGGTCGTGCACCCTCAACCAGAGACGCCCAAGTACCTGCATAGTTTCTCATTTGAACCACATACTTTTAACCAAACCATTCATTGCTCTTTCAAATCAAACTGTGTGATTTCAAAATGAAACAGAAAAAGATCTTAGCCTTATGAGGTCACACGGTTACCCCTTTACTATGCACCTAAACCGTGAAACTGAGGAAAAACAGCCTGAAACTCAAATTTTAAATATGAATCATCTAAAAATCTAAAGAGAAAGCAAGAACAAGGAGATAAAATTAAATAAAATAATAAAATAAAAAACAAGGTATGAAAATTCTCCCCAGCATTATGATTTCTTCCCATAGAAATACATAATGTTTCTAATTGATCGAGAAGAGATAAGGTCACACACTCACATGATCTAATTCCACAAACCGAAAAGGACCTTAACTATCTCCAAAAAAAATTCACACTTCTTACTCAAAAATATATATTTAAATCATACCACTTATCGATGAATGATAAAGGAAGACTTAAAAAACCTACCAAATACCTTACTAAAACCAAAGTCATTGATCCTACTCCAAGAGACCAATGTTTACTAAGGGGAGGAAACTCTAACTAGATAACCAGGAATATAGGGTAAACTACCTAACAACTCCTCAAAAGAAAATATGAAAGATACAAAATAGAGGGGAGGGATCACTTTATCCGAAACAAGAGGCCAAAGTGGACTCACTGGAACTTTAGAATTCTAGCTGGATGCCCAACCTACACCACCCATCAACACCAAATCTCCAAATCAAAAAACACAAGAACAAACCCCAAAAGGAACTAGACTAACCCAATACACGAAAAGACAATATTCACACCAAGACAATTAATTTTAGAAATTACCAAATGATATTTCCATTAATATAGAGGTCCTTAAATATTAAAAAGTCCTTCATTACTAAAATAAAAGTAAAACCCTACAAAAAATAACCACTATAATTTAAGGAACACCTAAACAGAGATGGTATTCAAACTAAAGATAGACAAGCACCTTACTTCTTTAAATAGGCTAGGATGTATTTCAAAGGGGTGAATATGGATCCAAATCCCTTCTGAGAAACACCCTAATAGAACTATTTCAAATGACCCAAGATTCCATAGGTATATAAGGTCTTCATATCATTTTGACTCAATTAATTCTCATGACCTTTCCTACCACATTGATGACACACCATGGTCCTACGTCTAGAAGAAGGTGATCAAAGATTTTTAGGCCTCTTAATTCTGCTACCAACATCACCCACATCATACCTCTTTCTAATATATTCTTAGGAATTCCCTTCACCGCTTCTAGAAACTGAAGGAAGATTGGATACCTCAATAACCCTTGCTAACATTGCTTCAATGTGAATGAATTTCCTCACCACATCGGTAGATAAGGTTAAACCAAACTCAGATACCCTCGATTAGAGATCAAGACGATGCCCCTTATCAAAATTTTGAGCCTTCAAGGAATCATCCTTAGCCCACTCTAGAAGATTGGGAACTAGATCCATAAAATGATGAAAAAACTCCAACATTGACCCATCACTTTTCTGAAGGTAGCACATCTACTTCACCATTGCAACCTTCAAAACCTTAGAAAAGTATTTTCATATGAATGAGGCCTTGATAATTTCCTTGGAGAGGTCTTTTAAAGGCCTGGTTCTAATGATTGACTTCCACCACTTTCAACTCAGACCTTCAAGCATAAAGATGGAGAACTTAACCTTTAGAGAATCTAAATAATAAAGGAAACCAAATATATATTCTATTTTCCATATCCACTCTTCTGCTTCAAAAGGATCTGCTTGACTATAATATATAGGAGGGTTCAACTTCCAAAACTCAAGAAGGATGTTCTTGGATTGATCAACCAGAGGGTCCACTAATGATGAATAACCCATAGTTGCACCTCGATTATCCATTGAGTCTTTTGTGGGGGCGCAAACTAAACAATAGGAAAACCAATAACTCAATCAAAAATAACTCATCATCCTGAACTTTCTGCATGAAAACACCAAACATAAAAGGAAACTAAATCACAAATTTCTCAAAAACCTTTTTCAAAAACTCACTAACTACCACCTCAAATATCACTTTTGAAATTCACACTAAAATAAATTTCATTTCAAAAAAAAATCCCAGGATTTTCATTCAAAAAATCAATTCTTCATGTTCAAAAAACTTCCCTATTCTTTAAACAAACTGAATTTCAACAAAATCATTTAATTAAAACCCACTTAATCAAAAATAATTTTATTTAAAAATAGTTTTCCAAAAAATTCCTTGACATAAATAAAAACATTAACACTAGAAATATTGTTTTTCATGATTTAAAACAAGGTTTTAAAAATGGTTTCAAAATTAGGAAGAACACAAAACTAACCAATGAAGAAAAACTAGTGTCGTGGGTGAATTAGCCATATGGTTAGTGACCATATTCCAATCACACCACTGTCATGGAGAGTATCACAGGATCATGTTACTAGATACACATTGTTTACTAGTCCCTCTAATCTCGCTGAGAACAATATCTTGACTCTTGTCTCATTTCCCTCAAATATAGAACAAACAAAAAACCCAAACAATCCCAACAAATCCCAAAATCACATGTTAACCCAAGGTTCGTCATAGAAAGTGTTGTCCAAACACTTCTTTATAAATACACCCCAAGTTACAAAAATCATACTCCTTCTACCTTGACATCTTATATAATAAAAGGTTTCTCTAAAATCTAGGTCCCTTAAATATCCTATGATCTGATATAATATTTTCACCAACCAACCTATTTTTACCCCAAAATAGTCACCTAGTCTAGCCCATGACAAGGCCTGAGAGGCATTCCCACTCCTCTAGGGATAGAAACTAGTTTCGAGGCATATATAGAGTGACATTAGGAATGAATTCTCCCAATAAAAATAAACTAAAGAAGTAGAAAATAATCAGAGTAACCCAAAAAAATAATCAAAACAACTGAATAACATCTACACATAAACTGAAAATAAAATCAAGATGAAGAAAAACAAACCAAACTAGAAAACAACTAATTCTCCATGTGACCCTATGGGTTACTCTCCAATCCCAAACCCAACTTCACCCACGGTGATAAAGACAAGAACGGAACCTACACCTGAGACTAAAAACAAGTAAGAGGTATAGGTGTGAATATTAAAACTCAGTACGAGTACCCAAAAAATCTATTCCCAATGCATTTACTTTTAACAAAAGAATAGTTAATTTAAAGTTTGAAATAAAATATATGAAACATAGGTTTTCACTCAATTTCCCATTAAAAAAATATTTCCCATTGTACTTTTTATTTAAAACCAGTTTCCTTTCCATAATGGGAGCTTTTTCATTTTAAAGAAATAGAGAAGGAGAAAAAGGGATAATGTTTTTATTTAAAAAGGATAAGAGGGTGTAACACATTCTTAAATAATTTCCATAAAACATTTCAAAACCCATTATCACCTTATTAAAAAATATGTACACCATACAAGAGAGTGGAAGCAATGATCATAGAACAAGGGCAATGGAATATAGAACATATAAGTAACTAACCAAAAAAGGCGCCTAATTTAACTGTCGTATGCAAATAAGTGTCTAAAGAACATGGGAGTACCTGCGAGCTCAGTGGATAATATATAACATATTAAAATCCTATTCATCCTATAGACATCCCTCACCTGATGAAATCAATCCTCCCACATGCTCGGTCTTAACCTACCTAGCCTAACCAAGGGGTGCAATCCTAAAGAAGATAATGGTCCATACTGAGGGTCACTCGCAAGTGCATAATCTAAGCTAGTGTAGTAACCATTTATTGAAAATCTGTTATTTATGCTTCCTTCCCATGTCAAGAATAAATTGGGGGTTATCCAACCAATTCCAAGCAATTAATCAATCGCATCTACATGCATCACACACAAGCTTCACCCCCCAAATCACTCCAAGGGGTTTTCCCCCTCTTGCCTTTAACCATCAACACATGAGGGAAGTCCCATACAAGAACATACAATTTCCATTAGTATAAAAATAGTATAGAGGTGCATCCTAAGGATATTTTTCAAAATAACTAATTTAGAAAAGTGCCAAATGGGCCTCAAGAAACCATTAAGTGACATCCATTTCCAACAAGAATCAAACACACCATTTATAAACACAAATAATTTTTTAATCCATTTAAGAAACCCAAAACACTTTTTCATAATAAAAACACATTTATAAATCTAAAACCACACTTTAAGAACAAATAATTACTTATAAAGGCTAACCAGGCAATTTATCAAATACTTGGTGTTCATGGCTTAGTAAAACAATTTCATACACTTTAAAATAAGAAGGAAATCACCTCATTTCATATAAATAAATTATTCTAAGACTTTAATATCACTAAATTATATCTAATAGAGGCAAAAAAACAATAAATCAATGTATTCTTAAATTTAAAGGCCAAATTAAAAGGTATCCTATATCAAACCACAAGCGCTTCAACAATGGCCACCCGAAACAACTCCACAATGGTTCAAGGAAGCAAGAACCCCCAAGAAGAACCTTTAAAACACCAAAACCCCAAATTTAAACCTAAATAAACATGAAATATAGAACCAAGAGACCTATTAAGACATATAATTAAAAAGAAAATGAGAGGAGAAGAATTAGATGGTAGAGAGGAGGATAATACCTTGAGAAATTACCCCAAAACTTGAAAAAAACCACATGGATTCACCCTTGGAGGAGGAGGGAGGCTTGGGGAAGAAGGGAGGATGTCCCCCTAGGATTTACGAGATAAATGATGGGAATATAAGGTGATTTGGTGTTAATATACAAGAGTTATAGGAAGGTCATTTTACATTTTTGAGACACCTGGGCATTGGGAACGGTTAGGCTGCACAGTTTCCCAAATCGTGCACCAACCATGTGCCCCTTTATTGGACACATTAGGAACCCATATGATTTGGCCACACATTTTGGGAAACCATTCACTAACCATTTGATATGGTTCTATCAAAAATTTAAGAACCATGTGAATTCCTTACACATGGTTTGGATAACTGTGCTCAGGCATTGTACCCTCGACTAGAGACACCCAAGGACCTGTATAGTTTCTTCTAGGAGCCGCACGGTTTGAACCAAACCATGTAGATCCTATAAAACTCAAACTATGAAAGTTAAAAATGAACTGAGAGGAATATCATCCTCCAAAGTTTACAAGGTTACCCCTTAATTGTTCTCCTAAACTATGAAACTAAGAAAAAATATCCCAAAACTCAAAATTTAAATCTAAAACATCCAAAACTCAATATAGAAACCAAGAACAAAGAGATAAACTGAAATAATATAAGAAAATAAAAATTAGGCTATGATAATAAATGAATTCTTTTCAATTTTAATATTTTACAACCTATTAAAGATTTTTCTTAATAATGGACTTAATCTGAATCCATATATTGGTTTAATTGGATATATATTTTGACTAGGACCTTTATTTAAAAGTTATTTTAAGTTTTTTTGTATAAACCCTTTGTTTTTTACACATTGTTTATTTACATTGAATATTATAATTATATTATTTAATAATGTTTATTAATCATGTTATTTTTCTTAGTTTTACAACCTTTATGACATCATAACTTCTTCATGTATTCTATACACATTTACATACATTTTTTAAGATGATTTTATGTATTTAATTTATATATATTAATTATGTATAGAATTAATATTATAATTATAAGATTTTTTAGTGAAACAATTTTTATTTAGAAATTTTATTTTATATTCACTTTTCATGTATTGTAATAAAAAAATTAATTATAATTTAACCTGTATGAGTTATAAGTCAATAGTTTGAACTTAAGCATAGTTAAAAGCTCAAATCTATCATAATTTAATATCTAGGTAACTCTAATGGGAATAAAATTATTTTATTTTTAGTTTTTTTTAGTTTTTAGTTTATACATATTCTCATATATAGAATTATGAGTTGTTTTATAAGATATACTCTTTCCGTGAATGTTTTCATGCTTTGTTATAAACAAAAGCTAATTATTGAAAACCCTAAATAATTATTTCCCATCAAGAAATATCATTTAATATAGTTTAATACAAGTTTTCTAAAATAATTATTTAGTTTAAAATAATTTATTTCCCTTTTCAATAATACTCTATTTAATATTTTAATCAAAATAAATATTTCAAGGAAAACCAAGTGCACTTATTTTAAATTATAAAAGAATGATATAAAAGTTTTCTTTTATGATGAATAATTTAAATTAATTAAATTTTATCCTTAAAGTGATATTTAAATTTTAAAGATATATCTTTCTTGGAATCTTACCTTGAGTGTGGAATAATGAATGCTTATGCTTTACCTACTGATCTATTTTTGTGTAAAATTGGGTTTTCTTAAATTGTTAATCATGTATTGTTCATGTAAAAAATATATGAATTATGATATATTTTATTTGATGACAATGAGTCTATTTATTTACTTGTGGGATTATCTATACGTTTATGTTTGGTAGTTTTATTTGTTACATGTGAATTTGATTGATGTTGTGTATAAAGTATTTTTAGGATTGTACTTAGAAGAATATTATTTCTTTATTTTATCAAGAATGTTGACATAGTTAGTAATGTTATCTTGAGAATAGATACTTATTTAATATGCATATAATAATGCTATATGTATTATATTATAGTTACATAGACTGGAAACATGTACATTTTGTATGAAGTATAATGGATGATATGGGATCATAATTCCCTGACTCATTGATATGAAATAGGATGGGATTTATGATTTCCCTGAATCTATGTACCAATTTCCCCATTCCTCATAGGACAATATTGAATATTTCCTAGAATATGTATACCCCTTTCCCTTTCCCCTTAATGAGATGGATCACTAAGACCCTGACTTGGTTAACCATGTGTGTGTGTGAACATATATAAATGTATGTCCTTTACCTCCATTTTAGGATGAAAATAGTACTAAAACTCAGATACCAAGTTGATTCTTGAAGTAGGTATGTACAAGTATGGACCCTCTCAGTATAAGGAGTTTCTTGTTATAGCCTTAAATTCATATGTCAACAGGTTTTGTATTATTATTTTCATTCTTGATTTATGAATTCCTCTAAAACTATTTTTATGTATATATATGTAAATTAGTTAATGTATTTACACATACACTTGTTTATTCACCATTATGTCGAGTAATGTTAGTGGTGACCTATAAAGTATGTATTTTATCACACCCTGAACAGATAGTCAAATGGATGTGTATCTTAACTTGCTAAATTCTAGGTATTATAGGTGTATTGGAGGATGTTATGTATTGTTCTAGAAATCTGGGATCCAATAAAATTTCATGTGTTTAGACTCTATGAGATATTTTAGTAGGAGGCCTTATTAGTATGAGTAGTATTTTTCCATCAAATATTTCTCTATAAATTTATTTGGTTCTATATACCTTAGCCTCTATTAGTCCTTGAATATATTTCTTGGCCTATTTATATATGTTGACCCCACTGGTTTAAATACCCTGAGAGGGTGGTGGGTGAATTATGGTATGAAGTGTTAAAACAATATCCCCTTCTTATATTGTTTCATTTTTAGGAAAAACTTTCTTTCCTCTTCTTCTCCAATAAAATTAAATATGAAAAAAAATAAGTCATGAAAGAGACACAATAATTTTACATGGTTCACCCTAACCAATATTTTCTAACGAGTATACAAAGGCATTGTTCCAATGTACTAGAATCACTAATGTGCACTTTTATAACAATTTTCATAGTAGACTCACTTTCCCCCATGGTTTACAACCATTCACATTAAGAATTGACTGCTCTCTCAACTAAAGTGAACACCATGCTCCTTCATAACATTCTTTCTTTGTTTTGAATAAATTAATATTTGGTTCACACATATGTGAGTGTGTCTTGAATATCTATTTTCACCTAAGAAATGAATTCCACTTTACCGCATTGCATCTTTTTCATGGAAACTCCCTCCATGAACTGTTCTCATCCTCCGTGTACATTATTCACAGAATACTTTTCACCATGTAATGTTGTTATGCACATGACCTCTCCTTTGAGAATTGAACCTTCAATACAAACTCAAAATCATCCATGAATTACTTTTGAATCATTTATTGCTCTTTCTTTATGGAATTAACTTCTTTCACAAACTCTACTTCACTTCTCAACCACAACCTTATATGAAAATGCCATCCTCTGTAAACTCCCTCGCACTTTGTGAACATATCTTTGAATACTAGAAATATCCTATTAAAAATCTTTAACTATGTATTTTTTATCTTCTTAAAAAATTAATTATATATCCTGGTATTGGAAAAGAAACATCCAAATATTAGTAATCCTGATATTAATTTTCATAACTTCATGAAAATCCCACCATGTACTGAATCTAATATGTGGTTTACATGATGATAAATTCCAATGTGGTGGCTTCAGAATCACTATCTTTCACCAACAACAATTCTACTTTGAGAACTACCTTTATAAGATCATCTAAAACACTACCTTGTGATTTCAAATGACATAAAATGATTTTTAGCTTCATGCACTTTCTATGTGACTTGAATTTCATAGATCTTATGTGAAATCCAATCCTTTCCCAAATCTCCTCCACTACAAAACTACTATGTAGTCGTCACATACCTGTGTATGCGCTACAAGGTCTTCATAAACTATTATACGTGTTAGGAAAAAATTATCCCCTTTCTTTTTTTATGAAAAATACAAACATATTTTCTCCCTAGCATTATTCCTAAATTTAGAAAACACCAGGAAACTTCACCAAGTTCTAAAGACATACTTTTTAATAAAACATATTAGAACCTTATCAACCAGATTTCTCAATAAACATAATAACCTAGTAATCTAAAAACAATATAATAAGGGGTTTTTATATATAAATATTTATTCCCTCATTACGGTAGTTACCCTTACACATAATTCATTCTTTATTTCAAATCACCATATCACCTTCACTTAGCTTGTTATGGAAGTATCATTTGGTCTTAATGAAATTCTTGTGTGTTGACCTTGAAATACTCTCCCATGTGTAATTATTTTATATTTGGTAAAGATATTAATTCATCACTTTAACTCTTTTCTCATATTTGGAAACTTCTTATAACACTTTTTCTCTACCTGAGATAAGAAATGTGTTTTTGGAAGATACTATATTCTTCTTATCTATATTAGAACTGTTTGATCACTAATGATATTCTATAAATTAATTTTATATCTTTATTTCTATTTCTTTGTAGATTTGGGTATATCATCATCATATTCATCATCAGTGTATTCTTCTGAATCTTATCGAGTCTCGTGTTCTCTCCCTAAGCTACTCAACTTTTCATCACTATCCTCCTGAAACTGGTCCTTTTTTTGTTGAAATTCCACTCATTTTACACTATAGTGACATCATTTGATTGCATGGAATTTATTAGAATATTATTAAATAATTTATTTGTTTATATTCTTTTTTATTATCCAACTAAAATCCATTTATCACCATATGATTCAAACATCTCATGTTTCTCTTTATTGAGAATGAAAAAATTACTTCAGATGATTTTAAAGTACCTCAATATTGGATTATTTACATACCATATCTCATATGGACTCTTTTCATCTCTTATACACAATAATGCTCTGTTTGGAATGTAAACCGATGTAAAGACTACTTCCTTCCAAAAAAATCTTCTAGGTCTGTCTCAATAAGAATCATTCAGGACATGTTATTTTTTATTGGGTTTTTTTATCAACCACACTATTTTAATGGGGAGTTATTATTACTAAAACCTAGTTCCTTATCCCATTCTTCTCAATATAATCCTCAACTTATCTATTTTTAAACTCTATTCCATTATTGGGTCATAATTTTATATTTTTGTTCCAAGCATTTTTTTAGTCTCTCGCTGATACTATGTTAGGAAATTGAACAATAAGAAATTATGAGTTATGAAAAAAAATCCACTCCATCCTACTATTATCATCGATTAAAAGAACATAATATATCATCTCATCAATACCTCTTGGTGTCATAGGTCCACACACATCAACATCACCAAGTCAAGCATGCATGTTTCCTTTTCCTTCTTCCATGGATATAAAGAACATGTCTTCCTATCCACTAACAGCATAGATATTCCCCTTCATGTCATTCCCCTATATAAAAATTTTACCAACCTTTCCCTAGATGATAGAGTTATTTTTGGTAATATTTATTACATTCCCCAAGTAACATAGTTGAATAACACTAAGAAAGTTGTAAATGATGCCTTCAATGACCAATAAATCTATGTGTCTCATATATTTGTCCCCAATTTTTTTCATGGTCCAATAATATTAATACCTTTATTATTTTTAGATCTGATGACACATTCTTTGTTGTTCTTGATTCCTATGACATGATCCTCATTTCCAATCACAAGGGAAGTGCATCCTTTTTCAAGGATCCATACACCAACAGGATCTAATTCACTTAAGAAAATATATATAACCACTACCCACTCAGTTAATTTATTTTGGATTCATATATTACGATTCATACCTATCATCAATTGAAAATCTTGATCTTCTTAAAATTATGATGAACCAACTTTATTTTTCAAAACTGCAAATTTATTTTTCATTTCCAACTCGCTTAATGATTCCTTGAATTTTTGAGTGTGACTACTTTCAATCATCATTGGAATATTACTCTATGTTTTTATGGGAAATACTTTCCCATATATCCAAATTCTTTACACTATAACCCTTGAACATAAAAATAATAACTAGAATATTGATATTTTCTCGGCAAATTTTGTTTCTTTTATGCTCTTCTATACCTATTTGTGATAGAACATACATTTCAAGAACGTCTCGTATTTATAAAATAATAACACTTGATATGAGGTTCATTAATCTTTATCATTATTTTAAAACCAATTGACCCTTAGGGGATCTAAATATTATGATTCTTAGTCATACCAAATCAACCTTCAATACTGGAGTGGGTGCTTGTGGTTTAGCAACAACCATTTACAATTTCTATTTATGATCAGGCCCCATACAAGACTTGTTATTTAAATATAGATTTTTCTTTTAATGCCAGTCCCTTTCATGTTTCACTGGACCTGTCACGAACCAACCTGGGTCGACCCTAAACTGGTCACCTAAGTTGGTCTGCGACATGTCCCGAGGAGCATTCTCGATCCTGCTGGGATGGAAACTAGTGCCAGACATCAAAGTATACATGAGGGAAAATTTTAATCCCAAGAAATAAAACCAGGACCAGATAAATAAATAGAACAAACAGAGCATGCAACAAAACAACAACTAAAACTTAAATAAACAAAGAACCGATCCAGATACAAAGTATAACTAAAAAGAACAAAACTGGAAACAAGATCCTGCTACAATGATCTCCGTGTGACCCCTTGGTCACCTCCAACCAAAATCCCAAAATTGCTCCCACATGAGCAGCAACTAAGAAAAAACATGAACAACAGCTGAACCTGCAACTGAAATGGTAAAGGATAGGCACGAGCACAAAAATTCTCAGTAGGGATGCCAAAAGTAAACCACTAAATCCAAGTGTTTCCTTACCCAAAGTTGTCTGATGACACAAGTTTGGAAATACAATTATAAAAAATAATGTTTTTCTAATTTAAACAAAATAACACCTATTTCCCACTATAAGAACCAACTCACGCCGTATATTATTTTAAAAACAGTTTATCATTTTATAAACAAAACCAAACAAGTAATATCAGGGTTGTGAAAAAATGGAGACAGGTAAATAATACAAGCTGAAAAATATACCAGTGTAGTAGAAAATAAACAAGAAATACAAGCTAAAAATAAACCAGTGTACCATAAAATAAGAAACCAATACAATTTGTAACCATGGGTGATCCTGAACGTCCCTAGACAACCCCTGGACTCACTCGGTTCAGAACCACCTTTCGGTGTATGGTGAAGCCTCATAGTCTATAACCCACTGATCTCCCACATGACAAAATCAGCGGAAAATCCCACCTAGCCTCTCTATCTATTATGGGGTACCAACCCGTCTAATCGGGGTTGGTGAGTAACCATCAATCGATAATCTATAAGATGCACAGGAACCCATGGTGGTTATAGTAATACTGTGTTAGTAGGAGGCCCTCACACGTGTGACACATCTCAATGCACTTGCTTACCCCAAACATGGACACCAATATACGATAACACATAAGGGATATCCCTCCTATAAAGGTGCCATGTATTTATAAACATACATTTCATATCACACGAAGGTGCCAACCGGGCTGCTATAACATATAAACTTTAAAACATTTCAGAAAATGTTTAAGGTTTCCAACCGAACACACACATTTATTTAAAATATCTTGAAAACACTACTCTTACATTTATAAAGCTAAAAGGGCCCTTAAGTTCTAAACATGCATTCAAACACTTCACAATTATCAGACATGCTTTTAGCCTTTTCCAACCCACACCAAAACATGTTTCAAACCGAATGTTCAAACCTTAAAGAACACATTATAAACTATGATTTCCAAAACACTTAAAACAACACTTTACAAAATCACATTTAAAATACTTTTTAGAAACCACTCACGGGGACCAAATTTATTTGAAAACTAAAATTCATTTAGAAAACTAAACTTCTAAGAAAACACCAATTATCTTAAAACCATAATTGGCCACCTAATTTATTTATAGAACATAAAACAATCCAAAAAAACATTAAAACATTTCCAACACATTTTAACATGTTTAGAATGCTATACCAACATCAAACCATACACACCTGAAATTCTATTTTGAAGTCAAATGCATACCAAGAAAACCTTTTAAAGCCTTGCCCTTAAAATCACCACTTACCCACATTATTTTAAATGAACACCAACTAAAAACATTGAATCTATTAAACCCTTACAAAAGTGTTTTAATACAATAACCAAGACATAACACAAACAAATAAAGTTCATTAATAAAAAATTTCATTGCAACATAATAATGATGATACATTTCATAAGGTCTCAGTTCATTCTTAAAGAAACATAAGCAATTCAAACAAGCTTTCTAGGTATCAAAAAAACTATGCAATTTACACTAAAACTCATTTAAAACCTATTTTTAACAAATAAAATAAATTCCAAATTACTATAGTAATTTAAACAAGGATGTCATAGAGCTGAGAAACTAGTTTATAAATTTATTTAAAATGGAAAGCATCAAAGGAAAGGCTTTAGTAAAGATAAACTTGGAAACACCTACCAAAACCTCGTGCGATTGGAATGAAACTTCAACGGGAGAAAGAACGACACCCTGCGGACAAATTGAACACCCTAAAACCAAAGGAAACCTGAGATACATATTAACCCTAACATTTAGGTTTCAGTCAACAATAAAACCCATTTGAAAACCCTAAAAAATGAGTGAGGAGAGGAGAAAAAGGGGAAGATAACTCACTGGAAGGAATCGCCGAAGGGAGGAGCGGCTGTCGGAAGGAGCCTTGGATGGGAGGAGGTGTGCATGAGGGGGGTAAGAGGAAGATAAGTGTGATTGTGAAGAAATAAGGGGGAATAGGGGTGAGTGTGTGAGTGTGTGAGGGATAAAATAAAAAAAGATGAGCGTGAGGGAGTATAGGGAGAAGGGGTGAGTGTGATCGGTAAAATTAAATAGGGAATAAGTGGGGAGAGAGGGAGGTGCATCGAGAGAGTTGCGAGGGAATAAAAAAATAATACAAAAATGAGTAATAGGGAGAGGGAGTGGGGGAGAGGTGTGATGTATAAAAATGAGGGGGGAGGCGTCATTGGAGAGAGGGGTGAGTAGAGAGAGGGATAAAAAAGTGGGAGATCAAAAAAGGAATTCAATGGGAAGGGTGGTGTATGATGCGTGAAGGAAAAAAGGGGGTGTGATTGGAGAGAGGTATGGGTGGATAGAGGGATTAAAAAAAGGAGGAAAATTAAATGGGAGTGAGATTTTCGTGAGAGTGAATAGGGAGAGAGAGGGTGAGGCATGGAGAGAGGGGGAAAATGGAGAGAGGAATAAAAAAGGTTAAATGGGGGAGTGAGGGGTGAGGCGTGGAGGATAAAAAAGAGGGATTAAAACCCCGTAAAAATAAAATAAAATTGAAAACAATAACAAATAAAAAAATGTTAATAATAATAATGATAATGATAATAATAATAATAATAATAAATTAAAAATAATAATAATAACAGTAAAATTTTAATGACAACATTCATAATAATATTAATAATTATGTAATCATAACAACGTCATTAATTTTCTTAATAATAATATTAGTAATAACAATAAAAATAGTAACAATGATAATCATAATTTTATTCATTTTCTTTTTAAATAATAATAAAATTAATAGCCAAATAATAATTATATTTATATCCATTTTAATGATAATAAGATCATTAATTATTTTAATTAAAAAACATTTTTTTTATTTACACAATAATGTTATTATTATTATGTCTTAAATATTTACTTTATTTCATTCTCATAAAGTTTTATTATTTTAAGTAATGGGTAACCATAGGGGTATCTAGGCTGACTACACGGTTATGGCCAACCTTGCGGTGCCCGTGCACTAGTCTAAGACCCACCAAAATCATCAAACATCAAAAACTTTAAACATACACTCAACCCACACCTTGATGAAACTAATTGAAACCAAGAAATAATAAAATAAAATAATTTAAAAGGTTGGGGTGTGACAATACCTCTATGATACACTTTCCCATTTTCTATACTTGTATGATCTGCTTTCTAGATGTCATATCAGAAGATAAGAGTCTCTCTTGGTCTTCTACTTTCTATCATAGGCCACCAACTTCATCCTCAATATCTTTAACTTGATTGATCTATTCATTCACTATCTTGGTTAAACCGTCAATAATATAGGTTTTCTATCCAAAATTGTTCTTTCACAAAATGACTATAACTAAATTTTTAGGCTTTGAAAATTTGATCTTTTAAATTTTTACCTTCAAATCAAACTTCTATTCTTCTAGATTCTGCATATAGATTTTGGTAACCTGAAGCATATGATTGGATTTCTTCATTTTGGATCTCAAAACATATATCTATTCAAGGGAAGTCTCTAATTCAACTTTGATATTAACTATTCCATCTACTTATCCTTTATCATTGTTGCTCTTTTCATTTTTTGGATAATTTCCCACAATATCCACTATAGAATTTTATATATGGTATTTAATTTCTCTAATTTATTATAAATTACTTTATTCTTTACTATTTTATTTTTGTAAATATGGTTATTTTACTTGA
Organism: Viscum album; assembly: GCA_963277665.1. Taxonomy (NCBI): domain Eukaryota; kingdom Viridiplantae; phylum Streptophyta; class Magnoliopsida; order Santalales; family Viscaceae; genus Viscum; species Viscum album. The sequence goes on from OY728128.1 coordinate 1,375,268,772, forward strand.
ATAAATTATTATTAGCGATTCTTCTACCTTTCACATTGCCAGGATACTTCTTTATGGGATTTTCATCATCCATGCCATCATCTTAAGATTTATTATGACCCTTTTCTATAGGTTTCCCATCCCTTACACATAAAAATCATGTGATTGAAATTTTCTATTTAAAATTTACTTCCCCTTATTTATTATTTGAGGAAATTATTGACATGACTTCATCCAGATATTATTCTTCATGGTCATCCTCTATGGAAAGCTTTTTCGTGTCCTTAAATTCCATATCATTAGATAAACCCTTTTACACATCCTAGTTATCATTTTACATATTTTCTATGCAACCAGAGTACTTCAAAAACTATCCAATGAAGAATCCATTAGATATTTATGCTAAATAATAGAGAAATTCGTATTGAATTGGGGAGGTAATATTATTAGGATGCACTTAAAAATCCATAGGTCATCGAGGGTTTCCTTGAGACTATTCATTTTCTCCAAAATAACATTCACCCAATCAAATAATGAATCAACATATTCATTCATATTCATCCTCATGTCCTCATACTTTTTCTACAGAACATTTAATTTAGATTTTTGTACTTTCAAATCACTATCATAGATAATGATCAGATTTTTACTCATGTAATTTGAGGATTTATAAGGCATCATCTTCATATAGATTTTTTTGGATAGGGATACCACTAAATAATTGATTACTCTAGTATTAAAGTATAGTTCTCTTCACTCTATTATTAATATTTCTCATCTATATATACTAACCAAATTTGAAATATCTCAAGAGTAAAAATATCCATGTGTAATGATCAGAAGTATTACTACTTCTAACTCTTCCACAATTAAAAATTTATTCCATCAAAGATCATAATCACTTTATGAATAACTAATTTCATTTATTCCAATGAGAGAAAACCATTGACTTTAACCTTTATCTTTCATACAAATTATTGTTCCCACTAAGTTAAATACCCTAAGAGAGGGGGTGAATTTGGATATGATGGGTTAAAATAACTTCCCCTTTCAATCCTATCTCATATTCAAATGAAACTCACTTCTATATTTTTCTTTAAGCAATGTAAATATATAGAAAATAAATCATTCAAGAAATAAAACTATTTTACTTGTTTCATCCTAACCTATCTAGTTCAAGGATCATATAATGGAAATGATCCAATGTACATGAATAACTAAAGTACACTTTTAATTCAATTATTAGAGTAGTCTCACTATCCCCATTGGTTTATAACCACTAACTATTGGTAAATCAAAACTCTCTCAACAAAAGTGATCAAAATATTACTTCAAAATATTCCTTTAAAAGATTCCTTTGAAGTTATATAATAGTTCAGACTTGCTTTACAAATATGTTAGTGTTTCATGAAGATTTTTTTTCACAAGAGCGATTAAATCCACTTTCCCACATAATGTTTATATCATGGAAACTTACTCCATGAACTATTCATCTCCTCTACATACTTTCTTCATAGAATACTATGCACCACCTTATATTGATACACACATGGAAAATCCTTCAAGAACTCCCCCTACCTAACAAAATCAACATCATTAGTTAACTATTTGTGAATGGAATACTTCTCCTACATTATAGAACAAATATCCTTCATGAGATCCACTGCACTTTGAAAACTCAATATGCTTCTTAAATTCCCACCTTCATGAACAATCTCAAACATTATGAACAACATTCAGACTAATTATAAATCTCTAAATACAATATTTTGATGATATTTGTTGATACTCTAATTAATTATGTGATTAGTCATCCTTATATCGAAAAATAAACCTAAAAATCCTTCTTATCAAAAAATTACTATCCATCCCTTCTTGAAACTCTTATCATATATTGAATCTTAGATGTTCTTTTCAAAGCACAAAACCCCTTCATAGTGGCCCATGAATCCCCACCTTTCAAAAACTATGATCCCCTTTCTGAACTCCCATTATAGAGATCTCTAAAACACTTATGACCGCAAATGACATAACGAGCATCATAGATTCAAATAATTTCTATGTGATTCTCATATTATATATCCTACATAAAATCCAATAAAATTAAAAATCTTATCCATCGTGAATCTTCTTTGTGGTCACCACATACCTATGCATGTTCTATGAGGGTTTCATGAACTCACATACATGTTATAAAAAGATCCACCCTTTTTCATTTTCAATGTAAACTCTAAACACTAGGGAACTTGTCCACATTCCAAACACATAATTTAGCAACAAACCTACATAAAAATTATTGGCCTACTCTGTTAATAAACACAACAACCCAAAAATATCAAAAAAAATCTAGATTAACTTTTTAAAAATACTATAGATATTATTTCACCTTATATTATTTGTATTGCAGTCATGTAGAGACATCATATTTCTTTTTTATTTTTATCAAGTTATTACAGACTAATTATTTCATTATCTTTTATAATATCCAATTTATGTACTAATAAATTCGTTTCACTAAAAGAATTTGGTTATGAATTCTTGTGTTAATCATAATAGGAATATCATTCCCCATTGTTAAATTTTTACTCATAGTGCTAGTCATCAACCCTTGGGGATTAGAGAATATGTCTGGGGTTGTAACATCCTTGCTTGGGCATTGTTTGGGTATCCATATCAAGGTTACTACAAACCTCTATATCAAATAAATAATTTATCTCTTGTTTTTTTCATCTATATTGATGATATTATCTTCACTAAAATAAATAATGTGTTTGAAATGAATTTTCCACTCAGATGAAGGTGTTGTATGAGATATTAATTCTTAATGAGATGCAATACTTCTTAGAAAAACATTTTTCTCGAGTGAATGATCATATTATTCATTTTCAAGATAAATATTCTTAGAAATTGTTAAATATGTTTGGAATGAAGGATGTAAAGTTGTTTCATTCCCCAATATCAATGGGAACTAAACCTACAAAGGATGAATATTAAATAAATATTGATCAAATGAATTCTAAAAAATCAATTTAATGTTTATTATATTTAATTGTTTTAAGACTATATATTTTCTATATATTACATTATAAGCTAGATATCAAAGTCATACAATGGTGTCTTATTTAATAGCAGTAAAAAATATATTATATTAATTAAATGTATTAAACATTTTGATTGAGAATTTAATTTCATAGTAATGCTTGATCTTTATAGTTCTACTAATGAAAATTCAACTATAAGTGTTGATCATCAAATTTCCACATTTAGTTGTGTGTTATTATTGGGTAACTATGTAAATATCAATATAAATGGATTTATAATTCCATTAACTTTAGTATATAAGAAGTAAAATATTTTTTACACATAAGAAATAATAAAATTGATGTGGATAAAGACTCATCCTGCAGATTTGAAAATAGTGGTGAGGTTACCTTAATTGGTGGGTTGTGGTAATCAAACCTCCATAAATATTTTATAAAATATAGTTTAATATTATTGATTTAATAATATTGATATCATGTGTCATTTCATCAAATAAATGATAAAATAAGTATTTATAAATAGGGAGTATATTTAAACAAGGATGAAAGTGATTGATGCATTTACAAAAATATTTCCAAATGATGTGTTTTAGAAACTAAAATTGGTTATGGGAGTTCAACATTAATATTCTCAAGGATAAGGTATAATTTTTTTCTCCACTCTTACATTTTAATTAGATGTTTTCATCAAAAGTGTATAAATATAGAAACACAAATCCAAAGGAATATACAAACTTAATAGGGGATAAATCTATTATTGGGGGGTTATATTTAGAGGGTTTTCAAAAGTAAAAATTTGTGAGTTAAACATACATATGTGGGGTTTATTTGTGGGAGGTTTTGAATTCAGTGTGTGTTTCTGGATTATATTATGAATCTTTTTAATTTTTATGTTGAGTATTGATCGTACCACGATTCACTGTTTTATTTCACCCTTATACCAATGTATTAAAGTGGTTTTGTATTGAAAATTATAATTATAATAACAAATTTAATTTCATGATTAATTAAATAATTTTGTTCTTTTCACTATTAAAAAGGAAATTTTCACTTGTTTTGATGATTTCATTGAAGGTAGAGGTGATTCAGAGAGCCCGTGATGATGCGGAAGGAAAATTGGTTAAACTGCATGGAAGCCCATGAACACATGTCCACTTTTTGAATGATACAAGATATAAGTACATCCAAATGGGATTAGATTTTGTGATCTGATCCATATCTCTGTGGGATACAACTTTCATGATGGAACCCAAGCCCAATTCTTCAATTAAGAGGCCCATCTTAATTGATCTGTCCAATAAAATGAATTTGCATAGAGTCAAAAGTGTGCCTCTGTATTTTGAAGATATCTCTTATTATAAACCATATCTGGACTCCAAATTTTACATGGAGATAGAAAAGGTGTCTTCCAAAAAAAAATTAGTTTTTTCCAATGTTATTTAAGAATATATTACCACCCAAAACCATGGACTAATCATATTCTCAAAATCAGGGTGCCCAAAACCACCTCCCACTTTTCCTATATATTGGCACCTTGGGCACCCCATTTGGAAGTTAGACTAGGAGGAAAGGTGATGCAATTTTGGAGTCCCAAATGAGTCTTATAGTCAACCCTAGAAGTTCTGGAGTCCATGGGAAGTGATACTTCAATCTCTTTCTTCCTCCCCTCCCATGGAGTTCTAAACTCCTCGTGATCACCCGGGGAACGTTATGTAATCCCAAGCTTCATGTTTTTATTATTTTAAACAATATTTTTAATTATAGGTTGCATGTTGTTTTTATTCATCCTCTATTATTATTTAATTGTTTTATGTACTAGTATGTCATGCTCAAACTTATATGATCATGTTTGGGGGTACCCTTTCATGTGATGTTTAACACACCGTTCATCCCTTTTTCTTCCCTCTTTCAATTACGGTGTTTGTGTGATTCATATTGGTCAATTGAACTCACATAAGAACAATAAAGTCCATTTACATTTATTTCATGGTATCACAAATAAATAACATACAAACCTGGATATCTCATCGAGTTCTTCGAGTTTTTCCTTGGTGAGTTTCGTTTATGAAGTTGAACACAAAACACCCAATCATCAGCGGTATCTAGTGAGCCATTGTGTGTTTTCGACTAAAACCCAGGAGGTATACTATCATAAAATTAGTAATATTATGGTACTAAGTTTTAAAAACAAGGTATTAAAATATCTATACCCTTTATCTTTAAGCAATTAAGGATGAGCATCATGAGAATTCCCCAATTTGATCATGATTAATTAATTTTTTCGATTTCCAATTTATTTTATCGCTTTATTTTTTCCTTTTTCATATTAAATTATCAAACCCCAAGTCTTCCAAAATATCATTACCCTTATATTTTTATAATCAAAACCATATTTTTTAATTAATTATCTAATTATATGTCGAGAGATGACCTAGGGTAACTACTATACTACAGAAATTTTAGTAAACTAAACATATAATTTGACACGCTCAACAATGTGATCAAATTTTGGCACCATTTCTGGGGATCCAAGATAATTTTTTCATTTTACTCTTTTATTTTATTATTAATAATTTCAATATCCCCCCCACCAATTTATTGTTTTGTTTTTTGTTTTTGTTTTGTTTTTGTGTGTTCTTTCTCTCTCTCTCTCTCTCTTCTTCTTCTTCTCTCTCTCTAATTCTGTAGTATAACATCATCTTTACTTTTATCCTTTCACTCTTCTTAAGTTATTTAATTTTTTTATCCATATTCAATCATAAAAATTAAAATAATATAAAAAAAAAGTTCACTACTTATTTTCATGACCCGATCATAAAAAGAAAAACTGCTTGAATTTGTCCCAGAAATTGAAAAGACATTTCACTCAAAAATTAGATCATCTAGAGTAGGTCAATAAAGTAACACTTAGTAACCCCTTTTGTAACCTCAAGTTTTTCTAAACGAATCAAAAATTTAACCCAATAAAACCTACGAAAATATGGTTGTAAATAATCGAACCTTAAAAGAACTAACCACCCCGGATGTAGAGTACCAACCTACGTACATCCAATATCCTGAGGAAGGAGCCAACATTGGGATGAGATCGGAACTCATCCACCTACTTCCCAAATTCCATGGTCTTCCTGGTTATGACCCTCACAAACATCTCAAGGAGTTTCATATAGTGTGATCTACAATGAGACCCCAAAATGTATCTGAGGATCTCATTAAGTTTAGGGACTTTTCTTTCTACCTTGATAGTGTAGCCAAAGATTGGTTGTACTATCTACCTACCACAATTGGGGGATGGAATGACCTTAAATGACTCTTTATAGATAATTTATTCCCTAACTCCTGAACTGAATCAATTAGAAAATAAATATGTGGCACTAGGCAATCACAATGAGATACCCTTCAAGAATATTGGGAGAGATTCAAAAGACTTTGTTCAAGTTTCCCCCACCAAAAAATTAGTGAACAATTTCTAATTCAATACTTCTATGAGGGACTTATCCCCATGGATCCTGGAATGATAGATGTTGCAGTCGGTGGTTCCCTAGTTGATAAAACTCCTTCCGCCGCTCGTGACTTAATATCCAACATGGCTCAAAATGCACAACAATTTGGTACATGAGTAATTTCACCAACCTAAGGAGTTCATGAGGTAAGTAATTCATCCCTATAACAAAAGATAGATAATAAATTTGATGATATTAATACCCTTATAAGGTAATTAGATCAATCACAAGGTAACTAAAAATCATATTATATTCCATTACATTATGGTATTTGTTCTGATAACACTCATTTATATGACTAGTTCCCACAACTTCAGGATTCATCCGAGTCTTGTGAAACAATATTCCCTGGGCGTCCATTCCAATAAGCACCTCCCTTAAATCAAGAACTATTTAGGCACAATCCAAACCCTGGGTGGAAAGTAAAACCACAGTACCAACAAGGTGGAAACTCGAGCTGCCCTAAATAGAACTGGTATTAACAAGGCCAAGGTATGCAACCTTCTTATCCTTCAACATCATGAAACAATACTCCTCCTCCCAAATCCAAACCAAGCCTTGAGGATATGGTGAAGAAAATGGTAACCCAGAACCTCTAGTTCCAACAGACCACGCAATCGATTATTCAAGACCTACAAACTCAAGTGGGACAATTGGAAAACACCATTGGTGAGATAAAGATGCAAGGTTTTGGAAAACTACCATCCCAACCTATTGTTAATCCAAAATAAAAAGGTAATGTTTGTGTAATAACACTTCATATTGGTAAATAAGTTTCTTCTTATAATGATTATACCCAAAAGGTATGCCCCCTCTTGAAAACTCTCTTTCCCTACCCTTATTAGATTCTAATGTTGAAAAACCAAACAACAATGTTAAACAAATTTTCATTGAGGATTCCACCAAACAAACCATTCCTCTTCCTTTCCCTAAAATATTATCTAAAACTAAGAAATTTTTTGATAATGAGATTGATAAAGAGATAATGGATACATTTAAAAATGTATAAGTTAACATTCCTTTACTGGATGTTGTTAAACAAATCCCGCAATATGCCAAATTTCTTAAAGAGATTTTCACCCATAGGGGAGACATTATTTTTAGATGTTATGCTAGATTTAGGTGCTTCGATTAATGTAATGCCTTACTCTTTTTACACTTATCTACGGGTAGGAGAGCTTCAAATAACAGGAATCATAGTGGAACTTGCCAACCGGAGCACAACACACCCATCAAGAGTGCTCAAGGATGTCCTTATAAAAGTAAATAATCTCATCTTCCCCACCGAATTTTATATTCTTAAGATAGAGGATACACGAACCCAAGGACATGATCCTCTCATACTTGGGAGGTCATTCCTAAAAACAATAAATATGATCATCAATGTTCACAATGGTACGTTGTCTATGGAGTTTGTGGAGAAAAGGTAAGTTTTAACATTCTTGATTCTATGAAACACCCCATTGAAGAGCACTCCAATCTTCCTGTCTATTCGATGGAAGCGCTATCTAACGAATCACACACACAAAATTTTCTCTTAGACCCATACTCTGATTTATTTTTCTCTTCTTCAGCCTTGAATGATTTGAGTTTTGATTCATGTTTTGAGTGTTTTTTGGGTTCTAAAAAGTGTAAATTTTGTTCTTTAATTGATGAGTGTGTTCATTCTGAGGTACCCATGATCTTCGATGATTCTGAAAATCTCATTTCAATATATTCTCTATCCTTAAAGAATAAACATGAGTAGATAGACAGTTTCATGGACCTCACTCCCCCTAAATCTCCTCCCTTAATTCAAAAACCACCAATGTTGCAATTAAAACCACTTATATATAATTTAAAATATGCCTATATTGAGGGTATTGAAAAATTATCCATCATTATTGCCAATAACCTCTCTATAAAGTAGGAATCAAAATGGCTTAACCTTTTGAGAGAGTGTAAAAAGGTGATAGGATGGACTTTGGAAGATATTCCGGAGATTATCCCATCTATTTTTATGCACCATATACTTTTGGATGATGAGGCTAAGCATGTAATGCAGGCTCAATATTGGTTTAATCCCACTCTCTTGAAGTGGTAAAATTTGAATTCAATAAATTACTTATTGTTGGGATCATTTATCCTATATCTGGTAGTAAATGGGTTAGCCTAGTTCAAATTTTTCTTAAAAAATATAATAACAATAGTGTCTAATGAAAGGAATGAATTGGTTCCAACACGTGTGCAAAACAGTTGGAGAGTCTATATTGACTACCGTTGATTGAATCAAACCACACGAAAGGATCACTTTTCTCTACCTCTCATTGACTAGATGTTAGAAAGATTATATGGTAAGTCCCATTATTGTTTCATTAATGGATATTAGGGTTATTTTAAAATTCATATAGACCTTGAGGATCAATAAAAGACAACATTTAAATATCTATTAGGCACATTTTCATACAGAAGGATGCCTTTTAGTCTATGTAATGCTCCCGATACTTTTCAGCGATGTATGTTGAGTATTTTTTTTGAGTACCTAGAGAATTACATGGATGTTTTTATGGATGATTTCATGGTTTATGGAACTTCCTTTGATGACTTTTTAGCATACCTAGGTTCTTTCCTCTGCCATTTCATTGAAAAATATCTCATATTAAATTATGAGAAATGTCATTTCATGGTTGAGCAAGGGATGGTTCTTGGACATGTTAATTCAAAAGAGGGAATTCAAGTGGATAAATCAAAAATTGAATTAATTTCAACCCTTACATATTCAAAATGTGTTCATGAGGTGCAATATTTATTTGTTCATGTTGGTTTTTACCATTGATTCATTAAAGAATTTAGTATGATTGCACTTCCCTTATCTCAATTATTGCAAAAGGACTCTGAATTTTTTTTGATAAAAAATATGAGGATTCTTTCAATTCACTAAAAATGAGTCTCACATCACCTCTGATCATCCAACCACCAAGGTGGGTTCTTTTCTTTGAACTTATGTGTGATGCCTTTAACTTTTCAGTTGGAGCAATTTTATCACTAAGGGTTGAGAAGTCTCCTCATGTAATTGCATATGCCTCATGTACCCTTGACCCTGCCTAGAAAAACTACACAACCACTGAAAAAGAACTTATTTCTATTGTTTTTTCCTAGTAAAATTCTATTCATATCTTATTGGTTCAAAAATCATTGTCTTTTCTGATCATGTTGCCCTTTTTTTCTTCTAAAGAAACCTGAAGCTAATCCCCACCTCATTAAGTAGATACTCCTCCTCCAAGAGTTTGAACTTGAGATTTGAGATAAGAGAGGAGTGTAAAATGTGGTAGCTGATGATATTATTAGTATTTCCCCACCACTGGACCATCATATTGACTCACCCATCCCCATTGGATAATTATTCCCTCATGAGAACCTTTGTGATGTTGTGGACCTTACCCCCTAGTATGCAGACATTGTGAATTTTCTTGCAGCATGTAGGGTCCCCGCTGATTTCAGAACTTCACAATCCCAGAGACTTAAGAATGATTCTCTATGGTAAATTTGGGATGACCCATATTTGTAGATAATTTTTAGTGACAAAGTTGTTCATCGGTGTGTATGTGACCATGATTTTACCTATGTTTTGACCTTCTACCACACTTTGGCTTGTGGGGTCACTTTGGCTCTCAATGTACAGCTCGAAAGGTCCTTATCTCAGGAATTTATTGTCCAAAATTGTATATAGATTCCCATCAGTTTTTTAAGTCATGTACTTGATGTCAATTCATAGGGAATATCTCCAAGAGGAATGAAATTCCCAAACAACCCATGTTATTTTGTGAGATCTTCAATGCATGGGGAATTGAATTCATGGGTCCTTTTCCTAATTCATTTGAATTTGTGTATATATTATTGATTATAGACTATGTCTCTAAATGGATAGAAGCAAAGGCTACCAGGATCGATGACTCTAAAGTGGTTGATTTTGTGAGGTCCTAGATTTTCAGTAGGTTTGTTTTGTCGAGATTTATCATTAGTGATCAAGGTTCACATTTTTCGATCACAACATGAAAAATTTACTTCATAAGTATGGGGTTGTTCATAAATTATCCATAGCATATCACCCCCAAACTAATAGACAAGAAAAAATCTCAAATCGGGAAGTTATGAGAATCTTGGAAAAAACAGTACAACCCAATAGGAAAGATTGGAGTTTGCACTTGGATAATGCTCTTTGGGAATACCATATAGATTTTAAAACCCCAATAGGAATGTAAACATATAGGATTTTTTTCGAAAAGGCTTATCACCTCCCAGTAGAGGTAGAGCACCATGCATATTGGGTAGTTAAATAATGTAATATGAATCTCTCATATGCAGGTGAGTATAGGAAGTTGTAGATTCAGGAGTTGGAAGAAATTCAATGTGATGCATATGAGAACTTCGGAATCTATAAAGAGAATACAAAGGCTATCCATGATGGGATGATTCATCGGTGGAAATTTTATATCACTAAGAAGGTTCTCATGTATAATTATAGTCTAAATATCCACCCAGGTAAGCTTCATCCCTGATGGCTTGGTCCTTATACTATTACTAATGTTTACCCTTTTGGTGATATATATGTTTTTTATGATAAGAGTGGATAGAGGTTTACTGTTAATGGGAAGAGGCTCAAACACTTCTATAAGGATTTTCTAAATCATCTTGTGAAGGAAATCCAACTAATAGATGCCACATATGACACCACTTAGAAGGTTGTCCCTTATCCCTAACTTTATTTACTTTTATATTTATTTAAAATACTTCCATTGAGGAAAATGTAATTTTTAGGTGTGTGGGAGGGTGACATGTCATGGTTAGGATTAAAAAAACAAAAAACAAAAAAACTATGTTTTCATTTTTTATTTCTTTTTCTTTGTTTTGTATTTTTAGATAAACATTGATCTTAAAAATAATATCCAAAATCATTTTTCATGCTTGATTCGATTGTATGGAAAATTACATTGTTTTTAGAAAAATGTTTTCCAAATGAATTTTGATATGGAATCTTTTTCTAGAATTTTTATTTTCCAATCATTCTTAGGTGTTTAATAGATTTCTGAATCTCATGCCTCATTAACACTGACCAATATTTTAATCCCTTACCTAAGATACATTTTAAGCCCTTTATTTCATATTCTTCCTTTTAATCACTTTATTGAGAGTCTCGAGTCATGTAGAGAAACTAGAACTTTACTTGATTTTGATTAAATCCATAAGACTTGAGTATGCTACATTCATGATAGAGGTAATCATTCATTGAAAAGCCTTTTGTACAATTAACCTCTATTTTCAGACACCTTGACATTTTATCTTTTATAATCCTCAGAGAACATGAAATTCATGTTAGGTAGCCACATTACAAGATAATTTATCCCTACCTACCCATATCTTGTGTATATTCTTGTTTTATTTTTAGCAAGTGTGGGCGAGAGGGTGTTTCCATGGGAATTCTGGGGAGAGAATCATTGTTATGGGTTGATATAAAGGGTGCCTAAATTTTCCTTGGGTCATGGGTTCAAATCCATATTTCATCATTATTTTACACATTTTTCACTCTTTATCTCCAAAAAACTATATATTAAAAAATATATTATTCTTTACATTGGGAAAAAATTAAAAAAAATGGAGAAAATGGAGAAAAGGAGATTTTTACTCATTATTATTCATTGCTTGATTGTGATCCACACAAATGGACAATGGGGATAGTGAGTTGGAGGTGATTGTAACATCCCGGTTCCGAAAGCCACATAATGGGTGCCCCGAACCCGGTTGGTCACATGACCTCAAGCATATTTCCCCAAATGGCAGAGGTTGCCGGCTAGCAGCGAGGGCCAAGGACTAATAGTAAGGAAACTATGCCCTCATTTTTCAAATTATAGCGCAGTGGAGTAAAATATATAAACATACCAAAGCAGAAGTAGTGGACAATATAAACCAGAAATGGACAATAGAAGGAAAATATAACTAGCAGTCATATAGATATCATGATGCAACATGTCACTAATTCTAAGAAAGCATCCAAAGCAGGAAACTGCAATCTGATACAATACAACACAAGGTACAAAGTACAGAAAAACAAAACTAAATCAGTGTAATAGGAATGCAGCAACATCGTAAGCCTAATCTCGGTCTCATGCTCTCCTCCTCCTCTACAACAATCATGTACCTGTGCAGGGACTCTTGCTTTTATCGACACCTGAAGCAATATAATCTATTTGGGCCCAAGACATGACCCAAAAAAGGTGTGAGAAATAAATCTCAGTAGGCAACCACTAAAGGCCCGTGCCCAAATGTCAGTGAAAATGTGCAATAGCAGTGTGAAAAAATAAAATGCAGTAAAACTAGGCAGTATTCAACAATAACTATCTCTACCAGTTACATTGTAATTTTAATAATTATTTATCAATTCCAAGCTTGTGCTTTAGCTTGGCAGGTACAACATAAGAAATCACCATAGTGAATATTCAAAGTAAAGGTTGTCCTCACACATGAAAATCCTTACCCTCAGGCAAGCAGAATCGAAACCCGCAGGTGACATCCCACAAGCATAATGAATATTTCCCACAGTCATACAAGATATTGCCCACAGGCATGGAAGTTACTGCCCTCATACATAAGAAACATTGCCCTCTGGCTAAAAAAACACTACCCTTAGGCATTTTGTAGGAAAAATAAGTAAGCGGGCCGATCCCAACGCACAAACAAGCAATTCATATATGTTTCCTCTCAAGAAAACTAAAAACATGCTACAATCATGGCATAACCATGGGTATCCTGGCCAAACGGCTAAACAAGGGAGACACACCCACAGGGTGGCCCTAGATCAAAGCAACGATCCCAAACAGCAGTTTGTATTTATTCATAAGATTACCTATGCAATTATAGGTATCTAAATAGTCAAGGCCTCAGCCACACAACACCCCAAACATGGGTGCATGGAATAATGGTACACAAAATCAACTTGATAGTTGGAATCAAACACAAGACCACCTACCTCGATCTCCTCTAATCGATATACGTGAACGGTGCTTCCAGAAATGACCAAGAACATCATAGATCTGGTATAAACAAATTCCCATTCAAATGTAAATAACTTCCCTTAGGGAAAGAATTGGCAGGAAAGACTCAATGAGAGGGAAGATGTTACCCGTGCGGTTCAAACGAGATCAACGACAGAAGAATCGGATTCCCGGTGTGCGATCGGGAGCTCCTCCAAGCCTCAGCCCTCTTTTCCAAGCTCCAAATGAACGTTCTACCTCCTCTGTCGAATGAGGGGGATACTGCCTATTTTAAGAGAAAATAACATGACTAAATGGTGTGTACTTTCAAGTACATTGCGTGTACTTTCCATTTTTTTAACTGTTCCTCTGGAGGCCACTTTCCACCGCCTCACTGTTCATCTGCCAACTTGGTTACACGGCATGTATTACCAACTACATAGCATGTACTATCATTCTGCTAGCAGCTACTCTCATCACCTTACTATTCACCTACCAACTAATTACACGACGTGTATTACTAAGTACACAGCGTGTAGTTAGTTTTTACACCCTGAATTGCCGACAAGCCTATACGTCCTGTATTCTCATCCCACACGACCAAAGTACATGGCGTGTGGAAAAGTACACAGCGTGTACCCATAAATTTGGTATTTTTCCTCCATTTTCCTTATTTTCTCAAAAACGTTAAAGGAAAAGTAAAATAAGAAACATGTACCTCAAGAAGAAGAACCGGGTTCTTACAAACTTCCCCCCTTAAAGAATTTTGTCCCCAAATTGCCCTTCCAAGGGTGGTGAAGATAAAGCTATGGACAATTCTGGACACTAAGCACGTACGTCGGTCTCCCGCTCCTAGGTTTCATCCTGCACTCGGTCATTCTTCCATAGCACCCGTACGAGAGGAACTAACCGACCTCGGAGAACCTTCGTACTCATATCAAAAATATGAATCAGATGCTCCTCAAAGGATGCATCAACCTGAAGTTCAACCTCCTCGGGCTAAAAAACATGAGATGGGCCTGAGTGATAACGGCGCAGCTGAGATACATGGAAGATGTCGTGCATGGCCTGGTACCTCTGCGGTAACTACAACCGATAGGCAACTGGCCCGACTCTCTCCAGAATCTCAAACGGCCCTAGATACCTCAATGAAAGTTTACCCTATCTCCTAATCCACCTGTGTCCCAACCTCGGCGAAACACGTAAGAACACCTGATCCCCAACCACAAACTCTAAGGATCATCTATGGCGGTCAGCATAAGATTTCTAACGAGACTATACAGTAGCCATCCTCTTCTGAATCAACTGGAACTGCTCTGAAGTCTCTTTCACGAGACGTGGTCCTAGTAAAACTGTCTCACCTGCCTCCAACCAGCACAAGGGTGATCGTCATGTCCGATCATATAAATCCTCATAAGGTTCCATCTCAATAGTTACCTAAAAAATATTATTTTAGGATAACTCGACCAGGGGTATGTGCTTCTCCCAAGATCCCCCAAAGTCCAGGACGCATGCATGCAGCATGTCCTCTAGCACATGTATCATACGCTCTGACTGGCCATCGGTCTGAGGGTGGTAAGTTATGCTCAGAAGCACCTGTGTACCCAGTTCCCTCTGAAAACTCTGCTAGAAACGAGACATAAAACGGGCATCCCTATCTGAAACAATAGAATAAGGGACCCCATGAAGACGTACTACCTCTAGGATATACAACTTTCTGAGCTCGTCAACACCGAAGGTCTCCTTGATTGGAAAAAAGTGAGCTACCTTCATAAGTTTTGCCACAAAAACCCATACGGCATCATTTCCTCGAGGTGACCTCAGCAACCCAGTCATGAATTCCATCAGAACATCATCCCATTTCCACTTCGGAATGGGTAACTATTGTAACAGTCCAGCTGGCCTCTGATGCTCCGCCTTCACTTGCTGACAGGTGGAACATCTCGTAACAAAACCAGCTACCTCACTTTTTATACCCGACCACCAATACTGACATCTCAAGTCACAGTACATTTTGGTAACTCGAGGATGAACTTCCCAAGATGAAGCATGAAATTCCCGCATCAACTCCTCGTGTATATCCCCTGGAACCCACACTCATCCATGGATACGTAGTATCTTGTCATCGCATATCATCCAACCAGGAGGAGGGTCCTCACTTTCCACTGACTCCCATAGAACTAAGCCTTTTGAATCTGATAGTTGTCTCATCCTTGCTCTATCCAGGAGGGTAGAAGTCATAGCTAAGGATGAAAGATATATTCGCCCCTAACCATCGTGCACCTCCAAATGCATCTCAGAGAACAAATCCATAAGCTACCACTCACCACTAGCCTCCTGCACTGCCTATATCTGAATCCTCCTACTCGGTGCATCGACTACTGCATTACCCTTACCAGGTGTATAAGCAAGCTCAAAGTCAAAGGAATGAAGGTGTTCAACCCACCTTCACTGTCTCAAGTTCAAGTCACGATGGGTAAAGATGTATTTAAGACTTTTGTGGTCCGTAAACACCATGAAATGTTCTCCCAAGAGATAATGTCTCCTACAGTGTAACGCATGAACAACTGTAGCCAACTCGAGATCATGCATCAGGTAATTCCTCTCATGTGGCCTCAACTTCCAAGACCCATACACAACAACTCGATCTCCCTGCATCAACACTACTCCCAGCCTAATACCTGATGCATCAAAGTAAACAATATAGATCTTCCCTTGCTCTGGAAGTATCAGGACTGGTGCTGATATCAACCTTCCCTTCAACTTCTGAAAGGATACCTCACAAGCTTCTGACCAGACAAACTTCACACCCTTCTTAGTCAAACCCATCAACGGCACTGCTAAGAAGGATAAGTCCTATATAAAATGCTTGTAGTTACTAGCCATCCCCAAGAAACTCTGTATTTCAAACACGTTCTTAGGTTGCTCCTAGGAAACTACTGCTCTCACTTTCTCTAGGTCTACTGCAATTCCTACCTCTGAGATAATATGACCCAGGAAGTGTATCTGTTCTATCCAAAAGTGTCACTTTGAGAGCATAGCTTATAACTGAAGCTCTCTCAGTGTGCTCAGAACGATCTCAAGATGGGTCGCATGGTCATGTCGAGTGTGAGAGTACACCAAGATATCATCAATGAAGACTACAAAAAAAGAATACAAATATGGGTGGAACACACGATTCATCAGAGCCATGAAAACTTCTGGCGCGTTTGTGAGTCTGAATGGCATGACCAAGTACTCGTATAGACCATATCTGCTCAGAAAGGCTGTAAGCAGTATGTCTGACAGTCTAACGCGCAACTGATGATATTCAGATCTCAAGTAAATCTTTGAGAACACTCGTGCTCCTCAAAGTTGATCAAAAATATCATCAATCCTTGGTAAAGGATATCAGTTCTTAACCATCAACTAGTTCAGTTTCTGATAATCTACACAAAGTATGAGGGTACCGACTGCCTTCTTCGCAAAAAGGACAGGCGAACCCCAAGGAGAAGTATTGGGTCGAATGAAACCCTTTTCCTACAACTCCTCTAACTACTTCTTTATCTCTTGTAACTCTGGTGTTTCCATCCTATAAGGAGGAATGGACACCAGTGTCGCTCCTGGCATAAGCTCAATAGAGAAATCCACCTCTCGCTCCGGAGGTAGACCTGAAAAGTCATCCAGGAAGACATACCTAAAATGATTGACCGCTGGAAGGAAATCCTTCTGACAAGTTCCCTGGTCATCTAGATATAAACTTGCAATATGGGCCGTCACTCTACCTCTCCCACGAGGCTTGGGTATAGCTCGGCTCGCCTGGACATCCCATTCACCCTTGTATAGAAACTTTCCACCCTCTGGTGACGTGGAACTCACCCTGCAATGATAACAATCCACAAAGGCTCTGAAGGGTACCAACCAGTCCATCTTAAGAATGGAATCATAGGTCGTCATCTCTAAGACATAGTGGTCCCATAGAAAGTGACACTCACCAACCTCAAGGGGGAACTCCTTGCACTGATGCACACCTGCCATTCCCATTCCCAACGGAGTGTCTAGCATCATGATATCAAAAGAAGAAGAAACACAGAGTCCAAGGCTCTCCACAATAGGCATAGATATAAATCTATGTGTAGTACCAGTATTGAAAAGTATAGAAGATAAAACAGAAGCAACTAGAATAGTACCTCTGATAGTGGAAGGTCTGGGATCCTGCTCCTGTTGGGTCTTTTGCACTGTATATTCTTGCCAAGTGTCACGGCCCTGTGACACAGCTTGGCTACCCTGAGCTGACCCACCCTGTTGTCTCTGTGATCCTGGTGTCTGGCTACCACGGCCACGACCACTACCTTGGCCTGAACATCCTGACGTATTCCAATTTCCTGACTGGTAAGAAGTTGTTGGCCCTACTCCCACACATAGAGTCTGCACAGAACCCCTCTCACTAGTCACTGGTGGAAACGCCCTTCAAAAACACTGAAGATGACCCGTCCTGCCGCAAGCTCGGCACTCCACTGGGTCACGTGGACACTGAGGTCTCTTGTGCCCCTCTTTACCACACTGGTAGCACATGACCTGGCCACCTGAAGAATTATTCTAGCTAGTACTACCACTATGAGAGAAATCCATCTGCCTCTTCCTCTTGGTAGTAGAAATATTACTAGAAACTGGTGTCGAACCGCCCTGGTTCGCACCACTAGCTTCCCACAGGTTCCGCTTAGTAATCAATGCCTGGTTCACTATAGCATTCACTATAGGAAACCTGAAAACATTCACCAGTGCTCGGATGTAATATCGAAGACCATCCTCAAAGCATCTAGCCCTAAATGTCTCGTCACCCACCAGAACAGGTGAAAAACGTTGTAGCTCGGTGAAGCGGGAAGAATAGTCCATCACTGACATGGCTCTCTACTGTATATTCGTGAACTCTCGAGCTCGATCTACCCTTAGCATCTCCAGAAAGAAAAATTCATAGAAGACTACCTGAAAATCTTCCCACACCATGTCTCGGTGATGCTCAGACTGGGTGGTAACATCCCACCATCTCTTGGCTGAATCACGCAACATGTAAGTAGCGAGCTTGACCCTCCTCCCAGGA
The DNA here is from genome assembly GCA_963277665.1 of Viscum album. Lineage (NCBI taxonomy): Eukaryota > Viridiplantae > Streptophyta > Magnoliopsida > Santalales > Viscaceae > Viscum > Viscum album. The sequence continues at coordinate 1,375,287,379 of OY728128.1, forward strand.
GGCGTATCTAGATGCTCGAAGATCATATACATATAACCTAGCCAAGACTCCGCAACCTGTGGTCCGCCATCCCCTGAAAACGTAGGCGGATGATACTGCTGGAATATATGTGTCAGCTCTTCCATAGATGTGGCACCTGGTGGTGTTCCCTAGAAGGTCTGCATGAACCGCATTAAGCCTTCATGGAACTGCGCATTTGTGCCTGTGTCCGGTATAATGTCTAGTGCCACATCTGGCACTTCTGGAGGATTCATTGGTAGCTCATGGCCTACCATCTATGGAGTATAATCATCTCCAATCTCTTGGTGAACAACTCATATTCATCTTAGTGGCATGACTCTACAAGGTCAAATAAACACTTCAGTTTAATTTACTGTCAAGGTTTATTTTTTCCGATTAATTATACCCACGTAAAAAGGGGAAAAAATACATGAACTAGAAAAAAGAGACTACACGACATGTATAAAGTCCACACGACATATACCCCTAAGCCATTTACATGGGTGTGTACTTCAACTAAAACTGATCGTGTAACACCCCACCCACACAGCATGTTGTCTTAACACACGGCGTGTACTTGAATCTTCTTTCCCTGCTCGAGTCCTTCTACACAGTTAAGCCACACGGCTCTCCTAAGACAAGACTACATGGCGTGTTCAATGTAGACACAGTGTGTACTCAACAAGCTTCACCGGGCTGTGTTGTTAGTGACACGGTCTGTGTACCCATGTTATACTACATGGCATGTTACACCCACAAATGGTGTGTACACCACCCTATTTCTCCATCCACATGGCCAAGTCCACATGGTCTCTCACCAGTCAAGACTACACGGCGTATTTCATAGGTACACGACATGTTCTAGAAAGGTAACATTGACCTGTGTTGTTAGTTACACGGTCGTATTCTGAGTTTACACTACACTGAGTGTTTATAACAGACATGGCATGTATCACCTAAGGTTTCCTCATTCGTGTTGTTAGTCACACGGAGGATATAGGGTCAACCATACACAGCATGTACAACCGATACACGGTGTGTGCCCCTAAGGACTTCCTTATCCCGTGTCTCTGCCCACATGGCCTATGACATGGTTAGAGACTACACGGAGTGTACATAAATTACATGGCATGTACTTAAAAAAAATTCCTTCCCGAATAGAAGAGTACATGGCGTGTGTTCATAGAACCACACGCCATGTTGTCTGAGTTTCCGGACAGTAAACCTCATAAAATACTCTGGATCCCCCTTTTTCTTTAATTTCAAGAGTCGGTATGCCAAATTCCGATCCATGGGGGCCCATAATCCCCACAAACCAAAGTTTAGCACCCGACCCTTCACATTATAGTACAAAACGCAACAAAAATTTGGTTCATGATTCGCCAAATTCCGGTCCAAGAGAGCCCATACTTCTCAGGAATCAATGTTTAGCATCCATAAACCAAACCATAACATGTACCAATACCCTAAGAATAGTAGGTGTATCTATCAAGGCACCTATCACAACAACATGCATTTTCTAGCACAATATCTATCACAACAACATGCAATTTCTAATGCACCTACATGGCATGGAAACCATGCATGACATGTGATTCTAACATGTTTCTAAATGATGCATGAGATGGAATACCCTCATCTCATCGGGTTGCAAATAAATAGAACCCAAGTATATAAAAATATAAACATCACACCACAAGTGTGTCACCTAACGGTGAAATCAAATCAACTGTAATAATCATAAACAGAAAATCACAATTTAATTTGAAGCAATTCGGCCTTTACCTGTACACGAGGTAGCTACTCCTGGGCACAGTTTATTATCGAATCCCTTAATAATCTATCTCTTTCTGTCATCGCCAAATAATAAAATAACCCAGAGAAAAGAAACTCTCTGATACCACTTTGTAACGTCCCAGTTCCGGAAGCCACACAACGGGTACCCCGAACCCGATTGGTCACATGACCTCAAGCGCATTTCCCCAAACACCAGAGGCTTCCAACTAGCAGCGAGGGCCAAGGACCGATAGTGGGGAAACTATGCCCTCATTTTTCAAATTGTAGCACAGCAGAATAAAATATATAAACATACCAAAGCAGAAGCAGTAGATAATATAAACCAAAAATGTACAACAGAAGGAAAAGATAACTAGCAGTCATATAGATATCATGATGCAACATGTCACTAATTCTAAGAAAGCAGCCAAAGCAGGAAACTACAATCTAATATAACACAGATCAAGGTACAAAGTACAGCAAAACAAAACTAAAGCAGTGCAACAAGAACGTAGTAGCATCGCAAGCCTAAGCTCAGTCCCATTCTCTCCTCCTCCTCTGCAACAATCATGTACCTGTGTAGGGACTCTTTCCCTTATTGATACCTGCAACAATATAATCTGTTTGGACCCAAGACATGAACCAAACAGGGTATGAGAAATAAATCCCAGTAGACAACCACCAAAGGCCCGTGCCCAACTGTCAGTGAAAATGTGCAACAGTAGTGTGCAAAAATAAAATGCACTAAAACTAGGCAGTACTCAATAGTAACTATATCTACTAGTTACATTTCCATTTTAATAATTATTTATCAATTCCAAGCTTGTGCTTTATCTTGGAAGGTACAACATAAGAAATCACCACAGTGAATATTCAAAGTAAATGTTGTCCTCAGACATGCAAATCCCTACCCTCAGGTAAGCAGAATCGAAACCCGCAGGTGATAGCCCATAGGCATAACGAATATTGCCCACAGGCATACGAGATATTTCCCGTAGACAAGAAAGTTACTAACCTCAAACATAAGAAACGTTGCCCTTAGGCTAAAAAAACACTGCCCTCAGGCATTCCGTAGGAAAAACAAGTAAGCGGGCTGAGCCCAACGCACAAACAAGCAATTCATATACGTTTCCTCTCAAGAAAACTCAAAACATGCTATAATCACGGCATACCCACGGGTATCTTGGCCAAACGACTAAACAAGGGAGACACACCCACGGGGTGGCCCTGGATCAAAGCAACGATCCCAAATAGCAGTTTATATTTATTCATAAGATAACCTATGCAATTCTAGGTATCTAAATAGTCAAGGCCTCAGCCACATGACACCCCAAACATGGTCGGTGGCACAATGGTACATAAAATAAACTTGACAGTTCGAATCAAACACAATACCACCTACCTCGATCTCCTCTGATCGATATATGTGAACGATGCTTCCAAAAATGACCAAGAACGTCGTAGATCTGGTATAAACAAATTCTCGGCCCTCCTCCAAGCCTCGAACCTCTCTCCCAAGCTCCAAATGAATGTTCTGCCTCCTCTGTCGAATGAGGGAGCTACTTTCTATTTTAATCAAAAAGAACATGAATACACGGCATGTACTTTAAAGTACACAGAGTGTACTTTCCATTTTTTTAACTGTTCCTCTAGTGGCCACTTTCCACCACCTTACTATTCATCTGCCGACTTGGCTACACGATGTGTATTACCAACTACACGGCGTGTACTATCGTTCCACTAGCGGCTAATCTCACCACCTTAATGTTCACCTACCGACTGATTACACGGTGTGTATTACTAAGTACACTGCGTTTAGTTAGTTTTTACACCCTGAATCGTCGACAAGCCTACACGCCCATTACTACAAAAACGGGCAATATCAGCACTCAAATTGGGATTTAACAGCGCTAAAAAATCGTTGTAAATCTCAGCGCTGATAAAGGGGTGGGGCCCTTTAATAGTGCTAAAAAAGCGCTGTTAAATCCCTGCCTGCTGCAAATAGAAAATCTGCATCAGTACTGCCAGCCGAACAAGACCTGCAGAAAAACCAGTATATCAAACAAGCAAATGTGATCTACTAATTATTCATTGTTCAAAACATAAAGGTACCATTAAATAATTACATTGCCCCAAACACCCATAACACAACCCAACCACAACCTTCATCTCAATGTACTCAACTGATCCAAACACCAAGATGGATTTTACCCAAGACTATCTAATTCAAAATGCCGATCATGTCATCAACCGACCACTTAATTTATATGGTGCTCCCCACTATATGATTTATCTCACAAACACCACCATCTGATGTTTAAAACCTCCATCATCAGGAAAGAACCACTAGAACCCCAACTAAAACTCCACAACATACCCAACATGTTTTCTAACTTATCGTGCTTAGACATCCATGAGAACACCAACCAATGTTATCATCCATCCTTTCCATCAAAACCACTTGGAATGGATGTGAATCCATCATCCATACATGAATCAAGGACAATTCAACTTTTCCTCAAAGATTGAAACCATTTTCAAAACATAATTAACATTTCAAAACATCAAATAGATGTGGCTTACAACTCACCACTTTTGTTTCTTTTTCCTGGAGGAATTTGAAACATGCACCACATAGGTTGTAAAAGCAGTAGAGGATAGATCTCTTTGATCATACAAAGCCATGAACCCAAGTTTATCCTTGAGGAAACTGATGAGTGATGTTTGTGAATGATTTTTGGAACTAGGAACTGACTCGCTTGATGAAACACAGGAAATATATTTAAATGTAGCCTCACTTGCAGAATCATTGGAACAATTTCCTGTATTGGATGCTCTTAATGTCAGATTTAGCATCCCATATTGTTCATCAAATGGATTGGTCAACTTCCAATCTATCATGGAGGCTGTCGCACCACCTTTACATGCAACTAATGATCAGAGGCAGCTTGATTAGAAAAACAATCCTGGGGGCACTAGACATGAAAGATCATGCGGTTCCATAGTTTCTCAGAAACCTCAATTTACCCCACATGATATAAGGCTATTGCATGATGTCCAAGTCATAGCGAGAGGAGAAGAGAAGGTGAAAGTCTCGTAGACGAACAACATCAACAATGAACATCCACCACCCTTTCACTATATACATCAAAATCATATCTTTAAGAACGTCCATGTGAATTTATATCTTACTTCCATCGAGGATGATGCATGTTGGTCAACTTGTTTTAGAAATTTTTTATCTTCATCCATGCCTTGTACTTGCACCCATGAATTTGAAGGTGAGTATGCGTACATGATAGTTGACCTTCTTAGAGAAGAGTTTCTGGAAGAGTATAAGAGACATGAAGCAATGAAGATCATTAGAGTGTTGGAGCAAATGTGGTTGCTACAAAAAATGTGGCAATCGGCTTGTGCAACGCGGCCTAAGTTACAACTTGCAGGTATTGTACTTTATTTTTTTCTGGAGGGTTTTAGTGTAAATGCATTTTGGAATGATCAGTGCTATTCATTGTCTTTTAGGTTTTTTTGACAGCTGAGGGGAAAGGGTGGGGTCTGCAGACATTGGAGGATATGTTGAAGGGTGACTTTATGGGAAATTACATCCTATATTTTTGCAACATTTCCATAGTATCTAACATCTAACCAAATGGCCTCTTTTCCCTTCAAGCTTCCCGAACCCCGATGGTGATCGGGGTTCAGGGATCTTGAAGGGAAAAGAGGCCATTTCTCCAACATATTCACACACAAAATCACCCTTCGACATATCCTCCAATGTCTGTAGACCCCATCCTTTACTCTCAGCTGTCAAAAAATCCTAAAATACAATGAATAGTAATGATCATTCCAAAATGCATTTACACTGAAACCCTCCAGAAAAAAATAAAGTACAATACCTGCAAGTTGTAACTTAGGCCGCATTGCACAAGCCAATTTCCACATTATTTGTAGCAACCACATCTTCTCCAACACTCTAATGGTCTTCATTGCTTCATGTCTCTTATACTCTTCTAGAAACTCTTCTCTAAGAAGGTCAACTATCGTGTACGCATACTCACCTTCAAATTCATGGGTGCAAGTACAAGGCACGGATGAAGATAAACAATTTCTAAAACAAGTTGACCAATGTAAGTATTTAATGGTACCTTTATGCTTTTCATAATGAATAATTAGATAGTCATGTTTGTGAATGCTTTTTGGAACTAGGCACTGACTCGCTTGATGAAACAGAGGAAAGATCTTTAAATGTAGCGTCAATTGCCGAATCATTGGAACAATTTCCTGCATTGGATGTTCTAAATGCCAGATTTATCATCCCATCTTGTTCATAAAATGGATTGGTGAACTTCCAATCTATCATGGAAGCTGCCGCATACATGCAACTAATTATTGAAGATTTTACTGGTTCATGCGTGATATGAAGATATTTTGGATATTTTACTGGTTTTTTTGTCCAAATCCCAAATAAATATGGTTCATCATTCTTGCATGTTACTGGTGAATTTCATCTGTTAAAATGGACAAATGACCCATTGGATAAATAATGTTTTATTTAATAATAATTACAATTTTTCTAGGACATTACCTTGTACCTTTTAATAGTGGGTTGAGTTCTTGGATGAAGCTTTCCCCGAGCCTTTGGGTATGGGTTGGAACATGGGTACCAATATGATGGCATGTGGCGATGATGGAATTTTTTTATGGTACCAAATATGGAATGATCATGTGTTATGGTGTCGTAGTTAGCACATAAAGACCCAACGTTCACTAAGTCAAGGTGCCCTAGTTAGCACATGACATCCAACATTCTTAGGTGATGTTTTTATTTTCCTCATCCATACATGGATATGATGATATATACTAGGGGAACATGGTGTTACCCTACTGAGATGTATTTCTCACACCATGCATAGGCACTTTGGAGCATGTTTAGACCATATATCTATTTTATATGTTTGAGCATATGTTTTACATGGGATCAATCTGAAGCATCTTGAATGGCATCGAGTGATTAGGATTTCACTATGGCCCAAGGATGGCAGTAGGGTTAGTGTGTATTGTTCAAGGGGTAAATCAAGAGGGAAACAATATTTAAAAGATGCACTATATAAAATGTAATCTAGACATTTACCACAAACAATATAATCAAATTCCAAACACATAGGCATACAAAATGATTCGAAAACACAATTCGCATCACAAAATTAATTTCTTAAACAACAATAAATGCACAAAAACTCATACTAAAAACATCTAGATATTTTAGGGCATCCACTGACCTTGGGTGAAGAAATCGATGAAGTCTAAGGAAAAACCCAAAGGGTGAGGGAGCCTTCTACGCTGCCTCGGGAGGGGAAGACGCGACCTCCGGAGTGGGGGGTGCACGGGAGGAGCCTCCAACCGTTGAGTACGGTCTAGAGGGGAAGAGGAGGAGTCGGGTTCGGAGGGAGGAAGATCCGTAGAAGATCGGCCAGATTAGGGTTCATGTGGAGTACAGTCTAGAGGGGAAGAGGAGGAGTAGGGTTCGGAGGGAGGAAGATCCGCAGAAGAGGTTCGAGGGGAAGGAGAAAGAGTACGGCGGAGGTCCAACAAAGGGAAGATCGGGGGGAGGGAAGCTGTCACAGAGGTACAATACCGCGAGAGCTTGGGACCTGATAAAAAAGAGGAGACTATGTGCCTGCTTTTAATAAAATCGGAGACAGGTTTTATCAGTGCTAGAAAAGTGCTGATAAATTGACCCTTTATCAGCACTAAAATTTTAGCACTGATAAAGGGTGGCTTTATCAGCGCTTTTGTAGCGCTGATAAAGGACACCATTATCAGTGCTAGAAAAGCGCTGATGAAGCCACCCTTTATCACCGTTAAAATTTTAGCGCTGATAAATCTACCCTTTATCATCACTTTTAATTAGCACTGATAAATATTATCCTTTATCAGCGCTTTTTGATTAGCGCTGATAAATGGTGGTGCTTCCTTTGCCTGTTTTTATAGTAGTGGCCCTGTATTCTCATCACACATGGCCAAAGTACATGGCATGTGGAAAAGTACACGGCGTGTACCCATAAATTTGGTATTTTCCCCTCATTTTCCTTGTTTTCTCAAAAAAATTAAAGGAAAAAGAAAAGAAGAAACCTGTACCTCAAGAAGAAGAATCGGGTTCTTACAGTGATACACTTTGTGAGGGGTTGAGTGTGTATATTCATTGTAAAAACTATCTGAATTTTGACATGTTTTGTATGTAAGAGATTAAACACTCCTCTCTTGCCTCATATTTTTAAACATTAAATCCTACCAACCCTTAAACCTCAGAACAACCTGTTGGAAGTCCTCTTGAGTAGCACACTAGTTTCTTCCGGTAGAGAACTGAGAATCTTGTAAAGTATATGGTAAGATCACATGAACTTTGGTAAAAGAGCATAACCCCACTTTCATATGTTTCTTGAGTGAATAGGGAAAATTTATATGTGAGGTAGGTTGTGACATGTTGCATGGGTGAACAAATGAAGTTGAACAAATTCAAATGTGAGAGAAGAAAAATTATAGAAAAATTGATTCCATAAACAATACGTGATGAATTTAATTTAAAAAAGAATCTTGGATGTTTTAACACCTTTGATTTAGTAATGAGGCATGATTAGTATATTATAATTTTCCCATAAGTGAAAATTTTTAGGTGTGGGGGTGTGATCGTACCACAATTCATTGTTTTATTTCACTTTTATACCAATGTATAAAACTGGTTTTGTATTGAAAATTATAATTATAAAAACAAATTTAAATTCATGATTGATTAAATAATTTTTTTCTTTTCACTTTTAAAAAGGGAAATTTCACTTGTTTTGATTATTTCATTGAAGATGGCAGTGATTCAGAGAACCCGCGATGATGCGGAACGAAAATGGGTCAAACTACATGGAATCCCATGAACACATGTCCACTGTTTTGCATGATAAGAGAAATAAGTGCGTCAAAATAGGCTGAAATTTTTTGATCAGATCTATATCTCTACGGTATATAACTTTCATGAAGGAACCCAATCCCAATTCATCCATTAATAGGCCTATACGAACTAATATGTCCAATAAAATGAATCTCCACATAGTCAAAAGTTTTCCACTGTATGTTGGAAATATCTATAATTATAAACATATATGGCCACCAAATTTTACATGGATATAGAAAAGGTGTTTTAAAACAACTTTTTAGGTTTTTTCAATGTTATTTAAGACTTTATGACTTCCCAAAACCATTGACCAAGAAAATTCTTGAAATTAGGGTGCCCAAAACCACCTCCCACTTTGCCTAAAAATTGGCACCTTGGGAAACCTATTTGGGTGTTCAACCCAGAGGCAAGGTGATACCATTTTTTAGTTCCAAATAAGTCCTATAATAAATCCTAGAAGTTTTGGAGGCCATGGTATGTTATATTTCAACATCTATTTCTTCCTCCCCTCCTATGGAGTTCTAAACTCCTTGTGATCACCCGAGGGGAACGTGATGCAATCCCGAGCTTCATGTTTGTATTATTTTGAATGATATTTTTCATTCCAGGTTTTATATTGTTTTTTTCATCCTATATTATTATTTAATTGAGTTATGTACTGGTATGTCATGCTCAAACTCATATGATCATGTTTGTGGGTACCCTTTCATGTGATGTTTCACACGTCATTCATCCCTTTTTCTTCCCTCTTTCAATTGCGGTGTTTGTGTGGTTTATATTGGTAAATTGAAATCAAATAAGCACTTTCAAGGACATTTAAATTTATTTAATGGTATCAAAAATAAATAACATACAAACCTAGACAACACATTGAGTTTTTCATGTGTTTGTTTGGTGAGTTTCGGTTATGAATTCGAACACAAATCACCCACTTGTCGGTGGTATCCAGTGAATCATTGTATGTTTTCGAATGAATACTAGGAGGTATCCTAGCATAAAATCAGTAACATTGTGTTACTAGGTGTTAAAAACCACATATTAAAAGAAATATACCCTTTAACTTGAAGCTATGAAGGATGAGCATCATGATAATTCCCCAGGCTGATTGTGCTTAATTAATTTTGTTAATTTCCACTTTGTTTTATCGCTTTCTTTTTTCCTTTGGAATATTAAATTATCAAACCCCAAGTTTTTCAAAATACCATTCGCCTTCCCTTTTTATAATAAAAACCATATTTTTGAATGAATCGTCTAAGGCTCCATCGAGATACGGCCTAGGGTTACTACTATACTACAGAAATTCTAGTAAACTAAACATCTAATTTGACGCGCTTGACAACGCAATCAAGTATGTATAAATAAAATAAGTTAGCACATACATGGTAATAGTTTTTTATTATAATTGAATCATTATAAATGTTTTTAAATGAATACAAGCCACTATTATTCATAACTTTACAATTATTATTGAGTATTCTTACAATCCACGCCAAGTGTATTCTCATAGTCTTAGAGTGATTGAGAAATTAATAATTTTAATGTTTTAGGTTGATTTATGGTCAATAGTTAAAAAAATTAAATGGGGTAAATTATTAAGGCCAATAACAGTGCATGATGAAAAGAGGAGATTTATATTTGAAATAAGATGAAGTGTTTATGAGTAGAGGTAATTTATAAGGTGATATTTATAAATGTTTTTTTATTTTTTCCCATGAATGAATCATTATTAATATCGGGTGGTTCAGAGGCATTGGCTAGTATTTTATAAGTTCATAAAGTGATGGTTGATGTGATGGAAGAATATTTAAGTTGACGTGTTATGCTGGAATATTTTTGGATTTTCATTCGGCAAAACACATATTCGTACTCAACAAACCATGTTGTGATTAATGTTTTAGAAAAATAGCCACTTAAGTTGCTTGAAAATAGGAATTATAATGGTTATTATTTTTCAAAAATCCTAAATATAATAGGGATTAAAACTACATAATATTTTATTATATTTGGTCATAGTCATTGGAGAAAATGGTCAAATATAATGAAGAAAAATTGGGTGTAATCATGGTTTCATACTAAGGACTGCAAAATGGTGAACTCGAAATGTTGTGGATTTCCTGTCAGGGATGTCATTTTTTAGTGGAATACATATTTTTAAAAACTATGTGATGGTGTGGATTGTGATTTTTTAGAAAAATAGGAAAAAGTTAAAGGAAATTCCTTATATAAAAAGTGTTTCCCATGGTTTTTGATTTGGAATATGAAGTTTCAAAGTAGTTGATGTGGTGAAGAGAAAATACTCTATAGCCAGCCACACCACACTATGGTTTATTATAAAATATGTATTTGGGTAATTTTTTATGATGTTTTGTTATTTTCACATGGACTCTCAAATTTTATCCTTGGTGTCTTTTAACTATATTAAAGGTGTCATGAATTAATATTTTGATTTAAAGTATGGTAATGGAGTGGATGATCATATAAGGTCGGATGGGTGTTGGATGATGAATTTGGAATTCTAAATTCAAAAAAAGGGGGATGTGTGTGGTATGTATGCCTGAAAGATAAAAAAAGAAAATAAAATGATGAATGAGAAGAGGATGAAGTCACCTATTAAAGTAAATATCAAGTCTTGTTCTTTATCTTAAAAAAAACAATGGAGGAAGCCATAATTAAGGAATATTGAAGGCTTACTTTGATAATGATTAAGGTTTCCTTTATTTTAGAAGAGATATACAGAGTATCTCATTATTTATTATTGATAGAACACTAATATACATGTAAAGATAGATATATAGAAATATAAATAAGATTTTGGGTGCTCATTTAGAATTATTCACTTAATATATTTCACATGTTCAGTGTTTAGAGGAGAGAAGAAGTTTGGTACTCTATTTTATTTTGATTTAGATATTCTTTATCAGAGGTTAAAGACTATGTTTTACTAAACTATTGAAGTGTGATATTTTATTGTTCATCGATACATCATATTTTTTGGGATACATTTATTTCACCCATGTTCAAGGATTAACCCTACATGTTTTATCCCATTAGATTATACTAGTGGGTCATATGTAAATCGATGATACTATGTAATTATAAGGTTGTATCCATTAATTTTGAATGGTAAACCTCGTAAATATTTGTGTTTATTATATTTATGCTAATATAGTTGACCCAAAATTTTTACTAAATTAAGTTGAATCGTTTTATAAAATTGAATTATGAGAAACAAGTTAAATGGTTATCTTGTTTGTTTCATCTTAATTAGTGATAAAGGTGGATCAATTAAGAATATTGAATGATTTATATTCACTAATTCAATCCTCCCCCCACTATGAATACTTACTTTGGGGCCTCAATACTATTTGAATTAATGATTTGATAATTTTTCTTTTAATTTATATGAGATGCCATAATGTGAACATTTATGATGTCAATTTTTTTTAAAAATATTTAAAAAAATGTTTACCACTGTATAATGAAAAAACATTGTTATTGAATATGTAGTCCATGATAATGCAACTTTGAATGATTTTTAAATTATACACGCTTCTTATGAAATGAGAGTTAAACATTAAATTGGAATTTGTGTATATATATATATATCAAGATATACTTTCTTTAAGAAAAAAAGCGTTAAATAAATAAGTATATTCATTATTATGGGTTTTGGTGGGGATAGAATTTATCAAAATATTGTGGAAACAAACCACAAAACTAATTTTTTACAATATCCAACTATTATTTTCAATTGAATAAAACATAAATAAAAATGCATAAAACCTTATTAAATTAGGTTTTTTTATTCTTATTTACTATGGTTTATGAAGAACACTAATAAGCATCAAAATAACTCCTTCATCTTAGTGAATTGATGGGTTACTATGAATCTCTAAACATTTGGGAAGGATTCACCCTTCCTCACAGTCCACTAAAACCACTATTAAAAATAAAGAGTGAATGAGAAATATGGATAAAAGAGAATCACATACTATTTAGTAATATTCATAGGAAATTATTTATAAAAGTATTGAACATATTTATATATCCATCATGTATTTCTCTTAGACTTCTAAACATTAAAAAATAGATATCATTAAAATGTTTAATAAATGTCTTAAAATGTTTTAATTCTTTATAAGGGGTTGTTCAATTCCCCCATCAAGGGTTTAACATGTAAAAAAATAGTTTGTATTTTTAAACATCCTTAAATATAATCACATTATGTTTCATATTAATATGATATCTTATAGTGGGAGAAATAAGAAATCGGTATGAATTATCATATAATACATTTATTGTAACGACGTAGGTATTTATATAATAATATTGTTTTCATTTCTATTAATATTTATGAATAAGATATTGATTTTATGTTAAATATGACACTTTTTACGATAGAATACTCAACACACAACAATGGGTTTCCTTGAAATCTTATGTTGCACGCAACTTTGAGTTATACCGAAAAGTAATATAATAATATTATTATTTTAAATGGTAGTAAACGCCTTGTCATTATATTAGAGGTAATGAACATAATTAACTATATTATGATTTTACATATTTAGTAAATGTTTTTAAATTTATCTAATTAATATTAGAGGCTTCAAATAAGAATGAATCTGATTTTAAGCATGAAATATTATAATATTTTTAAACGATTATTTTACCGCCTTTTGATGAAGAATCCTTTTTAAATCTAGTTTTTATCACTTTTATATTTTATATTTGACAAAATAAACTTCTTATATAGAATTTGAACATCAAAATTTACTTTGGATGAAATTTTGGTATTTTTCTGATAAATTTCATTTTTTAATGAATAGTGAAAAATACTACATTTTAATTCAAAACTACCTTTTAATCTAATTTATTTATATAGTTAGATTGTACTTTTAATTGGTTTTAAAGTGTAATTGAATTATATTTTAACCATTTAATCTAATTTTGGTAATTGGAAGTAATTTCACTTTTAAATTGGACATAAGCACATGTCAATCTTTTGGTAGTTTTTACTTCTTAAAAACACGCTTTTTGGTTTTGACAACAGGAATTAATTTTAAATTAATTTCTGCTAATTTTGTGCTTTAAATTTGGAAAAATGTATTCAATATTTTGAATCAGGAGATCCAAATTGTGTAAATAGTTACCTTTTTTTATACATTATGAATAATAACTTCAATAAATATTTTATTTACCATGGTTAAAAGGTAAATCTGGTAAATTAGGGTAAACAAATAATATTATAATGATATTAAATTACACTAACACATGTAATAATCCTATTTGATGATATATTTCCTCCCACGGTCATCATTGGGTCAATTTTAGGACCCCATGAATCCATTTGTGTGTGAAAATGACATTTAATTACTTTTAATTTAAAGTTAAGGAAAATATAATATAAACATATATCTTTTACTAAAAAAATATATGGGGTTATATAAGTGATATATTTAACTATAATTAGTAATTATAAAGATTAAAATATTTCCTAAATCATGGTATTTTATTTATAATTTTTAGACATCAAATAAATAAATTTATTTATGACACAATGATGGTGTAGTGATTACCTTATTAATGAATGTTTTAAATAAATGAGATTATAAAAATTAAAATAAACTTTTTTTAAACTTTTTATGCCAACAACGAATTTTATGGATAATTATAACTTGTTTTCTTTGAATTAATTAAGGTTTTTAGAAATAATAAAGTTGTTTTAGATTTTTTTAAAAGTCATGATATGAAAAGTATATAAATTGACATAAATGAGTTTTTAAAACAAATACTATTTTATTAAATGATATAATAGTCCTAAAAATATAATATTTGGACAAATGACTTATATAAGGTTGAAAATGTAATTAATAAACCACTTGAGATTCTCTTGGCATTTTATAGTAACTATATTAACCATATAGTATGAATATACAAGAAGACATGGTAAGAGTCAAATAAGTTAACTAAGGGTTAAATATAAATGATAAGGTTAAATTTGAAACCAAAACTTGTCTAAAAACTATTGGTTGAGATTATTTCAAACAATACTCATCTTAGCTTATAATTAAATTAGTTTTGGACCTTTTGAAAATCGAAATTCATTTTATAATAAAATAATCTTTCAAACTTTCCTAAAGTACCTCTCCTCCCTCTTATAAAAGGCCACCACCTCTAACCCTTACTCATACCTCTCAATACCCCTTGTATCGTCCAAAAATATACCCAAATAATCTCCCAACATCCCTATATTTATCCTAGAATACTTACCTTGGGCATAAGGCAATTCAATAAGGCCTTTTATCTTAAATCAAAAGGAGTTACATGATTTGAGATAATGTCTTCTCTCAAGCTTCTTCCATTTATTTTCCTTCTACAACCCCCTAAACTCTATTTATTACATTATTTTATAACAAAAAAAGTATCTTAAGCATACTAGGATGTTTTTATGAGAATAATTCAACCTACACTCACACACACCTCTATCTAATTGATTTAGAACATACTGTTTCTGTGGACGGTGAACTACTGCCTCACGAAATGGTGATTATTCAATTATCTCATACCGCCTCTCATGGTGGCCATTATGATGGCACTGTATTTATATATGATATATATTATATTTATATTTTCTCTATTCTTCTGTATTTTTCATTTAAAACATACCTTTATTCATTCCATAATGTGTAAATACGATAATTTCATTTGAGGATATGCGGACTACCGCCCCCTCAAAGTGATATGACTCGTTCATTCCATAAATGGAACGTATAAAGGATGGTGTTAATGAACTTATGTAACATATATATTATATGATATTATACTGGAATTATAATATACTTATGTATCATTTAGTTTCCATTCCTTTAAATATGAAAAAGAAATGAAAGTAGCGTTCATGCGTACGTACGGCTTACCGTCTCCAGGAACGATACATTTCATTTTTTATCTCTAAATGTTATGGATTGTTATAAATACATATACCCTGGATATATATGATATTTAAATCATGAAAAATATTCTGGATATAATGTTCTTTTGACCACATGGACAATTTGTAATTACAATAAGATCATTTTTGACTCAAGTACCCAATATTGACAAAATGACCAATATTAATATAAATAATTATGTAATTTTTATAATGTGGTAATAAGTGATATAAAAGGAATAATAAACTTGAAAAAGTTTCTTAACCAATTATAAATTAACTTAAGTTTATTATTCAGGAATAACAAGGAACATACGTGATGAATCAAACTCAAGGTAAGGGAAACTTTTACCCTCCTCTTTTAGTCAAAAATTTCTTTTATGTTATGTCTTTTAATTTCCATTTTCTTATGTTGGGTATGTGATTATATATATTTATTTCTTTCCATTTTATGTCTAAATGATGATATACCCTTTTCTCTCTCATCAACTCATTTTCTGAATTTTTTAGTGACGTCGTTAGGCTACCGAATTTTTTTAAAGGAATTTCTAAACTCAAATTCCTCTCATTAGGTTTTACGCATACTTCATTGATTATACTATGCCAAGATTATGTGTGGAATCACTATCTGTTTATTTATGTTGTAATTTCCACTTCTTTTTGTGTGTATATACTATTTCTACACATAATCACCCCATTGATAAATTCTTACATCATTGATACAATCTATGTAAAGGACTACGTCTCAATCTCTTTTCATTGAGGTGTATATTGATATTGTGAACCTTTAAAGGTGTATATACAACCCTTTTGACATTTTAAATCATTAATTTCTATATTCTCATGATATTTAATGTTTTTTTGATGTTATTCTTTAATTATTTTTTATTCAAGTGTTTCTCAAGTGTTACGAGACTCCTTATCTAAAACATTATTTTAAATGTTTTAAAGATTTATTTATTTAAAACCTTTTATTTCATGTCCATGTTTTAAAAAAAATAGCAATTTATTTATATGGACATGAATGTTTTAAAATGATAATTTAGTTCAAAAGTTTCAAAGTGTTATGAGACACTTTGATTCAAAAATATATTTATTAAAAAAATTAAATGGTTTTGGAAATGGATTGAATGTTTCAATATCTTGAATTTATTCATTTTGGTTTATGAGTGAAATGTTAATAATTTCAATCTTTTACGTGTTATGATTATGTAATGGTACTTTTAAATTTGATAGGTGGTTACGTGATAAACCAAATACGGGTGGTTTCGTGATAAAACTAGGGTGGGTGAGCCCGAGATAGATCTCCAATGCATTGGGTAATGTGATGGAGGTAAATGTTAATGTTTCTTCTAAGAGATTTAGGGAATATACTGTGATGGGTATTCCAAATGTAACTCCCTATGTAGTTGTGAAAGCTACAATGTAAGTATGTTATAGATTCCATAAGTTACCTTTATGATTTATGATTTCTGTGTGTTATTCATAAATCTTATGATTTCATGAGGTATGTTAAAGAGCTTATGTTTTATGAGTGAAAAGTATGATTTCATTGACTTGTATGTCTTTATGGACCAATGTTTTCTTCCCTTATTTTATATCCCTTACTGAGCTTTTATGTTCATCCCATGTTTTGAAATGTTTTTCACAGGACATAAAGAAGAATAGAGTCAAGGATGGGATCAAGGAAAAGTTATACTGTTAAAACATGAAACGATGTCATGTTTCGTTTAAAAGAGTTTTTGTTTTATGAAAAAATGGATAGTGATTAGAAGTGTCTAGTTGTAATATTAAAGATGTTATGTATAAGTTATGACCTGATTCTCTAAATCTCTAAACCTGAAAAGATCATCGATGTGAATTAAAGTCAAATTATCGACTTATCTCAAGATTAAGTAATGTTTAAGGTTGGGGCCTTATAGTTGGTATTAGAGGTCAATTTAGATAACTTTAGAGGTTAGGGTGTTATTTAAGCATAAGTGAAATGACCATAATGGTTAGCATATTAGAAAGAGTTATAGTTATTTTAGATAAATTGAATGAGTTTAATATAACATGAATAAGTATATCTTAGTGTTTACCCTCCTCATAAGATAGTATATGATGATTTTATTGATATAATCACACTAACCTTTTTGGTTTTATTAAATGGATGGGTCTAGCATGCACCAAAGTAACAATGGATGTGAAGAAAACTATGACGGTTTTCTGAATGACCAACCGAATGAAATGATATTTGTAATGAGAACTCTTGTGGTTATTCTTAACTAACTGTCTGAAGTCGTGATTGACCACTTGAACCTTGGAGATTTTTATAAGGCATCATATATGTTAGAAACAAATCCCTATGGAAGTTCAGGTAATAATCATAAAGGTAAGTGTATTCAAAAACCTATGTGTCAAGGATATGGAAAGAAACACCTAGGAAAATGTTTCAAATGGACGGGAAGATGTTATAGATGTGGTAATGAAGGTCATAAAGTAATAACCTACCATAGAAAAAGGAAGCATCTAGTTAACTCCATGAAAAGGAAATAAGTTCTTTCTGAGGGGTCAATTAAATGTTTTAAATGTGGTGTACATGGACATTACACAAATAGATGTCCTACGAAGAAGGTTCAGGAATGGGATCAGTAGTACTGTACACATATATGTTTACCAATTCCCAATGCCATTCTGATTGAGGATGAGGAAACTAGAAATGAACTATGAAAGGTATGGATTATTTCTTAGCTGATGTTTTGATATTATTGAATCTTATTATATATTCATGATTTTTTTTGTAAAAAATAAGTATTATGGAATAAGTTGAAAAAAATTGTTAAGGGATCATGGATAATGTTGGATGATTAAGATGTCTACATTTTAGAAATTCGAGAGTTATGTTAGATATCTGGGTGATGAAATTTTTAAAATTATTAATACTCTTTATTGATGAGATTACTTTGGAATACTTTTCTTTTGTATGTGTAACCTTGCAGTTTGTTATGTAAAAATGCTATTTGAGGAAGAATTATATTTTTTTTGTGTGGATATAGTTATAAAAAACCATTTGGGTTTATATGGTCCTTGAATTTGATGCAATTACATCTTATTACTTTTTGGGAATGTTATAAAATTATATAGTTTTAGGAAAAGGACAACCTGTACGAAGGGTGACAACCCATCGCGTCTGGAAAGGTCACGGGAATCGAACCCACAACCGAAGGGTGACAAGGGAGCATCACCTACCACTATCCTATATGAAGTCCCTGGTTAGTATGACCCATTCTTTTTAGTTATATGATTTTATGGATCGAGAATAAGTTGATTTTTGGAACATATGTTTTATCAAATAGAAATCCTTAGAATAAGAAAATGATTTAGTGATTCAGTGATAAAGGTTATTTTGGAATATGTTTCCTCTTTTGGGAAACTATATGCCTAAAGAGAATAGAATAATATGGGATTTTATTTTAGAAGTAATGGTTGAATTTTATTGTGAAAGAATCTATATTTTTATTGTGGACTTATAGCAATTTGGGTTATTTATGGAAATGATTAACCTATCTTTGAGAATATGTGATTAGGATAATTACTTTTAAGTATGATACTTTAAGAGTAGTCGATGTTATTTGGATATAAATGTTAAGATTTACCATGGAAGACTATGTGATAAAATTCCTCTGAGTTTTGGGTTTCAATCTCAGTTTGGATTATATTGAAAAATTTTAAGGACAATTGTGTATTGAATGGTCTTTGTTGAACTTTGGGTACTGTTTGTTAAATTTTAGAGATTAAGAGTAATATTTCTTTTTATAAAGGATTACCCTTTTAGGGATTATCTAATCTCGTACTAACCATTTTGGTTTTGGTTAATGTCTAAAGATAAGGGAAATATATAGTTAATCTTTTTTGGATTGTGTGATTCTCTAGAAGTTGATTCTAGCACTTCAGGTGTTACCATGTCATCATGAATACTCATCATTTAGAGAAAATATGGGTTTGTGGTATAAATTTATTAAATGATGAAACTCTACTTGAAAAGTAAGTATATTTTCTTATGTTCTTAGTCAATCTCATAAATAAATTCCTCAAATTTATGAAAAATAACTTAAAAAACATTGTCCGTTCACTTTTCCTACTGGGGAATCAAAGTCCGTTTAACCCATCACAAGTTTATGGTTTTATGGTAGTTAACTTTCTCCTGATCATGTTTTTTATCACTCTTCATCAGAACTTGACACTTAGTTTCTCTTCCATATCCATGTTTTCTTACATGGGATACTAGTATAGGTTATCTCTGGTGACCTTTGTACTTATATTTCTTTCTTTTAAAGTGATAGTTTTATTTACTCTTTTTTCTATGTGGTATTTTCAATGAAGTTTCCAAGCCCAATTTTAAAATTGCGAGGACACAATTTCCAAAAGGGGGAAGGATATAACAACCCAGGTATTTATATAATAATACTCCTTTCATTTCAATATTTATGAATAAAATATTAATTTTATGTTAAATAGGATACTTTTTCTGATAGCATACTCAACACGTAATAACGGGTTTCCTTGAAATCTTACATTGCACACAACTTTGAGTTATACCAAAAAGTAATATAATATTATTATTATTTTAAATGGTAGTTAACGCCTTGTCGTTGTATTGGCGAGAATGAACAGAATTAACTATATTATGATTTTAAATATTTATTAAATGTTTTTACATTTATCTAATGAATATTAGAGGCTTCAAATAATAATGAATCTGATTTTAAGCATGAAACACTCTAATATTTTTAAAAGGTCGCTTTATCACCTTTTGATGAAGAACCCTTTTTAAATCTAGTTTTTGTCACTTTTATATGTTTTATTTTACAAAATAAACTTCTTCTATAGAATTGGAACATAAAAATTTACTTTGGATGAAATTTTGGTATTTTTCTGATAAAGTTCATTTTTTAATGAATAGTGAAAAATACTGCATTTTAATTCAAAATTACTTTTTAATATAATTTATTTATATAGCTAGATTGTACTTTTAATTGGTTTTAGAGTGTAATTGGATTATATTTTTACTATTTAATCCAATTTTGTTCATTTTAAGTAATTTTACTTTTAAATTGGACATAAACACCTGTCAATCTTTTGGTAGTTTTTACTTCTTAAAAACATGCTTTTTGGTTTTGACAACGGGAATTAATAATTAATTTCTTCCAATTATGTGTTTTGAATTTGGAAAAATGGATTAAATATTTGGAATCAGGAGGTCCAAATTGTGTAAATAAGTACCTTTTGTTTTAGACATTATGAATAGTAACTTCAGTAAATATTTTATTTACCATTGTTGAAAGGTAAATCTGGTAAATTAGGGTAAAAAAATAATATTATAATAATATTAAATTACCCTAACACATATCCTAATCCCATTGGATGATATATGTCCTACCATGGTCATACTTGGGTCGATTTTAGTACCCCATGGAGCTACTTGTGTGTGAAAATGACATTTAATTACTTTTAATTTAAAGTTAAGTAAAATATAACATAAACATATATCTTTTACTAAAAAAATTATATGGGATTATATAAGTGATATCTTTGACTATAATTAGTAATTATAAAGCTAAAAATATTTCCTACATCATGGTATTTTATTTATAATTTTTAGACATCAAATAAATAAATTTATTTATGACACAATGATGATGTAGTGATTACCTTATTAATGAATGTTTTAAATAAATGAGATTATAAAAATTAAAATAAACTTATTTTTAAACTTTTTATGCCATCCACGAATTTTATGGATAATTATGACTTTTTATATTTGAATTAATGAAGTTTTTTCGAAATAATAAAGTTATTATTTTTTTAAAAGTCGTGATATGAATAGTATATAAATTGACATAAATGAGGTTTTAAAACAAATACTATTTTATTAAATGATATAATAGTCCTAAAAATCTAAGATTCAGTGAAATGACTTAGATAAGGTTGAAAATGTTATTAATTAACCACTTGAGATTCGATTAGCATTTTATAGTAACTATATTAACTATATTGTATGAATATACAAGAAGACACGGTAAGTGTCAATTAAGTTAACTAAGGGTTAAAGCTAAATTATAATGTTAAATTTGAAACCAAAACTTGTATAAAAACTATTGTTTGAGAGGATTTTGAACAATAATAATCTTATATTTGAATTAAATTAGTTTTGGACCTTTTGAAAATTGAAATTCAGTTTATAATAAAATAATCTTTCAAACTTTCCTAAAGTACCCCTCCTCCCTCTTATAAAAGGTCTCCACCTCTAACCCTTACTCACACATCTCAAGCCCTCTTGGATCATCCAAACTCTACCCAAATAAGCTCCCAACATCCCTTTATTTCTCCTATAATACTTTACTTGGGAAGAAGGAAATTTTAGAAGTCCTTTTATCTTAAATCAAAAGGAGTTACCCAATTTGAGGTAATGTCTTCTCTCAAGCTTCTTCCATTTATTTTTCTTCTCAAACCCCCTAAACTCTCTTTATTCCATTATTTTATAACAACACAAGTATCTTATGTATACTAGGATGTTTTTATGATAATTATTCAACCTAAACTCACACACATCTCCATCTAATGGATTTAGAACATACTATTTCTGTGGACGGTGAACTACTGCCTCACGAAACGATGATTGTTCAATTATCTCATACCGCCTCTCATGGTGGTCATTATGATGACATTGTATTTATATATGATATATATTATATTTATATTGTATTTATTCTTCTGTATTTTTCATTTATAGCATACCTTTATGCATTCCATATTGTGTAAATATGATAATTTCATTTGAGGATGTGCGGACTACCATCCCCTCAAAGTGATATGACTCGTTCATGCCATACATGTAACGTATAAAGAATGGTGTTAATGAAATTATGTAACATATATATCATATGATATTATAATTTAATTATAATATATCTATGTATCATTTAGTTTTTATTCCTTTAAATATGAAAAATAAATGAAAGTAATGTTCATGCGTATGTAAGACTTATCGTCTCCATGAATGGTACATTTCATTTCTTATCTCCAAATGTTATGGACTATTATATATATATATATACTGGATATATATTATATTTAAATCATGAATAATATTCTGAAGATAATTTTCTTTTGAACACATGGACAATTTGTAATTACAACAAGATCATTTTCGACTCAAGTACCCAATATCGACAAAATGACTGATATTAACTTAAATAATTATGTAATTTTTATAATGTGGTAACGAGTGATATAAAAGGAATAATAAACTTGAAAAGGGTTCTTAACCAAGTATAAATTAACTTAATTTTATTATTCAGGAAGTACAAGGAACATACTTGACGAATCAGACTCAAGGTAAGGGAAACTTTCACCCTCCTCTTTTAGTCAAAAACTTCTTTTATGTTATGTCTTTTAATTTCCATTTTCTTATGTTAGGGTATGTGCTTCTATGTCCTTATTTATGTCCATTTTATGTCCAAATTATTAGATATCCTTTTCTCTCTCATCAACTTATTTTCTAAATTTTTAAGTGACGTTGTTAGGCTACCGAATTTTTGTAAGGGAATTTCTAAACTCAATTTCCTCTCATTGGTTTTATGCATACTTCGTTGATTATATTATGCCAAGATTATGTGTGGAATCACTGTTTGTTTATTTATGTTGTAATTTACACTTCTATTTGTGTGGATATACTATTTCTACACATAATCACCCCATTGATAAATTCTTACATCATTGATACAATCTATGTAAAGGACTACGTCTCAATCTCCTTTTATTGAGGCATATCTTGATATTGTGCACCTTTAAAGGTGTATATATAACCCTTTTGACATTTTAAATAATGAATTTCTATATTCTCATGATATTTAATGTTTTGTTTGATGTTATTCTTTAATTATTTTTATTCAAGTGTTTCTCAAGTGTTACAAGACTCCTTATCTGAAACATCATTTTAAATGTTTTAAAGATTCATTCATTTAAAACCTTCTATTTTATGTCCATGTTTTCAAAATAGTTTTTAAGAAATTATTTATATGGACATGAATGTTTTAAAATATTAATTTATTTCAAAAGTTTCAAAGTGGTATGGGAAACTTTGATTCAAAAATATCTTTAATAAATGTTTTAAATGGTTTTGGAAATGGATTGAATATTTCAATATATTGAATTGATTCATTGTGGTTGATGAGTGAAATGCTGATAATTTCAATCTTTTATGTGTTATGATTATGTAATGGTACTTGTACATTTGATGAGTGGTTATATGATAAAACAAATACAGGTGGTTCTATAATAAACCTAGGGTCGGTGAGCCCGAGATAGCTCTGCAATGCATTGGGTAACGTGCTAGAGGTAAATGTTAATGTTTCTCCTAAGAGATTTGGGGAATATACTGTGATGATTATTCCAAACGTAACTCCCTATATAGCTGTGAAATCTATAATGTAAGTATGTTATGGATTCTACAAGTTACCTTTATGATTTATGATTTCTGTGTGTTATTCATAAATCTTATAATTTCATGAGATATGTTAAAGAGATCATGTTTTATGATTGAAAAGTATGATTTCATTGATTTGTATGTCTTAATGGACTAATGTTTTCTTCCCTTATTTTATATCTCTTACTAAGCTTTTATGCTCATCCTAAATTTTGAAATGTTTTTGACAGGACATAACGAAGAATAGAGTCAAGGATGGGATCAAGGAAAAGTTATGTTGTTAAAACATGAAACAATGTCAATTTTGTGGGTCTTTGGGCCTTTTTTGCTTTTGGTTGGCACTGTCTTTGCCAATTTTGTGATTTGGTGGTGCTTTTTGTACTGCATGACGGTTGTGTTTTACTGTATTTCTATTTTCTTAAATAAATTTTTAGGACTGAGCTCGCTCAAGTCCTGAACTTTCCTGGTATGACCTAATTCTCTAAATCTCTAAACCTGAAAAGATCATCGATGTGAATTAAAGTCAAATTATCGACTTATCTCAAGATTAAGTAATGTTTAAGGTTGGGGCCTTATATTTATTACAATAAAAATAACCATGTTGTGGAGACCTTCACCATGATATGGTTTACTTCAATACAAACCATGATGTGGTTAATACCACTATTTCATGGTTTTTTCTTTAGTGCATATTTCTATCAATCTCCCACTTTCACTAATTCCACATTGGCTTTATAAACTTTCATCTTATGTCACATCATATAAAATAAAATTTGAAACCATATCAAAAACTCCTTTTGGATGTACTACAAATCAATTTTTAGAGATTTTATCATTCATTTCCACAATATGTTATATTATATTTAACTACTTCTGAAAATACATCTGAAAAATTTCTTTGAATATCCCATGAATCACTTTTATTGTATCTTTAAATGTTTTGTTCAAAATACATTGTAATTAAACTTTATCCTCATTTTAACAATAAGAAAATGTTACACCAGGAGACTTTATAGCATTAAAAAAATTATAAGTCCTATGATACATAATTCTAAGAAAAGAGTGAAACCTAGAAAAACATCAGTGCTACTCAAGCTATAAAGGGATCAATCATGATCTTCATCAAGAACATGTACACTATAAAAAATGACCTATAAAAATATAAATTCAGTGAAAAATAATATAAATATCAGTAAAAATGAACAATTCGAGAAGTTATTAAGTTTTGTTGGTATTAAACATTAATACCAACATTTATTTTTACCAATATATATATATTGTTATTGTTATTAATTTTTAATACCAATAAATATTTTACAAATAATTAAATTTGTTGCCTTTTCATATTCATACAAATTCTTTTTTTACAGACAAATCAATATGTTAATATTAAAAAAACATAATAATAAACTATAAAAAAATGATTCAAAAATTGATTGATCAAAAAAATTAAAAACACCACCCATTCTTGTGATTCCCCCCCCCCACAATATCTTCATTGCTCACCACACCCTCACTAGAGATCTTTCCCTAAATTCATAGATGTGGTTCATTGTCATCATCCTTACACAAACACACCCACATGATTCTCTATCATCACCTATGCCCCACTTCTAGTGATTCTCCGTTGATTTTTTCCAATTTCAAATAAAAACATGTGGTTTCAAGAGTATAATGGACATAAAACCTTTTCTCATTAAATTAGTTTATTATTGAGCTTCTTGTCAGGTATGCATCTATTCTCTTCATGTTTTAATCGCTTAAAATCATGAGTATACTATCTTTAAATTGAATAGTAGTTAGAGATTTACTTAATTTCAGTTGAAATTTCTCGTCTTCTTTTTGTTTTTTATTATTATTTTTTGGTGGTTTTTGGTTTCTAATTACATGTTTCTCTGGATAGATAAATAATCTGATATACAACCTTATTTCATGCTTTATTCCATTGTTTTCATTAGTATTTCCAAATTCACGATATAGATTGGTCAGTGTGAGTCATTTTATTGTATAATAATAAATAAAATTTAATATAAAATATTACATGTGATTTAGTTAAGATTTTGGATGTCTAATTTGTTGAGAGTATTCTATTAATTTTTTTTGTAAAGCTGCAATTTACTTTCACTCAAAAATAACAATTTAAAGGTATATTTGTAGTTTCATTTATTTAATTTGGATAACAATATTTAAATATATAAATGTTTGTTTTTGTTATTATTGATATGGTTTTATGTCTGAATTTTTTAGGCATGTGTCTATTGTCTAAGGAATTGAAAATCTCACCATAAGGAGGAATATGTTGTTAAACTACAGCGTGTAAGTATTTAGATATTTTTCTCTAAATTATTGAAAATGTTTGTTCTTATGATATCATTGTCCATTATTATTCTCATACTTGTTGATGTGTAGAGTGATATGTTATTTTTTCCATGGATGGATCTTGATTTCCAATTAATATTTGTGGCAAGAAAAATTAATCTCAAGAGAAATCGGAGTAGCTGAAGCTGATTATTTGTATTTATTTTTCATGACTGAATCTTATTACTGATGATAATTGTAGACTCATTATCTTGAAAGAGTTTTTTACAACACCTCTTGCCTAAAATAAATAGTTTGAAAAACATGGGATAGTTTTTTGTTAAAGCTATTGCACATAAATTCATGAAGAAATCAGTTAAGTGAAAAAAAACATTTTTAATAAGATATTTGAGAAAACTCAACAAGAACATATAACATAAATTACTAGGAAGTTATTTCATCTAAATGTAAACTAATACATCAATGATCCAAGTGACAGCAAGTAAAAAAGTTCCACTAGTCAAGCCGCATACATCAATCCATGTACACCTTCACAAAAACCCAACAAACATTTAGTCATTTGTTCATCCTGGAGCCTTTCGAGACTGATGTAGAGCCCCTCACATCTTTTCATAGTAAAGTATGCTTCTGAAATTACATTGTAATTCATTGATATAATGATCATGATCGCCCAAATTACTACCATGATTTCATTATTTATCTTGGCTAATCCATTTTGTTATTTTAAATAAAATCACTTTTTGGGTGAAGTGAGATAAAAAAAATGGAAAAATGTTAAGGACCAAAAACATTGCCAATTTTAAATTGAAATTAGATTTAAATTAATCTAAAACAAAGGAGCCCAGCCCCTGCACCACACGCAACCCAAGTCCACGACGCCCGAGGCGATCACCTACCCCGCCGCTCGCCATCTCCGATTCCATCGCTGCCGGAACATCAACACACCGTCGAACCATCCACTTGCAGAGAACTTCCGCCACACAAAAACCGAAGGCGAGACACCAACCATAAAAAGCACCGAGAAAGTCTTCGCCACGAGCATCACCTTCGAGCCAAGAACAGACAACAAAAGCACCACAAACGAAGCCACCAAAGCCCAGCACGTCCCCTCCAACGCACAAACACCGAACCAGAGGACCCGTCGTCGTGCGCGTCAACCGGCCCAATCCCAATCAGCCTTGATCTCCACCGCGCCAGACCGGAGATGGGGTCTTGCACGGTGATTCAGGAGGAAAGGGCAGCAGAGGAGCGCAGGCAGAGGGAACAAACCAGAAACCATATGAGAAGAGCAGATCTGAAGCAACAAACCTAAATCGCGGGACACCGAACCAGCCGAAGGAAAAACGATCCCCGCAAACTCTCATCCCCGCTTCACCATCAGCAGATGTCCGAGCTCGCCGAAGCACCTGTTCATCGTCGGGTTAAGGTGGACAGTCCAGCGCCACTTTGGGCTTGAAGGACCACCACCGTGGCCTGAAGGAACCATCGGGGATGACACCACAGAGCAGGGAGCAGAGGAGGAACACGACGAAAAGGTGTGTATGCCTTTATCAACATCAGAACTAATTTCACCCATCCAATTCATTTTTGGTTAAAATTCCCCAAATATACTCACAGAAAAATGTACCATGGGGTCCCTCAAGTGTACAGACACCCCATCCCTTTACTTAGGGAAGAAAACCTACAAACATACTTAACTTAATTTCATCATTTAATGTTATATCCAATGTTTCTCCTACACACTTCTATAAATTTTCTCATCAGATAGCCCTTTTATGTTCTAGAAACTTTGTCATCACAAGGCCTCTCATGAAAGTAATTTTGATAATAAAATTAGGGATTCTTCTTGAGGTATTTGACTCATGGAAATGCAATCTCTTAGGAATTCTTCTCTTAAAAAATCTTTTTGAGTATAAACAAACTATATTACTATTTCACATGCAAGTTAACATGGAATTGTAAGTGAAATACAATCTCCTTTACAACCTGGACAACAATCTTCATGACCAACCCATGCTAATGTGAAAGGTAAATATGCATTTTGGTAGATTGTATTTTGTGAGATGTAAAAGTTGCATTTTGGTAGATTGTATTTTGTGAGATGTAAAAGAATTTAGCCAAGCAAGCAGAACCAATTTCATCTACTAATAAAAACTTTAACATTTTTGGAACCCTTTGGTGTGTCACTAGTCTTCCAAAAGGACCTATATTCAACCGAAGTAAATGGATATTTTTTATTAGAAAGCAATGTTGATGAATTTGATAGTCCATTAAGCTTCACTTCCTTTAACTTCGAATGGATTTCAGAATCACTTAAGTCTAGAATTGTTTGTCTAGTTTTAATTCCCCAGGCTCTATTTATATTAAATGCTTTATCATTTTTTGAAATAGGTGTCATTCAAAATCATTTTTTTTGTTACTATCCTAAATAATTTAATTCTAGATAACTATATATTTCATTAACTTCTTGTTAGGACAAAGAGAGATAGAATAGAAAAATGTCACTGTATTCACTTTATAATAGCAGCAAAATCATGGTTACAGGTGGGGAGGAAGGTAGAAGAGTGAAGTAGAGGAAGAAGAAAGAGAGTGTAAAGACCCGAAAATTCCATGTATTTTTTTTAAATATATGAGAATTTTATGAGTCCGTGAAAATTGACGGCGCGTGATTCCGCCGCCCGGAGTGCCCGAAATGAATTTCGGAACTTTTTTTCTGGTACGTTCAATAAACGTGCGAACGTATTTTTGTAACTTTTAAACCAGTGCTCGGAATTGAAATCTAAGGGCACCGTTGAACTCGTAGCGCTAATATTCACTTAAGGAGACCTTCGCCTCGACCGCAGTGGTTCAAGGGTGAAAGATAGTTTTTGGGTTTCTCGTGTAAACAGAAATAAAATAAACTTTTATTTTATTTTATTTTTAGTTGAAACCTCCCATGTGGATGGTTTAAAGGTGGGGACCACCTAAACTAAAACCTCCCACATGTATGTTATGGATGTGGGACCACTGACCTAAAACCCCCCATTTTGAATTTAGAGGCGAGGACCACCTAAGCCCCTTTAATGAGAGAAAACCTCTCAACTCCCCTACTTTAAATTTAGTCAACACCATTCATTAATTGAGCCAATTAATTTTTCCAACGTGGTACAATTAAATGAGCCAATTAATTATGCCAACGTGCTAACATAATTAATCTACTTAATTTAATTATAATGACACCTCTTTGTTTGGGAGGATTTTTGGTTGGAAAAGAAGTTCCTTGGTGGGAGAATGTTCTTCAATGAAGAACACCATCGAAGAACGTTCTTCAGAAATCAAGGAAGAGGACGATGTACGATCCCGATATCGAAGCATGGTTTCGGAAGCGACAATCGTTGACACCCTCTTCGCCTTCTTCGACTTCTTTCTCGTGCCAACGTCAACGAACAATCGAGGTAGGGGTTTAATTATGTGTGATCATCGATTTCCACGTTCATCCCTTCTAAACAAAGAATGCGGATCAACTCGCTAACTAGTTGATCCGCATATGATTTCTTTTTGTGGGATTGGGAATAATTATTGCAGGTGGTTATAGGGTGGTTGTTTTAATTTCTTCCCCTTACCTGTTCTTGATAATTTATCATAAAATCAGGAAGAGATTATAGCCGCTTGCTACCGCCCTAACGCAGAGAGTGTGGACTAAACAAACATAGCCCGACCTCTCCACAAATCTTGTGTTTGATTGTCGTGTTCTTCGCGATGGAGGATGACGACAACCAACTTCGGTGGGGCACGAGAACGGCGACCGACACTACCGCCGGCCACAACGAAGGTGAAAGCGCAATGACACCGCCCCGCGGCCTCCGCCGCCCCACGGCCCCACACCGCCCGCGGCCTCCGCTGCACCGCTGCCTCTGCCGCCCCGCGGCATCGCACCGCCCGCGGCAGCCGCCGCCCCGCGTGTAACTCCCCGACCCCACTTATCCAGAGTCGGTGCATTATTACATAACATTGGCATGATCACAAGAAAGATCAAATCTCGAAAGACCGATTGGTTTAGTAGCCTTAGAAACACTAGATACATTCATAAAGTTTACATTACATCATAAAAATGAAAACTACAACAAGATAGTCTCCATAGTCCACACTCATATCCCCTCATATTATCCCTGCAGGTCATTCATAAATTACTTCTTCACATCCTGAGAAAAATAAAACATTGAAAGGGGTGAGCTCAGATGCTCAGTAAGGATAGTAATATAGCGAAAACATTCATAAATAGACATAAACATTTAAGGCAATGTATAGCTAAAACAAAAGCCTTTTATACTTGAACTTCAACATAATATGATAAGGATAAAATGAAATAATGTCATTTACTTATTCACATGGATATTCTACTAGTCGAATAATCATATGAAAATATCAATAACCATTTTCATAATGACGGAATGCATAATGTCAGACTATCATAACCACGTAGCCAAGACCTCGTGCCAAGACTACAAATAAGATTTTGTCAAGGCCTCTTGCCAAGACACTAGTTTGTCTCATGAGACCTACCGATGCATCGAGGAGCTATAGCGGGCTCCACCCATCACTTACTAAGTCCAATGCATTCCTCATATGAAAAGTTTGAAATATAACATAAACATTCGTATTAAAACTAGCATACGAAATGTCAATACTTGATCCACAAACCATGAATGGTATAAAAATATCACATCTACAGTCAAACATAACTCATTCGATACAATATTGAAGATTTTATTGTATCAGATTAACCTCAATCGAGAATAATGAAGGATATCGACATAGATAAAAATAATCATCAAAACTATTAGAGAGAAATATCCCCATTTTTCTTGAAATCATTTAAAAGTCACACTATTTGTCAAGAAGCCATTTTAAATAGATTTTTGAATCAAAGTGTCCCATACCACTTTGAAACTTTGAAAATGAATTTTAATTTTAAAACATTGATGTCCATATAAATAAATCTTTAAAACCATTTTTAAAACATGAACATTAATGAGAAAGATTTAGAATAATAAATCTTTAAAACATTTTAAAATGATATTTTAGTTAGAGTTACTAACCAAAAGAGAGACACTTAAATACAAATAATTGAGGTAATAAAAAACTTTGTAATATCATGAGAATAAAGAGATTCATGATATACTATGTCAAAGTACATTATATACACCATATAAAAGTGATTTGGTGTATAACAACAAAGGAGTATCAATGAAATGTAATTTGAGATGAAACTTCTTATAAAGATAATATCCTTAGGTTAAGGATAAATCAACGACATAATTATGTGTGACAAATATAAATACACTCAATATGATTGGATATTTAGTGTAAATCAATCAGATGACATTCACACATATTCTTGTAAAAACAACACCAATGAATTGGATATTTAACTCAACAAATGAAGATTGAGTTAAAATTACTCTTATCAAGTTCAAATCGATGACTTGAGAATTTATCAATGGAGTGATTATGTGTATCAAAAGTATATCCACAGAAAGGGGAGTGGAAATTATGACATAATCAAATGAATAGTGATTCCACACATAATCTTGGAGTAAAATAACCAATGAAGTATGCCTAAAGCTGAATGAGTGAAAATTGAAATTTCAAATTCCCTTATCGATTAAGTAATTTACGAAACATACACCCATGAAAGAAGGATCACACAATGATGATGTAAACATCCATAAATTAAAGTATATTACACAATGAATACAATCATGGGCAGTATACACACCACATGTAATAAATAAGTGGTGAACAATGGAAATCTCACGGAATTAAAAGTGAGATAAGAAACCCCTTACTTTGTACTTTTTCCTTGGTCGATGGTAGGTTAACCTCCTGTATAATAGTTAAATAATTGTTATTGAATTATACGAAAATCATTTACATTGATATGATATCATATATGATCTTTTAACATTGATTTGTTAATAATATCTTAGTATTATCGTCGTTTCGGGTGTTAACGGATTCGTTTTCCTTTATATTATTTGTTATGCGAGTCGTATTTGTTATGGATGGGATGTATATTATTCATATCCAGAATGAAATCATGTCTCTAAAAATTGTTTTTATTCATCAAATGAAATTTAGTCTTGAATGGATACGATGAGGAATGAATCTCATCGCGTTCGTGGAGACGGTAGTCCGTACGTACGCACGAGCGACAATATCATTCTTTTGATATTAAAATAATATATAATTGGATGGTATATCATATATACAGAATCATTATCATGCTATATTTATTATTTACATGAATTACACATCATTATTGTTGGAGTCTGCATCCCACATCGGACTTGAGGTCCGGTGTGGTCTTTCTTATTTGTTATAAATACACCCCAAGGGCTCCTTTGGAGAAAAACCTTGGGGGTTCCGGTCTCTCTTATTTTCTCTCTCTACATGGTATCAGAGGGAACCCAACTCCCCTCCTCCCATTTTATTCCTCCTATCTAGGTTTTCTTTTTTTTTTCTCTTCTCCTCGTGGGGGGGGGGGGCGGCGGCCCTCATGAAGGGCTAGGTTTTATGTTTTTACCGCCGCCCCCCCTCCGGGCTCGTTTTCTCCGGCGAAGCTCCTCCCTCCTGGTGCGCCTCCACCTCCCGGCGCCCCTCTGCTCACGGCGGTCCTCCATCCTGGTGCGCCTCCACCTCCCGGCGGGCCTCCTCCACGGCGGCTGCACCATGCGCGACTGCTCTCCCCACCGCCGCCCGCCGCTCTTCCTCCCCGTCGGCGCTCCATCCCCGCGGCTCCCTCCCGTCACACCGCCTTCCGCAGCAGCTCCCTTCCGCGACGGCTCCCTGCGCGACGGCCCTGCCACCTGCTGCGGCATCCCGACGCCGGCGCCCGCCTCTCACTCCCGGTGCGGCTCCACCTCCCGACGGATCTCCTCCCTCCGGCGCCTCCCGCGCCTCCTCCTCCCGGCGGGCCTCCCTTCCCGGCGGCCCTTCATCCACCCAGCGGCCCTCCAACCTCCCGGCGGCCCTCCTGCCTGACGCGGCCCTGCGCCTCTGCCCTGCGCGGCGCGGCTCCCCGGCAGGCCCTCCCTCCCGGCGCACTCCTCCTCCCTGCGCAGCTCCCCGGCGCGACGCGGCTCCCGACGCCTTCACCCGCGCGCCCCGCCGGCGGCCTCCCGCTGCTCCCGGCGGCCTCCCGGCTGCTCCCGGCGGCCCTCCTCTGCGCGCTCCCTCCCGGCGACCCCTCTCCAGTCGACGACCCCTCTCCGGCCGGCGACCCTTCTCCGGCGGCCAGATCCGGACAGCTCCGGCCGAATCCGGCCGGATCCAGTGATTTCCGGCCAGATCCAGGCTACTCCGGCCGGCTCCGGCCTGATCCAGAAGGCTCCGGCCAGATCCGGCGATTTTCGGCCTCATCCGGCCAGATCCGGCGATATCTGGACTGTTCCGGGCAGATCCGGGCAGATCCGGACTGTTCCGGCCTCCACCCGTGCCGGCCGCTCCCCGCAGGGGGCCTCCTCCGGTTTCCAGCGCCGCCTCCCGGCCTCCTGCACCCTCGCCGGCCTCCTCCTGCGGACCCCCGCCTCGCCGGCATCTCCCGGCACCTCCCGGCAGCGGCATCTCTCTCCGCCGGCACGTCCATTCGCTGGCGCAGTAGCTCGACATCCTCGGATTTGGGCCCGTTGGCGCCGCCAGTCCCGCAACAATTCTGCGGAATCCCCGCCTCCCGTCGTCGGCCCCGCAAGTGCGGTTTTCCCGGTGCTAGTTTGGATTTCCCGGCGTTTCAACGACCGGCCCCACTAGTGCGGCATTCCTGGCGTTCCGTCAACCAGCCGATCTGAGTGGTTTCATCTGCTGCGCCCGCAACATCTTCCATCCATCATCCTGCGCAGGAGCTTCGATCGTGAGGGGGAGCAGCCACCTTTGCCGCGTTCTCCTTTTTTTTTTACTTCGTCTGGTTTTGTAATCAAGCTGGGCATGTCCAGCTTGAGGGGGAGTGTTGGTCTTTGTTTTATTGTTTTCTTTTCATTATGTGTCCAAGCTAGGTACACCTAGCTTGAGGGGGAGTGTTGGAGTCTGCATCCCACATCGGACTTGAGGTCCGGTGTGGTCTTTCTTATTTGTTATAAATACACCCCAAGGGCTCCTTTGGAGATAAACCTTGGGGGTTCCGGTCTCTCCTATTTTCTCCTTCTACAATTATTATACCCATCCAAATAATAATATATTGAATAACAATTACACCACGACGTGGAGACGGTAAGCCGTACGTACGCACGTATAGTGACATGTCATTCAAAGGATGGATAGAATACTAAATATGGTTGTACCATATTTATAATAATATCAAAGTATATAGGCTGGATTTATTATTTTAGAATGAGAATAACAAAGAAAGAAGAAGTTGAAGAAGAAATGAACTTGAAAAAGGGTGGTGAAAACATTACCTCTTCTTCATGGTCTTCCTTTTGATTTGATCAAAAGGGCTCCTTAGGTTGGCTTTCTGATCAAACTAAGGCCTCTAGGTTGATGTGAGGGAAGTTGGGAGGATATTTGGGCAGAGGTTGGCCGAGCCAAAAGGCTTTGAAGGTGTGAAGAATTGGTTAGAAGTGATGTCCTTTTATAAGGGGGAGGAGGGGCTCTTTAGGAAAAACTTAAAGTATTATTTTATAATAAATTCATATTCGGTTTCTAATGGCTCCAAAGTGGATTATTTAAAGGTTAAGATGATGATGGGTCGAAAACCACTCAACCAATATAATTTAGACAGGTTTGAGTCATTGTATTAACCTTATGTTTTAGTTTTAACTCTTAGTTAATTAGTTTGACACTTACCATGTCACTTTGTATTTTTATATTATATAGTTAATAAACTTACTATATACCTCCAAGCGACCCCCAAGTGGTCCATTAATGAAACACCTATCATGATATAAGTCTCTTGACCGAACCTTAGATTTTTAGGAATTTAATATCAATTAATAATATAATATTTGTTTTAAAAACTCTTTTATGTGAATTTTGACACTATTCAATAATTGATTTTTGTTAAAGTCTTAACAACTTTATTAATTCGAACCAAATTCATTTAAGCAATCCTATAATGTCATATTAATCAATAAAATTCATGGATGTCATCAAAACTTTCAAATTATATTTATTTTAACATTTATAATACCAATTATTTGATTCTTTCATTAATAAGGAAAATACTGCATCATTATCGTGTCATAAATAATATTGATTATTAAATGTCTACAAATTATAAATAAAATACCATGATGCAGGAAATCTTTTTAGCTTTCTAATGAATATTTATAGTCGAAAATATAACACATATAACCCTATGTAAAAATTGTTTTGCTAAAAGATATATGCTTATGTCATTTTTGTATTTATTTTAACTTAATTAATATAAAGTGTCCTTATCACCAACAAGTGGCTCCATGGGGTCCCAAAATCGACCCAAAGATGCCCATGATCGGACATGTATCCACCAATAAGGTTAGGACACGTTTTAAGGTAATTTATTATTATTATAATATTATTTTTTAACCCTTATTTACCGGATTTACCCTTTAACCATGGTAAATAAAATATTTACCGAAGTAATTATTCAAAATGTCTAAAAATAAAAGTTACCTATTTACACAATTTGGACATCCTGATTCCAAATATGGAATCAATTTTTCCAAATTCAAAACACAGAAGTGGCTGAAATTAATTTAAAATTAATTCCCGCTGTTAAAACAAAAAGTGTGTTTTTAAGATATATTAACTATCAAAAGATTGATACTTGTTTATGTGTTTAATTGTGAAATTATGTTCAATGACCAGCATTGTATTAAATGGTAAAAATATATTCTAAATATACTTTAAAACCACTCAAATTCATAATTTATCACTATTAATTATTTTGATTAAAAAAGTTGTTTTTAATTAAAATTTAGTAATTTTCACTATTCATCAAAATATAAAAGTTATCTAAAAAGTACCAAAATTTCATCCTAGGATAATTTAGATATTCCGAATTAAAAAATGAAGTCCATTTTTAAAGATAAAATGTATAAAATTTCAAAAAGTGAGTATTACTATTCATAACGGCTACTTTGATTGGTTGTGGTGTGTGTTATAACTTGAAGTTGCGTACAACACACGCTACTGTATTATTCAGCGAGAAGCGTACCGTGGAAGCTTGGAGTGTTACACCGCGGCCTCGCCGCATTGGGACTCTTCGCGGCCCCCCGCGGCCTTGCGGCCCCCGCGGCCTTGCTGCCCAGCGGCCCTCCGTGGCCCCCCACAACCTCGCCGCCCCCACCCCCCCCTCCCCCCGCGGCTTCGCCGCCCTCAAGGCCTCCGTGCCGTCCTCGCGGCCTCGTGCCGCTCTGCGACCCCAACGCCACCCAACGCGGGCCGGACCGAACCCATCGCGGGTCGGGCCGAACTCAGTGGGCCGGGTCAGGTTGGGTCGGTCCGACCGGGTCAGACTGAACTCAGACCAGACGCGGACCAGCTACGAGCTTTTCGCTCTATCGACCATAACTTTGGCACCAGACATCCGTTTGACAAACCGTCAACGACGCTGTAAACCTTGGAGCGAGACGGTCCCTTTAGTATACCCCCACTTGAGATTTGGATGAAGTTGAGATACGGTCGGGTTGGATCGAGCATGAATCCAACCAGGTCCTCGAGACTAAAATGCTAATAACTTACAGACGGGGCGTCTGATTGACGCATCGTCTGTTGCGTTGAGACCCCTATAACATGGCGGTTCTTTGAGATACTTCTTTGTGGGACTTCGTGACAGTTGGAGTATCGACTGGTGGCTTGGGGAGGGGACTCTCCCGGAGACGAGCGAGCTTAGTGCGGGAACCCAGTAGCTGGCTGTGACGTGAAGAATGAAGAGCGATCCTGTGTAGGTCAGCACCGAGCGATTCTGTGTGGGTCACCAGCAGTGCCTCTTAACAGAGTAAGATGATTCAGTAGTTACATCTAATCGTCTCTACTACTGTACCTAAGAAATACCTGGTGTGAGCTGAGTCTGTACCTGTGTGCACTACCACAAAGCTGGGCAAGGCCAGCGCCAACCTTTATCAACGCTAACGAAAAAGCGCTGATAAAGGGGGGTACTTTTATCAGCGCTAAAAAAACGCTTATAAAAGTACCCCTTTATCAGCGCTTTTTTTTAGCGCTGATAAAGGTACCCCTTTAACAGCGTTTTTTTTAGCGCTGTTAAAGGGTACCCCTTTATCGACGCTTTTTTAGTAGCGCTGATAAGAGGGGGTCTTTATCAGCGCTTTTTTTAAAAGCGCTGCCAAAGGGTCTACTTCCAAAAAAAAATTCATTAAAAAAATATATTAATATTTAAATATATATATATTTATACTGATATAAATATAATATATACTTTTTAAATATATTTTAGATAAGTATAACTATACATTTACACTTAATATACTTAATATATAAGATATTTAGTGAAAATGACTTATAAAAAAATTAAAAAATATTTTTAGTTAATAATTTGCTAATTATTATGAAGTAATAGTCATTTAATAACAATTTGAAGACTAAAAAAATAAAAAAAAGATCCAAAATATGTTGAAAACGCAACTTGAACTTCAAACGACCATAACTTTTGATCCGGGTGTCCGTTTGAGCTCTACAACATATCAAATCGAAGCCTACGATGAGCTCTACGTCGTTGTGATCAGGGGGAGCCCCGGTCAAGGTTTTTTCGAGACAAAAAAAGGCCCAAAAGGCCTTCAAAACTGAGTTTTTAGTCGGGGTACCCCGATTTTTTAACATTTTGTGGATTTTCAGCCTCATTTAAGGGGGTATTATTGCCTTTTTTTGGTGGGGACTGAATTTATTCCAATGTATTACATTCATATTGATATTATGTCTTTGAAATTTTATCATTTTTTATAATGCACTGCTATTTATAATCAAATATATAACAATATATACATATTTTTTATATATTCACACATAAAAATTTAATTATAAATATAAATAATAAAATATATTTACATATAAATATATTAGCT